>CM043320.1:1767500-3140000 GCA_023736055.1 Quercus glauca | reverse complement strand
GGGGGCTAGAGGCATTGTGGAGTCTGCCAGAGGCGAGGCTTTGAAAGCCAAGAAAGAGGCTGAGTTGGCCAGGGCCGAGGCTGAGGCTTCTACAGGCAAGGCCGCACAGGAGGCGTACGAGTCAGGGGTAGCTGAGATAGAAGCTGCCCTTAGGGCTCAAGTGCCTGAAGTATGCAGGCTCTACTGCTCCCAGGTTTGGAGTGAGGCCCTTAAACAAGCTGAGATTAAGGCCTCGTCCAACCTGTGAAAGGTAGAGAATGTATATTATCCCCTTGCCATCCGCGAGGCTGCCCCTTTCAGCTCTGAGATCGAGGTGGCTGCTGAGGGAGTTGGGGCTGTTCCTGAGGAAGACACCCCAGCTGCTATCACTTCGAGCGAGCCCGCCAAGGAAGCTGATCCTCCTGGGGCCGTTAAGACAAGCAAGGGTCCCAGTGCTGACGCGCCATGGGAAGCTGCGAACCCCTTAGCTGATGTCCAAGCTACTCACATTGGGGAGATATCTCATCCAGCTGACCTTCCCTAGGCTGTAATCCTAAGCAAGGGTTACAAGGACCCTGAGACCTCTTCTGCCCAGCCCCCTGAGGGAGGAGTTGAGATGGAGCTGAAAGAATGATCCTCCATGGTGCCTAGCTTTGTTTGTTTTATTTTATTTTTTATTTTTTAAACATTGTAATGGCACTTTTTCCTTGTGCAGCTCTTAATGATTCAATGAAGTGTGTATTTCATTTTCTCTTATTCGCTTTGTTTGCATGATCATTTTTTTTACTTGTACAATCCTGGCTTTAATTGTGCTTTAGCTAACCACATCGATGCTTTAAGTGATGCTCATGGGCTCGGTCTTAAGATTCGATCGTAGAAAAGATCACTATCCTCTGCAGTGCTCATTACTAGAACCATAGTGGTCAGCCTCGCCGTAGATTTGGGTCCGCAAACAGTACAAGACCCTGGTTCTGTCTAGTGCTTAGATCCTCCTGAAGTGACTAGTTTCTCCAAAGGTTTGAGTCCATGGACCATGCAAGACCTTAGCTCTGTCTAGTACTTGGATTCCCTTGAAGCAACTAGTTTCCCCGCAGGTTTGACGCCGAGGACCATGCAAGACCCTGGTTCAGTCTAGTACTTAGTTCTTCTTGAAGTAATTAATTTCCCCATAGGCTTGAGTCCAAAGACCATGCAAGGCCTTGGTTCTATCTAACACTTGTTTTCTGAAGTAGCTAGTTTCCCCATAGGCTTGAGTCCAAGGACCATACAAGGCCTTAGTTCTATCTAGTACTTGTCTCCTAAAGTAGCTAGTTTCTCCATAGGTTTGAGTCCGAGGACCATGCAAGACCTTGGTTCTATCTAGTACTTAGTTCTTCTTGAAGTAGTTAGTTTCCTCATAGGCTTGAGTCCGAGGACCATGCAAGGTCTTGGTTCTGTCTAACACTTATCTTCTGAAGTACCTAGTTTCCCCATAGGTTTGAGTTTGAGGACTATGCAAGACCTTAGTTCTATCTAGTACTTGTCTTCTGAAGCAGCTAGTTTCCCCATAGGTTTGAGTCTGAGGACTATGCAAGACCTTGGTTCTGTCTAGTACTTAGTTCTTCTTGAAGTAGTTAGTTTCCCCATAGGTTTGAGTCCGAAAACCATGCAAGGCCTTGGTTTTGTCTAACACTTGTCTTCTGAAGTAGTTAGTTTCCCCATAGGTTTGAGTCCGAGAACCATGCAAGACCTTGGTTCTGTCTAGTACTTGGATTCCCTTGAAGCAACTAGTTTCCTCGCAAGTTTGACGCCGAGGACCATGCAAAACCTTGATTCTGTCTAGTACTTAGTTCTTCTTGAAGTAGTTAGTTTCCCCATAGACTTGAGTCCGAGGACCATGCAAGGTCTTGGTTCTGTCTAACACTTGTCTTCTGAAGTAGCTAGTTTCCCATAGGCTGAAGTCCAAGGACCATGCAAGGCCTTGGTTCTGTCTAGTACTCGTCTTCTGAAGTAGCTAGTTTCCCCATAGGTTTGAGTCCGAGGACCATGCAAGACTGTTCGTGTAAAATAATCTGCAAGCGCACAGAATCGTAACAAGTAGTAAAGTGTTTTTAGAAAACAAATGTCGAACCCACAGGGATTAACTATGTTATTGAATACCGAAATTCACTAAATTAATTACTATTTGGAAAATCGAAAATAAAAGGGACGTTCTACTATCTGAATTAAGTTAAACTATTTAATAAAAATAAATCTATGAATAAAAAAAAAATTAACAGAACGTAAAAATCTAAAAGTGTAAAAAAATATGATAAGAATGGATTTAGAGCGGTTGATTTCACCTAACAAATCCCACACAATTTATTCTTCCTAATTATTAAATTCTAATAATCTCCCGTTGATGATTAAAAATTCCTTAAGTATTCAATATCTTCTCTCGAATAATATCAAAAATATCTTCAACTAACAATTCCATATCTCTATGCGAATTTAATTAATTGGAGACTCGTTACGTACTTTGAATTTTCTGAAAAATCACACTAGTCGGTAAAGCATCTCTACTTTCGCTCAACTAATGGTGTTTAATTCTAGAACTAGAATAACAAATCACCTCTCGGTCTCATTGCAATTCAATTGATCAAACAATAATTCATAAAGAAAAATAGTAAGCATTAAGAATAAGAATTAAACACTCAATCATGGAAATTATAAAAATAAAATAACTCAGAAAATAAATTGTGTGTTCATTGCTAGACTACATCAACGCTCTAGAAAATAAAATTTAGTTCATAATAAAACTGAAAAGAAAACAAATAAAACTTATGTCTTTCATCTGATGGTTGATCAACATGAAGCTCTCGCCTTTGTTCTCAGATCCTCCTCTTCAGAAAGACTCTAAAAGCAAAATCTTCAATGCGGCTCTGCCTTTTACTCTCAGGTTTCTCTTCCCTTCTTTTTACCATAAAGAGCCTTTAAATAGGTTAAGGAATTCTATTACAAGTTGAATTCCCGTTTGGAAAAAATCTCAGATTTTTAGGCTTCACTTAACCGACGATTTTGGCCCATTTAACTTCAGAATTTGGGATTTTGGTAAACTACAAAGTTGCAGCCTTTTAAGTTAACTTTCCAGCCCAACTTGAATAATCTCGATTGGATATCTGAGCCCAAAGTTATGCTGAAAATACTAACTGATGTGCAGGCTGAAATCCTAATCCAAATTGGACTTGGATTTTGTGCAAAATTCCTTTGATTCCTTGCTTTTCTCATTCCTTCAAAGCATAAATGAATAGATAAATATAAATAAAAAATCAAATCAAATCAAAAGAAATAAAGGAAAACTAACAATTTTAGTAAATAAGAGGATAATAAAAATCATGTAAAAATTACACTTATCGAATTCCACCAAACTTAAACTTTGCTAGTCCTCGAGCAAAGAAGAAAAAAAAAATTAAAACAAGCTTTGTTTCATAAATTTTAAAATTTTTTTCTTGCCTCAAAGATCTGCAGAAAGCTTATCATTCAAAGGAATCAATCCAAATTAATCAAGTCCAAAAATTAATTCAAAACTCAACTCCATCGCATTATCATTCTCACTTCATCATTAGCTTTCCGGATAGTTTTATGTAAACAAGTAAATAAGTACAAATCTCTAAAAACTCCATAAGCTTGCTTTCTAAATCACTCTCCACTAATATAAAACAAAATATTACCCAGGATCAATAGGTCTTTATTAGGCTTGTGAGGTATGGCTATGGTGAGGGCTATAAAGAAAAGACAAGGTTCAAGCAAATAGAGCACTCTCACTTCTAAAATATAAATTTTCCTCAGTCCTTTGAATATCTCAAAATACTTCTCTTCAATGTCTTCATAAAAAAATTTCTTCTTCCTTTCTTCTTCTTCTTCTTCTTCTTCTTCTTTTTTTTTTTTTTTTTTTTTTTTTTTTTTTTTTTTTTTCTACTTCAAGTCGTCACTTATCTTTTGACGTGAATGCAGGCATTTGTGATGGATGCACCCAGTTACTCAACAAGTCACAAACTTGAAGTGCTTTTGCATACTCATATTTCAAGTTACGGTTTGACGTAAGAGTAAACATTGGTAATGAATACCCCTAGTTACTAAGCAACTCAAAACATTGCAGTAAATGGAACTTTGTACAATTTTCTTCTTCTTCTTCATCTTTTTTTTTTTTAACACTCATATATCGTTCTCTTTTCTTCAACCCAGTTTAAGAATAGATCAGTTGGATAACTAGGGATAAAGATAATAAAGAGGTAAGCTTGAAAGGCTCAATCAATTCAAAGAATGCCTAAATCACTTCCCAAGTAATATTTTGTATAAGATTTCTTCATGAGAATAATTCAACAAGTTCTAGAATAAGTAGAGATCATCCAAATTTACAAAATTCACATAAAATTTCTCTAGGTATGCACAATGATTAATGATCATATCAAATTAAACAAGATCAAGTAAAGAATTAACAACTGGACTTAAGCAATGAGAATGATTCCTAAAAAGTATACGAATTTTCAACCATATTCTTATCATAGGCAAATTTTTTTTTTTTTAATAAAATAAATTCCCTTCCCCCAAACTTAAATTTCACATTGTCCTCAATGGGAAAAAGGAAGAAAAACTAAATAAAAGAATGAGAAAGGAGAAGAGATGCTTCCCTGATTTTTAATTGAATATTTTTCCTTGAGATGTAGCCGTGTACCCATTGAAGATTTCTTTGGTCTCTTTATTCCTTAAATTTGATTGAAGCGGGTTGAGCTCAAGTTTAGGAGGTTCCTCCGGTGGAGATGTTGGCTGACATGATTTTAAGTCTTCCACTTTTGGTTGCATTGAAGGAGGAAAGAGTGGTGTAGCCTCCAAATATCTTTCACACTCTTTAACCTCTTCATCATTGAATTTAACAGGTGTAGAGCGAGTAAGACATACCTCAAGTGGTAACTTTAGAAAATCAATTGCACAAGTCTCATCGGCCATGATCATGTCTCGGTCACTTGTTTGAAAACAAGAATGTGTCTCAGAAGGTAATTCCATAGACTTAAATACATCAAAAGTGACCTCATCCTCTCCAACCCTCAAAACAAGTTTTCCTTGCTGGACATCAATTAAGGTTCTCCCCGTCGCAAGGAAAGGTTGACCCAATATCAAAGGGATCTCCTCATCCTCATCCATATCAAGGATAATGAAGTTAGCTGGGAAGATGAACTTGTCAACTTTTACTAATACGTCCTCAATGACTCCTCTTGGATATTTAATAGATCTATCCGCCAATTGTAAAGAGATAGTGGTCGGCTTTACTTCTCCAAGACCCAATTTCCTGAAAACAGAGAGAGGCATTAGATTAATACTTGCCCCTAAATCACATAAAGCTCTATCAAAATAAGATTTTCCTATAGTGCAAGGGATAGTGAAACTCCCTGGATCTTTCAGCTTAGGCGGCAGCTTCTTTTGTAAGATTGCACTACTCTCCTCTGTCAGCATTACTGTTTCATGCTCCTCCAATTTCTGCTTCTTTGATATAATATCCTTCAAAAATTTAGCATATTTAGGCATTTGTTCCAAAGCTTCAATGAGGGGAATATTAATATGCAATTGCTTAAATATACTTAGAAATTTAGAGAACTGATCATCCACATTGTTTTTTCTTAATCTTTGCGGAAAAGGAATTGGTGGATCATAAATTGAAGGAGAATGAGTCTCAAAAGTAACTTCCCTGGATTTTTTGGATTTTGAAGCTCTTTCATTCTCCTTAGTCTTCTCAGCTTGCTCCACTTCTTTCATCTCTGAATCAGCTTCCTTCATCTTTGACTCCTCATTATTCACAGCTTCATCTTGTTTGGCATTTGTTACTTTTGGCTCCTCATATGTTCGTCCACTTCTCAATGATATTGCCTTTACATGTTCTTTCGGATTGGTGACAGTGTTGCTTGGCAAAGTTCCTGTAGTCCTCCCTGTAAGCATGCTTGAGAGCTGACCGATTTGCACCTCAAGATTATGGATTGAAGCTGAGTTGTTTTGGATCGCCACATCTGTCTTCTGCATGTACTGCATGAACATGTCCTCAAGTGTCGGCTTCTTCTCTTGCTGTGGAAATTGCTGAGGTGGTTTAGCCTACCCTTGGTTATTACTCCATGAGAAGTTGGGGTGATTTCTCCATCCAAGATTGTACGTGTTCAAGTATGGATTATTTTGACGTTGAAAATTTGACACGTAATTTGTCTGTCCATAACTCGATTGGGCAAAAGGATTTTCCACTTGGCAGTCGACACTTGAATGATTTCCTACACAATGATCACAAACAACATTAGTTTGAATAGCATTAACATTCATTTTACCTAGTTGTTGAGACAAAGTTGCCATTTGTGCCGCCAATGAGGTAATAGAATCAAGTTCTAAAATTCCAGCTGTCTTTCTTGGCATTGCTCTTTCTGTAGGCCATTGATAGTTGTTGGATGCCAATTCTTCCAGAAGTTCATAAGCTGCCGCATGAGTTTTACTCATTAAAGCTCCACCAGCTGCTGCATCAACCATAGACCTGTTTGTAGCTCCTAGACCATTGTAGAATGTTTGCACTTGAAGCCATGCTAGAAGGTCATGATGAGGACACCTTCGCAATAAATCTTTGTACCTTTCCCATGCTTCATATAATGATTCACCCTCAAATTGGATGAATGTGGTGATATCATTCCTTAGCTTTGCTGTCTTTGCAGGAGGGAAATATTTTGCTAAGAATTTTTGTGTCAACTCCTCCCATGTAGTAATGATGCCAAGTGGCAAAGAATTCAACCAAACTTTTGCTTTATCACTAAGTGAGAAGGGGAAAAGCCTTAGTCGAATCGCATCATCTGTTACTCCGTTATGTTTAAAAGTATCACAAATTTCCGAGAAATTTGCAATATGGACATTAGGATCCTCTTGTGACAGCCCCCCGAACTGGACAGTCTGCTGTATCATCTGAATGATGGCTGGCTTGATCTCAAAATTATTGGCTTGTATGGTTGGCCTCCTTATGCTCGATGTAGCTCCATTTACCGAGGGCATAGCATAATCCCTTAACGCCTTTTGCTCTTGATCGGCCATCTTAGATAGAAATGTGTTGGCCTCTTTCTTCTTTTCTTTCTTGAGTTGACGTAAGGTTCTTTCAATTTCAGGATCAAAGAGTGTATGCTCTAATGGTTTAGATCGGGGCATGCACTTCTACTTCCTGAAAAGAAAGAAAACAAATTCAGATGCACTTAATTAAATTTTTTTTTAAATAAAATAAAATCCAAAGTAGTAAATATCTAGCTAGTATCAATATCAATAACAAATAGTTAATCCCCGGCAACGGCGCCAAAAACTTGTTCGTGTAAAATAATCTGCAAGCGCATAGAATCGTAACAAGTAGTAAAGTGTTTTTAGAAAACGAATGTCGAACCCACAGGGATTAACTATGTTATTGAATACCGAAATTCACTAAATTAATTACTATTTGGAAAATCAAAAATAAAAGGGACGTTCTACTATCTGAATTAAGTTAAACTATTTAATAAAAATAAATCTATGAATAAAAAAAAATTTAACAGAACGTAAAAATCTAAAAGTGTAAAAAAATATGATAAGAATGGATCTAGAGCGGTTGATTTCACCTAACAAATCTCACACAATTTATTCTTCCTAATTATTAAATTCTAATAATCTCCTGTTGATGATTAAAAATTCCTTAAGTATTCAATATCTTCTCTCGAATAATATCAAAAATATCTTCAACTAACAATTCCATATCTCTATGCGAATTTAATTAATTGGAGACTCATTACGTACTTTGAATTTTCTGAAAAATCACACTAGTCGCGGTAAAGCATCTCTACTTTTGCTCAACTAATGGTGTTTAATTCTAGAACTAAAATAACAAATCACCTCTCGGTCTCATTGCAATTCAATTGATCAAACAATAATTCATAAAGAAAAATAGTAAGCATTAAGAATAAGAATTAAACACTCAATCATGGAAATAATAAAAATAAAATAACTCAGAAAATAAATTGTGTGTTCATTGCTAGACTACATCAACGCTCTAGAAAATAAAATTTAGTTCATAATAAAACTGAAAAGAAAACAAATAAAACTTATGTCTTTCATCTAATGGTTAATCAACATGAAGCTCTCGCCTTTGTTCTCAGATCCTCCTCTTCAGAAAGACTCCTAAAAGCAAAATCTTCAATGCGGCTCTGCCTTTTCCTCTCAGGTTTCTCTTCCCTTCTTTTTACCCTAAAGAGCCTTTAAATAGGTCAAGGAATCCTATTACAAGTTGAATTCTCATTTGGAAAAAATCCCATATTTTTAGGCTTCACTTAACCGATGATTTTGGCCCATTTAACTTCAGAATTCGGGATTTTGGTAAACTACAAAGTTGCAGCCTTTTAAGTTAACTTTCCAGCCCAACTTGAATAATCTCGATTGGATATCTGAGCCCAAAGTTATGCTGAAAATACTAACTGATGTGCAGGCTGAAATCCTAATCCGAATTGGACTTGGATTTTGTGCAAAATTCCTTGGATTTTGTGCAAAATTCCTTTGATTTCTTGCTTTTCTCATTCCTTCAAAGCATAAATGAATAGATAAATATAAATAAAAAATCAAATCAAATCAAAAGAAATAAAGGAAAACTAACAATTTTAGTAAATAAGAGGATAATAAAAATCATGTAAAAATTACACTTATCAAAGACCTTGGTTCTGTCTAGTACTTAGTTCTTCTTGAAGTAGTTAGTTTCCCCATAGGCTTGAGTCCGAGAATCATGAAAGGCCTTGGTTCTGTCTAACACTTATCTTCGAAGTACTTAGTTTCCCCTATAGGTTTGAGTCCAAGGACTATGCAAGATCTTAGTTCTATCTAGTACTCGTCTTCTGAAGCAGTTAGTTTCCCTATAAGTTTGAGTCTGAGGACTATGCAAGACCTTGGTTCTGTCTAGTACTTAGTTCTTCTTGAAATAGTTAGTTTCCCCATAGGCTTGAGTCTGAGGACCATGCAAGGCCTTGGTTCTGTCTAACACTTGTCTTCTGAAGTAACTAGTTTCCCCATAGGTTTGAGTCTGAGGACCATGCAAGACCTTAGTTCTGTCTAGTACTCGTCTTCTAAAGCAGCTAGTTTCCCCGTAGGTTTGAGTCCGAGAACTATGCAAGACCTTGGTTCTGTGTAGTACTTAGTTCTTCTTGAAGTAATTAGTTTCCCCATAAGCTTGAGTCTGAGGACCATGCAAGGCCTTGATTTTGTCTAACACTTGTCTTCTGAAGTAGCTAGTTTCCCAATAAGCTTGAGTCCGAGGACCATGCGAGGCCTTGGTTCTGTCTAATACTTGTCTTTTGAAGTAACTAGTTTCTCCATAGGTTTGAGTCTGAGGACCATGCAAGACCTTGGTTCTGTCTAGTACTCGTCTTCTGAAGCAGCTAATTTCCCCATAGGTTTGAATCTGAGGACCATGCAAGACCATGGTTTTGTCTAGTACTTAGTTCTTCTTGAAGTAGTTAGTTTCCCCATGGGCTTGAATCCGAGGACCATGCAAGGCCTTGGTTCTGTCTAACACTTGTCTTCTGAAGTAGCTAGTTTCCCCATAAGTTTGAGTCCGAAAACCATACAAGACCTTGGTTCTGTCTAGTACTCGTCTTCTGAAGCAGCTACTTTCCCCATAGGTTTGAGTCCGAGAACTATGCAAGACCTTGGTTCTGTGCAGTACTTAGTTCTTCTTGAAGTAATTAGTTTCCCCATAAGCTTGAGTCCGAGGACCATGCAAGGCCTTAATTCTATCTAACACTTGTCTTCTGAAGCAGCTAGTTTCCCCATAGGCTTGAGTCCGAGAACCATGCAAGGCCTTGATTTTGTCTAGTACTCGTCTTTTGAAGTAGCTAGTTTCCCCATAGGTTTGAGTCCGAGGACTATGCAAGACCTTGGTTCTGTCTAGTACTTAGTTCTTCTTGAAGTAATTAGTTTCCCCATAGGCTTGAGTCCGAGGACCATGCAAGGCCTTGGTTCTGTCTAACACTTATCCTCTGAAGTAACTAGTTTCCCCATAGGTTTGAGTCTAAGGACCATGTAAGACCTTGGTTCTATCTAATACTTAGTTCTTCTTGAAGTAGTTAGTTTCCCTATAGGCTTAAGTCCGAGGACCATGCAAGGCTTTGGTTCTGTCTAACACTTGTCTTCTGAAGTAGCTAGTTTCCCTATAAGTTTGAGTCCGAGGACCATGCAAGACCTTGGTTCTGTTTAGTATTCGTCTTCTGAAGCAGCTAGTTTCCCCATAGGTTTGAGTCCGAGGACTATGCAAGACCTTGGTTCTGTCTAGTACTTAATTCTTCTTGAAGTAGTTAGTTTCCCCATAGACTTGAATCCAAAGACCATGCAAGGTCTTGGTTCTGTCTAATACTTGTTTTCTGAAGTTGCTAGTTTCCCCATAAGTTTGAGTCCGAAGATCATGCAAGACCTTGATTCTGTCTAGTACTCGTCTTCTGAAGCAGCTAGTTTTCCCATAGGTTTGAGTCTGAGAACTATGTAAGACCTTGGTTCTGTCTAGTACTTAGTTCTTTTTGAAGTAGTTAGTTTTCCCATAGGCTTGAGTCCGAGGACCATGTAAGGCCTTAGTTCTGTCTAGTGCTCGTCTTTTAAAGTAGCTAGTTTCCCCATAGGTTTGAGTCCGAGGACTATGCAAGGCCTTGATTCTGTCTAGTACTTAGTTCTTCTTGAAGTTGTTAGTTTCCCCATAGGCTTGAGACCGAGGACCATGCAAGGCCTTAGTTCTGTCTAACACTTGTCTTCTAAAGTAACTAGTTTCCCCATAGGTTTGAATCCGAGGACCATGCAAGACCTTGGTTTTGTCCAGTACTTAGTTCTTCTTGAAGTAGTTAGTTTCCCCATAGGCTTGAGTCTGAGGACCATGCAAGGCCTTAGTTTTGTCTAACACTTGTTTTCTGAAGTAGCTAGTTTCCCTATAGGTTTGAGTCTGAGGACTATGCAAGACCTTAATTCTGTCTAGTACTTAGTTCTTCTTGAAGTAGTTAGTTTCCCTATAGGCTTGAGTCCGAGGACCATGCAAGGCCTTGGTTCTATCTAACACTTGTCTTCTGAAGTAGCTAGTTTTCCCATAGGTATAAGTCTGAGGACCATGCAAGGACTTGGTTCTGTCTAGTACTTGTCTTTTAAAGCAGCTAGTTTCCCTATAGGTTTAAGTCCGAGGACTATGCAAGACCTTGGTTTTGTCTTGTACTTGTCTTCTGAAGTAGCTAGTTTCCCCATAGGTTTGAGTCCAAGGACTATGCAAAACATTGGTTCTGTCTAGTACTTATCTTCTAAAGTAGCTAGTTTCCCCATAGGTTTGAGTCCGAGGACCATGCAAGACCTTGGTTCTGTCTAGTACTCGTCTTCTGAAGCAGCTAATTTCCCCATAGGTTTAAGTCCAAGGACTATGCAAGACCTTGATTCTATCTAGTACTTTGTTCTTCTTGAAGTAGTTAGTTTTCCCATATGTTTGAGTTCGAGGACCATGCAAGCCTTGCATCTGTCTAACACTTATCTTCTGAAGTAACCAGTTTTCCCATAGGTTTGAGTCCGAGGACCATGCAAGACCTTGGTTCTGTCTAGTACTTAGTTCTTCTTGAAGTAGTTAGTTTCCCCATAGGCTTGAGTTCGAGGACCATGCAAGGCCTTGGTTTGGTCTAACACTTGTCTTTTAAAGTAACTAGTTTCCCCATATGTTTGAGTCCGAGGACCATGCAAGACCTTGGTTTTGTCTAGTACTTAGTTCTTCTTTACTGCTTGGAGTGAGGGAGATCATCCTCAGCGTTGGGGCGTCTACCCTTAGACTGATAACGGCCTTGAGCTTGCTCCGTCGAAGGGCGACCCTTCTTTGGTCTGGCTCCTTCGTCCGGTGCGCCACTTCAAATTACGAGGTGTCTTTTGGGCTATTCAAGTAACGCGCTTGACGCCTCGGTCGCGAGGCGTGTCCTTATCAATATCCTTGCGGATTTACGAGGATCCAGCGGCTGGCAAGCTCTTTGAAAATTGGGCAGAGTTAATGCCTCCGGTAATTCTTCCTTAGGATTCTGTGCGGGCTAGTTTTCACCAGCTTTTGCCTTCTATATAAGGCATTTTGGGGTAATCTTTTCTTCAAATTTCACAAACACTTAGGTTCAATAGGGGTTCAAGGCTTTCCGTTCTCTGGGAATTTTGAAGGGCTTTGTCAAGATAGTGACTTGTGCTTAATGAGATGGAGCGGCCCTGGAAAAGGGCAGGGTTAAGAAAGTTGAGCCCCCTTCAGGACCCGAGGATGCCACCCCGATCCTAGACGACACCGTGGAGGCGGAATAAGCAGAAGCTGAAGATCCTCCTTATTTTCAACCTAGCCAGAGAGAGGACTCCCCTTGTAATTTGGAGGGAGATCTAAAAGAAACATAACGTCTCTCCTCTGCGTGCGGATCTATTGGCCCTCCAAGCTAGTAGTGATTTGCCGGCACCCGGTTGCCGTGGGACTAGGAGAGAATCAAGGAAGAACCTTAAGATGGGACCGTCAGGCGCCGTGCCTTCTTCTTCCTTCTCTTTCAAAGCGCCACCCATACTGGTTAGGGAGCTATAGACGGTTTTAGAATAGGCCTGTCTCCGCCTCTCCCTCCATGCTTGGCTTGGCTTTAAAACAAGCCTGCCTAGGCCCCCTTTTCCTCTTTTTTTTTTTTTTTTTAGCTTCAGTACAAGCCTGCCTAGGCATTTACCTTCGTAGTTAGCTTTAGAACAAACCTGCCTAAGCATTTGTTGTATAATGTAACTTTTCTTTACTTAATAAAGAAGTAGCTACATTTCGTTTCTTTTGTTTCTTGCATCTTTCATTTCTTTGTGATGATTGCCTTCTGAATGAGTACGCTGTCGTTGTTTATGTTTTTTCTTTTTCTTTTTTGAACTTGAAAGAAGTGTTGTTATTGATCCTTTCGCACCAATCGTCGCACTTGCTAATCCTCAAGTCCTCCCCACAGACGACGCCAATTGTAGGGACCCAATTCGGGCACTTCCCTTCCCTCCTAGGGATGAGTGGACCCAAGCCTGGGTAACCCTATACAATAAATTTGTAGAGAGTGGATAGAAGGACTAAACATTAGTGAAAGATACAGCAGTCGGTATAGGTTTACAGGATCGTCAAATGAGATTTAGCTAAGTGTTCTAAAGGAAAATTCGTTCTCGGCCCAGTCCGAGGAGCTCTTCCCTGACTTCTAATGAATATAGGGGTTGTCCTTGAACACCCCGAAAACTCCGAACCCCCCAACCAACCCCATACTTCTGGGGGTTCACTCTATTATATAGTCCTATTCGGCTGATCTCTGTCTTCCACTTGTTGATCATCTAAGCTTGTGTCTGAGGGCTTGTCCCATCAGCCGCCTTCCCAGACTTTTCGTTAGTTGAAGTAACCATGGCATCACTGTTCACTGGTCAATTCTCCATTAATGCGGCCAGAGTGTCAGCTGCATACATTTAATGTGTGGATGACAGCTTCCTTTCTTCAATATCGACCGGCCGAGGACATGGTCATCCTCGGCGATGTCTCTTGACAACTTGGGTCTCCCCCGCTCATCCTCGGATACTGCATTGTCCTCGGCATGGGCCTTGAGCCCGACATGGAGTGGGCCGGAGTTGCCAAATCTTTGGGCCCCACAGGAAGTCTTACGATAATATCTTCAAGTTATTTACTTTAAAAAAAATTATTATCATATAATTTACTTATGAGTTATGACCTTTATTTCTTATTTTAATCAATATTATTTCTGTCCATATGTGTCTATTTATCTCAAAACCTTTTACTCTTTGCTTTTTGTATTATTATTTTTTAATTCATTTAACAAAATTAACTTTTAAATTTTTTTTTCACACATTTAACATAAAAGCTATCAAAAAGAAAAATGCTCCTATTTTATTGGCATTTTTTTTTTCGCTATTTTGTTCAATAGGTTGAATTCAAGAGATTATGAATGGATAATGGAATTCAATTTCTCTACAATCATGAATTAATGATTAAAGTGCATATTGTAAATGGTCGGCACAAAGAGCTTTAAGTCATATTCTGTTTGAGATGGATCGATACTCCAGTTGTCCAGAAAAGAACAAGATGATGGTCACATGTTTTAGGTGAAAGGTCACGTGTAAAACAAAGGATATGTTCTTTAATTTATAATAATACGCCAAACTATCAGATTTTGTAGGGGTGTGCTCGATTCGGTTTCGATCGGTTTGTATAGGTATGGCCAACCGAAACCGAATATTTCGGTTTGTGAAATTCTTAACCGAAACCGACCGCAATGGCTGGAAAACCATCGGTTTCGGTGTATATCGGTTTCAGTCGGTTTCGGTCGGTTTTCGATTTTCCAAAGAGAGGGTTATTGAGATTTTCAAAACCCTAAATTTAATCACATATAAAAAACAAAGTGATAGAGCAACAGAGAGAGAGCAGAGAAAGAAAATTTTCCAACAATATTTGTTCAACAATTTACAGTATTTCATACAGATTCCAACAAAAAATTGAAAATATTTTGAATTAGCAAAAGGTCCAAACAGAACTTTACCGTTATTGAGGACATGTGACTTAGAGAGAAGAGAAAGGCATGGCCAGGGTCCAAGCCTCCATCTCTCAAGCCCTCACCCTCTATCTCCGATCTCAATCAGCAGCGAGCTCGAGGCCTAGAGGCAACGGCGCACCACGAGGCTCTAGAGCGTTTGAAAGCCCTTCGTTAGGGCGGATCCAGCTGATTAAAGTCCAATGCCGGCGTAGGGTTCCAGATCAAGCTGGAGAAACGGATTTACAACACCATTGAAAAGGACGAGTACGATGCACTCATGGCCAAGCGGTGAGAGGAGGCTAGGGCTTTTATTGTCGATGACGACGGCCTCGGCTATGGCGACGAGGGCGAGGAAGAGGATTGGACAAAGTCCAGCCTCCTGTTATCGTCCGGTAAGTCGGACGGCGAACCAGAAAGGCCGAAATGGAAGAAGGCAGAAAAGAGGGAGCCACAGTCGAAGAAACCCTCCGCTTCTTCTGCTTCTTTATCAGCCGCCGCAGCTATGATGGGGAAACAAAGGCTCTCGTCGATGTTCACATCATCAGTGTTCAAAAAGGGCAAGGACGAGAAGGCGAAAGGGTTTTCGAGCTGTGATAGTATTGTTGATGATGTGATTACAGAGTTTGCATCAGATGAGAATGATAGAGAGAGACAGAAAAAATTGAGAGAAAAAAATAGGGGAAGGGGCGGCTGAAGAAAGAAAAGTGAAGAATAAACAAGGGTATTTAGGTATTTATGCTACTACTAGGGTTTTAAAAAATTAAGTAGAAAAAAATACCCACGTCCAGCGCGAAGGCTTGAACCTAGGATCAGGTAGCTAAACCATAAGGAGCATACCATTAAGCCACTGAGCAGTTACGTTTTAATGATACATAAATATATATATATATATATATATATATATATATATATTCGGTTGGTTCGGTTCAGTTTCAGGTGAAAAAATCCAACACCGAAACCGAAACCGAAAATTTCGATTTTTAAAAAATAAAACCGAAACCGAATCGAAAATTTGACAACGGTTCGGTCGGTTTCGGCCGGTTTGTTCGGTTCGTCGGTTTTTTGCACACCCCTAAGATTTTGAATGCTCAACTTGGCCTACTAGTTTATGGAACAAAAAATAGCTGCCACCTTAAATCATTTCCTATTAAAAAAAAAATCTGAAATCATTTTCATATTATTAAAAAAAATCTTAAATCATTTTAAATAATATATAAAAATACCCATTTTTGAGACTTGAGAGGAAAAAAAAATTAAAAAAGAAAAAGGTAAGAGCACCTCTAATATTATATAGTTAATTCTACACATGTTAAATTCTGGATAGTGTCATCGACAAATCAGCATGACCATGACTTAATAATTTAATATAGTAAGTGCATTTTCTTTTGATATCGAATTTATATGTCCTTATAAATTTTGCTTGACTAATCCTCTATTTTTCCAATTAAAATTTGGTTAGGTTTATGGGAATATAATCATATATCCATGATTCAACATAATAAGAGCACTCTCCTTTATTTTTTTTATATTAAAAAATTATTAAAAAAAAAAAAAAAAAAAGAAAGAAAGAAAGAAGAAGAACCATACCCAAGCATTTTCTTTTTGGGTCTTCTTGTTAGGTACAATAGCAAATAGGGGTGGAAATTTGGAAACAATGCTAAGGGATCATATATTTTGATGATTGCTTAACTTCTCTGTCAATAATGTCATTTCTTGCTCATTTTTTTGTCAGCTTCCAGTAAACTTGGCAATCACTTATACGTTCATTTAGGAAAGTTATAGTGATGGCTTCTTTTTTTGATAAGCATATAGTGATGGCTTATTGGAAAGTAACTTGGCATGAAGTGCTCAATTGTTTGAGTTGGAACTTCCACAAATTATTAGACCTCTCATGATCTTTCCTGTACCAAAGTGGATATTGAATCATGTGAATTTGACAATCGTTGCATATTCCATTTTTTTTTTGGAGAGGCCAAAATTCCTAGAGTGCATAATTACAACTAAGTCCAAACTGTAACTCAAAAAAGGTGGCTGTTACTTTTCTTTTGATTCTAGTGGGGTGGTGAACTGATTTGCAATGTATCACCCAACTTGGCTTGATGGAAAGGTTTTTTTTATTTAGATTAATTGATTGACCTAAGTAAAAGTAGTAGCTAGCAATAGTTCCTTGTATTAACTTGTATTTCACTACCTGACCTAGAATTTTTTTTAATCTTATTTTTAACTTTCATTCTTATTTATTAGCATATGCTCTCTAGTGTAACTTAACTTCTTTTTTTTTTTTTTTTTTTTTTGTCCATTTTTTATCAGTATATTCATTGGTTTTTTTTTTTTTTTCCTTTATTCAAGAATTTATAAGATAGATGGGATTATGGATTAGAAGATAACTTTATGCAATTATAGCATAAGGAAAAAGTTTTGGAAATAAACTAGTTTGGAGTTTTCTTGTTCCAATACATGATGTGGCAATTAAAAAGACTATTTATGTGTAGCTTTAGTCACATGACTTTTTTAATGAGTCATGTGACTTATTTTAATAATAAACATAGATGGTCTTATTATCGTGTGTTTTGGTTTGATGAATAAACAAATCTATTGAATGTAATAGTATTTAAATTTATTATAAAGTTTTCTGTCTATAATAACATGATATTATGGTTCAATTTTTTTACTCTAAAAAGTCCATTCCAATAAGGCAAAACACACACATACAAAAGGCAATGGGATGGCAATGGTATATGATGATGATGATGATGATTACCAAATTAATTTTTTTTGAAAAAAAAATAGTAATTGAGGAAGAGAGAAATTGAATTTTAGATAATTGGTTGTAAATATTAGAAAGTAACAACTTAGCTACAACTTTGAAGCTTCTCAAAAAAGGATTTTTTTTTTTTTTTTTTAATAAAAATCTTATCTGGATGACCATGTTTGAAATATGTAAGAATGTTAGTTATTGTGGGTTGGTGTAACTGATGAATCCAACTACAAACCTTAAAAGCGTGTTGTTTTTTTAGCGTTTATCCTTTTATCTACTCAGATAAGGGGAAACAAAAAAAGTCATATAATTTAATTACTACTTACAATGTTCTTAAACATTGCCAACAATTGGCATTGGTTGGGTTCCCATTTTTTTCTTGAACAGACCATAATTGTCTTTGTGGGGTCATGGGCCCTAAATCATACAATAATTAAGTTTTGGGCTTTGGCCGAGAGCGTGGTAGGTCTAGTCCAAGGAGGAATATCTCCTCGGACAAGCCAAAACACGATCAGACATAAGTCTTAAATGGTCAAAGTGACCTTCCAGGAAGTTCTAAAAGATAGGAACTCAGGAATATCTAAGTGAAAGCTGCTACCACCGCATTAAATGCTCCGTAGCTCACTCTCTGACCACATTAATGAGGAAGTGACATCTGAACAGTATTATTGCAGCCTTACAACCAACCCAGAAGACTTCTAGAGGGGGCTGATGCGACAAGTATCAGTATAAACCACCAACTGTCCACGTGTTGGGCAAAGGTGAAGGAATAGATGTAGTATAAATAAGGGTAGAGACCAAGAGAAAGGCTCTCGGCAATTGAGAGAGAAAGTATTGTAGCAATCTCAAGAACTCTTGTAATCATTCTCATCCAATATTTACTAGAACAAAGCTCCTCTGATTGGGCCGAGGACAAACTTTCTTTGATAAACTCAGTTCATCTCTGTTTCATTGTCTTGAACACCATATTAACTATTATCCATGCACTAAAGTCTAGTTCTTTGACCCACTCTCTACAAATTCATTGTACTGAGATCACTGGGCCAAAATCTCCTACATTTTGGGCCTGGTCTGAAAATCGTGTCACTACCGTCCTAATTTCCCTAAATTCTAAGAAACTGCACTTTTTTTAGTACCAGTTTTTCTTGCCATAAATTAAAAACAGTGGATTATTGGACATAGTTTTGTACACGTCATAAATCCTTTTGTGGTTGACTTTATTAGTTAATTTGTTTCACACCTCCTTTCCAATAAATAACAATTATCTTCAACGGACATCAATTTTCTACAATTACGTTACGTACCATTAATTTAATCTAAAAAAGCCAGAATTTAGCAATACAATTTCGTAGCAGATTCCTCCAAAGTACATTTAAAACCACACTAAAAAGAAGTGGATAATGATCTCAATTATATACTCACCAACTTGAAAATTCTTCACAATTACAGAAATTACTTCCTTCTTCGATAAGATACAACCAGAAAAATAAAAAGTTGTACCTAATCTTACTCCCAAATTTTATATTATTTTAATTTTTTTTGGAGATACTTACAAGATACCATACTCTCAATAAATACAAAGAAAAAATAGCACTTCCCCCTTTTATCTATAAACTTATGAAGTGATGCACAATTTTCCCCTAAACTATAAAATCAAGCAATGTTCCTCCTTCACTAATGAAAATTAGCAAATACCCCCTTAATTTAGTTAAACTGTTAACCCATAATGAAATCTTTTGATGTTTATAGTATTTCACAATAAAATTACTAAAATGCATTTGAGGCAAATTGAAATAACCTAGTAGTTAAAGGAGGGGAAAGTTTAAAATTTAAATGACTGAATAGGTATAGGTAGAAAGTGTAATTTACCTTATTTTTAATATGTTTAAATACCATAAGGTTTTTCTTTTAAAATTTCTTGTATTTACACACCCTGTTAGAATATTGCTACATTATATTTTCTTTAAATGAAATAATAAATGACTTCAAAAATAAACACAATCATAAATGACTTCAAAAATAAGAAAAGCTGTCAAAATATTAATTTTATTTTTTCCTATAATTTTTTTTAAATAGATTATTAACCAATACCTTAACAATATTGTTAGCATTTTTCTTAATAAGAATCCTTTTTCACTTGTACCAGTAAGTGTCCCATTTGTATCACTTTTTTCAGTACAATTGCAAAGACAAACAAGTTAATTAGTGAAAAATGAAAGATGGTGGGGTGGCGGTGGCGGTGGCGGTGGGTCACTCAATAAGTAATAATTGCATTCAAAAGTGGAAGCTAGCTATCATCATGAAAGTATGCACGAGTTGGTGGAAATAAAACTGTCTATGCATGTGGGGGCCAAGATGTAAAATCTGGTTTTGTTTCTCATACAAAACACACAGCAGAAGCAACAAAAACACGGATCTACTTCAATCATAAAAGATAAACATATAACCATGAATTCTAGAACAAAGAATAGAAAGCGTACCTTGATGCAGTGAATTTCAAAACAAAAAACTTGAGAAAATCTTTAATCTTCATCTTAATTCCACATGGTGCCCAAGATGTGTGGTCTCTTAATCAGTCTTTTGTACATTGACTCTCAAAGAAAAAACTTTCTTTTTCTCCTGGTAGAGAAAAACTGATTTCTTTTCTTTTTATCATACGTACGTTAAAAGAGTTATTAAATAATGATTGATTATCTAATTGGATTAGCTTTTTGGGCCTACCCAATTGGGTTTTAGTTTGTGGCTTGAGATGGAACCAAAGGGAACAAATAAGACTCTAGCTCCAATGGGCATTGGGCTTTTCTGTCAACACTTGACAAGTCTAAAATTACCATTAATTATATTCAATACCACTATAAGAATATAATTACACTCTACACCTTATTAATAAATTATATTCCAAGACTTTATTATGCATTCAACCCCTTCATTATAATATTCGTAGTAATAAAAAGTCATAAATATTGACTGCCACTTTGAAAATTACTACATCTTAATCTTTGAGTACCTGGTTTAATCCTTTATATTATTCATCATATATTTATGAAATCCAATTTCATAAATATATATTTTAGTAACTCCTTACTAAAGTGGTTGGGCCCAACACTCTGAATAACCAAACCTATTAAACTTGTCTCAAGGGAATATTTTATATTTCCGTTAAGAGATTATGAATTCCATCTTGAGAATATATGTTCCATCAACACTAAATACGGCTGCCCAATATACTGAGGTTTTGACCGTAATTTATAGATCTCACTCTTGATATATCAAAGTAATCTACATCTCATGATCAGGTCCATTATTCTCTCAGGATTTAGAGTTGATATAAATAGAAGTCGTGAGATTTATTATTCATTTGACAGTCGTTAGAAGAATAATAAATCTCACAACGGTCCAGTTCAATATGTCTTAACTCTTAAAACATATCAACATATCAACTAGAAGTCTTCACTTCCATGATTAAGACAAATCATCTTAGTTGATATGTTATAATCTTTGCAGATGAAATGTCCAATTTCATCACCGACTACGAACTAAAATTATGAGTTTACAAAGAACTTGTGATTTATATCTTCTATGACTTTTCACATAAATCACATACTATGCATCTCATGGACTAAGATAATGTCCCATTATCTCATAAATAGATAGTCTTTAATTATTTATGACATACAAATAAATTGGATTTTAGGGCATAAACCCCAACACAGACCCCATCATGAAACCCCAACAGAAGCTTGATCATTGATGTTGGATTGTTGTGATTGTTAGTGTTAGCCATACGATGATGGACACGAGTCAATTGTGATGCAATTACTTTCCTCCTTTTTTAATGAGGAAACCATCATTAGACATGTTGGCTAGACTATGCCTAGCTAGTAGTGCCTATACTTAGGGGTGTGCATGGGTCGGGTTGAGGGGATTTTTTGACCCAACCCACCATGGTGGGTAAAAAAAAATTCAACCCAACCCAACCCGTCACATAAGTCCAACCCAACCCACATGGGTTGGGTTGAACCCATGGGTTTGATAAATTTTTATTATTATTGTGGGGGCCCTATCATATTAACCACACTGGCCCACTCTATATCCGGCCCAAGGCCCACGCCGAGGATAATAGGAAAGAGCTCAGGTCATCCAAAGGCCTCGCCGAGGATGATCACCTCCTCGGCAAACTAACTTTGATAAAAGGAAAATATCCTTCGTTCAATAAATGAACGTCACCAACATTCTGACCGCCTTAATGGTAAGGTGACCTGAAAACCCTAATGCTTCAGTCACTTCAACTATTATAAAGTCTGCAAAGGCGGTTGGGAAATAACATAAAGCCTGCAAATACAGATAATGGGACAGACCCCTGTACATAGAAGTTCAGATAATTGACAAATGGATGGTGAAGATTAACTAAAGCAATAATATATAACAAAGAGGATTCCCAACATAAGAGGGGATTCGGATATGAATCAGTCCTAAGAAAAAAGGACAGAGCATATATCAACTATAAGAAACATAGATTCTTAGACTAAGCCGAGGATGAATATGCTTCACAACCACTTAACCAAAATTATCAGGATCCTCACAAATACTTATACGAAGTCATTATAAAGATCCTTACCAACACCTAACCAGAGTCATGGTCTTTATCCTCATAGAAAACACTCAGTAAAATCATTTTGTTATTACGCATGTTGATTTCACATCATCCGTTATTTGTATTGCTAATGCCTAGCCCTTATACCCACATCTCTACAAGTTTTATTGTTAAGGGTCCATTACAAATTGAGTCCCTACAATTGGCGCCCACCGTGGGGCGGACTTGTGCACTAACAAATGCGACGGCTGGTGTAAAAAAAAAAAAATCAAGAGCAAATACAAAACTATACAGTTTACAACAGCAACATTCATTCAGAAGTCTACAACAACAAGAAATAAGAGTATACGAAAAAGAAAAAAGACAATACACAAAGCAAGTCTACTTCTTTATTAATATATAAAGAAAAAATTACATCTCTTACAAGTGTGCCCATGGGGCTTGTTCTAAAGCTAACTACAAAGGCAGATGCTTAATAAAGCTGGCAGAGGAATAAAAGATAGAAAAGAAAGAAAGCTGGCAGAAAAACAAAAGATAGAAAAGAAGTGAAGGAAGAGAGGAGGATAGAAAAGAAAGAAAGCTGGCAGAAGAACAAAAGATAGAAAAGAAGTGAAGGAAGAGAGGAGGAAAGAAAAGAAAGAAAGCTGGCAGAGGAACAAAAGATAGAAAAGAAGGCTGGATGAGAAGTAAGAGAAGAGGAAATGAAGAGAGGGAGACTGGTTGAGGAGAGGAAATAGAAGAGATAAAAGGGAAAAAAGGGAAGAAGAGCTACATGGAAGGCGGAAGAGGCCGCGGCACAGGACGGCTCCACTTCTGGGTTTCGCTTGACTTCCCTCCCACCCCCATAGCTGCCGGCTTGGGGGGTCAAAGACCCAAACCCAAGAGAGGGAGGTTACGTTCTTTCTAGATCCTTCTCCAAACGGCAAGGAGGGCCCCACCTCTAGTTAGGTTGAAAAGAAGAAGAATCTTCGGATCTCTCCTACTCCAACCCCAACTTGACGTCCAGGGTCGGAGTGCCATCCTTGGCTCCTGATAGGGGCTGTGCATCCTCGGGACCACCCTTTCCCAAGGCCAATTCATTCGAAGGGGCTCAAATGGCTATGTCTTGCAGAACCTTTGGGCAATATTTTTGGGAGAAATTTAAGACGGATGTTTGTCAAGTGTGAAGGAGAAGGTTGCCCTAGAAATGCCTTATATAGAAGGCAGAATATTGGTGAGGGCCAATCCACAATAAATCCCAGGGAGAGATTTCCGAAGGCAATAATTCCGCCCCAAGTTCCAAGGGGCCTATCAGTCGTTAGATCCTCGTAGATCCATGACTGGCATTAATGAGGAGGCACCTCATTAAACGAGAAGGCACCGAAACGTCAGAACACGTTACTCGGACAACCCAGGAGACGCCTCGTGATCAGAAGAGTCCCATCAAACGAAGAGGCAGAACACGGCAGGGTCTTATCATCCACCAACTCCAGCCCGCATTTATTATTATTTTGCTTGAAAAGTGTAATTATTTAATACTTATTGTAAATTATAGTAATGTAGAATTAAATGGCTACGGATAAATAGATAAAATAAAGAATAAGATGAGAAAACTAGGTACTGGACAGAACCAAGGGATTGCATGGTCCTCAGACCCAAGTCTCAGGGGAAACCAGATACTTCAGATGATAAATGAGAAAACTAGGTACTGGATAGAACCAAGGCATTGCATGGTTCTCGGACCCAAGCCTCAGGGGAAACCAGATACTTCAGATGATAAATGAGAAAACTAGGTACTAGACAGAACCAGGCATTGCATGGTCCTCGGACCCAAGCCTCAGGGGAAACTAGATACTTCAGATGATAAATGAGAAAACTAGGTACTGGACAGAACCAAGGCATTGCATGGCCCTCGGACCCAAGCCTCAGGGGAAACTAGATACTTCAGATGATAAATGAGAAATCTAGGTACTGGACAGAACCAGGCATTGCATGGTCCTCGGACCCGAGCCTCAGGGGAAACCAGATACTTCAGATGATAAATGAGAAAACTAGGTACTAGACAGAACCAAGGCATTGCATAGTCCTCGGACCTAAGCCTCAGGGGAAACCAGACACTTCAGATGATAAATGAGAAAACTACGTATTAGACAGAACCAAGGCATTGCATGGTCCTCGGACCCAAGCCTTAGGGAAAACCAGATACTTCAGATGATAAATGAGAAAACTAGGTACTGGACAGAACCAAGGCATTGCATAGTCCTCGGACCCAAGCCTCAGGGGAAACCAGATACTTCAGATGATAAATGAGAAAACTAGGTACTGGACAGAACCAGGCATTGCATGGTCCTCGGACCCAAGCCTCAGGGGAAACCAGATACTTCAGATGATAAATGAATAAACTAGGTACTGGACAAAAGCAGGCATTGCATGGTCCTCGGACCCAAGCCTCAGGGGAAACCAGATACTTCAGATGATAAATGAGAAAACTAGGTACTGGACAGAACCAAGTCATTGCATGGTCCTTGGACCCAAGCCTCAGGGGAAACCAGATACTTCAGATGATAAATGAGAAAACTAGGTACTGGACAGAACCAGGCAATGCATAGTCCTCGGACCCAAGCCTCAGAGGAAACCAGATACTTCAGATGATAAATGAGAAAACTAGGTACTGGACAGAACCAAGGCATTGCATGGTCCTCGGACCCAAGCCTCAGGGGAAACCAGATACTTCAGATGATAAATGAGAAAACTAGGTACTGGACAGAACCAAGGCATTGCATGGTCCTCGGACCCAAGCCTCAGGGGAAACCAGATACTTCAGATGATAAATGAGAAAACTAGGTACTGGACAGAACCAAGGCATTGCATGGTCCTCGGACCCAAGCCTCAGGGGAAACCAGATACTTCAGATGATAAATGAGAAAACTAGGTACTGGACAGAACCAAGCATTGCATGGTCCTCGGACCCAAGCCTCAGGGGAAACCAGATACTTCAGATGATAAATGAGAAAACTAGGTACTGGACAGAACCAAGGCATTGCATGGTCCTCGGACCCAAGTCTCAGCGGAAACCAGATACTTCAGATAATAAATGAGAAAACTAGGTACTGGACAGAACCAAGGCATTGCATGGTCCTCGGACCCAAGCCTCAGGGGAAACCAGATATTTCAGATGATAAATGAGAAAACTAGGTACTGGACAGAACCAAGTCATTGCATGGTCCTTGGACCCAAGCCTCAGGGGAAACCAGATACTTCAGATGATAAATGAGAAAACTAGGTACTGGATAGAACCAAGGCATTGCATGGTTCTCGGACCCAAGCCTCAGGGGAAACCAGATACTTCAGATGATAAATGAGAAAACTAGGTACTAGACAGAACCAGGCATTGCATGGTCCTCGGACCCAAGCCTCAGAGGAAACTAGATACTTCAGATGATAAATGAGAAAACTAGGTACTGGACAGAACCAAGGCATTGCATGGCCCTCGGACCCAAGCCTCAGGGGAAACTAGATACTTCAGATGATAAATGAGAAATCTAGGTACTAGACAGAACCAGGCATTGCATGGTCCTCGGACCCGAGCCTCAGGGGAAACTAGATACTTCAGATGATAAATGAGAAATCTAGGTACTGGACAGAACCAGGCATTGCATGGTCCTCGGACCCAAGCCTCAGGAGAAACTAGATACTTCAGATGATAAATGAGAAAACTAGGTACTGGACAGAACCAAGGCATTGCATGGCCCTCGGACCCAAGCCTCAGGGGAAACCAGATACTTCAGATGATAAATGAGAAAACTAGGTACTAAACAGAACCAAGGCATTGCATAGTCCTCGGACCTAAGCCTCAGGGGAAACCAGACACTTCAGATGATAAATGAGAAAACTAGGTATTAGACAGAACCAAGGCATTGCATGGTCCTCGGACCCAAGCCTCAGGGGAAACCAGATACTTCAGATGATAAATGAGAAAACTAGGTACTGGACAGAACCAAGGCATTGCATAGTCCTCGGACCCAAGCCTCAGGGGAAACCAGATACTTCAGATGATAAATGAGAAAACTAGGTACTGGACAGAACCAGGCATTGCATGGTCCTCGGACCCAAGCCTCAGGGGAAACCAGATACTTCAGATGATAAATGAATAAACTAGGTACTGGACAGAAGCAGGCATTGCATGGTCCTCGGACCCAAGCCTCAGGGGAAACCAGATACTTCAGATGATAAATGAGAAAACTAGGTACTGGACAGAACCAAGTCATTGCATGGTCCTTGGACCCAAGCCTCAGGGGAAACCAGATACTTCAGATGATAAATGAGAAAACTAGGTACTGGACAGAACCAGGCAATGCATAGTCCTCGGACCCAAGCCTCAGAGGAAACCAGATACTTTAGATGATAAATGAGAAAACTAGGTACTGGACAGAACCAAGGCATTGCATGGTCCTCGGACCCAAGCCTCAGGGGAAACCAGATACTTCAGATGATAAATGAGAAAACTAGGTACTGGACAGAACCAAGGCATTGCATGGTCCTCGGACCCAAGCCTCAGGGGAAACCAGATACTTCAGATGATAAATGAGAAAACTAGGTACTGGACAGAACCAAGGCATTGCATGGTCCTCGGACCCAAGCCTCAGGGGAAACCAGATACTTCAGATGATAAATGAGAAAACTAGGTACTGGACAGAACCAGGCATTGCATGGTCCTCGGACCCAAGCCTCAGGGGAAACCAGATACTTCAGATGATAAATGAGAAAACTAGGTACTGGACAGAACCAAGGCATTGCATGGTCCTCGGACCCAAGCCTCAGAGGAAACCAGATACTTCAGATGATAAATGAGAAAACTAGGTACTGGACAGAACCAAGGCATTGCATGGTCCTCGGACCCAAGCCTCAGGGGAAACCAGATACTTCAGATGATAAATGAGAAAACTAGGTACTGGACAGAACCAAGGCATTGCATGGTCCTCGGACCCAAGCCTCAGGGGAAACCAGATACTTCAGATGATAAATGAGAAAACTAGATACTGGACAGAACCAGGCATTGCATGGTCCTCGGACCCAAGCCTCAGGGGAAACCAGATACTTCAGATGATAAATGAGAAAACTAGATACTGAATAGAACCAGGCATTGCATGGTTCTCGGACCCAAGTCTCGGGGGAAACCAGATACTTTAGAATAAAAACCAAGTGTTGGACAAACTTAAGCACTGCGTAGTCCAAGAACTCAAGCCAATAGGGAGACCACTCCCTCATCGAATACTAGGTGCTAAGAAAAGCCAGGGTCTTGCATGGTCTTTGGACCCAAACCAATGCGGAAACCAGTCACTATAGGGCAATATAAGCGCCGAACGGAACCAGGGTCTTTGTACTAACCGCGGGCCTAAATCTTCGGCAAAACCCAATCCTTGGGTATTAAGCGATGAACCTCACTAGGGACGAAAACCATGAAAGATTGAGCGCTAAAGCACAAACGACTCAAACCTATCCATCCTAGAAGAACGAATAAGAAACTCAGACAAGAAAGTATACTCCGGAAAAAGAAAAAACTCGGAAAAATAAGGAAAAAACTCCTCGGGCGGCCCCTTAGCGCCAAAAAAAGATTGCAAAGGCAGTTGGAGTAACGGTAACACTAACAGAAAGACAAAGCTCAACAGGGCACGAAAATACGCCGAGGAAGTCAAAATCCTCCTCCCCGCCCAAGGGGACGTGCAGCAGAATTTTGAGGGGCTATTGTGGGGCCCTATCGTATTAACCACACTGGCTCACTCTATATCCGGCCCAAAGCCCACGCCGAGGATAATGTAAAGGCCGAGGATAATAGGAAAGAGCCGAGGTCATCCAAAGGCCTCACCGAGGATGATCACCTCCTTGGCAAACCAACTTTGATAAAAGGAAAATATCTTTCGTTCAATAAATGAACGTCACCAACATTCTGACTGCCTTAATGGTGAGGTGACCTGAAAACCCTAATGTTTCAGTCACTTCAACTATTATAAAGTCTGCAAAGGCGGCTGGGAAATAACATAAAGCCTGCAAATACAGATGATGGGACAGACCCCTGTACATAGAAGTTCAGATAATTGACAAATGGATGGTGAAGATTAACTAAAGCAATAATATATAACAAAGAGGATTCCCAACATAAGAGGGGATTCGGATATGAATCAGTCCTAAGAAAAAAGGACAGAGCATATATCAACTATAAGAAAAATAGATTCTTGGACTAAGCCGAGGATGAATATGCTTCACAAACACTTAACCAAAATTATTAGGATCCTCACAAATACTTATCCGAAGTCATTATAAAGATCCTTACCAACACCTAACCAGAGTCATGGTCCTTATCCTCATAGAAAACACTCAGTAAAATCATTTTGTTATTATGCATGTTGATTTCACATCATCCGTTGTTTGTATTGTTAACGCCTAGCCCTTATACCCACATCTCTACAAGTTTTATTGTTAAGGGTCCATTACAAATTGAGTCCCTACAATTATTATTATTAAATTTATTAAATATATTATTATTAGTATATATTATATATATAATATATTACATATAAGCACTTATAGTATATAATATTATTATTAGTATATATTAAATATATTATTATTAGTATATATTAAAGTTATAGCTGATTTAAAAAAAATTATTAAATATATTATCTATTTTAAATATATATTAAATATGGGTGGATCGGGTCGGGTTTGGCAGGTTTGTAATTTTATGACCCACACCCAACCCGACCCACTATAAAAAAAATTTTGTGACAACTCAACCCACCAAGTCTTAAAAACCGACCCAACCCAGCGGTTCGGGTTAGGTTTAGCAGGTCGGTGGGTTTTCTGCACACCCCTACTGCTATACTAAATATTTTAGGCAATGGCTGCCTGGCTGGAGCACTCGCTAATAGATTGAGGTCACTTAAAGCTAAAGCAAAATACAACCATGGAAAGAGACAATGTTCTTTCAAGAGATTGGGACCCAAAAAAAAAAAAAAAAGTAATGGAAAGTAATTAACAACAATGTTGTACTTACTATTTCAGCAATTGTAAAAAAACTTGTTTAACACTTATATTGAGAAAAATCACGGCACAAGCTACTAGATAGAGAGAAATTTCACACCAAGAAAACAATTTTTTTAATCTTATACCATAAATTTTCGTTTGTGGGGAAGAAAGCTTAAGACTTGATAAGACATAAATGAACATCCAACTATCAGAGGAGCCAGCAAGACCCAATTCCCACAAACTACAAAGAACCCAACATGAAAAGAGAATTCAACAATGAATTATGAAGAAAAAGAAAAACTTACGGATAATGTCACCAACCTGCAGAGTCCCCAACCTTGTACACAGCTGCATTGGACACATGGACAAAGGCCATCACCATGAACAGAACAAAGACTCTCCCCACCAAAGCCATTGGTATGTATTGTAGGCTCTGGAAGAAAGGGACTGACTATGTGTTCTTTAGGGCGAGGTTGGGTTGTGAGAGTTGGAGATGCTGTGTGTTTATAAATCTTTTGGACCTCCTGGCTTCGTAGGTTGGTGGTTGGAACTTTCAAGAAAGTCACTTTAGAGTTTGGTCCCCTATACTTTATTGTTTATTATAGAGAACACCTCTTTTAGTGAAAAACAGACAATAGTGGCCCAATGGCTGGGTCCTAATTTGAAATTTTTGAGCAACTCTTTTGGAGCATTCATCCTTTTTGTTTTTATTTTGTTTGGTGAAATAATAATTTTCCCATCAAAACAGAGTGATATCACTGTCACCTAACAAACTACACAATTCAATTTACAAAATCTAAATGCTTGTGAACTTCCAAATATAGCATAAGGTTTTGTTATATAATTTTCCTTAACAGTCATGATTCAGTCTATAGAATTTGCTCTTCATTCTTCACTTTTCCATTGGGTACTCCTCACTTTTTCCTTTTTGTTACGGGGTTTTTGGTTGATTGACTAATATATTTCATGTTCTTAATTAGGGTCAGTAATTCGCTTATGTTTGGAAGGCTTTTTAATTTATTTAAAAAAAAAAAAAGAAGTGGAGAGAGATTAAAACCTTAAACATCTTCATTTGAAAAATAAGAAAGTGATAGTTAACCTAAAGATCATTGGCATGCTTGGGAGTTAATGAAAAGATGAAATGGAATGAAACAATAATAAATATGGTGTATTTTTGTACTATGTTTGAAATAAATTAGTATGTTACCTCCATTTCATTCAAGCAATGAGTGTACCACCCAAATACTAGAATGAATGTTTAAAAGGGAATAGAATAGAATGAAAATTCTCTCTAACTATTCAATTTCTTCTCACCAAACTACCAAATCAAGGACTAGATGGATTGTCATTTAAAGATCCATTCCATTCCCTTTGTCCTTCTCAAGCAAATAGTCAATGATATTACATAAGTCCAATGGGCTACAAGCCCATTATAATATACTTGTACGGTACTCATATTACTTGTCTTAATACTCATATGACTACCTGTATAAAGATAGTCCCTTACACAGTTTTATATACATTAATGTATTGGAAATTCCTTCTCAATTCTAACATGGTATCAAAACTCCCTATTCTAATAGAGTTCAATAATCAAGAAATATGATGTTACATTTTCAATTTAAAACGAAGTTCAAAGCAATAGTTCAATTCTCTTCCTCTTTCTCCCATTAAGATTGGGCAAAATAAAAAGAAATAAATGAAATTAGTATCTCTGAGGAGTATTTTTGTTTAGGGTTAATTTTTAGGGATTCTTTTTCTATCTTTTACTTGAAGAATCAATTAATATAAACTTTTACGGCTTCTAGCTACTACCACTACAAAAAGATTGAGATCCAAGTAAAAAGGACTTAATTCATTGATTATGAGTGTTCATATTAATGAGAATGAAGTATCCATATTTGGCATTATTGTAGTTGTCTTTAAGCACTCGTGCTGTTTGCATCGTCATTATGTATTTTTTTAGGGCCATGGTTGAAGGACTTGAAAGCAAAGAATGTTTGGGGGTATTGGTGTGGTGGGGTGTGCGTTCTTCTTCAATAGAAAAATATTGGCAATGCCATGATGACATTGCCTACCACTAAAATTTCATTTTTGTTGAGCTGAATTGCTTTATACAAGGGAGAAGTATAAACTTGCTCAATACACTCATCTATTGGAAGTTACATGGACTTGCGTAAATCTCGTTACCATATTGAATACCAGCTCTTCATTTTATATTGCAATATTGATACTGCTAGTGCTGGTGGTAGTTCTTTTACTTGTTAGACATATAAATGGTCTTTAAATTTTGAACAAAATGTTAGATTTGAATTCACATATGTGATTTAGTAATTGCACATCTTATTGCTTCCAAAAACCTTAGGAGTTAGGAATCACAAGTTGAAGAAGAAACTGTGAAAAAACCAATAATCATTTTTATCCTTTTTTTTCTTTCTTTCTTTTTTGGAGAAAAAGAATCTTAAAAACATATTTGATACAAGGATTATAAAAAACATAGAGCAAGGAATACATTCCTAAAGCGTCTAAAACCAAAGCAAAAAATAATAGCAGAAAATAATACATTGCCATTGTCTACGTTCTAGTAATGGAATTTCCAAATATACTTATAGCTGAGAAGAAGGATCAAATCCATTATTGAACCCATTTTTCTTTTCACCATTGGTAACTGCTCCAACATTGTCATAATCGTAATCCATAAATCTCTTCCATAACCAGTGCCTTTTCCACACTCTCTCAGTCATCTCTTCAATTGGGATATTCTTTGTCTCCGGGAGCAGAAATAGAACAAAGACTGACATGATGAAAACCCAGCCAGAGAAGAACAAAAAGATGCCAAACTTGAAATGGCAGAGCATTGAGAGGAAAGCTTGTGCTATAACAAATGTGAAGACCAAGTTGACACACACAGTCACACTCTGTCCTGCTGAACGAGTCTCTAGTGGGAATGTCTCACTAGGGATGAGCCACCCTAGAGGTCCCCAAGACCATGCAAAAGATGATACAAATGTGCACACCAGAACAACAACAAGGATTGCAAAACCTTTGCCAAGGTCATTAGAATGGTCCTTAACCTTAATTCCTAGAATGATTGCTATCACCACTTGAGAAAGGAACATTTGGACGCCAGCTTCCAATAAGAGCATTCGACGCCCCACTTTGTCCACCGAGTAGATAGACACAATGGTGGAGAGGACATTAACAGCACCTGTTATCACAGCTGAGTATAGGGCTGCATCACCACCAAATCCAAGAGTGTCGAATAGCACCGGAGCATAAAACATGATTGCATTGATGCCAGTGAATTGCTGGAAGATCTGTTGCAATTAAACATTCAAATAAGAGAACATTAGTAGGACACATAAATATAATTCATGTTGCAATGTAACTTAGGTATAGTTTTCCTTAGATACTGTGACTTAGGTTTTACAATTAAAATCAATCACGTGATTACAGTAACCAATGAACTTATGAACCACATGATTGAATACTCGAGAGAATTGGTCAATGCAACCATGTGACTGACTTTAATTGAGAAATTTACAGTAGGACATTTAAGGAACTATACCGAAGTTCTACTTGAAATTAAATATACATGTACAATACATAATTGAAAGTGAGAAATGGGAGCTGACCTGCAAAGCTACTGCAATGATAAGCTGGGGACGATTCCTACTCTTGAGGAGATTCCTGAAGGGGTGCTTGACTGCTTTAGCCACACGGCTTGCCTCAACAAGCTCCAAGTATTCAGGTTCAACATTGTCAGTGCCTCGGATTCTTTTAAGCACAGCTTTTCCTTCATCCAAGTGACCACGTTCAATGAGACTGTTAGGAGTATCTACCACGAAGAGAGCCCCTATGGTTAGGAGTAATGCAGGAACGCCAGCCAGACCCAGTGACACTCTCCAACCCCAACCCCCTTTGATTCTGTATTTGCATGGAAAAACATTAAATGAGTGTTGGCAACAAACAAAGCGAAAACATTTGGAAGCAAAACATCATATAAAAAATGTTGATATAAATTATTAAGGGTTCAGTTCTGTCTCCCTTTGAAAGCAAACCATTTCATTTGTTGTGCACAAAAATTGCACATACAAAATTACAAATTCATCTTCTAAAAGGAGACCATTTGGAAAGTTATGGACTAATTGTCACATAAGAAAATGCACGGCAATGAGAATAGAGTATGGGATATAAGGTATTACAAAAAAGAGCATTTCTAAATGCAAATTAAAGCCATTTTAAGGGTTTTTTTTTAAAAAAATTATCATTAGTAATCATTTTAAAGTTAATTTACTACCATAAATGTTTAGCCACATACTCAAATTATAATACTTATTCGGTATACCAAGAATAATGAAACTATTCCTACACTATAATTTTGTCTGACAAGTCAATTAATGGTATATTTGACCATATGGGGAGTAGATATGTCTAATTAATACGATTCTTGTACTTACAGCAATGTTTGATGGCTCAATAACTTGACCCTCATGAAAAATTAGGATTAAACAATCTTTTTAGGAAAGAAATTAGGGGAAAAGTAGTGACCAATCATCAGTGGTAAGATAGTCTAGTTCTATAATTCATCCAAAATACAAGCTTTTGCCCTTTAGGTTCAAAATAAACACACTTCTTTTGATAGGTCGGCAGTGCATTCATTGACCATAAGATATTGCAGCTGAAATCTCAATTTCAATGGTCAAGGAATCGTTTTGGTGAGCTAACCGAGGAAGAGAAGTCAAAGTAACCTTCAAATTTGAATTGATTTATTGCATTATTGCCGTTTATTCAATATTGACCATTGATAAGTGATCCAAGCTAAGGGGTGCGTGTAGTGTGTACACTCATAACGGCTAAATTATTTGAACAACGGCCAAAGTTGGTTGTTTAATCATAATTTTTATATGTCAAGGAATCTTATTATTTTACTACCAATAATAGCTTCACTCTAGGCATAATAAAATGTCAAAATCTGGGGCAAAATTTTTCTGTTTTATGATGAATGAGAATTAGACTTACTTGGCTGTGCCGTAATTGACAAGGTTGGCAAAGAGAATGCCGATTGTGACATTGAGTTGAAATAAAATGTTCAATCCTCCACGTATCCTTGTTGGTGCAATCTCAGAAAGAAACACTGGAACTGCCTGTTACACATTGAAAATATTGCAACTTAGTAGAGCAATAATTTATGAAGAAATTCAACAAATTCACCTGGCCCTTCTTATCTTGCACATGCCCTGGACCTTTAATTATAATTTAAGGGTCGACTTGAAAATTTTTAATTTCATTACTTAAATTAGATTCCTTCTACCTCCTGGCAATAACAATTTCTACCAAAAACAATTAAATTATATTGGTGGTCCAAGCATGTTTGTGAATACATGACAACTTGCATTTTTATTTATTTTATTTTCAAATTTTAAGAATGGTATCGCACTACTAATAAAGCAATTATTTGTCATAGTTCATAAAATATATATATATATATATATATATATATATAATTTGTCACCTACAGAATCAACTTAGGATCACTTTCTACGTGCCCCAATTACGGCACAGTTGAAGTTAAGGTCCAAATAATCACAAAAGATAAGATTTAGAGTATTCAAAAATACACGCCAAACACAAGCGAAGACAAGAAAGTTAGGAGGACAAAAAGGGTCCAAAACGTCACGTTATTTCACATAAAAAACCAAGGACTTTTCAAAAGAAAATTGATTTCTATAGCATAAAAGGAAGATACAAAGAAACTGGGGTTTAGTCTTTGTTTGGGCTCGGCTTTCTCAGTATGAATCCAAGAAAATGGTATTTATTATGTATTGTTTCTTAAGCAAAAGCCAAGACACCAAGTCTTTATCTTGACCTCATGTGCTAGAATATATATGTAACATATAAACAAAAAAGAGTTTGAAAAACTTGTGGATGATTATGACTTGTGTTTACAAAAAGAAAACTTTATTTTTCTTCTTTCTTTTTTAATTTTTAATTTTTGTATATATTTTTTCAAAGAAAAGAATTACACAAACTACAACAGTATTAAATAAGCCTGTATTTGACTCCTAACTTCCAAAACTGCTCCACCCACATAAAGTTATTATATATCACCAAGTCGTCATCATCATCATCATTCTCAAAAAAAAAAAAAAAAAAAGTCATCATCATCATATATATACAATTTAAAGAATATTATGGTTGAGCCTTTAGAGCAATGTGTTAACATGTATTGAAAAGAAAATGACGTTGATAATTAAGTCCATATTTTGCCTTGCCTCATGAGCATACCTCCTTCTAAAATTGCCTTGGCATAAATTTCTTTTTTTATTTAAAAAATTCCAAGGTTTAGTCCTTAAAATTTAAAGGGCCGTATTTAGTTCTCGACAAACTTAAAATAATTGTTTGTAATCCCTAAAAAAACTTTAAAAAATCAATTTAGTACCTGAACAACATAAAAGTAATTGGCTTTTACTGTATCTAATACAATGATGACATGCAAGTTTATGGTAAAAACAGTCACTTTAAATGTCAAAGACAAAAATTACTTATATACTATACTTTGTATATCAAAATAGTGTAATTAAGCCTAAAATGACTTTATCATATATAACATAGTAAATAGGTTATCAAACAAACCTGATTAGCAAAACCAACTCCACAACCCAGCAAGATTCTACCAATAATGAGCATGGCTAGATCTTGGGCTGCAGCATTTAAAGCAGTCCCAATTAAGAAGAAAACCCCAGCAATCAACATGGTTATCCTACGGCCGAGCTTTCGCGTCGTGTAGGACGCGAAAAACGTCGCGGTTAAACCAGCAAGGTACAGTGATGATGTGAACAATTGCAAATTTTGATTATCATATTTGCAGTAATTACTGTCCTCATTTAGCAGAGTCTTCTCATAAACCACTGGGAAAAACTTTCTCAAGAAGGAAGGCATAGAAGTAACACCACCTACATCAAATTAACAATAAAAAATTAGTGATAATTGAGAAGGGTATACATGTAATTTTACAAGAACGTGAAAATTGAGCACATGGTACAGAGGTTTCAGGCTTTTGGTAACATCAAAATTCAATTGGTCATTATGCGCAGATTGAAAAGCAAACAAAAAGGGTCAACGGCCTTCTTGATGTATAACTATGTGAAATTCCCAAAATACCTTCTTTCCTTATTGAGAAAATATTGCCCTGTTTTCCACTTTGGCGGGAGAGAAAAGCTTTTACTTTTCCATCACCCACTTTCTGTATTTAGTCACAGATTCAGAACCCGAAAGATGGATAAAACATTTTTCTTTTTCTTCTTTTTTGGGTCATTAATAAGCTCACCAACCTCTCATGTGAAAGGAAAAAAGATAAAGTTATCAGATCTTAAATTAATGTAATTGAGTAAGATCACACCTCAGAAAGTGGAAATTTTTTTTTTTTTTTTTAACTAAAAACATATATATGATTTTTCATAAAAACAAGAATGAATTGTTTTCTTAAAGTAATCTCTAAAAGAAAAAGCAATAAATTAACAAATACAAGTTTTTCATCAGTTATTTTCTTCATACAAAAATAAATATATGTAAGTAGGTTACTCATGTAACTGATAAATCTTCATGAAAGTATCTTTGCTTGGTTCTTGGAAACACTGAGCAAAGCAATTTCTTGTCTCTCAAAAAGCCAGATTTTAAGAAGAAAAAAAAGAAAAAAAAAAAAGGTTCTAATCTCCCAAAACACGTATTCAACAAGATCTAATATTATATATTATATATATGGGACTACGCAAGAACGCAAAAAATATATAGTTAAATACTCGAAAAGTTTTGTACACGAAACCAAAAAAAAAAGAGGTATAGTAATAAATGGAAAGGTAATTATAATTACCAGAAACACCAACATCGTAACCAAACATGAGACCACCGGTGGCGGCCATTATGCAGGAAATGATGACAATAGGTGTGATCTTGGCCTCAAACTCCGTGACGCCACCACCTGTTGGACCGAATCCTCCGGCCATGGTTGTGTATGTATATCAAATGGTTTGTTTTGGAGTAATCCAAACAAACAAAGGTTTAGAGAAAAGAAGAAGAAGAAGAAGAAGAAGAATGGAGTTTAGGACTATGGAGTGAAATACGAAATGGATTATTAGATTATATGTGTGTGTTAATGACAGAGGGCTTGTAGCTCTTTATATAGAGGAAAAAGTGGAGAGAGAGAGTGGATGATGCTTCAATATTTAGTGGGCACCACCGTTTGATCTTTCGACGTGGCAGTTTCCAATGTGTGAGTATATTCTTAGTCGGCCTTGGGGCTGACTAGTCAACCACCTTAACTAATTTTCGTGATTTTTTTTTTTTTTTTTTTTTGGGAGAATACACAATTATGTTTTTACTATAGGAATAATACACAAATTTTTTTGAGAGAAAAAATTAATATGTTTAAATACTACTACTTTAGTTTTTAAATTGTTAGTCCTTTATTCTATTTTTAGAATGTCCTAAAATTAAGTATTTCAATTTTACAAAATGCTGATGAGTAGAGTAGTTATTAGTAAATGAAAAAGTGATGTTAATAGTGAGTTTAGATGAAACTTAATAAAAAGTTGGCTACATCAATAGTTTGTAAAAATATTAGCATAAAATAGTTTGTAGTTATAGCATTACCTTTACTTAATTTAAAAAGTCAATATTATTCTTTCATTAAAGTTTAAATTAATGAGGATAATTTTGGAAATTTGTATTTTTTTTAATTGATAAATAATGCATTAAATTATGTTTCCTTAAAAAATTGAATTTACTAAACAAGACCAATAATTTGAATAAAATGTAGTAGTAATAAGGATTTCTTATAAAAACTTTCCATATTTACACTCTACATTTCTTATCCCATCTTATTTTCTTTAAGTGATGTAATAAATAACATCATAAATAAATAATCATAATAAATAAGTGTCATAATTACCAACTTTCATATAAATATATTTTTGTTGAAGGGTAAAACTTAAGTAGGGTAGCTTTTTTCTTTTTCTTTTTTTTTTAAAGGAAAAAGTGAGTAGGGCGCAATATTTTAGGTTTTTTTTAATTAAATTTAAACACCTAGTTTTATTCACCAATATAATACAAACAATATTATCATTTCTAAGAATAATTAAATTAATGCAACTATGTGTTTGATTTTGATTAAAAAATTTAATGTGTTACATCTAAGATAGCACTTATGCTTTACCATTTGCTTTTTACTTTTTAAGCCATGCTTACTTTTGTTGAATATAATATTATATTTTTGTTGAATATTATAATATTCTTCTTCTTTTTTTCTAATTAAATATGAAAGTTGATAACTATGATACTTGTTAAGAGGTAACTATTATGATTGTGTTTATTTTTGAAGTCATTTATTATTTCATTTAAAGAAAATATTATATGGCAATATTCTAATAGGGTGTGTAAATACAAGAAGTTTTATAAGAAGACCTTATGGTGTTTAAACATATTAAAAATAAGGTAAATTACACTTTCTACCTTTACCTATTCAGTCATTTAAACTTTCCCCTCTAACCACTAGGTTATTTCAATTTGCCACAAATGTATTTTAGTAATTTTATTGTGAAATACTATAAACATCAAAAGATTTCATTATGGGTTAACAGTTTTACTAAATTAAGGGGGTATTTGCTAATTTTCATTAGTGAAGGAGGAACATTAATTGCTTGATTTTATAGTTTAGGGGAAAATTGTGCATCACTTCATAAGTTTATAGATAAAAGGGGGAAGTGCTATTTTTTCTTTGTATTTATTGAGAGTATGGTATCTTGTAAGTCTCTCCAAAAAAATTAAAATAATATAGAATCTGGGAGTAAGATTAGTTACAACTTTTTATTTTTCTGGTTGTATCTTATCGAAAGAAGGAAGTAATTTCTGTAATTGTGAAGAATTTTCAAGTTGGTGAGTATATAATTGAGATCATTATCCACTTCTTTTTTGTGTGGTTTTAAATGTACTTTGGAGGAATCTGCTACGAAATTGTATTGCTAAATTCTGGCTTTTTTAGATTAATAAATTAATGGTACGTAATTATGGAAAATTGATGTCGGTTGAAGATAATTGTTATTTATTGGAAAGGAGGTGTGAAACAAATTAATAAAGTCAACCACAAAAGGATTTATGACGTGTACAAAACTATATCCAATTATCCACTGTTATTAATGTATGGCAAGAAAAAGTGGTACTAAAAAAAGTGCATTTCTCAGAAAATGGGAACCCAACCAATGCCAATTGGTGGCAATGTTTAAGAACATTGTCAGTAGTAATTAAATCATGTGACTTTTTTTGTTTCCCCTTATCTGAGTAGATAAAAGGATAAGCACTAAAAAACAACACGCTTTTAAGGTTTGTAGTTGGATTCATCAGTTACACCAACCCACAATAACTTACATTCTTACATATTTCAAACATGGTCATCCAGATAAGATTTTAATTTAAAAAAAAAAAAAAAAAAAAAAAAAAAAAAAAAAAAAAAAACCTTTTTGGAGAAGCTTCAAAGTTGTAGCTAAGTTGTTACTTTCTAAGATTTACAACGAATTATCTAAAATTCAAGTTCTCTCTTCCTCAATTACTATTATTTTTTTTTCAAAAAAAATTAATTTGGTAATCATCATCATCATATACCATTGCCATCCCATTGCCTTTTGTATGTGTGTGTTTTGCCTTATTGGAATGGACTTTTTAAGAGTAATAAAATTGAACCATAATATCATGTTATTATAGACAGAAAACTTTATAATAAATTTAGATACTGTTACATTCAGTAGACCTGTCTATTCATCAATTTATTTAAAATTAAACATATTTATTTGTTTAATTTTTTTATTCCTAAATAATTCAATCCTACAATCGGAAATGAGAGATTTTAATCTTAGATATTTTTGTTGAAAATACCAATAAGTTTCAATTGAGTTAAAAGGCTCTTGCGTTTATTTGTTGTAAAAAATTTGGTTTCAAACAATTTGGAGCATATTAGTCGAATCCATGATGTGACGATTAAAGAGACTATTCGTATATAGTTTTAGTCATATGATTTTTTTAATGAGTCATGTGACTTGTGTAAATAATACTCATAGATAGTCCAAACCAGTTTAGTGCCAAATCTCATCTTTGTTTGCTTAACTTGAGTAAAAGTATAATCATTCTTCAAAATATGTAAGACTTGAAACTGTTGTATATAACCAAATAAACTCAACAAATAAATCAAACCAAAACACACGATAATAAGACTATCTATGTTTATTATTAAAATAAGTCACATGACTCATTAAAAAAGTCATATGACTAAGAGTCCATTTGGATACAACTTATTTTACTGAATTGAACTGAATTAAAAACTGAAAACTAAAAACACTGTAGCAAAATAATTTTTAAATGTGTGAATAATGCTGTGGGACTCATTTTTAATATTTTTCAATAAAGTGTTCATGAACAGTGCGCGCACTGTTTATGAACAGTGCATTTTGTCTCAAAAAGTAGACTGAAACGCTAAAAACGCGTAAAAAAAAAAAAAAAAAACTGAAACACAGACGTAAACGTGTGGTCGCGTATCAAAACTCAGCCTAAAACTACACATAAATAGTCTTTTTAATTGCCACATCATGTATTGGAACAAGATCACTCCAAACTAGTTTACATCCAAAACTTTTTCCTTATGCTATAATTGCATAATGTTAATCTTCTAATCCATAATCCCATCTATCATATAAATTCTTGAATAAAGAAAAAAAAAACTAATGAATATACTGATAAAAAATGGACAAAAAAAAAGTTAATTTAGACTAGAGAGCATATGCTAATAAATAAGAATGAAAGTTAAAAATAAGATTAAAAAAAAATCTGGGTCAGGTAGTGAAATACAAGTTAATGCAAGGAACTATTGCTAGCTACTACTTTTACTTAGGTCAATCAATTAATCTAAATAAAAAAACCTTTCCGTCAAGCCAAGTTGGGTGATTAATTTTTTTTTTTTTTTAATTGCAAATCAGTTCACCACCACTAGAATCAAAAGAAAAGTAACAGCCACCTTTTTTGAGTTACAGTTTGGACTTAGTTGTAATTATGCACTCTAGGAATTTTGGTCACATGATTCAATATCCACTTTGGTACAGGAAAATTCATGAGAGGTCTAATAATTTGTGGAAGTTCCAACTCAAACACTTGAGCACTTCATGCCAAGTTCCTTTCCAAGAAGCCATCACTATAACTTTCCTAAAAGAACGTATAAGAGATTGCCAAGTTTACTGGGAGCTGACAAAAAAATGAACAAGAAATGACATTATTGACAGAGAAGTTAAGCAATCATCAAAATATAAGATCCATTAGCATTGTTTCCAAATTTCCACCCCTATTATCTATTGTACCTAACAAGAAGACCCAAAAAGAAAATGCTTGGGTATGGTTCTTCTTCTTTTCTTTTTTTTTTTTTTATATTTTTTATATAAAAAAATAAAGGAGAGTGCTCATATTATATTGAATCATGGATATATGATTATATTCCCTATACACCTAACCAAATTTTAATTGGAAAAATATAGGATTAGTCAAGCAAAATTTATAAGGACATATAAATTTGATATCAAAAGAAAATGCACTTACTATATTAAATTATTAAGAGATGGTCATGCTGATTTGTCGATGACACTATCCAGAATTTAACATGTGTAGAATTAATTATATAATATTAGAGGTGCTCTTAACTTTTTCTTTTTCTTTTTTTTTTAAATTTTTTTTTCCTCTCAAGTCTCAAAAATGGGTATTTTTATATATTATTGAAAATGATTTAAGATTTTTTTTTTTTAAATATGAAAATGATTTGAGATTTTTTTTTTAATAGGAAATGATTTAAGGTGGCAGCTATTTTTTGTTCCATAAACTAGTAGGCCAAGTTGAGCATTCAAAATCTGATAGTTTGGCGTATTATTATAAATTAAAGAACATGTCCTTTGTTTTACACGTGACCTTTCACCTAAAACATGTGATCATCATCTTGTTCTTTTCTGGACAACTGGAGTCTCGATCTCAAACAGAATATGACTTGAAGCTCTTGATCACGCCGACCATTTAAAATATGCACTTTTATCATTAATTCATGATCGTAGAGAAATTGAATTCCATTATCCATTCATAATCTATTGAATTCAACCTATTGAACAAAATAGCGAAAAAAAAAATGCCAATAAAATATGAGCGTTTTTCTTTTTGATAGCTTTTATGTTAAATGTGTGAAAAAAAAAATTAAAAGTTAGTTTTGTTAAATGAATTAAAAAATATTTATACAAAAAGCAAAGAGTAAAAGGTTTTGAGACAAACAGACACATATGGACAGTAATAATATTGATTAAAAGAAGAAATAAAGGTCATAACTCATGTAAATTATATGATAATAATTTTTTTAAAAGTAAATAACTTGATGATAATACACTAAGACTTCCTTTTACAATGTATTTGATTTTCACTGACAATTATTTTTTAATATTTTGAACTTGAATTTTCATGTCCTCTTGTTTTTTTATTATCTTGGATGTGTTCCACTTGTTTTTTGTTTCCTAACTCATCACAATCAAATAAATTTTTTAATATAGAAAATAGTTGAATTTACAACAATTTTTAAAATTCCAAGTGGCTGCAAATTTTACCACAATCACCGTCGACTTTTGTTTTCTATTGACCAACTCAGCAACCATAGATTTTTGTGACTGTACTGAACTCTCAAAACAAATATCATTAAGCAATTCACATCAGCATCGCTCACACACGTAGGTCCACACACATATACATGAGGCCAATGTGTGGTTTGGACTTTGGAGGCACCAAAATTGACCACATTTTTCAACGTCCAAAAACAACGGTAGCTAGCAATAGCACATTGCACATCGAGTTTGATTCTAGAGTTTTGTCCTTTTGGATAAGATGAGAAGAAAACATTGGTACAGAACCTTTTGTCATTCACGAGGAAACTGAACTTTAGAGAAAGAAAAAGGAAAGTATATATGTATGGATAAGAATGTGCAGGGTTCACACTTCGCACCCCAAAGGTTGGAACTTTCATCGAACTTTGAAATTTATTATATTTCATGCACACAATATTTTGAGACGGGTCAAGCCTAGGTAGGCCGCCACGGCAAAGGATACGTGCAGAGGATTTGTGATTTCGACTTTCAGCCCCCAAAAAAAGTGAGATGGGGTTCCGACTTTCGTTGGTTGACAAAAATAAAAAAATTGGAGCAAAAGTAAAACCTATCAACAATTTGACACGAAAAGTCGAAAACCATGATGAATATTTTTGTAACTCTCTGCATGATAGCTTGTTTCTTGCCACAAGATTTCGCAAAACTAACATATTCCATGAGCTAAAGGGTTGAGAAATTATTGCACTCACCACCTTGTGCCTTGACCCTTGAATAACCTCACAAGAAATTGACGAATGCTAGCTAGTTGACCAATGGCTATAAGGTCAGAACTGAATTTGTTATATGTGTGGCAACACGTAAATGAACATAATCTTGAATGTTTACATGCGTGGCAGCTCACAAATAAACAAAATCACTTTTTTTTCCTTAAAATTTTTCTTTTTTTAAAGAAAAGATAGAAGTATATTATCAAAAAAAAAAAAAAAGGTACACGTCCCAATTCCTGGAGGTCGTACATAGATAGCCAAACACGGTGGCATGCACCCCAGAAATCAAAACAAACTATAAAAAAGAAAGAAAAATATATCAAAAGCCAACTAACATAATCAGTGGCTTCGACGGGCAATTATAAGTGAGAGAAAGGGATTCTGATGCAGAGTATAATGGCAACTTATGTGACAGCCACATAAGTGATTTGTGTCTTTTATTTATCTTTATTATTTAGTCAAAGTTAATTATAAGTCTTGTTGATAGTTGTTCCAACCTAATAAATCTGATCATAAGGTGATGTGAAGTCAATCTAAGAAGTTGTCATTTGTATTGGAAGTTATCAAGCATTTAGTGCAGGCATTTATTTCACATGCAATGTATTCACTTATAATCATAAGAAAAAAAAAGTTTCTATTTAGAAAATGACAAAATTTAACTACAAAATTAGTTGTAACCTTAGGTTACAAACTTACTTAATATCTTTTTATTGGAGATGAATTTTGACAAATCCACCATTAGATTACATCTTCTTCTTATATCTTCCATACTTGCAAAATTTCAAGAAAATTAAAGATCAATAGCTATGTTATCAATAAATTTTTTAAATTGCAAACTTTTGTAATTTAAAATTATGCACAAAATATAAACTTATAGATCATATAGTAAATGATATCTGATTGACACAAAATTTAACATGTGTATTAAGGGCATAAAGAACATGCAATTCAATGGTTAGATTTTCAAAATATGTTGTAGTATTTATTTTATTGAATGAGTTTGTAGCCTTAGGCTACAAACTTACTTAATATCTTTTTATTGAAGGTGAATTTTGACAAATCCACCATTAGAATACATCTTCTTCTTATATTCTTCATACTTGCAAAATTTCAAGAAAATTAAAGATCAATAGCTATGTCATCAATAAATTTTTTAAATTGCAAGTTTTTGTAATTTAAAATTATGTACAAAATATAAGCTTATAGATCATATAGTAAATGATATCTGATTGACACAAAATTTAACATGTGTATTAAGGGCATACAGAACATGCAATTCAACGGTTAGATTTTCAAAATATGTTGTAGTATTTATTTTATTGAGTTAGTTTGTAGCTTTAGGCTACAAACTTACTTAATATCTTTTCATTTGGGTGAATTTTGACAAATCCATCATTAGATTACATCTTCTTCTTATATCCTCCATGCTTGCAAAATTTCAAGAAAATTAAAGATCAATAGCTATGTCATCAATAAATTTTTTAAATTGCAAGTTTTTGTAATTTAAAATTATGCACAAAATATAAGCTTATATATCATATAGTAAATGATATCTGATTGACACAAAATTAACATGTGTATTAAGGGCATAAAGAACATGCAATTCAATGGTTAGATTTTCAAAATATGTTGTAGTATTTATTTTGTTGAGTGAGTTTATAGCCTTAGGCTACAAACTTACTTAATATCTTTTTATTGGAGGTGAATTTTGACAAATCCACCTTTAGATTACATCTTCTTCTTATATCCTCCATGCTTGCAAAATTTCAAGAAAATTAAAAATTAATAGTTATGTCATCAATAAATTTTTTAAATTGCAAGTTTTTGTAATTTAAAATTTTGCACAAAATATAAGCTTATAGATCATATAGTAAATGATATCTGATTGACACAAAATTTAACATGTGTATTAAGGGCATAAAGAACATGCAATTCAACGGTTAGATTTTCAAAATATGTTGTAGTATTTATTTTATTGAGTGAGTTTTTAGCCTTAAGCTACAACCAATTTTGTAACTAAACTTTATCCTTTAGAAAATGACAAAGTTTAGCTACAAAATTAGTTGTAGTCTTAGGCTACAAATTTACTTAATATTTTTTTATTAGAAGTGAATTTTGACAAATCTATCATTAAATTACATATTCTTCTTATATCCTCCATACTTGCAAAATTTCAAAAAAAATTAAAGATCAATAACTATGTCATCAATAAATTTTTTAAATTGCAAGTTTTTGTAATTTAAAATTATGCACAAAATATAAACTTATAGATCATATAGTAAATGATATCTGATTGACACAAAATTTAACATGTGTATTAAGGGCATAAAGAACATGCAATTCAACTGTTAGATTTTCAAAATATGTTGTAATATTTATTTTATTGAGTGAGTTTGTAGCCTTAAGCTACAACCAATTTTGTAGCTAAATTTTGTCCTTTAGAAAATGACAAAATTTAGCTACAAAATTAGTTGTAACTTTAGGCTACAAACTTACTTAATATTTTTTTATTGGAAGTGAATTTTGACAAATTTACCATTAGATTACATCTTCTTCTTATATCCTCCATGCTTGCAAAATTTCAAGAAAATTAAAAATCAATAGCTATGTCATCAATAAATTTTTTAAATTGCAAGTTTTTGTAATTTAAAATTATGCACAAAATATAAGCTTATAAATCATATAGTAAATGATATTTGATTGACACAAAATTTAACATGTGTATTAAAGGCATAAAGAACATGCAATTCAACAGTTAGATTTTCAAAATATGTTGTAGTATTTATTTTATTAAGTGGGTTTGTAACCTTAAACTACAACCAATTTTGTAGCTAAATTTTGTCCTTTATTGTTAGGAGGAATCACTCAACTCTAATTTTGTAGCTAAACTTTGTCCTTTAAAAGGACAAATTTTAGCTACAAAATTAGAGTTGAGTGATTCCTCATAACAATCAAGTGTGTGATTCCTCCTTTAGAAAATCATTTGCAAGTGTCCTTGCTTAGAGTTGAGTGATTCCTCCTAACAATCAAGTGTGTGATTTGGTTGCTTTGAGTGACATCTGCTGCCTCCAGTTTGGTAGCATTCCTAAACTATTCATCCTATCATTAGGTTAAATCTTTGATTTAGTCTATCTAGCCGGTCTCAGTCTGCATCAGATTCAAAACTAGATTCTTCTAAGTAGGATAACTTAACTAGGCAATGCCGCCAAGTTATTGAACTCTTGATCAAAATCATTGTATAAAACAAAAGTGGTTTTTTTTTTTTTTAGGGAAACCAATTTTTAAAGTGAAATTTCACTTAATAATAAGGTTTTTTTTTTTTTTTTTAGTTTGCGCTATTATTTAACATTACGTCATATAAATAGAAGACTTTACAAAGTAAACACAATATTCAAATTTAAAATAAACACATTCCTATCTACTACAAATATATATGATTTATTCAAAAACTAATATAACAGTTTATAGCACTATTATCTATTTGCTTAACTCTTAATGACAAAAATACAATCTTAGATATGATAAAAGTACATAAAATTGGGGATGACATTAGGGCAAGGAAGATCTGGATCAAGGGTGCCTTGCCCATGTCCCCACCCCATAGGGCATTACCCTGCTCTATCATTGCACCATCATGTTTTTACCATGTGAAATCCTACCTCACTTTGCCTCATTGGGCTTTGCCCCACACCTAATTTAAAATATACAAAAATTGATATTTAATAACATAAACAAAACATTTACCAAACATTTAATAGGCTAAATTAAAATTTACCCCTCTAACCTTAGTTTGGTTTTAATTCAATCCTCTAATTTTACTCTCTTTTTTCAGTCTTTTAACTTCCATTCATATCCAAATTCAATGTAGTCCTTTCATTCATCTCTATCCAATACACACCATTAAGTCTATTGAAATGACGTTGTCTTGCTATTTTTCTGATTTCAAATGTAAAAATAAATTAGGAAAAATAATTTTTATTCAAACAATTGTTTAAAATTTTAAAAATAAATACTTTTCCTTGCCTTTCTCTCTCTCTCTCTCTTCACCCATTTGTCTTCGTGACCTAAGCTATCTTGACCTAGATATGCTTGTGACCTATCGCGACCCAGATTTTTGTCTCAATGCAATCACTTTACAACTTTGTTTTTGAAATCAAGATAGCTCACATAGAGCCCTACAGCCCTACAATCCCAATCCCCACTTCTAATGGCTCCACCATTTGTTGAACTTTTGTATGGAATTCCGGGCATCAGAAATTTTAATTTGGTAGAATATGTGTAGTGGGGTTTTGGGTTGAATATGCGTATAGAAACCTTGTATTGGCATAAAATTTTTTGTGTATGTAGTTGATACTAAGATGATTTTTTTTTTAATTTATATAGAGTTTCAACTGTGGCATCTACTTTAGATGATTATATTTTTTATCATCAAATTAAGACAACAATCAGTTTTTTGTATTTTTTAATCTCAAAACAAAAAAAGGAGAAAGATTTTTATAAATTTGGGAAGAGTTTTACTCTCTCTTTTTTTCCCTTCTTTTCTTTTTGTTCTTCCCTCAATTTGAAATTTCTATTTTTCAATATTTTCCACACAAAAATTTATTATTTATTATTTTTTTTAAGTTATGAAACTAAAAAAATATCAAAACTATTTCATTTTTGGGCACTTAACAACAATCTACTTAACAAAAGTGGGCAAGATGACTGTATTGACTTACAACAAATTAAAGTTAAATGAATGAAATAGAGAATTTGATTGAAAACATGCCTTAGTTAGAGGATGTAATTTGTTATTTAGCATGCTTAATATTATAAAGTAAATATTTAATATTAATATAAATACAACCTTTCATTGATTCCAAATTATTTAACAACATAATAATACAAAATCTTAATTTGCCGACATAAAAACGCATAACCAATAGTTGTGACCAAGAAATAATACTCAAAATTCTGAAACAAAACCAAATATTGAACACTAAGTACAAACTACAAAATGCATACCAATATGCTTAACAAAACAATAATATAAAATCCCAATCTATCAAACAATCAATTAAAATAAAATAAGTATTACTACTTTCGTGTTCATGTGTTCTAATAAGTATTACTGTAGGGACTCAATTTGTAATGGACCCATGATAATAAAATTTGTAGAGGGTGGGTAGAAGGGCTAGGCACCAACAAAGTAAGCAATGGGTGATATGAAACTCATAGGAATAATAGAAAAGGAATCTGACTAAGTGTTTTTGAGGATAATCACCATGACCTTGGTTAAATGTTTATAAGGATCTTTATAACGGTTTTGGTTAAGTATTTGTGAAGATCTTTGTGATGATTTTGGTTAAGAATTTGTGAGGCATGCTCGTCCTCGGCTCAGTCCGAGGACCTTTTTCCTTAGACCTGACAAACACAAGGGTTGTTCTTAAATGCCCTCAAAGATCCTCCTCCTCCTTTTGGGGGTTCTATCTGTTATATATTCTTATTTGGTTAATCTTCCGCCGTCCACTTGTCGGTTATCCGAACTCTGTGTCTAAGGGTTTGTCCCATCATCTACCTTTGCAGACTTTCTGTTAGTTTCCAGCCGCCTTTGCAGGCCTTCTATTAGTTGAAGTGACCAAGGCATCTGGGTTTGCTTGTCACTTCACCATTAAAGCGGCCAGAATGTTGGTGGCGTATGTTTGATGGGTGAGTGATATTTTCCCTCTATCAACATTGGTTCGCCAAGGAGGTGGGCATCCTCGGCCTCTGTATTCTCCTCGGCGCGGGCCTTGGGCCGGATATGGAGTGGGCCGGGGTTGTTTAAATATTTGAGACCCCACAATTACTGTTTTAAAAAAAAATAGGAATTTTTATCTTACATTGGTTATGTGTGTTAGAGTTTTAATCCTTACAATCTCAGACTATTACTACAAAAGTTAGGCTCTTTTGTAGTAGTATTCTGGTTAAGCCTGTTTAAAAAACTCTTTATACTACTTCTTTCGTGTTCATATGTTCTAATAAGTATATAATGTTTTCTCAAAAAAAAAATAAAATAAAATAAATAAACAAAGCTTTTAATGGTTATACTTAGTTATAGCTATAGAAAAAAATAATAGCATTTCAGTAATTATTTAGGTGGGACAACCAAAATTATCATCCCAGCTTAGAATAGCAGCACATAACATAATTATACCTTTATTAGTCATGATTCATTTTAAATAAGCATGAATTAGGTATTTTTTATATTGATTTTCTTATTTGATGAGTAATCATAAAATTCCTATAGAAAGCGAGAGGCCTTGGCCAATTAAAAACTAAGGACGCCATTTATTCAAATAAACCAATTAATTTATATTTCACCAGTAAAAAATAAAAAATAAAAAAAGGCGCAAATTGTAACAGTAGTGGCCGATAGATAAATCAAGTGGTTAAACTCAGAGTCAGAGGTGCTTCTTTTCTAAAGTTTTCAATGCGCACAAAACACGGTGACTTATTATCATTTTACATTGACCAAATGACCTTATGAAATAGAAAGTGTAATTAAAGTGCAGCTATTTGAAATTTAAGCTCACTTCATCATATAATCCTTAATTATTCTTCTCTTTTCAAGTACTAGATTAATCATTTGTGAAGGAAAATGGAATAAGTGATGGGGACCACTATGGCAATTTGTTCAATTAAAATCTTCTAGAGAAATTAGGTACAAGGGTATGGATCAGACGCACTCTACTCTGAACTCTAAAGTGAAGTAGGAATTGCAAGTCAAATAAATAAATAAAATTAGAAAGTAGTAATTGCAAGCTTCCAAGTTCCAAACCTTCCTCTCTCTTTTTTTTCTTTTTTTGATTAACTTTGAACTTTCCTTTATTTGATACCCACAAGGACTTCCTAAAGTACAAAGACAGTAGTTATAAACTAATTTAAAACAAAAAAAGGGGTAAATTGTTAAAAGGTTTTTACCTAAAAACTTATAAGTTCTCATATATTATGTGAATTGGTACAAATAATTATAAATTACAAGCCAAGGTAAATCTCCAAATTCTACCGAATCCAAAAAGAAATAAATACATCATGTAGAATATGAAGGTTTATTATCGTATTTGCAATTGAAGTTACACATTTATTCTCATTATTTTGAACGAATAAGTAATTAAGTAAAACTAGTTTTTTTTTTCTTTTTTTTTTTTCCTTTCCCCGCATTAAGATAGGAGAGAGGATCACATATTGAACCTAGCCGTCCGGGAGACCTAAGAGGTGCCAACTGACTCAAGGATCATTGGTACTAAAAGCTCTAATTAGGAAATTAGAATTGAGCAAAACTATCACTTTCAAAAGTATGATTTTCCTTACCAAGAGTCATGCTATTCAATTGGCACCTCTTAGAAAACCAAAACATCCATGATTCAAACCTCTCACTCCCAACAATCAATGCATAAAAAAGAAAAAGAAAAAAAAAGTTTGTTTTGCCTTTTTCACCTTTGCTCTATCTAGTTTATCAATCAAAAAATCTCTTCCAATACCAATGCTGCCTCCAAACTTTATCTGTCATTTCTTCAATCGGGACATTTTTGGTCTCAGGAAGTATGAAAAACGCGAAGAGTCCCATGATAAACACCCAAGCGGAGAAGAACAGGAAGATGCCAAACTTGAGATGGCACAGCATTGAGAGGAAAGCCTGTGCTATAACAAAAGTGAAGAGCATGTTGACACACACAGTCACACTCTGCCCAATAGAACGAGTCTCTAGTGGGAATGTCTCACTAGGAATCAACCATCCTAGAGGTCCCCAAGACCATGCAAAAGATGAAACAAAAGTGCAAACCATAACTACCACTAGGATTGCAAACCCTTTTGAGAGGTCGCTAGTGTTCTCCTTCAGCTTAAATCCTAGGACGATTGCTATCACCACTTGAGAAAGGAACATTTGGACACAAGCTTCAAGTAAGAGCATCCGACGGCCAATTTTGTCCACTGAGTAGATGGATACCAAGGTAGAGAGGACATTAACAGCTCCTGTTATCACAGCTGAGTATAGGGATGCATCACCACCAAATCCAAGAGTTCTGAATAGCACTGGAGCATAAAACATGATTGCATTGATGCCAGTGAATTGCTGGAATATCTGTTGCAAACACACAAAGAAAAGAAAACATTAATTTACAATATTGGAATGTCATATAAATGTTTATATACCAAGAGATTGAATTGAGAAATTTGTATAATACATACTAGTCTCATGCATGCCTTATGAAAGAGTTCTGATAGTTTTAAGTAGTTTGATCAATTTGGATAAAATATTGGGTATGTTAGAGATTTTTTATTTCAATTTAACTATACTTCAACTCTTCAAATCATATTTTGTTATGCCAATTTGTCTTACAATCATATCTGTGAAAATACTTTTATGTGCTTAATGTATGTTTTTGGGAAAATCACTTTGAACTAAACAGTAAGGGAGATATATATATATATATATATATTCAGATTAAATTGTGAGAAGATCACTGACTGACCTGCAACAAAACTGCTATGACAAGTGGAGGACGATACTTCCTCAACAAAATATCTTTGACTGGTGCCTTCACTGCTTTGGCCACACGACTTGCCTCAACAAGCTCCAAGTACTCTGGTTCGACATTTTCGATGCCACGGATCCTCCTAAGCACAGATTTTCCTTCATCCAAGTGACCACGCTCAATCAGACTATTAGGAGAGTCGGTCACAATGAGAGACCCTATGGTCAGCAGAGATGCTGGAATGCCACCCAGACCAAAAGATAGCCTCCAACCCCATCCTCCTGTGATCCTGTTATTGCACAAAAACATTGATTCTATCTAAAAGATAAAGATTATCTTTTAAAGAAGTTAACAAGAATGGTGATATTATAGTTCATACAAATTTTACAATTATATATAGTAATGAATATAATTCATGTCACATCAATCATATATAATAAATAAAATTATGAATTTTTTTATTATATTTAATAAGGTATCACATCAGTTTGTAAAGTATATATTATTAAATTTATTGTAATATTATTTATAAACTTTATTTATTATGTAGTTAATTTAGTACAAACCATATCCATTGGTATGTTAATTTGTAACAAAGAGTGATGCCATAGGTCTAGGGAAAATACAAATTTTTCTATAAAAACCTTACAAATCATTATCAATGTATTGCCCATTTTTTTTATATTAAAAAAAATAATGGACATTCATTTATTATATTATTAAAATGGCACCAATCACATTTTTTTATATTAGCATTCAAAATATTTAGTTGTACAATTTTGATAATAATTTAGTATTTTCCAATAAGAAAACTAATCAATTAACAGTACCATAGATAATTAAGGTTTGCAAAAAGAATAGAAGAAATAGAGGACTTACTTGGCAGTGCCATAGTTGATGAGATTTGCAAAAAGAATGCCAATGGTGACATTGAGCTGGAACAATATGTTAAGAGCTCCTCGAATTCTAGTTGGTGCAATCTCCGAAAGGAAGACAGGCACAGCCTGTTATATAATTGATATTTCAAATGATCAAACAAGAAAGAAGAAGAAGATGAAGAAGAAAAAAGATTTCTATGATTACGACATTTTGGTCTATGGGGGTGAAAATTTAAAATACCTGATTAGCAAAACCAACACCACAACCAAGAAGGAGCCTTCCAATAATGAGCATGGCAAGGTTTACTGCTGCTGCATTTAGGACAGTTCCAACTAAGAAGAAAACCCCAGCAATCAACATGGTTAGCCTTCGGCCTAGCCTTCTGGTCGTGACGGACGCGAGGAAAGTCGCTATTAAAGCGGCGATGTAAAGAGATGAAGTGAACAATTGAAGGCCTTGATTATCGTATTTGCAGTAGTTGCTTTCGAGTCCAGGTTGCTGGGTCCTTCTGTATACCACAGGGAAGAACTTTTTCAAGAAAGATGGCATCGAAGTAACACCCCCTGCATGCATAAAAACAATTCAGACAACGGTAAGAGGTTTTTATAATAATGCACTAAATAGTAATGTATTATGCCTGCATGAATTTATTTTCCGCTGGCCCAAGTGGAAGGGAATAAAAGATTCAAAATTAGTAACAAATGTTTCATGGTACATAAATAATTTACCAAAAAAAAAAAAGTTTATAAATTGTTAAATTAAATGATTAAAGGATAAAGTTTAATTACAAAATTAGTTGTAGCTTAAGGTTACAATCTTACTCAATATCATTAATATTATTACATATTTTGAAAATCTAACTGTTGGATTACGTAATTTTTATGCTCTCAATACACATGTTAGAATCCATAAAAATGAGAGATCGAGTGAATTAAACATGTACCTGAAATACCAACATCAAAACCAAACATTAGGCCTCCGGTGGAAGCTAGAATACATGAGATGATAACAAGAGGCGTAATCTTTGCCTCAAACGTGGTGGCGCTAGCCGCGGGTGCAAACCCTCCTGCCATGATCAACGATTAATCAAAGGCAAGCCAACAGGCAAAAGCTCTTAACAATCTTCCAATGGCACGAGGTTGGAGACAAGCACCACCACAGCCAAGTCGAAGATTTGGCAGAAGGAAAGCCAAAAATGACTATTCAACGTTAGTGATTTTATCTATGGGCGGTTTTATAGTGACAATGAGGAACGAGTTCCCTAAAGTCTGTACATAATCGAACTTTAGGTGCTCCAGCTCCTACAAAAAATGCAGTTCTCTAAAATTGGATAAGTCTGGATACATTCTGATCCTTACAGCTGTGTACAAATCATACCATGCTAAAAATAACAAAAAAAAGAATGCGGTCTAGGAAACAGAGTTTTTTTTTTGGAAGGAAAATCGCAATAGAATAGATTTGTTTTCTACTTTATACTCTATTAATGAAAGTATGTCATATTTCTTATTTGTTTCTATTTTAAACTTTGATAATTTTATTAGGAAAGTAAAAATAATACATGATAAGTTATATATGATTGGAGGAGTAAAAAGTAAAAAAAAAAATATATATATATATATATATATACACGACGGAGGTTTTATATTCCTATATTACAGTTTACAGGTACAAAAAAAAGTGCGAGTATTAATATATAGATTGTGATTAAGTGATCAGGCTGTTGTAGCATGTACAACTGCTCTCAATGATAAGAAGGAGAGCAATTGTGTCAAGTGCCTGATCTTAATCTAGTATTAATTATTAGACACTAACCACTTTTATAGTCATGTTTTTAGAGCTTATCTCTCATTCTTATCTGATTTAATCCTTAATTTTTTTTAGATAGTTACAATATGCTGATAAGTCCCCAGCTTGAACTTTTTTCCTTTTAGACCGCCTAGCATTTTGTGCATGAAAATGTGTCAATTAAATTATAAGACTCTTGACAAAACCTTCAATTTAACTATTAAAATTAATGTGAAATAAACTTGGAGAAAGGGCACTAGGGTCAGGGTTTTTTGGTTTGATTTTAATTTACTTGATTTACTTTCTGTAAAAATTACAAGTTTTTTATATTTAAAATTGTATAAAAGATGAGTTTTTAAATCGAATATAAAATAGTATCAGATTGGCACAGAACATGGTATGCATGTAAAAATTATAAAGAACGTGTAATTTAATATTGGTAAAAATTAAAAAAAAAATTAATCTGATAAAAAGTTATTAGGTGGTGTAATCTCTCTCTCTCTCTCTCTCTCTCTCTCTCTCTCTCTCAAATGATTACTTTTTTTTAGAAGTTTTAAAATTATATTAAAAAAACAAACAAACTAACTAACTAACTGCTACACACACACACATACTTTAATTATATTCTCTCACCAAGCTAAAAAGAAATTATTAAATATGCCTAGATGGACAAAATAATATCCTTCTTTTTAAGTGGAAATGTATGCTTTCATCAAAACTGTACCATTTTTAATGGAGTTATAATATCAAAGAGTTTAAGCCTTTAAGAAGCCAATTTATTTAGTAGATCCTTGAACACCATCATATTATATTATTAGTCACTAACCTGTAAAATGCATAGAAAAGTTATCAAAATTATTTATATATAATACATGTTCATGTCAAGGGCTGTTCCTGAGTATCTTAACAAGACCCTTATCACTCTTATTGTTAGGAATACTATAAGCATATGAATAATAATTGTTGTATTGAGATTTAGTTAGTTAGTTAGTTAGTTAGTTACAATTCCAAGCATATTAATCACATTTAGCACATGTTAGAATTATAAATGCAAATGGGAAATAATAGAACCAATAGAATAAGGCCATGTGGGCCAATAAGCTTAAAGCTAGTCTCCTATAAATACATAATTGTAATTCAACATTAAATATGAATGGAAGTATAAACCAATTTCTTAGTGCATTAATGCATCTTTCTCTCTCTCTCTCTTTCTCTATGGAGGATGACTACCTTGAATTAAGTCAATTTCCCTACCATCTCTATCCATTCCTCTATAATTCCCATCAATCTCCATTAGGAACCACCGGGTTCGTAATAAGTGGTATTAGAGCCGTTGATCTTGAGACGAGCAATTGTGATGAGAGAAAACTTTTGAAAGAAGTATAACAAATGTTGAACAAAGCCTTAGAAGAAGTCAAGGATATTTCAAAGATGATGAAGGCCTTAGATGAATCAAACATGGCCATGAAGGAAGAGCTCTCAAGATTGTAAGAGGGTTTCGAGAACATGACGAAAGAGGAGTTACAATCTCTTGATTCAATGAAAGTCGAAGAACAAATTAAGTTCCAAGAATCTACTACTGTTGTTACAAGCCGAGACGTTGATTTTTGTGTCAAAGTGGATGATGATGTACATGTACATGCTACCCTTGAAGTTCAGTCGAAAGAACCAATAAAGAAGGTGATGATGATCTTCCAAGAACTCATTCTTGATGCACCAATGGAGGCCTCCATTCAAGAGTCTATGATTCAAGAATTGGCAATCCAAGTGTCGATGATCCAAGAATCCAAGATACAAGCGCCAACAATTTTAATGGTTCTAGAATTAAATGAGGTCTTGAGGATACAAGAACATTTCAAGGTTGAAAGAACCAATAAGACCTTGAAGATTAAAGAACCATTGAAGGCTCAAAAATTCGAGCACATTTTGAAGATCTATGAAGAAGAAACCTTCATATGCACAGGACCGCTTGTCAAAGAGAAATGCATGAATATGGTGATCAAAATGTCACTACAGTATTAGTCCATTGGAAGATCTCCTTTGATGAAGATGCTATTTCACAACACCACCTTGTGGGTAAGGTGTTTTCAAAGGGAGAGAAATATTAGGAATATGAAATAATTGTTGTAATCCCTAGTTAGTTAGTTAGTTAGTTAAGATTAGGATGAGTTAGTTAAGATTTGAGCACATGTAGCTCATTTAACACATGGCTTAATTCATAGAGCACATGTTGAATTAACTAGCCAATTATCTTGAGCCATATGAGCCAATGACATTAGAGCTAGTATCATATAAATACATGATTGTAATTCAACATTAAATATGAATGGAAGTATAAACCAATTTCTTAGTGCATTAATGCATCTTTCTCTCTCTCCCTTTTTCTCTATGGAGGATGACTACCTCGAATTAAGTCAATTTCCCTACAATCCTCATCCATTCCCCTATAATTCACATCAATCCCCATTAGGAAACACCGGGTTCCTAACACTTATTCCAAAAAACAGAAACCCAAAGACATTGAACAATTATCTCCCCATTAGTCTTTGTAACACCATTTACAAGATGGTGACCAAAATCATTGTCGCTCGGATCAGGTCCCTACTGCCAGATTTAATATCTCATTACAGTCGGCTTTTGTTTCGAGGAGGCAAGGGGTGGATAATGCGATTATCGTCCAAGAATTGATCCACTCCATGGAAAAGAAAAAAGGTCGAGGTGGAGTAATGGCAATAAAGCTGGATTTAGAGAAAGCTTATGACCGATTGAAATGGAGCTTCATTAGGGATACCCTGCACCTCTACAAATTCCGAAGCCATCTAATTTCCTTGATTATGAGCTGCGTGTCTTCGTCATCTATTTCTATCCTTGTTAATGGTGGAGCTTTAGAGCCGTTCTACCCTACTCGAGGAATCCGGCAAGGAGATCCCCTATCCCCGTATCTCTTTATCTTATGCATGGAAGTCCTTGGGGCCCTAATAGAGGAGAAATGCAGAGCTAAGCTCTAGAATTCTATCACAGCTTCTCAGGGTAGTCTAGATTTCTCTCATGTTTTCTTTGTGGATGATCTCATGCTTTTTGCCAAAGCTGATAGGAAGAATTGCTTGGCTATTAGAGAGGTGCTTGACTCCTTTTGTGAGGTCTCGGGGCAGAAAATCAGCAATGAAAAGTCCCGGGTCTATTTTTCTCCGAATGTTGATCCTGATAAGAGAACTGAGTTGTGTGAAATCCTAGGATTCCACTCCATTCCTACTCTTGGGAAATACTTAGGCTTTCCCATAAAGCATTCAGGTACTTCTCAGGATTTTGGGCACATTCTGGACCATATTAAGAGCAAGTTGGCTAGTTGGAAAGCTAACCTTTTATCTCTTACTGGCAGAGTTGTCCTGACTCAATCGGTGACTTCGACTATTCCAAACTACACTATGCAATGTGTGGCTCTCCCATCCAAAATTCTCCAAGGAATTAACAAGCTTAGCTGAAACTTCTTATGGGGTTCTTCGGAAAATAAGAAAAAGCTCCACCTAATTAGTTGGGAGAAGATCACAAAATCTAAGGAAGAAGGGGGTCTCGAAATTCAAGCGGCAAAACCGAAAAACACTGCTCTTTTAGCTAAGATGAACTGGAGATTTAATTCTGAAAAATCATCCCTTTGGGTCAGAGTCCTCTCTTAGAAATATCACAAGCAGAGGCATGTTTTTAGAACCCAAGCTAGGCCTTCCTCGTGTTCCCCAACCTGGACAGCACTTAAAAAGGGAAATGATATTTTCAACAAAGGTTCTAAGTGGATTCCTAGAAGGGATAGTAGCTTATCCCTTTGGTTCAACAAATGGATGGACAAAGGTACTCTCCGATGCCTTATCTCGGGCCCTCTGAATAAGGATGAGGAGAATATAAAACTTAAGGATGTTGTTGGGTATGTTGGTTGGAATTTGGAGCAAATATTTTTCTCTTTCCCGACCTCCATTCTTTCGGAGATGAAGGCAACTCCCCTCTCCTTCTCTTGCCAAGAAGAGGATAGACTTACCTGGCACTATTCTTTAAATGGTGAGTTTATGCTGAAAGGAGCATACCAGTTGGCTATTAAGAAGGATGATGATTGGAGAAGAAATTCTGTCCCAAGTGCTTAGGTGTGGAAGATCTTAGCCCTTCCAAAAGTCAAGCATTTCCTTTGGCAATCTTGCCATCATAGCATTGCTGTAAAAGCAATCCTTAATGTGAGGGGGTTAGGAATTCCACCGGACTGTCCTGTTTGTAATATTGAGCCAGAAACCATTGTTCATGCTTTAAGAGATTGCCCCAAAGCCAAGTGTTTTTGGAATTACTTTTGCTCTGAATATCTTTTATGGAATGCCACTTGTTGATTGGTTGAAAATCAATAGTAGAAGCTCTCGGATCAACGCTATTTCTGAGATGGAGTGGGGTACAATTTTTCCTATGGCTATGTGGAGTCTTTGGCTCCACCAAAATAGAATTGTGTTTGGTAATACAGGGCTACAACAAAGTCTTTTGGATGAAACTTTGGCTAGAGCAGCAAAGGTAGCCTATTTGGTTAGTAACAGGAATCAAACCACAATTAGAAACAAAATTTAGGTGAGGTGGCTGAATCCCCTGAGTAATTGGTTCAAGTTAAATTCTGATGGTTCGACAAGGGGAAATCCAGGTTTGGCTGGTGGTGGAGGGCTTATCTGTAATGAGAAGGGTGAGTGGGTGAAAGGGTATGCCCGAGCCATTGGTATCACAACTAGTGTTGCTGCGGAGCTTTTGGGCTTTACGGGATGGCATCCGTCTTTGCATTGCGCTTAAGCTTCCAGCTGTGGAAATTGAGTTGGATGCCAAGGTGGTCATTGATTTAGTGAGAAAAGAGTCCAACAATCTAAACAGCCTTGATGTGCTTGTGGCTGATTGCAAGAAGGGACTGAAGAAGATTCCTAATGTTAGACTCGTGCATTGCTTCAGAGAAGCCAATAAGTGTGCAAACAACTTAGCCAGGTGAGGTGCTCTGTTGGACCAAGATTTTGTTGTTTTTATCCACCCTCCTTTAGAGGTGGAGTTGCTTATTAGAATAGATGCCACGGGCACTCTGTATGACCGGTTTGTAACCCCCTCTTCAGAGGCTTTTTAGTTTGTTAATGAAATTCCTTTTTACCAAAAAAAAAAATTATACTCTTTCACCAAGCTGAAAAGAAATTATTAAATATGCCTAGATGGACATAATAATATCCTTCTTTTTAAGTGGAAATGTATGCTTTCATCAAAACTGTATCATTTTTAACGGAGTTGTATTAAAGAGTTTAAGCCTTTAAGAAGCCGATTTATTTAGTAGATCCTTGAACACCATCATATTATATTATTAGTCACTAACCTGTAAAATGCATAGAAAAGTTATCAAAATTATTTATATATAATACATATTTGATTAATAACTAAAAGGTCAAATATTAAATTTGTAGAAAATACTTTTTCTAATTTAATTATAATTTATTTAGAGAAGATAAAACCTAATTTGGTCAAAAAAAATTTAGTATTGAGTTGATTTATCCACACACAAAATATAGGGAATTTTTTATTAGTTCAAACTAACATTTTTAGCACTAATTGTAACTTCAAAAACTAAATTAAAAATATAATTATTATAATGATGATTTTGAAAATGTGAGCTTTCAAAAACTTACATGGAAACATTAAAAGAAGTCAACAAAATTCCAAACAAGTGTATCCTAATAAAACAAAAGGTCTGGTTAACAAATGCCCTTAATTAGGGTATTTGTTAATGGACTATTTTAGGAAAAAATTTATACCACTTTTATAGAAAATAAAAAATAAAAAAAAAATCAAAAAAATTTGTGGGGCCCTATCGCACTTATCACGCTGGCCAACTACACGCGGCCCAAGGCCCGCGCCGAGGACAGTGCTCAGGCCGAGGACAATGGGAAAGAACCCAGAACGTCCAAGGTCCGCGCCGAGGATGATCTGTCCTCGGCGCACCGACTTCATTAAAGGGAAAATATCCCACCAACATTTTGGCCGTCTTAATGAAGACATGACCGGCGGACCCAGTTGCCTCGATTACCTCAACTAATAGAAAGTCTGTAAAGGCGGCTAAGAACTAACATAAAGCCTGTAAACTACAGATGATGTGACAAACTCCTGTACACAACGATCAGATAATTGACAAGTGGATGGTCAAGATCAACGAAAATAAGACTATATAACTAGCAAGATTCTAAACATGTGAGGGGAGGCTCCGGAGAAAGAAAAGGAGATCCTCGGCTAGAGCCGAGGATCAATAAGCCTTATAAACACCTAGCCCAAATGAGAAGGGGGGGGGGGAAATCTTTCTTATGAAACTTCTAAGTCCAGTTCGTTGAGGGGATCCGCCCAAAAATTCGTTGATTGCCCGTTATATGCCTAGTCCTTCCTACCCATTTCTCTACAAATTTTATTGTCTAGGGTCCACTACATTTTGAGCCCTTACAATTGGCGCCGTCTGTGGGGAGGACTTGCGCATTAGCGGCACGACGTAAAGAAAACAAAACGACAAATCAATCGAGAAAAGATGCAGATCCATACAGTTCTTAGCAACAATATTCATTCGGCAGTCTACAACAACAAGAAACAAGTGCAAAAAAAAAAAATATATATATATATATATACAATACATGAAATAAGTCTACTTCTTTTATTCATATATGAAAAAAGATTACATCTTTTACAAGTAATGCCCAGGGGGCTTATTCTAGAGCTAACTACAAAGGGCAGTCGCTCGACGAAGCTGGCGGACGCTTGACGAAGCTGGCGGAAGAACAAAAGGCGAATGCTGGACGACAATGGCAGAAGAACAAAAGATAGAAAAAGAGAGTAGAAGAAGAGATGAAGAACAAAGGGTAGAAAGCAAAGTTAGCAGAAGAACAAAAGGTGGAAAAGAAGTGAAGGAAGAAAGGAGGAAAAGAAAGAAAGAAAGTTGGCAGAGGAACAGAAGAGGAACAGAAGATAGAAAAGAAGGCTGGATGATAAGCAAGAGAAGAGAAAAAGAAAAGAGGAAGGCTTGTTGAGGAGCAAAAAGAGAAGAGAGAAGAAGGATTAGAGGGAAGAAGAGCTACAGAGGAGGTGGAAGGGGTCGCGGCACAGGACGGCCCCACTTCTGGGTTCCGCCTGATTTCCCTCCCACCCCCACTACAGCCGGCTTGGGGGGTCAATGACCCATACCCAAGGGGAGGTGGTTACGTTCTTCCTGGATCCTCCTCCAGACGGCGAGGAGGGTTCCTCCTCTGATTAGGTTGAAAAGAAGGAAAACCTTCGGGTTTCCTATACACCCGTCCTAGCGCGGCGGCCAGGGTCGGAGTGTCATCCCCGGTTCCGGATAGGGGCTGTGCATTCTCAGGAGCGCCCTTTTCCAGGGCCAGTTCATGCGAAGGGGCTCAGATGATGGCGCCTCAAAGAATTTTTGGTGATTTGTTTATAGGAGAAGTTCGAAACGAATGTTTGTAAGGTGTAAAGGGGAAGGTTGCCCTAGGAGCGCCTTTTATAGTGGGAGGAACATTGATGAAGGCCAATCCACATTAAATCCCAGGGAGAGATTTCCGGAGACAATGATGCCGCCCCAATTTCCAAGGGGCTTGCCAACCGTTAGATCCTCATCAATCCACGGTCAGTATTAATGAGGGGACGCCTCATTAAACAGGAAGACACCGAAGCGTCAGAACGCCTCACCCGGACAGCCCAAAAGACGCCTCGTTATCTGAAGAATCCCACCAAACGAAGAGGCAAAACACAGCAAGGTCTTATCCTCTACCAACTTCAGCATTTACTATTATTATTATTCTGCTTGAAAATTGTAATTATTTAATGCTTATTGTAAAACGCGGCAAGAATTAAAACGGCTACGGATACATAAATAAAATAAATGATTAAATGAGAAAACTAGGTACTGGACAGAACCAAGGCATTGCATGGTCCTCGGACCCAAGCCTCATGGGGAAACCAGATGCTTCAGATGATTAAATGAGAAAACTAGGTACTGGACAGAACCAAGGCATTGTATGGTCCTCGGACCCAAGCCTCATGGGGAAACCAGATGCTTCAGATGATTAAATGAGAAAACTAGGTACTGGACAGAACCAAGGCATTGCATGGTCCTCGAACCCAAGCCTCATGGGGAAATCAGATGCTTCAGATGATTAAATGAGAAAACTAGGTACTGGACAGAACCAAGGCATTGCATGGTCCTCGGACCCAAGCCTCATGGGGAAACCAGATGCTTCAGATGATTAAATGAGAAAACTAGGTACTGGACAGAACCAAGGCATTGCATGGTCCTCGGACCCAAGCCTCATGGGGAAATCAGATGCTTCAGATGATTAAATGAGAAAACTAGGTACTGGTCAGAAACAAGGCATTGCATGGTCCTCGGACCCAAGCCTCAAAGGAAACCAAGCATAAAATGAGAAAACCAAGCGCTAAACAAAGCTTAAAGCGTTGCATGGTCAAAGACCTCAGGTCAGCAGGAAGAAAATCTCCCCGTAAAAACTAAACGCTAAGAAAAATCGAGGTCTTGTACAAACTTCAGGCCCAAACCTTTATGGGAACCAGTCACGACGAGCTCAAAACTAAGGTGGAGCCAACTCCCCTTTCAGGCGCCAAATAAACAAGCCCTACCAGGGATGAAAACCATGAGAAATTAAGTGCTATAGCACAAACGACCCAAGCCCAACCATCCTCAGGCGACACTTTGCGCAAAAGGTAAAGCTGCATAAACGGCCGAAATAGCAATAAACACCGACGATAAGGTAAAACCCAGCAGGGCGAGAAAAGGCGCTGAGGAAATCAAAATCCTCCTCCCCGCCCAAGGGGACGTGCAGCAGAGTTTTGAGGGGCTATTGTGGGGCCCTATCGCACTTACCACGCTGGCCCACTACACGCGGCCCAAGGCCCGCGCCGAGGACAGTGCTCAGGCCGAGGACAATGGGAAAGAACCCAGAACGTCCAAGGTCCGCGCCGAGGATGATCTGTCCTCGGCGCACCGACTTCATTAAAGGGAAAATATCCCACCAACATTTTGGCCGTCTTAATGAAGACATGACCGGCGGACCCAGTTGCCTCGATTACCTCAACTAATAGAAAGTCTGTAAAGGCGGCTGAGAACTAACATAAAGCCTGTAAACTACAGATGATGTGACAAACTCCTGTACACAACGATCAGATAATTGACAAGTGGATGGTCAAGATCAACGAAAATAAGACTATATAACTAGCAAGATTCTAAACATGTGAGGGGAGGCTCCGGAGAAAGAAAAGGAGATCCTCGGCTAGAGCCGAGGATCAATAAGCCTTATAAACACCTAGCCCAAATGAGAAGGGGGGGGGGGAAATCTTTCTTATGAAAACTTCTAAGTCCAGTTCGTTGAGGGGATCCGTCCAAAAATTCGTTGATTGCCCATTATATGCCTAGTCCTTCCTACCCATTTCTCTACAAATTTTATTGTCTAGGGTCCACTACATTTTGAGCCCTTACAAAATTAGTTACATTTTTTTTTCCCATAAAAAGTTTCTAAAATATTTGTTAAACTAATACCCTTAAAGAATCTATTAACTTTTTTCCTAAAACAAATATTGGGAGATTGATAACTAAGTTCCCAACTTGCTCCTCTCACATCCCCACTTCCAATAGCCACTTATTATAAGGGGGGAAAATCTCACTCTTCTGAGAAATTAATCTTTTTATTGGCTACCAATTGCGTACAAATTTGGCTCCTGAGAGTCAATTAGCACTTCAGCTCAGGAAAATTTTGAGATTTTTTTTTTTTTTTTCAATTTGCATTTCTGATTTTCCCATAGCCCCTTTTGAGATAAATGACAAAGATTGAATCTCCGAAGTCATGACTGGTAAGGCTTACAAACACTTAAAAAAATTCAATAAATAGGAGAAAGCACCATAGAACAGAGGATGGAAATTTCTACCAATCAGAATATTAGTTGGTATACTTTTTGTCATAATAATCATCAATTCTCATTTTTCCATCCATAAAAGTCATCCATTATATATAAAACACTCTTTATAACCACTTCAAGTTCCAACCATTAACTTTCTTAAAAAAAAGTTCCAACCATTAACAAAACTTCAAGATTTTCTTTCTATAAATTAAGAGTCCGAATTTTAGTAAGAATGGGGTATAAAACTTATGTTTTACACCATCTAATAAATGATTGTCATATCGGCATTTTACTTAAACTTCAATACATCTTATCACACCTAATAACATCTCAATAAATTCTCAATTTGGTTGAATTAATATATGGGTATTATAATTAATTGGATGTGGTTGTACTTATTCTTAAATATGTTATAAAATGATGTGGCATATTGGGATTGGAGAGGTAAAACATGAGTTTTACATCATCTCCTTACAGAATTTAATCTCATAAATTAATACCCCTCTTGAATCACTTAAAGGTATGTTTTTCTAACTACAATTGTCACTTTTAGAAAGTTTTCTTTTGAATATTCTCTCAGATCAGATGCTACTTGAACCATTGGAGGGCTTACAAGTTACTACCAATCCCACTGGTTGTTTCTCAACCTAAAAAATTGGTCTTTTCTTCCTTGCAAGGCTTACATAGAGCTCTGTTGGTTTCAACAAAAATGTTTTTTATTTTTTTTGGAAAAAAAACTTATTTATTTAAAAATCATTTTGAAGAAAACTAACTCATTTTTCCATGTTTAGTTGTGACTTTGAAAATGAGATAGAAAACATTTATGGTGTAGACTTTATTTGTGATGGTTTTATTGAGTATCAAAAACTTAGGGGTTGTTTGATAGTGTAACTAGAACAACAGTTTTCAGTATTTAAACAATATTACACATATTTTCACACACTTTTTTATCCACACGAATTTCCAAAAAATACAAATAACGCTATTAGAACAATATTGACAAACACCCCCTTACTCTTGTAAAGCAGAAAATGTAATTTTTTCCTTTCAGTCATTTTGTAATTGTCTCCATTATTGGCATCACCAAATAAATCAATGTAATAAGTGTATTAGCAGTATTAGATAGTGATTGTAATGCCCACATTGCTGAGTGCTTTGGGCTTTTTTCTATGATTATGGGAGAAGACCTCAAGGGGTACTGTAAAATCAACTCCTGCGTAGGATATGGGCTCACCACAAACCATTGCAGTCCAAAATGGCCTTTTTTTCATACAGTGGCCCATATACTGGTTTTTGAATTTTGATTTGACCTCACTTTCTTCATGCAGCCCACTATGGATTTTTTAAATAATAAATAACAATAAAGAAAATTATAAAGAAGTAGTGTAATAGTCTCTGCTCATAAAACACTCTGAAAATCTAACGTAACAATGGTGTAGTAAATGGGACTTGGAATATCTAGATTACTACACTCCTTCAAATCTATTGAATCCACCACCCTGGGTGTGTTCTTGAAGAGACAGTCCACTATCAACTTGACCACAAAAACTTGGCAACCCTTCATAAATTTATACAAACCTTCATGGATGATTTTAGTGATCCACGATGCATTTCTCCTTGTTTTATTACATCCCTCAACTTAAACTATGATGTAATATTTAATACTTTTTACTAGGATATATAGATTAGAAAGTCCATAAAAAAAAAAAAAAAAAAAAAAGAAAAGAAAAGAAGATTAGAATGGACTAACTTTTATAACTCAATCTTTGAATATATATATATATATATATACCCTATTTTTATTTTTTTGAATAGGACTAAAACTATTTATACATATTTTTTGATGATTTGACAAAATCCAAAATAGGATTCTAGGTTAATGGAATTTTGTATTAAACATTGAGTATATAATCATTTTTTATTGATAAAGCATTTATTTATGAATCCTTCAAAACAATTTCACAATTTACCTATCACCTCACACATAAATTATTTTTAAAAAATTAAATGCTAGATTGTGGTGAAGTTATTAGGCCCACATGTGAGGTGGTAGATGGTAGCAAAATTGAAGGATGTTATGAAATTGTTATGAACCTAGCTTATTGTTTATTTAATGAAATAAGGGGCAAGCTTTTCTTTCTTTCTTATTTTGCTAAACCAAGGGCAAGCATTTAATTAGATTATTATAGTATTTTATTATAATTGAATATGCAAAATGCTAACTTACTACCAACTTTACTAAAAAAAATGTTGATAAATGTTATTAGTGCCACAAGAACAGGTGAACAACACAATAAATTATTTTTATTTTTATTTTTATATTTTAAACTTAAAGATCATTTAGTAAAATTTATAATATTATTATCATCAATTGATTGGGTTTTTCCAATTAACTTGAATTTACAAACAATAAAACTAGGTTCTTTAATGTGCCATGTAAGTAACCCCTTTTCAACTCAAGTCGTGCAATAGTTTGTACAATTCTACAATGTAATAAAACCTTAGCAACGTTGGAGGTAAAAGTATATTGACAACTTATAACAAACCCTCCCCCCCTACCCCGTCTTTTTATGAATCAAGCAAGATACTAATTTCACCCTAAAAAAATAAAAATAAAAAAAATAAAAAAAAAAGAGAAAAAAAAAAGAAAAGAAAAGAAAAGAAAGCAAGATACTAATTAATTAATGTTCTGACATCAAATAGAAGCTAAGAGTCCTATAGGCTATAGCTCAACTTGTTCACATTTTCTAATATTTCCAATTGAAATATTCAATATTCAAATCCTCCTTTTCTAATTAACAAATTATTTAAAATATATCAAATAGAAATAATTAAAGAGAATGTTGTTATGACAAGGCAAGTCCTAAATGATGGGAAAAGTCATTTAAATTTGTTTTACCATGTTAGAGTTATAATTGATTAGTCACATTAAATATATGAAGGAAAAAAAAAAACCTACTCCTAATGAGTTTAATATTTAAACTGTCTCAAACAGAATATATTCAATCTAAATTATCAAACAATTTTCATTTTTTCATAAATGATTATAGATTCAGTTAAACTACACACTAGATTCCTCATTTTCATTGAATTTTGGCACATTTAATTTATACCTATCAGATAGAAATTATTAAAATTTACCTAGTTGGTAACTTGGGAAATTAGATGGATTTTTAATAGAACTCAACAAACTTAATTAATTTTAAATTCATATACTTCGCATTGTGTTTAGATTGAGATAAGTAGGAAAAAAAAAAGATTTAGGCAAGTAAATCTGTAAGCATCTCTTTTTAATCCTAATCACTTTTAAAAGTTGTTAACTTAGAAAGTGATGCATTTTCCCATAGATAGAAATACACAAGATTTAAACTATGACCATATTCATGTTATTATGTATGTTTACAAATATATGTGTTGATAAATATAATTAATTTTCTACATGCGTGTGTATAAATAAATAAATAAAATAAAATGAAATAAAACAAAACGTTTGACTTTTGTAAACCTATTAATATTGTGCCGTAGATACCTCATAAGATCATTAGTATTGGTTGTGCTAAAAAGTTATATTGTTATTTTTAGCACAACCAATTCTAAAAAGCATGCTGCAGTAGTGGAGGGAAAGCCAAAAAAAATTGGTTGTTGAGCTACAGTGTCATGCACTGTAGTTACAATGGTAAAAAAAACAATAGTTTACTAAAATTTATTTTATTTTATTGTGTTGGTAGTGATGGCAGTTATTTAATATAGTAGATATATTATTTTATTGTGTTAAATGCTAAAATAAAATCACTGATATTGAGTGTTTTGTAAAATGAGGTAGTAAAATATATAAAGTAACTTTTTGTGGTGCTAAATTGCTAAATTTTTTGCATCATCTATGCTAATGATCTAATTTTATATTTCATTATTATAATATATATTTTTAATTAAACTTAAATTGTTTTCTACATTTAAACATATTTCTCCTTTGTTACTTCCCCTTTGTGCATAAGGCTTTTCAACACAGTTGCAAAAAGCTGAAGTAGAGGGGCATATTCATGGAGCCTCTATTTGCAAATTGAGTCAAATATTAGAGAAGATAAAACATACTTTAACGAGATTTTTTTTTTTTTTTTTTGTATTGTATTTCTTTATCTAAAACATATATTAGGATAATATAACCAACTTTAACATAATTATTATTGTTAGAACAATTTTAGAAGTTTAACCTACAGTTTGTGCCTTTGTGGTTACATGGTGTCATCGTTTAAGCTATTTTTATATAGTCATTAATTGTTTTCTCATATGTTATATTCTTCTTCTTTTTCAAATAAATACTCCCTTTTTTTTTCCTTCAAATCCATGCATGTCATAATTCGATAACTTAATACTAATAGGAAAATAATTCTTTCTAAACTAATTGTTGGATTGTATGTTCTTTTATATATATATATATATATATATAAGTTGGATTGCATGTTCTTATTATATTATCCAAGTTTGCAAACTTTTTTCATACTATTAATAGTAAAATAATATTTCTTTGGAAGTAAATCAGTGCGCGGATGCTTGAGCAAGATTAGGCAGTTCTAGTGTTGATGCCTTTATTTTGTTTTTAAGTCCACCGTCTATGGTGGATCAACAATGTACCCTTGATAAAGAGGGAACTTCTTGTAACAAACTTATTTAGCTATCCTCATTTACCAAAATAGAAATAATAATAATAATAATAATAATCTTTCTTTTTTTTATTTTTTTTCTTGTTGCTTTTACTCGATCACGTTATTTTATGATTTCTCGCAAATAAAAGATAATCATTTGCTCTCGTATGAATTTTCCTAATTAAAATATTGAAGGTAGTATGATGATATCATTTAAAGTGTGTGGCCTCATCATTGCAATATTCAGTTTTTTTCTAATATTCTATAAAATGGCCTACATAATTAAGTTAGTTTATCTTTAATTTTACGTGCACTTAACCAAATTTACTTGCATATGAAGCTAACTTGACCATTCAATCTTTGATTTTCAAATTTCATATTGAAGTGAAGTTTTCAATCAGTTCATGTCAACTTCAGAAACGTAATGATTTTCATTTTGTGCATTTCCCCTTCCTTTTTTTTTGGTTTGATGTGTATATTTTTGTTCTTATCTTGGTGAAGAAAATGATAAATGATTTCGAAAACGTTCAGTGAAACCAAACAGCTAGGCATAATTTAGGATTATTATTCACAAGGTCAATCCAATACAGTTGGGTTGCTATCTAAATATTATACAATTTTAAGCCCTAATTGAAGATTTAAATTTATGATAAAATGTAAATCTTTGACTTTTTGTTAATTTCTTCTAATGTTACCACGTAAAATTTTAAAAGTTTACATTTTATCATGTTGTTAGTTGTAGGGACTGAGTTTGAGCACTTCTTCTATTGGGCGAAAGAACTCAGGCCCAACTAGCCCAATACAATAAATCTATAGAGAATAGGTTCAAAAACTAGGCCCTAGTGAGGATTACAACAATTAAACATGGTTAGGAGTGAATTGAATAACAAGGACGTGGACTGAAGTATGAAATTCTGTTCCTTGGCCCTCCTCTGAAGAACTTGTAGTTCTTATTATTTCTTCGGTGCTTGACTACAAAGGTTTCCAGGATCATGCAAGTTACTACCGTATTAAGTGCTCATAATTTTCCAATCCCTTTTCTTGGAGGACTTCTTACATTATATACCACCTTTTAGTTGATCTTGGCCCTCCATTTGTTGGTCATGCAGGTCACTACTCAAATGCCTGTCACATCAGCCGCCTTCCCAAACCTTCTGTGGGTTGCAGCAACCAAGACAGCACTATTCAGGGGTCATTTCCTCATTAATACGGCTTGAATGTTGGTTGTGGGCATTTAATGCAGAGATGACAGTTTCTCCTTGAATTGCTCCTCTCCCATGCTCCCATGGCTGACCCACTGTACTTATCTTTTTTCTTGGGATGCTATGGGAGGTTGCCTTTGATGGCATGCCGCTCTCCCCTTCTATGATATCGGTTGTTCGAGGACAGGATTGTCCTCGATGATATTTCTAGACAATTTGGGTTTTTTTCGTTCGTCCTCAAACATTTCTTCCTCCTTGGCGTGGGCCTTGGGCTTAGTATAGAATGGGACGGGGTTGCCAAATTCTTTGACCCCACAATAGCCCCTCAAAATCTTGCTGTTTGGATCCTCGGACAGAGAAGAAGGTTTTGATTCATCGGGCCTTTGTCACGGCTTGTTAAGTCTTGTCCTTCGTCAATGCTAGAGTCTTTTCACCTGTCCAATGCACGTTCCTGGCACTTCGGTATATGAAGCGCGCCCTCATTAAATTCTGGTGGCTCTGTGCTCTCCACGTTCGACGATGTGATGGTAATCTAACGGTGGGGACTTCTTTAACTTTATGGGCGGGAAAATCCGCACGGCTATTTTTAACTAGAGGTATAAATACCCATTTGAACCAATTTGCCTCTTCATTTTTTGCATTCAAGAGTTCTTGCACAGATATCTTGAGTTCGAACAAATCTCCAACCAAACTCACGTCTCTTTCCAGCATAAAAAGCCTGTCCGATGAGCTTTTCCTCATTTCTGTAAGTCTTCTTCTCTCTCTCTCACTCAAGTTTTCTCTCTTCTAAGCTTCTTTTTTTTTCCTATTCCTCTATCCTTTTCGTCCTTCCCTGAGTCTTTTAGCTGTTCTAGAGATAGGTAGGTTTAAGAAGTTGGTTAAGTCTGAAGAGGCAATGGAGAAATTCATTGCCAATTATAGGATACCTAATAACATGGGTTTGAGATACTGTGAAGAAGGGGAGTGACATTTTAGGAGGCTAGAGGATGAGGTTGTGATTCCCATATGAAGACGAGGGACAATAAGGTTTGACTTATATGAAGACGAGAAACAATAAGGTTCGACTTATTCATTGCCTCCCTGAGTCCAGTAAGGGGTTAAATAAGGACTTCCTCATCGTGTCTGGGGAGTGGCAGGACGACCTTCATTGTCCGATGGAGGAGGGGGTACCAGGTGGGGTATTTAAAGTAGGAGAGGGTTGATCTTTTGTGATATCATAGTTTGCGTTGTTTGGTTGCTAATACAAATATGCTTCCTTTTCTGCAGATTCACATGCCTTTGAACGTTACTTTCACCTGGTCAACCGGGAGGATTTGGAGACCATCCTTAGGGTGGATGTCTTTGTGAACGAAGCTGACAACCAAGTCAGAGCTGCTCACAAGATCCTCGGATATGATCCAATCCAGAAGTCATTCTCGGCTCCGAAGTACGTGACTAGAGCCAAAAATCCTCGGCTTCACAAAATCATTGAAGCGGAGCACGGGTTCTTGCTTCCCGAAGGGTCTCCTATCTCTGAAGGTTTTCCGTTGGCAGGTTCTTCCTCATCCCATCAAGCTGCAGAGGCCAAGGGAGAAAAACCGGAAAGAGAAAAAGAAGTTGCTGATTTGGGTCCATCCGAGGACGAATTTGGTGCATTTGCCCAAGTCAATCTATCCGAGGATCCCTTTGGTGACTTGGGTGACCCCAATTTGGCTGAAGCGGACCTCCTATCAGTAGGGACTTCTCCTCAGGCCGAGATGGGTTTCAAGAGACAACCTCAGACCAGCCTATTCGACCTAATTGAGAGCCAGCCGGGGAAGGACGCGCAGGGGAAGTCTCAATCCAGGCTTTCTCCTCCTCTGCCCAAGTCTTAGCCTATTCAGACCAGGTCATCTTCCGCCCAGTCCAAGCTTTCACCTCCTCCACCTCAGCCAAATTTGTCACAATGGTCTGAGCCTACTGATCCCAAAAATAAGAAGGACCCTAAAGGCAAAAGACCCATAGGAGCAGATAGGTCTCGTTCCTCCTAGGAGGAGGATGAAACTCGGCGGCCTTCAAAGCAACAAAAAACCGAGCACCAGGGCCAAGGAAAGGAAGTTGCAATACAGCCCGAGCCCTGGGCCTGGCTCCCTGCCCCAATGCTCCATGGGGAGCCTTTGATGGACAACGCTTCCTTTAGGGACTTCTGAGGGGGTGAGGGCACTTATGTGGTTGATGCACTAGAGAGGTCCCTGCTACTCCCAGCCGACATGGCTGAGTTGGAGAACTTGAGGAGGCAAGAGGTCTTCCTCAATCTCAAAAGGTATTTGGGCATGGTAAGGCTTCTAACACTTGTGACTCTGTTAATTTTTGTTCTTTGCTTTCCGACTTATTGTGTACTCATTTCAATTGGCAGGCTGTCCAAGCCACCTTTAGGTTGGAAAAGGTAGCTAACAACCAGAGCAGGGCCTTGGACCTTGAGCGTGATAGGTGCCTAGACGCTGCTCGGACCCTTAAAATCTCTGAGGCCGATCTCCTAAAAGCAAGGAAGGATCTGAAGGAGATGACGAGGGCCAGAGATAGCGCTGAAACAGGCCTGACCGGCGCTCAAAAACAGGCCCAAGACCAGACGAGGCACTTGCTTGAAGCTGAGGATCAGCTAAAGATTGCCAAAGAGCAAATCGCTGATCTAAAGCAGAAATTGGCCAAGGCAGATGGGGCCAAGAATGTGGCAGAATTCGCTAGAGATGAAGTCTTGAGGGCTAAGAAGGAGGCAGAGTTCGCTAAGGCCGAGGCTTAGCTTTCTAAGGAGACGGTCGAGGAGGAGGCCTTTGCCTTGGGGCTGGCTGAGACCCAAGCTATTCTCAAGGCTCAAGTGCCTGGGGTATGCAGGCTCTACTCTTCCCAAGTTTGGAATGAAGCCCTAAAACAAGCTAGAGTTGAGGCTTCATCTGACCTGTGGAAGGTGGAGAATGTATACTACCCTCCTGCCATCCGTGAGGCTGCCTCTGCTAACTCTGAAGCTGACATCGCCTCCAAAGCGGCAGACAGAGATCAAGCCGGTGCTGCCAATGAGCCCACTCCAACTGATAGGCCAGCCGAGGAGGTTGAGCATCCAGGGGTGTCAGAGAAGGAAAAGACTACAACCAGGAGGTGCCCCAGGGTGTGATAAACCCTCAAACTGATCTTCAGGTCCCTCATGCCGAGAAGGGATTAGCCTTAGCCTCCCCTACTGTGCCCTCTGAGGTTGCTCTGCCATGCCAGGGCTCCGAGGCCCATGATGCTGCTTCTCAACAAATCCCCAAAGACAAGCTGTATATCAAGCTAAAGATATAGGCTGACTGTTTTTGGGTTTTTGTTGTTTCCTTCCCCCATTTTTTTTGTTGTTGTACTTGGATTTTTGTAAAGGAATTATTTTCCCTTTTTTGCAATGAAATGTGTATGTTTCCTTTAATGACAGAGTTCTTTGTTCATTTGATTCGCCTTTTTATAGACACTTACGTATGATTAAATGACAGTAACATCCCCTTTTCACGTGTTAGCTGTTGCTATGATGGGTTCTACTATTTATATAACCTATCCTTTGATTATTAGCTAAACAATCTCAGTAGTGTGACTTGCTTTCTATTTTTGAAACAGTAGCAAAAAAATGTAAAGTCCATAATGATAATTTCCATTTAGACTCTGATTAATAATTGAGCCACCTTATTGCTTCGACTTGCTTTTGTTGAATAGACCATAAAAGGCAATAACCTTATAATATGAATCCTAAGATCAAATGCAACAACACAATGTGTAAAGGTACTTATAGGTATGTTTTAAAAGTTTACTGACCTCAAGAAAACAGTTAGCTATTGACCATGCAAAGGAGTTAAGTTCAATGTACCTCAGAGTACCTTAAGTGATGTTCATGGGTTTGTGTTCGTTTACACCTCTATTGAAAGCAGTTAGTTTCCCCACAGGCTTGAGTCCAAAGACTATGCAAGACCTTGGTTTTGTCAAACAATTAGATTTTTCTTGAAATAGTTAGTTTCCCCACAGGCTTGAGTCCGAGGACCATGCAAGACCTTGATTCTGTCTAACACTTAAATTTTTCTTGAAGTAGTTAGTTTCCCCATAGGCTTGAGTCCGAGGACCATGCAAGACCTTGGTTCTGTCTAACACTTAGATTTTTCTTGAAGTGGTTAATTTCCCCACAGGCTTAAGTCCGAGGACCATGCAAGACCTTGGTTCTGTCAAACACTTAAATTTTTCTTGAAATCATTAGTTTCCCCACAGGCTTGAGTCCGAGGACCATGCATGACCTTGGTTCTGTCTAACACTTAGATTTTTCTTGAAGTAGTTAGTTTCCCCACAGGTTTGAGTTCGAGGACCATGCAAGACCTTGATTCTGTGTAGCACTTAGATGGTTGCCAAAATGCAAGACATACAATCATAATAGACTTAAGAGTTGAATCAGAGAAATGCTTTTATTAATAATAATACCTTCTTAAGTTATTTACATTCCATGGACATGGTATAGCTTTCTCATCCAAGTCTTCTAAGTAGTATGCACCTATCTCTGCTACTGAAATAATTCGGTATGGTCCCTCCCAATTGGGTCCCAACTTTCCCCAGGAGGGGCTCTTGGCAACACCCACAACTTTCCTCAATACTAAGTCCCCTGGTGCAAATGGTCTCAGCTTCACATTGGCATCATATCCCTGCTTGAACTTCTGGTGGTAATAGGCCAATTGGATTATTGCCTTTTCTCTTCGTTCATCAATCAGATCCAGGCTTTTCCCTAGTAGTTCATTATTACTGCTTGCAGTGAAGAAGCTCGTCCTCAGCGTTGGAAAGTTTGACTCTAGAGGGATAACGACCTTGGCCCCATAGGTCATGGCAAAATGTGTTTCCCCTGTTGACCTTCATGGTGTAGTCCGGTAAGTCCATAGGACATGTGGCAGCTTTTCTACCCATCTTCCCTTAGCGTCATCCAGTCTCTTCTTAAGCCCATTGACTATGACCTTGTTGACAGCCTCGACCTGTCAATTTCCCTAAGGATAAGCTGGAGTTGAGTACCTATTCGTGATCCCCAGTTTGCAACAGTATCTTCTAAAGGCTTTGCTGTCAAATTGGAGTCCATTGTCTAAAACAAGGTTATGAGGGACCCTGAATCATGTAACAATGTTTCTCCAGATGAATTTCTTAGCGTCCACATCTCTGATGTTGGCCAATGGCTCAACTTCAACCTATTTGGTGAAATAATATGTGTCGACCAGCAGGTATCTCTTATTTCCTAGCGCCTTGGGGAAAGGGCCTACAATATCCAGGCCCCACTAGGCAAACGACCATGGATTGGACAAAGGGTTGAGAACCCCTCCTGGTTTATGAATGTTTTGGGGCAAACCTTTGGCACTGGTCACATTTCTTAACATATTCTAGGGCTTTCTTCTGCATCTCCGGTCACCAATATCCCTGGGTAATGGCTCGGTGCGACAGAGATCTTCCTCCTGTGTGACTCCCACAGATCCCTTCGTGCAGCTCTTCGAGCAGTAATTCTAATGCTTTATGGTGAATACACAGTAAATATGGCCCAGAGTAGGAGCGCTTATACAATTTGTGGTTCTCAGACAACCAGAACCGAGGAGCGTTTCTTCGTATTTTCTCGGCTTCTGACTTATCCTCGGGCAGAATATCATCTTTGAGGAATCTCACTATTGGGTCCATCCAGCTAGGACCCACTCTAACTTGATAGATATGAATCACGCCTTTCGCAACCTCATTTGCTATGTCTAGATGCTCGACAAGAATAATTCGAGGCAGACCCCCTGTCGAGGAGGTAGCGAGCGTGGCCAATGAATCTGCATGGGTGTTTTCACTTCTGGAGAAATGTGACAAGCTGAAAAGATCGAAGTCTGACTGCAAGCGTTTGACCTGGCTTAAGTACTCTTGCATCCTCGCATCTCTAGCTTCCAACTCTCTCTTTACCTGGCCCATTACCAATCTCAAGTTCGAGAATATCTCTACTATTTTTCTTCCCATTTTCTGTACCATGGCCATTCCTTGCAACAAGGCCTCATACTCAGCTTCATTATTTGTGGCCGAGAACCCAAGCCTCTGGGATTTCTCTATGGTAGCCTTCTCAGGTGATATCAGCACTAGCCCCACTCTGGACCCTCTTTGATTTGCTACGCCATCAACGTACACCTTCTAACGTGGGGGTTCTAGCATAGAGATTACCCTAACTAATCTTCCATCCATGTTGCACTTCTCTACTACTATTTCTATTGGTGGTTCAGCAAATTTGGGCACCAAGTCAGCCAAGACCTAGCCCTTTATAGAGGTCCAAGGCATGTACTTGATGTCAAAAGCCCCCAGAATTATGTTCCATATGGCAATCCTTGCAGTGTAATTAGCAGTCCGAAATACAGACTTCAAGGGTAGTTAGGTTAGAACAACCACTGTGTGGGCTTGGAAATAATAGGGGAGCTTTCGTGTAGCATGGACCACAACTAGTATGACTTTCTCCAAGGGCAAGTATCTGACCTTAGCTTCATGTAGCGACTTGCTCACGTAATAGACTGGTTTTTGTAGGCCATTGTCATCCCGTACTAGCACCAAGCTCACAGCATGAGGGGCCACAGCAATATATGCGTATAGGACTTCGTCAGCCTCAGGACTAGACATGATAGGTGGTCAGGATAGGTACTCCTTGAGTTGCTAGAAGGCCGCGATACAGTCCTCGGACCACTTAAATCCTTTCCACTTGTTGATCAAGAGATAGAATGGTCTACATCTATTCGCCGACCTAGAAATGAATCGGTTCAAGGCTGCGATCATTCCAATAAGTTTCTGGACCTCCTTGGCTTTTTGCGGTGGTTTTAGATCATTAATAGCTTTGATCTGGTCAGGGTTAATCTCAATTCCCCTATGAGTGATCATATAGCTTAAAAATTTGCCTGATCCCACATCAAATAAGCATTTGGAGGCATTTAGGCGTAGCTTGTGCTTCCTTAAAACATCAAAGGTGTGGCTGAGGTCTCCTAAATGCTTAGACGCCACTTTACTCTTCACTACCATATCGTCAACATAGATTTCGATGCTCTTACCCAACTACGGCTCGAACATTCTCGTCATCATCCTTTGATAAGTGGACACTACATTCTTCAAACCGAACGACATTACCTTGTAGTGGTAGTTCCCAATAAGTGTTACGAAGGCCGTCTTCTCTTGATTCTCTAGGGCTAGTGGTATTTGATGATAGCCTTGAAAGGCATCTAAGAAGCTCATCCGATGATGACCCACAGTTGCATCCACTAGCTAGTCTATCCGAGACATGGGGAACGAGTCTTTTGGGCATGCTCTATTTAGGTCAATGAAGTCTACACAAATCCTCCATTTTTCACTTTTCTTCTTGACCACCATGGTGTTGGCCAACCATTTGGGGTAAAAAACCTCTTTGACAGCCCCTGCACGCTTAAGTTTCGTCACTTCGTCCCTAATCGCAACAGTGTGCTCTCTTAATGGGCACCGAGGTGGCTGCTTCTTGGGAGTGATGGACAAGTTGACATTCAGATGGTGACAGATGAAGGCTGGGTCAATTCCTGGAGCATCGCAGGCATCCCATGCAAATACGTCAATATTTCTTTTGAGAAACTTAATCAACCTCTCCTTCTCCTAAAGAGGCAGCTGGGCACGGATATGAAAAAACTTCTCTGAGTTATCACCAATGACCATCTTCTCTAGATCTTCGCATTTTTCCTCATCGGCAGTTGTATCAAGAGGTGACACTGGGGCCTTTGATTGCTATAAGTTCTTTTCAGTAGGGGCTGAGGACTCCGCGTCAAGCTAATGTGAAATGGCAACTACCATACACTGCCTTATCGTGGATTGGCAACCACGGATTTCGAGAACTTGGTCCCCCGACAAAAATTTCACCTTCTAATGCAATGAGGAGGCAACAGCCCCCAAGGTATGGAGCCAGGGCCTACCGACAATGGCTGCATATGGAGAGTAGGTGTCCACCACGATAAAGTTCACCTCCACTATTTCTGGGCCAGTCTGGATGGGTAGCCTAATCATGCCCTTTGGAATAACAAGCTTCCCATCGAAGCTCATCAAAGGAGAGCTATAAGGTATCAAATCTTCCGGTTTTAACCTTAGCCTCTTGTAGAGGTCGGGATACATAATCTTGGCCCCACTGCCATCAACCACCATCACTCTTTTCACATCGTAGTCCCCGATTTTGAGAGTGATCACCAGCGTATCATCATGGGGCTGGGTGGTTCCGATCTTGTCTTCTTTTAAAAAACTCAAGATTGAGTGAAAATTCCCTTTGGCCCTCTTTGGTTCTGGTTGGGACTCCTAACGGGCAGCTGGGCCACAGATAACACTGGTGAAGGGCGAGTGCCGGTTTTTCCTGGCACGGCCAAGATTACATTGATCGTCCCTACGGGTGGCCACAGGGTAGTATCTCTCTGGGGCTCCTGATGGGTCTGGCCTTGATGACCATTGGAATGATGTAGAAGGTGCTTCAGCTTTCCTTCTCGGACTAGCTGGTCTAGATAGTTTTAGAGATTCTTGCAGTTCTCCGTGGTATGTTCGTGGTCCTAGTGGTATTGATAATAAAGGTTCTGATTGCACCTCGTGGGCTCTCCCGCCATCTTATTCGGCCCTTTAAAGTATGGCTCGTTCCTGATTTTCTCCAACACCCGATGTACTGGTTCTCGAAATACAGCATTGACAGTCTGTGTGTTGGTTGCTCCGGATTGCCCTACGAAATCCCTCTTCGGACAGTTGTTGTTATATCAGTCCGACCTGAAATCCCTCATTTCCTGAGGGATAACCTTCTCTTTTCCCTTACCTTGCAGCTGGTTTTCCTCTACTCGTTTACACTTATCAATCTGATCCTTTAATTGGCGCACATTGGTGGCAGGCTTGCCAGTCAGGGACTTTCTCAAGCCGTGCTCGGTTGGGAGACTATTTTTGAAGGTGTTGATGGCGACATCATCAAAATTGCCATCCATTTCATTATATATCTCTCAATATCTGTCCAAGTAGGCCTTTAGAGTTTCCCTATCATTCATGGATAAGGACAACAACACATTCAAGGGCTGAGGAGCTTTGCTGTTTGAGACGAAACAAGAGCCAAAGGCTTGGGTTAGCTACCTATACGAATCTATGAAATTCGTCTTTAAGCCATTGAACCATCTCATTGCCACTAGTCCCGAGCTAGATGGGAAAACCTTGCACATCAGTGCCTCGTTTTTAGAATGGACAGCCATCTTTTGGTTAAACTGGCTTACATGCTCCACGGGGTTTGTTTTGCTGTTATAAATGGTGAAGGTTGGCTGCTGGAATCGCCGAGGAAGTACAACCCCTTCTATGTGGCATGAGAAAGGTAACTTAGAGAGTTGATCCAATGCCCTGCTCATGGCATCGTTTCCCAAGCCCTTGGGGGATGGGCTTTTACGTTTAGACCTTCGGTAGTGCTCCTCTTCGTGAGAGAATGTCTCACTTGGGGGAGTTCTCGATTTTTGCCTATAGTCATCATCGCTTTCATCATCGGAGGGCATGTTAGGGCTGGAATGAGGCCACCTTCGTTGTGCATGACGCAACTTTCTCTTCAAGTCGTCTATCTCTCGTTACATGGCCCACTTATCATTCTGTCTCTAGGATATGTGACTCCTACTTTCTTCTAGTTGCATGGCCGGGTTGTTATTTTGTCTCTGGAGCACATGACTGCCCCCCACGAGAGTGGCTACTGCTGTTTTGAGTGGTGTGCATGCTTCCCTCTCGAAACCTCCCATTCTCTTCATTTCGATCACGCTCAGGGTTAGGAAAGTTACCTCGTTGTTGGGATCTAGTTGGTTCAGGTTGATGGGAGCCTGCTTGATGAAGGCCTGATCCTACCATACTTGATTGTTACCCCTATTAACACACGAGTTCTTTCCCACAGAGGGCGCTAATTGTAAGGACTGGGTTTAAGCACTTCTTCTATTGGGTGAAAGAGCTCAGGCCTAACTAGCCCAATACAATAAATCTATAGAGAATGGGTTCAAGAACTAGGCCCTAGTGAGGATTACAATAATTAAACATGGTTACGAGTGGATTGAATAACAAGGACGTGGACTGAAGTATGAAATTCTGTTCCTTGGCCCTCTTCTGAAGAACTTGTAGTTCTTATTATTTCGTTGGTGCTTGACTACAAAGGTTTCAAGGATTATGCAAGTTACTACCGTATTAAGTGCTCCTAATTTTCCCATATCTTTTCTTAGAGGACTTCTTACATTATATACCCCCATTTCAGCTGATCTTGACCCTCCATTTGTTGGTCATGCAGGTCACTACTTGAGTGTCTGTCCCATCAGCCGCCTTCCTAAATCTTCTGTGGGTTGCGGCAACCAAGACAACACTATTTAGGGGTCATTTCCTCATTAATGTGGCCAGAATGTTGGTTGGGGGCATTTAATGCGGAGATGACAATTTCTCTTTGAATTGCTTCTCCCCCATGCTCTCATGGCTGACCCACTGTACTTATCCTTTTTCTTGGGATGCTATGGGAGGCTACCTTTGATGGCATGCCGCTCTCCCCCTTTTATGATATCGGTTGTTTGAGGACAGGATTGTCCTCGGCGATGTTTCTGGACAATTTGGGTTTTATTCGTTCGTCCTCGGACATTTCTTCCTCTTCGGCGTGGGCCTTGAGTTTAGTATAGAATGGGCCGAGGTTACCAAATTCTTTGACCCCACTCTAGCTTATTATATATTTTTATTCTTTTTTATTTATTTATAAAGCAACCCAACATTACACAAATTCTAATTAAATTATGAAAGTTATGTTCTATTAAAAATTGATTTAAATTTTATTTATTAGTATTTACTAATTAAACATGTATTATGTTAGGTTCTAAGACTTTAGGAATTAATGTATTAGAATTTTAGTTTGTATTATGTTGGCAAACCATGATCAAAACATTAAATCTAGGTTTAGGTTTGCTCAAAGTATGTTTATTTGTAAAATTTGAATCGAATGATTGCAGAATTTATTGGATTAAATCTGCAAGACTCGATCGATTGAAAATTAGACTCGATCGATCGAACCACGTGCAGATTTTTTTTGTGTGCAGAATTCCAGTTCAGTCCAAACTCTACTTAAACGTATTAGGGTTGAAGTAAAACTCTCCTATATATAAGGAAAACCCTAAAACGTTTTTTATGTTTTTTTTAGAGAGATTAGAGTGCTTCTTGTGTCTCTTTTTATATTTAAGGTTTTGTACCGAAAAGCTCTTTAAATGTAGTTCTGCTTGCTGTGTATGTGAATGCTTTGTGAGATCTGAGAGTTAGTTGCCTTCACACATGCTTAGGATTATCAAGAATGAGATTTAATTGAGAGCTTTACGATCATTCAGCTGCTGCCATAAGAGCTTAAAGATACACAAGCAGGTGTGCTTGTACTTGCTGGAGAATCCAAGAAAGAAGGAATCCGTGGTCTCAGAGCTTGCACGTGGTCGTGTCATTAAGTTTTCTACTGGCAGGTAGCAATAGGATGTTGGTTGTCTAAGTCGCTATTGTAAAACTTCGATTCTTTCATTAGTGGATTCAGATTTATCTTGAGGATAGCTAGGTTAAATCATCTCCAGGTTTTTTACCGGTTTGATTTTCCTGGATCATCATATTTTTGTGTTCTTTATATTTCGCACTTTACATTGATATGATTGTATGATTGTGTTAACCTATATTTGAAATTTGGACTAAGTAATAACTTGGCTAATAAACTAAGTTAATCCAATTGTGTTTAAGGGGTCTAAAAACAAACATATTATATATAAATATTTTTTTTGTCAAATGTTCCCATGCATTGGGGACTAATTATATATAAAAAATAAAAAATAAAAAAACTTTGATTTTTTGTTAACTTCTTTTGTTGTTGTCATGACTGACGTAAGCTTTTGAAAACACATATTTTTAATTTGGTTTTCAGAGTTACAAATAACCCTAAAATAACTTATTTTAACCCAATACTAATTAATTAAATATGTATCATATATAATTTCTTATCAAACTTGCTTGTGCATATATTGCACATCCTTAGTGACTAGTGTAATATATTAAAATGAAAACTTAATAAATTAGTCAAATTATATTTTAATTGCATTCTACTTTTGTGCGCGTATCATTCTACTTGTGATTCAATTGCTAAAATTCTATGCTAAGTGTCATTTTTATTTAAAAATATTTTTAGCCCATTTAAAACTTTTTTTTTTTTTGGTTGATAATTCAATAATTAAAGGATAAGGGATTTTTTTTTTTTTTTTAAGAAGGTAAAGGATAAGGGATTTGAACACTAAATATCTCATTTGGAAATCCATTTAAAATTATTTCAAGCATATCTAAAACTACTTATGGTCTGTTTGGATACTGCGTATTGCTGAAAACTGAAAACACTGTAGCAAAATAATTTTTAAATGTGTGAATAGTATCATGAGACCCAGTTTAAAAGTTGTTTTTGCTAAAAAAGTACTTGCGGATCCCGTGAACAGTGCACGAGATCCACTAAAAATGTTGAACGCTAAACGTTATTTCAACCACATCCAAACGCGCACTTATTGCTCATATTGGCTCATTTAAAACTAAATCTAAACTTATATTCACTATTGAAACTAATCTAATTTTTCTTACCAAATTTATTATTAATTAATGTATAAATTACAATGAAAAAAATTTAACAAGTTATTGGTTTTAGTAATGCTACTGACACAAATTATTTTACAATATTTTCACAAACTGTTGATATGACCAACTTCTTATTGGTTTCATCTAAGTTCACTATTAACATCACTTTTTTCATTTACCAATGACTATTCACTACATCAACAGTTTGTAAATTTTTTTATAAAAGAGTTTGTATCTCTAATTACTCTCTTCTTCTTTTTTCCTTGGAATAGTTCAATTAATAATGAATATTTGTAAACTTTACCAAATATTTTTTTTAAAAAAAAGAGGTGAGAAAAATTCAGAAACGAACATCTGTTGCAATCACTTTGGGTACAAAATATTTTATATATATACTATAATAAATTATGTAGCAAGTTTTCGATTGCTTTGTTGAAGTTACTTGCAATTGGTCACATCATAGCATAACAAATTCCAACTTTGAGTTTAGCTGGCTTCACAAAACAATTTTGTTTGCTATTGTAAAACAAAATTAATATTATAATATTAAAAAAAGTATTTCTAAAAATAATAATAATAATGAAATGTGACTGTTTGCCACTTGACAGAGAAAGAGGCCAAGGACCCGCCTTTTTAAACTTCAATACAATTTCTTTGAAATTTTATTTTATTTTCAATAAATTTCAATTTCATTCAACAAAGGCAAAGTTGATATCATATGATAACAATTCTGATATCACCGATTTCACACTATACCTTGCACTTTCCCACGTGGGCATGGCATATCACATACCCCATCCCCTATCTTTGTAATTTGTCAAAATAAAAATAATATATATATATATATATAATATAATATGTTAATTCTTTTGTCGATAGCTTAGGGTTGGATCTTGTGGACTTTAATACAAAGATAATTGTATTTTTTCTTCCCTTTTTTTAGTAAGCATGAGAGAACTTGTCGTGTGCCACTATCACACAAATTAGTTTTTTTTTTTTTTTAGGGGATAAAATATTGTTCAAATGGCCATGTTAGGTCAAAATAATCCAATTTCGAATAGAATAAACAAACCTACCAAAAAAAAAAAAAAAACTAACATATAATACTATATTTTAAAAACCCAATGGCTTTAAAGAAATGATTCATGTATTTTAGCAAACGAAATCAAGGATAGGTCCCTTTTCTATTGGATACAAAAGATAAAGGGCATGATGAAGAGTAGGAAACTTTGATTATTGTAATGAAAAGTATTTTAACATTGTGTGGTTAAAAAGGAACTGTATGATACTACACGCTTTGTCCCACTTTGTGGACCTTCTTTCTTATACACAATTTCTTTTTCCTCCAAACTCATAAAGATTCCACTCTCAAACATTGCAACACAACATTGGTCGATTTGAAGGTTTGGGCCTTCTCAAATTCTCATCCATTAGAACCCTCCAAACCAAAAAAAAAAAAAAAAGCAAAAAGAAATTTTTTCTGGGTATGGAGGCCATGTGAATTGCTGACCAACTTCTCAATACTTGGTCATTGTGATTTGTGAGTTCTTTTAACTTTCTCAACATATAAAATAAGGAGTAGCCAAAAAAAAAAAAACATATAATATAAATAGAATAGGAAAGAAGAAAAAACAAAAGGGGAATACTATGTAGTAACTAGTCCTTCTTAGCTGTCTGCAAATATAGGTCTAACAATATATATAATAATTATTAACTAAGTAATGGATCTTCTTTTAGATTAGTTTTTTTGGTCCAACAACAATAAAGAAGTACATTAAGTTTGCAACCAAAAAATGGTCTAGGGTTTGGCTGTGATTGTACATTTTAATATACTTTGCTGAGTATACTCACCATAGTTATGGCACATAACGCACCAAGTGAAGCACAAGTTGCACAACATTGGTATTCGAAGGATTAAGTAAGTGGGATCTAATTAGCTTAAATAATAAAATTTATTACTTTTAAAAAATGATAAAGTTTCTTGTAGTCAAATAAAAGATTTAGGTTCGAACCCGACTATGGAAAAAATCAATTGATATTTTAACAATAACTACAAATACAAAGATTAGACTTATCAGCAACTACTACTATTATCAAGCTGGTATTTTGGCAAATACTATTCTATTGTTTATTTATAAACTCTCAAGCGAAGTGCTAGGATACATTATTAACCATATTATGATTGAATAACTCTCATCATAAATTTTATTTAAAGAGATAAAAAAAAAAAAAAAAAAAGCTGATATCCTAATTGTATGGATCTTTGATAATCCTAAATTAATATAGATCTTCGCTAATCCTCCCCCTCAAAAAAAAAAAAAAAAATCTTCGCTAATCCCAAATCAATACTGTAATAGATTGATTTGGATCATATAACTTATTATATATATAGGTAACTATTGTTGTGAATAATCATTTTAGGGTAGCTAAGACAAGCCAAAGAAGGCAATTGGGATTCAAGTTTGAGGCTATGTGGATGAGGCATGCTGAGATAGAGGAAGCTATAGAGAAAAAAAAAATAGTAAATTTGCAAAGGCATTATATCAATTCAAAATAGAATTCGGTTATCTATCATTTAATTATTATTATTTTAACATGATAAATTACTAATTACAAATAGGAAACAATGAATTTAATTTGCTTGACTATTATTCTAGGAAATATTGAATTTAATAATTTGATCATTATTCTATAATTTCGTCTCACATGTGGGTCCGAACTCTCCCTAATAAGTGGAGCCCAACATGTGAAAATTTTAACTATTAAATTTTATTTAAAGAAAAAAAAAGGTGATATCATAATAGTATGGATCTTTGCTAATTTTAAATCAATAATGTAATAGATCGATTTGGATCATATAGCTTATTATAGGGAAAAATGCCCATACACTCCTTAAACTTTCAACCACTGGCCAAGACACCCCCTGAACTATTATATTAGCCAATTTACTCCCTAAACTATACATACCTGTCAAATCAATACTTTCAGTTAGTCTAACGTTAAATCACTAACGGACTAGGCATGTGAGATGCACGAGTTCCTCACAAAACAAATTCATTCACTACAAAGAATAGAAGGGAGACCTCTGACCGACAGAGAAGAGAGAGGAGAAACCAGAGCCACCGTAGAGCTTCTCACCATCGTCTCGCCACCGTTGTCCCGGTGGCAACTTGGTGGTTCCGTCGCACCGTTCAATACCTAGCACCTGGTAATTTTTTTCTTCTTTCATTCGTTCCCTTTGCTTGTTCCTAAAAATTCTGATTTGTAGATGGCTGGCTAAAGAGCTCTGAGGGAGGACTGTAAATGAGAAGCTTTTTTTTTTTTGCATTACTTATCATTGGAACTGTAATCTATGGCTGTGGTTCATTGCATACTAAAAATTGATGGTAGTGAAATACGAAAAATCTGAGAGTTTAAATCCACAAAGAAACTCTTTTTATTTTTTTTAATATCCATGTGCAAATTTCTATAGTAAAAATCCTTGGTTTGGTTTAATTTTTGGTTTGGGTCTCTGTGAGTTTGTTTGTTCAATTTTATGTTATAGAGTCGTTGCTTTTGAGTATGCCACAGAGCTGTTTGATTAAATGCCCGAGAGAGATATGACTTATTGTGTTAGATGAAATACTTTTACAATGAGCTAATTTTAATTGAATTGATTGTTAGAGGTTGGTGGGGGCACAAAGTGGAATTTATTTTGATTAAAGCTCTATTAGGTGGATGATAAATTCTTAGAAGGACCACGCCCTGCTGGAGCACCAATTGCTGCTCGGACTTGCGAATCAATTTAATGTGCTTTGCTCTGTTGCTTTGAGGCTTTTGATATCAACTGTTGCCCACCTTTTTTGCACATTAGCTATGAATTTATTTTTTGACTAATTGTGGCTTACACCTATTTTAGTATTACATGATTTCTTTGAGGCTTTTCTCTATTGCTTTGAGGGGCGACAGCTGATGCAGAACCCTTAAGATTTTTATGGAAGAAATATTGTGGTTAAGTATCATTAGACTATAACTTTTCTTCATTATAGATTGCTGCTGAAGTTCTGTTTTTATGTGCAAAATTTATTAGCAAACTTCTTGTTGGATTGCATGTTTAAAGGTTTAAAAAGGTTAAAATATGCCCAGCAGCCTGATTGATAAATTAGATCACAAGTGTCCCTGCTCAATTTGCTCCAATAGGTTACAGGATTTTGGAAATGCAACTATATGTTTTATTGTTTATTTATTTATTTTGATAAATAACATCCATTTATTTTTTTTGTTTGGTTGTGTAGGATCGTAATATATGTATTTACCTTGAGTGGCATGATCTTGAATTCATAGCAAGGAGCAGAAGTGTTATTAGTGGACTATTAGACACCAACCAAAGGCTGAAGAACAAAGTTGCAAAGCATAAGAGGATGTTGTTTAAGTTTGACATTTAATGTTGAAAGTCACTTGAAGTGACTATTTATGTATGAGTACCAAAAAAATGGTTTGTGACATAATAAGAATGGAACTAGTATTCTATTTCCACACCTTTGTACCTATTATGATTTTTTTTTTTTTTTTATTGTTTAGTGATTAACAAGATATTGTTGTAATTATGGCAAAGGGTAAGGTTCGTTTAGTTCTCAAATTGCTTGGTTTAATTTTTGCCTTAAATGGGATTATTCTAAGGTGCATCTTTTTTTTTTCTTTTTTGCATTGGAATAAAGGGATTGGGAAGTCATCAATTTGACTTAATTTTTGCCACAAATGGGATTATTCTAAGGTGCAATTTTTGTTTTTGCATTAGAATAAAGGGATGAGGAAGTCCTTGCAAGGGGCCATAAACTGAAGCTTACAATCCAAAAATATGAGTAAACATGTCAGTAAGGCTGCCTCTTATAGTCAAGAGTTTACGTATGGTTTACAATTTCTGTATCCATTTGAAAAGATCACCATGCTAGAATCAGGGCTACAAGAATATTGATTTAGGCCACATTTATCTTCCTTTGATATATAAGAGTCTAATCACTCAAGAGGTAAAAAAAGGACATCAACCAAACCATTTAATTCATGCACTACATGAAGTATATAAAACAATATTTTAAAAGAGGTGAATCAATGAACTACAATATGTTAGATCGCCTAAGTTATTAAAGACTTCCTTTCTACATTCAAAACCTAGTAATCTCATTTTTTCCTACTACATAATTATATGGTACTCCTACATAAATAGTCAATGCAAATAAAGAAAACTTTCAACGTTATTTAACACTTGGACCCCATACAAAAGGCTCTCACAATCCCACTATTGATTTAAGAAACCACCAATAATCACCAAAGCCACGTAGGGATTCTCTTATGCATTGCAGCTTCATTCTTCAGCCTTCAGTTAGTGTCCATTAACGAGGGGAAAAAAGAAAAACTCAAATCCAAAATTTAACCAAAACAGAACAGCATTTGAGTTCATCAATCTTTCAGTCTGATCACCATTGAAATGCACTCCCCTTAAGTTAAGTATTGTATTCCCCCCTTTGCCTAAGGTGAGACACCTTAAGGTCCTTAACCTGTGGCAGCTGCAGCAAAAGTTCCTTGCAACAAACAAATTTTAAAATCATAAGAACCCCAGGTTACATAAACCATTAATTTTCCATGTTACATTCTACTAGAATTATATACTACCAATTTCTTGAACAATTTCAAGCTAAACCCATGTACCCACCAATTCCACTGTGTCCCCACCAGCCTCTAATAATCAGTTTCAATTAAAATTAGCTCATTGTAAAAGTATTTCATCTAACACTGTAAGTTATATCTCTCTCAGGCATTTAATCAAACATCTCTATGGCATACTCAAAAGCAACGGCTCTATAGCATAAAATTGAACAAACAAGCTCACAGAGACCCAACCCAAAAATTAAAACAAACCAAGAATTTCTACTATAGAAATTCGAACATGGATATTAAAAATAAAAAAGAGTTTCTTTGTGGATTTAAACTCTCAGATTTTCTGTATTTCACTACCATCAATTTTTAGCATGCAATGGACCTTAACCATAGATTACAGTTCCAATGATAAGTAATGCAGAAAAAAGCTTCTCATTTACAATCGTCCTTCAGCTCTTTAGCCAGCCATCTACAAATCAGAATTTTTAGGAACAAGCAAAGGGAACGAATGAAAGAAAAAAAAATTACTAGGTGCTGGGTATTGAACGATGCAACGGAACCACCAAGTTGCCGCCGGGACAACGGTGGCGAGACGATGGTGAGAAGCTCTACGGTGGCTCTGGTTTCTCCTCTCTCTTCTCTGCCGGTCAGAGGTCTCCCTTCTATTCTTTCTAGTGAATGAATTTGTTTTGTGAGGAACTCGTGCATCTCACATGCCTAGTCCGTTAGTGATTTAACGTTAGACTAACTGAAAGTATTGATTTGACAGGTATGTATAGTTTAGGGAGTAAATTGGCTAATATAATAGTTCAGGGAGTGTCTTGGCCAGTAGTTGAAAGTTTAAGGGGTATATGGGCATTTTTCCCCTTATTATATATAGGTAACTATTGTTGTGAATAATCATTTTAGGATAGCTAGGACAAGCCAAAGAAGGCAACTGGGATTCATGTTTGAGGCTATGTGGATGAGGCATGCTGGGATAGAGGAAACTATAGAGAAAAAAAATAGTAAATTTGCAAATGCATTATGACAATTAACAATGGAATTCAGTAATCTACCATTTAATTATTATTATTATTATTTTAACATGATAAATTACTAATTGCAAATAGGAAAAAATAAATTTAATTGCTTGACCATTATTCTAGAAAATATTAAATTTAATAATTTGATCATTATTCTATAATTTTGTCTCACGTGTGGGTCCAAACTCTCCCTAGTAAGTGGAGCTCAACATGTGAAAATTTTAACTATTAAACGGTAGACAAAGCAAAGATAAGATTTGAACTCAAGATTATATGCTCCAATACCATAATAAATTATGAAATATTCTAAAAAGTTTAAGTTAATAGAAAACAATGAATTTAATACCTAAATATTATTCTAACATGATCAAACAAGCTTTGAGAAAGTCTAATGTCAACTCAAAATGAAGAAATGATTCACTAAAAAAGGTTTCTGAGTGAATGGGAGTGTGACAAACAAATGAAAAGGGAAAGTAAGATATTTTATTTTATTTTATTTTTTTATACAAGATAGAATTCTACTCTAGTTTAATCTAAGTGTATATGTGTGTGAAGCTCCCTTTTGAAGACTTGAACCCTGGCCCTTACCTCCCACACCCCACAAACACTTATACTTGTGGAGTAACCATTGCACCAATAGTGTGCGGTGGTAGCAAGATATTGTTAATAATTATGAATCAACTATACTTCTTCCTAACCTTAGCGTATTGATCATTTGCTAGTTATGGTGGTTAGAGAAGTCATAGTTGATACGAATGGAGCTTTTGTAGGAGTTCAGAGATAAAGAAGTTGCTCAGGCTATCATCCAAATGCAACCCACAAAAATCAAAGGTGCTTGATGATTTGTCTACCATTTTCTATTAACTTTTTAGCATATTGTAGGGTGTGATATTATTGATTGAGAATTATCTTTCTAAACAGAGTACATGACAATCAATTTTGTGCAATGTGATCTATAAAACAATTTCAAAATTATGGGCCAATAGATTAGATAAACTTTTTTAAATGATCTTTGAGACTCAAATTACTTCTATCCCAAAAGACTAATAACAAACAATATTATGGCAGCTTGAGAGGTAGTGAATAATATGAATTGGAAATAAATTGAAAAAGGTAAGCATATGAATTTCGAGAGATTTATGAAATGTCTAACAACTATGATATATATTGTTATAACAAATTGAGAACATAAGATCAAGACTACTCTTATAAGGAGACTTCAACAAGGTGACCCCCTTTTCTCGTATGAATTCTTGCTATGTGTAGCGGGGTGCTATACTCTCCTTCAAAGGTTGAGCAGGGGCAAAAAAATTTATGATCTCTCTATATGTGAAGGAGGCCCAAGTATCTCATTTTTTTTTAGTCAATGGTTTGGTATTTTGTTGGGTGACAAGAGAAGTCAAAAAATACTATATGGTTATACGGGTAGGCATTATGTCAAAATATAAACATAGAGAAGAGGAGCATCTATTTTTCAATAAGAATATAGAGAAGGGAACATATGAGTAAATAAGGAATGTGTAAGGAGCACAAGAGATATGCCATCACGAGAAATATCTGGACTTGCCATCCTTAACTAGAAGATCAACAAATAAATGTTTTATAAAGATTGAAGAAAAATTTTGGGTGAATATTTAAAGATGGAAAAAAAAAAAAAGGTGGTATCTTAGATGACTAGTTTAAAAACAAACTCAAACATTAAATGCTTAAATTACTCCTACCTAAAGGTTGTACTTAGTATTTTAATTTTTTTTATTAAGTGGCAAATTCATGTTTATTATTAAATTAAAAAAGACGTGGCTATTGTTTTCTCGATGAGCAATGTTATGTACATAAAATGTTTGCAAATTTTTTTCAAGAAATTGTTAAGGGGCCAAGTTTTGATTAGAACACCACCACTTTCTTATAGAGTCATGAGGTAATTATTCACAATGTTTTTATTTTGGTACAACTTATTTATTTATTATATTAGATTTTTGAAATGATTTTTCTGAAAAAAGTAATGCTACAGTTACAAACTATTTTATAATATGTTTACATACTAGTGATGTGTCCAACTTCTTATTGGTTTTCATTTAGACTCACCATTAATATCATTTTTTCATTTATTAATAACCACTCACCATATAAGCAGTTTATAAAATTTTTTCTAAAAAGTTTGTACCTCTAACATTACTCTTCTGAAAAAGTATCAACTCAAAAAAAATGGAGGTTTAAAAGCCGTACTTAGAAAAAAAAAAAGTAGTTTCAAAATATGATACCAAATGGACATAAAAAGCAATCAGAACGTGGCACATAAACAATTAAATTTTTTTTTTTTTTTTATCTCTCATTCTATATATATATATATATATATTTTTTTTGTGAAGAAAATGTGACTAGATTTATTGTTTCAGGGGTCTGCCTGATCAAAGTTGGCAATGTTGCATTGCCCCTACCCCAACAAAGACGACAGAATTTCTGAACATTTTGAGTTGAAAAACGTTAAAATAAAATTTGAAACATTATTAAATTCGTGCTCATATATTTACAATATCATGTCATTAGAATATTAATTTTATTTTGATAATCAATATAATAGGTTACCGTAGTATAATAATGTATATTCCTCAAAGAAGATGTGTAAATATAAAATTCATTAAACTTAATACTTTAAAATACATACGGGTTTCAGAATTGTTTTTACTCCTATTTACTTTAAAAATTGTTTTTTTTATTAAATTTTATATAATAAAAAAATTAGATAGGACTCTAGACGGCTAAAGCTAGAGCTAGAGCTAAAGCCATGTCTACGGTCATAAAGAAAGCCACGGAGGCAAGCGATGACGTAGCAACTGATTGTACCCGTGGCATTTCAAGAAGATTTCATGATAGCGAGGCAAATTTTTTTGTTTTAATTTTTTTTTTTTATAAAAGGCTTTTTGACACTGATTTGCGATTTGCGAGGGAATGAAAAAAACTCATCGCAAGCGACAAAAGGAGGAGAAAAGGATCCATTATGGTGGGTCAACCATTTTTGTGTGGGCCTCGTCTGACGTGGACACACCAGTCTCCCAAAATCTATTACTTTATCAACTAAAAAGATAAAACGACTAGCCCGTGCTAATAATTTATCACCAACCCCACTTTTTTTTTTCCCTTACCTATTTTGTTTAAAAGTTAGTATTAAATTTCAATTTACCTTGCTTTAAATCTTTCAAGTCTTGAAGACAATAGTGTAATAGTGTCGTGTTCGGGCAATCGAACGTGAGAACAACTGAGATAGTTCATCGTCTGTAAACCCGCATCGCCACTAGACACTTTCAGAGATTAGATTAAGCACTTCAATGCTAGAGGAGACTTCTTCAAAATGCATTTGGACTATCATGAGAACTATGTTAAGTGGTCTGCAACATTATTCACAAGCTCGATCCTTTCTCTACGATCCTTCCTCCACACATGAGAATAGGGTTGAACTTTATGATTACATTTTATTACTAAATTAAAATGTTAATTAGTTTTTGATATAAACAAAGTCGGATTCTTATATTTCTTATTTGATTATAAATTATTAGTTGAGCGGGACAGGATGAAGTAATTGTGTTTTTTTTTCCACTTTTCTATTTTCTTTTGGAGCCATAAAATTGATAATGGAGGTTATTGGCGGACACGTGAAGCAATAGAGTCGCCTGTCTCAGTTCAACTTTTTAAATAGCAATGTTAGTTTAGATTTCCCTATCTATATAGCAAAAGATATTTACTGGCTTGTGAGGAAGTGGGAAGGATAGCGAATAAACAAGATACAAGGCGAAGAATAAGCAAGTGACTAATAATACGTGTCCATTGCACAATCTGACACGTAGAGAAAATGACATTGCCACGCTGTACACACTTCAAAAAAGTCAGTGTACCCGAAAAACACACAAAAATGTGAACTCCGCCATAAGCGCGTGGAGTAAAAGCCGGAAAAAATAAAAAGAGACTGTTTACTTGCTTTTTTGGTTACACACTTTTTAAACAATTTAAAAATTTTTTTTTTTTTAACTGCGCTGTAAAATTTGACCGAGCGAGTAGGTTTTTATATACTATTTTATTTTTACAAAAAAAAATAAAGAGTGGGACCCAAGACACGTCACCATCCGTTGCCACATATCACGAACGTGACAATAGGCCAACGCGAGGAAATAATTTCTAGATCGGCAGCTAAAAGTGGGACCCACAGTTCTCGGAAGTTCCGTGACCGTGACTCGAGTTCACCCCGCTTAGAGCCCAATATCAGCCGTTGGATCAGATCAAAAGTACGGCCAAGATCTCTTGGCTCGGTGATCGACACGCCCAAGCCTCGTTAGGTTCTGGTGCCAGGTCGGACTTGCTTGTTTGTTGGGAATCTAGCCTCGGGGTTTGTTTAATTGAAAGCCAATCGCCACGTCAGATCAAATCCAACGGTGGACAAAGTTCATTTTACTGGTAATGAGAAGATCTCGTGCACTGGATGGCAATTTGGGGTTACTTTCCAGGTGGGTCCCCCACATGTCAATTAAAAATATATATATATTTATAAATAAAATAATTCTCAATTTATCGTCACCCTTTAATAATAAATTGTAAAATACAAACTTGGAACCGAAATAATGAATTTTGACCGGTTGGAACGATATTTTCTGCGGTCACCTAGATTCCTTGTGATCGTCATGTTGCTTTTACCAAGGTCTCTGCAACCGGTAATAGCCGGTCACGACATCATTTATTAATATTTTAAAACCACTGTTCCAACTCCTCTGAAGGAATATAATAAATAAATTTTAAAAATTTAATACTTGATTATTATATATTGTTATATAGGAGAGTAGTAAAGACCAAATCGGTAGTGAAGTAAACATTAGAAGCTTGCGGGGGAAGAAATAAAGCTGACACGTGGCGGTAAGGTTAAGCGCCTCCCTAGGAACAATGGATTGGACGATCCAGATCTTGCCATGTTGGTTTTAGCCACATAGAACCGCTGGATATGTCTCCTTTTGAACGGCTCAGATTGCTTCAATTACTGCCAGTTTCAAATCGTGGCCGTCCACTAGGCTTTGGAGTGGGTTCGGCTGAGAGTGAAATAGCGAAATGATGATGAGATGCGAGCACAAAAAGAGCCACAGAGAGAGAAAGAGAGAGAGAGAGAGAAGGAGAAGAGAAGGCAACGCAGAGTGAGAAGCTCTGAGAGAGAGAGAGAGAGAGAGAGAGAGAGAGGAAAGCTGAGATCTTTTTTTTTTTCTTTTTTTTTTTTTTTTTCGTTTTCTGCTTAATAGAGAGCTTCGTTGAAGATCTTTGAATCTACTGAATCGGTTTATTTATAACCGTAAACAGCGATTTCCGTTGACGGAGAAACCATTTTCCGGCGAATTATGGTCGGTTTCTTGTGATGAGAGACGAGATTAATCTTGTAGATATAGCTGATTCGGTAGAACAACAACGAAGCAAAGATGGATAGGAACAGAGAAGCGAGGAGAGCAACCATGGCGGCGACAAACGGTTTAACTAGACGGAGACATAGAAGTAGTAGTCTCAGAGACTCCCCAGGTTTGTAAATTTCTCACAGATCTAACAAAGCTTCTCATCGAATCGGCTATTTTTGATAACCTATATTCATTTCCTTTGATTTTTTTTTTTTTCTCAGAGGAGGATGGTCCGGTAGAGTTACAAGAAACAGCGAGGTTAAGAGATCGAGGAGGTAGCGGAAAGAAAGATCGCGATCGTGATCGGGACCGAGACAGAGACCGAGAGCGTGATCGAGATAGAGATCGGTTGAGTCGGAGCAAGAGGAGGCGAGGAGATAGGTTATTGCACGGTAACAATAGAGAAGATGGCGGAGACGAGAGCTCTGAAGAGAGTGTAAATGACGAAGAAGAAGACGAAGACGACGAAGTCGTAATAGGTGGAGGAAACGGTGGTGGTGTAGCCTCTTCTGTTAGAATGCTTCCGCCGAATCCATCACCTTTATCGTCTTCAACAAACTCGTTATCTAATCACCGGAAGAGCTTTCCTCCACCGGCCAAAGTTTTTAGAGCAGCGCCGACGTGGAAAGCTCCCGATGAAATGATTGGCGTGTCGGTGCCCCGAAAAGCTCGCTCTGGTAGAATCCTCAAGAAGAGTCAAAATAGGCCTTATTTTTAGGCTTTTTATTTTTGGTTGATTTTCTGGATTTTCCGATTCTGATTGTTTGTTTGTTTGTTTGTTTGTTTCAGCGTCAACGAAGAGGTCACATGAATGTTGGGCTGGTGGAAGTGGAGGCGGAGGAGGAGTTGTTGGTGGAGAGCAAATTCACCGGCAAGCTTCGACATCGCCGGTGAGACACACCGGCCTCGTGTCGATGGCGGCAGCGTCGCCAGCTCCGGCCTCTCCGTCTTCTTCCAATGCTTCGGTTCGGAAGAAGATGGTTTGTCCTGAACTCCTAACGTCCAATCTTTTTTTTGATTCTCTTTGTTTCTTTGGTTTGTGTTTTACTGACGGGGATTTCTGCCGTTGTAGAAGCCTAATGGACCGAAACTGCGGCCGCCGAAATCGACGACGAAGTCGTCATCTTCAGCAGCTCAGGATGAGATCGAGATAGAGATTGCAGAGGTGTTGTATGGGATGTTGAGACAGCCACAAGGACTTTCAAAACAAGAGAGCTTTACCAATGATGCCAGAGAAGCCAATAAATCATCAACTGATGCTAAATCCAGAGTCTCTTCGCCGATCTCCAACTCAACCTCAACACTACCTCACTCTTCTTCTCTTTTACCTCAAAATTCTAGCTCCTCAGTCACTCCTATATCCACCGTTGGTGCGTAGTTTAAGCCTTTACAGCTCTGTTATTGCATTTCTTATTCATTTGGGTGTGATTGACTGATCAAAATCGGTGTTTGATTGGAAGCAACGGCGCCGAAGAGGAAAAAGCCAAGACCGGTGAAGTACGATGATGAAAACCCGACGATTTTCACGGGCCGGAACAGTCCCATTTCGGCTACAACTAAGGCAGAGATGGATCAGTCAGCGAAAATGGAAACGTCGGAGAAGAACACGGGATCTGCAGCCGAAAATGGAGGAGTTTCGTACGAATTGGGAAGCTCTCAAGTTGTACAACCACCATCGTTGGAGGTAGCACAGCCAGAGTCTTCGATGATAATTAAGCCAGAGAGTAATGTTTTATCGGATTCGAAAGCTTTGACTAACGAATCGGAGAATAAAGATGTTGGTGTGAGTAAAGAGGAGCCTCAGTCGCCTAAGAAGGAAGCTCCTGTAGTCAGATTGGATGACAATCGTGACGATGCGAAAGCGAATAAAGCGTGAGCATCAATAATTATTATTTTTTCTCTGTTTATTTATTTATTTATTTATTTTGAGAAGTGTTGGGGCTGATTTATTCTTGGTTGCTATGAAGGAATTCAACTGCAACTGAGGTGGAGAGTCACAAAGAAGAAAAGTTCCAGATAGATCTGATGGTGAGGATCTTGTTTTTCCGAGACTGAAATATCAATTTTAAAAATTTTTATTTTTAATTAAATTAAAATTAAAAATTTTAATATATTTTTGGGTTGGATGGGTTTTGCAGGCTCCTCCTCCGTTAAGATCGTCACCAGAAAGAGATGGTGAGACTGAATTTGTGGCCGTAGATCCTAAGGCTATGGTCACAGATGTTGAAATGGTGAGTGGTGTGGGCCACCCATGCCTGCCTGTCTGTCTCTTTTATGACCTTTGAAAGTTTGCTCAGCGATAATTTAATATATCTTCTGTGCTATTCCCCCCACTTACATCTGCAGGAAATTAAGCCTCAGGTAAAGGAGGATGAAAAGGTTGTGAAAACAATAGGCAAGGAAGAGACAGTCAATGTTGAAAGCGAGAAGCCTAAAATTGTAGCAGTAGAAGAAGCTGAACCACACAAGCCAGTTGTTGCTCCTAAGGAGAGGAACATCGATCTTCAGCTTGACTTGGAAAAGACTGATAGAGATAGCGGCACCGCTAGTGTAAGCGGCAACAACAAGTCACACTTTCACCATAATGTTCAGAAGCTGCAGCAGCAGCAGTCACAGCACACTCACAATGAAAAAATTGGTAAGTTCAACTTTTTTAGTATTTTTTACTTATTTTTGGGTTGGTTTCTTATGGAGAACGACTTTTTTTTTTTTTTTTGGCCCAATTGGGTTTTTCTTATTTTGTGATTTTTGGTATTTTTTATTTCTCAGCCCAAACGAGCTCTCTACCTCTACCAATGTCTGTACCTGGGTGGCCAGGTGGACTTCCTCCCATGGGGTACGATCGGATTAATTTGTTATGTGTTCCTTGCTCTTTCGGTTATTAGCAGTATATCAGTGCTTTTGATAAAATCTTCTCTGGGGAAATGACACTCTTCTCATCAGCAGATATATGGCACCATTACAAGGAGTTGTATCCATGGATGGGAGCACCGTATCTCCTGCACCTATTCAAGTATGTCCTTTTTTGTACTGTTTTCTCCTGCCATTTTAAAATTTGTTGAGAACCAATTTTTTTTTTGGCTAATGAAATTTCCCAACTTGTGCAGCCTCCAAATTTGCTTTTTACTCAACCTAGGCCTAAGAGATGTGCAACGCACTGCTACATTGCTCGGAATATACTGTATCACCAGCAAATTGCGAGAATGAATCCTTTCTGGCCTGCAGCAGCTGGTTCTGCATCCATATATGGGGCTAAGCCCGGAAATCTCAATGTGGTTCCGTCAGCTGAATTGCATGGAAACATTGCTGGTAGAGTGGTGAACCCTACCCAGGACAAGGGTCAGAGTCTTGCTATGTTTCCAGCTCATTCTGGGGGAAAGGATAATAAAGGTTCTCAAGCACCCAACATTGTGGATGCTGCACAGAGAAAGCAGATTTTGCTTCAGCAAACAGTGCCCCAAGGAGCACCTAATAATATCATGGTATGATTTCCTTTTTCCAAAATTGTTTTTATTGTGATTTTTCTTGTTTTCTTTGGTGGATGGTTTTTGAATTTTGGGGCTCATGTATTGAATTTCAGGGTCCTACTTTCATTTTCCCTCTGAGCCAGCAACAAGCAGTTGCAGCTGCTTCTGTCCGATCTGGTTCTGTAAAGCCTCCTGCTGCCGGTAGTGCTGCTTCATCAAGTACATCAAATTCTGCCGCAGTGAGTGCAGCAGCAACGGCTGCAGCAGCAGCAGCCCCAGCAATGAGCTTCAACTACGCAAATATACCTGGGAATGAAACTCCGTATTTGGCAATTTTGCAAAATAGTCCATATCCGTTCCCAATTCCAGGTCATGTTGGTGCACCAGCTTATAGAGCAACCCATGGGCAGGCAATGCCATTCTTCAATTCCTTCTATCCTTCGCAAATGATCCATCCTTCACAGATTCATCAGCAACAGCAACCACCTGCTCAATCACAACAAAGCCAACAACAAGGTCATCAGAATGCAAGTATTTCCAGTGGTTCCTCGTCTTCTCAGAAGCACTTACAGAATCAGCAGCAGAGGCAACATGGCAATGGAGTTAATGTTAGTAGTGGAAATTTGCAAGGGTTTCCTGCGCCCAAAAACCAGCCATCACAGTCACTACAGCGGCAGCAGCAGCAACAGCAGAATCAGCAGGTCCCTCATCAGGCACGCCAACTTGAGTCTGAAATGGGTGGGGAAGATAGTCCCTCAACTGCTGATAGCCGTGTTTCTCGGGCCAATATGAGTTTTTATGCCCCCCCCAATTTTGCAATGCCAATACACCCATCTAACTTCGCTGTGATGGCTCCTGCGGCAATGGGTGGTGCCAGTGGCACCAATAATGCAAGTGGTAGTCATAATGAAAAGAAACAACAGCAGCAGCAGCAGTCGCATCAGCAGGGCTTAAAGGCTGGAGTGGAGCCTCAAGCTTTTGCCATGTCTTTTGCTTCCATTAATGGTACTAATACCGGGCCTAGCATTGACATCTCAACCATTCCACAGAATCATCCTCTTCTTCAAAGCATTCCTGAGGTTGCAAGGCAAAGTTATCAGTTTATGGCTGCCGCCCAAGCCACACAGCAGAAGAGGAATTACCGTGTTTCTGAAGAAGGGAAAACTGGAGGTGATTCTTCTAATGTTGAAGAAGAAAGAAAAGCCATGCCAGGAAAGGGTCAGTCAATAGTGGGACAGTCTATTGCTTTCTCCACTAGGCCAGATTTGACTGATACATCGGTTACCACAATAACGGGCAATAGTGTTGTTGATAGCTCTGCAAGAACTCTTAATCTTGGTTCCGCTACTGCACGGGCTTCTGGTTCTGTTATGCCTACTTCCATTAGCAGTGTTTCTGCTTCTCAGCAGCTAATGAATCAGCGGAATCCACAACAGCAGCAGCAGCAAATGATTCTGATGCAGAAGCAGAATCAAATTGCGCAGAATCAAGCAGTAGCAGCACCTCGGAGCAAAACTCCTGCAACGAGTAATGGTAGTGTTTACTCGGATCACCTTCCTTCGTCTTCTATGGGCACAAAGTTTGCTAATAATGCTCTCTCTTCTTTCCCCCAAAACCTTGTTCAAACCAGCTGCAGCCCAACTCAATCTCCTCAGTGGAAGAATTCTTTAAGGACAACCACTTCCCAAGTTCCTTCTCCGTCTCTGTCCTCTTCAACCTCCTCATCCCTTAAAAACCATTCTCAACAGCAAGGTAGGACCCAACAAAGCCATGGGCAGATATCATTTGTGGCTAATACGAAATCATCAACAGCACAAGGGCAACAACCTCCCAGTAGCAACCAGTCTCCGTCGCCACCAATTATGGTTGGCTCGCCCACAACTTCTATGTCAAAGAGTGCTGGTGGAAGCCCAAGGACAACTGCTTCCACTTCCACTGCTAACAAAGCTGGCCAAGGTTCTACATTGTCATCTCAGCAGGGCAAGAACTCACCTTCGGTGCCTAGCCGGAAGTCATCCCCGGTTGGGGGAAGGAATGTTGCATCAATCCTTGGAAACCCCCATATCACCTCTAATTCGAGCACTTCAACTAAATCTCAATTGCCACAACAACAGCAACAGCAGCAGCTGCTGCCTCAGCAGTTATCAAAGCAATCGATGACGATCCCAAACCAGATGTACTTCAATTATTTGCAACCAGCCCAAGTAGCACAGTCAACTAATAACACTTCCTCTGCAACAACTGCAAGTGGGTATTTTCATCAAAGAAACCGCCGTGAACAGCAGCAGCAGCAGTCAAATGTGTCATCGGGTACATCCTCAACTGGGATGTTGTCACTTGCTAACAGCACTTCTGATCCTGCCAAGGGAGTTGCGGCTAATAGCAGCATGAAAGGTGGTATATCCTCACAGATTCTCCAAGTTGGCCAATATGGTGTTGCACAATCCTCTGGGAACCCGCATCTTGTGCCTGGCTTCCCCTATGTTCATGTTCCCACCTCAGTTCAGGTGAAGCCGGCAGAGCAGAAACAACCTGCTGGTGAGTGAAAATACCATTTCCCTTGGTGCTTTACATTGCAAATCACCCCCATATGGGGAAAACAAGGAAAAATAAATATGAAAAAAGTTCAATGAGGCTAGTTTGTATAAGGAAAGCTGTTTCTTGCCTAGAACATGACAATTTACATACCTTCTGGCAGCCTGAGAAGAAATGCAAGATGCTTACATTCGAGGAATCACGCCGCTGAGAAGGCATTAGGGACTCGAACCCACAATTTTGGGAACTTGGTTGAGCTGAGTGGGATAAATGGTCCTTTGTGGAATGTGTATTCATCTGTATACACTTGTGTTCATACTCTGACTGGGTTCATCATGGATTCTAATTTAAAATTTGATTGATTTTGAAGGGGTTGTGGATGGATGGGGGCAATGCAAGGGAAAAGAAAGTGAAAGTTTAGAAAAAAAAAATTGATGTTTTGTAGGGGCAAGGGAGTAAAAAAATGGGTGTAAAAGGCTGAAGAGGAAGTTCCAAGTCTTCAAAGACCAAACTTCTCTTCTTTTTGAGGGCTGTAATGCAGGTTCTTTGCTTAGGTTTCTCTTTCCCTTTGTTTTGGGTTATTAGTTTTTAAGGAAAGGGCAGTAGAACTGTTATCTTTTTGACATATATATGCAATGGAGGGTATATATGTATATCCAATTTTTTTATTTAAAATTGCGGGTCAATCTTTGTTGCCTTTGCGTGGTGATGGTGCTACTATACTATGTTACTGGTCTTTATTGTGCTGATGATGATGGTGATGATGCTGATGCTATTTTTTCTTAATATGCGTGCGCGTGTGAGTGAGTGTGTGTCTCTGATAATTTTTATTTTTTGGCTTTACTTAGTAAATGATCCAATCCTTGTCCATTTGTGAAAAAAAAAAAAAAAAAAAAAACTGTTAATGAACTGAAAGAAGATGCTGAGAGATTTGTGAGTTAGTGTTGTGACCTTGGGTGCTCTCTGGCTAGTGATAAAAGGGATATGCGCAGAGAAAAAAAGTTGAGGTGGGTGCATAGTAAAGCCTAAGGAATTTCATACATTTTGGACTCTTGCTTGGTTTTATATATGGGAGAGGGTTGGCGTGGGCCACAATTTTTCTCTCTCCCCAGTCCCAACTATTTATAATGTTTATATATTTTGGATATTACGATACTGATTTGCCAAATAGTTAATACCACGAATGCTTAGCTCTCTCTCTCTCTCTCTCTCTCTCTCTATCTTTTCATACTTTGACAAAAAGTAGGTTAGGTTATAGAAAGGGTGCGTCTCTTTTCTTTATTGTCAGTATCTTACACGTCTCTCATTACTATTTTGCCCATACTTTATCTTATCTTATGATTATGTGTTTTGATATTATTATAATATAATATTATTATGATAATTACTCTTATCTGTTGCTTAGATTTAAATATCTATGCTTTTGATTTCACATGATTTAACATTCAGATTCCAATTTTGCCCCTACCTTCCTTATAGTGTGGTCCCACCCATTTGGGAAGATCAGGCTTTGGGCCCTTTATTTCTTTCTAAAACACAGAGCAGTTGGGACCTTCCAGAACTCTATTCAAAGTAGGACATGTAGTTCTGAGAGGCTTCTGACAGCTTTGCCTGAATTGTGAATTTATGTTATGTGAGGATGACTTTTTAAGCTTTATCCTTGACTACACACGTGTTCCCACCACCTCTTTTTATATTCTTTCCAATTTTTGAAGACAAAAAAAAAAGCCAATCCTATTCCACCTCACTTAATTTAAAAGAAAAAGTTCCATATTATATATACACAAAGATGGGCCCCACCAACCTTTCTTTTTAAAAAAAAAAAAATATACTTAAATAAAATGTAATTTGTGAACTGTTTGCCAATTATTTTATTGTCAAAAAATTAATGGTGTGGGCCAAATAAACCAAATGGAGAGAGAGAGAGAGAGAGAGAGAGAGAGAGAGAGAGAAGGGTGTGATTCTTTTGAAGATCTACCCCATCTCACCCAAAAGAAAGGAAATAGGATGTACCTTACTGCATGTTGAAGTTGCTGGAATAAAGAGGAGGTAAGAATAATTGGACGGTTCCATGTTACAAATCTTTTCACTTGATTTCTTTTCTCTCTCTCTTTTGATGATCAGAAAGACAAAAGTATTTTCTTTCATTTTTTTATAAAAGGGACCCCACAAAAGGAATCAATCAACCATGCCACACTAACCTATATTCAGCAAATTCAAATTTGGAGGATTAGGTTATCACTCACTTAAAGTCAGGTTATCACTTCCCTACTGTCTCCACAATCAAGTCCCCAATAGGTCCTTCCATCAATTTTCGACTTTAATTTTTTTGGGGGGTGAGGACCCAAGGAGGATGAAACCTAAAAGGACAAACCCTAGAAGCGAAAATTGAGAAATCCTTTATTAATGTGATAAGTTTTGATTACATCAAGTCATTTTTACGGGTAATTATTGAGTACTTTCGAAATACCATAAATGCGTACTCTTCCCTCTTATAAAACGATGAGTCATACTAATTAAATTTATAGTAAGACTCATAACTTATGTGATAAGAAGAAATACGCATTTTATGGTACTTTTAAAGTATTCAATAATTTTTTCATTTTTACATAGCTCGGTCATTCTAACATATCAAAACTCATCATAATATGTCATAGCAATTATGATGAAAAAAACTTATCAAAATTTTATTGCAACCTAATTTCAAAGTGAAGATCTAGTATAAATGTATAATAATGGAAATATATGGAAGGTCAAGACACGCACAATGGTAAGATGGTTTTTGGGTTTCATTGTTGTTTATGGGATATTTAATAATACACACTATCTTAAACCAATCATTTGTTAGGAGAGAGAAAATGAATGCAACATGATACTGATACAATATTGAATGCAACATAGCCAATATAGGAATGATGAGATAGAGGAACCGTGAGCAAGAAATTTCGAGGAAAATGTAGAAGAAAACTAGTGAAAAAAAAGTCAAAATCAATGAAATGAAAGTAATTGTGGAAAATTAAAGCTGGCATCAATGGAGGATAGAATGAAATAAAGTTGTTTTAGATTGGTCTAATTCATGTTGAATTGAATGTACTAAAACAGTTTGAGTCACAATAACTAAAAGGAAATGATGACCTTTATAGTGTCAGCAAAAGAAATGAAAACATTTATGAAAAGTTTGAGATGGCATCACTTTGAGAATTAATAAACAGATAATGATAGGAGTAATTATACAGTATTTTGGTAGTAATATATTCTCCTAAAGGATAATAATTTGTTTCTCTAATTGAAATTATAGTAGTATCTATCATTTATGTGAGAGAAGAGAATATTACTTCTTGAGTATTGAATAATGTTCTCTCAATTAGATAATTTACTCATATGTAAAGAGAAAATAAATTTTAGTAACATAAAATTTATCACAATGACTAAAATGTCATGTTGAAATTAATTTATGATAAAAGTAGTGTTAATGATACCAAGAGTTTTGTAATTTAACTAACACTTCGTAGAATTTTTAATTGAGAAATCAACTGTTTAAATCTCCCCTCCCTACTCTCCTAGCAATCGAATTATCAAAAAGAGAAAATGAAAACTTGTCTTAATAGTAAATTTATATGAAATTAATGTTGTATCAATTACAACTTGTCATCATATTAAATTAGAAAATAAGTTGGGAAAATAATTATATCCCTATCCGTAAAAGAATCTAATCTTTAGTATACAAACCACAGTTAAAAAAGGGTAAATTGATTATTAGTTGTGGCAGAGGAAAAGGCAAGACTGACTTATGATTTAGGGGTTATTAGTATTTAGCTTCCCAAAAAGAAAGAAAAAGTATAATGTGAACAAGAAAAGGGTAAACTAGAAAAAGGAATATATCATATATGCTATCTTAAAAGAAAATGCCTTTTAGGGAGAAAACTTTTTTTTTTTTGGAGAGACTATGGGAGACAATTTTTTTTTTTTAGAGAGACTATCATTTGGTAAAATTAAACAAATATCATATATGCCAATTTGAAACAAGAAAAATATATTTTTATTTTATTTTGTTGAAATAGTTAGAGTTTAGTGGCAAGTTGAGCTGAAATAAAATGAAGAAAAAGATGTGGGCAACACTAGCAAGGGCCAAGGAAGCATCATGATGGCACCTGACCTAATTGGAGGGCCCAGTTTTTTTTTTTTTTTTTTTATGATCTTTAGGTAAGACCATATCGGTGGCATTGTTCCCGGTGGACATTGTGGTAGAATCATCAATGATGTAATTGGATAAGCAAACAAGAGTGTAAAGCCTTGTCAACAATGATGCAACAATTTTGTGTGAAAAGGAAAGGTTATGTTAGGAACGCAACTGTCAATTGCTGTTTTTGTTTTTGCTTGATTTCTTTTTTTTCTTTTTAACCTTTTATTATTATTATTATTATTATATTGCTTCAGAAAGGTCAATTCGTTTAAGTAGTAACTAGAGAAACTTTCTAAAATTTATTTGGGTAGGTAGGAGGGAAATTACCAATGCAATTAATTTAGTATTTAATGGTAAATTATGTCATCTATATGTAACTTCCAAATTTAAGAGGATGTCTATTATATAACTTAAGAAGATGCTACACAAAGTGGCTCCTTAGAATTCTTGAAAGGCCACTATGTAGTCTTGGTGTAATGGCCACTTCACAACTATTAGTACAAAATTTTTGTGAGATGAGAGAGTAAAGACCGGAGATCAAGTTTATAGGAAAAGAACTTTACACATATATACACTTGGATTAAGCTAAAGTAAAATTTATATTTTATATTAAAAAAAAAAAAAAAAAAACTCTTGTTGAAAGACAATGCTCAACTCTAACAAGACCCTATATAACATGCTCAAGACTATTTGATTTATTCAACAAGAATTCCTTTAAAAAAAAAAAAAAAAACAGTAGATATATTATTTCAATAGAAAAGTGAGATCCTCACGTATACATTGAGCTATGGAGGGAGGGATGCCTCTAAAGATAGGCTATTACTAGCATGAAATGCAAACGATTTGGCACCTAATCAACCCTCATCCATCAACCTTCACTTTCCATTGGAAAAGTCTAGGGGGCAATTGTGTGGGGATCATGCTTTGAGAACTATTGTTTAACCTTAATTGGGTTGCCATGCCCACTCATGCACACCTCTACGGTAGAGTTGCCATTTTTGTTTAATTGATGACGAGTCTCATTCTCTACCACCCGACTTGAATGGGTCGAGTTCCAAATTGATTCCAAAACTGACTCAACCTAACTTGTGGACACCCCTAAGTAGGACATGGTCCATAGTTCTATAGGGATATGCAATTTTGATAGTGTCCTTATAATGTCCCTTATGAATAATAGAGGACTCCCTATGAAAAGGTATGAAACAAAAAAAAAAAAAAAATTCATACGCTTAACTCAATTTTCTTCTTCCTCTTCTCAAAATTCATCTCTTTACTTTGTTCTTTGAGTACCTTTGATCAATCTCGAGTATAGCGAGTAGGTGTTCTATTTCTTGTGGCAAGTTGTTCATTGATGTCTAGAGTGACCCCTTGAGAAAGCTGGAAATCAAAATAGCAACTTTCGTAAGAATCCATTTTTTCTTCGACAAGAAAACCTGGTTTTGCATTTCAATTCTACCATACTCAGACCTCGCATGCACTAAGTAGACCTAGAAAGGTTCATCCACCTTCATATTCCTTTAGGAGTACCAAATGTTTCTCAAAATTTTTAAGGACTCTGACAGAGGACTCGTACCAATTTATCTCTATTTTGGTATGAAAATAAAAAGAGATTCGCCCCTAAAATTCACATGGAGTAACCGCATCAGTCAGTCTAAAAATTTCCGTCTATTTTGGCTTTAAAACTTAATTTTTCTATTTTACACAATTACTTTGTAAAAATACTAACATCAGATCATCTATTTTACACTTTCTTTTAATATAATATTCTTCCTTTATTTTTTTACTATTATTTCTGTCCTTTTTTTTCTTTGTTTTCTCACCAAACAAACACAATTTAACCCAAGTCACAAACTCTACAGACACAAATCACAGCCTCTCTTCCTGCACCAAAACCCCTACATCCAACTCTCAACAAATTCAAGCCAAGATACCACTAAGCAAACCACCACCAAAATCAATAAATTGGCAAAATCGATCCACCAAAATCAACAAACCCAGTCACTCGTACTTCTAGCAAAGTTTTGAATCTTGGTGGGCATGGTAGCAGAAAATAGAAGAGCACCAAAGAGAAAAATGAACTACTCTATTATGGGTTTTTAGTTGAGAGCGAAGATAATGGATAGGAAACAAAGGAGAGCCACCAATTGGAGTGGTGGTGGTGGCTAACAGGTGACGAGCAAGGACTCAAGATTAAGGAGAAGAAATAAAGAAAGAAAAGAAAAAGAGAAAGAGAAAAGCCATAGACGGAGAGAAAAGAAAAAAAATGAAACAAGTAACAAAATGAAATAGAAAGAAAGAAAGAGAAATTAGTTAAATATTGATACACAAGTGAACAGTAACCATGTATGTTTATATGGTTATTGTAGCTTTTTGAAAATTTGCACAATTTTATAGCCTATTTGGATGGATGGGAGAAGGAGGGGGAGTGGAGGTGAGTAGAGTAGAGATGGTTAAAAATAAATTAATTTTATGCTAAATTTACTTTACTCTCTTTCCATCCTCCTCAATCTAAACAGACCATTAAAAGAGCTAATGCGGATAATTTTAAGATAAAATATGTAAATTTGTGTAAAATTGTACGTTTGTTTGTATTTTAGAAGAGCAGCTGTGAGTGCTTACATGGCCTCTGTGTTAAAGTGCCTTTCTTCTCTGTGAATAGCTAGCCTCCCAACCAAAACTCCTATAGCTAGTTCTTTAGAGTAGCTAGAGGGTATCCTCACCTTTGTATGGACAAGACAAAAGGTCCTACTGGTTGTCAGATTATTAAACAAATTAATCATACATAGGCTTAAATCGTTTATTTGTCAGCCAAAAAAAATAAAAGAAAAAAAGTTCATTAGTTGCCCATATAATAAAAAAGAATAATGTGAGCACTGAGAATTGTCCTTCAGGTTGGTGAGAGGGTCACTTTCCTCATTAAATTGTCTGAAAACAAAATCCAGTAACATCTTGTCAATATTTTAATACTATAAATGTTAAGATTATAATATTTTTACAATAATTTAACAACAAAATTTAAGTAATAAATTATTTTTATATGTAACATTATTATAAAAAATACTTGATTTATAATATATTATTATAAAAATATTGTGAACATATTATTACTCTTTTAATATTACTATATTGGCTAAAATTAGGAAAACTTTGGATCAGCTTAGAAATTGAACAGTGATTTGACCAAAACAAAGAGGGAAAAAAAATGTGGATGGTGCTGTTGCTTAAGTCTTGACAGCACTTCACTGAGTTGAATTCAATTTGAACTAAAATCATTAATCAAAGGGACCACAAAAAATAATAAATAAATAAAAATAAATCATTGATCAAAGATAGAAAGAGACGCAACCCTCCAACTAATCTCGTTATAATAATAAATAAAATAGAATAAAAAGTTAATGGATTGGCCATGTTTAATGGAATTAAAGTCCAAATCTGGATATAATTAATAATAGTAATGCACTTTAACTTTGGTGTTTATTTTCTATCTAAATTGGACACGTGGAAAATACTGTTTGGGTTCAAGTCATATGGTCAATAAAAAATGTTTCCAAGGTTTTTTTTTTTTGAGGAAGAGTTTCCAAGTTTGTTAAGAATACATTTTTTTATTCTCTCTTCCATAGACAAAAGTTATAATTTCTAATTAAAAAAAATTCTTTACCAGAAAGAAAATGTTTTTAATATATATATATATATATATATATATATATATATATATATACACACACTATCATAGTCCACCCAATTCAAAATTTCAAACAAACTTTTGCTCAATTCTTTATGGCTGGGCTGGGTGAAATCCGGACCTAAAGAAACATGCATCGGATCTGCCACAGCCCATTTGCATTTAACCTAGTTCAGTGTCAATAAATATTAATAACATAACAATGATATCTTCTTACAAAAGAATAGAAGTCTATATATAATAATATATTAAATAGAAAATCAATTAAATATATTTTTAATTGTATTCTATTTTGATATCAAGCCTTTTAAGATTTTAAAATGCATTCGAAATTTTATGTCAAGGATTATTCTAATTACATTCTAATTTTATGTCAAGTGTCTTTACATGTCAATTCTTGCATTTAAACTTAAAAATATATATATATATAAAGATCCAATTAGAATTTATTAGGTTTATATATATATTTTTTTAATGTTTCTATATAATAAATCCTCTTTTTTTTTTTTTGGGAGAGAGAGAGAGAGTAATAAATCATCTTTCCACTGTTATGGTATTGGTAAACTATAATTGTAAGTACAGATGAATAAGAATAGGTATTACAAGAAATAAAAGATGCTATAATGTAATACTTATTATTATTCATTTGTTTGGTGATAGCACATTAATAAAACCTTGAAGACAATAGAATGAAAGTATTTTAAGCCAAACTTAACGTATATTTTAGGTAATATCTTACTCATATCATTATATTTCTTGAAAAATAATATTTTTTAATTTGAAAGAGAGATTAGTTATTTTTTTATGATTTTTTATTTTCATAATTGTTATGTGTATATGGAAAGTTTGTTTATTTGGAAATATATTAATTTTAGAAATTAATACACGTATTAAGGAATAGCTATTACAACCTTTTTGGAGATGAATAATTATGTCTCATTTTAAAGAATAGCTATTCATAAAGAATGATTATTCCCTGTAATAAAAACATAACCAAACTACTAAATAGTTAAACCATTGGAATAACTGTTACATTACAGTGTCTATTACAGTTTACCAAACGTACCCTTAATATTCCACTAATTGCAATATGCCATTTTTTTAAAACTTGTAGCAAGTTGTGATTAATAGAGTTCAAACTATAAAGCAAAACGTTAAGAATGGAACTGATGATTTTAAATCACATAAAAATATGATTATCTTTAATTGTATTTCATGCATTGTACTGGGTCATAATCTAGTTTATTATTATTATATTTTTTAATAGAGTTTTAACTTATGGCGTCCGCTCCTGATGATAACTTTTTTTTATCAGACTAGAACACCAATCGGTTTTTGGTGTAGGTGGAGATTGAGTTTCAAATCTCTTATTCAACCATTAAAGATTTTACCAGTTTAGCTAATTAGAACTCGCTATACCTAGTATATTATATTTGCTCCCAAAAAAAAAAAAATTATAAAATACTTTTGTGCTTATGTATTTTGTCGTGCAGCTTGTTCCCCTGGGATGTGAATCCAGTGATTGCTGCCATATTAAAAAAGAGAGATAAGAATTGAAAATGATTTAATTCAATGGTGATGGTTCTGTCACCATCCTTAATCCTTGCAAGTGGCTATATTATATTTTTGGTAATGGTGCTTTTGCGATACAGATGGAAGTATCATATCTGGGTTTTTTTTTTTGGCTAAGACCATATGACCATATCTGCTAATCTATGATCTATCCCTTTATAAAATCTATATGATGATCTTACTTGTATATCATAGAGCAGATATTAAAAATGGACATTTTTGGATAATGATGTTATCAACAAACTTTTGGTTCTTCCTCAATTTCCGAATACTTTTTTATGTTAGTTAAGTAAATTGCATATTTGCGAGCAACTGTGGACCCAAAAATTAAAAATCCAACTTCACTCATGAAATCCTCCTCAGTTGGTATAGTTAAAGTTCAAAGAGAAACCTCTTTAGGTGCAGGTGGAACATTATAGTCTACTTGTGTGTTTAAGGGGAAGGAGAGAGTGGTAGAAGGAAGGAAATGTGAATAGTTTAATTCACTTTTATTTGGATGTTTTTTTAAAGGGAGGGGGTAAAGGGATTGATGGGATTTGGATGGAATTCAGATAAGTGTTTTTTTTTTTTTTTTTGTGTGTGTGTGTGTGCGTGTGTGTGTGGATAATTTGATAGTTACAGGAGTGGAGAATTTGAATCATAAATATCTCATTTAAAAACACTAAAGGTGTCAACTAATTGAGTTACAGCCTTGGCTCCCTAAGATAAGTTTTTATTCCCCCAAATTGGGGCAATTTAGAGGAGAAAGATCGACTTGTATTAAAAAAATAAAAAATAAAAAATAAAAATTGTCAATTTTACTATAACAATGTCAATATATATATATATATATATATATATAAATTGAACAAAAGAGGGGTATAATTTTCAAAATATATAGTGTCTTACAATTTCCTCTCATTGTCAAAAACTCATATCCCATATTGTCACTTGACTTATAATGGGACATAGTAGGGTTGTTGAAAAAACAAGTTTATGGATTTTTGTTCAAGGAAAATCTAGTTCCAACTTTATCATTGTTAAATTGGTTGCTTTTGCTATTTTGTCTAATCAATTCCAAAGAAATTCTTGGTTCATGGTTGAAATGGGTTTTTGGTTTGAGAATTTGAGGGAGAAAGTTTTGGGGGGATTTGAAAAGGTTCAAAAGGGTCCATTTAGTTTGTTGCTTGCCAGTCCTTTTGTTTGACCATTATTGCTCGTTTTGTTGGGGGTGGAAGAGAGGGGTGGGGGGGGGGGGGGGGGGGTGTGGAACCTTTGGTAAAACAATGAAAAAACAAAGAAATAATTGATGAATAAAGTCTTAGAGGCGAGGCATAACTTGACATTGTCTTTAGACAACATTTCCCCACACAAGTGCTGATATAAGGTTACTATAAATTTGTTTCTAGGATACAACTAAGCCAAGAATTCTACAAGCAGTAAACTTGGAGAATTCTTGCGAATTTATGAAAAAAATGGTGTGTAATTGATAAAAACTAAATATGAAATCATTATTTATCGATGAGGTGTTGTAACATTTCAAAAGGCACCATAGATGAAAAACTATGGTTGATTTAAGTATAAAGAACCGTTATAAAGTTGTTGCAGACAAGAAAATCGCATAAAATTCTATGTAGAAACCATTTTTCTATATCCAATACAAAGCTGCCTATTGACACTTTCTTGTAGAAATAAAAGTAAATTTATTCTCAAAGTAAATTCTCTATATTTTCTTTACTTTCTCAAATAAATTTACTCTCATATATTACAATCTACATTGTATAGACCTCTCTCTCTCTCTCTCTCTCTCTCTCTCTATATATATATATATATATATATAGCAATTTTGAGGAAAATTGGCCACTCTTCGTCTAACAAATTGGCACCCATTGAATTCGACCAGTGTGATCTCTAATTCAAAAAACAATTGACGATTGAAAATTTGATGCATATCAATCAACATAAGATATTAAAATTTGAACCCGATTGTATTCGAGTAGTGTGAAGAATTGACTTAATTCGAGCATGACCTATCTACGAGTACCGTTAGAATATACAATGAGTCGACACCCACTATTTAGTAAAAGTATTGTACTTGTATGTGTGTGTATATCAAAATAAATAAGTCCCAAAATTTGAGAAATAGACTTATAAACATTTATTTTTCTAGCGGAGTATGTAATGAAAGGTACGAATAATTATAAAGTCAGTACTTTCGGAGTAGAGCAAAGTGAGATTCCTTGTGAATCTCATTAAATTATTGGATTTTATTTTTTAAAGGGGGAATATCTGATTGTCATGCTCAAGAAATACTTGATAATTTGAACCAAGAAACTTGAAACTCCAATCCCTTTGAAGAGGGATGGATGGATGGAGTCATTGGACCAACTAAATGATTTACAATAAACAAATACATTTTATACTATTCGTTTGGAATATAACCCTTTGGTTTCACATCCAGAGTAAGATTTCAAGCAGGGCTTCAAGTTGGTCGAAGGGATAATTGTATAACTGTAGAATTGTCTTTTTGGTAGCTGGCTAGCACTTACAATGAAGTCTAAGGAGATTGATTTATGTCAAGAATCAAGATATAAATATAGAAAGGAAAGGGTTAGATGGAGAATCGAGAAAATCTGAGTTTTGATTGGTTTGTTTGAGTGAATATCATTGTCAAAGGCACACCCAATTAACCAATGGGGTAGATTTCAATATTTCATATACCAAACAAACAGTGCATTTCTTTCTTTAAAAATGAAAAAGAAATAGGAAAAACAAGTGCCAATAGGAGATTAAATTTTATAAAGGCCATGTACTTTTATAATGTTCAGTCATGATCAAAATATCGTGAGTAACATCTGTGAAACTATGCTACATTCCTATTGGATCCAACACAATCTTTTCTATGATTTTATGATACTGATATCTAATAGCAAGAAACGTTTAACAACTCTTGGTCAAGTAGCAACCTGATCCCTCCATCGTTATTAAGAGTTGGAAAATTAATAAAATTCACAATAAATGTGAATTTATGGCTATTCCTAAAACCATAAATGTTGTGGATTCTCTAGGAATAGCCAAAGTCCTCAAGGAATAGTTTATTTATTTAGTTATTTAATGAATACAACAAAATTTGAAATCCAAGATATTTGCCCTCATGGTAATTGTTCCTTACTATTACTCCAAGAGTAATGATTTTTTTTTTTTGGTGTACTAATGTAGGTGGAATTTGAACTCAAATATTACTAGTTGAACTACTAACTTATTTAATGAAGTTGAATGTAGTGGACATGATTTCCATGTAGCACAGAATTGTGATTGTAAAATTTGTACTGCTACTAAACTTTATAGTGACATGACACGTTGTAGAAGAAACAATTTTGTACACCAAAATGCACCATATCTTCCTCTTACATGCGGTTCTATGTGCAGGACTGATATGTAAATCCCATCTCTGTCAAAGAAATATGTATTAATACATTATTTGAAAAATATCATGTTTTTCTTGCAATGACTAAAAGGGCAAAAATCTTATACTATAAAAAAAATTTTGAAATTATTTGGTAAAATATAGAAATTCATCTACAATGGGTAAAATATTGATATGACACCTCTACGCAAAATGATGATGTGCCAGTTCTATCCTGGTAGACTGGTAGATTGGCCAAGGCTAAAAGAGTCTAGTGTAACCGAGTTTACTTTAACGAGAAAACGATAAAAAATCTACTAATTCCTTATATGGAAAGGTGTTCAAAACCCAACCAACTGTCGAGATTTATAAAATCTATCACCATTTTCACAAGATATTATTTATAACAGAAAATACATATCTTACGTTTAGATTTTGAAACGGGGCAATCTATTTTCCCCAAACAATCATGAAATGAATGTGATTAATGAGGGGAATTACGAACAATCTTGACTTAAGCTCCCTCATGAGAATTCTCCTACACATCTTTGTTGACTTAAGTATTGAGAATCCCCCATTGGCCAACTCCCGATAAGCCTTAGGTCAAACATATAATCAATTACACCATCTCTCCTTTTCACAATTTTAAAAGAATATATATATATAAACTTCAAACTAAAATCTATGTGAAAGGGGAAAATTTTTGGAGAGAGAATCTAGAGAGAAAAATAGAAAGTCACAAGTGAAGGTCACAATTGGTTTGGTGGGGAGCCCAAAAATTGAGACCCAAAACAGAGTCTGGATTTGGACCTTAAAAACTTGATAATCTCAGAGTCGGCCAGGACAGACAAACTGTACAAATGGGTAATTTAAAAAAAAAAAAAAAAAAAAAAAAAAAAAGGTGTGTAGGTGTAGGGCCCAAGTTTTTTGTTTTAACCGTGTCCAAAAAGCAGAGAACATAAAATAATAAAAAAAAAGAAGTTTTTTTTACTCAAAAACAAGATCACAGCCAGAAATCTTGGGAGAATGTGGGTCCCACTCGTAATATTAGTCAGTCGTTGTGTCAGCCTTTGCAAAATTCCACAAAGTCCTTTTTATATTTACATTAACGAAAACAGCAACATGTGTGTTTATGTGCAACGTGTTGTTCACACATCACACACACAGTTCCTTCCTTCACTGTTTCTTTCTTTCTTTCTCACATAGAAATAATAAATAATTCCCCCCATCTATTCTGATATAAGGCCCCCATTATATATACATTCATTATCTGTATCCAATTCAATGTTAGCGCCGCCCCACCATTTAAGGGGTGGGACCCTACTGCTGTTTCTGGGACACTACTTTCTTTAGATTTTGCCTCTTGTGTGAGGGGTCCACAGCCACGTTCGTTTTTAGAAGTGGGTTTACTTACCCGTGACAGTTCTGTCAGTTTACCACAACTTGACTGACCGACCATGTTTCGCATAATGGCATGGGCCCTGCCCTGAACGGGTCCACTCCGTACTGGGAAGCTCTTAACCTTTTAACTTTGTAACTACCTCTTTTTTTCTTTTTCTTTTTTAAGAATTATTTTTGATGTCCACCGTCTCATGGAATTAAAACACGATTTTTAATATATTTAATTATTTATTTTAATAAAATTTTTATGAAAAATTTAAAAAATTGTTAAAATAACTAATTATTTTTTCCTTTTTTTTTTTAATTTTTATAAAAAGTAAAACCCTTTTTAATATATGTGAAATTTGAGCTTTAAGGGTGTTTGGATACCGTTTATTTTGCTGAAACTGAAAAATTATTACTAAAAGTACGGTTGATAAAAGTAAAAGTTAGTTGAAATAGTACAGTAGGATCCATGAATAGTGCCAAAAAGTGCAGTAAGGCCCATAAATAGTAACAAAAATAAGTTAAATGGTGAAATAATTTTAATTTTTCATTCTTACTCAAACGCACGCTAAATATCTTCTCAATGAAATTCAAACTTCAATTTTTTTTTTAAAGCAAATTTCAAATCTCGTATTCTAAAACAAAAGATAGAGGACAAACAATTTTAGAGATTGACACTTTGAGCTAATTGAAACCCAAAGCACCATTTAGGAATAGTTGTTCTTTGAATGAAAATTAAATAAACCTGTACCAAGTATTGTTTCCTAAACTAAATTGATGACCATTGTAAAATATAATGGAAAAAAATACTATGACTCTAAAATTCAATTAATTTTTAATAGGATCCAGTTAATGTATGCTCTTAGGATATATATTAATTATTTTTACATTTTTTTTAAATTTATAAAATTACCTAAAATTATTTACTTACATATATCTTAAAAGTATATATTAGTAAAACCCTTTTTAATATAGGTAAAATTTGAGACCTAAATATCTTATTCTAAAATGCGATGAAATTCGAACTTCATATTTTTTATCTTAAAACAAAAGATAGAGGACAAACAACTTTATCTTTAACGATTTGAGCTAATTCGAACTCAAATCTCACGTTCAAACTTCAAAGTCGAAACACAAAATCAGGTCCTTCATTTACGTGATGAAGGACGGTGATGTGATTGATTATATAAGCTTTGTCTTTTCGGATTTTCTTTTTCTCCAAAGGGTGACCCAAGTAATTAATAACATTGCCACATTGGAATGTCACAGGAGGGGGAAAAGCCCAAAGATTACAAATTTCTCACGTTAATATTTGCCTCGCTTTTGCTAAATCACGTTTCTCTTAACCTTTTTTGCTCTTGCTTCATAAAAATAATCTTTACAAGTTAAATGTATCTCGTGGGTTTGGATACGTGCATTCTCCCCTTTATAGCATATGAGCATTATTTTTCGTCACAATGTGGCATTATAGGTTGTGAAAGAGATGTTGCATATATTAGATATATAAAATGATAAAATAACTTCTCTTGTATGAGAGTTGTGTTGGCCACTCTTGATTCCAGACAAAAATTTAAAAACTTGAGGGTGAAGGAAATGAAGCTAAATTCTATTCTAGAAAAGAATCAATGGGGTTTGTCAAAGATATTGTTATATTAGAGAAAAGAAAATAGCATAATTTTAGAAGGGACGGACCCACAGGGGGGGGGTGGGGGGGGGGGGGGGGGGGGGGTGAGCCTGGGCCCCCTGGACAGGCTGGACCAAAGAAAAAAAGGGAAAAAAAATTTTGGACCACCCTAGCCCAAAGAAAAAAAAAAAGAATTTTTTTAATGATTATATATATATATATATTTTTTTTTATATTATTTCTAGAGTTGTGCTTCACTCTTCCAAAAACTTAGAATCTCTCTCTTTTAATTAACCTAACCCAACTAGCAACTACCCAACTCAAAAACTTAACAAAAACAAAATTTTAAAATAAAAACTAAAAAATCTCAGTTAGCTCAGTATTAGAGTACTAGTATTGGGTGTTCTAAATGGTAAATATTTAGTATTTAGAATATCAAAAACACTACTATACGAGACATTTCAAATGCTATATTAAAGTAACAAAAGTAAGTTTTGGTCTATAATTTTTTTTTTTTTTTTTTTTTTGCAACGGTTGATGCTTTTAAGAAACAATATTATTTTGTATTTTGTATATTTTTTTTGGTTGATAAATGATTGCATCTTAATGTATTAAGAAACAATGATTTTGTATATTGATCTTGGTTGATAGTTTGTACTACTATATGAATACCTATTTAGATTTTTTTTTCTTCTTATACTTCGGCCTCCTTTAACTTGAAATTCTAGGTCCGCCCTTGTTTTAGAAGTATTTTTATACATACCTCTTTTCTTTTTTTGGGGATGAAACTAAATACACTTGATAACTCATCCTCCTCCTTAGATTAGAGCATTTGTATTAGCTCGTACAAAAATGTCTATTTTAGCATAAAAACTTATTTTTTCTATTTTATATACTCACTTTTCAAAACATCTCATATTAAATTATCTATTTTACAATATGTTTCATTAAATTTAAAATATTAACTTTCTTGATTTTTTTAATTATTTATCTTTTTTTATACATGATAGTCATGATTCATTTCTTTCCTACAACCTTGGGATACGTAAAGAAAAAAAAAATTAAATGCAAAATAAATAGTACCAATGTAAATGTGTACAATTACAATAGTAACTATCTATTTTTACACAACTTTGCATAGTCATTATGGGTGAATTTTGGACTTAATTGGCTATAACATGGTCATTTTTTTTATTATACAAGTACTCATGCGAGTGCTCTTAGTTGCAGTGACGTGGGGATCAGTTGTTGTCCCCAACCATGAAGAGAATCCTTTTCAAGAAATTCCATTTCAAGGTTAAGAATTTTTTTTTTCTTTTTCATTCTGGATCTAACCGAGTACAAAACTTTTTAGGACGAGTGTAGCTAGACTAAGATATGCAGCCAAGTACATGCCTATAGGGATTGGCAATGTCTTCCATTCTGGATGGTCAGATATTGGGCTTTGGGCCGTCTTGCAAGTCTAATGGGCTACACCCCAACGGGTTGGTTGTAGCCCTCCAAACTTCAAAAGTAATTCTTGAGCAGCTAAAATGGAAATATGAGAGACCATTGTAGATAGTGTGAAACTTCGGCATATTATTGAAATTTTTAACATTTTGCTTGAAACTCTGCTGACATATTTAGGCAAAAGTCTTAAATCTTAAACTATACGTGGGTTGGGTTGTACAACCTTTGTAAAGTGTTGCAATGTGGCTATGACTATCAAGAAATCTATGCATTATTTTCTGTCTAAACCTTGGATCCAGCACTAGATGTAGTGCTTCCTGACTAATGCAACCAGTGAACACCCTCAACATTATTTACGTGACTAGTGGACATCCATCAACTCATATGAGATATGACTAATTTTTTTTAGATTTCTAATAGATTATTAAAAGTTTAGTTTATTTTAAAACCACCTTATCATAGTATTTGGTACTAGGTATTTTATTTAATCAGTTGCCACCTCTCTGTGTCTGTTGAGATTAGAGTCAAAACATTTCTTGAGAGGGCCTTTTTTTTAAAAATAAATTATTTAAATGAAAGTCATTAAGGGCTTTGATTGTCTGAAGTGACCTAAAAACAATACATGCCAAAAAGGGTTATATTCAAATGATATATATATAAGATTCAGACCTTGTGGTTTTATTTCTTTAATATAAATTTATGACAAGGGTATAATACCCTCTACGTTATATTTAAATGAATTTTTTAAAATAGAATAAAATAAAGGTTGTTAATTCTTAGGCCAAAAGCCTACCAGAAACTTGATTTTCCATATAAGAAATTAGGAATAAGCTGCCCCAGTAGAAGCTTATCTTTTGCATTCACAAAATATTTAATAAGCAAGGCTAAGATCAGTATCAAACCCCAAATCTTTTAGGTCTTTAGCCAGTTTGACACAAACTTCCAAGCACCATGCTGACTGGACTGTTTCTTATTTTATGATAGTTTACTGGTGGAACTTTTTGTATAATCATATTCATCGTAAATAAGTAATTCATACCATTATGTAGCTGATGATTATGTTAATCTAATCATAATTGTGATTCTAAATCTAAAAAGAATATTAAGATATAAACTCATTTCTAGATGCCCATCATGCATCCACTATCAACCTGTTTAGTGGAGAATCCTTGACTAAACATGATGTCTAGGATCACTATAAACAATTTTTATTATCAAGTTAACATGATACTCTGACTCACTTATAATGTCCTTTCTAATACAAAGATGGAAAATAAAACTATCATCTTATTAAGAAAGAGGGTTTTAAAGAATATCTGCGCATTCATGCCTGCATTTTGATTACTTCCATTAGCATTTTCATGCTCTACCATGTCAATAATATACCATTATAAGGGACAAGTTGGTTTCTCAAGAAGCAGTTGCATGTAATCGTTTTCTAATAGCATGCATTCCTCTGTGGGTAGGCTTCATGTTATCACTCCACATGATAATTTGATAGCATAAGATAATTTTCCATAAGAGATAATTGGCTAGTTTAATCCAAAGCAAAAACCATTTTGCGATCTTTCAATGACATTTTCTAGGGTGTAAGTGGTTCAAGGGGAATCAAGATATAACATACATGATGATCACAACACCAGAGAGAGAGAGAGAGAGATCATATACTTCAGTTTTTTTTTTTTGGATTATTATTTTTCAGATGCGTTAAAAGCTAAAAGATTAATGAGCTTATAATCTGTTTTCAGTGCAAAAGAATAGCAGGATTCCAGTTTCCAACTTAAACAATAGTTAACAATGGGTTATAAACACCACCCAAAATAATGCTTTTCCTAGCACTAGCGGGTAAATAAACCCGAATTTCTCCTGTATTCCATTGTGTTAATAATTCTATACAAGCTTCTAACAGTGACTACTAAGGAAAAGAGTTTTGGGTGACATCAATGGTAGCTTTTGCTGAAAATTCCATCACTTCTAAGAGAGTACAACTGTTACTTCATTGAGCAGTACAGGCTCATTTTGAATGTGCTTATGTAGATGATTGCTTTGCTAGCTCTTTTTCTTGTTGTTTCTTCAGATAGCTTTGAGCGGTTGAATTCACAATCTTGACAAAAAAGTTCATGAGCATGAGCCAGACAACAGTATTCCATAGTGTGGCAACTGAGAAATCCCACTTCTTCACCTGGGAAGGTTTAGAAGAAAATTAGTAATGCAATGCTCTACAGTGCAGACCATGCCAAAATTAAGATAAATAACTCGTTCACATGATGTAATACCTTGATATTTGAGGTTGCAGGAGTAGATGCTATTAGATACTTATCTCTCATTGCATTGAGTTTGGCAATAACGTTAGGCAAGACAGAAGCAAAACCAGGTATAAAGCTCAGTATCCATATCAACTCATTTTCTATCCAGTTAAGGAGTTGATTATTGCAAACTGAGATGATGAAAATTGTCTGCAAGGGGCAAAAAAGAAATCAAACAAAGAGCCAATAGGAATCCAAAACAAATTACGGCTTATGAGATTAACCCCTCTAGCTGGCTTTGTAGACAGTGCTAAAGTTTTGTACTTATCATTTTCCCCTGTTGCAGCCCATTCACATAAATCGATTTTTTCCCCCATTTTTAAATGGTAGTCTGTATGACTATATAATGTTATAAACTTATAATTGATATGAAAAACATACTTGGTGAGGAAGAAATAAACAAATTAACTAGAACAACTAAGAATGATATATGAAGAAAGTGAGAATTCTTGAACCTGTATGTGAGTTTTAATAATTGCCTTTCCAATCAATGTTGCAAGAAAAAATTCCCAAAATGGAATCCCAAATTGTCCACACATAATGCCAGCAAGGTCAAATAGAGGATTTGGAACCTGAAAAATACTTGAGTTAATTGACAACTTACATGATAGAAAACATTAATTTTGCTTTCAAACAATGAACATCACATAAAAATTACCAGAGAACCTGAATTCTCAGAATCAGACATAAGAACCAACAAAAATAAGCAAATAGCAAACGTGATATTATAAAATAACAAGCAAATAAAGTTTCCAAGGAAATTTGGAAGCAAGTCAAATTCATATACAAAATTTCGGAAATTACCAGCATGGACACATACAGTACAGATTCCGGCTTTAGAGATATCGAGGGGTTTACATATTTAAATTCACAAGGGATCTTCACTAAGGGATCTTCAAATGTGTGTGTGTGTGAGAGTATACATATATATATATTCTTTTCATGATTCTTTAAGGGATCTTTCACTAAGAGAGAAAGAGGTAATTCAATTCCCAAGTCATTTAGAATTAGGTTTCCGAAGTCAATTAGAATTAGGGTTTAGTTTTAGTAGTTATAACTTATAAGTATGCTATGCACTGGAGAAGATTACAGTTTCATTGTTTAATAAAATTTCTCTTGGAATTTTTCCTTCCAATTGTCTAGTGTTGACTCCAACCAACCCTAGGTGCTGACTCCACGAGGTTTTGTTCTCTCTTACTTGGTGCAGATTCCAAACTAGCCTAGGTGCTAACTTCTAGGTTATCTATCCTTTATTTCTATGTTCTTTAATTCTATTGAAGCATAGTTTTGGTTTTATCCAGCATCGCTAATACAGTAAAGTGATCAAGAGAAACAATCAATAACTTTTGCTCAAGTGGAGTGTCAGAGAACACGTATACAAATACAGTGTCAAAAAGATTCAAACAAGCCTATTTTATTAAAGAGTGATCAAGTGATAAAATCAGAGTAGGTCCAAACTAACCGAAGCAAGCACTAAAATTGTAAAGAAGTTCAAGTGTTGGGAATGTGATAAAAGCCAGTGCTTGATTTGATTTAGGCGAGTAGCAATGAATCCTTTTTCTTCAGATGAGGGGGCATCCAATTTGCTTGACTCGCTCACTGCATCCAATTGTCTGCCAGACTCGCTTGCTGCGTAAAGTGGCAGATGAGTATAGAAGCAGAGTGAAATCGTTAATCAGAAGAATAAAGTAAATCCTATCAATGCCAATCCTTAACAAAATAAGGGTGGAAACATGCCAAATCAGAGTAACATGAAAGCATCTACTTCAGGTAAAAGATCTATAATTGGTATTCACTAATACCCACTACTTGAAATTCAGCAAAGGATCCATAAAAGGTCCAGCTGAACATTGATCATGCAAATTCAAGCTCTCACCAAATTAATTTGTTTAAAATATAATAATTTCCAATTGAGCTGCATAAATATCCAGATAAAACATGGCTTTTTTTATTGCCAAGTTACACACGCACCCAATGGTTCTAAAACTCATATCCTCACCCCCCACAACCTTGCTCTTACAAAAGGAAAATGTGCCATTTGAGCTAAAGCTCATGCACTCTAGATGAAACATGTATTACAAACTACAAAGTAGCCAACATCAGAACTTTATATAGGATGCTTCAAAGAGTTGCCGATAAGGTAAAATAATTACATTACAGAAACACATAATTACCTCTTTTTGCAATTGGTAGTGACAACCATATGGATTATGTAATATAAATACATATTCATCAGCTATCACCCTCCATATGGGATATATTTCCAACTCTAACCATATGTCATCAATTAGAGTTGGCAACAAGCAAGCTTAAGTTAAACTTCATAGCATGGAATAAGATCATCCATATTGTACATTACATAGACCCTAGTACACATGTTGAGTTTACCCCTACCATCAAATGCATTAAACTTCCAGATGTTATGAACCAGTATAAAGCATACTTGTTGAAGTAATTCAGTTTCTTCACCCAAATTTTGGGACTAAATGAATTGCATCCATATTGTATATTTGTTCATTTCTCCATAACGGGGCAAATGCAAGTTGCTGACATTGTTCAATTCCTTATCATATACCTTGCGCAAATGATTTATGTCCTAAATGAAAACTTCAGTCATCTTTAAAAATTTAACATCACAAAAGAAACATTTTAAGAAAGTGTCACGGAAAATATATGTGGCGAGCACTTTTATCAAAGGTTTCAGTTCATTATCAATATTCGAATCATTTGAGCTACAACTCACTTCCTGAAATGAGGTCCTACCCAAAAAAAATAAAACTAGTCCCGGAAGTATTACTTAAATAGGAAATATAAAAGAAAAACTATAGTCCTCATACCTGCCCTTGAGATGAAGTATGGAGGAAGCTCTCCAATAGCAGTCCCAATACCCCAAAGAATAGCCTCAATCTGAACCTGAGGCAATATGCTGCTAAGCGGAACCCGCAAACCATCTAATAACTGGAACAATGGGGGCCCAAATTCAGAGCAATCCTTATAAAGCCATGATGGACCTCTTTCCAACTGAATTGTATCATACGGAGCACTTTTTAAATCCACTCGGCCACACTGCATTGCTTTTATTGTGAAAAAAGCAATGTGGGGGCCCAGATAAAGGACAAAAGTATGCAAACCAGATCCTGAAGAAAAACAAGTGGAATAAAGTTTGATTTTACAATACCAGGGCTGATATAGTACACACACTATGCTGGTTTGGTTGAACATTCAAAATAGAGATGTTTGAAATACAAAAGTGCTTTTTATCAGAATATACTATCTACATGCTTCAAACAAATATAAAAGAGAAACTAATTATTTTCCTAGCCCAAAACGTTGTAGCCATATCAAACCAAAAAAAAACCGGTTATTATGAGCACAAAAAAACTGATCCAGCCACTAAAATGAATTATCTATATGCACAAAAAAATTACTTACCAAGACCAATTGAAGATGCAACTCCAAGAGCCACCCACCATAGTCCAAACCGGAAATATCTCGAAATCTCCTCAACATGCTGCAGAAACATTGCATGAACACCATTTTATCCAAGAGTCAAAATAATAAGAGAAATGTCAGAAATTAAATAAAAACTCAAAAATTCACAATCAAAGGCTAAAATAAAATTGGCACGGACTTATCATCCTAATAATAAGAAAGTAAAGAGCTTTAAGCTTATAACAGTTTGTCCACAACCTCATGAACAACCACAACATTAATGAAAATGGCACTAGGAAATTGATTTCCAATAAAAAGTTATGATTATTTTTTAGAGAATGACATCATACACATTTAATACAACTTAGTTTTCAGCTTTTTGAAAATTTGGTGTTTAATTGTACCTAGAAGAAAGTACGGTTTTAAGGGGTTGTACTTTGAAAAATTGCAGTTTCAAACCGCTGAAATAAACAAATTCATTATATGCACAGAACTCTAGGGTGTTAACGAGTCGTTTGAACTAATTACACATGCAGGATGGAGTTGGGAAGTCAACATTTGCATCACAACATGGACCAGTACAGCTTTTTTCTTTGAACTCTTTAATTTATTTGCTTATGTACAACTTTATAAAAGCCTCACTTTTTCTAGGTTCAATTGTGATTTTGCCCACTTTCAGCAAATAAGCAAAGAGCTAATTCCAATGCACACAACTGACAGAAATATGAGTAGTAAAAATTCTGAACTACATTTACAGAGATTCTGCAGTCCATACATAACATTAACTTGCTACTGAAAATTGAAGCCACAATGAGAATTCACAAAGCAAAATACCTTCTCATGAGGGCCATCAATTGTTACAACAAGAATTCCAATAGCAATTGCCATGGTGCTTAAAAGCATTAGCCATCCTCCTTTTGCCAACAAATATGATATCGAGCTCTTAATGTATTGAATAACAGCCAATACAAAGAACTTCAAAGTTCTGAAAGGTTGCGTTGTTATCGTCAAATTCTCAGATTCCTGTTGATGCCTCTTGTGGAGTTCTGCAAAAAGCAGCAATTCTATCAGTTAATAGGACTTGACAGGACCCTCAAAACCCAGAAACAGGTAATCATTCTACTCATTTTTGTATTACCATTGAAGCAAAAGCATTATAAACACCGCTACTCATCTCACAGGAAAAAAATAAAAAAAATCATACTAACTTTGCAGAAGCAGTTCTAGAACAAGAACAACAACAAAAAGCATTATTCAACCGCATAATTACAATTTTAAAAGCTTCAAATTTGGATTAGCAAGCGCAAAGTAATTATTTGGATTTTCATAGATTTGAAAGTAATGGTGTCTGCTCCATGATAATTGCTAATTACCATAAGCCCAAGACGCTACAGGGTTTCTTTTTTGTGTAAGGGGGATTTTCAATCCCACGTTCCTTATTCGACAGCAAAAGACTTTACTCAATTGAGCTAACCGGAACCCACGAACACAAAGTAATTATACAACATTTAGATTGCCAAGATTGAAACTTTAGTTCAAAAAACAGCCTCTATGAAACAATTCCTTCTATAAAGACTTCATCAAACAGTTCCTAACACAACCCAATTACATGTTCCACACTTGGAAACCCCATTGAAACGTGGATTAGGAAGCAATTACAGAACCCAAAAAAGAATTCACAAAAGGGTTTATAAATTCTGAAACATTTCAAGTAAGCAAACGATATTAGTCCAATTTCACAATTTTTGATTCAACAATCAGCTCAAACTTCTGGGTTTGTTCAAATTTAAATTTAAAATTAAATAAATACCCAAAAAAAAAAAAAAAAAACATACAGATCCAAAAACAAGAATCCTAGGTTTTTACTCCGAACCCTCAAGAAACTAAAACGAAAAACCAATGTTTCATATTAAAGGCCGAAACTTTACGAAAACCCACATATGAATAATAACAAAAAACAAAGAAAAAAAAAAAAAAACACGCTTGCCTGAGATCGCCACGTCAGCACTTTGAGAGGAAGAGGGAGAAGATGAAGGAGGAGGAGGATTTGATTTTTTGCGAGACCCCATTACTAGCACATACCGGACTCGCAGGAATCCACAAGCTCCAACAACTATATTTATATGTATGAATTTTTTTTTATATTATTATTTATTAAAATAAAAAATAAAAAAATTGTGGTGGGTGTGAGCTTTTTTTGTGATTGGTTGCAGAGAACGGAGGACAAGGATCAACAGGAAAATAAATTTCTTGTAGTTTGTTTTCTGGGATTTGGAAATTTTTTTTTTTTGGGTTTGGTTTGGTTTGAATAAAAGTCGGAGAGATCTATAAAAAAAACACAAAAATAAGGAGCGAAATAAACACACAGAGAGAGGGAAGAGTTACTTAGGAGATTGGAGGAGTTTGCGTGAAGATGAAATTCTATAGCTTTTCTCTCTCTCTCTCTGTGTTTTGTCTCTCCACTCTCTCCTCCTTCACAGCTACCCAATTGGAAATGGAATTTGGAATTGGGAGTTTATTTATTCTAAAAAAAGGTAAATATATTCAATTAAATGTCAAAAAATTTTAAAATTTTGATAACGGGTGGGTGTGTTTAGTTACGAGAGCAGTAAATTTGCATTTTTAGAAAGGGTGAAAAAACGAAATCGCAGTAATACCACCAAATTTTTTTTTTTTTTGAGTAATTATATTTATAGCTACCATTTATTGTTCCCAAAACTTTTTAAGCATTGCCAACAATTTTGTAACTACCATTCATCGTTGGCATTATTTTATTTTATTTATTTATTTATTTTTTGTGTGTTTTCAAGTAGAGTTCAAATTTAGCAAGGATGAGTCCTGAAACTCATATTTTATACCTTCTTATAAGAAATTGACATATCAGTTTTCTATTTAAAACTTAATACATCATGCTACACATAATAATATCAAATTTTCAAGTTTCTAAAAAAAAAAAGTCGAATTTTCAAATGAATGTTAGAATTAATAGTGTGTGGTTATGCATATTTTTTTAATCTTTAATATGATGATGTGGCATGTTGGGATTGGATAGGTAAAACTTGGGTTTTATACCACATACTTATAGAATTTAATCTCTTTTAAAAGACATTTAGTGAGTTTCAATTAGTTCAATTGGTAAAATGTTTTATAGTTGAACAAAATATTTGAGATTCAATCCCCACCTACACCAAAAAGGCCAAAACTAATTGGTGTTTTGGTCTAATAATAAAGTTTCAACATTTAATGAGTTTCAGTTAGTTCATTTTTTTTTTTTTTTGTTGAGAATCTAGTTCAATTGGTTGAATTTTATCATTAGACGAAGACACCAATCGGTTTTGGCCTTTTTGGTATTGGTGGAAATTAAATCCCAAATAGATTGAATAAAAATAATTTAAACTAAAATAGTTTGCAAGACTTCAGAAGATCTCAATTGCTGCATGTTCGATGACAAGAAAACAAACAAGCTCATATCTTGGCACAACACGCCAAAGGAATTGATAATTCTATAACTTGAATAGAGGAAACTCCATTTTTTATTGAGTCATTTGTGATTCAAAATGCTTTGTATCTCTTCTCTTTTTAATAAAGTTATCGAATTTATAAATAAATAAATAAAACTAAAATAGTTTAACAAGATGTGTATGTATATATAATATATAATAATGACATAGAAAAATGTTGGGTTTGAAGGCTTATGTGAAAAAATTGGAAAACGATGAAAAAAAATCAAAATCTTTCATTTTTTTTTAATAATAATAATATATTTGGGCTTTAAAAAACGTACATAATAGTGTAAAAAAGAGTCAGCCAAAAATTCGAGAAATTATTATTTACATCAGGAGAGGAGCTGATGTGGTCCTCTCTGACCAATGAGATGATGCTATCTATACAAATATATATGTGAGCTTTCTAATTAGCGCAATGAATAAAAAATAAAAATTATTAGATGATGTCACATTTGCATAAATAACAATATTTTATTGGTTAGGAGGTTAGGGAAGACTATGTCAGCAGTCTACCTAGTGGACCTAATAATTTCTCCAAAAATTCAAAGGTTCAATTTACTTTTCATATGAATAGGATGAATTTAAGATGGAATTTAAAATTTTTAATTGAATTTGGTGGATAGAATTATTTATTAGGGATTTTGAGTTTGGAAAAAAAAAATTTCCATCCAATCCATTGACATTCCTATAATCCTACATGCTTCCCCTAATTTAGATTAATATTGTTTTTCAAATAACCTAAAGCTTATTTGCTCAGAGCTAGGCACTACCTGAACTTGGATTCAAACTCTGTAACAATCTACTGTAGCAGGGAACAAGTCTTCATTAACAATTTATAATTATTTTTAATATTAGTTTGATGTTGAGAGTAGATTTTTATTTTTAATGTGTGTGTGTTTTTCCTTCTGGATTTGATCTACTAATCCATTTGATTTTTATTTTTTTATTTTTTTATGAAAACATAATTTCATTATAATTTGATGGTGAAATGGATGCTAAAATTTAAAATAAACTATAATAAAAAAGAAGGTATTCATTTAGTGAAGAAAAAAAAAAAAAAAAAAAGGAGGTAGTCACTTGACATAATGGAAACATATACACTTTCTGCAAAACAATGTATAAGACATGATGTGTGTATACATGTTTTACAACTTATTACCAAATTTGTTATATATGTAGGCTAACAAATATCTGTGTCTCTGTGGAATTGGAACTTAGGAAAGAGATACTTGTAATCTACCAATGGAATTTTTATTTTTTTGTAAGAGTAGAATATTTTTTGTAGTTTTTTGCATTGGTTATGATTTTTTTTATACTTTTATATATATATATATATATGTGTGTGTGTGTGTATAAATAGAATGAATTTTCATCTTATAAGTAAATTGTGTCCTAGCACTTACTACGTAGTAAAGTGAACAAAGCTAGTAATGGATCTTGAATTCAATCCTTATCAGAAGTAGTAGGAACTAGGAAGATACAAAAATATGGTTAGAGAAGATATAATAAATAATAATGCCATTTTTTTCCTGGTAAGTATCAAATTTTGTTTTCATAGATGAGAAATCATGTATTTATTATTATTCACATAGTAATTATAAGACGAAGACATTGCTTGTACGATATGTGGAAACATTGGCATGTTTTTAAAAGCAAGAGCTCATTTATAGATGCCTTTTATGTGATCCCATTAGGAAGAGAATATGCTTCCAACGTCCAAAACAAGCAAGATGTCTCTTCCAAGAGAGAATAGCCAATTTAATAGGTTCCTTGTTCTCTATTCTTATTCTTATCGGTTTTTTCTAGTCCACGAAAACAATCTTTCGAGGGAAAAGATTAGGACTTTAAAATTAGTCCATCCAAATCGAGTATTAAAAATTAAAAATTAATTTCTAAATTTTTTAAAATATAAATCAATTTCGAGTTCAACATTGAATTATATTAGATGTCTAAGTTTGGTTCAAATGATCTCAAATTTATTTACAAGATACTTGATTAATTTATTTTTTCACCATATATATATATATATATATTGTTTACTCTTTCACAATGTATACTAATACTTAATAATTAAATAAATTATAATTGAAATAAATTATTTGAGTTAAATGATTTGCATATATGAACTTAAAAAAATATCATATCTTTACTAAAAAAAATGAGATATTTATATTGTCAACAAATTACAAATATAATTTTATATGCTATGAATTTATTTGCAAACTTATAGAATTCAATCTCAAATTTATATAAGCATATATATTTTTATACATGAATATAGATTAAAAAAAAAAATTATATACCTTGTACTCATCTAACACTTTCTAATGTTTTCAACAAAGATGTCTAGAGCTTAAATCTCCATTCTCCTAACTATTCTATTATCCCAAAAAAAAAAAAAAAAAAATTTCTTAACTTGTTAGCATTGACTTTTAAAGTACACCCAAAACAAACTACTACAACAACATTAATAAATAGAGGGGTAATGCATACCTTTGGTATGAACACACCCCAAGTATGAATATACTGAAATCCCAAATAATTGGTAAAGTTCAAACTAAAATTGACAAGTCAACGAGCAAGTCAAGTTACAAAAAACATGGAAAATGTGTAGAGATCGATTATGATTGATTCACTTGTCAAAAACAATGGGCATGATTGCACGTCTTTATCAATGAGTTTTATTTTGTAAGTCATACATGAAGCAATATCACAGGCTAGCTAAGACAGTCAAACATGAAGCAATCCCACATTTTTCGCATCTCTCTATATACAGGACATAATGACACTTTGAAATTGTCGTTTTTCATGGTCTCTCTAATACTTTATTGGCCTAATTATATTATCTTAAAGCTAAACACAATGACATCAAGCTCATGCAACCTTTATCATCTCTAATTTCAGCCATTCAGTATTATATTATTTCATCAAAAAGGTTACACATGTTATCCAATATTTTTTGTTGTTTTAAAGTGAGAAAAATATTATAAGTTTGCAACATGTAGATTAAAATATATACTGTAATTTATTGAAGACCTGGTTTGCAAGTCTGACCAGTTCAATTTATTGATATTCTCATTACCGTTATTAAAATAATTAAAGCAAGTTTGGTCTTATCACGTGAAGGATTAGTGACTAATCATGCACCAGGAAATATTTTATTGATGTACAAAAGCTGCATGAATAAACGAAGGCCTCAATTTTAAGCATTTTCTTCTCTAAAGCCTGGTAACTTCAACCCCATAAAGCTTTGCTTTGACATCTCAATTAGTTGAGTAGATTTTACTCTTAATGTTCCAATTGGTCTTAATTTCTTATTTAATTTACATACATAGTGGGGGAATCTTTTGTTGAAAGTTGTCAGACCGTGAACTGTGTCATTTCACTTTAAAACCAATTGGTGGCTTGTTTTTAGAGTGATTGTAGGGAGTTGAATTGTGATCCCTCAACAATCCCTCTCTCAAAATGACACTCCCCCCAACAATTCCTTTCTCACAACGACACTCCCACAACTTGAACCCATTACCTTGGTTTTGAAATCATTTGTTAGGCAGTGAGTTGCGTCATTTCACCTCAAAACTAATTGGTGATGAAAAAAACACACTAATTTTTTTTATAATATTTGACATCATGCCCCACGGGCCTATTTTTAGAATGGTTGTAGAGAGTCAAATTGTGATCCCAACAAAAGTAATATCGTGGTATAAAATTCAATCTATTTATTTTAAATGGATGGATAGGATTTTAGAATTTTATGGATAAAATTATCCTAAAAACTTTATAAAATCTTAATTCTTATATAGCAAATCAATCCACAAGTTGTCTTGCTCACTGTTCATGTATCTTCCAAAAGATTCAAATGTGTGAAATAATTTATATGATAAATTAAGTACGATTTTGGGGACCTTTATCTTGGATGGCAATCACAATTGTTCTAAGAAAATTTTGTAGATTATGAAGGTCGATCTGTTAATTTTCTTAATTTCTATTCTTCATGGGCCTGCGGCTTATTGTGTAAACACATATTCTCTAAGCATTCTCATCAGCTCTCTCATAAAAAATGCCATTTTAACACATCAAAAACCTACTTTATCATTTTAGCACACCATTTTACAATATACCATTTATCAGATGTTCTATTTTTCTTTTCTATACATTAAAATAATATTTATACTACATTAAAATAATATATTAAACTCCTCCAACAACAGCAACAACAACAACAATAACTCCTCCACCACTGCCGCAACAACAACCAGTGACCACCAGCAACCACGGCCGCAACAACACCGACAGCCAACACCGGCGCAAATTAACATCCACCAACGGCACCTTAAAAAAAAAAAACACACAACCAGGAAAAAAAAAATCCACAACAACCAAAAAAATAACCACCACAACTACCCAATAATCACCACCACAGCCACCAAATTGCCGCCACAACCACAGTGCCACTGCCACAACTAACCCACAAACCACCACATTCACAAACCTCAAAACCCATCCCAAATCAAACAAACCCACAGCTCAGGCAGCGAGATTGGCTTCAGGCGGGAGACGTCAGCGGCGAGATTGGCTTCAGGCGGGAGACGTCAGCGGCGAGATTGGCTTCAGGTGGGAGACGTTAGCGGCGAGATCGACTTCAGGCAGCTTCAGGCAAGATTGACTTTAGCGGCTTCAGGTGGCTTTAGGCGAGATCAGCTTCAGGCGGCTTGAGGATGAGAAAGGAAGAGAATGAGAGTGAAGAGGGAGCTATTGAGGACGACTGTGGCTCCGGCGAGATCAGCGGCTTCTGCGAGATCATAAAACAGAGAGAAGAGAGCAAAAAAAAAGGGGAAAAAAGGGGAAAAAAACCGGTGAACCTGATTTTTATAGATCAGTGATGGTAGAGATGAAGTTGAAGGGAGTATGTGAGACAGAAAGATGGCGGTGTGAAGCAGAAAAGAGCAAAAGGGAGAAGAAAAGAGTGTTTGGAGAGTGGAGATGGTGAGGCAGAAAAAGAATGGCTGAACGTGAACGTGAAAGAGGAATTGTTATTTTAATCCGGATGAGAGAGAAAGACAAATAAAATAATAATAAACGGAAATGGCATTTCAGTTCGTACCATGCCAAAAATAACACCGAACTGTAGCATGTCTTAAATTTTTAGCACATATAACATACCTGATGAGAGTTCATTTTTGTGTTTGGTATGTCAAATGTGCCAAATATTTAGCATTTGGCACATTTGAGAGACCTGATGAGAGTGCTCTAACGCTCTTCTTGTGCTTTATATCTTGGATGTTTTATTGTCAATCGTTGTTAATGGGTTTACAATTGCAGTCATTTATAAAAAGGAAATTTGGTGTGTCTTTTATGCGTGCATCGGCTATTGGTAAGATTAAAATTATTTTGTTTAAAACTTTTTAAAGGATCTGATTGTTTGTTTTGGATAAAATTGGTTGAATTTATTTAATTTAATTTTTTTAGTTTTGCTATTGATAATTTTTATTGTTAGACTAATTTTTTTGGGCTTGTTAATTAATTTGTTTGTTTTAGGTTTATACATTTTGTTATGGCCATTAAAAAGATTAATAATATTGTTAAGGGGGACTAAGTGTAATTTTATTGAAGCAAATTGTTAAAATTAGTATATTAGTAAAAAAAAGTATTGTATTGTAGATTTGTATTAAAAAAAAAAAAAAATCAGCCCCCAAGTCAAAGCATGTCTATGTCCCTGCATGTTGCAGGTAGTATTTGTTAGGGTACATTTTTTTACGTCTAATATTATTTAAATAACACCTATTTATTTCTTTTTAAATGTCACAACAAATTATTAGGTATGCCTAAATATTTTTTGACTATCACTATGCTAACCTACAACCGTTCCCCTTTCTATTACAAAATTGGGCTATGAATGCAAAACACTATAGGACCTAATTTTTTTTTTTCGTAAAGCCCAAATTATTTATTGAGAGAGATAAAATCTAATTTTTTCTAAAGCCCAACAATTTTATACTTAGCAAATATTCGAAAAAACCCATGATTCAAATTCATGGCAATACTATTTTTCCAATGGGAATCAACCTCATGATCAAAGCCCGTGATTCAAACCCGTGGCAAATTATTCGTCAAAAAGCCCAATTCCTACTGACAATATCAAAAGCCCAATCTTTATTGGCAATATTAAAAGCCCAGTTTCCACTGTCAATATCAAAAGCCCAGATCTTGCAGGTAATTTCGAAATCCCAATTTACGTTGGCACTATTTTATCAAAAAGTCCAACATTATTAACACTTGGCAAAGAAAAAATATCATGGTATAATTATTGCTTAAATATTACTATGGCAAAAACCATGACAATCGTCTTATAAAAGCTCACAGGGAGTTATCTTGAAGATTATGTTCTCATATTATAAACCCATGAAACACATGGTCATCATTTGCATCACAACATCCATAATATATATCTTCAACGCTCATGGTAAATATTCAATCCCACAAGCTTATCATTTAAATTATGATGCGATTATTAGAAACCATGAACATTATTTACGATGTGGAATTCATCATAGTAAATGTTATTTACAAAGGTATTTTGAAACTTGTCATATTGTTTCAAATATTACTACTAATTGCCCAAAGGCCCATTGCAAGTATCTATGAAAACCCAAAAAACATTTACTAATAAAAGTTCATGAGGAATGAAAACCCATGGCAACTAAACCCATGGCAACATGTGTTGTTGATATCCATTTTGTAGGATGCACACAACCTAGCCCAAAGGAGCCAGCCCATGTGAGCAAGCCTAATCCAAAAGACCCAACAAGAGGCAGATGACTGAAAGTGGACAACCATCCCTTGTTCATCCCTGACCAAGATACAATTGGAGGCCCCTACAAGAGAACCAAGTCTTTTAGGATGAATTAGGGGCTGTCCCATAAGCTTTTTGTCACCCTTTACCTAACGTGAACAGTGCCCAACGGTTGTGATATTAGCTGAAGTCTAAAAGGTGATAGAACTCTATCATCTTCCTTAAGACTGTATCTCCAGCGAAAAGGGAGCTGAAACATAGTTATCCAAACCTCAACAAATTGATGCTATAAATGTCAAATACGTTCAAGACATGATTCATGTGTCAAGCCCATGAATTCTAAAGGGGAAAAATTGGGAACATGTGGTTTGGAGGGCATAAAGGGATTTCCAACAGAACCCCCTGAAGTGGACGTAGAGTTTAACGCCTAGCTTAGGGTGTTGAATCCTATTTCTTGGGGTCCAAATCTCAGTTGTATCATTAGGATTCGTCCTTGATATTTGCCTTAATCCCATTGGTCAAGCTCAGCTCCAGAAATCCTAGCATTTAATGCAAAACACTCCAAAAACCCACCACGTGTCATATTGCTCAAAGAAGCAAGGTAGTCTCAAAAGGAAATCTCCTACTTCTGGCCAAATCCTAGGAAGAATAACCTTGATTCCTTGCTTCTGATCAGTCCTACGTTTTTTGGATTCTTGTTAATTAATGCTTCTCTAAAACTTTATTATAAAAACATAAGCACCTCAGCCCACAAATACACAACTACTCCCTCTGAAACTTTCTAATTAGTTGGTCATTTTGCTTGCAATCCAGCTCTCCTCAAGCTTACAACCCATTCCCCTTAGCCCACACTTGCCTAACCTCAGATATTTTTCCCCTTCTTTACACAATCACAGCTTATATATGTCTCCCAATTAGTCATAAACAGTACATTACTCACTACAACCTTAACCTCAGTATTAATCTCATCCCATTCACTCAAAACAGCCCACATTACCTCATTCATGCCTTATGCACATATACTCACCAAAATTTTAGTTTAATACTTGTTGCACTGTGCTGGGATCTCTCTCTCCCTTCACACCATGTCAATTAATCCCCTTCTTCTTCCCATGGAACTTTTAATTTTTACTTTTTGTTTTACTGTTGAAGGATATAATGCATTTGTAAAAATTAAATTCTTCCCTCACATTGATGTGATAATGGCCGAAAGTACAATAAATTCCACCGAGACACACAAGGACCCCTAGGAATGAACACCTTTCTAAATTTATTTAATCATTGACTACTGGACCCTTAAGTGTAATTTCACCTTTACCGCTGGAGGATTTACTTTTCTAGACTCGTTAAGTGTAATTTCACCCTTACCGTTGGAGGATTTACTTTTTTGGACTCATAAGTGTAATTTCACTTTTATCGCTGGAGAAATTATTTTCCTTGTATAATCAGGACAGGACCACTAATGTATCAATTAAGTATTGTAAAGTGTTTTTCTATTGGGCTTTTGTTGCTGTTTTGTCAAGTGCAGCCTTTATGTCTTGCTTGGATAGGCTTGTCACCACACCGAAAACCTTTGGGCGCCATCTCAAGAGCTCATAGTTGAGTTTCGGCTTGGCTTCCCGATATCTCATCCAAATGCATCAATTTCTCCCTTAACAGTATTGTATTGTTGATTGGTATTGTTTTTATTTTGTGAATAAAAGTATATCCGTTTACCCAAAAAAAAAAAAAAAAAACTATAAAACGGGAGCATCATGCCATCAACGTCAAAAAACATATTCGGATACAAGAATATGCCAAACCGATATATATTATTACACTTAATTAAATTTTGATACCATTTTATTCTAGAATTTAATTCCTATATATGCTGGTTCTCCAAAAAAAAAAAAAAAAAAAAAAAAAATTCCTATATATGCTCATACCACCAAAATGTGGACTGACGCTATTACAAAACAAAAGACCACTCTCATATAGTTTGATGAGAGGTTATCTTGAATTCGAACCCTCTATTAGTTTGAATTTAATTTTCATTCACTTAAGAGAGTTTTTCATGTGTTAACTGGGTATTAAAGTAGAACAATCTTCAAATGATGATTGGAAAATCAACCTTTGATGGATTTCTTAGCATAATTTGTAAAATATGTCTGCTATTTCTTAAGGGGTACGTAGCACAATCAGTTCCCATGAAGAAAGTATCATCACTAGTTTGAATCTTTCATTTTCTCTTATGCTATTTTGCATGATACAATATGTTTTAAACTTTCTTAATTTGTAAAACAAAGGTATTTTGAAAAATACAAGTTTTTTAATAATTAAATAAATTTAAATTTTTATTAAATTACAATTGTAGAAAAATGACCCAATTGAAATAAATTAAAAATACTCTTATTGGCACTATAATCATTTATTGTTCCAAGTTATAATACTATATATAACAATACAATAACCAAAATCAAGACTTTTTACTTCCATGTTTTATTATTTAGATTTAAATGTCAAATAATTTAATATTTTTATTTATAGTATTGAATTTTTTTTCTTTGATCTCTTAATAATGTTATAATTTTAAAAAATAGATATTGATTTCATATAAATGTGTGTAAATATATATAAATATATACACACACATGCATATATATATGATTTAAAAAAAAAAAAATTAAACCATTCTAATTATAATAATGTGAGACTCAAAAAAAAAAAATTATTGTAATAAAAATATACTAACTATACTCAATACTTAATTAGTTGGTTTTGACCTAATTCCATAGGAATATCCTCGTAAATATGAAAACAAAGGATTTAGTTTTAGCACGTCAAATTCCACCTATCTAAATAGATTAATTAGAGAGTAGTTAAGGGAAGAGACACTTAAAAGTTAAAAGCAAGCATTGCAAGTCCAGGAATAAAAAGCAAATCTTTGGGTGGTGAGGGTCACAATCTCACAAACGACACTTTTTTTTTTTTGGGTAAAAATCACAAACGACACTTGCTAGTTGGTTTTCTTGTTTATTCTTCGGTTTTATTAATTAGCGGAGGCTGTGTGACAACTCGGTTGAGATCGATGGGTCTTGTTCTGACTACAGTCCAAGGGCATGTGCGTAGATTTGCATTTTTCCTTTCAATTTGAGCATTTTTTACTGTTATGCCCGAGCGTTTGTTGGGCTTGCTAAAGTTTATGAGGAGGACGTTGATTGCCTCTCGTATCTCTTTCACATTGTACACATTGATATTTCTTGAATAAAACTCTTACTATTGTTTCCTCTTAAAAAAAAAAAAAGATTAATGATAATAGTTGAACTAATCAACATGTGCATGCAATTTTTTCTTTTGGTGCCAGTGGATGTAGTGATCCTTTTGGTCCATAGGCTAAACTAGAAGAGGTAGAGTTCTTCATGTCTTAAGCCCCCAAATTAGGTGTAAATAGGATTTGATCATAAATCTCTTATTCAATAATGAAATAGATGCATTACACACACACACACACACACACACACACACACACACATGGGAGTTTAAGTTACACCTGAATATTACGCCACTTAATATTTTTTTAATTTTATGCAAATTTTGACAAATCCACCGTTAGATTATATTATCTTTATATATTCTCCATGCTTACAAAATTTCAAGATAATCAAAGATTAATAACTATGTCATCAATCAATTGTTTAAATTTAAGTTTTTGTAGTTTAAAATAATGCATAAAAGATAAGTTTACAAATCAAATGGTAAATAACATTCGATTGACATGAAAATTGGCATGAATGTTAAGAACATTTAGAATATGTAATTCAATGGTGAGATTTTCAAAAAAATGAATTCTATAACAAGTTATTGGTTAGTGTAACATTGCTTAAATTTACCCAGGTGTAAACCTTATATCTATGTTATATATAAGAGGATTCCCCTCTTTTAACTGGACTTTTATGTGATTCAAAAATACTCTCATTAATGAAGAGTAACTTCATTTAGAAATTGAGTCGTAAATATCAAATAATAAATTTTATTTTGAATTCAAAAAGAGAATTCATAAAATTTAGGATATTTTTCCTTCACTTTAAAAAAGAAATTACAGTTATTGCTTATCTCTAAAATTTATCATTTTTATTTGTTTGAAAAAAAATATTTATAAATTATAATAGATGCAAATTATTAACCTTTACGTGCGTGAAATTATTAACAAATTTCACACACATGCTTAAAGGCTAGTGTGTATATATATATATATATATATATTAATACATTTCAACTGGAGGAGAGAGGATTTACTAATTAGTGTAATTCGATGTCATCAACTGCAAGATTAGACCACCTAATTGTTTTTTTTTATTTGTTTATTTATTATTATTAAGACCATCTAATTGTTTACCTAGTGTTTCTAAAAAAAAAAATTGTTTACCTAGTAATTAACTAATTATAGAAGTTAATCTAAGACAGGCCATCAAAATTGAGGCCCGAAGCAGCCAAACCTCTTTATTGGATGAGTACGGCCCTTTAACCAGAAAGAAAAAGGTTCATATAAGGCCCAAAAAATAATAAGGTAGAGAAAATAGGCAGGTTAATGGGCCTAGGCATCTTGGACTTTGGAAGTGGACTACGTTTAATTCTAACGACATTGCCTCTTGAATATATTTTGAAAAGAACGCTCTTCTTAAAACTCTCTTCTAAAACCTAACGCATTTTTAATTAACAAAAAATTTATGTTCACCATATTTAATTTTTTGGAAACAGGAATTTTTCTGAAAAATTACTATATTATGCAAAATTTACTAATTAATTATAAGTTTAGATTCAAACAAGTTTGGAGGAATCTTTTTTAATTTATTACGTAACGATTTATAAAACTATCTATGTGTATTATTTAAACAAGGCACATGATTTTAAAAAAAATTTATGTGACTAAAATTATACATAAATAGTTTCTTTAATCATCACTCAGTAAAGATAGCTCTAAACCAGTTTTAAACTACATTTTTTTCCAATTTACACTGCTTTAACTTTTAAAAATTAAAAGTAAATATGGATAGTAAAATACCAAAAGATCAAATACTAATGATCTGGACAACTATTTACTTTCTACGTTGTGTTACTAGTTTACTACCCAAGCAGAGCATACATGCATGCACATGAAATCCAAAATTTCCTCTTCTATAAGTGGTATACATTAAACAACAATTACTTCAATTTATTTTATATATAAAAAAAAAAATCTAAAATAAATTTTTGAGAGAGGAATCGAAGTTGGTTATTCTTGAGGATTGTTGAATGTTATCTTTCTCTAACATAAAAAATTCAAGTGATTTGTAAACTTATCTTATATTTAATGTTTTTGATAAATTGACCCTACCAAAAAAGGGCAAGCAGCCAATAAAACCAAGTATTTTCCCCCCAACAATACGCAACTAACATGTTACAATTAAAGTAATATAGGACAGTATCATAAAATTAATCAAAGCATATATTCATACATTTTTTTAATCATTCAAAAGGTTGTTTATTACTCACACATTGGTAAAAGTAAAACACATAGGCATCACGTAAAAAAAGTCACCTTTCAAATCCAAGCTAATAAGAAAAGCATCACGAGCTCAACACTCCACCAGTCACCACCCACTAAAGCCTCCAAAGGCTACTTCACCTTGAGTACGAGGAAATATTCCTGAAATCACAAACCGTGGCCCCAGTTCTAGTCATAGTAATTGTTAGGGTCAAAGTAGTGTTTATATATGCGTGTTGGCAAACTGTATTTTGACGCGTCCAAATATAACTTGAATCACTTGACTTGTAAGTTTTGACCAGACGAATTTAAAGTGATGCTGTTGCTAGGGCCATAGTCCTTCCCGCCACATGGCCACATCTAAATCCACACACTACTTTTATATAAATTTCTGATTGAATTTCAACACTTTTATATAGTCTCTAGTACATGTATAGATTTGAGTGTGAAAAAAGATATGTCCCTAACATTACTTGAAAATTTATCTCCAAATTTTATGTCTTGTGATAACATGTCATGTGCTATACGTACTTGAAGATCACATTTGATGTATAAAAACTGTGTTAAATTTGCAATTGCTACCTTAATTGCAACTTGACTAATTGAGCCAAAGCTCAAATACATGCTTCAATACCACTCAACCAATCAAGTAATATTGGGAATCCAAATTTTCAAATTTAGGTCCATGATGACTCATGCATTGGGATTTGTGCCCTAATTAAGTAGTCCAAAACATAGATAAAGTTCTCTTAGGTCATCATAAACATAGAGAAATTGTTGCGACTTGTGTGCCTAGGGTGTTGTATTGAGCGAAGTCTTCGACACCGCTATTAACGTTTTAAAGTGGCCCTGCAACATAAATACTACAAAAAATCAAGCTATTCTTGTGGTGAGTTAGCCATGGGTTGGACATTTATGCATTTAAGAGATTCATAAAGGTAGAAGAGTTCAACTGAAGTTTAAACTACATGTGGTCACGTTGATAAATCATACTATAGTTGGCAATAAAAGAATTGATATATATATATATATATATATATATATTATTGTTTTATTGTACTTCTTTTATATCATAGTGAATTCTTTTGTTGGGTGGTTATCAATAAACTCCCAAAGAGTTTTTCCTATAAGAAATTGCTCTTCATAACTATATATATTGTCTGTGTTCTTTATATTCCCCTTCTTATACTCTTTGCGATATGGTTGTGTGTTTAATTCACTAAATTGGAACTCATTGCAGAACTGGTAAATTAATCAAGCTGGCTAATTGTGTTTACTGAGGCGCATGTAAATTCACTTTCAGTTACCTTCATACGTTTGGCCCTTTGTTTACCAACCGTTTGAAATACACAAAGTCAGAAAAAATAATGAAGAAATTAGAAATATGCATAAAATAAAAGAAAGAGAAATCCTTTCATGAGATAAAAAATTTTTAAATATAGAATATTACTATAATAAATTTAAGAGATTTTGAAACATTTAAAGTGTGTCTTGTAGCACTACCAGAAAAGTGTTTTAAAATCTTAAAAGTTAAAACCCTCTATTAGCATAAATAGCCAGACTTTGGCAATTTTGCTAATGAGCTTTAAGGCTTACGTTTTTAAAATTTTTTCTACAATTCATACTTTATAAATCCAAATATTAAACATACTTTCCACTATAATTTTTCAAACACTCAAAAAATTATAGAGTTTTTCAATTAAAACTCTAGATAGCAAAAGCTATACAATTAAAACCCTAGTCTACTTCTTGTAAAGATTCAACTTATAACGTTCGTTTCTAATAATTGTTCGTTATCATTAAGACAATATATCAATTGATTTTTGTGTAGACGGGATTTGAATTGAAGTTTCTTACTCAACAATAATAAACCTTACTAGTTGAATCAATTAGAACCCACTTTATCACATTTACGATAATGATATTATGATATATCAATTTCTTTAAATGGTAACATTACGTATCTGTTTGAGAACGGTTTATTTGGCTGAATCTGAAATTTTTTTGCTGAAAGTATTTTAGATCAAAGGTATTTGAAATAATACAGTAGGACCCATGAATAGTACTAAAAAATACAATAAAATCTAAAAATAATAACAAAAATAAACTGAATAGTAAAAAAAATTGGCATTTTAAGCAACACCAAATGCACACCACATATCAAATTATTATACTATGTGAAAGGATAAAAATCTTTATGAGATGGGCCTGACGGATCATTCTCCGTGGGCCAATAGAGGACGGGCCCAAACATCCTCTTTCCCTTGTAAACGGATCCATCTTGAACGGGCCCAGCATCCGCGGTTCGTTATGAACGGATCCAACTCGGACGGACATGATGGCGACGGGTCCAACTACTAGCATGAAGACCCCTATTATAAGATACTTGCGGCACACTTCAAGGAATCCCGGGGTTAAAGGAATTCTAGTGATAAAAGGATTCTAGAATATACACACATTAATGAGTATCTTCCCCACAAGGAAATATCTTGTCCATCACCTTTAGGATTCTACAAAGAAGAGTCCTATAAGGAAAAGACTTCCGCGCGAAGGAAGAGATGTCAATCTTCTACTACTATAAAAGCCCCAATACCCTCACAAATCAAGGTACGCATAATTAATTATTAACCAATCTCTAGCACTCTAGAGTTGAAGAAGTTCTAACTTAACCTTCGGAAGGTATTTGGTCGACACCACACCGGTGCTCTTCGCAAGGTTTTTCTTTCCTTTGTTGTGCAGGTTTACATTCGAGCGCATAGGTATCGTGTGGCTCACTGGTGAATTTCTTGACATCATCAGTTGGCGCTATCTGTGGGAAAAATTTAGTTGAGATTCATAAGCCATACTATTGTTTTCCGGACTAAAGGGTTGCATGGTACTTACTTGCTCGATGACAACCACTAATGACGTTCAAGGAGAGGAACCACCCACGACTGCCCTCGAGAGACAAGTTCGAACTCTCGCTGTCGCCGTGGAACGCCTCACTAAACAAAACAACGACTTGGAAGAACAGCTGCGCCAAAAGAATGCAGCATCGAATGACCTACAAGAAGACCAAGAAGGGACCAGCGCTGTAAGGAAAAACCAGGAGAAACTTGAAGCCAGCCATGCCTCAAGCAGGCCGGAGAGGCAGAACTTGAGCATGCCATCCCTCACGGATGCGACCTCACCACACTTTGTTGCAGAGATGCAGGCAATGAGGGAACAAATGGAGGTTATGATGAATGCACTCAAGGGACGAGTTTTCAGTGATCTTGACGATTTAGTCAACCGCACTGATTCACCGTTCACTGCTGCTGTGAATTCCTTCCCCCTACCCCATAAATTTCGCATGCCGCATATAGACAGCTACGACGGGGTGAAGGATCTTCTGGACCATCTAGAAACTTTCAAGACCCTAATGCATCTTCAGGGGGTAGCCGACGAGATCATGTGCAGGGCTTTCCCTACAACGCTCAAAGGCCCCGCGAGGGTATGGTTCAGTCGACTGACGCCAAACTCCATCAGCACCTTCAAAGAGTTGAGCGCCTAGTTCACTACGCACTTCGTTGGAGGGCACAGGTATAAGAAGTCCACAGCCTGCCTGATGAGTATTAAGCAATGGGAGGACGAGACGCTGATGACCTACATAACGCGTTTTAATAAGGAAGCACTCTCAATAGACGAAGCCGATGACAAAATACTGGTAGCGGCTTTCACAAATGGGTTGCGGAAGGGCAAATTCCTATTCTCTTTATACAAGAACGACCCTAAGACCATGTCAGAAGTACTCTACAGGGCAACCAAATACATGAACGCTAAAGACGCGTTGCAGGCCCGAAAGGAAAAACCCAGGAAAAGGGAACGACAGGAAGAAGCCCGACGGGATCAAGGATCAAAGCGACCAAGAACGGGGGACTGCAGGGATGAGCAGCGCTTTAAGCCATCAGGGGGAGGTTCACGAGCTTCACCTCGTTGACCACCCCAATAGAATAATTCCTAATGCAAATCAAGGACGATGGGGCTCTAACCTTCCTCGGGAAATTGAAAGGAGACCCCAGCAAAAGATCAAGAGACAAATATTTCTGTTTCCATCGCAACAACAAACACGACACAGCAGATTGCTATGATTTAAAGCAACAGATAGAAGCCCTTATCAAACAAGGGAAATTACAAAAGTTCGTCAGGAAAGAAAGGATGGATCCACCACCTCAAAAGCAGCAGCCTCGAAGGGATAATGATCGTCCTAGACCTCCAATCGGAAACATAAGGATGATTGTAGGAGGAACATCAACAACCGGGTCGTCCAAAAAGGCCCGAAAGACTTATCTCCGAATGGTTCATAACGTCCAATTGACGGGCTCGGTACCAAAGATAGCATGAAAAGATAGCCCGATCATTGGATTCTCAGAGGAAGATGCGCGACGTCTTCATCATCCGCATGACGATGCTTTGGTTGTCACCCTACGAGTGGGAGAGTATAACATACACCGAGTGTTAGTCAACAATGGCAGCTCGGCAGATATCCTATATTACCCAGCGTTCCAACAAATGATGATTGATAGGGAATGACTGATACCAACGAACGCCCCGTTGGTGGGATTTGGAGGAATGAAAGTATTCCCATTGGGTGCGGTCACACTATCGGTGACGGTAGGCGATTACCCTCAGCAGATCATTCGGGATGTAACATTCCTCATAGTCAACTGCTTATCAGCGTACAACGCATCCTTGGATGACCTACCCTTAACGCCTGGAAGGCAGCAACCTCGACGTACTACCTAATGATTAAATTCCCCACGGAGTATGGGGTCGGGGAGTTACGAGGAAATAAGGTGGCTGCCCGCGAGTGCTATATAGCCATGCTGGAGATGGACGACCACCAGCAAATCATGTGCATAGAAGAGCAACGAGTCGCAGCGGAACCAGTTAAAGAGCTAGAAGAAGTGACTCTAGACGAATCAATACCCAGACGGACGACTAGAATGGGGACATTGGCCAGCCAGTCTACACGACAGGCCCTCGCAGCATTCCTTAGAATGAATCAGGATGTCTTCGCCTAGAGCCACGAGGACATGCCGGGGATTAATCGCTCGGTTATAGTTCACAAGTTGAATGTGAACCCCACATTCTCACCCGTGAGACAGAAAAAGTGAGTATTCGCCAAGAATGGGACAAAGCAATTGCCGAGGAGGTCAGAAAGCTACTCGAGGCAGACTTTATCTGGGAGGTATATTACCCCGACTGGTTAGCCAACGTGGTAATGGTCAAAAAAGCTAATGGAAAGTGGCGAATGTGTGTCAACTTCATGGACCTCAACAGGGCATGCCCAAAGGACAGTTACCCGTTACCTCGGATTGATACACTGGTAGATTCAACAGCAAGACACCAACTTTTGAGTTTCATGGATGCCTTCTCTGGCTACAACCAGATCAAGATGGACGAGGCTGACCAGGAGAAAACCTCTTTTGTCACAAGCCAGGGGCTTGTTTGCTATAAAGTGATGCCGTTTGGGCTAAAGAATGCGAGAGCAACGTATCAGAGATTAATGAACAAAATGTTCGCGCACCAGATTGGGAGGAATGTACAAGTATATGTCGATGACATGCTCGTGAAGAGCCTTTTTGAACATGACCACCTGAAAGACCTACAGGAAACATTCGACACTCTCCGGTCGGATAATATGAAGTTAAATCCGAACAAGTGTGTGTTCGGGGTGACGGCAGGGAAGTTCTTGGGATTCATGGTTTCCCATAGAGGTATAGAAGTTAATTCAGAGAAGGTTCGGGCCATCATGGAGTTAGAACCGCCAAAAACAATCAAAGATGTGCAAAAATTGAACGGTAAAATTGCGGCCCTGAACAGGTTCGTCTCAAAGGCGACAGACAAATGTCTTCCGTTTTTTCGAACATTGAGAAAATCGTTCGTGTGGATGGACGAATGCCAGAAGGCATTTGAGGACTTAAAGAAGTACCTATCATCCCTATCATTGCTCAGCCCATCAAAGCCTGGGGAAGCACGCTACCTCTATTTGGCAGTTTCGTAAGCAGCAGTCAGCGCGACCCTAATTAGGGAGGAGGACAGATCACAAAAACCCGTATACTTTATAAGTAGAGCGTTCCGAGGAGCGGAAGAGAGGTATCCTTAAATAGAGAAGTTGGCGTTTGCGCTAGTAACTGCGGCACGAAAGCTCAAGCCATACTTCCAGGCACACACAATTATAGTACTGACGGACCAGCCCCTTAGGAGAGCCCTGAGTAGCCCGGAGACGGCCGGACGCATGGCGCTATGGACAGTGAAACTGAGTGAATTGGATATACAGTACTGCCCACGAAATGCGATAAAAGGGCAAGCCGTTGCTGTCTTCGTTGCAGAATTTGCAAGATCGGAAGGCGAGGGGGCAGAGATAATTGCACAGTGGAAAATCCACACGGATGGATCCTCAAACAGGCACGCGAGAGGTGTCGGAGTGGTAATCCAGATCCCTGAAGGAGATAAAATTAAGTGCATGATTCGGTTGGACTTCACTACAACCAACAATGAAGCCGAATATGAAGCACTTGTGGCAGGCCTAGACCTCGCTAAGGCAGCAGGTGCCGAGAACATGATCGTACACTACGACTCCCAAGTAGTGATAGGTCATATCAGCGGCGACTACAAATGCAAAAATGAAAGAATGAAGCGGTATCTGGAGGAGGTAAAACGCCGTATCAACAGCCTCGAAGTCAAATTCGTCCAAATCCCAAGGGAGGAGAATGAATGTGCCGACCGTCTAGCAAAAGCAGCATCAGTAGAGTCAATGCTTGTCCCCGAACAAGTATTGTCGTTTGTTCAAATCTCCTCACTTATTGATGACGAGGCAAACATGCAGGAAGTAAATACAGAAGGAAACTGGGCTACTCCTTTAATAACCTATCTGAGGACGGGAATATTACCAGACGGAAAGGATGCCGCTAGGAAGATTAAGGTCCAAGCAGCGCGATTTGTAATGATGAAGGATGTGTTATATAAGAGAGGATTCTCACGCCCATACCTAAGGTGTTTATGCCAAGAGGAAGCAGACTACGTGATGAGGGAAGTCCACGAGGGTATCTGCGGAAACCATTCGGGTGCGCGTTCACTGGCGCATAAGTTGATCCGAGCCGGCTATTTTTGGCCCACAATGCTAAAAGATGCTCAAGCCTATGTCAGAGCCTCTGACAAGTGCCAAAGGTTCAGTAGCTTCATTAGGCAATCGTCTGAAGAGTTAACACCCATGACGGCCCCTTGGCCTTTCGCTCAATGAGGGCTTGACATCATGGGCCCCTTCCCTACCAGAGTCTGACAGTTAAAGTTTCTTGTTGTCGGAATTGACTATTTCACCAAGTGGGTTGAAGCAGAAGCGCTAGCCACTATCACGGAGAGAAACATTCGGAGCTTTGTTTGGAGGAATATCATCTGCAGGTACGGGATTCCCAGAGTACTTGTCTCTGATAACGGTAAGCAATTTGACAACAGCGCTTTTCGGAACTTTTGTTCGGAGTTAGGCATCAAGAACCACTACTCCTCTCCAGCACATCTACAGGCCAACAGACAAGTTGAGGTCACAAACTGATCCTTGCTCAAAATCATCAAGACTCGGCTCGAGGGGGCAAAGAGTATCTGGCCAGATGAGCTACCAAGCATTTTATGGGCATACAGAACCACCGCAAGAACTCCCACCGGCGAAACGCTGTTCCGACTTACCTACGGAAGTGATGCTGTCATCCCAGCAGAAGTGGGACTCACAAGCTACAGAGTTGACAACTACGATGGAGACAAAAACGAAGATGCCATGCGTCTTCAGCTCGACCTATTAGATGAAGTTCGGGCAGCAACAGAGCAAAGACTGGCAAGGTACCAAAATCTAATGGCTAAACGCTACAACTCCAACGTCTGACATAGAGAGCTTCAGGTAGGAGATCTTGTGCTTCGGAAGGTGATGGGTTCTACCAGAGACTCGTCGCAAGGGAAGTTCAGCCCCAACTGGGAAGGACCTTACAGGATCACATCATAGCAATGGAAGGGAACCTATCACCTCGAAACTATAGACGGGCAAAAGCTACAACACCCATGGAACGTGGAGCACCTATGGAAGTACTACCAGTAGCAGACCTGAAGCACAACGACGTCTTATTTTTCGAATTTTCTACAAGTTTTAGTTTTCCAGTTTATTTGATTGCTCTACTAGTTACTAGTTTTACTTAAGAACAATTTTTGCGACAATATGTTTTTAAGCCCAAGGGGGCACGTACCTTTCTACAAATGCTTAATTTTTTAATAAGAGGAACATTCAGATACAACTATGTTTCCCTACTTGCACTCTTAGAACCCAAAGTCCACAAAATGGACAGATCACCCCATGAGGGTTAAAACCTAAAGTCCACAAAGTGGACGGAGCACCCCATGAGGGTTAAAATCTAAAGTCTACAAAGTGGACGGATCACCCTATGAGAGTTAAAACCTAAAGTCCACAAAGTGGACGGAGCACCCCATGAGGGTTAAAATCTAAAGTCCACAAAGTGGACGGATCACCCCAAGAGAGTTAAGATCTAGTCCACAAAGTGGACGGACCACCCCAAGAGAGATAAAAATTATACGAGTCTACAAAGTGGACAGAGTCCATAAAGTGGACGGATCACCCAAGGGGGTTAGAAAATTCAAAGTCCATAAAGTGGACGGATCACTCTAAGAGGGTTAAATTCTGAAGTCCACAAGGTGGACGGATAACAACCCATGAAGGTTCAAATCTAAAGTCCACAAGGTGGACGGATCACCCCAAGAGGATCAAATTCAAAGTCCATAAAGTGGACGGATCACCCCAAGAGGGTTAAATTCTGAAGTCCACAAGGTGGACAGATAACAACCCATGAGGGTTCAAATCTAAAGTCCACAAGGTGGACGGATCACCCCAAGAGGGTCAAATTCTAAAGTCCACAAGGTGGACGGATAACCCCAAAAGGGTTAAACTCTAAGTCCACAAAGTGGACGGATAACAACCCATGAGGGTTAATATCTAAAGTCCATAAAGAGGACGGATAAAACCCCTTGAGGGTTAAAAAATCCACAGAGTGGACGGATCAAGTATACAAAATATCACTGATCAATTAATGAGCAAAAGCGATATTATCTATAGGGTGGACAGCATAGATCATTAAACAAACGAAGTAAAAATGAACGGATGAGCTCCACCCAAAAATATATAAAGCAAATTATAGAAAGAGAATTGAACGGATTAAAATACCCCAGGAAAAGAGAATGTTTACATAGAAAGCACGACGAATTGTTCTCAAAATACCATTACAAAAAATAATAATAATAATATAACTAAACAACATCCACGACGGTGGTTTCCTTCTCTTCACTGCGACGGGCCTGGCCATCCTTCGGATCACTTTCAACAACTTGCTGATCCACCTGAGCAGTGATGGGTGGGTTTTCACCGAAGAGCTCATTAGTGTCCTCAGATTGCGCAGAACGGGCGGAAGTGAGTTCAGGGGCATTGATATTGACGGAAGATAAATCAAGGGCAGGGTAAAGCACCTTCACTTGACGAATAGCCTCGTCAAAACCGTCACCATACGAGTCCCCGAACTTGCTTAAGAGGGCGTCGGAATCACGGTACTCCCGGACAACTGTATCCTTGGTCAGACGGATCGCTTCATTTTTCTCTGAAATTACTTTTTTCAGCTCCTCCATCAGATCGAGAAGTTGCTTACTTGCATCTTCAGCCATCTTGAGTTTCTTCTCTTGAGCCACTTTTCAGACTTGAAGCTCAGATAGCTGCTCCTCCGTCAACTTTGCCTTCTCCCGTACACGGCCCAAGGTCGTCTCGTGGTTTAAGCACCATCCCATCAGACCTTTCACCATAATCATGGTCTGAAAGATTGAAAAGAATTCAATTTCAAGAGAAGGTATTTGTTAGACGGAAGGAAAATAAACGGATATAATGTAGACGGATGGATTACTTGAGCAACACTAAACAAGGCCATCTCGCCCATAGCCTCCGTTGAATGATTACCCAGATCTTCGTAATCTTCGGTAGTGATGATGGAGGAAAGCTGCTCCAGAGCATACTTAGGGTCGTCTTGAAGAAGGGATGGTGGCTTCTTAAGGTTAGAGGATGGACCCGTCATAAGGCCTTTACCGGCCCCATGTTTTGCTGGGGTAACCGTCTTAACACCCTCAGCCATGAGCCCTACGATGGGTTCTAAAGGAACCTTGGGTTTCTTTGGTAGACGGTCTCCTTTGGACGGCTGTTTTCTTTTTGAAGAGACCGTCTCCTTGGCTTCAGTAACTATGGCCTCCTTATTCTTAGTGACGGCCTCCTTATTCTTGGCAGCATTGGCCTTTACTAACGCCCTTCTCTTGGCATCGTCCATTTCTGTGAAAATGAACAAGTAAAGTTAGTCAAAAAACAAAATGTCAATTATTTGAATAAGATTGGAACGACGGACTCACGTTGACGGGTCCTGGCTTCGTATTTAATTGCTGCCGGAGTTGGTGCAGGTCCGTCACAATACCAATGAATGGTCTCGAGGTTGACCAGCTTAGCCCAGGTCCTTTCCTTCGACATAGTCTTGTTAAAAATATTTTTGAGAAAACTGAACTCCTCAAGGCTAACTTATGGCCGTCGTCTAACTGTAAAAAGGGGGTGGACGGTTAGAAAAAGATTTGAACTAGTTATGTTAACCTGAACGGTAATATGAAAGGCTTTCTACATATTAGGACGGATTCATACCAGTTTCTAACAATATGCCCCATGTAGTATCGACGGGCACATATTCTGTGTCACCTGGACGACCTATCCACTTGTCACCCTCTAGAAAAAAATAACGACTCTTCCAGTCTCTGTTGGAGTCTGGGATCTCATATATTACCTTTAACAAAGAACTTCTAGCTACAAAACTATATATGCCCCTAGATTTATCTATCTCATCCAGACAGTAGCAATGACGGAATTCTCTTACCGTCAACCTCCTAGCTCCATTTGACCAAGCTTCATAAAGAATCTCCATGGCTATGAAGACCCTCCAGGCATTGGAAGATATTTGGTTGACGGATAAACCTAGGTACTTGAGTAGTTCGCGGTGAAGGGTGCTCAGTGGAAACCTAAGCCCTGCCTTCAACATCTGCTCATACACCCCAACTCCCTCTACCCCTTCATAGTAGCATTTCTCTGATTTATAGGGTAGACGGATGGGGAGTTTTTCTGGAATCTGATAGTTAGCCCTAATTGTTTTGAAATGGGTCTCTTTGATGGTAGATGTGAAATAGTTGACCGTCCACTCTGGAAGCATGATGAACTCCCTTGGTCCATCAGCTCCTACGACGGGTCTTACTTGTTCCTCGTCATCCTCATAACCTTTCTCTGATTCAGCCAATTCCGTATCCTCATTTGTTGAGGACGGAGAAGAGGCGGACGGACTCCTATCTTCACTTGGACTCTGTGGGTCGTTATGACCAGGCGGGTATACTTCCTCGTAGTCAGCCTCGTCACGGACAACTGACTGATTACTTGACGCACTAGACATTTCCTACAAATGACGACAAAACCTAAGACTCTGACGAGTCTATGAATAGGTAACAAGAGTTTTTAAGATATAATTCGACGGTTGAAAAGCAAGACGAGTTAGAACTTACCAATTTGTAGAACGGATGGAAAGGCAATAATGACGGAAGCAAGTGAGTGAACGGGTTAGCCTGACAGGGATGGCGGATCGCGCTCTAACAAGTATGAGTCTCTTCAAAATAAGAAAATGAGGAGTGAAGGTTTGATATTTATAAAGGAAATGCACGGAAGACGAAGCGACGCCTTAATCCAAAACAACATCCAATGAAAGAATGACACGTGTTATTGTCCTTGATGTCAGGGCTTTTTTCCAAATGACACCGACGACCCCCGGACCTCTGAACCGTCATCCTATAATCACAGACCGTCACCCCATGTGTCCGAATATGAATGACGGACCCATGAGCTGAAGGGGGCAATTAAAAGCGTAAAAATCTTTATGAGATGGGCCTGACGGATCATTCTTCGTGGGCCAATAGAGGACGGGCCCAGACATCCTCTTTCCGTTGTAAACGGATCCATCTTGAACGGGTCTAGTATCTGCGATCCGTTATGAACGGATCCAGCTCGGATGGACATGATGGCGACGGGTTCAACTACTAGCATGAAGACCCCTGTTATAAGATACTTGCGGCACACTTCAAGGAATCCCGGGGTGAAAGGAATTCTAGTGATAAAAGGATTCTAGAATATACACACATTAATGAGTATCTTTCCCACAAGGAAATATCTTGTCCATCACGTTTAGGATTTTACAAAGAAGAGTCCTATAAGGAAAAGACTTCCGCGTGAAGGAAGAGATGTCAATCTTCTACTACTATAAAAGCCCCAATACCCTCATAAATCAAGGTACGCATAATTAACCAATCTCTAGCACTCTAGAGTTGAAGAAGTTCTAACTTAACCTTTGGAGGGTATTTGGCCGACACCACACCGGTGCTTTTCGCAAGATTTTTCTTTCCTTTGTTGTGCAGGTTTACATTCGAAGGCATAGGTATCGTGTGGCTCATTGGTGAATTTCTTGACATCATCACTATGAAAATGTCACTTTGTGGCTTTTTGGGTGGGGCAACCCCCGAGAACACTTAATATTTTTGTTTGGTTAATAATAGATGGGATATGATGATGAGATAATAAGAAAACGAACTCACCTGGAAGCTTAAAAGATTTTTTTTCGTGTTGGTTGAAAGTTCTTAATTTGTACAAAAGAGATTTTCCTTTCCCCTTCCCTTTCTTTCACTCCTTTTGGCCTATAGTAGGAAACACTCCTATATATCTTTTAGTCTCTGTACATTAATGCTAAGGACCCCATCGGCCTTGGGTCCCAAAGAATTTGAAAATTATGAAACAGTTCAGAGTGGACAATATATCAAATCAGGCATAGAAAAGATAGCACTATTTCATATATAATAAATTGCGTTTCAACTTTCAACTTTGTTAAGTAGATTGTGAATGTGATGCCTGAACCAATAGACCAAAAACTTCTGTCCAATATATCAAATTAGTGAAATGGTAGTCTCTAATTTTTTTTTTATGCTTAGTTCAACAATCACTGTCCATACACTCCCATGTACTTATTTTAAAGTATATTGCCCCCACATTGAATTCACTTTATTATCTTGATAATTATCAAAGTAATATTGCATTGCATGGTGTGTTTCACATGGGATAGGGTTTTAAATTATTAGCATAGCCAATGGGGCCAAAGGTTGAAACATGATCGAGTACAAAACGAGAATTTCATGTCCCATATATGGGACAATGCATTGTACCTCTTTTTTTTTTTTTTTACTCTTCCTAGTTTCACTCTGTTTCTGAGGGCTACAGAAATTGAATAGGCATATATAGTAAAAAAGAAAAGAAAAAAAGAGAGTAGGCAGGTTTGCTGTGCTGGTTGTTTACGTTAGCTCAATAATTTGCCATTTGTGCATGTCGTTATGCATGTAAAATCGTGCATTGCGTATTCACGTGCATCTTTAAAAATAAATAAATAAAATTAGGCATGCAATCTACTTTAACCATGAAAGAGACGTTAAAATTAAATTATAAACCTTCCCGGCGGTGTACTAGTGTCATCCCTTGCTATTTCCTTATAAAATTAACAAATATGTTTTACTAAAAGAAATTAACATTTTGCGTTCCTTTCATCTTTAAGACTTGAGAAAATTAGTGGGTTTTAATTATCTCAACTGGTAAAGTTTTTTATGGTTGAATAAAAAATCTGAGGTTCAATCACTGTCTACCCAAAAAACTGATTGGTGTTTTGATCTGATGATAAAAAGTTATTATCAAGAGTAGGGATGTCAATGTTCGACCCAATTCGCGAATACAACACCAACCCAACACTGGTTTTTGTGGGTTAGGGTTGGGCCTTATCGGGTTAGGGTTGGGTCTCAACGAGTTTGGGTTATAAACAGGTTGACCTGAACGCGATACGATAAGAAATGTGTCATAAGCGGGTCAACCTGCGTGACTCGCAATAAATACGTTTGACACATCAATTTATTCGTATCAGCCCGAAATGACACATTTAACACAACCGTTTTAACTCATATAACAAATAAATATTCATTTTATTTTAAATTTGTCAAATAACTTTTATATCCAACCTATATTTTAAACTTAAAAAGAAAAGTGAGTAATTACAAAAACTTATAAGGGATATAATTGGAAATTGAAATGAATTGAAGACTTGAAGTGTATTCACTACTTTTGGGATGTAAAAAAAAAAAAAAAAATATATATATATATATATATATAGATGGATGTTATATTTAATATTAAGTAAGTTGAAATAGGTTATGTCACATTCACGTCAACTCAACACAACCCATTTATTAAGTGTGTCAAGTGGGTTGGGTCAGGTCAACCCGCTTTATTAATAAGTCGGGTTAAAGTTGAAAGATCATGACACGATTATTAAATAGGTTAGGTTCGGGTTAAGCCATTTAGTCGAATACCCATACTTTGAAACGACACGACACGAATCTGACATACTAACCCAAATTGACACCCCTACAAAAGTGGACGCAATAGGTTGAAACTTTCTCTCTCTCTCTCTCAAAAAAAAAAAAAAAAAAAAAAAAAAAAAAAAAAAAAAAAAACTTGAGGCAGATTAAGTAATCATGATGGTTTTGAACAAGTAAGAAATGTCTGACATGCCATAGAACCAGGCCAACTCTTAATTAGTGTATATAATTGACTAACTTTTTGTTTTTAATTTGATTTTATTTTATTTTTTCAAATTTGGAAATATAGTCCTATCCTAAACTAGTTTCAAATTTAGTTCTTTATTCACATGTGAATTCCAAAAATAAAGAAAAAGTTTACAAATTTTCTTATACAAATGCATACTTTCACAAAACAAAAACTGCATTTTTAAATTTGGTTTTTTCACATTCATGTTCTCATGAGTCGCAAAAATTCATTTTAAAATTTTTATTTTTTTCTTTCAAAATTTCCAGAAATATATTTTACCTCCAATATTTATGAGAAAATTCAGTTTTTTTCATTGTTATTTTTTAATATATTAAATGTTGGCTTTGACGATGAAATTTGGATTATATACTATACTAATACGTACGCATGTGCTAAAATAGTTAAAAATTAATTATGATAAATAATATTTTAGATAAACAGAATTTAAAAAATTGCATGCTGATGACTGGTTATAATTTAAGTCCAAACAAATTGAATATAAAATGAAATGTTTTGATTTGATTTTTATTTTATTTCAGATTTATATTGTAACAAAATCGAACTAGATAGATTAGTACTTTAACAACAATCCCTTTATTTTAGTCGATTTGGCACTCATATTTGGACTGGTCCGTGTGTCTCCACTTGCACAATGTGGAGCACAAGGCAAAATCATTTAAGGGGTCCTTTCCTTCCCATGTGTTTTGGCACTGCCCCTCTGTGTCATTAACTTATTGTATTTGTCTATTATTTTTCTTCATTTTCCTGAGCATAGGTTTCGGATTTATTTATTTATAATCTTCTTTTCTTGGAGTTGAGGTCCAAGAGATCTCTTCATTCAAATCCTGATTTCAAACATTAATGCCCTTCCCTCTGATTTCACATCGTCCTGTCTCATTGTCTCCGCTGATCATTTCTTTTAAAATTTTTTAAAAATAGTCTATTAACAAATGCTTTAAAATACCCGTTAATCAAATCATTCTTAAAAATATACTTTTTAATTCTAATTGTTTAATGACCGTTAACATTTATCATTTTTTATTTTTTTGCTGCAACATTAATTTATCATCATTCGTCTTTTGGTTATACTGTTCAATGTTCACAGTTATTTTTTAAAATCACTTCTCTAAAATATATATATATATAGAGAGAGAGAGAGAGAGAGTTACACCTTGTGTAACTCTAAAGAGTTACAAATTTTTTAAACCATTGGATTTAAGTAGATCCAATGGTTAAAAAAAGATCCTCATTAATGCTAATATCCTAATTGATCTAATTTATTATCTCTTATTTAATACATTCTATACGTATTTCTAAGCCCAAAAAATTTATACGGCTAACTCTTTCTCTCTCCACTGCACGTCTCTCTCTCTTTCTCTATGCACATTTTTTTCTCTCTATCTCCTTCGTGGCTCTTCTACAAGGCATTTCGTGGAGTACTATGGCAGGTTGGTGTTGTCAGTAGTGTTGTCCATAGTTCTTGTTCTTAAAAAGCCAAATGGACGAGTTTTGAACTTTGACGTGGTTAACAGATCGAGTTGATAATGTTGCTTGCTTTCTTTTCTTTTGATTAATTTATCATATCAAAGTGGCAGACAAATCAATGAAAAAGGGAAAAAAAAAAAAAACAAAACAAAACAAAAGCATGTAAAATGATAATGTTGCTTGCTTTCTTTTCTTTTGATTAATTTATCATATCAAAGTGGCAGACAAATCAATGAAAAAGGAAAAAAAAAAAAACAAAAAACAAAAGCATGTAAAATGGAAACCACATGTGGTATTGTATTTGTGTTTGGAAAACTTTCAAATCGTTATACAATTAAGGAAAATTAAGTGGTCAATGGTTGTTAGAGTTCCCAATTAATATTTTATTTTAATCTTAAAAAATGGCTAAACAAGAGTTGTTCTTTTTTAATATTTTTGTGTCTGCAATAAGTTCTGCAGATTCAAGCAATAGATTGAATCTGCACCATCTGTTGAATCTACACCATTTGTGGCTTTTTTTTTTTTCTTTTGGTTATACTGTTCAATGTTCACAGTTATTTTTTAAAACCACTTCTCTAAAATATATATATATATATATATATAGAGAGAGAGAGAGAGAGAGAGAGAGTGAGTTACACCTTGTGTAACTCTAAAGAGTTACAAATTTTTTAAACCATTGGATTTAAGTAGATCCAATGGTTAAAAAAAGATCCTCATTAATGCTAATATCCTAATTGATCTAATTTATTATCTCTTATTTAATATATTCTATACTTATTTCTAAGCCCAAAAAATTTATTCGGCTAACTCTTTCTCTCTCCACTGCACGTCTCTCTCTCTTTCTCTATGCACATTTTTTTCTCTCTATCTCCTTCGTGGCTCTTCTACAAGGCATTTCGTGGAGTACTATGGCAGGTTGGTGTTGTCAATAGTGTTGTCCATAGTTCTTGTTCTTAAAAAGCCAAATGGACGAGTTTTGAACTTTGACGTGGTTAACAGATCGAGTTGATAATGTTGCTTGCTTTCTTTTCTTTTGATTAATTTATCATATCAAAGTGGCAGACAAATCAATGAAAAAGGAAAAAAAAAAAAAAAACAAAACAAAAGCATGTAAAATGGAAACCACACATGTGGTATTGTATTTGTGTTTGGAAAACTTTCAAATCGTTATACAATTAAGGAAAATTAAGTGGTCAATGGTTGTTAGAGTTCCCAATTAATATTTTATTTTAATCTTAGAAAATGACTAAACAAGAGTTGTTCTTTTTTAATATTTTTGTGTCTGCAATAAGTTCTGCAGATTCAAGCAATAGATTGAATCTGCACCATCTGTTGAATCTACACCATTTGTGGCTTTTTTTTTTTTTTTTGGTTATACTGTTCAATGTTCACAGTTATTTTTTAAAACCACTTCTCTAAAATATATATATATATATATATATATAGAGAGAGAGAGAGAGAGAGAGAGAGAGAGTTACATCTTGTGTAACTCTAAAGAGTTACAAATTTTTTAAACCATTGGATTTAAGTAGATCCAATGGTTAAAAAAAGATCCTCATTAATTCTAATATCCTAATTGATCTAATTTATTATCTCTTATTTAATACATTTTATACTTATTTCTAAGCCCAAAAAATTTATATGGCTAACTCTTTCTCTCTCCACTGCACGTCTCTCTCTCTTTCTCTATGCACATTTTTTTTCTCTCTATCTCCTTCGTGGCTCTTCTACAAGGCATTTCGTGGAGTACTATGGCAGGTTGGTGTTGTCAGTAGTGTTGTCCATAGTTCTTGTTCTTAAAAAGCCAAATGGGCGAGTTTTGAACTTTGACGTGGTTAACAGATCGAGTTGATAATGTTGCTTGCTTTCTTTTCTTTTGATTAATTTATCATATCAAAGTGGTAGACAAATCAATGAAAATGGAAAAAAAAAAAAAAAAAAAAAAACAAAAGCATGTAAAATGATAATGTTGCTTGCTTTCTTTTCTTTTGATTAATTTATCATATCAAAGTGGCAGACAAATCAATGAAAAAGGAAAAAAAAAAAAAAAAAAAAAAAAAAAAAACAAAAGCATGTAAAATGGAAACCACATGTGGTATTGTATTTGTGTTTGGAAAACTTTCAAATCGTTATACAATTAAGGAAAATTAAGTGGTCAATGGTTGTTAGAGTTCCCAATTAATATTTTATTTTAATCTTAAAAAATGGCTAAACAAGAGTTGTTCTTTTTTAATATTTTTGTGTCTGCAATAAGTTTTGCAGATTCAAGCAATAGATTGAATCTGCACCATCTGTTGAATCTACACCATTTGTGGCTTTTTTTTTTTTTTTTTGGTTATACTGTTCAATGTTCACAGTTATTGTTTAAAACCACTTCTCTAAAATATATATATATATATATATATATATAGAGAGAGAGAGAGAGAGAGAGAGAGAGAGAGAGAGTTACATCTTGTGTAACTCTAAAGAGTTACAAATTTTTTAAACCATTGGATTTAAGTAGATCCAATGGTTAAAAAAAGATCCTCATTAATGCTAATATCCTAATTGATCTAATTTATTATCTCTTATTTAATACATTTTATACTTATTTCTAAGCCCAAAAAATTTATACGGCTAACTCTTTCTCTCTCCACTGCACGTCTCTCTCTCTTTCTCTATGCACATTTTTTTCTCTCTATCTCCTTCGTGGCTCTTCTACAAGGCATTTCGTGGAGTACTATGGCAGGTTGGTGTTGTCAGTAGTGTTGTCCATAGTTCTTGTTCTTAAAAAGCCAAATGGACGAGTTTTGAACTTTGACGTGGTTAACAGATCGAGTTGATAATGTTGCTTGCTGTCTTTTCTTTTGATTAATTTATCATATCAAAGTGGTAGACAAATCAATGAAAAAGGAAAAAAAAAAAAAAAAAAACAAAAGCATGTAAAATGATAATGTTGCTTGATTTCTTTTCTTTTGATTAATTTATCATATCAAAGTGGCAGACAAATCAATGAAAAAGGAAAAAAAAAAAAAAAAAAAAAAACAAAAGCATGTAAAATGGAAACCACATGTGGTATTGTATTTGTGTTTGGAAAACTTTCAAATCGTTATACAATTAAGGAAAATTAAGTGGTCAATGGTTGTTAGAGTTCCCAATTAATATTTTATTTTAATTTTAAAAAATGACTAAACAAGAGTTGTTCTTTTTAAATATTTTTGTGTCTGCAATAAGTTCTATAGATTCAAGCAATAGATTGAATCTGCACCATCTGTTGAATCTACACCATTTGTGGCTTTTTTTTTTTTTTTTTTTTTGCTTCGGGGGACCTGACTGTGGAGGAGATAGAGAGAAAAAACGTGCAAAGAGAAAGAGAGAGACGTGAAGTGCAGGTAGAAAGAGCTAGCTGTATAAATTTTTTGGGCTTAGAAATAAATATAGAATGTATTAAATAAGAGATAATAAAATAAATCAATTAGAATATTAGCATTAATGAATATCTGTTTTTGACTTTGGATCAACTTAAATCTTATTGTTTAAAAAATGTGTAACTTAAACATCTCTCTCTCTCTCTCACACACACACATATATATATATATAGATATATATTTATATATATTAAGGCCTTGCATCTGTTATATTTGTGGAACTTCCTTTTTTGAAACATTTATGTGGGAGGTTGGTCCCGTTATGAGCTCACAGTCCCAGTAAAAGATGTGATTTTTTTTTTCAACTAGATTAGACACTAACATGGCCCATCTTGACATTAATATGGCAATGTGTGATTAACTAGATGAAAAGCATGCTGTGCGAGTTGGTGTGACCTTAACCTAACCTTTTACTTTGATATTTTCCCCCCAACCCCCCCCCCCCCCCCCTCTGTTGAATCTACACCATTTGTGGCTTTTTTTTTTTTTTTTTGGTTATACTGTTCAATGTTCACAGTTATTTTTTAAAACCACTTCTCTAAAATATATATATATATATATATATATATATAGAGAGAGAGAGAGAGAGAGAGAGAGAGAGAGAGAGAGTTACATCTTGTGTAACTCTAAAGAGTTACAAATTTTTTAAACCATTGGATTTAAGTAGATCCAATGGTTAAAAAAAGATCCTCATTAATTCTAATATCCTAATTGATCTAATTTATTATCTCTTATTTAATACATTTTATACTTATTTCTAAGCCCAAAAAATTTATATGGCTAACTCTTTCTCTCTCCACTGCACGTCTCTCTCTCTTTCTCTATGCACATTTTTTTTCTCTCTATCTCCTTCGTGGCTCTTCTACAAGGCATTTCGTGGAGTACTATGGCAGGTTGGTGTTGTCAGTAGTGTTGTCCATAGTTCTTGTTCTTAAAAAGCCAAATGGGCGAGTTTTGAACTTTGACGTGGTTAACAGATCGAGTTGATAATGTTGCTTGCTTTCTTTTCTTTTGATTAATTTATCATATCAAAGTGGTAGACAAATCAATGAAAATGGAAAAAAAAAAAAAAAAAAAAAACAAAAGCATGTAAAATGATAATGTTGCTTGCTTTCTTTTCTTTTGATTAATTTATCATATCAAAGTGGCAGACAAATCAATGAAAAAGGAAAAAAAAAAAAAAAAAAAAAAAAAAAAAAAAAAAAAAAAAAAAAAAAAAAAAAAAAAACAAAAGCATGTAAAATGGAAACCACATGTGGTATTGTATTTGTGTTTGGAAAACTTTCAAATCGTTATACAATTAAGGAAAATTAAGTGGTCAATGGTTGTTAGAGTTCCCAATTAATATTTTATTTTAATCTTAAAAAATGGCTAAACAAGAGTTGTTCTTTTTTAATATTTTTGTGTCTGCAATAAGTTTTGCAGATTCAAGCAATAGATTGAATCTGCACCATCTGTTGAATCTACACCATTTGTGGCTTTTTTTTTTTTTTTTTTGGTTATACTGTTCAATGTTCACAGTTATTGTTTAAAACCACTTCTCTAAAATATATATATATATATATATATAGAGAGAGAGAGAGAGAGAGAGAGAGAGAGAGAGAGAGAGTTACATCTTGTGTAACTCTAAAGAGTTACAAATTTTTTAAACCATTGGATTTAAGTAGATCCAATGGTTAAAAAAAGATCCTCATTAATGCTAATATCCTAATTGATCTAATTTATTATCTCTTATTTAATACATTTTATACTTATTTCTAAGCCCAAAAAATTTATACGGCTAACTCTTTCTCTCTCCACTGCACGTCTCTCTCTCTTTCTCTATGCACATTTTTTTCTCTCTATCTCCTTCGTGGCTCTTCTACAAGGCATTTCGTGGAGTACTATGGCAGGTTGGTGTTGTCAGTAGTGTTGTCCATAGTTCTTGTTCTTAAAAAGCCAAATGGACGAGTTTTGAACTTTGACGTGGTTAACAGATCGAGTTGATAATGTTGCTTGCTGTCTTTTCTTTTGATTAATTTATCATATCAAAGTGGTAGACAAATCAATGAAAAAGGAAAAAAAAAAAAAAAAAAAACAAAAGCATGTAAAATGATAATGTTGCTTGATTTCTTTTCTTTTGATTAATTTATCATATCAAAGTGGCAGACAAATCAATGAAAAAGGAAAAAAAAAAAAAAAAAAAAACAAAAGCATGTAAAATGGAAACCACATGTGGTATTGTATTTGTGTTTGGAAAACTTTCAAATCGTTATACAATTAAGGAAAATTAAGTGGTCAATGGTTGTTAGAGTTCCCAATTAATATTTTATTTTAATCTTAAAAAATGACTAAACAAGAGTTGTTCTTTTTAAATATTTTTGTGTCTGCAATAAGTTCTATAGATTCAAGCAATAGATTGAATCTGCACCATCTGTTGAATCTACACCATTTGTGGCTTTTTTTTTTTTTTTTTTTTTTGCTTCGGGGGACCTGACTGTGGAGGAGATAGAGAGAAAAAACGTGCAAAGAGAAAGAGAGAGACGTGAAGTGCAGGTAGAAAGAGCTAGCTGTATAAATTTTTTGGGCTTAGAAATAAATATAGAATGTATTAAATAAGAGATAATAAAATAAATCAATTAGAATATTAGCATTAATGAATATCTGTTTTTGACTTTGGATCAACTTAAATCTTATTGTTTAAAAAATGTGTAACTTAAACATCTCTCTCTCTCTCTCACACACACACACATATATATATATATAGATATATATTTATATATATTAAGGCCATGCATCTGTTATATTTGTGGAACTTCCTTTTTTGAAACATTTATGTGGGAGGTTGGTCCCGTTATGAGCTCACAGTCCCAGTAAAAGATGTGATTTTTTTTTTCAACTAGATTAGACACTAACATGGCCCATCTTGACATTAATATGGCAATGTGTGATTAACTAGATGAAAAGCATGCTGTGCGAGTTGGTGTGACCTTAACCTAACCTTTTACTTTGATATTTTCCCCCCAACCCCCACCCCCCCCCCCCCCCCCCCCCCCCCCAAAAATAAAGCCTAACCTTTTACTTTTTGTAGAGGTTTAGGACCCGTTTGTTACAACAGTTTTCAGTATTTAAACAATACTATACGTATTTCTATATACTTTTTTACCCACATGTATTTCCAAAAAATACAAACAATATTATTAGAACAACATTACTAAACGTGCCCTTAGATTTAGAATAATAAACTTAGCTTTGATTATTATGGTCTATTACTTAATTAATTTAAGCATCCTTTGGTTATATTGCCTTATTGGGGTTTGAGACTAAGGGTCTGTTTGGATACAGCTTATTCTTGCTGAAAGTTACTGAAAACTGATTGTTGCTGAAAACACTGTAACAAAATAATTTTTAAATGTATAAATAGTACCGTGAGACCCATTTTTTATTTTTTTTAATGCATGAACAATGTTGCTACAGTGCATGAACAGTGCGCTACAGTGCACAAACAGTGATAATTGTCTCTGCATAGTGATTTTACTGTTCATGAGTTGAAAAAAAAAAAAAAAAAATCCAAAAAGTGAAATAGGAAACGCAGCCGCAACTTAAAGTGTTATCCAAACACATACTAAGTATCAAGAATATGATAAAGTTCTGGTTATCCATTTTCCTTTTTAGATGCATTATACTAAAACTTTCATACCTGCTAAAGCATGGAATATATCTAAGATATATTTTTTTTTTTCCTAATCTTCCTTTTCTTTCCTCTTTTTCCTTTGTAATAGCTAGGGAGGAAGGTCTTCGGTGTGCTTTATATTGCCTTTTCTTTCTTTCGGTTGGAGCGGTTGAAGCCTTAGGGAATAATATATTGTGCTCACATTTATATATTGTAATTCCATATTCTCATATCTTTTCCGCTTTCCTTTGATTCCTTGCGTGGCAAAGAAATAAAGAAGAGTATCATAAACTCAGAGATGAGAATATTTGATCAATTAGGATAATTTCATTGTAAATGAACCGATCAAAATTGACTTAGAAAAACAAAAAACCAAAAAGGTACCTTAAATTTGACATGGCAATTAATAGAAAAATGGTAAATGAAATTTAGCTTCATTTTTTATTCTTAATTTTTATACTATATGCATTCCACAATATATTAATCATGCAAAACCAAAATTCACTATACCAGACCAAGCCCAAAAAAAAAATACAAGTTGCAAAAGGCCAATTAATCAAAGATTTGACTTGACCCTTACTTTCGATTTTTAGTGACATATATTAGTTTATTAAGTCGTGTATCATGCATGGTATAGTTTAGATACTTTTCAATTTTAAAGCACTTGTTTTTGTTGCCATAAACTAATCAAATGATAAATCAAGTGGACCATCCTGATGAATTTGTCCCCGTAATTATCCTAATCATACTTGCTAGCATTTTTTTGTCGTAATTAGCCTATAGCCTGGGAATTTTAATTACTAACTTACATAATAAGACTTCATTACTCATCAGACTTGACCCAACTCATTGTGATTATATTTGATTCATTTGAAGGTTAATAAATATCAAGATGCATGACAGCTTGTTGTTAGGTAAAGATTGATTACCAGTTAAAATTACACTAAGTGATGCACAGATCTCTTCTACTTCTTTATCCTCTCCAATTTATAAGAAAGGGATTTGAGTAAAGCAAAAAATAGATATGAAAATGACATAAAGTGAAAGACCCAATTCTTGATTTTTCCAGTGTGTGACTGCATGTCAAAATTCAATGGCGGCTCCAGAAATTTTGTTTAGGGGTTCATTAAAAATTTCTAATAAAAAGATATCTTAAATATGTCGAGTTATCGACAAAAAATAATAATTATTATAATATGTGAAGTTTTACAATTTTATTTTACAAGTTTTTAAATTTTGAATGTTACATGATAGTTCATTACGAGTATCTATTACCAATGTGGATAGTTATGAGCCTATGACCATTTTATTTTGTTAAGTTTGTCTAACATTTTTTTTATACAATTGTTGTTATCTATTTGACTTTGTTTTTATAAAAATATTTTAGACTAAATGACTAATCTCAACTCATTGGCTCCGTATTAATTATTAACACACAATCACACTCATTCACACATAAAATTATATACTACGTGTCTACTTAACCAATCAAATGCTTAAACAATCGCTAACTTTACAATTTTTTTCTTGAATTTTACTTACTTTATAACAAAAGTTATTATAATACGATAACAATACTACATGTAAAAAAACCATCTCTATTATAAAGTTATATTATATTTATATTGCACACACAGACAGCCACATACATCGTAATTTACACAAATAACATTATAACAAAAAATAATGTACACAATCAATATTAGACACACTCACACAAATATAATATAAATTTATAAAAAAGAATTACACTTATAATTCACAAACACGTACTTTTTACTCTTAGAGCTGAAAATATTTGTAAAAAGAATATGCAAGATTTAAGTTAGTGTGTGCAAAAAAATATTTTTAAGGATAAATTAAAGTATTAAACTAACAAAAAAAAAAAATTACATGTATAAAATTTTTTTTTTTTTTGAAGTCAGGGGGTTCATTTGAACCCCCTGATTAAGTTATAGCGCCGCCCCTGTCAAAATTGGAAGCTTAAAGTTTTCGTATATCTAGAAGTTGTGGTTTTTACTTTTTACTATTTAGATGCTTCCCTAACGACCTAATATTATTAAGTTAGAGTGGAATTTGCCCTTTTTTACGTAAAAGTTATCATCCACTTCTTTCATATATTATCTTCTTGTTACAATACCTTAGCTCATAATCTTGATGAAGCTTAAGGCATCATAGAATAAAAGAGGGAAACATTTAGTTTTTCCTTTTTAATGGTAAAAGACCAACACTTTTGGTGTTCATTGCGTGTGTGGAATTCAGTTTTGTTTTGCATTGTTGTTTTCTTTTTTTGGTAGTGAACAATTGTCAATCTCAGAATGAAAGAAAGGTCAGTAGTTATGGCTGAATACTTGAATATACTTACCTTAAAAGTTATATTTTACTTGTACTGATTATTGATTAAGACAATTTCCATATATGTTTAAATACTAAGGCTTGATTGATAAGAGCACGGGTATCTTAGATTAAAAGAAGTGTATCTAAATATCATTTTTTTTAAGAAACAAATTAAACACACATTTAATTACACTCTCTTACCAAGCTTAAACACATTACTTAACCCAAAGTACCATTACAAAAATGCATCTAAATATTTATTAATTGTTTGTGTACGCGTGTCATGTCTCACCACATCATAAAAGGAACATTGCCAGCCCAAAAAGTATGCAACTCTCAAGCGTTTGTTTAGAAGAAAAGCATCCAACATTTGAATTTCATGCATTGAATAAAAAAAATTGTGTTTAATTATCTAAAAAAAAACTGGGGGAAAAAAAATACTAACCCCATATGTGGTTTCCGCGTAAAACACAAAACATGTTTTGTATTGTCTTATATCTAAACCACTAATAATGTAACACTAAACTTCTTAAGAATTGGGGTGTGATATCAAACTTTCCTTGTGATAGTATTTTATGTGACAGTGAAAATAATATAAAAAAAAGTGTCAACTCAATTTATGTTTTCATTACTCTTTTACGAGTTACACAAAAATAATACTCAAGGGACGTTGGATGCATGTTACCCTTAAAACTTCATGGAATTCAGTGTTTTTAAAGGAAAACACAAACAGTTGGTCACATATATGGAAGTATTGTTGTATTGGTAATCTTAATTCCAAATTAAAAAAAAAAAAGGAAAAAAGAAGCTAACGTATATTGCAAATTAAACAGATAAATCCAAATGCTTCTTGACAAGAAATAAAAACCACTCAATGAGGGAAGGTGGCGGTGAGTTATGTCCATACTCCATACAATATATATTTCAATTATACACGGATAGTAATTCTATTTCAGAGATTATACACGGATAGTAAATTAGTAATTCCATTTCAGAGGATTATACGTAATTATTCTAGTAAATGAATTGTAGGCTCTGCTTTGAATGTAGGCTTTATTTACAAAATTATTAAGCGTTCTCGTAGTACAACGATGTGAAACTATCTCTTCTTACATAAATGATAAATGTTATCATAGATTTAATTAGTAAGACTTAATATTAATAAGACTTACTATTATGTAAATTAAAGAAAGTGTATCACATCATTGTACTCTTGAAATACTAAATAATTACTACTCGCTTCATGTCTAGTTTGATTGTTATAAGACTGTCAAGGACTAAAACTCGCCTGGCAAATGAGTTCTAGTACAAAATCGAAAAGAATGCTTTACATTCCAAGTGAGATGCATGCCCAACAAGTCCCATATTACACCTTTAGTGATGTAAATTTTTTTTTTCTTGATAGGTAATGAAGGAAATTTTTTATGCTACTAATGTTCAAGTTCCTCTTCAGTATAATATTTGGATTCTTATCGCATGCAGCCTCTTTTTTTGGTGTAGTAAATAAGGACTTCACTTAACATTAAACATCCATTACAAATGTGTTTAATGAAGTTAACCTGTTAGAGTACAAACCATCCTAGTAGCATCTAACTTTAACAAAAGTGGAGGTTACAAAGTGTACGAATTGTTAGCATTATCTTTGCTTTGCAGCTTTATTAGCAAACTTATTGGCTTCACAGGGCACAGGCCTAGCTAGATAATGAAACATACATGTTCAATATATATATATATATATATATATATAAGACAAAGTACCATATTAAACTAGCAGTGTTTGTGAGTTCGCTTTCCACATCTTGCTTCTGATTTTTTTTGGAGTTCCCCTATGTTTTTATATTTTGATCTACAGTGTAGGATATAAAAAAAAAATTGCAACTATCATGTTTTTAATTAAAATAATCTACTTTTGAGCTTTATTTAATCAATTATCTTTATATATATCCTTTGGATAATATGTATTTTTAAATTAACGACAAAGTTTTATCTCATCTCTTATCATGATATTGCTGATAAAAGTCCAATTTTTATTTTTTTATTTCACACGTTTGTGGTTGTGGAGAATCTGGAGGTCACACTGGCACTTATATGAATTATGGCTGAGTCTTTTTTTACTCATCTTTTGGGGCACCTTCAATTAATTCCTGGGGTTGGGTACGGGCAAAAGGATATCAATTACGCTAGCTGGTACCTTTTTGTTTGAAAGAATCCAACTACCATGTGCCCTGATTTGTGGGCCGTAGAATTTCATTCACCAATGCACAACGAAATTGGGTTAACTATTCAATTTATCTTCATTTAATGAAGTTACAAGTCTTTTCATTAAAAAAAAAAAAATAGGGGGGGGAGGGGGGGTGCGTTGGTAACTATTCAATTGGATGCTTCTAAATAAAAATAAAAAAAAAACATAAAAAAAGCAAAAAACAAAAGCAAACTATTCAATTAGATAAGAGATACTGCTCACCCAAAGACAAGGGCAACATCAATTAAAAAAAAAAGAAAAAAGATGAGGGCAACATTTTATTTTAATAAGGTAACTATTCTTTATTTTAAGAAAAAAGATAAAATAATGTAATAATAGGATAACTATTTTTTTTTTTGGGTAGAAAATAGGGTAACTAACACGAATTAAATAATAAATAATTTTTTAAATTATATTTTTTAGCTGTTTATAAAGTTAACATATCAGCTAGTAAGATGTGGTGTAACTCAATTTTATCACTGAATTATTAGTTGCGTCAGATTTAATTATTGAAAAATTTATAATACTTAATATGACTTTTGTTATGTGAAGAACAAGTGTTAATTAATGTGATAATTTTTTTTTTTGTGTGTCATTATTGTGGGAGGACTTTCGTCTCGGCCCCTAATCAGGTATTGTCCTCTTTGAAAATGGCGTTGAGCTCCCTTAGTGCTCAAGAATTTGCTCAATCCCACATTGGGGAGAGACGCCTCCCACTCATGCCTTATAAGTTTTTGGTCTAAGGATGAGTGTACCACTACTACACATGTGTATTGAGCAAGAATAAGATTTGGGCTTCGTATGCTGTGGTAGTGTACTCCTTCAGGTAAGACCTCATGGGCAGTTCGAAGGGGGAAGGTGGGGGTTTTTTCTTAAACCCTAAAAGGCGCTTTTTTGTGGGAGGACTTTTGTCTCAGCCCCCAATCAGGTATTGTCCTCTTTGGAAATGGCGTTAAGCCTTAATCCTTAAGGATTTGCTCAATCCCACATTGGGGAGAGATGCCTCCCACTCATGCCTTATAATGTTGGAGGTGACATGTTAGGTATATGGACATAACTTTTTTTCACAACCATTAACATGCAGGTATGTTATGATTACTGCATAATAAAAATTGTGCCAATGATTAATATAGTATTACTATAATTAAAACATGTCATATAAATAGTTGTGAAGAACATTATGCTCATATCGTTACTTCAATATAAAATGAAGTCTTCCTTTAGAAAAGCATTTCCATTTTGCCATGGCATCATTCCTTGCACATATTTACCTCTCTCTAAATATGCTTGAGTGATCATTTTCTAATTTGGGCTAGGAGGAATATGCAATCTATATATATAATAATAGGTGAAGCAGAGAGAGTGTGAAATTGAATTCCAAATTAGAACTCTAATTGTGTGCCATGTGTACTCCTAATTAGAGTTTTAATTTTGTGCCATGTGTCTAGAATCTGAAATTGAAGTTGAATTTTGCATCATGTGGCTAAATGTATGTAGGCTTATTCTCATTAAAACCACTTCTATGTATCGGGTCAAGTGAGTTACTGTGCTAATTAAGTTTTTTCTTGATTTTGCAATCAAATGTGAAAACCAAAGAAATTAATATCGGTGACAAGAACTTGGTTTGGGTACAATGCATAATTTCCAAAAAGATAAATGTATGTGGGCTCATTCTCATTAAAACCACTTCTATGTATCGGGTCAAGTGAGTTACTGTGCTAATTAAGTTTTTTCTTGATTTTGCAGTCAAACGTGAAAACCAAAGAGATTAATATCGGTGATAAGAACTTGGTTTGGGTACATTGCATGATTTCCAAAAAGATAGCAAAGTCAGAGTTTGCATCTTTGTTATAAATTGCTTACAAAGTTTGCATCTTTACATTTGCACTGAGTTTCGAATTAAAGTGCTTTCTTCTTGGTTCTAACATTGAATTTTGTTTACTATTCACTTACAAAGTTTGCATCTTTACATTTGTTATAAATTGCTAATATGTGATTAGATGCACATTATGCCTAGAATTCACTATCCTTATATTTGGCTTTTTGTTTAGGTTTGGCACCTATAACAATGAAGAAAGCACTACTGTGGACCGATGGATGATACTTTTTACAGGCTGCAAAGGAACTTAGTGATCAATGGAAGCTCACGCGAATTGGAAAGGACCCGGCTGTAGATGTCTGAATGGTTGATGTGAGTCACTATGTTTTTAAAAATTTCAGTGAAGGTAAAGGTTATGAACAATGTAAATTTTCCAGAGAGAGATTTATTATTCTATATTTACGCAAGTTTGGTCGCCTTCTTGGAGTGGATCACTCCACCCTGTCTTTCTACTAGAATTTTTTATTCAGATTGTTACAATTTAATCCGAAATTTTATTTGAATTTTCCTATTGTTGTTGCTATCATATATTATCATTCCAATTGTTCAATTAGAATCTGAAATTTGAGTCCAATTTTACTATACACGTGTACAATCTAATTATTTTTAATTTTTCTGTCATGTGTAGAAGCCAATGAGATGAAATTAATAACACATTAAACACTCATGCTTTGGGAATCGGTAGTACCAATCTAAATCCATTAGACCTGTTTCGTGATAATACAACTATGAAGGATGTATAAAAACACACACAAACCCATCTCTCTATAAAAAGAGATTGGAAAGAATTTCTTTTATCAGTCATGGAACTTCAGAGGTTTTTTCTTCACACAAATGCCCATCATGTTACAAAATGACCCATCATAAAACTACAAAATGAGTACAACTCTGAAGGTTTTTTTTCCTTTTTTTTTTTTTAATTTTAAATTTTTTAAGCTACGAAAATTTCAATCACCAATAGATATTGAAGATTCAAAAGCGTGAATGGATCTTTTGGATAAACATTGTCACCAAAGTTCATCTTTCTGTGTAAAATATATATACTGCTAAGTTTTGTTAATGAAATTTTCTGGTTAATAATATGAATTTAGACTTAACTGAGCCTTTTAAACATGAATAAACTCATGATTAATAATATATCCATTCCCGTGCGGTAGCACGGGGCTACATACTAGTTATTATTAATGGGACTGATAAATGTGTCACTTGTAGCATGCTTATCTATAAGATAAACCAACATACTTTTATTGATCAAGATCAAAAAGGCAAATGGATCCCCCATCGGCCAGCCCCAACTATCTAATTTTCAAAAAAGAAAAAAGAAAAATGGATATTTGGTTTCTCAAGGGCAATTTGAGTACAGAAAAAGTATTAAATTATGGAGTTTTTTTTTTTTTTTTTGCTTGAACTAAATTTCTCCTCTTAAAATAGTTATACGATATCACTAAATTACCAAAAAAAAAAAAAAAAAAAAAAAAAATTTAGTTATGAACTTATAGATTTGAAATATACTTTATGACACGGTACTCATCAATCATGATTCTTGGATGCATCTGATTGCCTGTCTCCCTTGCGCGCTAAAACTACAATTTGTTTTGTTATACGAAAGGGGTCAATTAAGTACTAATTAATATGTTTTCTTTCATTTTCCTTTTGTTTGTTTTTTTTCCCTCTCAACTTTTGGTAACTAAGGAAGGACGAGTAAATAATTAGATTGAAGCTTTAAAAGTAAAAAAATAAAAATAACAGTGAAGGTGTAGCCTTTATATATAGTAAAATAGCATGTGATATCTCTTTACATTCACTAAGAAATAGATATGGGAATGAGAAAGTTATCTAATGGATACCATCACTGAATTTTCTTAAAATGTAAAAAATATTGTCGATTTGAAAGTCTGAAGAACTATTTGACTTTCATACAAAACACCAAAACAACTGTTCCACCATAAGTAAATCCAATTCTTTTCATTAGGGGGGGTGTGGGTGAGTTGGGTTGGGTTGAGGGGATTTTTTGACCCCATCCATCATAGTGGGTTAAAAAAAATCAAACCCAACCTAACCCATCACAAGGGTTCAACCCAACCCACATAGATTGGGTTGGGTTAGGTTGAACCTATGGGTTAGACAATTTTTATTTTTTATTATTGCTATTATTATTAAATTGAACAAAAAAATATATCTCACTTGCCACCTGAGCTAATAAACAAAATATACATGAATTAGTATTCCAATTCAGTTATAAAAAAAATATATCTAACTTGGTTGATAAACAAAATATACATGAACTAGTATCCCAACTCAGTTATAAACAAATAAGAGTAGAGTGAGAGAGTGAAAGTGGGAAGCAGTAGAGAGAGAAATAAGATTGTTAGGGTTTGCGAGGTAATTGAGTTTTATATAAGAAGTGCTAAATAAGGGAAAAAATTAAATAAAAAAGTATTAATTATATTATATAGTTTTAAATATATATATAAATATATATATATATTAAATATATATAATTTAAATTTTAAATATATAGGTGGATTGGGTTGGTCGGGTCGGGTTAGGCGGGTTGTGATTGTTATGACCTAAACCCAACCCAACCCACTATTAAAAAAAATTTCATAACCCAACCCAACCCACCCTCCCCTAAAAATTGACCCAACCTGGCAGGTTGGGTTGGGTCAGGTCAGTTTTGGCGGGTTGGTAGGTTGGCTGCATACTCCTACTTTTCATCCACGTTTTCTTGTGAGTTGTGACTGTTCATCTTCTCTGAGTAGCTACTAGTTAAGTTGGGAAATGAGCAAATTCAAGTTTATACTGCATTAGGCTCAAGAAATATATTAAAATCCCGTTGACTACTATAATTTTACACAAGGAAGATTCTTGTAACTCATTTAATTCCACCCCAAAAGATTGTTATTCAACAATTAGAAAATTCTGAGTTTTCTACCTGCACTCTTTCAATTAAACTTAAAACATAACCTAATCTCATTTATATAATTTCACAAATGCAACTTGCTTTAAAATGTCTTTCTCATTTGATGGAGTTGGTGTATAGGATGACACCTCCCATATTATAAGTTATTACGAAATATAAACTATTGGCGATGAAATATTTGTAAAGTATTAATGCTCATTATTATCTTAATCAAATAGAAATCCCCTACAAAGTTATATTGTGTTTTTTTGGCTGAATAGTATGTTTGAGTGTTATTTATGAATTATGTTATGTACCCATTCATCCATTAATCATGTATATAGACAATTTGGAGTCAAATATGAGGAGATTATTGCCAAGAGTTTTGTAACTCAACTAATTGATCATTCTTGACATTTCCAATAGAGACATTCATAGTTCAAATTCCTCTCTCTTCCAAGTCCGAACTATTTAATTTAAAAAAGAAAGAAAGAAGAAGAGATGATTATTAAGTTAATGTCTCAACTAATAAATTTCACCCATACAATTTCGAGCAATCAAGAATTTGAATGTATAGGCTAAATTTGAATTTTTGTGAGTGTAACCAAAAAAATATTTTGCAAAGAAATATTTTAATCAATTAACAAAAATGTGGATCTACCTATCTCTATTCAACAAAATCATTTTCCTGTTAATTAGACATTAGGATGGTTATTTTGAGACCATTGATTTATATAAGAAAATTCTTCTTGGAGGATTTATTTATCAAATACGCTTATAGACCCAATTTTTCTCTCTTCTTATTCTCAAATTATCCTTACAAAAAAAATGAAAACCTTAAATATAGCATGATGCATAACTACTTGGGACCAAATATATGCTTGTAATTCAAGGGATAATGCATGTATAAAAATAAGACAAAGTTTAACTACAAAATTAGTTGTAGCCTAAAACTACAACCTTACTCTATATTTTTTTATTGAAGGTGAATTTTGAAAAATCCACCATTAAATTACATTTTCATTTTATATCCTCAATTCTTGCAAAATTTCTAGAAAATTAAAGATCAATAGCTATGTTATCAATAAATTGTTTAAATTGTAAGTTTTTGTTGTTTAAAATTATGCATAAAATATAATTTTATAGATAATATAGTAAATAATATCCAATTGTCACAAAATTTGACATTTGTAATAACAGTGTAAAGAACATACAATTCAACGATTAGATTTTTAAAATATATAGTTAATGTTAATGATATTGAGTAAAGTTGTAGCTTAGACTACAATTAATTTTGTAGCTAAATTTTGTCCTAACACAAATTAAATAATTATTATAGGCAAAAGGTCAAAGTCTATAAGTATTTTAGAGAGAGAAAGGAGGCCATCCACCATATTTGTCTTCTCCGAGCTATATTCACATATCTTAGTATTCCTTCACTAGTAGATAATTATTAGACGTAGATTTCAAAGTCTATTCTTATAATTAATATATTTTAGATGGCCATAACTACATGTAGTTAAACAAAGAGAAAGGAGGCCATGTACCATGTATATTTGTCTTTCTTCCAACTTTATTCGTATATACTAATGCAGTGGTATAAGCCTAACTGCTAAGATGAATCAATGGCCACATAAAAAATCGAAAAGGCATGTGTGAAAGAGACCATACCAATTGGCACATAGACATAAAAAATTATTGTTTGCTAACAAAATAGACTAAAAAACTTTTTTTTTTTAATTTTTTAATTTTTTGGGTATTGTATTCCAAAAGTAAATACCAGATGTGGTTGCCAATGCCGAATCAGGTCCTTTAATTATAAATTAATAAAAAGATAAAGATTGAAATTCGTTTTGGGACCCCACCATACAGTTGGCACCATCGCTATGTCATATTTGAACTTAGAAGCCCTGAATAGATGGAGCTAGAGCTACATTGTATTCATACAGAATTATAGTTTTAGTCCCAAAGTCTTTCTCAGGTCAAGTGAAAAAAAAATAAAAATAAAAACAGAAATCAGACAAAAAAGTACTGCTTATATAATTATATTCCAGCTAACCAAACTAGAGCAGTGCAGGTTCTCCTATAGTCGATCTCTCCAAAGATTCTGTCTCTTTCATTTCTCATTTCTTATTTCCAATATCAAAGAAGAGTGTCTTCTTCAAGCTAACAGTCCTTCTTTGATGGCTTCTGGTTCCAGTTCAGAGATGGTAAAGAAAATAATAGAAATGTTTTGTGGCAAGACCAAGAAGAAGAATATTCACAATCACAAGGTGGGAGAGAGAAAGAAAGTAAAAGGGACTGTTGTTTTAATGAAGAAGAACGTGTTGGACTTCAACGATATCAAAGCTTCGTTTATTGATCGGATTCATGAGTTGTTGGGCAAGGGTGTGTCCATGCAACTCATCAGCTCTGTTCATCCTGACCCAGGTTACCGTCTTTCTCTCTTCCTCTTAACTCTTTCTCTGTTTAACTTAATTATTAAGTTATATGAGTGTGACTTTGTCATGTTAGTCCTTCGATGAAGCCAAAAGCATTACCTTCAAATCAAACACCAAATGCCTTCTTTTTTAAGCATTCTTCTCTAAAGTCTAAACACTATTTTGTTTTCTAGCACAGACATTGTAATCTTATTTCTTATCAGTCATCAAATTTTAAACTAATGAAAGTTTGAATTTTGTTAATATCAGAGATGGCATAGGTAGAAGTTATAAGTTAAAAAAAAAAATGATTATCAGGATATATATATATATATATATTTTATGGCTTTACATATGATAGAACTAAAGGCCAAAAAAGATTAATATAACTAAAATCAAATATTTTATTAAAAAGAATCATTTAGTTCAATTCAATCACTTGGGTTCAAAGCTCAGTCTAGCTGTAAGTAAACTCAGTTCAATTAATTGGGATCTAAGCTCAGTTTAGCATGGTTAAATTTCAATCAAGTAGCTTTTTGAACAACTTCCTAGCATTGTCTTTGATCTTGATAAGTAAAATTCAATGATAAAACAGCTGTAAAGATTAATAGAGCTAAGAAACTAAAAATCTTGTTACATGTGTGTTTAGCAAATGTATTGCAAGGGAAGCTTGGAAAGGTGGCGCATTTGGAGAAATGGGTTACAACAATCACTCCATTAACAGCAGTAGAAACTGTATTCACCATTTCATTTGACTGGGATGAGTCCATGGGTGTTCCTGGGGCCATCATTGTAAGAAACCACCATCACAGCCAGTTTTACCTTAAGACAGTCACCTTAGAAGATGTTCCTGGGCATGGTCGTGTGCATTTCGTTTGCAATTCCTGGGTTTACCCTGCACATCGTTACAAATACAATCGCGTATTCTTCTCAAACAAGGTAATTTGGTTTTGATTTCTTAAAGCAATAAGTTTAGCTAGGTACACAACCTTTTTCATAACTGCTGACATAGCTTGTTACAATTGTTTCACAATTGGTGTCGGTAGTGGACCTGATAAAAATGATATTGGTCCAACCACAACAAACCATGTGGGAAATTTTGAAAAAGTTGTTAGAAAATATTGTGTCCTAAAAATTACTCATTATTATGTGGAACAAAGTTTGCTCCATTATAAATCTAAACTGTGATCTTTGTGCTATCACTAATTCATTACAAATATAATCGTACATTCTTCCAAAACATGATGCTTAGACCTAATGAGTAACCTTTGTAGCATCACTAGGTAGTGCTTTCTATCATGATTGTTCCTTTCTACCGAAGTTGGAAGCTTATCATTCTGCTTCCATTTTGGTTTACCAAAATTACCATTCCATTTCTCTCTCTCCATGTAGATCAGCTGGTATTTTCAGTCCTTGTTAATGTGTAGGGTTCAGGTTCTGTTGAGCACATTAATGTTAAAATCTACACAGGACTCAAAAGTTAACTTCATACAAAATGGTTACTGGCTGCTTGATTGACATGGTGGACCAAATAAATAGGGAAATAAGCTTTTAACATTAGTTTTCGTTCCTAGGACAACACTATGATCATGTTTCAATGAAGTAACAGACTTTTTATTTATGTACTAGACCTACCTTCCATGTCAAACACCTGAGCTGTTACGCAAGTATAGGGAAGAAGAACTGGCAAATCTGCGTGGAAATGGAACAGGGGAGCTTAAGGAGTGGGACAGAGTCTATGACTATGCTTACTACAATGATTTGGGAAGTCCAGATAAAGGTAAAGATTATGCACGCCCTGTTCTTGGTGGAACAAAGGAGTACCCATATCCCCGAAGAGGAAGAACAGGACGTAAACCAACAAAAAAAGGTTAGTACTCTCAATTCTATTCAATTTTTCAGTTTCCAAATGCTGTGACTAGTATAAACTGGAGGTTTGAGCTCCTTCAATGACTTTAGAATTTTGAGTGACATAAAGTTGTTATGATAGAATGATTTTTAGGTGTCCTAGAAGAATTGCTTTTGATCATTTTGTGTCAGCAACCTAATGTTCTCATTGTAACAGATCCCAATAGTGAGAGCAGATTGCCACTTATAAGTCTAGACATTTATGTCCCAAGAGATGAGCGGTTTGGCCACTTGAAGTTCTCAGATTTTCTTGCCTATGCACTGAAGTCCCTTGTACAGATATTGCTCCCAGAGCTTTCATCTTTATGTGACAAAACCATTAACGAGTTTGACAGTTTCCACGATGTAATTAAGCTCTATGAAGGGGGGGTTAAGCTACCGAGTGGACATACAGTCAGTAAAATTAGGGAACGCATTCCTTGGGAGCTGTTGAAGGAACTCGTTCGTAATGATGGTGAGCGATTCCTCAAGTTCCCAATGCCTGATGTGATCAAAGGTATGCCTAACTTTTCTCTGTTTCAGTTGACATTAAATCCTTTAAAATCTTAGATACCCAAAACTTCACAATTTTTAAACTATTTACTACAAGTATAAAGCTTTTAATGGTATAATTGTAGAGGACAAGTCTGCTTGGAGGACCGATGAAGAGTTTGGACGAGAAATGCTTGCTGGAGTCAACCCTGTTATCATCAGCCGCCTCCAAGTAAATAGAAATTTGTTAGTTAAGTTGTTAAATGATGTTAAATGGTTTTTTGCTTCAACATTTTACTGGAATGTTGTCTGCAGGAATTCCCCCCAACCAGCAATCTAGACCCTAAAGAATATGGGAATCAAAACAGTGCAATGACAGAAGAACACATAGAGAAGAACCTGAATGGGCTGACTGTAGATCAAGTATTGATCATTCTTCATGTTTCTGACTATATCTACATCATACAACCAATATGACATCCAAAATATGTTACTATACTTTGTTCTACATTGATAACCAATTTCTATTTTCTTGTTCTAGGCAATTAGAAACAACAGGCTGTTTATATTAGATCATCATGATGCACTAATGCCATACCTGATGAGAATAAACTCAACCACCACAAAGACTTATGCCACCAGAACGCTCCTTTTACTGCAAGATAATGGGACACTGAAGCCGTTGGCAATTGAGTTAAGCTTGCCGCATCCACAAGGGGAATGCCATGGTGCTGTCAGTAAAGTTTTCACTCCAGCAGAAGAAGGTGTTGAAGGTTCAGTGTGGCAGCTGGCCAAAGCTTATGCTGCTGTTAATGATTCTGGCTACCACCAGCTTATTAGTCACTGGTAAGATGCCTAAGAAAATTACTGCATGATAACAAAAGGTAGAAACTTGACTGTGATCTAGTAAGGATATCTAAATGCTTCTGACTATTTGCAGGTTGAACACCCATGCTGTAATAGAGCCGTTTGTAATTGCAACAAATAGACAGCTGAGTGTGCTTCATCCAATACATAAGCTTTTGCATCCCCATTTCCGGGACACAATGAATATAAATGCCTTGGCTCGGCAGATCCTCATCAATGCTGGTGGGGTGCTTGAGCGAACAGTCTTCCCAGCAAAATACGCCATGGAGATGTCTGCTGTTTTATATAAGAACTGGGTGTTCACTGAACAGGCATTACCTAATGAACTGCTCAAAAGGTGTGCAAAGCTGTGTCTTTTTAATGATTTCTATAGTTTTAATATTTATCAGAACAAATTTTGATCCACTTTTGAATCTTTTGATTCATTTTAGAGGAATGGCAGTTCCAGACTCACGCTGCCGCCACGGCCTCAGACTTCTGATAAAGGATTATCCCTATGCTGTTGATGGGCTAGAGATCTGGTCAGCAATTGAGAATTGGGTTAGTGAATATTGTTTTTTCTACTATCCAACTGATGATATAGTCCAAAATGATTCTGAACTCCAATCATGGTGGATGGAGATCCGCAATGAGGGGCATGGTGACAAGAAAGATGAGCCATGGTGGCCTGAGATGAAGACACTAGCTGAGCTTATCCAAGCATGCACCATTATCATATGGGTGGCTTCTGCCCTTCATGCAGCTGTGAATTTTGGGCAATACCCTTATGCTGGCTATCTTCCTAATCGCCCAACTGTAAGCCGCCGCTTCATGCCTGAGCCAGGCACCCCTGAGTATGCGGAACTTGAGTCAAAACCTGAAGTAGCCTTCCTGAAAACTATAACAGCACAGTTTCAAACCCTCCTTGGTGTATCACTGATAGAAATTTTGTCCCGGCATTCAACTGATGAGATTTATCTTGGGCAGAGAGATACTCCCGAGTGGACTTCAGATGCTGAACCACTAGCAGCATTTGAGAAATTTGGAAATAAGCTGAGAGAAATTGAAATAATAATTAATGAAATGAACAATGACCAGAGATGGAGGAACAGGGTTGGGCCAGTCAATGTACCTTATACCTTGCTTTATCCTAACACCTCCGATACTACTAGAGAGGGCGGGCTCACTGGCAAGGGTATTCCCAACAGCGTCTCCATCTGAAATTTTTGGTTTGGTAGCAGCAGTTTACTTTTTTGTAAGTTGTGTTAAAGTGAAAGATTGTGAGATGGGTTTTTGTATCCACATTTTTCCTCTTGATGAAGGCAAGTAGTTGTGCATTATCTACAGACAATAACAATGATATATAGTGTGCCTATTGTTCTTATGTTATGAAATCTATGTGTAAATTTGCAGGTTTTATCCCCAAATATTTATTGTACCACAATAATTGTTACATTTAAATTTAAAGGGTAAAATTGCTCCACCATTATATATAAGTTTTAACACCAGAAGTGTTCATACCATTACACAGAAACAAGCAAAAGTTGAGACACCACAGCATGTAAAGACCATATCAATTGGACCAAATTATATAATAGAGATTCCTACTAATTAAAGGCACTAGGATTGGACGGTTGAGATGCAAAAAAACCTGCTATTGCAGTTGAAAACTTCATACAATCTCCATTGCATGACGCAGCTCAACGAAATGAATCTGCTTGTCTTAGGATGTGTGCCATTTAGAAACTGAAAGTAACCAGTCACCGTCTCTACATATTTTATAACAACTTTTGTATACTAAAACATTTCATAAATCAAAGTCTTATCCATGCACCCTATCATAACCTCAACCATTAAATGTGATAATGTCGGTAGCTCCAGCTCTATTTGTCAATCCCACATACGAAGCTTCACAAAGAACTGTATTGACAATAAAATGCCTTTGCTAATAGAACCTTGATATATATATCCCTAGTTTTTTGGTTGTTTGATACAAATTTAATGCTTAGAGCCTTAGACTGCAATTTTGTGTTTCGCCACAAAAGGCGTAAACAAGAAGAAAGTAATATTACAAACTTCTCATTTACTTTTCTTGTATATGTGACGCAGGGGAAAACCAAAATGGATGCAACAACAAAATAGAAGAACATAAAAATTAAAGGATAGATAATCTAGGCATTACCATGTACAATTGCTTAAAGTCGAACAAACTTAGGAGTCAACATCTACGGTTGGCTGAAATCAGCACTAAGGCATAGTGAAAATTCTAAGAACATTTTATGAATTTGAAGGAAAAAACCCTTAACTCTAAGAAATTAATAAAATAGTAATAACATAATTTACTAAGACCTAAAATAAATTATAATTGACCAATAAAAATATAATTGATTTCCAAAATTAAAGTAAATATTTCTTTGCACTTCTGACAACATTAAGTATACTGCATTTTTTTTTCTTCATAGCATAGAGAATCTATCTAAAGAAGAGCCATTTGGACTCGCCTTTAGCAAGTAAAACCTATGCGCAACTAACCTAACACATGACCTTCACTTTGTTTCTTCAAATCAAATGGTTCTATATTAAATCTTAAAAAAAAAAAAAAATGCTGTATTGATCAATATGCTGCATGTAATGGCGATTCAGAACCAAAGAGCAAAGACAGTATAGATCCAATATATGGCACATCTAGCACAGCCTATATACAGAACAAAGCAGATTTAAACTCATAATTCAATATTCATACATTTAAGTGCAGAGAGAGAGAGAGAGAGTGAGAGAGGTTCAATATGAAAACGAAGGACTTAACCTTTATGGCTTCATGCGATGAGATTTAGAGACATGGGAGCTGGTTAATCACTTGTGGCAAAGGCTACCAATCACGTTCACAACATCATCAACAATAAGCTGAAAGAAAGCTTCTATCTGTCAATTTTGGCTAGTTTTACTTTTTCTCACTCTCTTTCTGTGACTCTCTTCTCTTAATCGATGCATATATGACACCTTTAAAAGGAAGATTTCCAAACTGCCGTCAAAATGCACGGATGACACATGGCTGGTTTTCACATAAAAAGATATGTCTGAATAGTTGCTTCGCGCTAATCTTTTTCGTAACCATACACAGTTCGTTGTCTTTAGCCATTGACACCTAATAAAATTTTTTGGAAAATGTTAACCAATTCCACGGCGTATTTGACTATAGCTTAAAAAGTTAGTTTATTTTATTATTTAATTTATTTTTGTTATTATTTATAAATATTATTATATTTTTTTAATACTATTTATGTGTCTAATTGTACTATTTCAGTTAACTTTTACTTTTATTCACTGTATTTTCAGCAAAAAGTTTTCAATTTCAATAAAAAAAATTTTAATTTCAGTAAAATAAGCGGATTCTAAACAGACCCTTAGTCATTTTAAGAAAAATTTTAAATGAAAAAAATAGATAATATTTTGATAATTTTTTTAATTTTAAAAAAAGTGGCATAAAATATTTTAAAAATAGTTTACTAACAATTTTCTTAAAGCATCTCTTAATATGATTCATAAAAGTAAATTTATGTTTTAAGTCAGGCTGGCTAATTTAGTCCTTCTCTTAAAAAAAAAAAAAAAAAATGGTTGGCTAATTCAGCCGTGACCTTCATGATGGGCCGAAATTTGGATCCAATCCAAGTGGGCCCAAATTACTGCCCGATATTTGCACCCCAAAGGATGCCAAGGCGTTTGATAGAACTTCAAGATCAACTGGAGAGCACGCTAAGCAAGTGTACGACTAGTGAGGGAGTTCAAATCTTATGTCTCATTAATTGTGCTCCACTTCATACTTTACCAATAAAACTTTGACAGCTAGCCTCTCTTATTAAATAAGAGAGGCTAACTCATTAAAGTTAAAGTTATTTCATTTAATGAAAGAGGCTAGCTGTCCAATTTTTATTGGTGGAGCATGAAGTAAAGTACAATTGATGAAACAGAAGATTTGGACTCCTAGTGAGGTGTGGTGTATGCTCTCTCTCCCTCCCTCTCTCTGTCTCTTTTTAGACCAAATTTAACTACAAAATTAATTTCTGCCTAACACTACAAAAAACGCGGTCTATAGCCGCGTTTAAAAAACGCAGCTATAGACCCCAAAAACGCGGCTATAGGATAGAGCCGCGTTTCCTATAGCCGCGTTTGCAAACGCGGCCTATGCACCGCAGCAATAGACTTTTAGCCGCGTTTCCAAAAAAACGCGGCTAAAAGTCAGACCTATAGCTGCGTTTTTGTAAAACGCAGCTAAAAGTCATACTTTAAGCCGCGTTTTTAACCCGGTAGGATATATTGGGGCCTATAGCTGCGTTTTTGAAAAACGTAGCTATAGGTTTTTCTAAAAACAAAAAAAAAAAAAAAAAAAAATTCTGAGTTTTTTTTTTCCCCTAGAAAATTCAAAATTCAAATAAAAAAATTCAAAATTTATCACAAATCCAGAAAATTCAAAATCAATCACAACATACTCACAATACAAACACACCCAAAAAATTCAAAATCAAACACAACATATTCACAATACAAACAAACCTAGAAAATTTAAAATCAAACACAAACCCAGAAATTCAAAATCAAACACAACATATTCAAAATACAAACAAATCCCAAAAAAATTTAAAACCAAATACAAACCCAGAAATTCAAAATCAAACACAATGTGCTCCAAAATATAAGAACACAAACCCATTTAAACGTAAACACAATATTAGCAACACAATAGCACAAATTCAAGCATAGATCCACAATAGCATCTCCTCCATTTTCTTACTAACTAAACATAAAATAACCAAAAAAAAAAAAAAAAAAAACTAGATCTATTAACAAATCAGTGTGCTTGAGATGAAGAAGAAAATGAAAGAAAGGAAAAAAAAAAAAAAAAGCAGCAACTCTAAAGAAACAAAGGAAAAAAAAAAAAAAGTTACCCAGTGAAGAAGGAAGAAAGAAAAATGAAAAAAAAAAAAAAAGAGTTATCCAAATGTGTAGAAGGAAGAAAGAAAAAGGAAAAAAGAAAAAAGAAAAAAAGAAGAGTTACACAGGTGAGGAAGGAAGAAAAAAAAAAAAAAAGAGGAAAGAAAGAAGAACCTTACGGAGGAGCTCAGGAGCAAGTGAAGAATGAAGAGAGAAAAGAAAGAAAGAAGGAGAAATAAGAAAAGAAGAAAGTGGGGGTAGGTGGGAAAGGGGGGGCACGTGGGGGAGCTGAAATTTTTTTTTTTTTTTTTTTGATACCAATAGCCGCGTTTTTTGAAAACGCAGCTATAGGTAATGTCACAGAAGGGAGACCTATAGCCGCGTTTTCAAAAAACGCAGCTATAGGTAACATCACTACAAGCTGATGAAATTTTTTTTATACCTATAGCCGCGTTTTTCAAAAACGCAGCTATAGGTAACGTAACTAAAGGGTTACTAAGCCGCATTTGAAAACGCGGCTTTAGGTTATACAGCTGGACCTACAGCCGCGTTTTTTAAAAACGCGGCTATAGGTCCCCTTAAAAACGAGGCTATAGGTTGTCTATAGCTGCGTTTTTGAAAAACGCAGCTATAGCTTAAGGATTTAGCCGCGTTTTACAAAAACGCAGCTCAAAGTCTAGCCTAGAGCTGCGTTTTACAAAAACGCGGCTAAAAAACGCGGCTTAAAACCGCATTTTTTGTAGTGTAAGATTACAACCTTACTCAATATCTTTTTATTAGAAGTGAATTTTAACAAATTTACTCTTGGATTATATATTTTTCTTATATTTTCTATGCTTGTAAAATTTCGATTTACACAAAATTTGACATATGTATTAAGAGATGTTCTTATGCAATTCTTTTTTTTTTTTTTTTTTTTTTTTTTCAGAAACAAGAACATGTTATTCAATGGTTAAATTTTCAAAATATATAGTATTGTAATTCAATGTTTATTTTCAAAATATGAAGTATGTACTGTTTATTTTACATAAGTGTAAAGAACATATAAACCAATTTTGTAGCTAAACTAAATGCAAACATAAATATATTGAATTGTTGTTTTTCTATTCAACTAAGCCTTTTAATATATCACTACTAGATCTTTACCGTGAGAAGGTGACAAAGTTGTCAAAATCACGACTTAAATTGCAGACTTGTGCAATCTTAGAATCCCACTTAACCCAAAATGATTAGGATTGGTGCAAGATTATTTGGGTTCCAGGATCACGTGTAGGATCAAACCATAAGATTGTACAATTTTACATTATCCCTCTTAAAAAAAAAAAACCCAATTTTCTTCGGATTGCCTGAAGCCCAGTTAGCCCAACAAAAAACGACACAATAGGCCCTTATAAGTATAGAAGTCTCAAAACCACTCATTTGTGAAATGAAATATTAGAAATACCCTAATTGAAAAAAAAAAAAAAAACAATGAAAATATTAGTGTTCATAATCTCTCTCTCCTTACTATCCAAATCCCTAATGGTCCGTTGGGATTGAGGGAGAGAGAGGGGAAGTAGAGTAGATTTAACACAAAATTAGTATATTTTTAGTCAACTCTACTCTACTCTCCTCTACTCTTTCTTCTCCATTCTATCCAAATAGGCACTAAATTCCAAATAGGCCTTAAATGAATAAACCCCAAATCAAAGCCTACATCGTTGTTGTGACTATGTATAATTGAAATCTTTAAAGTGTTATTAATAAAAAAATAATCACACTCACATGTTCAAAGTAATGACTTCAACGTTATATTTCAGTTTTCACTTCTCTCTTTTTTTTTCTTTCTCTCTTTTTTTTTTTTTTAAGAGTATTGGGTCTCATCACACTGTTAACTATTTCAGTAATTGGCAAATGGAAATTTATGATATTAAAAAAGAATAAATAAAAAAGCTTTTATACATGTGGAATGAGGCTACTGGCTAGTATTATATTGTTAAATTGAACCCCTGACTTAAAAAAAAAATTATATATATATATATATATAAAATATTTTTTTGTTAGTTTAATACTTTAATTTATTTTTAAAAATATTTTTTTACCCACCCTTATTTAAGTCTTGCACATCCTTATTACAAGTATTTTCGACTCAAAAAGTAAAGAGTAAGGTCTGTTTGGTAATATTGTTCTAGTAACGTTGCTTGTATTTTTTGAAAATATGTGTGAATGAAAAAATGTATAAAAATAAGTATAATGTTGTTTAAACCATAGTTCTCAGAACCGGACCGGATCGGGAGGTCGGACCGTGAAAACTGAAAACCAGGATGAAAATCGGTTTTTTAAGCATAAAAAACCGGGCATATGTAGTAATTCCGTGAACCTCTAAAACCAAGGTTGGACTGTACGAACCAATTAAGAACCGTGCAGTCCAACCCCTTAGCAATTTTTTTTTTTTTTTTTTTTTTTATAAAAACAACTTAACACAATTTTATTCTACTTAATTAAATTATCCATCTCTTACAATGAATAAAAAAAATTATAATTAAAATCCTTCAAATATATTCAACTTTACTTCAAAAATTAATTATGAATTTTAATGTTTTCATGGTTATTATTTTATTTTATTAACTTTCTTATTTAATTATTAAATATATACTTGAAAATCATTAAATTTCCCTCACATATAGAGATATATTAGTTAATTTTGCTAGTTTTATAAATTTAATATCTATATTTAGGCTTTAATTAATTATTAAATTAATTATGACATCATCACAGTTCAACCCCGGTTCGACCTCAGTTCAACCTCAAAACCCTTGAACCTCTTCCTTTTACGGTTCAATGAACGGTCCGGGTCTGAAAACCTTGGTTTAAACACTGAAAAATGTTATTTAAAATACACTACCAAACAAATTGTTTGTGAATTGTAAGTGTAATTCTTTTTTATGATATTGATTGTGTACATTATTATAACAAAAAGTAACGTACACAATCAATATTATAAAAAAGACTGCACTATCCTCAATCTCATTCTGGGACTTCTCCACTTGCTCACTGGACGAATGGCCTCTCCTTTTATTTATTTCTTCATCTTTCCCTTGGTTTCTTCATTTCACACTCTTGACATCAATTCACAATAAATGCAACCTACTTGCCTAGACTTTGCATCAGCTAATTTCTTTTTTCTTTAGCTCTCCCTTAGGGTTCATTTGGTTGGAGGGGTGGAAAAGTAAAAGGTTAGAAAATGGTGGGAGGATGGAAAAGTGAGAGAATAGAAAATATTTTAGTTTCTCACATTTTTGTTTGATTGGGAGTGGAAAAAGTGGAAGGATAGAAAAAGTGAGTTTATATAAATTTACTCATATATCTTAACTAAAAAATGATGGCCAATTAAAACAAAAAAGTGACAAATAACTAAAAAAAAATCAATCACCCAATTTATTAAAAAATAAAAATCATGTCTAGTTATAAAAAAATAAAAAATAAAAAAAAAACTGTCATACTCACAGTCCAGGAAATCCCAAAAAATAAAAAGAAAAAAGAAGGCAACGTCCAGGAGTAGAAAAGATAAAAAAAAAAAAAAAAAAGAAAGAAAAAAAAAGAAAAGAAAACTGGGAGAGGCAATGTGCAAATGCACATGAGCATTTTCATCTATTAAGCAGCTCAATTTTCTCCATTCAGCTTTCTCTTCATTTTGGAGAGAAAATTTTTTGTTGGGCTCAGAGAAAAAACACCTAAACTCTATCATTTATTTTCTTTTCTCTCCACCTAATCAAACACACTCTAAAATAATTTTCCGTCCCATTTTCTCCTCAAAATTATTCACTCATCCTATTTTACCTACAAACAAACACATTCTAAGCTTTCTTTTCTCTTTTTCTCCCAACACGCCTAGGCCAACCAACCTCATAACTCATGCAACTTTTGTACGTGACGAAGAAAAGTTCAGAGACATGAAAGACAAGCTCATTAAATGAGCACGTGCATCACAAGTGGACTGGACCCATGGTGCAGTGCACCCATGACCCAACACCAATGGCAAGGCTGAAGAGAATTAGTAGATTGAGAGGGAAATGTCCAATGGCAAGACTGAAGAGAACTCGCATATTGAGAGGGAAATGTCCACTGGCAAGACCGAAGAGAATTCGCAGATTGAGAAGATGGGTGAGACTGAGAGCAAGAAAGTAAAAGGGACTGAGAGCAGGAAAGTTAAAGGGAGTGTTGTTTTAATGAAGAAGAACTACGTGTTGTGCTCCAAGAATATCATAGCCTCGTTTATTGATCGGATTTTTGAGTTGTTGGGCAAACGTGTGTCCATGCAACTCATCAGTTCTGTTCATCCTGATCCAGGTCACTCTCTTTCTCTAATAACTATTTCTATATCTTGCTTGAGTTATATCAGTGGACTCTGTCATGTACGTACGTTAGTCCTTTTTTTTTTGGTTGAGAAACGTTTGTTAGTTCTTAGATGAAGCCAAAATCACCACTTTCAAATCAAACATCAAAATTTTAGGTGTATTAAACTACTAATTTAAAATAGCTCTTATCTATAAATGTTTATTAAGATAAATGATGTTGTATTGTTTTCTTTGTGAAATAATGAAAATTTTGGTCTCTCTATAAATAAAAACCTATATCTTTTTACTTTCTTTTTTAAAATTTTTTTTATATACTCTTATCATGAGCCAATTTTTCAGTGATACAATATAATGGGATTAAGTTTTTTCAATCATGATAGTTGGAAAGAAAAAGAGAAAAGTAGAGTTTTCCTAACATTTAAATTAAAATTTCACCTTGCAGCCCCTTTATTGTAATTTTGCCTTTATGGATGACATGTCAAAACATGAGCTTTGCAAAATTTATTGCAACACTTTTATTATTATATGCTAGCTTGTAACTTCATGCATGTGTATTAGTACATTTTAAAATATGCGATTAGATGCATTTTATAATTCCTACAAAAGCTAAATATGGTCATTATTATATTTTGTTAACTCTTAAAAAAGGATTTTAAGAATATTTTTTAGTAGAAAATGCAAATTGTTCATGTTTAATTGTGTATTTTATTTTAGAAAAAAAAATGTTATTTTACTTCTTAACTCAATTTTTGTTATCATGATGAAATAATTTTATTTCAGGTATGCATTTTTTAAATAAGAAGTGAACAATTAACTTCTAGAACATAATATAATTTTTCATTGAAATTTATTTTTTGAACTAATAATATATAAGTTTTTGTAAGAAAATCTAGGTTTTAAATAGATTGGAAGTAATTTCAAATGGGACTTAAATAGAATGAGCTAGAAGTAGTTTTAGATTAGGTAACCTTAAATGGAGTTAAAATTGTTTTAAATAGGTTGGAAATATTATACATTCAAAATTTTACTAATGAGATGGAATGACTCTTAGCACAAATTGATACTCATTTAAAACATAGAGACACTTGGAATCAAATTACTTGTTGACATCTCAAATTTGAAATCACATAGCTCTAGCTCTAGATTTAATATATGGTAGTAGTTTACTAGTATTACTATTTCATTTTTTTTTTAAATATTTTATTCTTAAATTATCTTCCCCAGTTTAGATTCAAATTAATAATCCCTCTTTCAAAGGATAATATTATTTAAAAAAGAAAAAAAAGTTTTCTAGTTTTATTAAAATAAATAAATTCTAAAACTAAAATTATTATTGAAATTGGTCTGATGGTCTCACATTTAATATAAAACTAACAAAATCTTTGACTGCTGCGATTAGTGATAAATAGTTGCACCAAAATTAAGAAACTGATTTGACACATGATATATAATTAGACCTCCAATTTTTGAATTTAACGAGATTTTCTCTAAATTTTGACTTTAAATACTATATATACTAGCTAGCTTGTAACTCTATGCATATGCATGACCACATTTAAAAATATATACTTAGATACATAGTTTTTTTTTTTTTTTTAAAGATATATAGTTTGATTCCTACATAAGATAAATATAATTGATGATCATTCTTATATTTTGTTAACTCTTAAAAAAAAGCTTGTAAGAATATCTATGAAATAATTCTCATTGGTTGTGCTATTATTTTAAGAAAAAGTTAAAAGGGTTCTCAATTATTGCAATGAGTAGTAAATACCAAATACCTTCACCAAAATTAAGAAATTGCTATAAAATTATTATATTTAAATAAAAAAATTCTCTTTAACATGGTATTACATTTAATATAAAAATTTACTAACTTCATGAGTTTTGAAATGAGTAGTAAATGCTTTCAATTGACATGTGTCACAAAATTAGAGCTCAATTGAAATCTAATTTAGAAATGTAATTAGATTTTCTTTCAACTTTGAATACACACACTAGCGTGTAGTCTTGTGCACATGCACGGGTATAATTAAAAACAATCACAATTATACATTTTTTATAGAAGAGATTCAAATTATACATATATAGTATTAGCTTACATATTTTTTAAACCATATATTTCTAAAATATGTAATGGTTCCTCATATTATATATATATAAAGTTGGGTTCAAGTTACACCTAGTGTAACTTTAAGTAATGTTACACCACTCAATATTTTTTAATTGGATGCGAATATTGACAAATCCACCGTTAGATTACATTATCTTCATATATTCTCCATACTTGCTAAATTTCAAAGTGATCAAAGATTAATAGCCATGTCATCACTTAATTGTTAAAATTCAAGTTTTTGTAGTTTAAAATAATACATAAAAGATGAGTTTATAGATCAAATGGTAAATCACATCCGATTGATATGAAAATTGGCGTGCATATTAAGAATATATTGAACATGTAATTTAACGGTTGGATTTTCAAAATATTAATTCTATTACAAGTTATTTGATGGTGTAATATTGCTTAGAGTTACATCAGGTGTAACTTGAACCCAACCCATATATATATATATATATATATATGATTTAGAATTTAATTGAATTTAGACTCTTCAATTTTTTCACCAAATAATTCACTTGTTACAAAAATTAAAAAAATAAATGGACACATGACGAAAAATTGGACTCTAATTGAAATTCAATTTAGAACATAATTAGATTTGGACTCTTTGATTTTTACACTCTATAATTCATTTGACACAAAATTTAAAATTAAATGGGAAATGTGGCGTAAAATTGAGAATTCAAATAAAATCTAATTGAATTTTCTCTAAATTTTGGGTATATATATATATATATATATAGCTTTACACAGGACTAAAGGCCAAATAAAAAGATAATAATAACTAAAATAAACCATTTTATTAATTAAAACGAGTCATTTAGTCCAGTACAATCATTTGGGTTCAAAGCTCAGTCTAGTTGTAAGTAAACTCAGTTCAATTAATTGGGATCAAAGGGAAGTTTAGCATAGTTAAATTTCAATCAAGTAGCTTTTGAACAACTTCCTAGCATTGTCTCTTTGATCTTGATAAGTATATAAGATTGCAATGATGAAACAGCTGTGAAGATTAATAGAGCTAAGAAACTAAAAATTTTGTTGCATGTGTATTTAGAAAATGTATTGCAAGGGAAGCTTGGAAAGGCGGCGCATTTGGAGAAATGGGTTACAACAATCACTCCATTAACAGCAGTAGAAACTGTTTTCACCATTTCATTTGACTGGGATGAGTCCATGGGTGTTCCTGAGGCCTTCATTGTAAGAAACCATCATCACAGCCAGTTTTACCTTAAGACAGTCACCTTAGAAGATGTTCCTGGGCATGGTCGTGTGCATTTCGTTTGTAATTCTTGGGTTTACCCTGCTCATCGTTACAGATACAATCGTGCATTCTTCTCAAACAAGGTAATATGGTTTTGATTTCTTAATTCAATTAGTCTAGGTACGCAACATTTTTGTTATGATTGATGCATAATAAAGTGACGTTAAAAGTAGACCTAAGTGTAAGTGATAGTCATATTATTTCAATCACAACAAACCATGTCAATAATTGTATCAATTTCACTACAAATATAATTGTATCAATTTCACTACAAATATAATGGTGCATTCTTCTCAAAAATGATGCTTAAACCTAGGAAGTGCTTTCTATCATGATTGTTCCGTTTTACCTATAAAAATGGAAGCTTATCATTCTGCTTTCACTTTGATTTGCCAAAATTACTATTCCACTGTTTGTCAATTGTCACTTTCTCCATCTAGATCCGCTGGTTTCTTCAGTCCTGGTTAATGCGTAGGGTTCAGGTTCTGTTGTGCACATTATGAGGTTTGGTAATTTAGCTATGTTAAATTATAATATAAACAGGACTTGAAAGTTAATTTCATACAAAATGGTTACTGGCTGCTTGACCGACATGCTGAACCAAATAAATAGGGAACTCAGCTTTGGAAGGATGTAACATTAGTTTTCGTTTCTACAACAGGACTATGATCATGTTTCAATGAAGTAACAAACTTTTTATTATGTGCTAGACCTACCTTCCATGTCAAACACCTGAGCTGTTACACAAGTATAGGGAAAAAGAACTGGAAAATCTGCGTGGAGATGAATCGGGGGAGCTTAAGGAGTGGGACAGAGTCTATGACTATGCTTACTACAATGATCTGGGAAGTCCAGATAAAGGTAAAGATCATGCACGCCCTGTTCTTGGTGGAACAAAGGAGTACCCATATCCCCGAAGAGGGAGAACTGGACGAAAACCAAAAAAAGAAGGTCAGCATTCTAAATTCTATTCGAATTTTCAGTTTCAAATTCCAACTTCTGTGACTAGTAAACAGTGGCGGTTTTAGCTCCATCAATTACTAAGAATTTTGAGTAACATAGAATGATTTTTTGGGTATCCTAGAATAATTGATTTTGATAATTTTTAGTCAGCAACTTAATATTCTGGTTGTAACAGATCCCTGTAGTGAGAGCAGATTGCCACTTTTAAGTCTAGACATTTATGTTCCAAGAGATGAGCAGTTTGGCCTCTTGAAGTTCTCAGATTTTCTTGCCTATGCTCTGAAGTCCCTAGTACAAATATTGCTTTCAAAGCTTACATCTTTATGTGACAAAAACTTTAACGAGTTTGGCAGCTTCCAAGACGTACTTAAGCTCTATGAAGGTGGGATTAAGCTACCAAATGAAGAAACAACCAGTAAAATTAGGGAACACATTCCTTGTGAGCTGTTGAGGGAACTCATTCGTAATGATGGTGAGCGATTCCTGAAGTTCCCAGTGCCTGATGTGATCAAAGGTATTCAATGGTATTCCTCAAGTTCTGTGTTTCACTTGACATTAGATGCTACAAAATCTTCAATATCCAAAACTTTATTGTAATTTTAAAACTATTTAACTACAAGTATAAAGCTTTTAATGGTATAATTGTAGGGGACAAGTCTGCTTGGAGGACTGATGAAGAGTTTGGAAGAGAAATGCTTGCTGGAGTCAACCCTGTTGTCATCCGCCGCCTCCAAGTAAAATATAATTTGTTAGTGAAGTTGATAAATAATGTAAATGGTTTTTTTGCTTCAACATTTTACTGGAATGGTGTCTGCAGGAATTCCCTCCAACCAGCAATCTAGACCCTGGAGAATATGGGAATCAAAACAGTACAATAACAGAAGAACACATAGAGAAGAATCTGAATGGGCTGCCTGTGGATGAAGTATTGATCATTCTTCACGTTTCTGACAATATCTACATTATACAACCGATATGACATCCAAAATATCTTACTATACTTTGTTCTACATTTATAATACGATAACCAATCTCTATTTTCTTGTTCTAGGCAATTAGAAACAACAGGTTGTTTATATTAGATCACCATGATACATTAATGCCATATCTGAAGAGAATAAACTCAACTACCACAAAGACTTATGCCACCAGAACGCTCCTTTTACTGCAAGATAATGGGACATTGAAGCCATTGGCAATTGAGTTAAGCTTGCCTCATCCACAAGGGGAAAGTCATGGTGCCGTCAGCAAAGTTTTCACTCCAGCAGAAGAAGGTGTTGAAGGTTTGGTGTGGCAGCTGGCCAAAGCTTATGCTGCTGTTAATGATTCTGGCTACCACCAGCTTATTAGCCACTGGTATGATGCCTTAGAAAAATACTGCGTGATAGAAAAAGCTAGAAACTTGACTGTGATCTAGTAAGAATACATAAACGCTGCTGACTATTTGCAGGCTGAACACCCATGCTGTAATAGAGCCGTTTGTGATTGCAACAAATAGACAACTGAGTGTGCTTCACCCAGTACATAAGCTTTTGCATCCCCATTTCCGGGACACAATGCATATAAATGCCTTGGCTCGGCAGATCCTCATCAATGCTGGTGGGGTGCTTGAGAGAACAGTCTTCCCAGCAAAATACGCCATGGAATTGTCTTCTTTTGTATATAAGAATTGGGTGTTCACAGAACAGGCATTACCTAAAGATCTGCTCAAAAGGTGTGCAAAGCTTTGTCAAATTATGATCTCTATAGTTTTAATTTTTATCAGAACCATTTTTGATCCACTTTTTGCCTCATTTTAGAGGAATCGCAGTTGAAGACTCATCCTGCCGGCATGGCCTCAGACTTCTGATTGAGGATTATCCCTATGCTGTTGATGGGCTAGAGATCTGGTCAGCAATTGAGGAATGGGTTAATGAATATTGTTCTTTCTACTATCCAACTGATGATGTGGTCCAAAATGATCCTGAACTCCAATCATGGTGGATGGAGATCCGCAATAAGGGGCATGGTGACAAGAAAGATGAGCCATGGTGGCCTGAGATGAAGACACGAACTGAGCTTATCCAAGCATGCACCATTATCATATGGGTGGCTTCTGCCCTTCATGCAGCTGTGAATTTTGGGCAATACCCTTATGCTGGCTATCTTCCTAATCGCCCAACTGTAAGCCGCCGCTTCATGCCTGAGCCAGGCACCCCTGAGTATGCTGAACTTGAGTCAAACCCTGAATTAGCCTACCTGAAAACTATAACAGCACGGTGTCAAACCCTCCTTGATGTATCACTGATAGAAATTTTGTCCCGGCATTCAACTGATGAGATTTATCTTGGGCAGAGAGATCCTGAGTGGACTTCAGATGCCGAACAAGAAGCAGCATTTAAGAGATTTGGAAATAAGCTGAAAGAAATTGGAAACAGAATTATAAAAATGAACAATGACCACAGATGGAGGAACAGGGTTGGCCCAGTCAAGGTGCCTTATACATTGCTCTATCCTATCACCTCCGATTATTCTAGAGAGGTCGGGCTCACTGGCAAGGGTATCCCCAACAGTGTCTCCATCTGAATTTTTTGCTTTGGTACGTAGCAGCAATTCTGTTTTGTTTTGTTTTTGTTGTTTTTTTTTTTTTTTTAAAGTTGCGTTGAAGTAAAAAACAGTGAGTGGTTTTTGAATCCTATCTGGTATTGAAATTTGGAGAAATATTTTACGACTAATAATCTAGTCAAGTGGAATATATGTGTTTTGGAGTGACGTTGTATGTGCAGATGTAATGGAAAATCAGCGGACCATCTTCTTCATTGTTCTATTGCTACCGAACTACATGGTGTTGGGGTTGTTTGGAGTTTACTAGGTAATGCAGAATGGTTGTTGATCTATTAGCTTCTTGGCAATTTTTTCCCCATTTGTATTCATTCTGTGTACTTGGGTGAGTCTTCTGGTTTTAATAAAATTTATTACTTATAAAAAATTGTCAGAAATTTGTGTAAATGTTCAGAAATTATCCCCAATTATCTACATATTGTACCGTAATAATTGTTGCACTTAAATTTGTAGGGTAAAATTGCTTCCCCATTATAGATTAGTTTTAACACGAGGAGAGGTCCAAACATTACACAAAAGCAAGCAAAAGTTAAGACAATACACCATCTAAAGAGACCATACCCATGAGAACAAATTATATAATAGAGATGCCTTCTAAAAGTCTAAAACCTAAGAGGATTGGACAGTTGAGATGCAAAAGACCAACTATTGCAATTGAAAACTTGATTCAATCTCCATTGCGTAGCACAGCTCGACTAGCTCGACTAAATCTTCTTGTCTTAGGATCTGTGTCATTAAGCAACTAAAGATAACCAGCCACCATGTCTAAATATGTTATAAACACAATTTTTGTGTGCTAAAACACTTCATAAATCAAAGTCTAATGATACACACACCATATTAGAAGTTAGAACAACTTCAGCATTAAGCACGATATGTTCGGTAGCTCTGGCCTATGTGTCAAGCCCAAAACTCTCTCCATGAAACTTCAAAAATAACTGTGTTGAAAACTAAATGCTTCTGCTATAGAACCTTCACTTGTATCACAAGTTTTCGATTTTTTTGGTACAGAAGTAGTGCCTAGAGCCTTAGACTATTGTTTTTGGTAAGCCACACAAGAAAATAGTTTTATCACAAACTTCTCATATACTTTCTTGCTTATGTTACATGGTACATAACCAAAACCGATGCAACAACGGAATTGAAGAACAAGGATAGATAACTTAGGAGTAAGCACCTAGACTTACTTGAAATCAACACTAAGCAAGAGAGAAATTTTTTGAATTACAAAAAAGACCTTGACTCTGAGAAATTAAGAAAATGCTTAACCTAGTTAACTACTAAAACCTAAACTAAATTCAATATATAGAACAATAAAAATACATTTGAATTCCAAAATTAAATAAAATAAATATTTCTATGTGCTACTTGCAATCTTACAAGAATGCAACTTTTACTTTTTCTTGGCATTCCATTACATTCACAATCTAACAATTCTCCTCTTACGAAGCCTTTCCTGAATCAAACATCAAAGATATATGACACACTGGTGCTGATCTGTAGCAGAAAAAAAAATGCCCTTAAGTGGGCGAGGCGGTGGTGAGAGGTGGAATAGAGAGAGATGAAATAGACAGATGGAGAAGAGGGTGACACGAGATGGAGCAGAGAAGAAAAGAGAGAAAAGAGAGGAGGCTGAAGAGAGTGGAGGGGCACGAGAAAGAGAGAGACAGATAAAATAATCGAATAAAATATCATTATTTTTGTATTACTATTAGCGACAGCAAGCTACCAAAATGGTAGTTCACTTTAGTTGAGTGTTAAAAAATTTGAAGTTTAACACCTTTGATGTTGTGGGATTTTTTAGTGTTTTTGGTGTCAAAATAACTTTTTAGTATTTTCAACACTTTTGGTATGAATCCTCTAACAATCACACAGTTTCTTCAAACAATTTTGGATATTATTATTATTAGGGAAATGCTAACGAGTGTCCTTAGGGCACTCGTTAATAATCCATTTAAAGAAAGTTTTTATAGAAAATGAAAAAAAAAAAGTAATTAATATTTTGACAGCTTTTTTCATAAAAGAGGTATCAAAACTTTTCTAAAATGAATTATTAATGAGTTCCCTAAGGGCACTTGTTAGCATGACCCTTATTATTATCTAAAATAGAGTTGTTACTTGTTAAAGCAATCGTATCAGTCCGTGCAAAATTCTTGTCTATATTGTAATAAAAAACATACTTTTCTATTTTACACATCCACTTTACAAAACATCCATATCATTTTATCTATTCTATCATCTATTTTATTTAAATAATAATATTTTTAAAATTTTTTTATTATATCAAACAAACCACTACCCGCATGGCCCCACCCATCTTTTTATTTCTTTGTTGTGAGGAGAAGACTATGCATTGTTACGGTTCATTTTGCAAAGCAGTTTTGTATATTTGCATATTTTTACAAATACTGATGTAGGTGTTTTTTAGGTTAAAATGTCCAAAATTAAACACTTTTTATATTTTGCAAATTTTTGCAATCACTGATGTGGTTGCTCTTAGTATGTATATTATTGTCTAGCCCAACGGGCTTAGGCGGCCTAGTGTCCAATATTACTTCGTTCTATACATTCTTTGCCCTACACTCCTATTACTTTGTACTCTACACATACATGCCCGTATGAAAAAAGCCAGTCTCCTGCACAGTTACAGACGTTAGAATAATACAGAGATTATTCTCCCATACGTCTCTCTCTCTTTAAATTAATTTATCAACAGGAGTTGTATTTTTCTATTGCATGTAATGGCATAACCAATTCAGAACTAACAATGGTACAGAATATAGATCCAATATATGGAACATTTTTCACAGTACAGAATAAAGCAGACGTAGGTTCATAATTCAATATTCAGAGAGAGAGGTTCAATACAAAAATGGAATACTTTCCCTTTTTTGCAATGAGATTTGATTTGGAGGCATGGAAACCGTTGAAGTACTCGTGGCAAAGGCGACCAATCACATTCATAACATCACGAACACTAAGCTGAAAGCTCTCTCAGACAAATTAGGGGAGTGGGAGGACTTCTCTAAACAATAAACATCTCTATGTGGCTATGTCTCTTTTCTCATTCGATGCATGTGACAATGACATTTTTAAAGGACAGTTCTTCAAAGCGCTTATGGGGATTGAGATTTGAGAAATCTCACAATTTTATTTTATTCTACTTTTTTATTTTTTAACTTTCTCTCTTACTTTAAAAAAAAAAACTTTTTTATTATTATTTTTATTTTTAGAAAATTATTCAAGGATTAATCTTGATCCTTCAAAAGAATTGCACGCAGGGACGGACCTAGGATTTTAAGCTAGCGGGAGCCGGAGTATTAAAAAAAAAACCTTCAAATAGGCATTCATATAGTATTAAAAAATTATAAATATATGAAATCGTTGTTTCTAAATACATTAAAATGCAATCATCTACCAACAAATACAAAAACAAAAACAAAAACAAAATAATGTTTTTTTTTTTTAATACTAGACTGGCTAGGATTTTTTTTTATTTTTTTATTTTTTTAAGTTAGGACATTCACAGTAGTGTGATGTTAAAAATTTTAGCTTGTAGTACATCAAAAATTTACTTTATCTATTTTACCACTTCATTTTACAATTACACTCAATATCAAATGTTCTATTTTTTTAATCACTTCATTTTAAATAATATAAAAAAACTCATTAAAATAATAAGGAAGAGAGAGAATTTGAGTTTTTTAATTGAAGGAAGAAATATAATCTTAATAATATATTGTATTTTATTTTTAACAACTTACTACAGTCAACTGGTATTTATACAAGTTTATTATAGTTGCAAAAAATTTTAGGTTAATTTAACTTCTTCAATAACACATGATATTTTTATACTTTGGTGGTAATATATATATATATATATATATATATATGTATATATATTTTGTTGCTAAAATACAATCACCATTGTGAATATTTTTATTGTTTTTGTTGAGTTTTTGGGTTGGATAATTGCTATTTGAGTTAGACTAGCTTGACTGATTGGGGGGAAAGGAGCCCAACTACAAAAATGAAATATAAAATGACTAAATATATATATATATATATTTTGGACCCGGGGGGGCTAGGCCCTCACCTGGGTCCATCCCTGATTGCATGCATACGTAGTTCAAATTTTAATTTGTTGACACATTACTAATTTTCGTAGAAATAGATTATGCCTATAATTGAACCAAGCCGTTTATAAATGGCTCGAACTTAACTTGATAAAAATCTTATTCATGTTTGTTTGTTTATGAACAATCCGAGTTTGTGCCTTAGTTTTAGGCATGTTTAGTAACTGATTCAAGCCTAAAAAAAAAAAAAAAAAAAAAAAAATTTGAACAAGCTCATAAAAAAAGGGCTCGATAAAAAACAAGTCAAGCATAAACTCATTTATGGGCTTGGTAATAAGCTTGATATTAGCTTAAAAAATAAACTTATGTCTTACTAAGTCTTTAATTAATTAGGATTTGGTACCACTTGTGTAAACCAAATGAGCTTCATAATATGATTAATATGTGCTTGATAATGTACCTTTGTTGGATCTTGATTAAAAGCTTGATATTGAGCTCTAGTTTGAGCTTAAAATTGAGTTCCAACTTAGCTAGACTAACAAATTACTTTTGAATGTTTTGATAAGCTCGAGTTCAAACATTGGTTGTTGGCTTAGCTCAAGCTCGAGCCAAGCTTGAACATTTTATTGTCATTGTTGAGCCAAGTTTGAACATTTAATACTTAACAAAGCTTAGCTCGTTTATAACTCTAAGAAAAACATGTCTCAATATGGTTATAATTAGGGTTATAAACGAGCTTAGAGAGTCTCTTAATCCTTTTGCCTATCCATAGCAGGATCAGCTTGGAGTTTAGGATTTTTAAGTTTAAGCTATCTAACAAAAATATGGGAGAACAAGAAAGTAAAGACAAAGAGCAAGTCGGGCTGAGTATGATTTAAACCGGGCTTGAGAATTATCTATAGGGCCGGGCTCGGCTAATTAAGCCGTGAATTTTCGAATGGGCTAAAATTTGGATCCAGTTCAAATGGTCCCCTTTTTGTCTTCTGCTAGGCAAAAGACATTGACCAAAACAAAAACAAATTAAAAGAAGCTGAGGGGTGAGTGAGTAAGAAATTTTGAATACGAATCAAAATCACACATCCTAATTGGTCCAAGGCATATCCCCTTATCCACACTCACATATCCACCACTCATCCAAAATCCTACAAACTCTCCAAACTATTACATTCTCAACCTCATCGAATATCCCACAAGACCATAAGCCATTACAAAGCTAAGAGTCTAGGACCAACCAAATTTCCTTATCTCTAAACCCTCCATGGCTATGGCAACTCAAGCTTCCCTCTTCACCCCACCTTTCTCTGCTTCAAAATCATCAACCTTGTCCTTCGCTACTCCTAAGACACTCAAATTCACAGCCCCAAAGCGCACAACAATTAAGGCAAGTACAGAAGCACCATCAGAGGCACCCACAAAGAAAGAGGCACCAGTGGGGTTTACACCACCGCAATTGGACCCAAGCACCCCATCACCAATCTTTGGTGGCAGCACTGGAGGGTTGTTACGTAAAGCCCAAGTTGAAGAATTCTATGTGATCACATGGGAATCTGGAAAGGAACAAGTTTTTGAGATGCCAACAGGTGGTGCAGCCATAATGAGGCAAGGTCCTAACTTGCTCAAGTTGGCTAGGAAAGAGCAGTGCTTGGCTCTTGGGTCAAGGTTGAGGTCTAAGTACAAGATCAACTACCAGTTTTACAGGGTGTTCCCTAATGGAGAGGTCCAATATTTGCACCCCAAGGATGGAGTCTACCCTGAAAAGGTGAACCCAGGTCGCCAAGGAGTTGGGCTGAACTTAAGGTCAATTGGTAAGAACGTGAACCCAATTGAGGTCAAGTTCACTGGCAAGCAAGTGTATGACTTGTGAGGTGTAGCTTTTATTTTGATGTTTTTGTGATGTATTTATGTTTATGTGACTATTGTTGATTGTATCTTAATTTTGATTTTCAATTTGCTACATCAAAGACAAATATATATTGAATTGTTGTTTGTCTAAGCCTAATATATTAATACTAGATTTTAAACGTGACATACGGATGGAGACGATTGTAAATAGAACCTAATGAGATTTTCTGACAACAATATTATTAATATATAAGCTCAAATTGTCCACTTTAGTTTTGAATGCCAAAAATAAAAAAATTTTAAGAAATAAAATAAAATAAGAAGAAGAAGAAGATATAAGGGCTGAACTATGCATGGATCACTACTCTGTCCCAACGTAGCTCTTTACTTTTCTTTTTTCTTTCTTCTTTTTTGGGAGGGGTTAGACAAAGTCTTGGATTTATCACAAATAACTTAATAAGATCAACCATAAAACAAAATAATAAAAAAATTACCCAGAGTCTTGTAATTTATGATATTGCTGAGTTTTCTTCATGTATAGATCTTTTTTTTTTTTTTGAAAAATAATTACAATATGCTGTTAATCTCGCAACTTGAACCATTTTTCCCCTAGAACCCCAAGCACTTTGTGCATGGGGAGGTGCCAATTCAGTTACAAGGCTTTTGGCCATGTATAGATCTTGATTTCAAGTCTCCTCCTCCTCCTCTATTGATATGCGCCAAAAATATTGAGGAAAATTTAAATTCTAGAGCTTAGTACAAATGAACGATAATCTCTACAGAGCCAAAAAATCAAGTAATGTTACTTGATCCGTTTCATTATTCTATTTTACCTGCATTTCTTCACTTATATCGTACGAAATATAAAAATTTTAGGACAATCATGAATTATAGTGGCTAATTTTCATGGTATAATAATTTTATCAATTTTGTTGTCAATAACCATGTTAAAGATGATGGTTTCTATTTTGAGGGGGGGGGGGGGGGGGGGCTGTGGGCTGAGCAAATACTGGAAAAGGAGGTGGAAGATCTCTTGGTGGGGTTGTTGTCAGCTGTAGATGGAGAGATTGAGAGAGGGGGTGACGGTTGTGGGTAAATGAGATAAAAATGGAAAGGGTATTTTGATATTAGGCAAAACTACATAGTAAGTTTCTAAAGTTTACCTATTGAGCACAATTGGTCTCTAAAATTTAAAAAATGAGCATTATTGGTCTCTTTGTTAACTTTTGTTAGTTTTTTTTTGCCTATTTGTCTAATGGAACAATGATTTATCTTTTTTTAATGACATGACAACTGGTTTTAGTATTTAAAAATTACTTGTTAGCAAACACACCACTCTCAGGTTAGCCATTGTCTCCGGCGCCACCTCTGGCTTAGGGTAGCACTTGGTCCCCTTCCTCGGCTCACCTCCCCAAGCGCTCCTCCTCGTTGTGGACACCTCCTGCAACCTCATATGATTATCTCTAAGTCTCATCAAACAAACTCAATAATTTCTTCAAATGGTACCCTAGATTCCAATCTCAAATCAATATTAGACGAAAATTTGCCCAAGATCTAAGCTTGAATTACAAAACCCATTTTCAATAACCCCAACTGCAACAAAATAAATGGTGGAAACCAAGAGGAGGGACTATTAGAGAACACATTTAAGCTCATGAAACCACAAAACCAAGAGGTGGGTCTTGTTCTCATTTTTTCTTTTTGGGCTAACTTGGTCTTGCTCCTAATTGATGGTGGTGAGTTTAGTATATTGAAAAATAGCAATATTAATAGACATTATAGAACAAGATTAGAAGGAGAAATGATTGGGTGTTTGGCTTTTATTTTTGGGGCCAAACAAGAAATGTGCAGTAAGCAAAATTGTGGTTGTGAGGATTGGGTTCAAACGCTGTTGGTGTAGGTGACAAGGAGAACAAGTTGTGGTGGAGAGCCAAGGAGGAGGGAGACCAAAGTATTGGTTGGATCTAGTAGTGGCATTGGAGACTATGGTGGGCTTGAGGCAGTGGCAGTTTGAGGAAAGAACTTGGCATGAGGTGACTGGTGTGTTTGCTGACACGTAATTTTTTAATACTAAAAACAGTTAACATGTCATTAAAAAAAAAAGACATATTATTGTTTTGTTAGACATATAGGGAAAAAAAAAAAAAAAAAAACTAATAGAAGGAAACAAAGGGACCAATAATGCTCATTTTTAAAACTTTAAGGACCAATAGTGCTTACTTAAAACTTTAAGGACTTGCATTGTAGTTTCGCCTTGATATTATATAGACTATATGGGTATTTTAGTAAATATGATTGGGTAGATCGAGGGTGTGGTAACCAAAGCCCATTCTAGTCCCACCTTGCAACAGGTGTTGGGGAAAATATTTCTCCTCACTCCTATCCTACCATTCCTTCAAGTGAAGGAAAACCCAAGTGAATCTAACTAGATTGTCATCCTACATTTTCAAGCAAATCTAACTAAATTTCATCCTGCTTTTTTTTTTTTTTTTGAGAGAGAGAGAGAGTTTCAAGATTGTCATCCTACTTTTTCAAGGGAAGCTAACTGGATTGTTATCCTACTTTTTTTTAAGAAAGTTTCAACTTATGGCTTCCATTCTTGATGATAGCTCATTATTATCAGATGAAGACACCAATTGATTTTTGGTGTAGGCGGGGATTGAACCTTAGATCTCTTATTCAACCATCAGAGACTTTACCAGTTGAGCTAACTGGAACCTACAAATTGTCATCCTACTTAAATTGACTATTAATAAATAAGATACATTTTTTGTTTGGCTTTTATGATGAGTCTTATCCCATGATTTAGGTTTCAAATTTTTTGGAATCCCACAATCTTTGCGAAAAAGCATATTGTTTTCAATGAAAAAAGAAAAAGAAAAAGAAAATACATATTTTTATACCGAACCATTTTAGGATCTTTCTAAAGTTCTTATAATAATTACTAGTGTTATTAATTTCGTACCAGACCACCGATTAAACCAAAATAACTGTGTTCTTTTTTTTTTTCTTTTTTTTTTTTTTTAGAGAATTTTCAACCAATGACATTCGCTTCTGATGATAGTTTTTTTATCATCAGACTAATACACTAATTAGTTTTTGGTGTAGGCAGGGATTGAACTCCAGATCTCTTATTTAACTATCAGAGACTTTATTAATTGAGTTAACTGTAACCCACAAAATAAATGTGTTCTATTACATTAGACTGAATGATACAAAGTGTTTTATCAGAATGGTGGTAAAGATAATCACAAGAAAGCAAGAGCAGAGCATGATACCGTAGAGCTTGATCTGAGTAAAGAGTAATGTACTGCATAAATGACATTAGCTTTGTGTTTGAGTGTTATGTACAAACAACAAGTAGCTTAGTCTCTGTTTTAGTTGTTTAAGTGTCCACACGTGGGAGAGTTAGTTTATGTATATAATCATGTGTAAGAGTTAGTTATTTGAGTCTGTTAGCCACAACCACAACTATAACTGATTTCGCTAATGGTTCTATACCTGGAAATCCATCTTCTTCTTCTCAAGATTCACCAATGGACGATCCCCTGTTCTTGCATCATGCTGAGAATCCAAGCTTAGTGCTAGTTACACAGCCTTTAATTGGCAGAGAAAACTACTCAGCTTGGGCTAGAGCTGTGAGGAAGGCTTTGCTCACTAAGAATAAACTGAGATTCGTTGATGGGACTCTTACTCTTTCATCGCCATTGATTTCTACTCCTTCTTTTGTGCAAGCGTGGATTAGATATGACAACATGGTTGGAACCTGGATGACCAATTCAGTTTCTTCGAAGCTTCAAGCAAGCATCATATATGAAGATACTGCCCTAGAAATATGGAATGACTTAAAGAACCGTTTTGCCCAAACCAATGGACCAAGAGTATTCAATCTTCAAAAGGAAATTGCAGAGTTACACCAAGGTGAGATTAGCATCACTGATTTCTTTACACAGTTGAAAGTCTTTTGGGATCAATTACAAAATCTTAGTCCGTTTCCCACTTGCACCTGTGGAAAGTGTATATGCGATATCAACAAAAGGCTTAATGATTTACAAGGTCGAGAGTCTGTGATGAAATTTTTAATGGGAGTGAATGAGTCTTTTTCCCAAGTTAGGTCTCAGGTGTTGCTCATGAATCCTATTCCATCCCTTAGCAAGGTTTACTCTTTGATGATTCAAGAAGAGACCGAAAGGTCAATCCCAAATGCATCTGTTGTTAAAGTAGATTCTACTACTTTGGCTGCTAAGGTGTCCACTGATCAAGTCAATCATGTTACCAATCTTGTTAATTATGGTGGCAAGGGCAAGGATAGGCCAGTTTGTACCCACTGTGGCAAAACTGGTCATACTACGGATAAATGTTACAAACTGCATGGGTTTCCTCCAGGTTTTAAGTTCAAGAATAAGCCTGCTATGGCATATCAAGTCTCCTCAGGTTCAAGTTCAGAATTTGCTTCTCCAATGCATCAATTTTCTGCCTTCACCCCTGAGCAGTGTCAACAGCTTTTAGCTTTGTTTGATGCATCCAATTCTTCCCTTGCGACACCATCTCAAGCATTGGATAACCCAATGGCCAATGCAACATCCTCTTCTACTTCTGCCAATGTGGCAATGGCAGGTATGGATTTTTCCCATAGTGTTTTTGTTGCGCAAGTGGTAAATAGAAGGGCTTATGGAGGTAATACTTGGGTATTGGATACTGGTGCTACTGATCACTTTGTATGTTCAGTAGATTTGTTAACCTCAATCACAGCTGTTAGGTAGTCTTTGGTTCAATTATCTAATGGGGAATCAGCTCAAGTAACTCACATTGGGACTGTTACTCTTTCTCCTTCCCTAATTCTTAAAAATGTCCTTTGTGTTCCATCTTTTTCTTTTAATCTTTTGTTTATTAGTTCTTTAACTCATTCCTAGCCATATTGTTGTTTTTTTCTGTCTGCTTATTGCTTCATTCAGGACCTTATTTTCTGGAAAACGATTGGGGTAGGCAAGGCACATGATAGATTGTACCTGTTGAACCAGCCTTCAATCATTATCCAGCTCTTCCCTTGCTACCTTCTGATCTGCTCACAATCTTGCTGATGCCTTTGGTCATTTCACTGCTGTTACTTCTACACCAGTATCTTCTCAACTTTCACCTATTTGGCATGACAGATTGGGGCACCCATCTGATGTCAAACTCAATAGTCTATCTCATACAATTCCTTCTTTAAAACATTCTTGTAATAAAGGCTGTCAAATCTGTCCTATGGCAAAACTTAAGAGATTGCCCTATCCTTTTCATAATAATATCAGTTCTTGTGCTTTTGACTTACTTCATATGGATGTATGGGGTCCTTACTCAACTCCTACTTTAGATGGCTTCAAATATTTTTTAACTGTTGTGGATGATGCTACAAGAGCAACATGGTTATTTTTAGTGAAGTCTAAATCTGAAGTTAGACAGCTATTCTCTTCTTTCTATACTATGGTTCATACTCAATTTGGTCTTAAAATCAAAGCTGTTAGAACTGATAATGCCAAGGAGTTTAACATGTCTGATTTCTTCAATTCTCATGGAATTGTACATCAAACCAGCTGTGTTTACACTCTACAACAAAATTTTGTTATGGAGAGGAAACATCAGCATCTTCTTTGCATAGCAAGAGCCTTACAAATTCAATCCCAACTCCCTCTTCAGTTTTGGGGTGATTGTGTGTTACATGCTGCCTATCTCATCAATAGGCTTCCATCTCCTTTACCACATGATAAAACTCCTTTTGAACTTCTTTTTCACAAAATTCTAGACTATTCTAATCTCAAAATTTTTGTTTGCCTTTGTTTTGCATCCACCATTTCACAAACCAGAACAAAATTTTCTCCAAGGGCAAGGAAATGTGTCTTTTTTGGTTTTCCTTTCAATGTTAAAGGTTTCAAAGTCTTTGATCTTGATTCTCACATAGTTTTTGTTTCTAGAGATGTCACATTTCATGAAAATGTGTTTCCTTTTGTTTCCAATTTAAATAATTCTGTCCAGTAGTCATGTTCTATTCCTGTGTCTTGTGTTCCAGCTGTTAATCCTCTTTTTGATCCTTTATTTCAACCTAAATCTACTTCTGCTGTACCTCATGATTCAATCACTCATATTCATCATTCTATTGATGATGACCTGCTTGATGAGGTTCAGTTGAGCCCCTTGATCCTATTGTTGATCCTATCCCTCTTAGAAAATCTTCTAGAGTTGTCAAACAACCCTCCTGCTTACAAGATTACCACTGCAACCAAGTCTCTTCTGTCATTGCTGCCTTTCCTTCCCAATCAGGTACTTCTCATCCACTATTTTCTCATCTTTCTTATCAACACCTCTCTTCTTCTTACAAATCTTTCTATTGTTCCATTTCTTCCCTTGTTGAGCCTACCCATTATTATCAAGTTGCTTCTGACCCCAAATGGCAAGAGGCCATGACTGCTGAAATAGTTGCCCTTAAGGCAAATCAAACCTGAACTTTAACCCCTCTGCCTACTGGTAAGAAGCCTATAGGGTGTAAATGGGTCTATAAAATCAAGTATAAGGCCAATGGTTTAGTTGAAAGGTACAAGGCAAGGCTGGTTGCAAAGGGTTTTACACAGAAAGAGGGTGTGGACTATTTTGAGACTTTTTCCCCCGTGGCCAAAATGGTTTCTGTCAAAGTACTTCTTGTTGTGGTTGCCATAAAGGGCTGGTTTCTTAGTCAATTGGATGTGAACAATGCTTTTTTGCATGGTGATTTGGATGAAGAAGTCTATATGGCTCTTCCACAAGGGTTTCATAGCCAGGGGGAGATAGTTTATAAGCTGAATAAGTCTTTGTATGAGCTTAAACAAGCATCTAGGCAATGGTTTGCCAAGTTTTCTGGCACTTTGCTTCAGCTTGGTTTTACTCAGTCCAAAGCTGACTATTCATTGTTTACTAGGAGGCAAGGTGATGTTTTCATGAAGCTTTTGGTGTATGTGGATGATGTCTTAGTAGCTTGTAATGATAAGGCTGAGATAGACAGATTCAAGGTTCTATTGGATGACAGGTTCAAGCTCAAAAACTTAGGTGACTTAAAGTACTTCCTTGGATTGGAGGTTGCCAGATCAGCCAAGGGAATTGCCCTTTGTCAAAGAAAATATACTCTTGAGGTGCTTAATGATGCTGGTATGTTAGGGTGTAAACCAGCTAAAACTCCTATGGAACAAAGTCTTAAGTTAAGTCGGTTGGAAGGAGAAGAACTCAAAGATCCCAGCACCTACAAAAGGTTAATTGGGAGATTATTGTATCTGACCATCACAAGGCCAGACACTACTTTTGTTGTTCATAAACTTAGCCAATACATGTCAAAACCAAGAAAGCCACATCTAGATGCAGCCTATAGAATCTTACAATATTTGAAGAATGAACTAGGGAAGGGTCTCATATTCTCTTCCAAGATAGATTTACGTTTGAAAGGTTTTGCAGATGCTGATTGGGCTTCATGCTGTGATACAAGGAAGTCAGTGACAGGCTATAACATTTTCATTAGAGATTCTTTGGGGTCTTGGAAATCAAAGAAGCAGTCCACAGTTTCCAAGTCCTCAGCAGAGGCTGAGTACAGAGCTATGGCAGTTACGACATGTGAACTTGTATGGATTTTATACTTTCTAAAGGATATTGGAGTTAAACATGACAAAGAGGCATTGCTGTTTTGTGATAGTCAAGCAGCGTTGCACATTGGTTCCAATCCCGTTTTCCATGAGAGCACCAAGCACATTGAGATAGACTATCATGTGGTCAGGGATAAAGTTTGGAAGGTGTTATCAAGTTTAATCATGTGAGGTCTCATTGCCAATTAGTAGACATGCTTACCAAAGCATTGGGGTACAATCAATTTTCTAATCTTGTTGACAAGATGGGAATGATGAATATGCACACACCAGTTGCTCTTAAGGGGGAGTATCAGAATGGTGGTAAAGATAATCACAAGGAAGCAAGAGCAGAGCATGATACCGCAGAGCTTGATCTGAGTAAAGAGTAATGTACTGCATAAACGACATTAGCTTTGTGTTTGAGTGTTATGTACAAACGACAAGTAGCTTAGTCTCTGTTTTAGTTGTTTAAGTGTCCACACGTGGGAGAGTTAGTTTCTGTATATAATCACGTGTAAGAGTTAGTTATTTGAGTCTGTTAGCCACAGTTATTTAGTTATAGTAGTTTTGTAGCTTAGATCAATCTATATATAGCCTTGTAATCTCATTTTTGTCATTAATGAAAAACACAGAAATTCATTCATTTTCTGATATGTTTTACCAATTATATAGTCCATCATATCAACCCATAGAAAACTATAAAGACCAAGTTATAAATTGTCTAACCTCAACTTGAAATAGAAAATCAATTTGGTGACAAAAGCTATCAAATTTCTGATACAGATAAAGCCACTTTTTGGGGTGTTTTTGGTTTATTACTCAAACCTAACAACTAGCTTAGTCTTTACACATAGTCCCTCCCTGTGCAGAAGTGAATTGTCACTGCATTTCCTACTAAACAATGATATTTTGATCTATTTTGGTATAATCTTGGATTTAACAATGAAAATAAAATTTTTATTAGCTAATTTTACTTTATTTTAGTTCATTTTTGTAATTAAATATACTTAATTAATTATTAATAAACCTATGATCTAACCATTAGACCACTTGTTGAACAAATGAATCAATGAACTAATCTTTTAGCTGGGTCATTCCTTCGTACGATTTTGATAACCACGACAACTATCCCAAGATATTTCCAAAATCTTATTCCCCAATTTTAAAATAAGTGAATCGAAATTATTAGTAGTTAAACAAGTATTGACTGTCACGATGCATGCTATTTTGTAATGAATAGATAGGATTTTAGTATCTTTATAATATTCTATTAAAAAAAACACTAATCCTACCAAAGCCTTCCTAATACTATCTCTTAAAATAATTTCAAAAACGACAAAGTTCATGACTACCTTATCACTGCATACATTGATACAAAGGTAAAGTTAAACATATCAATTATTTTGACTAATGATACCTGAGGATGTGACTGTCCAATTCCTTAATTAATCAAACAACAATAAACTATGAATAAGATAGTAATTTTTGAGTGATTAAAATAATATTAATTTAGTTAATGAAAGGAACATCAATGGTTCCACCGTTCCACAACCACCGTTAATTACAAAATGAATAAATTGTAACGTGTATCACATCCAGCAATCTTATCAAGGCAATAATGCGTCTCTTCGAACTGACTTTTAAATTTAGATGACAAAGCAGTTGGTGCACATCTTTTTCTGATACCCTTTTGGGCAATATCAAAGATAAGGATACCAAAATATTGTTTATTAACACGTCAAGCTAAGCCAATGCCTTTATGAATATAATAAAAATTAAAAATGTATTAAAAGTTTTGTACCTTAATTACTACTTTTAAGATAGCTGAAGGGGCACCAACTCTTGCACAAAGTAAAAATATTTAGAAGTTTAGGAGAGAGAGTTTAAACGGCAGAGTTAATCTATTATAATTATTTCATAAAAAAATAAGACAACAAAAACGTTTGATATTTAAATCTGTTCTCTCATAACTATTTATAAATTATTAATTTTTGTTTTTGGTTAAAAAAAGTAATTGTTCATAAAGCTGCACGAAACTAACTAAACTCCATTCGTTTTTGGAGATTCAAATAAAAAATTGTTCATTTTTCTTTCGGTTACACACTAAGCATTGTTGGCACTTTCACAAAATAATAATAATAACAATAATGGTAAGAAGAAAGTTTTATTGGAGAATTACAACCATATACTTGGGTTGGGTTAATATAGTTCATTATTTCATACGTACGAACACATGCACATTTATGTACTACATGATTTAGATGACAATGTACAATTGTACACAATGGAGCCCAGCCAAAGGTCTTGATCGAGATTCAATTAAGCAACAACGGCTGTGATCGCCAGAATGGACTCGATTTCGCTTTTGGAACGGCTGATCCTTTGATCACCACCATCCATTCCGTGGACCCATATTTCCGGAATTACTTGAGCCAGGTTGTTGACATTCTCCAATGCATAATCGGCTTCTTTGCTTTTCACTGTCTTCCCAACCTAAACCAAATAATAAAAAAATGTACAATAATGAGAATTGTTTTTTTCTATAGTATACAAAGATTATTGTAATAGATTATATGGGTTATGACGTGTCATCATTGTGTTCACGTTGTGGGCTACACATAGATTCACGAAATCTTTATATTATTTCCAAATTTTCAAGGAGTAGACATCCTACTTCCTAGTCACCACAATTTAAACTACCTTACATAGTTCTTCCTAAAATAAAATTCTTTAAAAAAAAAAACCAATATATTTAGGTGTAAAACTTTGCTTTTTCTTGATAGACCAACGATTATTTTTGTCATTTAGCAAAGCAATAATGGGATTTTCATTCACATAATTTTTAACAGTTTATTTAGGTGATAACTTTTGATAAGAACTAATCCGACTAATTGGTATGGTGAATGAATGACATGATACCTAGAGATGTTCAAGTCTTTAATTAGGTTGGTTAAGCATATGGCTCGATCAGATTCAATCAAATTTGATAAGCTCTTTGTAATCCATTTAACTTGAAAATGTTCTTTAAAACTATTCGTGTTATAAAAGTGATTATGAAGAAAATTGTAAAAAGAAAGTCTATAAAGTATAAACACAACAAAATTTTATAACATTTTGCTATAAACAAATTATTTATACTTTTATTTTTATTAAACTCAAGTTTCTTTTATAATTCATCATGCAGGTATAATTCTCCTTGTTGGAATATTAACTCCTTAGATATACTTTCTTTCTTTTTTTTTGGTTTAACTCCTTAAATATACTACTATGATGATTTAGGAATTTTATCATTGAAATTTTTTCATAAAATAATATTGAGCTCTTTCAAACCTACACCAATCTAGTTTCAATTTAAGTTTAATAAATTTGATTGGAGTTCATTGTGTTCATGTTGTGGGATACACATAGATTCACGAAATCTTTATATTATTTGCAAATTTTCAAGGAGTAGACATCCTACTTTCATAGTCACCACCATTTAAACTACCCTATATAGTTCTTCCCAAAATAAAATTCTTAAAAAAAAAAAAAAAAAAAAAGAAAACCTATATTTAGGTGTAAAACTTTGCTTTTTCTTGATAGACCAACAATTATTTTTGTCGTTTGGTAAAGCAATAATGGGATTTTCATTCACATAATTTTTAACAGTTTATTTAGGTGATAACTTCTGATAAGAACTAATCTGACTAATTAGTATGGTGAATCAATGACATGATACCTAGAGATGTTCAAGTCTTTAATTAGGTCGGTTAAGCATATGACTCGATCAGATCCAATCAAATTTGATAAGCTCTTTGTAATCCATTTAACTTGAAAATGTTCTTTAAAACTATTCATGTTTTAAAACTATTCGTGTTATAAAAGTGATTATGAAGAAAATTGTAAAAAGAAAGTCTATAAAGTATAAACACAACAAAATTTTATAACATTTTGCTAAAAACGAATTATTTATACTTTTATTTTTATTAAACTCAAGTTTCTTTTATAATTCATCATGTAGGTATAAATCTCCATGTTGGAATAATTCTACTATGATGATTTAGGAATTTTATCATTGAAATTTTATCATAAAACAATATTGAGCTCTTTCAAACCTACACCAATCAAGTCTCAATCTATGTTTAATAATTGATTAGAGTCACATCAGTATTAGGTCATGAAATCACTTTGATTATATGCATTATTGTTGATAAGTACTGTGAAAATTCTTAATCAAAATAGGTAATGTATGTGTCATTCAACTTAACAATTTTCTTATAAAAAAAAACCTTAAACAATTTTCTTGGACTTTACAAAGAAGACAATATGTGAGAGTCGTGAGACATAGAGTGTGTCAGTGCATGCTAACAACATACTGACAGTTTGTAACAATTTAATTAGATAAAATTGAAAACATTTTTTTTGAAAATATGGTAAATAAAGCTAAAAAATAACTTAAATAATATAATAAAATTTCTAAATAATATAAAAAAATGTAATAACATCTATAAATAACAGTAAAAATAAACTAAATAGTATAAAAAATTGGGCAAGGTCAAACCACTCTTAATCAACAAAGATAAGAAACTAATTACCAGAACAGTTCGGAGACCCAAAGCTTTCCCAGAAGCGACGTTCTTGACGTTGTCGTCGAGGAACAACTGCACAGAAAAACAAAGAAAACGACACGCGTTTTCATTTCTTACACAATTTCTAAAGGAAAATGAAAACATTTATATGAGAAATTACACTCTGTTTCGCGGGCGTACCGTTCGACGAGGATCAACGTCGGCAACATCAAGCGCGATTTTCATGGCGTCCATCGATGGCTTGAGAAGCACGGGGAACTCATCGGGTCGGGTCGAATTTGGCAGGTTCGGGTTCATGGTCTCGAAACATAGGATTTGCTCAAAGCAATCCTTTAAACCAAGCCGATCCAACACCTTAACCGCGTGGGTCCTGTCCGAATTCGTGAAAATCTGAAGCAAATTCAAACATAACTTAGTACTAGTACTATGATTCGGTCAAACATTTTATTTGGGACTTCGAGACAATTGTAGTTAAGGTTTTGGGCTCACGATTTTTCTTTGAGTAATGCCACGCAAGAGGTTGCGTAGCTGAGAATCTGGCTTGATCAAATCGTACGGTAATCTTCCGTGTACGAAACTGTGATGAAAAAGAAAAAAACGAAAATGAACAAAATTTAATTAGAAAGTTTCTATTTTAATCAAGGGAAGCATTTGATTTGATGGTATAGTATTAGTGTGCTTTAAAAAGGGAAAATTAGTGGGATAATGCTCTGCTCTCACCTGTGATAATCATCGGCATCGATGTCATAGCCTGATGCCTGTGACAAATTTAGTCAAATACAGAAATTATTTAGTTCGGTCTTCATGTTAATTATTATCATTTATATAAAATGTTCATGTTTATGGAGAGTTTGATAAAGAATGAATTCATACCCTCAAACCAGCGAGGGAGCTGCCGTATTTTTTGAAAAGCTCAACACGGAGAGTTGAGGCCTTGCTTTCTGGGAATCCACATTTCTCAACAAGAAAATCTGCAAGAAGCAACCAAAGATATATATAAAAATTTGACTTTTAATAGTGTTAACTACTTAATATGGTAAAAAATTTCAGTTTCTTTCACACACCATCGATGTTTTTCCTGAGTGATTCGGAAATTCCAACTTTGGAAGAGTACAAAGTGTCATCCAAATCTGTGTTCAACAAACAAAGCTAAAACAATCAGAGCCCATTTCAAAGAGGGAAAAAAAAATATGAGAGAAAAAAAAGTAAGAGGGAAATGAAATAAGTTACCAAAGATAAGGCAGTTAAAAGGAGAAACAGAATCAAGAAGGGATTTGCTACAGGAATCCATGGCTAAGCTGAAATGGGAATTGGAAATGAAAGCGAATTTGAGAGCTAAAAAGCAGAGCAAAGCAGAAATTATATTGAGCAGAGCGCAACAACAACAGGGGGTACTCGTGCTTTGAGATTGAGAAGGGTGGCACTATATTTATAGGGATAGGTGCACACGGATTGACATAAGGACAAGGTGTACACGTGGACGGTTGGATAGAGATGTGCTGACTCAGACGTTTGTGTTAGGATTAGGAACCGAGTAGGATTTGGGCCCCACGCGCCAGAGACGAAAACAGGTGCGAAATCGCGAAATCTTTTTTTTATTGGACGATAATACCCCTGCCTGGTCTAATTATTGGGACAGGTGTTCCTCATGTATCCAATCTTGTTGGAGCTTCGGAGTTGTGGATTTACAAGATTGAAGAAGTGACATAAGAATCAACTTCGTTACACGTACCGTAAAATTTGGAAAATACTGATCATACAACGTGAGAAACTAGTATGAGTGAACCACTTGGGCAACAATAATAAAGCTTGGTGGAACTGAGCTAATTATGTCGTTGAATCTAATGTTCAATAGTAATAATGTTATCACAACCCATTTGTATTTTACGTTGCCCGTTAACTTAACTTATTTTTTTAAACTCTTTTACAAATCATTTGAATCTTGTATACGCTGTAATTAATTAATATTTTGATTTAATAATAAAAAATAATTATTATGAAATGAACCTAGTATATTTAATTCTTATCTTATCTATAACAAAAAAACAATTGGGTAATTTTTAATCTTAACTATAACATTATAATAATGTATACCATGATTAATGTTTTATAAAGCTTACTTTAATGTTTTTGATGTTTTAGGGAAAATTATTCAATAATTCAGTGGGAGGAATAAAGAATACATGAAAATAGTAGGTGTCACTATAAATTCATTTAGTGAGGTCCCCCATCATGTGAAAAGAGAGAACAATGCTATAGAAGTATTGAATAATCACTTGGTGTTTAAGGGTTAAGTCATGACTTCTAATAAATAACTTCTTAATGTTCATCAAAAAAATAAATAACTTCTTAAGTATAATTTTATACACAAATGGAAAATTTTTTATTTATTTATAATAATAAAATGTCCTTTCATGTTTCTCTTATATGATGTAAATAGAAAATTGGTATGGCTTGGGGCATATAGAGAAAATTGGTCTGGCTACAACATGTATACTATGAAGCAAATGGATGCCTTGATATTAATTAATTTTGGCTAAGAGCAACCACATCAGTCTGTCTAAAAATTTTCGTCTATTTTGGCCTTAAAACCTACTTTTTCTATTTTATACAATTACTTTGCAAAAATACCAACATCAGATTATATATTTTACACTTTCTTCTAATATAGTATTAATTCTTCCTTTATTTTTTTACAATTATTTCTGTCCTTTTTTTTTTCCCTTTGTTTTCTCACCAAACAAACGCAATCTAACCCAAATCAAACTCATGACAAACCTCTACAAACACAAATCACAGCCTCTCTTCCTACACCAAAACCCCCACATCCAAATCACAACAAATTCAAGCCAAGATACCACTAAGCAAACCACTACCAAAATCAATAAATTGGCAAAATTGATCCACCAAAATCAACAAACCACCGAGCAAACCTAGTCACTCGCACTTCTGGCAAAGTTCTGAATCTTGGTGGGCATGGTAGCAGAAAATAGAAGAGCACCAAAGAGGAAATTGAACTACTTTATTATGAGTTTTCAGTTAAGAGAGAAGATAATGGGTAGGAAACAAAGAAGAGCCACCAATTGGAGTGGTGGTGGTGGTTAACAGGTGATGAGCAAGGACTATAGATTAAGGAGAAGAAATAAAGAAAGAAAAGAAAAAGAGAAACAGAAAAGCCATAGATAGAGAGAAAAGAAAAAGAAGGAAGCAAGTAACAAAATGGAATAGAAAGAAAGAGAGAGAAATTAATTAAATATTGATGTACAAGTGAACAGTAACCGTGTATCTTTATACGGTTATGGTAGCTTTTTGAAAATTTGCTTAATTTTAAAAGAGGTGATGCGAGTGATTTTTAAGGTAAAATGTGTAAAATTGTGCACTTTTTGTATTTTAGAAGAGTTGATGTGAGTGCAAAAGTTTCCTTTTATTTTACAATAAAAACCTACTTTTTCTATTTTACATGATTAATTTGCAAAAATATTTACATCAGATTATCTATAATACACCCTCTTTTATTAAAATAATACTTTTGCACTGTAGGGACTCAAATTGTTTTGGACCCAAACAATAACATTTGTAGAGTGTGGGTAGAAGGGCTAAGCACTAGTAGGGCTTGCAATGGTTGACGTGAAATTCATAGGAATCATAATAAAAGAATTTGACTAAGTGTTTGTGAGTATAATAACAATGGTTTTAGCTACGTGTTCGTGAATAAAGTTTGTCCTCGGCCCTTGTCCGAGGACCTCTTTCCTTAGGACTGACAAATACTAGGGTTGTCCTCGGATACCCTAAGACTCTTTTCTTATCTTTTTTCCAGGGGGTCTCTTCCCCCCCTCGTTATGTTGGGGGTTCTATCTATTATATAGTCTTGTTTAGTTGATCTCTGCAGTCCACTTGTCAGTCATCTGAGCTTATGTTTGAGGACTCGTCCTATTAGTCACTTCTGCAGGCTTTCTATTAGTTGGGGTAACCGAGGTTACACTGTTCACTGGTCAATTCACCATTAATGCGGCCAGAGTGTCGGTGGCATGCACTTGATGAGTGGGTGACAGCTTCCGTTCTTCCACGTCACTTCGCCGAGGACGTGGGCATCCTCGGCAAGGTCCCTTGACGACCTGGGCCTCGTCTGCTTATCCTCGGATTCTACCTCTCCTCCGCATGGACCTTGAGCCCAATGTGGAGTGGGCCAGGGTTGCTAAATATTTGGGGCCCCACAATAGCCCCTAAAAATTCTGCTGTCTGACCTCTTGGGCGGAGAGGAGGATTTTGATGTTTTCAGGCCTATTGTCCAGCCCTATCGAACCTTGCTTTTCTGTTAGTGTATCCATCCTTTTAATTACCCCTGCAACTTTCTTTAGCACAAAGGGCTCGCCTGAGGAGTTTTTCCTTATTTCTGTAAGTCTTATTTTCTTTTTAGTCTATATTTTTCTGTTTGAGTTCCTAGCTAGTTCTTCTATGATGGGTAGTCTTAAGTTGTTGTGCTTTAGCGCTCGGCTTTACTTGGTTTTCGTCCCTAGCAGGGCTCATTACTTAGCATCAAAGGGATTGGCTTTGCCGTAGGTTTGTGCCTATGGTTAGTACAAAATCCTGGTCTTGTCCTGTGCTTAGATCGTTCTGTGGTGACTAGTTTCCCCAGAGGCTTGGGTCCGAGGACCATGCAATGCAAAGGTTCTATTCAGTAACTAGTTTTTTGATTTTAAGTGGTTAGTTTCCCCAGAGGCTTGAGTTCGAGGACCATGCAATGCCTAGGTTCTGTCTAACCCTTAGTTTTTTCGTCTGAAGTAACTGGTTTCCCCAGAGGCTTGAGTCCGAGGACCATGCAATGCCTTGGTTCTGTCCAGTACCTAGTTTTTTGATTTTAAGTTGTTAGTTTCCCCAGAGGCTTGAGTCTGAGGACCATGCAATGCCTTGGTTCTGTCTAACCCTTAGTTTTTTTGTCTGAAGTAGCTGGTTTCCCTAGAGGCTTGAGTTCGAGGACCATGCAATGCCTTGGTTCTGTCCAGTACCTAGTTTTCTGATTTTAAGTGGTTAGTTTCCCCAGAGGCTTGAGTTCGAGGACCATGCAATGCCTAGGTTCTGTCTAACCCTTAGTTTTTTCGTTTGAAGTAGCTGGTTTCCCTAGAGGCTTGAGTCCGAGGACCATGCAATGCCTTGGTTCTGTCCAGTACCTAGTTTTCTGATTTTAAGTGGTTAGTTTCCCCAGAGGCTTGAGTCCGAGGACCATGCAATGCCTAGGTTCTGTCTAACCCTTAGTTTTTTCATCTGAAGTAGCTGGTTTTCCCAGAGGCTTGAGTCCGAGGACCATGCAATGCCTTGGTTCTGTCCAGTACCTAGTTTTCTGATTTGCTCCGCCGAGGAGGGGACCCTGCTCTGTTCTAACTTTTTCGTTTGGCGTGTTTCTTCTGATTACAAGGCATCCATTAGGCTGCTCGAGTAACGCGTTTTGACGCTTCGGTGCCTCCTCATTAATGAGGCGCCTCCTCATTAATGTCCTTGCGGATTTACGAGGATCTAACAGCGGATAAGCCCCTCGGGAATTGGGCGGAGTTATTGCCTCCGGTAATCTCTCCCTATGATTTAATGAGGGTTGGCTCTCACCAATCTTTCGCCTTCTATATAAGGCGTTTCTAGGACAACCTTTTTCTTCAAACTCCCCAAACATTCGAATTCAAATTTCACAAACACATTGTTCAGGGGTTCTACAAAAATAGCAGTTTGAGCCCCACAAAATGAATTGGCCCTTGGAAAGGGCAGTTTCGAGGAAGCCTAGCCCCTTTCAGGAGCCGAGGATGACACCCCTACCCTGGACGTCATGCTGGGGTTGGGGCAGGAGGAAGTCGAAGATTCTTCTTCTTTTCAACCTAACTAGAGGTGGAGCCCCCCTTGCTGTTTAGAGGGGGACCCAGAAAGAACGTAACCTCCCTCTCCCGGGTCTGGATCTGTCAACTCCTCCAGCTGGCAGTGATAGGGTTGGGAGGGAAACCAGGCGAAACGGAGAGGGGGAACCGCCAGGCGCCGCGGCCTCTTCCTTCGACGTTGCCTTCCTTCCTTCTTTTCTTCTTTTCTTGCTCCTCAACCAGCCTTACTAGGCGTCATTCTTTGTAGTTAGTTTTAGAATAAGCCTACATGGGCATCAATTGTAAGATGTAACTTTTTCTTCATATATCAATAAAGAAGTAGACCCATTTCATCTCTTTTATTTTTCGCTTTTTTTTTTTTTTTTTTTTTTTTTTTTTTTTTGTGATTGTTGCCTACTAAGTGAATGTTGTTGTTTTACTCTGTATTGTTTTGTTTTTGTTTTTGTTTTTTTTTTAAGGAGCGTTGCCCTTGATCTTTCCACACCAACCACCGCACTTGCTAGTGTACCAGTCCTTCCCACAGACGGCGCCAATTGTAGGGACTCAAATTGTTCTGGACCCAAACAATAACATTTGTAGAGTGTGGGTAGAAGGGCTAAGCACTAGTAGGGCTTGCAATGGTTAACGTGAAATTCATAGGAATCATAATAAAGGAATTTGACTAAGTGTTTGTGAGTATAATAATAATGGCTTTAGCTACGTGTTCGTGAACAAAGTTTGTCCTTGGCCCTTGTTCGAGGACCTCTTTCCTTAGGACTGACAAATACTAGGGTTGTCCTCGAATACCCTAAGACTCTTTTCTTATCTTTTTTCCAGGGGGTCTCTTCCCCCCCCTCGTTATGTTGGGGGTTCTATCTATTATATAGTCTTGTTTAGTTGATCTCTGCAGTCCACTTGTCGGTCATCTGAGCTTATGTTTGAGGACTCGTCCTATTAGTCACTTCTGTAGGCTTTTTATTAGTTGGGATAACCGAGGTTACACTGTTCACTAGTCAATTCACCATTAATGCGGCCAGAGTGTCGGTGGCATGCACTTAATGAGTGGGTGACAGCTTCCGTTCTTCCACGTTACTTCGCCGAGGACGTGGGCATCTTCGGCGAGGTCCCTTGACGACCTGGGCCTCGTCCGCTTATCCTCGGATTCTACCTCTCCTCCGCATGGACCTTGGGCCCAATGTGGAGTGGGCCGGGGTTGCTAAATATTTGGGGCCCCACATGCACATTTTTATTTTATTATTTTCCTTACTCATATACGGGCCCACCACCTTACCTCACTTCTCTGAAACACTCTCTCTCTTTCTTTTTCTCCTTCTTTTTTCTACTTGCTTCTTTCTTCTTCTCCTTTTTTCTTCTTCTCCTTCTTTCTTCTTCTACATTTTTCTTATTCAGCAACTTCTTTCTTTCTTTCTTTCTTCTTCTTCTTCTTTTGCTGTTCTTTCTTTCTTCTTCTTCTTTTTCATTTCTAAAAAAAATTCTTTCTCTTTCTCCCCTTCTCTTTCTCTATCAAATCAGTGCTCTCTTCAAATCTGAAAAAAAATCTCTCTACCAAGCTTCCATGGTTCAATACACTCACACTCTCTCTCATGGAGGCGAGAAGCTTGGGTTTTGGGTTGATTTGTATTTTGCCAAATGAGTTTTCTATTGTGTTTTGTTTTGAGTTGATTTTAAGTTGGGTTTGTGATGATTTTCATTAATTTTGGGTTGATTTTGTTTGGATTAAATTGATGTTGTAATGGGTTGGTTGTGGTGGTGGTGGTGGTTATTGGTTAGTTGTGATGGTCAGCTTCTTCTTCTTCTTCTTCTTCTTGGCATTGAAGAGTAGGTGATAGAGAATCTGACAAGGCAAGGGAGAGGAGAGAGAAAAAAACATAAAATAATAGATAGAAGAGTTACAGTAATATGCACAATTACTGTAACAATTGTGCATAAATGCACAATTTTACACCCACTGATGTGGGTGTTTTTATTCTCAAAATGTGTAAAATGAACAACTTTTTCTAATTTGCAAGACTTTACACATACTGATGCTAATGCTCTAAGAGAAGAAAAGACCCAAACAGAAAGAATAAAAGAATATACTTTGTGCCCTTCTTTTGTACATGCATGATGCAACAAGCGTTGTTGTTAGATAATATGGGCTGGGGCATAGATAGAAATTGCCCCACTTTTGTAAATACCTTTGATCTATGACTTTGTAATATACTCTTAATCACCTCCATGTTTATCAAAAAAGAAAAAAAAAAAAAGGTATGTAGAAATTCTATTTTAGACTATTTTGTGTTTTTAGTTTTAAAAAATCAATAAAAATGATTTGTTTTTGTGAAAATTATTATTATTATTTAAAAAAAAACACACACACATTTTTCTTTCTAAATGAATGTACAGATTCATTATAAGGTGTAGAGGTGTACATCAAACTTACCAACCTGTCAAAATAGATCCAACTCAATGTCTCAGATTGATTTTCGTGGATTGAGCTGGGTTGAAATCTTATTTTGAGCCTTTGGTCAAGTTAGGTTTGGGTTGATAGTTTTTTCAACCCACTTGTCCCATCCTAATCACCGTGTAAATAAATTTAGATTTTACCATTATTTTATTTGGTTTAGGTTGACGCATTTTGAGAATTGTTTAGATGGATTTGGAAATTTTGAACATAGTTCAAGTATATTATATGAATTGTAATTATTTATTGAGAAGATTGTTTAAATAATTGATGAAAGTTAATTTTTTACAATGCATAAAACCAAAGACAGAACTAAGAATTTTTGTTTAAGAGGCCGAGTTATATAGTATAGATAAATTAGTTAGTCATACTTCATAAATGTATTAGATGCAAAATTATCAACTTTTATCTAATCTACTATTTCATGGTGAAATTTTTGAAACTTTTATTTTCAACATATATAAGTTATGAAGCCGTCTGCCAATGTAAATAGACAAAATATGTATATACTAAAGTGAGACTATTGCACCAAGACTATTGAGTAGTTCATGCCTGGAAAGTAGAGTACTCAGTAGTTCAGTGCTGGGAAATGGAAATTACTAGAAAGTTGAATGAAAAAGAAGGTAGTAAAAAGAAATATAAAAAATAAAAAGGAAGAAGTGTTGATTTGCTACTGGCTAACGTGTTTGGAAAAGAAATTTGAGGCTTGAAAGGAACATGAACAGGTGGGGGCCAATCGATTTCCTTTTTTTGGTTTTTTTGTTGGGGGGGGTGGGGGTTGCTCATAAAAAAAAGGCATTGAATCACATTTGTGTAAAATAGAACCGAATGCGGAAACGTGGCAAAAACTCCGAGTAGCTTAGAAACTACGAGAGTTTTATGGCATGTGAAAGGCGTGGTAGTTTTAAAAAAGCATATCATTTACCAAAGCTCCGAGTAGCTTAGAAACTACGAGAGTTTTATGGTATGTGAAAGGCGTGGTATCAATAATACATGAGCCCCTGGCACTTTTGGCGGCGACTTTTCTCTCAAAAGTCCTTGGACACCAGTCAACACTAATTAATGTATTTATAAAAAAAACTAATTAATGTAAAATTCCAGGACCCTTTCACTAAACGTACCATAAATTTTCAGGCGAAAATACCCACAAGTTTTGGTATAATTGTCCATGTGAAAAATTATGAATAATGAAAAAAATAATAGATTCAAGTAAAAGTGATAAATATCTAATAACAATCTATTATATAGAATAACTGTGGTAATAATTATGAATTTTTTTATGTGATACTCATTTTTAATACAAGATATATAGAAATTTTACTATAATTTAATTTAACTGTATATATGTGTGAAGTTTTTTCAAAATTTAAATCTCGACCTTTATCCCTCACACTTCACAAATATTTATACTTGTAAAGTGGCTATAATGCCAAAAATACGCGATGATAGATTTTTTTTGTGATATTAGAATTACTTATAAAGAAAAAAAATTACTAAAGTCACATTTTTATATTTCTTAAAATATGTCTGATAATTAGACTACAAAAAGTTTTAATAATCATTCAATATATATATGGTTGGTAAGTTAATATATTATATGAAATTTCTTCTCTCTCTTTTTCTCACTTTGGTTTCTTCACGTTGTCCGAAAATTCCTTTTTATGGAGTATATTTTTTCTTCTTATACCACTCTTAACGGTTCGGAATTATTTAAAAAAATGAAAGCACAGAATTCCTCATGTTCCTCGCCAAACATGAATCACGTGCAAGATTGATAACTTTAATTGATTATGACAAGATTTTAAATTGTGATACAACACCATTTTACTACTGGATGTGGTGATGGGTTGTGGCCCTTGTGGGTCTTGTGGAACCTACCCCAACTAATAATGCAAGATCTATTGCTTTTGAAAAATATTTATTGGTAGTATCTAGAATTCTTGGGTTGATAGTGACTCCACAAATATAAGTATTTTTGGAGTATGGAGGCTAATTGCTGTAGTTCAAGTCTTCAAGAACGAGTTTTACACACAAATACTTATGGCTGTTTGGATAGAGGGAGGAAGGAGGGAGAGTAGAGAGGAGTAGTAGAGTAGAGTTAGCTAAAAATAAGCTAATTTTGTGTTAAATCTATTTTACTCTCCCTCTCTCTCCCTCAATTCAAATGGACCATTAAATATGCTAGAGTCGAATTTTATCTCAGATAAAAAATAAAATAAAAATTTATTGGCTGCTGACAGGAAGAGAGAGAGAGAGAGAGAGAGAGCTGTGAAATAATATTTTCTGCCTAGATTTGTGACTGGAGTCTGGTTCAACCCATTGAAAGTTGAAACCCAAATTTCATAGGGCATGTTATTGTTCTAGTCGTACCTACAAAATATCTAATGGGCGCTATAGGTCCTACAAAACAATGGCATATGGCCGAACAGTGGGGTTTTTATTTTTAATTTCTTTTTGCATAAAGGAATAATTTACTGAGAAAAAAAAAATAAATAAATAACACCACTCGGGACAATCCCTCTAAACACTCTAAATACGCTTACTCAAAGACTAGGATTGTCAGTTGTCCTATACCAATCAGTTTTTGGTCTAGGCAGGGATTGAACCCTAAATCTTTTATAAAACCATCAAAAACTTTACTAGTTGAGTTCACTGGAACCCATAAGTTCTTAAGGATTTTAAGACCCCAATTAAATAAACAAAAGCCCTCAAAATTGTACAAAAAATACCCAAAATTGTGGAATGATAATTGATTTTTTTAAAATGAAAAAAAGTGGGTTTTACATTCTATCCTTACATCTATTTAAGCTCCCAAAATATTGAGCCTATAGAAATCCACTCGAATTCAAACCCTAAACTGTTTCACCAAAAAATTAAAAAAAATGTTATGCATGTTTTATAAATGGACTGAATAATAATTTATAATCAATTTTCCTGATAACTTGCAAATTAAATAGATATCAATAAAACCTAAATACAAAAACTAGATTATTAAATTTTGCATAAAAAATATGATGAGTTTTGGATGAATTAGGACTTTCCAAAGCTGATAAATTTTGATCTCTATCTCAAAAAAAAAAAAAAAAAAAAAAAAAAAAAAAAAAAAAAAAACACTGTCTGGCTAAGAATTGGAATTAGAAATTAATTCTAAATAGTTTATCTTTCAAGTCTGAATATGTTTTATTGTTTTTACAATAACATTTTTTTTTTCAAAAATTAGATTGAGGTGAACCAATTCCATTCAAAAGATAATTCAAAATGATTTTTTATTCATTTACTAAAATGGAATTTTTCCAAATTCCAAACAAAATTTTCCTGAAATATGAGATTCAAATTTCATTATGATGCAATTTTGACGTTTTTTTTTATAATATATTTTTTTTAAATAAAATTTTATCCTAGTTTTGGACCTAAAATTTAGCTATTTGGGATCTGAATATCTGATGATATTAATGGATATTTAGGAAATAATTCATTTTAATTAAAATTTATTTTCTAAAAGATCTAATTAAAATATAAAACCTAAAAAAATTTTCCATTAGAATTAATGAATAGGAAATTTTTTCTTAATAGTTTAATGCCTTACAGATATCTTTTTAAAGATCCAACAATATTTCAATAGGAAAAAAATACAAAAGATATTATTATTGATAACTTCCCTAATATGGAAAAAAAAAAAAAAAAAAAAACAATATCATGGTATAATTTATATACCAAACCAATAAAATCTATCACTTACAAAGTAATAAAATCTATTACATGGATTGAGATATTTTGATAACCAAGAGCTTGAGATCATATTTAAAAAATATATGACTAATATAAGTACATTTCAATACAATTAATTACACAAATATAGTTAACTCCATACTCATTCAATCATATATCTTTCATAAATTATATTAATCATTCTTGATGTCCAAGATTTATCTAAGTTCTAACATTGCCTAGTAAACAAAGATGCTAGACCTTAATGGGATTGAAAAGGCAACATAATGCCAATTTAGACAATTGCTAAAATAATCACTTTCCACTGTTGAGAGAGAGAGAGAGGCGGCTATTGTGCTGCATCTCTTAAGAAGAATCTACCCTCTACATTTCTTTTGATGTAAGCGACCCATAACAAAATAGATGTACCACGTTCAGAGCATGCACATTTGGGAGATTAAAAGTTAAGGAAGATGAACCCATCTAAAGTTTTTTGCTCTTCTTCTTGATGTTGACTTTTCCAGCATCATTCAAAATCAAATTTATGTACTCCTCAAAACCCTGTAAGGCATAAAAATTAACATTTGAATAAATTTACATGTATTCACTTAAAATTGTGAAAGATACTAAAAATTAGATTGATATCAACCTTTTAACCAAAATTCAACATTTTAATGAAGTACATCAATCAGCGATTTTGTCATTGTTAGTTGCAACATATATCCTTTTATTTGTGACAAATATGGTGCAATTTTGTCATCAAATTTTACTCAGAAGCCAAGATTAGACAAAAAAAAAAAAAAAAAAAAAATTACATGTTCACAAAGATTTCAAAGTTCTCAAGATGTAAATTTGACAATATCACTCCTAAACTTACTTAATATACATAACATATAGCAAAAATACTCATCATAAATGTGATTAAAAAAACTCAAATAGTAAATTACAACCCTTTGTATAATATATATATATTTTAAAAAGACTATCCTTAACATTTTATCTTCAAAACATTATAACAGGAAATGCTGCAAAAATTTGGAATGATTTACCCCTATATAGCTTAACCATATTTGCTACTCCATATAATTCAAATCAAGACGTTTGATTTTCCCCCCTTCTCACTCAAATAGATTATCAACTAAAATTTTTAGAATAGCATTACATGCAAAACCCAGAAAAGCCCAACATTGAAAAGGACAAAATCAATAATTAAAAATCTCTAAAAAAAATTACCACTATCATGCAATATCCAATACAGCCACTTTTAATAAGCACTATGAAAAGCAAATATATAACAAAATACCTAATCAACAAAAATCTGTAAAACCAAATCAAACACAAAGTCAATAATTTATCTAAAATTTTTTAATCTGGCCAAAGAATTAGACAAAGATGTAACACATTCTTAGAAGCATAGACAATTGAGAGAGAAATCATCACTTCAGAATTAAATTCAATCCTAAACAATGAAAAGAACATGAGACCTAAGATTAAGATTTAAAACCCATTTTCTTTTTCTCTTAGTCCCAATATCAACAAATCTATATTAATTATTAAACCATTAATTAATGCAAAGTTAATCAAAATTAAATAACCGGATAAAATATTTTAACATAAAAAACAAAAGGAAGATATCATACCTGAAAGTCAGATGTCGTTTTCAAACTTTTCAAAAGCTTCATACTCCTCCATCTTCACATCTACCTCTACCTCTACTTTTTCCACCAGTTCTACACCTAAAACACCAAAATAACCAAACCTCCTAAAATGAAGTCATTTAACGCAATCTTTTTAAAATTAAGTCATTAAAATTATAACAAATGACTAACAACAAGATCCTTTAGAAAACCAATTCTAAATAGTTCAAGGCTTCCAAAATTCGAGACTTTCAAGTTTCTTCTAGATTGGATAACTATAAGCTAGGCTGATTATACTCTTTTGGTAGTATTGCCTGGCAGATCTACTGTTCAAACATTACAATGGTTCCAAATCAACCCTTCAATATTCTATCATCAAAGTGGAATTTGGCCGGTAGCTTCGAAAAGAATTTGATTTGCAAAGGAGGCCACCTACCATTATTTGGGTCTCTTTCAAAGACAGAAATCAGTCAAGAGCATTTATGAATATAATAAGTCTAGAGGATAATTCAGTGATATAAAAATAGGGGAAGTGGCAGCATAAATAACAACTAAATGCATCTTATAGGGAGTAACAATTAGCATAGCTGCACCTTTTGGAATTTGGATCAAACATATCTTTGCAGCTCTCCAAACCATTTTAAATCATAATCATATCATTGAAAAAATTATAACACTAATAGAAGAAACTCAAGTTGTTATACTTACACACCCAATGGTATTGGTCCACTCATTGAAACAGGATCCAAATACCATAGACAGATAAAAAAGAAACAAATATAACTCAAAATATCAATGTAATAACAAATTTGTGAAAAATAAAAATTATGCAGTAAACAAAAAAAAAGACACCAAATTACCAAACAAAGCAAGATGCTTATCCTATTAAAAAAAAAAAAAAAGGAGCAAGATGCTTATCCACAAATCTATTGGATTGAATAATCTACAGAAAAGATAAGCAATGAAAATCAAATAGAATACCATAGGGCATAGACATATCTTAGTAGAAAGAACATAAAGAAAACGGTTATTAGAAGGGAAAAAAAATTATAACAGCAAAGCTATAGTTCATTGCTTTGTTAAATCTCTACCTAAAAAAATATCAACCAAAACCAATAAAGTAAACCATAACTGGCAAATTAACAAATCAAAACTCACTCTTTTTTTGGATAGGTAATCAAAGATTTATTGCATAAAAAAGGATATCACAAAGCAAAACTAACAATTTGCTAACGTATCTGAAAAACCCCTTCACAACTGACTGTGCTTCAATTTACTTTTGCTTCACTGTTTTTTTCCTCAACACCCAAACAGATGCTCAATTAAAATTTTGAGAATATAATCCAACATACCAAACCCAACCTTTATAGTGGAACTTTAAACAAAGGAATAACTCAACGTGTGGCTTTTTGAAAGGCCACACATTTATAAACAGCTGTTACTTATCAATACTGAGGCAGGGAAAGAAAAAATTTCATGGTATAAAAACACAAGTCCTCAAGCAAAGCCTAAAGCCTCTTGGCTAGGAATTTCTAACAAAATGAAACAACCTCAACATGCATAAAGAAAATTCAACGCCTAAAATAATAGAGCAAACATTAGTCAACTCAACAAATCAACTAAGCCTTAATTGTAATTGTAGTCTGAATTCATAGATGGAAAGATTACAAACAAAAAATAAAACAATTTATGCCAGTACAATTTATGCAATACTAACAAATAATAAATTATGAAAAGGCAATAAACAACAAAATTACAACTTCCAATGTTCAAAACCTTACATGACATAGAAGCATTAACTCGATTTCTTTTCACTCTGTTTCAAAATATGAAACAGCAAATACCAACATACGAAACAGAAAATTGGCTTATAGAAAGTTATTTAAAAACAATGCAGAAAGTTATTCAAAACAGTGCAGATTTTATAAAATAGTGTACTACAGTCCAGTTTTTAAGACATTTTTTCAAACACACATCATGCATTATTGTTGCAACCATTCCCTGCATATAAAGTGATCAAAGAACTACCTTGTTGTCAAAAGAACTACCTATAATTTCAACAATAATAGTGAAAGTTCAATATGTGTATGAAACACCCTTGAATGTTTAGACCCCAATTACAAAATTATCAACTCAGGCTTAATATCAAACGATTAATGTGCGGAACATGAAAATAAGCCAAACATAAAATTGATAAACAATCTAAACCAAATATAAACACATCCACAACAGTAAAAATAAGGCAAAGATAAAGGGAAGGAAGATGCAAACACACGGACAACACACGATGTGTTATCGAAGAGGAAACCGAAGCCCTCGGCGTAAAACCTCTCTGCCGCCCTCCAAGCGGTCAATAATCCAACAGAAAATGTAATTGGGATACATGAACAGCAATAGGCCCTCCAAGCCTAATCTACCCAATGTACCTAAGCCCTCCAAACTTCTTGCTCCAACGAGGTTGCGCTGAACCTTTTTCTTTTCTAGTTTACCGGATTCCGCTATAGCCCATAGCATCAACCAATATAGATTGGTTCCTTCTTAACTGCTTCCTAACAGCACCAAATAAACCTTCTCACGGATGTGGGTATAGTGAGAAAATGATTTGGTCAAAAGTCTCTCAAGGATTGAACAATGGAGAGGGAGAGAGTAGAGGAATTTGAAGAGTCTCTAAGATAAAGATTGTGGATGAATCAATCTTATTTTTCTCTAGGGTTTCTCTCTAAAATTCTCTCTGGAAGCTCTCTTCATTTGGTGGGTTTAAGGTTCTACATATAGTAGGGTGAGAAAGGAATGCGAAAAGTCTGTTTATGCCAAATAGGGCTGATTGGCGGCTTGGCCTCGCGACTTGTCTGAGTCACGAGTTCAAGCCTTGAGCTAACGACTTGGCCAGCCTGGGACTTTTGTCCTGTAGTGTGACAGCTGGCGCAACCGTTTAGCTTCCCTGTATGCTTCTCACATGCCGGCATTTGGCGGCTTGCCAGTCGCAAGTCAGCCGCGAGTCCTAGCTGCGAAACTCTGCCGTCTTGCACATACTTGAGCTTTTCTTCACATCTTCTCACACACTACCCTTACAATGATCCCACCTAAATACAGGGTTACTAAGTGCTTAAATTACAAGCAAATTGGCACGGAATAAAGCCAACAAGATGGTTGATTAAATTCAACCTTACAAATAGAATACCATAATACCTCCAAAACAGTCAAATAAAAATTTCAATAACTGACTCTAATCAAGAGTATAGTCGAAACAAACAACACAATAGTTACAGTTCCAAAGCCAAAAAATAAATGTCATTTCCAATTCTTTCGAAATCATCTATGTTTGTATATGCAATCAAGGAAGACTCTATTCAGCCTTGCAGTAATAAGAGCAACAAAATATCCAATGATGAAAACCCAATATGCACTTTAAGATATTTCATCAACATAAAAGTAACATTCTAGGCAGCAAAAATCCAGACACTACAAAAAAACAACAACAACAAATGAAACATGACAAACATCAATTGTCCTGCCATAATTCAAAATAAGGAGCACAATAACAAATACCCAATTGAAATTAGAAGGAAGAAAAGTTCCATGTACCTAGCATATGTCTTCTTAGTTGAAAGTTCATGTCCTAAAAATAAATGTATGAATTTCAAAAAATATATGCTGCAAACAAAAGCTATTTGCAAAGCAATAGCTACAGCCTAACTAAAAACAAACAATTAAGACCTATAAATCACAATTTGACACAAACCAAGCCAAAAATACTATATTACCCATTGAAATGTCTTTAAAATACACAAACAAATTACCCGCTATATCCATTTAAAAAACAAAAACCCAATACAAAATTTTCTCAATTGAGTCTAATTTTACAAATTTTGAAAACCAAAACGACATAAAAAGCATATTAAGATCCATTTAACAGAAAAAAAAATCAATTGAAAGAGACAACAAAGACAGGGGTAGGTATATAAGAGAGAGAATCAGATCAAACATGTAATTTTGAAAACCAAAACGACATAAAAAGCATATTAAGGTCCATTTAACAGACAAAAAATCAATTGAAAGAGACAACAAAAACAGTGGTAGGTATATAAGAGAGAGAATCATATCAAACATGTAATTTTGAAAACCAAAACGACATAAAAAGCATATTAAGATCCATTTAACAGACAAAAAATCAATTGAAAGAGACAACAAAAACAGAGGTAGGTATATAAGAGAGAGAATCAGATCAAACATGTATTTCTATTTTTGCTTACTTTGAGATTGAATTCCAAGACTGAAACTTAAAATCCAGAATTCCAACAACAAAAACACACAAAAACCTCTTTATCTAACAGATCAGAAAATAGAAAATCAAAATTTTTGTATGTAAAATTAGAATTTTTGTTTTTTTATAGAGCAGGGTTTTGATCGCTTACTGTTGTCGGGAAGAGATTGTCTCAAATGGGAGTGACGACCAAGGAGAAGGATTTGTGTCTAGGGTTTTCAGTTTTGGGTTTCCTGTGTATTCTTTTGCAGACTCCAATCGTGTTTCAAAGCTGAGTTTGTGTTTGTGTCTAACGCTTTTTTTTTTTTTTTTTTTATTTAAGATAAGCACCAGTTTTGTTTTTGAGTGAGAGTTTTTAATTTTAATTTTTAAATTTATTAAAAAAATTATTTTTTAAATATTGTGCTGATGTGAAAAATTGTGAGAATTTCAAAAGTTTCGGTTTTATATATATATATATATATATAGAAAAATTATTTTTTAAATATTGTGCTGACGTGGAAAATTGTGAGAGTTTTAAAAGTTTCGGTTTTACATATATATATATATATATATAGATTACTACTATTATTATTATTATAGCATTTTTTTTTTACAAAAAAGAATGAAAAAAAAATTGAACACCCTCTACTTTCACACCATCATGTGTGGGAAAGCAATGCTTTCAATTTTTATTTATTTTATTTTTAATAGTCTTTCTCTAATATATGTTTTGACCTGCATAATTTGGAGGGTATATAGTCGAAGGAAGAGACAAATTGATGATAGAATGTATTTATAGATGTGGAAGCTGATTCCATTTGATGTTTATTTATTTATTTATTTATTTTTTATCGGGGATGTATTGTTATTCAATTTGTAACAAAAGAAAAAAAATTTATGTATATGATTGTTACAAATTGAAATATTTTTTTTAACATAAATTTCTTTATTTTCTTACAAATTGAATAACAATAAACTACCATCAAATGGAATACTCTACTACCATCTTAAAATACATTCTACAATTGAAAAAAAAAATGTCGCGTTTTTCATTTCCAACATATGTTTAACAACATATTGCGGAATACTTTTTTTTGTTCCTTTTTCTCAAACTTGGTAGTCCACTATTTTAAAGTGGCAAGAACTTATTTGATCACTCCCATTCTTCTTCTCTCTCTTCCCACCCCCACATATTCTGATAGCGTTTCCTATTTATTTTGGCTTTTATGTTTATTTTGTAATTGGGTTCCTCGTGGAGGAAAACCTCCAACTTTAGTTGGCCTTCATGGTCCTTAAAGGTAATTTTTAGAGAAAATTTTTTCATACAATTGTATATTGTGAAAATTGGTAAATCTATAGGTACCTATATCTTGAAAATTAACATTATAGTTTATTTTTTATGAAAAATAATTTAAAAAAAAGGTGAGCCACCTATTAAACACCATTTACTTTAAAATCATACATGTGTGGAAAACATTACTTTTACTTTTTTTTTCTTTCTCTAATTTATGTTTTGGCCTACAATATACAGTTAAAGGGAGAGACAAATTCATGATAGAATGTATTCTAAGATGATGGAAGTGTTTCTCAAAAAAAAAAAAAAAAAAAAAAGATGATGGAAGTTGCTGATTCCATTTAATGTAAACTTTTTTTCATTGGAGATGTATTGTTATTCAATTTGTAATAAAAGAAAGAAATTTATGTATAAGATTGTTACAAATTGATCATTCCCCTACTTTTTTTTTCTTTCTCTAATTTATGTTTTGGCCTACAATATACAGTTAAAGGGAGAGACAAATTCATGATAGAATGTATTCTAAGATGATGGAAGTGTTTCTCAAAAAAAAAAAAAAAAAAAAAAAGATGATGGAAGTTGCTGATTCCATTTAATGTAAACTTTTTTTCATTGGAGATGTATTGTTATTCAATTTGTAATAAAAGAAAGAAATTTATGTATAAAATTGATCATTCCCCCTTCTTTTCTCTCTCTCTCTCTCTCTCTCTCTCTCTCTCTCTCTCTCTCTCTCAGAGATAAAACTGTTTCCTATTTATTTTTCTTATGTTGTAATTGGGTTTGCCCATGGAGGCTAACTTTCAACTTCAGTTGGCCTCCATGGTCCTTACAAATGTTTTTAAAGGAAAAATTTTGTCACACTATTTTATATTGTGAAAATTGACTTATAAGTACTTGTATTTTGAAAATTAATATTATGACTTATTTTTAGGAAAAAAGAATTAAGAAAATGGGGCCACCATTTGAACACTCTCTAATTTCAAACCATACATGTTTGGAAAGGCAGTGATTTCAATATTAATAACGTTGTTTATTTTTATGAATAACAATTTAAATTGAATAACAATTTCTTTCTTTCGTTACAAATGGAATAAAGTGGAATTGGTTTCCATCATCTTAAAATGGAATTATCATTGAAAACATCATATGTTGCGTTTTTTGGTTTCCATCATATGTTTAGTAATATATTGCGCAATATGTTACTAAACATATGTTGAAAACCAAAACCGCAACATTTGATGTTTTTAATGATAGAATGTATTTTGAGATGATGAACCTAATTCCATTTAATGATTTTTATTTTATTTTATTTTATTTTTATGGGAGATGCATTGTTAATCAATTTGTAACTATTGAAATATGAGGAAAATAAGAGAGAATAAGAAAGAGAATGATCGGATAGGTCATTACCACCTAAAAGAGGTGGACTAACATGTCTGAGAAATAACAATATAAAACTCTTCCTCAACATACTGCTAAACATTTTTTTGAAACTAGAAATACAACATTTGTTGTTTTCAAGGACAACGCTTTTGGTACCTGACTTACAACATCTATTTCTGTGGATGTAGCCCCCACCCCAAGGGCTGTTCCTAAGCAATCAATGTGATTTCAATTGAACACGTCTTAAAAGTAGAAATCTTAAACCTTGATGGATGAGATTCACCTTTGTTTGATATATCACTTACTCTCTCGTACCAAAAATCTATGCAGATGATTGAAACCAGAAAAACGACATCATTGAGTTAAAGAAACCCTCTTTTTTGTCCCATAGCGTCTATTGCAGAAGTCATTGTCTTCAATCCAATGGATGACGTTCCCAAAGAGATTAATGAGAATTCAGTTGAACAACACGCCTAAACAATAGTACTCTTAAATCTTGATGGACGAGGCTCATCTTCATGTGTTGGATCTTTCGTTTGGGTTTAGTAGGCCAAGAACATTAGCACTATCGTTAAAATTATTGTTGATGCAGCCGTAATTTTGTTTGCTATTAGTTGTCAGAACTGGGAGCTGGGCCCTATTGTTAGGGTAGTAAAGCACGGTAAGACGAGATATTAGAATGATTTTTTTTTTTTTTTTAAATGTTAGATGATTTTCTAAGGTGATTAGGATTTTATGAGTTTTTTTTTTGATTGGTTAATGAATATAAAATAAATTTATAAACATATGTTTATTTTATAAATAATAAACATTTGGTTTATAATAGGGAAAAAAAATTAATGGATGCCTTAATGATATTGGTTTAGGAAATATTTTTAGAAAATTTTTATAGAAAAAGAAAAAAAGAAATTGATTTTTTTCTTGACAATTTTATATGAGTAATGCTACAGCCACAAACTATTTCACTATATCTTGATAAACTATTGATATGACAAATTCTTACTAGTTTTAATCTAGGCCATCATTAATATTACATTTTTATTTACTAATAATTATTTGGTAAATATTAAAACTATATTAGCAATATGTAAAATTGTTATAAAATAGTTTGTGTTAGTAGCATTACGCATTTTATATATTTCGTATAAAAATAGTATCAAAGCTTTTCTAAAATAATCTAGTAAAAAATGTCCTAAAGACACTATTAATTGGACATCTTATAATATGTTTAACCTTTATAATTTATTCATACATATCTCTCTTCTTTACAAATTTGGAGTTTTAATGAATTGTGATCTATTTTCAAGTAAAGAAAACAAGGTCGATAGGCAAAACTAGTAAAAGACTGCAACGGTGGTGGACCATAATATTTAGTTGTTAAGAGCACTTTCCTAATAATTTTATCTGTTTTATTTTTTTTATTTTTTTATTTTTTTATTGTGTGAAGTGCTTATATAGATGCTCTAAGGACATTGGTTTAATGGATGCTCTAAGTACATTGGTTTAAGAAATATTTATAGAAAATTTTTATGGGAAAAAAAGGAAACAATTGATTTTTTTGACAATTTTTTATATTTTTCATAAAAGTAGTATCAAAATTTTACTAAAATTTTCTATTAAGAACTGTTCTAAGATTTATAGCAAACAACATTTAAATAAATTTTGAACCGTTCTGGGGAAGCCAAAGAGTTGCAAAAGCATGAAAAATTTAGCTTGGCCATATGATTCCAAATCCAAACAATAAAATGGAAAGATTAAGAGAAATATTTTCCTTTGATATATATTCAGATTTCCAATGCCATTATTAAGAGAAATATTTTCATTTGTCAGTTCGGTTCCTCTAGACATTCAGTTTGTAATTGAAGGCAATTTAACCATTAGCTGAATAAAAGTATTTGATCGGATTCTCAAGGAAGAAGAAGAGATACATAATTTATTTCTTTTTGGACTAATTAATGGGAATGAGATTTGAAATTATCAAAGGCACTTTAGCCAGCCTGCGAATATCCTTGACTGCGGTGGTTGGTGAACTTGAGTGAAGTTGGTGAAACATGCTAGTAAAAAATATGTTTCATCTTGATCACTTCAGTTGTTCTTTTTCTAAAACTTTAAACATTTGATGTTTAATATGAATTATGAAGTTAAAAGATTGAATTGAATTTTAGGCAAATTACAAAGAATAATTCATTAAAATTTTGAATTTATAAAGGATGAAATACCAGATAAGCCCCGAATTCAGTATGTCAATTACTTGAAAAATGGAAAAAAAAAAAAAGGTTTACCCATTGCTTTTTTGAATTTGTTTGTCATTATTTTCTTAGTCAAATGTGGATTGGCATGTCCCAATTATGTGGCTAAGAGTCAAGTTGCTTTCATGATTCTACCTCTCCTTTCTAAAGACAAATTTTCTAGGAATTTCTGGTACCGAGCACCAATTTAAATTTTTAGCTGCTACTAGCTTAGCTTTGATGTTTTTAAAGCAACCCCTCTTTTCAATATTTCGATACCAAGGAATCTTTGGAAAGGCAAATAATCCATCCACAATAAAAAGTGAAAATATTGTTTATTTAAGGAATCAACATGTTAGAGGGCAGTTTGTACTCTCGATAGATTATAATTAGTTTTCTGTGAGGCAAATCACCTACAAAGTAGAGGGTGGAGAGTGACCCTATCTTGGAAGAGTTCAAATACCCTGTATAACACATTTATCCAACCCAATCTAATCTACATGATCTGGGGATCACAAACACAGTAAACCACCCTTTGCTTTTAAATGTTGCTTCCACACTGTAGACTTTCTCAAATTCTTCCTTCTCTTCTTCTATTTCTCTCTTGCTCACGTTCCTCTTTCACTAAGAACAAATTAAAGCCGAGTGGAGGCTTTGCAAAAAAATGGTGATGTTTACCCACCAATCAAACTTGATCTAACAAAGGCAACCACCGATCCTTAAACAAGACCAGACTACCAAATCCAACATATCTCTTGTCACTAAGCATCGAATGGTGATGTTTACCCACCAATCAAGATTCTCGAATCACAATCAAACCCCGGAGATCAAGATGACAAGCCCAACGAATTCACATTAACAAAAGTCTCCTAGCCATAATGCCAAGAAAAATCTCAAGCACCCGTATAACACCCAGTACAAAAATACACCATTGGCCAAACTCACCAAAACATCCACAAATATACCCACAAGATTCACATGACCCATATACCTAAAACCCACCAGTAACTGTCCTATAGCAACCCACAGACGACAGAACCATAAAGTTGAAATTTCTGTTTCAGTGGAAAAACTTTAGAGTTTGACCAAGTTTGACTGAGGTTTGAATGAGCTCTAATTACACATTTTGATGTAGTAAATTTATTGCCATCTTAACAAGCGCAGAAAAACCTTTAAATCAACCACTCATGGGCAAAAATTAGAAAAAGAATGAGCATGATATCGTGAAATCCATGGAAAAGTTGGCCAAATAAAGAAAAATTTGCCAATTATGCAGAACTTGGATTTTTGGAGTAAGACATGATTGAAGGGCAATGTTTGTGCGCAAATGTGCTTCACATTGTGAAAATTGGATTTGAAAAGTCGACAGTGTCTTGCAGTGGACGAGCGTCTCTACGGCATAGTGTTTTGCACACACTCCATAATTATGTTTTTATTATGGTTTCTTTTCATCACCTCCTTGCTGACGATATTGGGTATTTCTACTAGAGTCGAAAAGATTAACAGGCAGAAAGAAGTTACAAATTTGTTCGAATATCTCCTCTTGTCAATGTCAATTGCCTTGACTCCCCCAGTTTCAGCAACCAATAGTAGACAAAATTACTTTAATGATAGTGCCATTGCTCCCGGTCTATTGGAACCAAATGAGAGATCCAACACATAAAGATGAATCTCATCCATCAAGATTTAAGAGTACTACTTCTAGGGCATGTTGTTCAATTGAATTTATGGTGATTGCATTTACCTAAACAATCAATTCAAATGAGTCAGGGACATGGTCTCTCGCTAGATCACCTTCTCAGTGATACATGTTGTGGGCTAGGCACTAGAAGCATTGTCCTTGAAAACAATGAATGTCATGTTTTTGGTTTCCAACGCATATTTAGCACCATATTGCAAAAGATTTTTTTGTTCATTTTTCTCAGATCTATTAGTCCACCGCTTTAAGGTAGTAAAGACTTATAATTCCCTTTCTTCTTCCTCTCTTTATTTTATTTTATTTTTATTTTTATTTATTTATTTATTTTCAATAGCATTTCCAATTTATTATGACTTTTTTGTTTATTTTTCTTATGTTATAATTGGGTTCATCCAGTTATTCCCTAATGTCCTTTTTGATGCTTTAAAGAAATTTTTTTCATACTATTTTATATTGTGAAAATTGGTATACCTATAAGTACCTATATATTTATATTTTGAACAGTAATATTGTAGCTTATTTTTATGAAAAAAAATTAAAAAAAGAAAAAAGAAAAAAAAAAAAGAGCAAGCCACCTTTTGAACACCTTTTACTTTCAAACTATACATGTTTGGGAAAGCATTATTACTTTCAACGTATATTTAGCACCATATTGCGAAAGATTTTTTTGTTCATTTTTCTCAGATCTATTAGTCCACCGCTTTAAGGTAGTAAAGACTTATCTGACAATTCCTGTTCTTCTTCCTCTCTTCTTCTTCTTCTTCTTCTTCTTCTTCTTCTTCTTTTTTTTTTTTTTCAATAGCGTTTCCAATTTATTATGGCTTTTTTATTTATTTTTCTTACGTTATAATTGAGTTCATCTAGTTATTCCCTATTGTCCTTTTTGATGCTTTAAAGAAATTTTTTTCATACTATTTTATATTGTGAAAATTGGTATACCTATAAGTACTTATATATTTATATTTTGAACAGTAATATTGTAGCTTATTTTTATGAAAAAAAAAAATAAAAAGAAGAAGAAGAGCAAGCCACCTTTTGAACACCTTTTACTTTCAAACTATACATGTTTGGGAAAGCATTACTTTCAATTTTCCTTTTTTTTTTTTTTTTTTTTTTTTTTTTTTAAATTCTTTCTCTAAATTCTATAATAGAATGTATTCTAAGTTGATGGAAGCTGATTCCATTTAATGTATTATTATTTTTTGATCGGAGATGAATTGTTATTCAATTTGTAACGGAAGAAATTAAGAAATTAGTGTATAATTAAGATTGTTATAAAATGAAAGAAACTTCTTGTACATAAATTTCTAACTTTTGTTACAAATTGAATAACAATAAATATCCAATAAAAAAAATATTACATCAATTGGAATCAACTTCCATCATTTTAAAATACATTGTAACCTTGACAACAAATGTTGTGTTTTTGGTTTCCAACATATGTTTAGCAACATATTTTTCTTAGACTTGCTGGTCCACCACTTTAAGTTGGCAAGGACTTCTTCTTCTTCTTCTTCTTTTCATTCTCATATAATAGAGTTTCCTATTTATTTTGGCTTTCTTGTTTTTTATTTTTTCTAATGTTGTAATTAGGTTCGCCAAGAAAAAAATTTCATACTATTTTATATTGCTAAACATATGTTGGAAACCAAAATGTCAACATATGTTTTTTTTTTCTCAAAAACAAAATGTTTTTAATGATAGGATGTATTTTAATTTAGATGATGGAAGCTAATTCCATTTGGTGAATTTTCAATTTTTATTGGAGATATATTGTTATTCAACCTGTAACTATTTAAATATGAGAATAAAAAAGAGAGAATAAAGGAATGATCAAAGAATTCCTTACCACCTTAAAGCGGCATAGTAAGTATGATAGAACATAGAACATAGAAGGTCCCCATGCCGTATATAAAACTCTTCCGCATCCAGTACCATCCCATGCCGTATATAATAAACATAGAAGGTCCTTCCCAATAGACATTCCCTAGGCCACGGAGGCCACCTGCAGTATTGAAATGAGAAGTACTCAATTGACTAGATCCAAGCCAAAGTTTCTGTTTTGTTCTTTCTCTAATTTCTATTTTGGCTTGCGTAATTCGAAGGGTATATACGGTCGAAGGGAGTGATAAATCGATGACAGAATGTATTTTAAGAATATGAAAGCTAATTCCATTCTTTTTATTTTTATTTTTTTTTTATCAGAGATGTATTGTTATTCAATTTATAACAAAAGAAAGAAATTTATGTATTGATTGTTACAAATCAAAAGAAACTTCTTATACAAAAATTTCTTTCTTTTGTTACAATTGAATAAAAATACATCTATGATTAAAAAAAAAAAAAAATTCATGAAATGGAATTAGTTTCCATCATCTTAAAAAACATTCTATAATTGAAACATCATATGTTGCATTTTTGGTTTCCAGCATATGTTAAGCAATATATTGTGCAATATGTGGTTAAACATATGTTGAAAACCAAAAAGACAACATTTGATATTTTTCAATGATAGTGTGTATTTTAAGACGATGAAACTAATTCCATTTGATGATTTTTTATTTTATTTTATTTTTATATCGGAGATGCATTGTTTATCAATTTGTAACTATTGAAATATGAGAAAAAAAAAAAAAGTGAGAAGAAGAAAGAGAATGATTAGATAAGTCCTTACCACCTTAAAGTGGTGGACTAACGAGTCTGAGAGAAAAGAATATAAAACTCTTCATCAACAAGCTACTAAACAGGTTTTTGAAACTAGAAACACAACATTTGTTATTGTCAAGGACAACACTTCCAGTACCTGACTTACAACATCTATCACTAAGGATGTGGCCCCCTTCCCAAGGGCTGTTCCTAAAGCGATCAATTTGAATTCAATTAAACATGTCCTAAATGTAGAAATCTTAAATCTTCATGGATGAGACTTATCTTCATTTGATGAATCACTTACTCTTTCGCACTAAGAAGCTATGCAAATGGTTGAAACCAAAAACACGACATTCGTTATGTTGAAGAACTTTGTTTTCTATCCCACAATGTCTATGGTGAAGTTTGTGGACTCCACCCCAAGGGACTTTCCAAAGCGATTAATGAAATTTAGTTGAACTATACGCCCTAAAAATAGTACTCTTAAATCTTGATGGACAAGGTTTATCTTCATGTGTTGGATCTTTCGTTTGGTTTTAGTAGACCAAGAACATTAGCATTTTCGTTAAAATTATTGTTGATGCAGCTATAATTTTGTTTGCTATTGGTTGTTGGATATTATAATATATATATATATATTTTAAATGTTAGATGAGTTTTAAGGTGATTAGGATTTTATGAGCTTTATTTTTTTTGGATTGGGTAATGAATATAAAATAAATTTATAAACAAATGTTTATTTTATAAATGATAAACGTTTGGTTTATAATAGAGAAAAATTTAATGGATGCCCTGAGGATATGTATAAGAAATATTTTTAAAAAATTTTTAAGGAAAAAGAAAAAAGAAATTGATTTAATTTTTTAAAATTTTATATATTCCCATGAAAATGGTATCAAAAATTTTCTAAAATAATCTATTAACAAATGTCCTAAAAGCAAAGTTAACTGGACATCTTATAATATGTTAGACCTTTATTATATATTCATATGTATCTCTCTTCTTTACAATTTTGGAGTTTTAATGAATTGTGATATATTTTAGTTGGAGTTTTAATGAATTGTGATCTATTTTCAAGTAAAGCTAACAAAGCAGCTAGGCAAAACTAGTAAAAGACTGCAATGGTGGCTTGGACCACAATATTTAGTTGTTAAGAGCACTTTCTTAATACTTTTATCTGTTTTTAAATTTTTTTTTAATTGTGTGACATACTTACATGGATTTCATCCTTTTTTTTTTTTTTTTTTTTTTTTTTTTTCTTCTGGGAAATACGTGAATTTTATTAAGAAGAAGATAATAACATAGCATCCTGAATCACAAGTAATTCAAAGAAGGCGCCATTCGATATGTCGTCGCCTAAAGTAGCAGCAGAAATTGGTGCCTTGGTGGTCGTTTGGGAAAGGTGGTGGAAGTAGAGAGGAGGCAGAAACTGGATGCACAAAGTATCTTCATGAGAGTTAAGGTAGCAATCCCAATGTCAAAACCTCTACGACGGGGTGGTTTTATCGGCGGATCGAATGGAAAGAGTTCATGGGTTACGTTCAAGTATGAATGTCTTCCCTTGTTCTGCCACTTTTGTGGACTCTTGGGACATGACCTAAAGCACTGTGTAGAACATTTTGCACTGAGTAAGAATGGAGGTGAGGTGGTGTACCAATACGGGGAGTGGCTTAAAGCTACGGGTGACCGTTCTAGATCACCATCAAGGATGGGCTCTGCCAAGAACCACCATCCGAGCAATGCAGATTTGACTAAGGCTCAGACCAAAAACAGAAGCAGTCCGAAGAGGCAGGCAGTGGAGGATGTGTCCAATGGTACAAACCCTACAGTTGGTGATTCACACGTAAAAGGAAAGGACGGGAAAGCAGGGATTGTCCCGGTGTTCATGGATGCTGCATCTGTAACGGATGGGATATTTAAGGAAAGTTTGGGAATGTTTTCATTGGTTAGCAAGTCTAAGGTGCCAAATTTAATTGAGGGGAGTGTATCTCATAATGGTAATTCGCAACATGTGGAAGTCAAGAGGCCAAAACCAATTATGGGGCACGTGGAAGGGAAGGAGCAGTTTGGGCCTCAAGTTTCAAAACAGAAGCCCATTTGGACAAGACTAGTAAGGATGAAGTGTGGGCTGAGCTTAGAAAATAAAGAAGCAAGGCCGCATACGTTGGGGAAAAGAGGAATCCAGGAAGCTGAAATAGCAGTTAGTAATGAGACTGAAGGTCAGCTAGGTAAACGGGGTAGACGTTCTGCAGATTTCAAAATGACTGAAGCAGCGGGGGTGCAGGAGCACCCTTGTCAAGAAAAATAAGGCTTTTAAGTTGGAACTGCCAAGGGCTTGGGAACTCTTGGATTGTTCGAAGTCTTCACAAGTTGGTGAAGGTTCAAGCTCCCATTGCATGTTTCTTAATGGAGACACGCTTAGACAGAGAGGGTTATGAGAAACACTATAGAGAACTTCCTTTCCAAAACAAGTTTATAGTTAAGAAGCCTTATGGTGGTGGTGGTCTAGCTCTTATTTGGAAGTCTGAGGTGAATATGGAAGTGATAAATTTTACAGATAATCATATCTTAGCCAGGGTGGTGGAAGATGATGGTTGTGCATGGATGTTGACATGCTTTTATGAATGGCCTGAAGCAAGCCAAAAACATAAATCATGGGCTCTGCTTGATCACATACGCTCATTTGTGGATGGACCATGGTGTTGTGTGGGTGACTTTAACGCTATACTACACTCCTCAGAGAAACAAAGTAAGTATCCTCCTCCTTATAAACAGATGGATGATTTTCGTAATGTCTTGGATGTTTGTAGATTGGTAGACTTGGGTTTTGTTGGCTATCCTTTCAAGTGGAACAATAAAAGACCAGGGCTGGAAAACATGAAGGAGAGATTGGACAGGGTGGTAGTCAACACGGGGTGGAAGGAAAAATTTCAAGCTAGCTCTGTGACTCATTTATTATCTCATGCTTCGGATCATCGTCCTTTGCTGCTACAAGCTAAACCAAACTTTAGGCGCCGAGGCAAAAGCACAAGGAGCTTTAGATTTGAAGAAGCTTAGCTGTTGAGGGTTGATTGCGAGGAAGTAATTAATGAGACGTGGGGTTCGGTGGGCACATTGGAGTTGGGTTTGCGCCGCATGTAGGAGAAAATTAGCAGGTGTGATTCAGTACTTTAGGCGTGGGGTGCATCTGACACTAACCCAGATGAGAAGGAAATCAAGAAACTCCAAAAAAGGGTGGAAGAATTAAGCATGGCTGAACTGACAATGGCAAATAAGGATGAGTTCTTGGCAGCAAGCAAGACACTGGATGATTTTCTTCTCAAACAGGAAGTGTACTGGGCCCAACGGTCTAGGGTCTCGTGGTTGAAGCATGGTGACAAGATTAGAACACTAAGTTTTTTCATTCCAAAGCCTCTCAAAGGCGGAAGAGAAACTTCATTCATGGTATCAGAGATCAACACAACCAATGGGTGGAAGAACCTGAGGAAGTGGCTGGTGTGGCCATTGAGTACTTTGAGAGTATCTTTCAGTCAGGTACATGTCAAAGAATGGAGGAATGTCTGAGCGCAGTGCAACATAAGGTGATCCCAGAGATGCAAGATATCTTGTCTAGTGACTATAGTGAGGAGGAAATCAAAGCGACGTTGTTCCAAATGGGACCAACAAAGGCACCTGGACCTGACAGTATGAATGTCCTTTTTTACCAAAAATATTGGCATATAGTTAGGGATGATGTGGCTGCAACTGTACTTGATTTTCTAGATTCTGGTAACATGCTCCCTGAAATTAATTATACTCATATTATTCTTATTCCTAAGGTGAAGTCTCCAAAGAAAATCTCTGATTTTAGACCTATTAGCCTTGTAATGTCATTTATAAAATTATTTTGAAAGTGATGGCTAACAGATTGAAATAGATTCTTCCTCAGTTGATAGCTCCCACCTAGAGTGCTTTTGTTCCTGGCAGACTTATCACTGAAAATGTATTGGCTGCATACGAAACCTTGCATGCCATGCATTATAAGAAATCAGGCAAGAAGGGGTCCCCAGCTCTGAAGTTAGATGTAAGTAAGGCTTATGATAGGGTTGAATGAGAGTTCTTGAGAGGAATAATGATCAGATTGGGATTTCCTATGACTTGGATTAAGAGGGTGATGTGTTGTGTTTCCACTCCCTCATTCTTAGTTTGTATTGATGGTAAAGCTTATGGGAACATTATTCCTTCAAGAGCACTTCGCTAGGGTGACCCATTATCACCTTATTTATTTTTGCTTTGCATTATCACCATATTTATTTTTGCTTTGTGCTGAGGGATTTATAGCTTTGCTGGCAAAATCAGAAGTTGAGGTGGGGCTTAATGGGGTTGTGGTTTGTAGAAGTGCACCTTGGATTTCCCATTTATTATTTGAAGATGACTCATTGTTATTTTGCCAGGCATCTAAAGAGGAAGTGCAGTGTATCACAGATATTCTACAGCTATATGCAGACTCATCCGGCCAATGTATTAATTTTGAAAAGTCATCCATGTATTTTAGCAGCAACACGATGAATGGGCAAAGAGAAATCTTAAAACACATGTTGAGAGTGAAGGAGGTAGATAGATTTGAAACTTATCTAGGGTTGCCTATGCTTATTGGTCGATCAAAATACCAAGTCTTTTCCTTCTTGAAGGATAGAGTTTCGAAAAAGCTGCAAGGTTGGAAAGGGAAAATGTTATCACGAGTGGGCAAAGAAGTTTTAATTAAAGTTGTAGCCCAATCCATTCCAACTTATACGATGGGGGTATTTTTGCTTCCTGTTAAGCTTTGCCGTGAACTTAATGCCTTGTGTGCAAGGTTTAGGCGGGGTCAAACCAGAGACGAAATAAAGATTCACTGAAAAAATTGGTGGGTGTTATGTCTGTCCAAGAAAGAAGGTGGAATGGGTTTTTGCGACTTGAAGGATTTTAATCTAGCAATGCTTGCTAAGCAAGGGTGGCGGTTGATTCAAAAGAAGGACACACTACTCTACAGGTGTTTTAAGGCGCGCTATTTTCCACGGTTTAACTTTCTAGAAGCATCGGATATCCCTAACAGCTCCTATGTGTGGGAGAGCTTAATGGCGGCATAATCTATTTTGAAGCTGGGTTGTTGTTGGAGGGTGGGCGACGAGTCTGCTATTCGAGTTACATATGACAAGTGGATACCGAATCAAGTCACAAACCGCGTACTGCATCCACTGGTGGAAGAGGAATGGGAGTGGAGGGTTTTAGACCTCATTGATTGGAGAATAAATTCCTGGGATAGAGAGGTGGTTATGTCTAAATTTCAGAGGTCAGATGCAGAGGCAATCCTTCAAATCCCTTTAAGCCATAGACAGGTCCCTGGTGTGATTTTCTGGCTCTATAGAAAGAGTGGTGAGTATTCAGTGAAATCCGGATATCATACTGCAAGCTTAATTTCAAAGCAAGAAGCTGAGAAGGGTGAAAGTTCAGGGGAGTGATTGGTGGTCTGGTTTGGGCAAAGTTGTGGAAGCTCAAGATCCCAAACAAAATAAAAGTGTTCGGTTGGAGAGCCTGTCTTGATATTTTGCCTACACGTGAGAATCTGGCTCAAAGAAGGATTGCTGAGGACGCTAGGTGTGGGGTCTGTTTGCTGGTCACTGAAACAGGATACCATGCTTTGTGGGAATGTGGACTAGCCCAAGACATTTGGGCTGGTAGCTTAAGATGCTTGCAAGAGGGCAAGAGTGGTCACATGATATGCTACACTTAGTCGAAGATATGCAAAGCAGATTGTCCAATGAGGAGCTGGAATTGTTTTGGGTCCAGAGTTGGTTAATATGGAACCAACGCAACACTTTATTGCATGGCGGTGTCATCCAAGACCCAGGCAGACTAAATCAACGTGCTAGAGACTATCTGGAGGAGTTTGGGGCAGCACAGTTACAGTTGGGCATCTCGGGTTCGTTTGCTTCAATTGAGGCATGGCGGCCTCCCTTGGGTTCCCTTTACAAATTGAATTTCGATGCCGCGGTGTTTACAAATGTGAACTCTACAGGGTTTGGGGTGGTTATCTAGAATAATGTGGGGGAGTTTATGGCAGCTATGTTTTCAAAGGACTGGCTGTTATGGATAGCAAAGAGGCTGAGGTGCTCGCGTATCGAAGAGCTCTGGAGTTTGCAGTTGATGCGGGCTTTGCGGAGTTGGAGACTGAAGGTGACAGTGCCACTGTAATAAAATCTTTGGCTTCTTTGTGTGCCATCAAGTCTAGGCTGGGAAATATTTATGAAGACATCCGTGTGTTAGCAACAGGTTGCAGGCGTCAGTCTTTCCTTTGGGTCAAACGCAATGCAAATCGTTCAGCCCACTCCTTAGCTAAGTATGTTAGATTGATAGAAGAGGATATCTGTTGGATGGAAGAGTCTCCACCTCCAGCTCTTGAGGCGTTGTATATGGACTCTTTTTCTATGAATGATTAATAATATGATTGGTCCGATTTCAAAAAAAAAAAAAAAAAAAAAAAAAAATCTAATATGTAAAACACTCAAAATAATAAATTGCTAATAATATTAAAGCTTTTGGGTAAATATTAATAATTTGCATTTATTATAATTTAGGATTTATACTTTTTCCAATCACAAAAAAAAAAAAAAAAAAAAAAAACCTAAGAGTGTGATGAAGAAATTATTTCTCCCACAAATGCATAAATCAATACTACCAAGAATTTTCATATATCATATATGAATATTTGAGGTGAGTTTTGTAGATTGGAGGAGTTTTAAAATTAACAAAAGAGTGATCCTATTTTGTAAGGAGTTAATGAGTAGAAGTAAGAATTTAAATCAATGTAAAAGTAGGAGTTTATTAGAAGTAGGAAGACATTTCAACGTAGAAGTGTGAATTTATTATTTTTGTCAATTTACTATTTTAACCCCATTTTTAAGTTTTAAGTAGGAGTATTTTTTACAGTAAAAAAAATAATAACTAACTTTCTTTTGCCAATTTACTATTTTAAACCCATTTTTAAGTTGTTGGTTAATTAATTTAAGGGTAATTTCTACAAAAAAAATAATAATAACTAACTTTCTAAATTCTCATAATATATACAGATAAAATAAATTTGGCGGAAATACCTTTTTCGTCCCTACATTTTCACACGATTTTCACTTTAGTCCCTAACTTTTTTTTTCACCGATTTTAGTCCCTATTCTGAAAAATGTGTCTCGTTTTTGTCCCTACCGTCAATGCCCTAACGGCAAAGTCCTAGGTGGCAGACGGAAGCTGACGTGGTGCTAAGGTGGCAATTAAAATATTATTAAAAAAATATTATTTGACTTTTTTTATGCCACGTCAGCTAATTATTTTTTTTATAAAAAGTCATGTCAGCAAATTTAAACCAAAAAAGAAAATAAATTAATAAACAAAACTTAAATTAAAAACGCAATGCCAGACAGATCTAACACAACCTCAGATCTAACACAAACCCAGAAATAAAATAAATTAAAAACAAACATTAAAACCTGTGTCTGATGCCACATCAATCTCTCTTCTCTCTTATAAAAAAAAAAAATCTCTCCTCTCTTTCTCCCTCAGTGCCTCTCTGAATCTTTCCTCTCTCTGCACTTTGTGGCTGTGGTTGTCATTTGGGTCAGGCGGGTGGTGTATAGATCGGTCATTTGGGTCGAATCATGGGCATCTTCGGCGAAGCAGCAGCATCTACAACAACGATGAGGTGTTTGGTGGTGTTTTTATTAGGATCCGATGCTACAGTCGATGGGTCAGGCATTGCTCTTCGGACCCGTGCTTTGGAGTAATGCTTCTATTAGCAGCTAAAGCATCTTCGATCGGAGTTTGAGGTCTGAAGGTGGTGTTCCTACAGCAACGATGATCGGAGTTCGAGGTCTGAGGTATGGGTATGTGATTATTTTGATTTGTTCCAATTTGGGTATGGGTAGGTGTTTTTCTTCCGATTTGGGTGTGGTAATGTGGTTGTTCTGATTTGTTCCGATGGGTTTGCGGCGAGTGGTGGAGTGGTGGATGGGTTTGTTGTTTTGGGTTTGTGTAAATCTTTGGGTTTGGGTGCATTTGGTTTTGTGTTTGGAATTGGGTTGTAGGGATCGGAGATCGGAGATAGGGGCGCCGGTGTGTTTGCTGTTTTGGGAAATGGGTTTGATCGACGGGGTGGTGGTGGTGGTGGTTTCGAGATCTGTTGGTCGGTGGTGGTGGTGTTGGCAATGGTTTTGGGATCTGGGTTTGATTGTGGAAGTGGTGGTGGTGGTTTTGGGATTTGGGTTTGATTATAGTTTGATGGGTTTGTTGGAGATTGGTTTGTTTACTGGGGTTTGTGGTTTTGATTTGCTGAAGATTTGGGTTTGAGTTCTTGGGTTGCTGGGTTTGATTTGGGAGTTCTTGATTTGCTGGGTTTGAGTTCTTAGGTTGCTGGAGATTTGAGTTCTTGGTTTCTTCATTCTTCCCGTTAGCATTTAATTTAATTTTTTCTTCTTGTTTTCATTTATGTCCTAGAGATTTGGGTTTGAGTTCTTGGGCTGCTGGGTTTGTCATCTTGTGATAGGTTTGAGTTCTTTGATGCTGGGTTTGATTTGGGAAGAATAAAAAAAATAAGTTGTAAAATGAAGAACAAGGTGAAGAACACTAAGAATATTAAGAAATTTTTTTTAATTAAAAATTTTAATTAAATTAAATTTAAGGTTTTTTTTAATTTAATTTATTTTTAAAAATTTTCTGACATGGCTTTTAAAAAAAAAATTAAAATGCTGACGTGGCATTAAAAAAAGCCAAATAATATTTTTTTAATAATATTTTAATTGCCACCTTAGCACCACGTCAGCTTCCGTTTGCCATCTAGGACTTTGCCGTTAGGGCACTGACGGTAGGGACAAAAACGAGACATGTTTTTCAGAATAGGGACTAAAATCGGTGAAAAAAAAAGTTAGGGACCAAAGTGGAAATCGTGTGAAAATGTAGGGACGAAAAATGTATTTCCGCCAATAAATTTTAATGGTTAAAATGACATTCGACGTTGTAAAACTAATTCTAGTATTCTAATAAATCCAAATACTCATATCAGCACGTGGCTTTACACGTGAGAGTATTTAAAGTATACCAATGTGGTGCGGGCCACAACGGCTTTGAAGAAGACTGCCTCAAAAATCCACACATATCCATCATTTTGCAGGAGTACTCCAAAAATTGAAAATTCACATCTGCGCGTGGATGAATATGTGAGAGTAACAGTGATACTAGGCATACCAAGGGGATTGAGATCCCGTGCAATACCTAGGGTATTGCACGGTGTGCAATTGCACAAATCCCAGCCATTCATTTAATCCAATGACTTGATATTTTGACACGTCACCAAAATTGAAAAGTCCCTTTTACCCTTAAAATTTTTGGAGTCCCGTGTGCTGATGCGTATGAGCTATTTTGACATTTGATAAAATCAAATTTCTCTCTCACTGAGCTCCTCTACCTCTCCCTCAACCCGCCATTTTTTCTGCCTCTCCCTCATCCAGCCATCACCCATCACCCAACGAAGACCCATCAGCCAAAACAAAGAAAATACTCATCTTACCTTCTGAAATTTCTTAACCCCCAAACACTCACACTCACACACTCTTTCTCTGTCTCCAAGCGCCGTTCCTTCTGCCTCTCCCTCAACCTGCCGTCACCGCTGCTAGCATCACCCAACGAAGACCCATCAGCCAAAACAAATCTTCTTCCCATCTGAAATTTCTTAACCCCAAATACTCACACTCACACTCTCCCTCTCTCTGTCTCCAAGCGCCTCTCCCTCAACCTGCCGCCACCGGTGCCAGCATCACCCAATGAAGACCCATCAACCTCCACAAAGAAAATATTGCATCTTCCCAGGTTGCTTCCAACATCAAACGACTCAAGGAGGTGAGTTCTCTCTTTTGGGGTTTGATTTTAGTTCTATTAGTGATATATTTCACCATGGAATCGTTATTTTGTTTATGTATTGAGGAATATTTTTTGGGTAGCTTTTTTGCTGCAACTTGAATATTGTAGATTTTCAAATGTATATGTGAAATATGGTCTAGCAAAATTATAGAAATAGATGGTCAGTGGTATAGGGGATATAGCTAAAATCCCTATTTTACTTAATTAGATGTTACATTGGTTGAATTCTACGCTTTTAGGTCCTGGATATGTTTAAACTGTAGTGTTTTAGGTATTATACACTTAAAACAGTTTCTTATGAAATTTTAGCTTGAAACTGTCCTCTATCCATTGGGTCATCATCTCTCATGATCATATATTGGTCTGTTGTAATTATTATATATGATAAGCACAATGTTGGTACAAAAAATTTCAGCTTTTATTTTCAATGAACTTCTATATTTATAATAGTAGATAATTTTGTACATTTGTTAATTACAGGAGTATTCTTTAATTCATTGCATAGTGTGGTGAGAGAATTCTCTCAAAACATGAATGCCAATGTAGATTTGGATCCTAAAGTTGGTATGGAATTTGATACATTAGAAGATGCATGGGAATTTTGGGTAAAATATGGAAGGCAAGTGGGCTTTGATGTTAGAAAACATTACATAAATAAAAGTACGAATGATGGTAAGGTAACATCAAGGGGATTTGTATGTGCAAAGCAGGGCATTCGAGGTAAAGAAAAAGAAGATATGATTCGCACACGTAACCGAGATGATACAAGGACTAATTGTCTAGTAAGGTTTTATGTTTCATTAGTGCGAGAAAGTGGAAAGTTTAAAGTGTCTGATTTTGTTGGAGAACATAATCACACTCTTCATTCATCAAAGACAGTTTATATGATGAGATCTCAACGAAAAATTTCAGAAGTTCATGCGGGATTGATTGAGTTGGCATCCTCTTTTGGAATCAAGCCAAAAGCAGCCCATGAGTTGATGAGTAGAGAGGCTGGTGGGAGAGCTAATCTTGGATTTACCGAGCTTGATCAGAAAAATTACATTAGAACAAGGCGGCAAAAAAACTTGGTATATGGTCAAGCTGCATGTTTATTAGGGTACTTTCAGGAACAATTGACTAAAAATCCATCCTTTCAATATGGAGTACAATTAGATAACATTGAGCAGATAACTAACATTTTTTGGGCTGATGCTAGAATGGTTATTGATTATGCTAATTTTGGTGATGTGGTGACATTTAACACTACATATGGTACTAATAAAGAGCTAAGACCATTATGGGTGTTTACTGGTTTCAATCACCATAGAGGGTTAACGCTTTTTGGGGCTGCTCTTTTATATGATGAAACGGCAGAATCATTTAAGTGGTTGTTTGAAAGCTTCTTAGTTGCACATGGAGGTAAAAGACCTAAAACAATTTTTACAGATCAAGATCCTGCAATGGCAAAGGCATTGAGTGAGGTGATGCCTAACACTTACCATGGATTATGTACTTGGCACATAATGCAAAATGGGATAAAACATTTGGGAAATTTGATGAAGGATGGTTCTTCTTTTCTTCAAGTTTTTAAAACTTGTATGTTTGAGTTTAATGATGAAAATGAATTTGAAAAAACTTGGGAGGACATGATTGACACATATGCTATACATGATCATAGTTGGTTGGATACTATTTACAAATTGAAAGGAAAATCGGCAAAGTGTTACATGAAGAATGAATTTACATTGGGAATACGAAGTACCCAACTCAGTGAAAGCTTGAATGGTGATTTAAAAGATTACTTGAAATCTGATTTGGATGTGGCTGAATTTTTTGAACATTTTGATCGGGTGATTGAGCAAAAACGAGAAAGAGAGTTACAAGCTGAATTTAATGCTAGGCAAAAGTTTCCTCAGTTGGGCTTGAAAAATTCTCCATTGTTAAAGTAAGCAGTACAAGTGTACACACCTGTAATATTTCGAATGCTTCATGATCAATATGACCTTGCATCAGCAGCAAGGATAAAAAATCGCCAAGAGGACTTGTTAGTGCATACATACGCTATTGAGTTTATGCATAAGCCTGGTGAGTTCATAGTCTCTTATGACACTACAGATAAGACATTTTCATGTAGTTGTAGAAAGTTCGAAATTGTTGGGATTTTATGTTGTCATGTTCTGAAAGTCTTTGACTTCTTTGATATAAAGACAATTCCTGATATGTACATTTTGAAAAGATGGACAAGAGAGGCAAAAAGTGGATGTATCTTGGACAATAGGAGAACAAATGTGAAAGAAGATGTCAACTTGAGTGTTACACATCGATATAGAAGATTATGTCCCAAGTTGGTACGATTAGCTTCTCGAGCGGCAGACAATGAAGAGGCATTTGCTTTAATAGAGAAGATGATAGAGGAATATGAAAAGAAGGTTGAAGACATTGCAGCAAAAAATGTGGGTGGTCATCAATTGCCCCATCAAATGCCATTATGTAGTGGTGCAAAAAATCTTGATCCTAACCAACATTTGGAAGATTTGGTTGAAAGAGCAAAAGGTCTTAAGAAAAAAGAAGGTCGTAAGGGTGGAAAATGAAAGAAAAGTTGGGTTGAGAAGCAAACCAAAAAAAAGGGTAGAGTTGAATTAAATGATGAGGTTAGTCAATAGTTTTCCAAAGCAAATTTTATTTATTTATTTTTATTCCTTACTAAGTTTCCAGTGTTTGTAAATTTTTGTATTGTTATGGCTAATAATAATAATAATATATATATATATATATATATATATATATATTCTCATACAGGAACTTGGTTTTGCTCCTAACATGCAATATAATAATTATGACTCATAGAGAACATCATTCGCATCAAGTAAGAGATTTTTTTTATTTGTAGTGGAATAACTTAATAATTTGTGAAGTTGGAGGTTGTACTACACTTGCCTATTTATTTGTGAATTTATTAATAAGATTTTATTTTTGTGATATAGCAGACTTATCCTGTCACTTTTTCCACGCCAATGATGACATCTGAATTGGGACCAATCCATAGTTACCAAACTAGTTTCACGTCATTCTTAAGGGTAAACATACTTGTTTACATGTTTTGCATTTATAAGTAATTAGATGATTTTTTAAACTCTCTCTTATAATCATTGTGATTACACAGACGCCATTAACTCCATTGTTGTCTCAAGTATCAAATCCTGCGGATGTTAGTCAAGTAAAATGTAAATGTTTTCATACATGAAATTTGGAAAAAACTTACATGTTGTTTTGCAATTATTAGTAATTAGATGATTTGGTAAATTATTTCTCTTATAATCATTGTGTTTACATAGGCACTATTAACTCAAGTATCAAATGATGCTACTATTTGTCAGGTAAAATGTAAATGTTGCTTTAAGTGACTATCTTACCTTAGTTGAGCTCTGCCAATCTTCCCTGCTTTTTTTTTTCCATGAACTTGTTAGATTTGAAGTTTGATTTTCTGATTGGTTTGTATTATGAAGTTTCTATTGAAGTGGCTTTATGTGTTTAAGTGGGTCTTGGCTACCAGTTAGGTAGTTGATGGGTTGGGATATTGTTATGGCTTGGCTTTGTTGTCTTGATGTCTAGTGATTTGGGTTGGCTCTTTGATGGTTGATAGCGATGGATGATTTGGGTGTGGCTAGCTATTGATTGTCTCTCGGCTATGCATACCTTGCATTGGGTGATTTGGGTTTTGGCTTGGCCTGTGGTGAGTGACTTGCCTTTTGTGTGAGTGGCTTGGCCTGTGGTGAGTAACTCCATCATTCCTGACTGACCTTTTGTGTGAGTTCCACCTATAACAATTTGGTGAGTGACTTATATTTTTGGTTGAGGCAAGTTTGGTTTTGGTCCCTTAAATTTAAAATATTTAGTTTTAATTCTTACTCACCAAATGAATATTGTTCAAGTAAAAAATAAATTCATGTTTTTATATCCTCTCTACTTACCAAATGAATAAACTTATTTGTTTATATATATACATATATATATATATATATATATATATACACAGAGGGAAATGAAGTTAGGTTCAATTATGGACTAACTCCATGTGTTGAAAATACAAATGCTTGCCTGGAAACACAACACTTTTTTGGTATGTAAAAAACTAATAAATGGTAAGTTCAATTATGGTGAAATTTTCTTATGTGTGTTCAAGTTTAAAATGTAACTTGATTTTTTTGACATATTTTCAGGTTAATATTGATTTTGCAGTATGATGGATAACATTTTTTGGACAGTTTGTTTGATAGTATATTGCATAGTGGACATAGTAGCATATTGCACAGTGGACAGCATTTTTGGACAACTTTGCCTTGGACAGTTTCTTGGACAGCAAATCTGACTTATTTAGACAACTGATTGCACATGTAGCAAATTTTTTGGATAATTTTTGTAACTTAAGAAGTTAGTCAAACATGTTAAATATGTTAGATTGTACAAGTGCATGTTTGAGTAACTTCTAGTTAAACATTAATTATATATGCAAGTGATTAATATTTTTAAATGCAATGTCTCTTCATACCTTAACTTTTGTTCCCTAAATTTCTTAGTACTTGCTAGAATGAATGAGAGATTTCCAATTTCATATTAGATTTGATGTTATTGAGTGTCTAATTCTGTTGTGTGCAAAAGAAAAAAAAAAAATGAAAGAGATAAAGACAAAGAGGAAAAGCACAGGAAGAGAATGTGGAATTGTGGAGCTTGGCGCACATTCAGGTGGTCTAAATACTTCTTGGAATTGTGGAATTTTGGAGAATGGTTTACCATCCCAACTCCTTGTTAACTAAATACTTCCCTGAAAATCCTCTCCATGACTACAAACCCAACCCTCACCAATCTTGGACTTGGAAGAATACTCATTTACAACAATCCATTAATACATCAATGGTTGGTGGATGATAGGAACAAGTTTGAACATAACTTTACCAGCCAGCTTGGTTCCCTAGCACTTCTAAATATTAGGGAGTTGTTGGCTCAAATTTGAAAACTGTGGCTGAGTTTGTTGAATCGTTCACTAATAATTGGAATCCCAGCATTGTTAGAAATCTATACCACCCCACCTTGTTTTTTTAAAGGAGGACAAGATGTTTTGGAGACATTCAAGTACTGGCATGTACCAAATTAAGTTCTGTAAGAAACAAATAGTGGAACAAATGGAAAGTAAAATACATGTTTATATAACCTTTGTGTGGAAAATATTACACAATTATTTGTTTGTTAATCTTAACTTGACAAAGCAAAAAACTCAGCCATTTAAGTGTTTTCCCCATACAATAAAAATATGAAAAATAAAAGTAAAAATCATGAACAAAGTAACTTGTTTAACTCAGCAGCTCTGGTCACACTTGTTAAGTAACTTGTTCAGCTCAGCAGCTCTGGTCACACTATTGACAAAAATGACGACCTGATTGAAGTCCAATGCGTCAAAGTCATTCAATTTGCAGTTTTTCTCTGCCTCCTTCAATAAAATGTAGTGCTGCACAGAGAGACAATGAAAATGTGCATTAGTTGAATAAGCAAGAGATAGTTAACTGATGAAACAAAAATATTGCAAAAATTTAAAAAAAAAAAAAAAAAAAAAAAAGCATTGAAGATACATGTACAAGACTGTGAACAGTCAACTTGGTCTCATCATCAACATAAATTTCCATTGGTTGAAAAAAACGAGTGTCAATATAAAGTGCATCAAAATACCATCTTCTACAGCAACCAAAACTCAACAACAATAGATAAACAAATAACTGGCGATCCAAAAAGTCAATCCTTCTGAACTACGATGTATTGATTGAACTTACTCATCTCTCAAGTAGTAGAAACATCTAGCTACTACCCAAGAAATAAGAAGTGGAACCAATATCCTCACTAAGGCCCCACAAACACAATCACTCAACCACATATAACCAAAAGGATCAAGAGAAGTGGTTACGCCCAAAGAAAAGTTCAAACTAGAAGTAGGAAAAACTAAAAATATTGCAAGTACTACAACTACAAATTCATTCCCTTGCCAATGACAAGGCAAATTGAAACCTAAGCCACAAAACCGCACAATTGACACAACCAACAAGGCAATGACATTACATTTATAAATACAAAGAATATCATAACTTTATGATGCCTTATCACACCTCTTGCATAAATTTTTTGCAAATAGGGTGGATCTCTTTACTGAGAGTTGCTGAAAACATCATAACTTGCTTGTCATAAGGAGTCATCTTGAAGATCTCTTGCACATCTCTCCCCATGTCTATAAAACATACAAGAACATGGACAACAGAAGGCTTAAAATAAGAAAATTATTATCGCAAACAATGCAATACACTGTAAAGAGAACAAGAGAATTGCAAAGTATCACATTTCAGAACTAATTTGCATAAAGAAGGGGATAAAAGGTAGAAGAATAAGAAGACCATACCCAATGATTCTAGCATCTTATCACACTCATCAAGAATAAAATGCCTCACATTCTTCAATCCAAGATCTTTATCCCTTGCCAGAGCCAATATTCTTCCAGGTGTTCCAACAACAACAACAACAACCACAATAACAACAATAACAGAATTAAGACTTGATTTCAATTCCTAAGCTAAAAACCCAAAAAAGAGAAAATAGAATTAAATTCAGCCCCAATGGGAAAAAGGGTTTGACCTTGTGGGGGGTCTTTTTTGTGTTTTGGGTTGGGCGTGATGGCCCGAGTATCTTTCTGAGTAAGAGAGTTGAGACCGGCCCAACTATAACTCACTTTGGACCGGCTTGTGCACAAACTGAGCCTTGTCTGCCAGGAAACGTTCATACAGCAAGCAGAGCTATTACAAAAAAAGTTACGGCAGGCAGATATAATAACGGTAAAGGAAAACAGAGTATAGCGGCTTTTTCTTAATAACAAGGCCGAATATTCCTATGGTAATAACAATGGCAATAATAATAACGGCTTTTATAGAAAAGAATAACTGAACAATGATGGAAGTTAATCGAAAAATAAACGTTAAGTTAAGTTTAAGTCTGCAATGGCAGAGAATCAAAGAGGAAGAACGCTTCCTCTGAATGAAACTAATCTCCTAGGAGAATGTCCTGCCGCGGAGATTAATAACTTTGAGGGAATCGGACCCAAGTGATAAGTGCCTGAAGGAATTCCTTTTGCTTAATTGTTTCTTAAAGAGTGGGATTTTGAGGGGGAGAGAGGAGAAATGATCTATCGGTGCATGCCCCCTATCCTTACTCCTTGTTTTCTTATCTTTTTCTTCTTTCCTTTCTTTTTCTTTTAGTTTTTCTTCTATTTTTCCTTCCTCTGTTTTTCGGTCCCTTATACAGGGCACGGCAAGGATCCTTTTATAGGGCCTGCCGTGATTGGTTTTTACTACTTTACCCTCCAACGGCCTTTGTCTGGTCTGGGCGTACTTGCCGACCACCGTCTGCGTATTACTTACCCTCGCCAGACAAAGACTGGTTTGCGTTTGTTTCTTAGTCCGTTGTGGCACTGTTTTCCTGCCGCGGCGTAAATGTTCTCTTTCTCTCCCTATGGCATGCATCCAACGTTCCCCCCCAACCTTGCCTCTTTTGGGCGGTCTGTCATCCCAGCAGAACGTACCTCCCAAAAGGGCTTGGACAGGGAGCGTCAAATAGATCTTTTCCCCTCTCCCCACCCCCAAACCACACCCCCCTTACCTCTTACCACTAACCCATGGCCCCACCACGTCCCATATTGGCTAGGTACAGGCTGGTGGTGCCTAGGCCTTGCGCGTGCTTTCCTATTATGTACGTTCAAAATCTGCTTGCGGCTCATGCGTTTGTTGTGATCTAAAACTTTGTTTGTATCGTCTGCCATGCTTCTTCGTTCTTTCATGTGGACCGTTCTGTACATTTTACTGCTTCCCTTTGGGATTGGGCTTCTCTTAATGCTGGGTTTCACATTTCTCTTGGCCCATTTCTTGGTTATACTCATGTCCTGTTTCATTACTTGGCATTTCCTGCCATGACGATATGTTCCTGCTAGGCCTCTTTTCAAGCCTGCCGTTTCATTCCCCCAGTAACTTAACAGAGCCATTGGTGTTCTCACTTATGGGCTCCATCATCCCTTTCCTTTTCCCTTGGGCCTACGGCCCATTTACTTCCTTTGGGCTTCCTCGGCCCATTTACTAACTTTGCATTCCCATGGGCTTTTGCTAACTTGATTGGGCTTCCTCGGCTTAATCTCCTCATTCTTATCCTTGGGGTTTATGGGCTTGCTATTAACCCCTACTTACATTGCTTTGGGCCTGCTGCGGCCCATTCTCACTTTTCCATATCATATACTGCCCATGGGTGCCATTTCTCTCTTTCCGGGCCCTTTGGGCCCATTTGCTCCCTCAAGACCCATTTATTCATGTTATGGGCCTGTGCTCTATTACTCCTGCCGCCTGGGCTTAATAGTCTTATTCTATGCCTGCCACTCTTATTGCTTGCCTTGCTGAGTTGGGCCTGCTTTACAAAAATGACCCTTAACAGACCTTTGAATATTTTCAATATCCATGGCAGTTTTCATCAAGCATAATAAAGCTATGTAAAATCTACACTAAATTCCTCTAGAGTCCTTAAGTTGAGCAGCCACAATCACTATTTTTGGAAGATGTACAGTTCTAATATACTGTTTTTGTATCACGTTGGTAGATTTTTAATGACAGAGAAAGCATTTTTAATTCCAAAATCACTATTTTTGTATCAAGCATTTTTAAACAATTGACAAAAATGCAAGCAATATAAGACTTGATTTCAATTCCTAAGCTAAAAAAAAAAAAAGAAAAAAAAGAAAATAGAATTAAAATATAGAGATCAAAGACAACAGAGTTTATTAAAAATAATAGAGATAAAAGAAAACCCTACCGACTGGTGTTCTCTCTCTCTGAAACAAGCACAAATCGGCCAGGATGATTTTCATCACAACCACCACCTCCGATGGTGGTTTCGTCTCTCCTTCGACCAAACTCTCTTTCTTTCTCTCTCAATCTCATATCCCTCCATAGATCAAACCTGAAAAAGCATCAAACCCCAACCCGATTCTCTCCAAACCCTAACCCTTACTTTCTCTGATCTAGGTCTGAAAAGCAACAATTTCTCACTTAAACACCCGATTCTCTCCAAACCCCAACCCTTACTCTCTCTTTGATCTGGGTCAAAAAGGGTGCGAGTGTTTGGGCGTCGGGATCTCAGATGGCGCCGTTTTTTCTTTGTTTTTGGTTATCTGTCTAAGTTGGGTATGCGGGAAACGGTGACGACGGGGTTGAGGGAGAGGCAGAGAGCAAGCGTGGATGTTGAGAGAGTGGTGGAGGTGCAGTTGGGGTTGAGAGAGTGGAGCGTTAGGGAGAGTGACGGAGAGAGCTAGGTTGAAGTGAGAGAGACGAGGGAAAGTTTTAGTGAAATTCAAAAATGGGAAGCTGAAATGAAATTTTGAGTGAGCACACGGATTGCCAGTGTGTCCAGATGAGGTGTCAAAATATCAAGTCGTTGGATTAAATGAATGGCTGGGATTTGTGCAATTGCATATTGCACGGGATCTCAATCCATACCAAGGTGGGTCTCGTGGCCCGCCTGTCTATGTATAGAGCTATAAATGATGTACACTGTTGGAAGCTCTTCGAAAATTCACACCCTCTTGCGTGGCATTGTACGTGGGAGATGAGTGTATGACAAGTAACCGGAATGTGGGATTCACCTAGAAACCAAGATGGTATTGGCGGGTGCCACAACACTTTGCAAAAGACAAAGCATTGTTTGTTTTGTTTTCCAAAAAAATCGAGCTGTTTTTGAAATCACAACCTTTATTTTATTATTTCTTATTGTTATTATTTGAGATAGAGTCAATTTGCATTTAGATACTGTTTATTGTTAAAAATTAAAAATTAAAAATATTATAATAAAATAATTTTTAAATGTGTGAATAGTATTGTGGGACTTAATTTTAACTTAACTGTTCATGGGACCCACAAAAAAATGCCAAACACAAATTTTTTTCCCTTTTCAGTGCAATCCAAACCCATCCTTATTTTGAAATTACAAATTATTTCACAGTTTTTTTATTACAATTTTGATGTGATAGATTGTGAGTGGTTAGCTATTACTTACACATGAACCTACTATTTTTTCTTCACCAATCACATTCTACTACGTTACAATTGTAGCAAAAAGTTGTGAAATTTTTTGTAGGCTTATACTTTTTCTTATTATTCTATGTATTAGAATATGATTAATTATTTGTCATTTTTATATGATTTTTTTTTGCACCACTCATAGTTAGCCATATAAACCTATGTCCATTTTTATATTATGCTTAGATGTCAATTTATAACTGATATTTAATAATTTCATTTTTCCACCAAACATTAATGATGATCTATGTAAATGATATTATCTAATTATAAATAGATACTCAAGCGTGATGTAAAATTGCGATTGATACACAATAAGTTTATTTTTTTCACCAAGTACAAGCATCAATAATGAATACAAGTCTAAGTAGTATGGTCTAATCATAAATTGACTTGTTTAAAAAATAAAAAAAAAATAGATTGACGTTCAAATATGTTGTAAAACTGATTCTAAAAAAAAAATAATAATGTTGTAAAACTGTGATTGATATTTTTATCAAGTAAACATTTTATAAGTAATATAAACCTACTATGGAATTACGTATAGAAAAAACCTAATACTAGAAACTATTGCACCATTTTTTTTTATCACAACTATGATGTGGTAAAGTATAAATAATTAAATAAATAAAAAAGGTTCATTTGTAAGATAAGCATTCACTCATAACTTACTATGTTAAAGTTTAGCAAAAAATTATAGAATAGTTTCTTGTCCTAGAATTGCTTTTAGGAATAAATTTGGATGTCCGCAGTATTATTCTTCATGCATGATGCATCTGCTCATGGCTTTATATACGTGTCATAAGTCAAAGTGGATCCCACTCCGGCTTTGCAAACCGACTCAACATTCGGTGGAATTAAAAAATAAAAATAAAAATGATGCTGGTGGAGAGTGGAAACGTGCTATGAGAAATTGAAAATCGGGTTATTTTTCTGCTACAGTGCACAGCTAAAATTGAAATACTACGGCAAAATATTTGAACGAGTGTGAACACTACAATAAACCAGTATGAACTGAAAAGGAAAGGAAAATAAATAAAATATTTGAACTAGTGTGAACATTACAATAAAATACTATTTTTTAATGTCTTTGAGCGTGCCTTTCTATGTCCGTAAGAATTGAGTTGAGACGCGGCTATGGTTTTGAAAATCGATAATGGTAGGGACATGCAAGTGATTGACAAAACTTACAACATTTTTGAGATTCATGATCACTTCTAGTAAGTTTTGTAAAGTTGTGACTAAAGTCTGGACTTCGTCCCAGTCTTTAGACGATTAATTTGGGGATGTATAGTACTGTTTAAATAAGATTTAACCTACTTTCAGTGCTTTAAAAAGAAATAAAATAAATAAATAACATATTTAAACTAATGTGAACCTTACAATAAATGGTTTTGAAAATCGATAATGATAGGGACTTGCACGTGATTGACACAACTTACAACATTTTTGAGATTCATGATCAATTCGAAGTTTTGTTAAGTTGTGACCAAAGTCTGGACTTTGTCCCAACTTTAGACGATTTGGGGATGTGTAGTGCCGTATAAATGAGGTTTGACTTACCTTCTTACTTTTTATTTTTTATTTTTTGTTTTGTTTTGTTTTGTTTTAAGAAGAGACTGTTACATCATTCACTAACTAAATAAAATGTAGAGATTAAATTTCACTATCACTTGTCATTGTATATTTAAAATAAAAGGACATGTCCAGTTATAAAAGTACTGGAGGTAGATCAAACTCATTTAAATAATAGTTTTTAGTATTTAAATATTGAAATACATATTTTCACAACATTTTTTAACGTATATGTATTTCCACAACACTTAAATAATGATACTAGAAATCTTCAACCAAACGAACCCTTTATTGTTCAAAAAAAAAAAAAAAAGAGTCCGGACTTTATTATTATTAGAGTAATACTACATATACAAACATTTTTACAAAAATTTTTACCAAAATTTTTACAAACTGCTGATATGGTGAATGGTTCTTGATAAATGAAAAAAATAATATTAATGTTGTAAAATAGTTTGTGGCTATAACATTACTCTTATTATTATTTGCAAGAGGCGGTCTCAAAACCCAAAATTCACATCTGCGCTTGGCTTTAAACGAAAAATCGCGCACCAGAATCAAAATGGTTTAAGGTGGTGTGATTGGTGAGTGCAAAGCTCAACTTATTACTAAGGGTGTCCAACCTGACCTACTAATTGGCCCACTCGCTCAAGTTATCCAAGCCGACTCGATGTTGATAATGTTTAGTGGCGGGTCTCTGCCTCCTAAAATCGATATCGGCGATTGATTGGCAAGTCTTCACATGAAAATGCAATTCCAACTGACCTAATCGATCTCCACACTGAAATTTCATTGTTCTCCAGTTAGTTTTGGTCAAATTTGATGAGATCACGTTGACCATCACCCCTTCCTCTCTCTTAGACTCAAATCTGGCGAGATCTTGACAACCGTATCTTTGCTACTCCTTCGTCGGTTTTGACTGAAACCAACCATGCAAATTGAAACTGAGTCGACCTGTTGTTATTAGTGTCAGTGACAGGTCACTTCTTCTGCCATCCGAAGTGGTCGGGTTATGTGGTGAGTTGTGGATAGCCTTACTTATTACAAAAATTTTGCCATAACTCGCAACGTGATAGAGGTGTGAACCCTCATGGACCCATCACTCACAATTCGACACATGACAAGTTGTGGTATTGTCATTTTTTTTTTTTTTTGCAAAGCTCTGTCTCAAAATTCATATCCTCAATGATTTAAAAAAAAAAAATACAAAAACAAAACAAAAGTTCATATCCAAATAAGAATTTACATCCGCGCATGGCTTACATGTGAGATTACCAACAGTAAACCTATGGTGGGTGTAGCTTTGCAAGAATTTACAACTTACCCACTTGTGGCTTGCCCAAAATTTAACTTGCCTATATGTGATTTCATTTTTGACACTTTACCCACTTATGGTTCTTTTCGTTACTACTCTGTAACCCACCTCCCCACATATGCCGTTAGTCTAACACATTTTATGCCAAAATCAGAACACAAAACAGATCAAACACTTCTCTCCCCAAAACTTTTGTGACGCTTGCTCACCCACTCAAAACCGAGGATGCTACCCACCTGATATCTTAAGAAAATAAAAATAAAATAAAGATCACATCTACCATTTTAAAGAACTTCTTAAATATGCTTTTACCGTATCTAATTATCCTACATCATTGGCTTCAAATATAAGTCTTGTTCAAAATAACCCTAAGCTTAAGTTGGCAGGTCACTTGTAAGTTGTAACAACTCAAAAGCTTTACACACACAAAACCTTGAGAAACATGGACGGAACTATCATTGGACCAGGGGGCAATTCCCTCCCCCCAATTTTTTTTTTTAAATATTATTATATATATGTGTATTAATTTTAGCAATTTTGTTATATAAAATTACATTTTTGTTTCCCTTAAACAATATCATTGATTCTTTTAAGCGTGATACGATACTCACAAACTTTTTTACAACATTTTTACAAACTGTTTTGATTGCAAATTATTATTGATTCGCATAATGGGTCCACCACTCACATTATTTTTGTACTTATTAATAACCATTTATCATATCAGTAATTTATATAAAAAAAAACTTATAGGTCTAGCATTTTCCTCATTTTAGTGACCATAAAAAAATTTATATATCTAAAATCTAAAACAAAATATACAAGCCCAAAAAAATAGCTCAACAACAAAAATTACCAATAGTAAAACTAAAAAAATTAAGCTCAATTAACCAATTTTTTCCAAAATAAACAACCATGCCCTTCAAAAAATTCTAAACAAAATAATTTTTTTCTTACCCACACACAAAAATTAAATAAAAAAATCTTAGTAGCAAAGTAATAGCAAAATTAGAGGTTGAAACCGCTGCATACAGTCAACAATAAAACCGCCCCTCCTAACTCAAGTTCCTAACTCCATCCCTGATGAGAAAGTAGGACTTATTAGGCAGTGGGTCCTGACTCAAACTTGGGGTTGACGATCAATGATGCAATGGGAACAAATAGGGAAGGAAAAAAACAAGTGAAACTTTAAATTAAGAAATCTTGTTTCCATTGTTTTTTTGGGCTATGTCCCATTCATACTTGTAAATTAAGATCTCAGGTGGGTATCATCCTTAGTTTTGAGTGGGTGAGTAAGCATGAGTGTGTGTTTTGCGGAGAGAGTGATTGATTTGTGTTGTGTTCTAATTTTGGCATAAAATGTCTTAGATTAACGGTATGTGAGTAAATGTGTTATGGAGTAGTAACAAAAAAAATCACAGGTGAGTAAAATGTTAAAAATAAAATCACATGGAAGCAAGTTGGATTTTGAGTAAATCATGGGTAAGTTATAATTTCTCAAAAAAATAAATATAGATTGAACGTTTTAATTTATTATTTCTTTGAACAAAAATTAACATCGGCGCGTGACTTTAGGTGTGCGAGACCAAAGTCTGCTGTAAAATCATAGTCCAAACGGCAAGTATCTTTCCACGAAGGTGTAATTGTAACAGGTAATTTCTCTCAAAAAAAAAAAAAAGTGTAACAGGTAATTATGTCAGAATATTTGCAAAATTTTGTCATAGACTGACGCAGTTACACACCCGCCTCTATATATATAACTCCAAATCATCTGCAAGTTCGAATCCATTTCCACCACGTTGCCCAACCTTCCTACTCTTCATAACAAATTTATGCGACAGGTTTCATGGCCAAACCATTTTCAAACTTTCCAGTTCCACCTCCTTCCACCACTTTCACTAGTGTCACAGTCGTAGACCCTCCGCCTCTTACCCTGTACTAATTAACAATCTCTAGTTATTTACTAAGAATCTGGTTAATGTGTACCTTTAGGACACAAATTAACAAATTTATTTTAAGAAAAGTTTTATTGAAAATTAAAAAAGTTATCCAAACTTTTTCAATTTCTAATAAATTTTATTTAAAATTAGTTTACTGTTGTGTATCATTAGAGCCCATGTTAGTAAAATTCATCTACTAAAGTTGTTGTTCAGACTTTTTTTCTGAATGATTAATCTATCTCTCTAATATTTTTCCTTTTCTTTTAACAGGGAAGAAGAATTTCTTTTGGGCGTGAAGATCTTTGCAGCAATAATTAGCCTCCTGATCCTCATTGCTGCACTATACAAGTATTGGAGTAATTTTTCCAGAAGTGGAGGCCATACAGTTGTTGGCAGCAGCGTTACAAGTACTGGTGGTGACGTCGCTTTACAAGTTCAACTTCCAGCTCCGAATACTCCGGACTCTGGCATAGCCTTGGTCTGATAATGACCAATATGTACTGTACATGCATATACAGAATGTTAAATTTTTTTTTTTTTTTTTTTGAGAATCGACAGAATGTTTAATTAGTTCATGCATAAAGCAAAGTCTCGACTGTCCGTGTATACATAGTCAAATTTATACTCATTTCACAGCATATTTACATGTTAAAATATTATATGTACTTGCTAGAAGTGTCACTTAAGTTCGTTGCGTTTTTAATTTTTTTTTTATTATTATTTTTTTTTGAGTGCTCCTTTTTTATTTTAGTTCTATATCGTGTTGATCTGTTGTAATTCCCTTTTTCATTCAATAAATTCTTAATAAAAAAGAAGAAGAAAATATCAGTGGCCTTTTGGACGTAACCGGTCTGCTAATGTTGGGCCTAAGGTCTAGTTTTTTTTTTTTTTTTTTTTGAGAAGGTTAATTCCTAATTACTTAATTAATATCTACTATTTCTTGTGGTATGTATTTCGGTTAAAAGTTCTTCTTTTCCTCCCCCTCAAAAAAAAAAAAAGCTCTTCTTTTCCTCCCCCTCAAATCAAAAAAATAAAAAAAAAAAGCTCTTCTTTTCCTACTTTGGTTTAGTTTCCGACCAGGTTAGTGGATTCATTTTCTTTTAATTAAGGCACCGAGTTTTAGTAATTTCAAAAAAAAAAAAAAAAAAACCTCCATCGCATACTGTTGGTGCGATGGTCACTTCACAAGTGTAAATACTTGTGGGGTGTTGGAGGGGGGGGGGGGGGAAGGGCCGGGGTTCAAGTTTCTAGGTAAAAATTTCACACACATATACACTTAGATTAGGTTAGAGTAAAAGTTCTATCTTGTATATATAAAAAAAAAAAAAAAAGTACCGAGTTCCAGTATTTTTTACCATTTATCTAATAAATAAGATTGCTATTGAAATTTTTCAATGGTTTATTGTTGACTCTACTCAACTCTAATTGCTGATTCCTAGTTTTTATTATCTTAGTTTGTAATTATTACAAGTAAGTCTAAGTGTTGATTGTTATGTTATTTTTATTTTTCTAGTCTTTAATTTTAATGTTACATCATTTTTTTTGGACATCAAATTTTGTTATCAATGCAAGAGAACATGTTTAAATTCTGTAATGGGTAGGGATTCTCTCGCTTAATATTCAAAAGAGAGAACATGTTTTTTTTATCCACAAAAAATTCACTCGATTTATATTAATAAATTGTCATTTTTATCCAACAACATTTTGAGTTTGATAATATAGAACATAGTAACTAAAATAATTTTAATTATTAAATAAATAAATACTTCATTTTAGATTTTTTTTTTTTTAAAGGGTTAAAATGTCTCATCTATGTTAAGTCGATACAAGTTGGGAAAAGATTCCCCCCAAAATCCCCAATTCTTTCATATTTTAGCTGGATATGCGACACATGTCATTTATTTGATTTTTAAATGTCATGTATCTTACATCCAAATAAAAATTAGAGAAAATCTCATCCAGGCCAAATATGTTTATAAAATGAGTTGAAATTAGTTGTCTTTCTAGACCCAATTCAAGCGGTAGGGACACGTTTTGGTGCCCAAACCCAAAATATGAAGGGATCTTGGCCCAATGAGCCCAGAACAATAAATTTGTAGAGAGTGAGTTAGAAAACTGGGCCCTAATGAGTTGGACAACGGCTAGAATAGTCACTCTTAGGGAGAGAGTTAGCATATGACATTTTGTTAGGAGAAGTGTTGTTAATGATATGAGGGATGTAGTGAGGATTTCGTGTATCTTTTCTTTTCTTTCTTATTTAGATACATTGTTATTGTACATTGGGTCTTGTGACCATTTATTGACATACATTATACTTAGCTCTTTCTATATGTGGATGTATGTTGTTTCTTTCACCTACCTCTTACATGTGTTGTTTCTTTTCTCTCTTTATACACATGCTTCTTTAATTGTATGCAATCTATTATTTCTTTTTTACACAAAGATGCCTTGATGAGTTTTGTTTAAAGTGTTTTAGAAATACAAGTTGTCAAAGTCTACTTGCCATAAACTCTCTTCTTGCAAAGTTTTTCAAGAGTTTGTGTTAGGATATATTTTATTGTATGTAACAAGTGAGTATGAGTTGAGTGATTTATGACTTCTCTCATATGTTCATTTGTTTATTGTGGTTTTGTCACAGATTGCCAAAAGGGGAGATTATTGGGACATATGTGTTTCACTTTTTAGGAACTTATGTCATTCTTTGATGTAATTGGCTAATCTTTTGACAAAACGCACTTTACTTGTAATTGGGTAGTTCTAGGTGTTTTTAATACTTCAAGAAACAAGGTTTCAAAATCAAGTGTTGAAATCATCAAGTTTGTCCAAGAAACAAGTGAAGAAGTGCAAGTTTATTAAAACTCAACAGCTAGCATGTGTCGAGGTTTAGAAAGCTGCTTAAGCCTGTAAGCTCGACACCTGCTCAACAGATTCTTGACACCTCCTATTTGTTGAGGTTTAAGAAAAACGGATTTCTCTATTCTGTTTTCTTGGAATTCGTGAATATGTCTTTGGGCATTCTTTTCTCCTAATTCTAGACATATAAAAGGATTGTTTTAAGGGCCGTCAAAGAGTTCAAAAGTTGCATAAGCATTGAGCAAACTCTGTTCAAGCAAATTGTGACTGGAGACAAAGTTTCACCCAAGTTCATCTCTTCTGAAGAAGTTGCTGTGTATGTGCATCTTTGGGTTTTGTGACCCAGTATCTTCTTGATCTTCATCGTGTGGATGAATTGAAAAACTTTGCAGCCAACCATCTTTTCTAGTTGGTGTTTGAAGTCGCGTACTGGGATTCGCACAATTGGTTAGTCACGTACTTGGGAGCCGTGCATAAAAAGGGGAAACCGTCACTACAGAACAAGTCCAATTGGGTATTGGGGTAAGGGTTCAACTGTAGGTTGGTAAGGTACTTGGGATTCCCTTACTTGTAACTGCTTATTATGATAATAGTGGAGTTTCGGGAGTGGTGACCTGAAAATCACCCAGTGGGGTTTTTGCCGTGTAGGTTTTCTCTATTCGTAAACAAATCACCGTATTATTTATTTTCCACTGCATAATTAGTTTATTGGTGATTTGTTTATGCTGCCACGCGTTTGCATGTTAATTTGATTAATTAATAACTTGACTAATTATTCAATTAATTTAATCACAAAGGGTCAATATGTTTTTGGCCTATCAAAAGTTTACTACCACCAGGAGATTCTTGAAGTCCCAGTTGCCCTCCCATCTCCTTCTGCCATTGCCCCTGAATCCTTAACGTACCCCCTAACTGTCCAGGCTGATCTCCCCCTCCTTGAGGTTTCGAAAGGACCCAGCCAAGCTAGTGATCAAGACCAAAGGGCTGAGGGTGCCAAGGACAAGAGTAAGGGCAAAGAGACTAAGGCCCCTGCTGAAGCCAAGGATGATACTAAGGCCAAAGCACAGGAGACTGAGGCCAAGACCAAAGAGGTGGATCCCAAGGCCAAGGATGTCCCTTCCTCTAAGCCAAGCCAAAAGGAAAATCCCCCCCCCCCCCCCCGCCCAAGGCCAAGAAGTAGCTCTTAGGGTTCATCCTGTATTTTCTTTTGTTATTTTGTTTGTTGTTTTTGTTTCTGTAATGACAATCTGTCATTGTATATAACATACTTTTTATTTCATTCAATGGAAATGCCTTTCTTTTTGTTTCTTGCACTTTTACTTTATGTGCCTTGAACCGTATTGCTATAACTAGCCTTGAGTAGTTATAACTGTGTCTTTAATAACAACCAACAATAATACACTGCTAACAATTTAAGCAATTTAATCAAGTACCAGCAATAAAGAGGTTTACCATATATAAGCATTGAGAATGGAACCCCTTGGTAATGAAAGTTGAACATAATGGAGATACATAATATACTTTGTAAAAAATAAAAGGGACAGACAATTGTCATCCTGCTTATTACTTAGATAAATAACTAAGGACTTTAACTTACTCAAAGCCACCAATCTGAGGAGTTGGGCATAATCCTTGATATGTTTTGACACTCAGTAAAAGACCAATAAATATTACAGTGTTAATTTTCCCAAAGTATGTGATCCAGGGGATCAATCATGACTAAGGTTCTATTTAACACTTATATAGATGTCATTGAGTATTAATTTTCCCAAAGCATATGGTCCGAGGAGCCAGGCATGACTAAGGTTCTGTTTAACACTTATAAAGATGTCATTGAGTGTTAATTTCCCTAAAACATATGGTCCGAGGAGCCAGGCATGTCTAAGGTTCTGTTTAACACTTATAAAGATGTCATTGAGTGTTAATTTCCCCAAAGTATGTGGTTCAAGGAGCCAGGCATGTCTAAGGTTCTGTTTAAACATTCAGAAAGATGTCATAGAGTGTTAATTACCCCAAAGCATGTGGTTCGAGGAGCCAGGCATGACTAAGGTTTTGTTTAACACTTATAAAGATTCATTGAGTGTCAATTTCTCCAAAACATCTGGTTCGAGGAGCCAGGCATGACTAAGGTTCTGTTTAAACACTTAGAAAGATGTCTTAGAGTGTTAATTTCCCCAAAGCATATGGTCCGAGGAGCCAGGCATGTCTAAGGTTCTGTTTGACACTTATAAAGATGTTATTGAGTGTTAATTTCTCTAAAACATCTGGTTCGAGGAGCCAGGCATGACTAAAGTTCTGTTTAAACATTCAGAAAGATGTCATAAAGTGTTAATTTCTCCAAAGCATGTGGTCCAAGGAGCTAGGCATGACTAAGGTTTTGTTTAACACTTATAAAGATGTTATTGAGTATTAATTTTCCCAAAGTATCTGGTCCGAGGAGCCAGGCATGATTAAAGTTTTGTTTAAACACTCAGAAAGATACTGTAGAGTGTTAATTTCCTTAAAGCATGTGGACCGAAGAGCCAAGCATGACTAAGGTTTTGTTTAAACACTTATAAAGATGTCATTGAGTGTCAATTTCCCCAAAGCATCTGGTCTGAGGAGCCAGTTATGTCTAAGGTTCTGTTTAAACACTCAGAAAGATGTCATAGAGTGTTAATTTCCCCAAAGCATGTGGTCCGAGGAGCCATGCATGACTAAGGTTCTGTTTAACACTTATAAAAATGTCATTGAATGTTAATTTCCCCAAAGCATCTGGTCCGAGGAGCTAGGCATGACTAAGGTTCTGTTTAAACACTCAGAAAGATGTTATAGAGTGTTAATTTTCCCAAAACATGTGGTCCGAGGAGCCATGCATGATTAAGATTCTATTTAACACTTATAAAAATGTCATTGAGTGTTAATTTCCCTAAAGCATGTGGTTCGAGGAGCTAGGCATGACTAAAGTTCTATTTAACACTTATAAAGATGTCATTGAGTGTTGATTTTTCCAAAGCATCTGGTCCGAGGAGCCAGGCATGACTAAAGTTCTGTTTAAACACTCAAAAAGATATTGTAGAGAGTTAATTTTCCCAAAGCATGTGGTCTGAAGAGCCAGGCATGATTAAGATTCTGTTTAAATACTTATAAAGATGTCATAGAGTGTTAATTTTCTCAAAGCATCTGGTCCGAGGAGGCAGGCATGACTAAGGTTCTGTTTAAACTCTTAGAAATATGACAATAGGAAGTATGAGGTATTAACACAATAAATAAGCATATGACAAAGGAAACTTTCGTTAATAATAATACATTTTCAGGTTGTTTACATTCTAAGGGCGTGGTATTACATGTTCATCTAGGTCTTTGAGGAAATATGCTTCTATACCAGCTACCGAGGTGATGCGATATGGCCCCTCCCAGTTGGGCCCCAGCTTTCCCCATGCTGGGTTCTTTGCAGTACCTAGAACCTTTCTCAACACCAAGTCTCCAGGCGCTAATGGTCTCAACTTCACATTGGCATCATAGCCTTGCTTTAGCTTGTGTTGGTAATATGCCAATTGGACAATTGCATTTTCTCTCCTTTCTTCAATAAGATTTAAGCTCTTTTCTAGCAGTCCGTTGTTATTGCTCGAATCAAAAGAACTTGTTCTCAGCGTCGGGAAGCCAGTTTTTAAAAGGATAACAGCTTCAGCTCCATAAGTCATTGAGAAGGGAGTCTCCCCTATTGACCTGTGAGGTGTGGTTCGGTATGTCCACAGAACATGTGACAGTTCCTCCACCCACTTTTCCTTCACATCGTCCAATCTCTTCTTGAGTCCATTCACTATGACCTTGTTAACAGTCTCGGCTTGTCCATTCCCTTGGGGATATGCTAGGGTGGAGTATCGATTCGTAATTCCAAGATCACAACAATATCGCCTGAAAGCTTTACTAACGAACTGAAGGCCATTATCCGAGATGAGGGTACGAAGGACCCCAAACCGAGTAACAATGTTCTTCCAAACAAACTTCTTGGCATCTACATCTCTGATATTTGCCAAGGGTTCAGTTTCGACCCATTTAGTGAAGTAGTCTGCGCCGACTAGCAAATACCTCTTATTCCCTGTTGCCTTGTGGAAAGGGCCAACAATGTCCAAGCCCCATTGAGCGAACGGCCAGGGGCTGGACAGAGGGTTAAGGACTCCTCCTGGTTGGTGTATGTTTGGTGCGAATCTTTGACACTGGTCGCACTTCCTTACATATTCTTGTGCTTCCTTTTGCATGTTTGGCCATCAATAGCCTTGAGTGATGGCTCTATGCGACAAGGATCTTCCTCTAGTGTGGCTTCCATAAATCCCCTCATGTAATTCCTCAAGGAGTAATTCTATTGCCTTGGGGTATATGCATAGCAGGTATACTTCAGAAAAGAAGCGTTTGTACAATTTTTGATCCATGAACAGCCAGAACCGATGAGCCTTTCTACGTACTTTGTCAGCTTCTGGCTTCTCCTCGGGCAGGATATTCTCCTTTAAGAATAGTACTATGGGGTCCATCTAGCTAGGCCCCACTCTAACATGGTGAACATGAACCACCTCTTTGTTCACTTCTGTGGGTTTACATAAGTCTTTTACAAGGATGACCCGGGGTAAGCTTTGCGCTGAGGAGGTTGCAAGTGTGGCTATGGAATTAGCATGTGTGTTTCCACTCCTAGGGATATGTAATAGGTTGAAATGTTCAAAACCTGACTGCAAACGTCTAACCTGACTTAAGTATCCTTGCATTCTTTCATCTTTGGCTTCAAACTCTCCTTTCACTTGGCCGACGACCAATCTTGAGTCCGAAAACATCTCTATAGCCTTTCCGACCATTTTTTGAACCATGGCCATTCTCATCAACAAAGCCTTATATTCAGCTTCGTTATTTGTGGCTGAGAATCCCAATCTTAATGATTTCTCAATGGTGATTTTCTTGGGTGAGACTAGAACTAGCCTTACTCTGAACCGCCTTTGATTGGCTACACCATCGACATATACCCTCCAAATTAAAGGTTCTTGCAGGGTGATTGTACCAACCAAATTTCCATCCATGTGTTGTGTTTTTGCCTCTTTCTTGAAAGGGGATTCGGCGAACTCTGCCTCCAAATTTGCGAGGACCTGGCCTTTAATGGAGGTACGGGGTATGCATTTGATGTCAAAAGCTCTGAGGATTGTGCCCCATTTAGCAATCCTCCCCGTGTAATCAGTGGTTTGGAACAAAGCTCTGAGCAGAAGCTGAGTTTAGACAACAACGGTGTGTGCTTGGAAGTAATGGGGGAGCTTACGTGTAGCATGCACTACCGCCAAAATGGCCTTCTCTAAGGGTAGATAACAGACCTCGACCTCATACAGTGATTTGCTTACATAATAAACTGGCCTTTAGATGCCGCTATCAACTCATATCAATACTAGGCTTACAACATGGAGGGCCACAGTGATATAGGCAAACAAGACCTCGTCCATATCAAGACTGGACGAGATAGGTGGCCGAGAGAGATATTCCTTAAGCTGCTTGAAGGCCAGGGCACATTCCTCCGTCCACTCAAATCCCTTCCACTTATTCATCAACAGGAAGAAGGGTCTGCATCTATTCGTTGACCGAGAGATAAACCGGTTCAAGGCAGCAGTCATTCCGGTCAGTTTCTGGACTTCCTTAGGATTCCGAGGTGGTTGTAAACTGTTAATTGCCTTAATCTGGCCGGGGTTAACCTCAATTCCCCAATGAGTTACCATGTAGTCCAGAAATTTGCCTGATCCCACACCAAAAGAGCATTTGGAAGCATTAAGGTGCAATTTGTGTTTCCTCAGAATTTCAAAAATGTTCCCAAGATCTCCCACGTGGTCGGACACTACCTTACTCTTCACCACCATGTCGTCTATATAGACCTCAATACTTTTGCCCAACTGTGGTCCAAATATCCTAGTCATCATCCTTTGATATGTAGACCCTGCATTCTTCAAATCAAAGGGCATCACCTTGTAATGGTAGTTTCCAGTGGGAGTGACGAAAGCTGTTTTTTCCTGATCATCCAAGGCTAGTGGTATTTGGTGGTACCCTTGAAAGACATCTAAGAAGCTCATCCGATGATGGCCTACAATTGCATTCACTAGCTGGTTTATCCTAGGCATAGGGAAGAGATCTTTTGGGCAAGCCTTATTTAGATCTGTGAAGTCTACACACACTCACCATTTCCCATTCTTTTTTTTCACCACTATAGTATTGGCCAGCTATTCAGGGTAGAACACCTCCTTGATAGCCTTCGCTTGCTTAAATTTCATCACCTCGTCTTTGACAGCATCAGAATGATCCTTGGATGAGTGCCGAGGTGGTTACTTTTTGGGGGTGACAGAGGGATTAACGTTTAAATGATGGCAGATGAAGCTCAGATCCACCCCCAGGGCCTCGTAAGCATTCCACGCGAACACATCAACATTTCTTCTAAGAAACTCTATCAGCTTTTCCTTCTCTAGAGAAGACAGCTGAGCCCAGATTTGAAAGAACTTCTCCAGATCATCACCAACAATGACCGTTTCCAAATCCTCACATTTCGCCTCCTCGGCTGATTTGTTGACAGGCAACACCAGAGTTCTTAATTGCCATGGATTAACTCCCAACAATCTTTTCAATCTGGCCCCCTGACAGATATTTCACCTTCTGGTGCAGGGTAGAAAAGACAGCTCCTTGGGCATAAAGCATAGGCCAGGCCACAATGGCCGTGTAGGGGGAATAAACGTCCACCACGATAAAGTCCACCTCCACCACTTCTGATCCTTCCTGCACGGCTAGCCTAATTTGACCCCTTGGAATGACAACCTTCCCATTAAAACTCACTAAAGGAGAATCGTAGGCTGTTAAGTCCTCGGGTCTTAGGTTTAGCTCCCAGTACAAATCGGGGTACATGATCTCAGCACCATTACCCTGATCCACCATTACCTTCTTCACGTCATATCCCCCAATCCTGAGCATGACCACCAAAGCGTCGTCGTGGGGCTGTATAGTTCCAACCTTATCTTTATCGGAAAAGCTTAAGGTCGACTGAATACTCACTTTAGCCTTTTTTGGCTCAGCATTTGAGTCTTCGACAGTCAGCCGAGCGACAGAGATTACCCTAGAGGGCTAGGATCCGGTCCTCTTTAGAGCGGCGAAGATGATGTTTATCGTGCCTAAAGGAGGTTGCGAAGAAGCATCTCTCCGGGGCTCCTGGCTAGTCTAGTTCCCCTGACCACTGGAATAATGCAAGAGTTGCTTCAACTTTGATGAAAATTTAGACCCCTTAAACCATAATTAGATTGCGTAGCCTAGATTAATTAGACAAGTTGTTACTTAGTCAAATTAAACAATTCTAGGTTAAAACAATCAAATAATCATATCATGCATATAAAACATATAAAGCAGCGGAAAATAAATAATACAAGATATGATCACCCAGGAAACCACACGGAAAAACCTGGGGAGGATTTTGCCCACCGATCCTCAAGGCAAACCGGAATCCACTAAGAAAGAATTGAAGTTCTTACAAAAGGACTTACAAGCTCCCCGCTTGACTTCCTAATGCTACCCACCAGTAAAACTTCCTGACACGACCACGCGCAGGCTCCGAGTCCACGGACTACTTCTTTCTTTGAATCCCTTGATCAGCTACAAGCACCCACGCTTGATATTCTTTAAGCTTCAAAGGCAGCAACCAAGTTGATCATCAATATGTAGAAAATATCTCTACCTTGAAAACCCTAAGTTTATGTGAAAGAAAGCTCCTCAAAGATCTCACAAGAGATTCACATAAATAGCAAATATGAGCAACAAAGACTTAGAGAGGTTTGGGTAGAAAACCCTAATAAAAGGAGGCACAAGAGGCACTCTAATCTCTCTCTTAAAAGTCTCAAAAACGTTTTAGGGTTTCCCTTATATATAGGAGTGTTTTACTCGAACCCCAAGACATTTAAATAGAGTTTGGGCTGAGCTGGAACTCTGCAGAAAACGCATCTGACCCGAGATTCGATCGATCGAGTCTATCTTTCGATCGATTGAGCCAGGCAGAAATGCTCCAATACATCTGCAGTCACTTGATTCCAACTTTACAATAATTAATCAACTTTGAGCAAGCCTAAACAAGATTAAATACATTGTTTTGATCATGGTTTGCCAATATTACACATTAGAGTTCTAAATACATAAAATCCTAAATCTTTAGAACCTAACAAACTCCCCCTTTGGCAATCCGTGACAAAACACAAATTAAAAGCTCAAAGTTTACAAAGTAAAAGCCCATTACAAAAATAATGCTCATAACAACAAATCCAACCTAACTACTATCCATCAGTTGCAAGTATAGACAGCAGCTCAATTGAATCAATCTGTATATTTTCTGAAACACTAAACAAAATGCATAAACGCATGTGTGACAGAAAAACAGTAAATCAACAAATAAATTCTTGACTTCACAAAACACAAAACAAAGACATATATCATGAAGAACTCATAAATATAAATCAATGAGCAGTGAATCCAGAAACACATATATCAAAATAAATTCTAACTCTCCCCCTAAGTTAGATACAACAAAAAGGTTTTATATTCTTTCCTTTCAAAAAAAATTCAGCTCCCCCTAAACAAGACAAACATGATTCTCATAAATCAATAATTTCTCCCCCTTTTTGTCACGTATTGACAAAGACAACTCATACAAAGAGTAAACAGTCAACACACGCAACAAAGGATAAGAGAAAACAGAGAATCAAGGGAACAAAAAATCAGCTCTATAGAAAATAGAGACAACTCCCCCTATGAACAACAAAGGTTCAAAATAAGCTTCTCCCCTTATAGAAATAGGAGAAACAAAATATGTTTTGGGAAAACAATTATGGGGAAAAATAAAGGGGGTGGGGGAAATTAGCAGCAGCAGCAGCATCACCAACAGGATCAGGAACATCCTCACCAACAGGACCAAAGTTAATAACACACAAACCAAAGTTAAAAACTAAGGTGAGGATACAAACCTAATTTTGAAAACAACTCCTCAAAGCATTTGAACACCAAAATCAAAAATGCATGAGTATGAGATGGAATGCTTTTTCAAAAACCCAAAATTTTAAACCCAATTTTCTCAAAAACAAGTTTCAATCATTCTCCCATTGAATTTTTCTTAAGCAACAAATATGCTGTGCACAAATCTCAAGATACTTTCAAACTTGAAACACATTTTGCATTAAAATCAAGGAGCTTTTAATCTTGGATGGCCACAACAAAATCACACACAATATAATGTACCAAGTTTAGCAAAGAGTAACTTGTGTAGTGTGTGCAACTAGTAAAAGCTTGAGATACATGTGAGGTGATATGTGAATAGCAATCAAACACAAAGTCTACACAATTCATCATATAGAATTTAAAAGAGACTATCACCTAAAGAGTCACATCCTATAACTCCCACATCTCCTAGAACAAAAGCTTGCAATCATGTAAGTTTCTTGCATTTTTGCCTCTTATTTTATATGAATTGGCATTCAGCCTAATAGTACACACCGGTTTGAATTAAGTGAATTGGCATCAAGCCTAATAGTACACACCAGTTTTAATTAAATGAATTAATTGAGGCTACACCTTATTTTTTTTGTGCATGTGCTACACTTTCTCGAGCACAAAATCTTATGATATGCACTAAGGTGTTCATGATTGGCTAGTGAACAGTGGTGAGATGGTTATTTATGCCTTTCTCAAAAGGATCAAGTCCGACAGTCAAAGAACATGTGACTTCAAGATTAAGACAAAGTGATTAAAAACCACACACATCTTTCCCACACAACATGCACTACAAAGTTTCAACTAGTAGAGTGCAATAAATTAAGCTCATCCAAGCTAAACAAAGTACATAAACATGTTATGTAAAGATAATATGGCCAATCCTTGATTATAAATCCAAGATCTATAATACAAAGCACAACAATCTTTTTGGTTTTAACAAACGTTATAACCACTTGTTGAGATTTAAAAAAAATTTATGACCAAAAACAAAAAAAAACACATTGTGCTAAATGATCAATGCAAATGCAATGCATGACAGTGCTCAACTAAGCTATAAAGGGTACACAAACAAGAAATATTAATTTCTTAATTGACCCATGAGTACATGTACAAACTAGTACATAAAGTCAAAAATAGCTTAGCACATTTATAACACATGCTATTCAAGTTTCACCACAATGTCAAGCATGTTTTAAATCAAGAGAGATATTAAAATTCATGTAATCCTCAAGAAAAATAAAACAAGACACAAAATAAAATATTTTTGTCTTTTTGAAATTTTTCAATGTTTTTGGATTTTTTTATTAAAAAAAACTAAAAAACAAAACAACCAAAAACAGAAACAAGACATGTCCACATACAATAGAAAGAATTAAAACAGGGACAAGTCAGCAACACTCACCTTAAAGGATCTTTTCTCACCCATATAGCACGAGTCTTCGGCTTTGTAGGTGAAAATTCATGAGAAGCAGAGTGTATTTGAGGAATTACACCAATCTTCTGAGACAGACTAAAATCCTGCAAATTCTTTTCACAAGCCAACAAGCTTAAATTTTTCAAAAGCATATGAAACAATTTATATGGACTTATGGCAGGAGCAATATCATCACATATCCTAGATTGACATACAGAATGCTTAAATTTCAATTTATGACAATTAGGACGAATGTGACCGGAGACACCACAAAAGTGACAAACAGGAACAAATTTAGGAACATCAGTATTCCTAGCAGCAAATCTAGTCTCAGATTTTGGTTTTTGCCTCAACAAAGAACAATTTGGTCTAATATGACCAACAACACCACAAAGGTGACAGGTAGGCACAAAAACAGATTTATTATGCTCTTTAACAGTAGGTTTAGACTTAGGTTTGGAAACTTTAGCTTTAACATCAGAACTTTTACCTTTGTCTAACCTAGCACAATAAGCCTTTTCTTTATTATTCCTCTTGAAAGGAGGGATATAAACATTCTCAGTTTTAGGCTTAAGAGAAACAGAAACAATTCTGTTATCATCAGCAGGCTTAGAACTAGTCAAATTTTCAATTTTAGTTTTAGATTCAACTAACTCTTGTTCCAAACTTTTTATCTTCTCATCTTGGGAGGAAATTTGATTTCTCAAAAATTCATTCTTTTTATTAGATTCAACTAATCTAACAAGCAATTCCTTTTTTTCAAGATTAGCCAATTTTAACTCTTCCTTGAATTTCTTAGAAATTTTCAAAGATTTAGATAATTCCTTACGAAGAGTTTCAAAAGCATCAAAAAAATCAACAGAAACAATAATGTCATTTTTATTCAAAACATCACAGGCATCAACAAAATCAGCAGAAGCATGAGCAGAAACATGATCAGAAAGACACTTCAAATTATCCATGACAACAGGGGTCAAGGATCAGCTCTTAGATCAAAAGATCTAAAACAAGAAGAGCTACCTGCTCTGATACCACTTGATGAAAATTTAGACCCCTTAAACCATAATTAGATTGCGTAGCCTAGATTAATTAGCCAAGTTGTTACTTAGTCAAATTAAACAATTCTAGGTTAAAACAATCAAATAATCATATCATGCATATAAAACATATAAAGCAGCGGAAAATAAATAATACAAGATATGATCACCCAGGAAACCACACGGAAAAACCTGGGGAGGATTTTACACACCGATCCTCAAGGCAAACCGGAATCCACTAAGAAAGAATTGAAGTTCTTACAAAAGGACTTACAAGCTCCCCGCTTGACTTCCTAATGCTACCCACCAGTAAAACTTCCTGACACGACAACGCGCAGGCTCCGAGTCCACGGACTACTTCTTTCTTTGAATCCCTTGATCAGCTACAAGCACCCACGCTTGATATTCTTTAAGCTTCAAAGGCAGCAACCAAGTTGATCATCAAGATGTAGAAAATATCTCTACCTTGAAAACCCTAAGTTTATGTGAAGGAAAGCTCCTCAAAGATCTCACAAGAGATTCACATAAATAGCAAATATGAGCAACAAAGACTTAGAGAGGTTTGGGTAGAAAACCCTAATAAAAGGAGGCACAAGAGGCACTCTAATCTCTCTCTCAAAAGTCTCAAAAACGTTCTAGGGTTTCCCTTATATATAGGAGTGTTTTACTTGAACCCCAAGATGTTTAAATAGAGTTTGGGCTGAGCTGGAACTCTGCAGAAAACGCATCTGACCCGAGATTCGATCGATCGAGTCTATCTTTCGATCGATCGAGCCAGGCAGAAATGCTCCAATACATCTGCAGTCACTTGATTCCAACTTTACAATAATTAATCAACTTTGAGCAAGCCTAAACAAGACTAAATACATTGTTTTGATCATGGTTTGCCAATATTACACATTAGAGTTCTAAATACATAAAATCCTAAATCTTTAGAACCTAACAAACTTTCCTTCTTGGACCAGTTGGTCTAAATGGTCCCACAAATTTCTACATTCTTCTGTGGTATGTCCCTGGTCCTGGTGATATTGGCAATAGAGGTTCTGATTGTGCCTCATAGGGTTTCCTACCATCTTATTTGGCCATTTGAAGAATGACTCATTCTTAATTATCTCCATTACTTGATGCACCAGTTCCTAGAACATTGTGTCAACCGCCTGAGTATTGGCAGACCCTGACTGCTCAGCAAAGTCCCTTCAAGGCCGGTTGTTGTTGTATCGATCCGACCTGAAATCCCTCCTCTCCTAAGGGATAACTTTAGCCTTACCTTTCCCCTGCTGCTGGTCCTCTTCAACCCTCTTATACTTGTCAATCTGGTCCATGAGTTGGCGCACGCTAGTGACAGGTTTTCCCATCAAAGACTTCCTTAAACCGTGATTGGTTGGGAGGCCAACCTTGAAAGTACTGATGGCGATGTCATCAAAGTCACCATCTATCTCATTGTACAACTCCCAATATTTGTCCGAGTACGTTTTCAGGGTCTCCCTTTCTCGCATGGACAAAGGCAGTAGAGAATCTAAGGGCTGAGGAACTCTGTTACAAGTAACAAAGCGAGAGCCAAATGTCTGGGTGAGCTCCTTGAAAGAGCCTATGGAACCCGCCTTTAAGCTATCAAACCATCTCATTGCCACGGGTCCTAGGCTAGAGGGGAACACCTTGCACATCAAGGCTTCGTCCTTGGAATGGACAGCCATTCTCTGGTTGAAATGACTCACATGTTCCACAGGATCTGTTTGACCATTGTAGATGGTGAATGTTGGCTGATTGAATCGCCGAAGAAGTCTTGCCCCTTCAATCCTGCGCGTGAAGGTTAATCTAGAAATTTAATTTAATGCCTTGCTCATAGCGTCACTTCCCAAGCCTTTGCGAGGTAGGCTTTTATACCTACGTTTGTGATGGTGCTCCTCATTGTAGGAGAAAGACTTGCTGGGTGGGGTCCTTGACCTTCATCTATAACTGGCATCCTTTCCATCATCAGAGGAAACATCGGAGTTGGAGGGGGTTCGCTTTCGCTATGCATGGCGCAGCTTCCTCTTCAGATGGTTAACCTCCAGTTGCAGGGCTAAGGTATCCTCCTTACGAGACAGATGGCTTTTACCCCGGGGTTGACTCATACCGGACTAAACAGTATGCACACTACTCTCTCGATCCCTTTTACGCTCGAGGTTGACAAAAGGATTTTCACGTTGGGACCCTATGGATTCTGCCTGGTGTGGACTTGAACCTACCATGGCTGAATGTTGCACTCACTATCACCCAAGTAATCTTCCCACAGATGACACCAAATATAGGGACACGTTTTGGTGCCCAAGCCTAAAATATGAAGGGATCTTGGCCCAATAAACCAAGAACAATAAATTTGTAGAAAGTGGGTTAGAAAATTGGACCCTAATGAGTTGGATAACGGCTAGAATGGATTTAAAAGATAATCGAACAAAAACGAGAAGGATTGATTCAAATAAATTCGTTCTCGACCCGGTCGAGGAGGTAAGTTCTAACATAAATCAATTGAACAGATCACTAATACAATTTTGATTGCTACAGTCTTTTCTTTCTCTCTTTTTCGATTCCCTATCCATGGAGGACCTCTTTCATTATATAGTCCCTTTTGGACCATTTTGATCCTACACTTGTTGATCATTTGAGCCACTACTTGAATACTTATCCCATCAGACACCTTCTTTGGCTTTCTGTGAGTTGTGGTAGCTAAGGCAGCACTGTTCAGGGGTCTTCTCCATATAAATGCGGTCAGAAAGTTAGCTGCAGGGCATTCAATACGGTGGCAGCAGCTTTTCCTAAGGTATTTCCTAGCTTCCACTCTCTGGTAAACTTGAGATGTACGTCCCTGTTACTGGAGCTTCTTGGAAGGTTACCTTGAACCTTAGGATACACATTTGAGCCGTGCTTAACCTATCCAAGGAGACATTCCTCCTCGGACCACCCTTCCATTCGTATCTCACTCATTAGATTCTAAGCTTGACCTATCCAACACCATTCATTTGTTCTCGGATTACTATGCTCTCAGTCAAGGCTTAAGGCCCAATATACAATTTGGGCCCTTAACCCTACACAAGCTATATATAAAACGTCATGTCCTGTGAAGCTCCTTAATAAATGAACCGTGTTAGGGTTAAGGAGTTTTGACATGATTAAAAAAATGAGTCGTATACTATTGGCTTATGTAGTTGGATACTCTTATCTGGACACAATATGCTAAATTGCTAGCACAAATAGTCACCTCTACTACAACTTTACGAAAGTGGTGGATACCATAAAATTTACAAAGGGCCTTTTAAAAAAAAAAAAAAAATTGAGAAGAAGGGTTTTTCTCAAATTTGAAATTTTATATCAATGATTAAAAACAAAATTTAAGGCTATCATTTACTTTGTTACACAAAAATTATAAATTAAGGTGATAATGAATGAGATTAATAAACATCAATAACATAATAAATAAATTTTAAAATTTTGTATTTAAAAGTTAACTATTAACGTGTCAATCCGTAAGATTTACGTAACACTAATATTTAGGGGGAGTTTGGTTTGCGCGTGGCTGCATATGTGAGAGAGTAGCAGCGTAGACTGGTTACGTAATACTAACATTTTTTAGCGGAGTTTGGTCCGCATGTGGCATATGTGAGAGTAGCCTAGTAGACCAAGGTGGTAGACTGGTCGGTGTAGACAGCGGGAGCTCTTGGAAAATTCACTTTCACGCGCACCGTTAAAGCGTCGTCGATGTTATTGTTGACTTATTATGGTTACTTGTCCATCTTGATTGGTTACTTTTTCATATGACGTTGCGTGTGGATATGAATTTTCAAAGAAAATGCGTAGTTTGTTTCTTGTTCAGAAGTAGGGGTGTCCATGGATCGGGTTGAAAGAATTTTTTTACCCAACTCACTATGGTGGGTTAAAAAAATTCAACACAACCCAATTCATCACATAAGTCCAACCCAACTCAACCCACATGAGTCAGGTTGGGTCGGGTTGAACCTATGGATTGGACAATTTTTTTTATTACTATTATTATTAAATTGAGAAAAAATATATAAATATATTAAAAAAATCTAAATATTAGTATCAATGTAACTTTTTAAAGGCAAACAATACTAATGACTAAACAAACAATAGTAATTTACTAGGGATTGTGTAAACTAATTGGCTTTTATATAGGATAAGAGGAACTCGTTATTTAAAAAATTTATTAATTATATAATATATATTAAATATATGGGTGGGTCGGGTCGGGTTTGGCGGGTTTGAAATTTTATAACTCGAACCTAACCCGACCCGCTATCAAAAAAAATTTTGTAACCCAACCCAACCCACCAAGCCTTAAAAACCAACCCAACCTGGCGGGTTGGGTCGGGTCGGTTTTGGCGGGTTAGTTGCACACCCCTATTTACAAGTAACAAGTTGGTTTCTAATTTGCTTTTCTTAAAAATAAATAAAAAGTTAATCAAAAATTTTTTTTATAGGAGAAAAAAGTTAGTCAAGTTGATTGGGATAGAGTTTCTTTCTAAACTGGTTTGGAGAGAAATTCTCTAAACTTTTTATTTATCTTTATATTGAGAGTGAATTTTGAAAATCTAATAATTGGATTGCATGTTCTTATTATATCCTTCATGCTTGAAAATTTTCAAGAAGATCAAATATCGATTGCTATGTCATCAAGAAATGTGAAAATTTCAAGTTTTTATGATATAATTATGTATAAAAAATAAGTTTATTGATCGAATAGTAAATAATATCTTATTTGAACGAAATTTGGTATACATTTTAAGAACATAAGGAACATGAAATTCAACTATTATATTTTCAAAATTCACACTAAAAAATGAGATATATGAGAATTTGAAGAGTTTCTCTCCAAACTAGTAGGAGTGTACATGTGTCGGGTTGAGAGGTTTTTTCAACCAAACCCATCATGGTGAATTAAAAAAAAATCCAATCCAACCCAACCCATATAGATCGAGTTGGATAAGTTTTTTTTTTTTTTTAATTACTACTATTATTATTAAATTGAGCGTAAGAAAAACATTAGCACAAATAAAAGCAAATTTATAACCTAATAATCATAAGAATAACACCAAACCAACACAAATTATATAAGGAGAACTTAGGATTTGGATTTTATTTAGGAAGGGGGGCATAAGTAAAAAAAAAAAATTGTATAATATATTTTTTTTAATTTAAATATATCTTAAATATAGGTGGGTCGGGACGGGTTAGATGGATTTTTGAATCTTATAAGTCGAATCCAACCCAACCCATCAACTCTTAAAACCTAATCCAACCCGGTAGATTGGGTTGGATTGGGTCGGTTTTGGCGGATTAGTTGTACACTCCTAGTTGTTACTTTGAATTAATTTGTTTCATTGGTGAGGAAAACATTATATTTTTGATATTTGGAATTTTGGATGTTCATATGAATATTTTTGGGTATTTGGTATGGACTTAAATGAAAGCTTTTTTATTATTTAGATTTTAATGTTTGTATGTATTTTATTGTGTGAAAAGAGATAAGAGAGAGGTTTGTGTGCGTGAAGATAGAAAAAGGACTTCGTTTCTATTTTGAAAAATATTTTATTGTTAATTTATTGGTAAAATATCTTACAATGAAACAAGCATTAAAAATGCTACGATTATTAAAAAAAAAAAAAAAAAACATTTTACAACAAAATAAACACAACATTTGCTCATGACTTTTTTTATTTTTATTTTTATTAAAGGGAAAGAAAATACAACAAACTACCTCGCCACAGCAGCGAGCAAAGTTTCAAACAGCCTACAATAACACATACCAAAGGTATTAGAAAAGAGAGTTCTGAAGAACTAGAAACTTCTCATTGAAAAGAAACTTTACAAAATGAAAAAAACTGACCAATACATAATAATCAACTCTGTTTATATACATTGTAAAACAGGGACTGCACTTTCTTCCCAATAACTGCATAACCGTTTGACAGCTGTAATGCACCTACTTTATTTTGGCACGTGATGTGGCATGGGTTGTAACTAACTCTTCTTCTTCTCTGCTGTAATTTTCTTCTTGCCGTTTAGTTTAGTTTGTCGTTTAGGCTTTGTTTTTCCTTCAACATTTTCTGGCTCTGTTTTTCCTTCAACACTCCCCCTCAAGTCCTGAGTTGCAGGCTCAGTGACTTGCACTGAAGACTCCTTCACTTTCTTTGTCTCAAATATATCTCTTAATCCTACTTTCTCGGATAACTTTGCAAAGGAAACATAGCCTAAAGCTTTAGTAAAAATATCAGCCACTTGTGCATTTGTTGATACATGAAATGTCTTGATCATTCCCTCTAAAATCTTATCTCTTACTAGATGGTAGTCTACTTCAATGTGCTTGGTCCTCTCATGAAAAACTGGATTAGCAGCTATATGAAGTGCTGCTTGATTGTCACAAAACAGCATAGCTGACCTGGAGTGATCAACCTTTAAATCTGTAAGTAATTGCAAAATCCAAGTTATTTCACAAGCTACCCCAGCCATTGCTCTATACTCGGCTTCTGCTGAGGATCTAGAAACCACCCCTTGTTTCTTTGATCTCCATGAAACTAATGAGTCACCTAGATACACAGCATAGCCAGTCAGGGATCGTCTTGTATCAGGGCATCCAGCCCAATCTGCATCACAGAAATCTTTAATGTGCAAATCAGTCTTGCTAGAAAAGAAAATTCCTCTCCCTGGTGACCCTTTTATATATTGTAAAACTCTGTGAGCTACTAGCAAATGAGGTTCTTTTGGTTGTGAGACAAACTGACTTAGCCTATGTACAGCATAGGTAATGTCAGGTCTTGTTAAGGTTAAATACAGTAGCCTCCCTATCAATCTCTTGTATTGACTCGGATCAGCAAGAGCCTTGCCTTCATACTTAGACATTCTTAAATTTTGTTCCATAGGAAACTTCACAGGCTTAGAACCAAGAAATCCAGTGTCCTTTAAAATTTCAAGGGCATATTTTCTTTGGTTTAAACTGATACCTTCTTCAGTTCTGGCTACCTCAAATCCTAAGAAATATCTCAGTGAACCAAGGTCTTTCAAGCCAAACTTGTGATCAAGCAACTTCTTCAAATGATCAACACAATCAAGGTTATTTCCAGTAAGTAGTATATCATCCACATAAACCAATAACACTGTAAAAGAGGTTCCTTGAGTATGAGTGAACAAAGAGTAGTCTGACTTAGATTGCACAAACCCCATCTGCATAATAGTGTTTGAAAATTTTTCAAACCATTGCCTTGAAGCCTGCTTGAGACCATAAAGACTCTTGTTCAACTTACATACTAAATTCCGCTCCCCCTTGCTGTGAAATCCAGGTGGCAAACTCATATAAACATCCTCAATCAAGTCACCATGCAAGAAAGCATTGTTGACATCCATCTGATGGAGGGACCAACCTTTCACAGCAGCCAAAGAGAGGACTATTCTGACAGAGACAGATTTTGCCACAGGAGAAAAGGTTTCTGAATAGTCTAAGCCAAGTTTTTGTGTAAATCCCTTGGCAACTAAACGAGCCTTATATCTCTCAATGGTACCATCAGGAAGGTATTTGATCCTATAGACCCATTTGCAACCTATAGGAGTTTTTCCAGGTGGTAAATGAGTTAAAGTCCAAGTATCATTGACTTCCAAGGCTTCAATTTCTTTGTCCATGGCAGTCCTCCACTCAGGGAATTTGACTGCTTGATGAAAAGAAACAGGTTCTGAAGGAGTTGCAGTCACTGCCATGACAAAAGAATAAAATCTGGGACCAAGATGAGAATAATCCAAGCAATCTGAGATAGCATATGGCAGCCCTGAACTAGGTGTAGTGCAGACAGATTTGCAAGAATTGTCAGAAAGGTAGGAAGGAGGATTATGTGGTCTAGTGGATCTTCTCAAAGTAAGTGGAGAAGAACTAGGAAGGGAGATAGAAGGAAGAGGATCAGGTAAAGGAATGACAGAAGTGTCAACATGCTCAGGAAAGGAAACAATATCAGTGGAAGAATTGGAATCTGCAGAAACAGGTTTAATAGGATCCAGTGGCAGTGGAGGAATGAAAGTGGAATTAGGAGTACTAGGAGGAGATAAAGGAACAATATGATCTGATGTACAATGAGGAAAGATAAAATCATCCAAGTAAGAAGAAGAAGGGTAAGAGGTAGTGACATAAGGAAAGATATGTTCATAGAAAACAATATCTCTAGAAATGTACACTGAATTAGACTCAAGATCCAAAACCTTGTAACCTTTGATGCCAAATGGATAACCTAAGAAAACACACTTCCTAGCTCTAGGTGCAAATTTATTTCTATTATGAGACAATGTAGAAATAAAACATAAACATCCAAAGCATTTAAGATGAAGATAGGAAGGTGGAGATTGAAAAAGCAATTCATAAGGACTTTTATTTCCTAAAGATTTTGAAGGAATTCTGTTAATCAAGTGGACTGCAGTCAAAACACAATCCCCCCAAAAACATAAAGGAACATGAGATTGGAATTTTAAAGCCCTTGCAACATTTAGAATGTGTTGATGCTTGCTTTCAACAATGGCATTTTGTTGAGGAGTATCAACACATGTTAGTTGATGCAATATACCATTAGAATGAAAGAAATCTTTTAGGAAAAATTCAGTGCCATTATCACTTCTAATAGTTTGAATTTTGCTGTGAAATTGAGTATTCACCATAGCAGCAAACCAAGGCAGAAAAATTTGGGTTTCAGATTTGTGCTTGAGAAGGTAAACCCATGTGCATCTACTGAAATCATCTACAATGGTCAGAAAATACTTAAAACCATCAATTGTACTAGTTGCAAAAGGACCCCAGAGATCACAATGAATCAATTCAAAAGGTTTGGAAGATACATGAGTACTAGAATTGAAAGAAAGTCTCTTTTGCTTAGAAAAATGGCAAACATCACAGCAAGTAGTTTTATTTGAAACTTCAGTATGTACAACTTGCTTCAACAAATCAAGTTTGGAATGAGATGGGTGACCTAATCTAATATGCCACAGTTCTGAAGAAGTAAGCTGATTGTCAGCAGCAGCAAGAGCAGAAATAGATGGTTTGGAACCTGAATCTTGCAGTAAGTACAAGCCATTATGTTCCTTACCCAGACCAATCATGCTCCATTGAGCAAGGTCCTGAATAAAACAGCAATCACCAAGAAAAATAAGGCAACAAGAAAGATTCTTGGTAAGTTTGCTGACTGAAATCAGATTAAAACTAAAGGAAGGAACACATAAGACTCCAGTGAGAGTGAGTGTAGAAGTGACTTGTACAGTGCCTACATGTGTAACTAAAGCTTGTTCTCCATTTGGCCAAAAAACACAAGTTTGGACTATAGAAGTAATTTTAGTGAATTGAGTTACTGAATGCACCATGTGATTAGTAGCACCAGTGTCAAGAATCCAAGAATCAGATTTATAAGCATACTTATCAATGACCTGAGCAGAAAATATGGAATGAGAGAAATTTGGTTGGATCCAATACGGATTACCTGAAAAGTTTGAAGAAGGTGAAGCTGAATTAAAAGGTTGTGAATGTGGAATGGAAGGTGTTGCCAAGACTGAAGCAACTTGATGACTATTCTGTGCATTCTGTGCATTTGCACTTGGTCCAGGAGCCATATAAGACTTCAGAAAGCCAAGAAACTGCTCACATTGGGCCTGGGAAAGAGGGCATTGAGACAAAGAAGCCTGTGGATTGACTTGTGAATGAGATCCCCCAAAGGTATGACCAAGAAAGGTCTGTGAAGTGGGAACCAGATCAAATTGTGCACTCCCATTATGTAAAACACCAGTAGGAGGTAAACTTGCACCCGGTCCTGAAGAAAGACCATCCCATAGGTTCTTGATGGCAAAACTGCAGAAACTTGATTTGCCATAGCTTTGTTACCTTCTTTTGGCTTATAACTTGAAGGGTAACCATGAAACTTATAGCATTTGTCTGCTATGTGACCAGTGAAACCACAGTAAGTGCATACTGGTCTGTCCTTCTTAAAATTGCCTCCTTTTCCTCCATGAGAATGACCTTGATTGACATGAAAACCCCTGCTGTTATTAGCATACATAGCAATAGCTTCTGAGGACTGAACCACATTGAAATTATGACCAATGCTCCTTCGTTTTTCCTCTTGTAATATCAAAGAACACACCTTACTGAGAGAGGGAAAAGGCTCAATCAACAAAATTTGACTGATCACATTGCCATAGCTATCGTTTATCCCATCAGAAAACGAAACACATGCTCCTTGTGTTGAGCTTCCAATTGAGAATTCTTGGAACCACAAATGCAAGCACAGGTACATACTGTGAAGGGTTGATAATTTGCAAACTCATCCCATAAGGTTTTGAACTTTGTAAAGTAGGAACTCACCGAGAGTGATCCCTGTGAAAGGTGTGAAATTTCCTTTTGAAGCTCAAAAAGCCTTGGAGTATTGCCTTGAGAAAGTCGATCCTTGAGGTCAATCCAGAGATCCTTAGTAGTGTTGATGTAGATAACACTTGCTTTGAGCTCCATACTGAGAGAATTTGTTAACCACGAAAGCACTATGGTGTTGCATCTACTCCATGAATTGAACAATGGAGAAGACGGATCTGGCTTAGGAATTGATCCATTCACAAAGCCAAACTTGTTCCGAGAACTTAGAGCCAAGAACACTGATTGTGCCCAACTCATACAGTTTTCTGGTCCAGTCAGAGGTTGCGAAGTGAGAATAATACCTGGATTCTCATTCGCTGGAAGAAAAAATGGATTATTGGCTTACTCATCTGCCATTACAGCATTGGAAGAAGGTGCTGAATTTCCAGTCTGTGATTGAGTGTTGGTTGTAGGATCAGAGGCCATGATCAAGAAACAAAAATGTCAATAGACGTTGTTTGGGAACTGAGAAAAGAAAAAGGAAATTTATCTAAGAAAAGAAAAATGCTCTGATAACATATTAGAAAAGAGAGTTCTAAAGAACTAGAAACTTCTCATTGAAAAGAAACTTTACAAAATGAAAAAACTGACCAATACATAATAATCAACTCTGTTTATATACATTGTAAAACAGGGACTGCACTTTCTTCCCAATAACTGCATAACCGTTTGACAGCTGTAATGCACCTACTTCATTTTGGCACGTGATGTGGCATGGGTTGTAACTAAGGCTGTGTTTGTTTCGTGTAAAACGATTTCCGGAAAATACATATTTTCCGGAAAAGGAAAATATTTTTAAGTGTCTGGTTGAATTATGAAAATTGATGTGGAAAATATTTTCATGTGTTTGGATGTATTCTAAAAATGCTATTTTCCAGAAAATTTTCACATTTTCTCAACATTCAAACAAATTTTATTACAAAAAATTTCAACATCACAACCAATTCAACAACAAATTCTGACAACAAAAACACAACACAACAACAACATCAACAACAACAACAATAAATTCCGGCAACAACAATAACAAAAACACAACACAACAACAACAACAACAACAACAACCATAAATTCCGGCAACAACAATCAGTTCATCCAAAATAAAAAACAACAACAATCAAATTAAAAAAAAAAAAAAAACAAATTGAGAGATCGAGGAAGAGAGAGCGTGGAGGGGATGGGTCTGGTTCGTGGATCGGCGAGCTCGAGGAGGCGATGGGTCTGGGTGAAGGCGATGGGTTCGTCGTGCTCGTGCTCGTGCTCGTGGGTCTGGGTTCGTCGTGCTCGTGGGTCTGGGTCTGGGTTCGTCGTTCTTTCTTTCTCCCTCTCTCTCTTCGTGCTCTCTGTTTCTCAATTTTCTGGAAAATGGGCATTTGAAGTGAAAATAGAAGGTGAAACGGATTTCCACCTGAGGAGGGGTATTTTACGGTCAAAGGTGAAATTGTTTTCCGTTGACCGAATTTTCCTAATCAGCCAAACACCCAAATTTTACGGAAATGGTTTTCCGGAAGTAGTTTGAAGTCAAAACAAACACAGCCTAACTCTTCTTCTTCTCTGCTGCAATTTTCTTCTTGCCATTTAGTTCATCCATATTAACAAAATACATAATATCAGGACAAGGGGGAGATTCAAAAACTACAAAATCCTCCACCATGGTGCCACCCCATCTAGCAAGGGCATCAGCGCATTTGTTCCCTTCCCTGAACACATGTTCCACTCTGACCTGGAGAAATCTGCTCAGCAAGAACCTATAGTCATTTAGGAGAGGGGAATATATCGATCGTACCAAAAATCAACAACGACGTGGAAAGAAGAAGCTCACTAAGCTACGAATCTTGCTCAAATTTCTTTCCAGAATCAAATTCAACCACTCTAGCTACTTCCCTCATCTATCAGTGTGAGGAAGGAAAAGTTTGAATGAGTTGGGTGTTAGGAGTGTTTGCATTCTTTTCTATTTTTGTACATGTATATAAAATGATTGGAATGGCCACATCGGTCAGCCAAAAAAAAAAAAAAAAAAAAAGAAGACGGAATCAAGGGTATTTATGTTGTTAAATATTGAAAGGAAGTCAATAGATTATAATTAGTTTCCTGTGAGATAAATCACATACAAAGTTGAGGATGGAGGGTGACCCTAAGAATTAAATCACATTAAAATTATATTTCTAAACTATTCGTCAAGTTACAATTAAGACTCATTGTTATCAACTATATAGCCCAATTAAACTTAGCAACACTCAATGTGAGACATCTCATACCCGTATAAAATATTTATTTAATCCAATCCACACGATCTTGGGTGTCACCAAAACAATAAACCGCGGTTTGCTTTTAAATGTTGCTTCACATAGAGTGCTTATTTTTATGTTTGTGGTCACACAAAGACAACTTATGCCAATGTATTTAGTTTTCAAAATCATTCAACCACGTGAATTTGTTTTCTTGCTAGTTAGAACAAAGCTGGATGCAGTGGTTAGTGATTCACTCTTATTATTAGTTGCATGTATTTGTTCCTTTGTTTTATTTTAAATGATCCTCCATCCTGGTTATTTTTTTCATAATCTGTGCAAACTAGACTAACTAGTTAAATAAAAGTTTTAAACTAGTGAAGGTTAACCAAGGTAATTTCCTTATGTTCCACGCCAAACATGATTGATTACTTCAAATAAAATTTTTTTTTTTTTTTGAGAGAAAAGATAGTGAGATTGAATACTTTGATAAATTATGATAAGGTTTGAGAATTGTGATACACACCATTTGACTACTGGATATATTGATGGGTTTTGGGCCTTGTAGCGCCGACACTGTGCATATTGCAAGTCTTGCAAGATCTACTACTTTTCATAAATATTTATGGGATGCTTGAAGCATCTGTTCATTAAAATTAACAGTATAAATAAAAGATTCTACTCAGCTTTTCTAGTCGATTATTGGCTGTTGAGAGAAAGAATGGCATCTATATTGGTCCCCTTTAGCATGGTTCAGCCCAATGAAACACTAATTTCTAGGACATGGTTTTATTTTAATGGGCCTGAGCCTTACAAAGTTTAGAAATAGGCCCAAATAGTGGGATTTTGATTTTTTTTTTTTTTTTTTTTTTGGAATAAAGGAATTTATTGAGAGGAAATGTAAACAGCACTGGGACCAACCCCCTTTATACATTCTAAAGAATTTTTTTTTGGTTGAGAAGAATACACCGTAAAGACTTAATTATACAATGTGAGACTCCATTTATGGTCAAATAATTAAATTACCGTATATCAAAACTTACCTACACAAAAAGGAATTTATAGGTTTCTTAGCAGCGATGATAAAGAACAATTCACAATAAAAAGTATACTATAATTTTATGAGTAAAACTTAAGTACAATATTTAAATATTGTTTCTTAGATTCCACTTTTAAGATTTTATCATATGAATTTTTTCTCATGGGGTGAAAATGTATTTTTTAGTTAAGTAGTCACATGGTTGAATATTAAGAAAGGAACTTAAGAAATAACATCTAAGATACTGTACCTAAGTTTTGTCCTAATTTTAAATATATATATATATATATATACATAAACAAAAATCCAAATAACACCAATTCAGTTTGGGTCAATTGTCATTTTCATTTATAAACTTTCATAATAATTATTTTCACATGTAAGGTTCACAATAATTGTCAAAGTTGACCCTTCAGTCTATACACTTCAGTTATTTATTAAAAAAAAAAAAACCTCTGATTACAAAAGAAAATTTTAACATTTTACTAATTAAAATATAATTCTTTTAAATTAAAAAAAAAGGGTAAAATCATCCACAGCTGACTGACAAGCCACTAAAAAACCATCAAATTCCGCATTTTAGCTTTGCAACATATGTTTAGAAACAATATATTGCACAATATGTTGTTGCTAAACATACGTTGAATGAATTTTAAGATGATGGAATGACATTTGATGTTTTTCTAAACATATATTGCACAAACATAACATTTGATGTTTTCAATGATAGAATGAATTTTAAGATGATGGAAGTTGGATCCATTTGATGTATTTTTTTTTTATCAGAGATGTGTTGATATTCATTTGTAACAAAAGTAAGAAATTTACGTATAGGATTTTTACAAATTAAATGAAACTTCTTTTGTAATAAATGGAATAACAATACATCTTCGATAAAAAAAAAAAAAAAAAATGCAACAACTGGAATCATCCTCCATCATCTTAAAATATATTTTATCATCGAAAACAACAAATGTCTTCTTCTTCTTCTTCTTCTTCTCCTCTCTCTCTCTCTCTCTCTCTCTCTCTCTCTCTCTCTCTCATGTTTGTATGAACTTGCTTTAAAGTTTCTTTTTTAGTCTTTCTCTAATTTCTATTTTGGCCCACATAATTTGGGGGTATATAGTCGAAGAGAGAGACAAATCAATGAATCATCTGAAGTGTACGTGTAATGAAAAACTAAAGGGAAAGGGATTTTTTTTATAATAGCGGCGTTCGGCGAGTAACACAGATTTGGAGAATTTTCATAAAAGAGTGATTAGTCTATTGCAACAAAATTATTACAAGTTATTGCAACAAATAACATATTGATGCACTAAATTTATACCCTTACGTCCTTCTTGCAACCAGAAAAAGGTTCACAAAGTAAATTAGTTCATATTACCACTAAAGTTCCTTTTGGTTGCATTATAGGTTTTTTCTTGTAGTGATAAGTTATTATAAATATTTTTAAGTTTATGATTAATGTAGCATTAAATTCATATAAAATTCTCCTATTTATCTCTTTCTTTCTTAAATTAAAAAATATATATTAGACAATTTTTTTAAGGTGATTAGGACATGGGTTTTAAAAGTTCTTTTTGAATTGGGTAATGAATAAAAATTAAATTTATAAACATATGTCTATTTTATAAATGATTAAAATCTTGTTTTATAATATGTTTCTTCTTCACAAATTAGAAGTTTTAATTAGGGTTGTCTACGGATCAGTTTTAGGCCAGTCTAATTCGAACTCGACCTGATTGGATTGAGTGACTAAGTTTTGGACCCGTATTCGACCGAATATTTGGGTCGGACTCAATGTTTCGGGTCACCAGTTGGGTGGGTCGGAGTTGTCGGTTAGTTGGTTAGGGTTTGAAATAATAAATCTTTGATTTATTTTATTTTAACAGCTGATTTCCATAACAAATAAAATCAATGAGACATACAAAAAGAGAGATGAGAAACTAATATTATTTGCCCAAAGAAAATTTGGAGTGAGAACTGAGTTGGTGAGGAGGAGACAATAACAGATTAAGGAGGAGATAATGGCGACAACTAGGCTTTGGAGGGAGAATGAGTGGGGAGGAAAATCAAGAACAACCCAAGTTGATTTCTTCAACCTTTAACCCATATTGATCGTAGGAAGAGAGGGGCGGTGGCTAAGGTTTGTAGTGAGTAGTGAGCTGCTATGGTTTGGCGTAGAGAGAGGCGAAGAGAGAACTAGGTTCTGAAAGTTTTAGTGCGAAGAGAGAACTAGGGTCTGAAAGTTTTAGTCTTTGAGAAAGTGAGATTGAACTAAAGAGTAAGCTAAAGAGGTTAAAGAAAAAGAGAGTTCTTGCGACCGTGGGATTAGATTATGGCTGTGGGATTTGGAATTATGATATCATATCAGGTCAAAAGAGTGATTTGTAACTATAATGGTGAGCATGGGATTTTAGTTCTTGATTTTAATTTCAAGTTTTAAAGGCTGATTTGAAATTTGGGTAATTGTGCCATTCTGATAAGATATTGTGACTAGAGCTGTCATGTTAAAAAAAAGTAGTCTAAAACACTAAAACATAATTTGTGACCGTGGATTTTGAATATTGCTTTTGATTAAAATGGTTGATTTGGGAAGTTGAAACTTGTGTCAAAAAATTCTGACTACTTTCCAGTTACTAAAAAGTTGAGGCAGGACATGATTGGGTAGCCAGACATTATTGTTTTAGTAATTCGGTCGGGTTGGTTAATTTGGTTGAAATATTGTATAATCCAAAACCTGAACCGAATATTCGGTTATTCTTAAGTTGGACCAGTGACAGATCACTGTCTACATTCGGAGCCACCCGTGAGCCTTTGGATCGAGTGGGTACAGTCGGGTGGATTGGTTTGGCCCAGGTCCTTGGACAGCCCTAGTTTTGATCAGCTAGGCAAAACTATATTTAGTTGGCTCAGTTCATAATATCTATTTATTTGTTAAGAGTACTTTCTTAATACATATATTTTTTTTTATGATTTTTTTATTTGATATCCTGCTTGCATGGAATTCATCGTCCCTTTTTTAATTTTTATCTTCATTTAATTATTTAACTACATCATTATATATATTTGGTCCTAAAATCTATATATAATAATAATAATAATATCTAAAATCTGAAAGGTAGCATTTTATTGTTATTATACTTCTATTGAGACACATCATTCTAACGTTTCAGTCAACTTCGATCTATTCGGTTTATTTTGGTCCATTCGATATACTTTAGTGATGCTTTAGGATTAGACGATTTTATAGAAAGAAGAGCAACTTCATTAATAACTATGTCACATTCTTAGTGTGATAATGGTAGATTTTTTTAATTATATATTTATTTATAAAATTACATTTTTCTTATATTATTAACGTTTGTATTTTATTTTTCTCTAATATAAGTGATGAACTAGAATTCAACTCGGTTGGGTCCATACGGGCAAGCCATATTCACTCGTGAGCTTGAGCAAAGTTGGTGAAACATGCTTGAAGAAAAATATGTTGAATCTTGATCACTTCAGTTGTTCTTTTTTGAAAATTTAAACACTTTATGTTTAGTATGTGTGCGAGCCTTGAACGAGGCTATTGGGCTTGACCTCGTTTGGGCTCACAACTTATTTATAAAGTGGGTTTGGGATTTCCTACTATGGGTCGTTCTCGGCATTGAGACTCGATGATGCTCTCTCTTTCTCCTTATCTCACCTTTTTATCGCTCTTCTCTCCCTATTCTCTCTATTTCTCCAGGATCTTTCAACAACCCCTTCTTTTTCCCCTACCTCTCATATTTATAGCTCCAAACTAATGGAGTGATCATCATTGCCCCCATGGTTAGTGTGATGGGAGGTCTAGTACCGTTGATCATAAGTGGATGGTTAGGTGGGGGTGGCTTTGGAACTTAGTTTCCACTTCCATAGATAGCTCGGTAGCGACGCTTCGTGATTAGTGCACTGGGAGGTCCAGTATTGTAGACTGTAAGTGGATGGTTAGATGGGGGTGGCTTTGGAACTTGGTTCTCACTTCTGTAGACAGCTTGGCAGTGACGCCTCCTAAAGCACTGTCGGATATCCGAGCGATGGTGCGTACGTACGACAAAATTTATTCAATGCTCGGTGACTTTCTGCCGGTCAAGGGCCTCGTAGCAAAATTTGGGCCCCTGGCACATGCGGGCTCGGACTAGGCCCTCTAGCAAGCAGGGGCTAGGCCCATGCACCGTACCTCCATACCAGAGCCCTCAAGCCTAAATGAGTTCGGGCACTGGATGCCGTACACTAGCCCCCCCTTGATTCGTGCCTAGATCTAGGCATGAATCAAGGAGTCCAACAGGTGCACGGTGCTTTAAGTTCAGTGAAGCAACGGCTGAGGTGCTCTAGAACCCCATTAATGCGTTCCTCAAAAGGCGCGCCGAATCTGGCCGTTCAGACCAACCTTCATTATTACCTGACGTTTCGTGAACCGAGGTGGCGCAGGTGCCAATTAGTGTTGGAATCTGCGAGGCTTCACTAATTAATCTTCATAATGGCTTATCATCCGTTACTTACCTCTCTTGGTTTTCCTATAAATGGATTACTTCAAGTCATTCTTTTACTCTTTTCACTCTCTACTCTTTGAGATCCCTCTCTGCTGTGCATTCATTTGCGCACTCACTCTCCAGCGCAGAATTTCTCCCCATCTTAGAGCCCAAAGTAAGGTTTCTACATTTTCTTTTTACTTCCGTATCTTCCTTACTCATTTTTCTCCTAGGGTTTAGGATGGGATATTCTTACCTTCTGGATACGGATGCGGCCTTAGCCGTTTTTAGGCAGGCTTTTGACATCACCAATGATGTGGAGGTGGCGTACTGCCATGAGAGCGAAATCGCCCTTCACCTAGGGGGCAACACTGCCTTTTTTCCCTTAATGGCGATTCTGGAGGGTAGGGTGAGGTTTCCTATAGATCCTCTTTTACTAGACACCTTTAGGTATTATGGGTTGTGCCCCGACCAACTTCCCCCCAACTTTTACCAGGTAGTTAGTTGCGTGAGTCGGTTAAACCAGATATTCGATTTACAATTAGACCAGCATGACATAAACTACATGTATAGTTTGAGCGGGAATAAGAAAACAAACTTCTACCTAAAGGTTAGAGATATGAGGGTATGACTGATCTCCTGCCTACCTGATTCAAATAGGAACACTGCCGCGGAGTTTATTCGGGTGCGCAGCAATTGGTTTGCTGGTGATATCCCTTGCCCCCTTACAAAGCGCGAAGTGAGTTCGTATCGAACATTGTCTTGCTTTTATTTACTGTCATACTTGTGCACATACTTCGCATATACTTCGTATTGTAATGGCTTCATTTTTTTTTTTTCTTATAAACGGTAGAGTGTTCGTCTCGGATGTCAGAGTGGTACATATATGGGATTTGAACTTTGTGCTCAGGTCCGAGATTTTCATTCACTTAGACGGACAGTTCTGGGCGTCCCATTTGATACTCGGAGTCGAACCTGTGTACTCTACTTGGCAAGCTTTTAACCAAGCCTTGCTAGTCGATAGTCCTTTATTGTCTTATATCGACGTAAGATACGTAAATTTCCTTCCCCCGAAGTTTACTGTAGGCTAAGCTCGTGAGTTAGGTCCTCGGCATATCTGTTCCGATGAGCACCAGCCCGTGCGAGACGAATCAGCTGAGCGTGTGTCCTGAGCTCGTAGAGAAAGAGCCCATGAGCAGATTTAACAAGAAGCCCTCGCCCAACCTGAAGATCCCGTCAACCCCGAGGTTCCTGCCCCAAACACTGAAGAAGTAGTTGCCGAGTCTTCAAATCTCCCCGAAACCGAACATGATCAAGGTGAAGAGATAGTGACACGAAAGACTATGACGATCAGCCATTTTATTCCCAGAGCTAGGCCTACCGTGCAACAGCAGCCGTCCTAGGGCCGCGGCCAAACTCCTCCTCCTCCACCCCCAGCCCCCAGTTGGCAACAGAAAAGGCAGCGTACCACCGAGCAGACCCCCATTGGCCAGGTAACGTGCCATCAGTGACTCCTCCGCGGCCATCAGGTGGTATCGTGATCCGTGAACCTGCGGCTCAGATCGGGTTGCAGGTGGCGTCTTCTTCCCATGCCGTTCCTGCATGGCAACCTTCTTTCATGTTGGACGAAAAACCTCTACCTTCAGATGCGAGAGTGTGCGTATGGGAAAAGGGAGCAGGGGGCCGCGTCGCTCAGACTCTGGCGCGCGGCCTCCTGTTGCCTGAGGATGTGCATGATTTTAAAGAGGACACAGAGGAGTCCATAGGGAGGAGGCTGCAATGGCACACTATCGCGGTAAGTATTCGTTGTTACTGTTTGTACTTTTCCTTCTCCCTTCTGTTCTTCACCACTAATTTTCTCTGGCTCGATGCCCGTTCTTATTACTTCGTCAGGCCGCGCAATTAGCATACATACTTGATGGACGGCTTGAGGATCTAGAGGAGGACACTGGTTGGGAAAAAGCTCTAAAAGATGTAGCCGAGGTGAAAGCGAAGGAGAAAGCCGTAGCTGCCGCAACCGTGGAGAAGAAGGCTGTCACGGCCGAGAAAGCGAAGGTGTCTGCGGAAAAGAAATGCTCAGAGCTGCAGGTTTGGATAGGGGAGATCGAACTTAGGTTGGCTTAAGCTGAGAGCCTGAATAGTGCGCGATCCGAGGAGTTGGCCAACCTGAGGGTAGCCTTGGAAGCAAGTGAGACTAAGTGGTACAATAAGAGATTTGCTGATGCGGAGAACTTAGCTGAACCCGTCATAAGGGATGTTCAGAAGCTGGGTTTTGAGGAAGGGTGGCTGGCTGCTTTGCAAGCTTTGGGAGTCCCCGATGACTCCCTTTGAGAAATCCCGGCCAGATCCCATTTTCTGGCCCTGTTGTTGACGCGCATAATGCTCCGGGTCCTGTTGATGAAGAAGAGACGACCAGCCTGAGGGAGTTGGTGGCGCAGATAGATTCTCATGTGGAGATGGAGGAAACGGAAGTGATCAGCAAGCCCTACGCTGGAGATCAGCCCGGCCAGGATCCCCTTCAGACCTTGACGCAACCTCAGTTTACTGAGATCAATACCTAGGAGCAGCCTGCAGACTCCGTCCTAATTGTCGAACCGTAATTTCTTTGTTTAAGAAAAGTTTTTCTTGTTCTTTCTTTCGCTTAATATTTTTGGTTGGTTTGCCAATATCACCGGGTTGTGGAGACCGAATAATTAATTTTCTGCCAGGTATGATACTTATATGACCACCGTGTTTTGTGGTCAGAATACTGCTTTAATTCCTAATACGATGGTTTAGTTTCGGAATAATCGTGGTGCTTTACATTTGTTTTATGCTTGCGTTTCGTCAGATCTCGTTTCATCATAGGTCGGGGATTGAATTGCCTTAGGCAGATGTACCTTCATCTTGAAGGGACTAACCCTTCGACGGTGGTAATGAAACTTGACGCGCGGATCTTCCTGGAATTAGAAAAAGTCGTAGTGTAAGGATTGCTCGGTGATATAGATCGAACCAAGGGTCAGGTTTTTGTCCTTAGAGTAATTTTTTAAGGTTTCCACCTGCTCAGTGATTGGGATTGGACCGAGGGTCAGGTTTCTGTCCTTAGATTAATTTTTTAAGGTTTCCACCTGCTCGGTGATGTAGATCAAACCGAAGGTCAGGTTTCTGTCCTCAGATTAATTTTTTAAGGTTTCCACCTGCTCGGTGATGTAGATTAAACTGAAGGTCAGGTTTCTGTCCTTAGAGTAATTTTTTAAGGTTTCCACCTGTTAGGTGATTGGGATCAGACCGAGGGTCAGGTCTCTGTCCTTGGATTAATTTTTTAAGGTTTCCACCTGCTCGGTGATGTAGATCAAACTGAAGCTTAGGTTTTTGTCCTTAGAGTAATTTTTTAAGGTTTCCACCTGCTCGGTGATTGGGATCGAACCGAGGGTCAGGTTTTTGTCCTTAAATTAATTTTTTAAAGATTCTACTTGCTCGGTGATTGGGATCAGACAGAGGGTCATTAGTGGAATAACATGGATCTGCATGGGTAAACATCACTATTCTTATTATGGAAAACTATACAAGACATTACGCTCAAATTATGACTCGGCGCACAGCCGATCAGTGATAGAATTTCTTCAGATTATAGACGTTCCATGGCCGGGGCAATGGCCTCTCGTCTAGGTCTTCCAAATAATATGCCCCCGCACCTGCGATGGCAGTAATCCTGTAAGGCCCTTCTCATGTTTGCGCCAACTTTCCTGCATTCGTATCTTGCATATTCCTTACGGCCCTTCTCAATACTAAATCTCCAGCGCCAAACTCTCTCACCTTTACGTCTCGACTATACCTCTTAGCAAGTCTTTTCTGATACTCCGCGAGCCGTACGGTCGCAACCTCCCGACACTCTTCCAACCTGTCCAAACGTTCAACTAGCATCTCGTTGTTTAGGCCGGGGTCGAACCCCGTGCGCTACATAGATTCACCTCGATTGGTATCATGGCTTCCGCTCCGTACGTGAGGGAGAATAGTGTCTCGCCCGTGGACTTCTTAGGAGTTGTCCGGTAAGCCCACAAGACACTGGGCAGCTCCTTGACCTATTTTCCCTTTGCGCCCTCCAATCTTTTCCTGAGCCCATTTACAATCACCTTATTCACGGCCTCGGCCTGACCACTACTCTGGGGATATGCCGGAGTAGAATACTTGGTTTTGATGCCGAGATCTTCGCAAAAATCGCGGAAGGCCCGGCTATCGAACTGCAGCCTGTTGTCTGAAATAAGGGAGTTTGGCACCCCGAATCTTGTGATTATATTCTTCCATACAAACTTTTTTACATCCACGTCCCGTATATTGGCCAAGGCCTCTGCTTTTGCCCACTTAGTAAAATAGTCGACAGCCACCAAAATGAACCTTCGATTACCGGTTGCCCGGGAAAATGGTTCGAGTATGTCCAGCCTCCACTGTGTAAAAGGCTAGGGACTGCTGATTGGGTTCAAATGACCTGCCAGCTAGTGGATTAGGGAGGCATATTTCTGACACTGCTCACACTTACGCATATACTCAGTGGCGTCCTTTTGCATTTGAGGCCACCAAAATCCCTGTGTCATTGCCCGGTGTGCCAACGATCATCCTCCCACATGACTGCTGCACACACCACCATGTAACTCAGCTAAGAGTTCGCCCACCCTCTCTGGGTGTAAGCACAAAAGATATGGCCTTCCAAAGGATCTTCGATATAGTTTTCGATCCTGCCATAGCCAATATCGAAGGGCCATTCTGCGGATTTTGCTGCCTTCCTTTTCATCAAGTGGGACTTGGTCCTCGGCTAAAAAGTCTATGATGGGATCCATCCAGCTAGGTCCAAACGTTGTAATTGCTGCGACGTCGATCCCCGCAACCCTCGAATCACCAGCTATCCTAATACTTGGTTGTGGAATCAGTTCCACTTTGATTAGCCGTGGTATCTTTTCGGTTAATAATGATACCAGTGTGGCGAGTGAATCGACATGTCTATTCTGCGCTCGAGCGACTTGTATTACCTTCACCGTGCCAAGTCTAGTTATAGCATGCTTCACCTGTTCCAAATATGCTTTCATCCGGGGATCTCGAGCTTCAAAACTGCCTTGCACCTGATTAACTACCAGACGCGAATCTGAATATATTTCTACGTACCGGGCACCCATACTTGAGACCGTCCTTAATCCGGCTAGTAGAGCTATGTACTCTGCCTCGTTGTTGGAGGCTTTGAAGCCCAATCTGAAGGAGTGTTCCAACTGTATTCCCTCTGGGCTGCTTACAACAATCCCTGCGCCGGCCTCCGTGGAACTAGAAGCGCCGTCCACGTGTACCTTCCATGGACGACAATCCAACTGATAGACTATCTTACCCGGGGTCTTAGGGGAAAATTCAGCCACAAAATCAGCCAAAACCTGCCCTTTTATTGCACTTCTAGGCTTGTACCATACGTCAAAAGCTCCCAGCCGAGTCCCCCACTTAGCTATCCGTCCTGTGAAGTTGGACCTTTTTAACAACGATTGTAGAAGGTACTCGGTTAACACATACACGGTGTGAGCTTGGAAATACTGAGGTAACTTCCTGGTGGCATGCATTAGGGCTAATACTAACTTTTTCAAGGGCAAGTACCTAGTCTCCGCGTCAACTAGGGTCTTGCTAATATAAAACACGGGTTGTTGCACCCCCCGGTCCCTCAGCAATACGGCACTTACAGCGTGGTTGGATACCGAGAGGTGCATATACAAGTCCTCACCCGACTCCAATGCGATTAGCATTGGTGCATGCGTTAAGTACTCTTTCAGATCCTGAAAATCTTTTTCACAGTTGTCGTCCCATTGAAATCCTTTCCATTTCTTTAGGAGCTGATAGAATGGCTGGCAGCGGTCTGAGAATTTAAAAATGGACCGGTTGAGGGCGGCCAACATCCCGGTTAACACCTGTACTTCCTTCGGATTGCTCGGAGATTTAAGACGCTTCACGGCTTCAACCTGGTCGGGATCAACTTCTATTCCCCGGTTGGTGATCAAATACCCCAAAAATTTCCCAGCCCCCATGCCAATAACACATTTTTCCGTGTTGAGGTGCAACTTATGCTGTCGTAGTAGCTCAAACACCTCTCGAAGATCCTCTACGTGTTGCATTTCCTGTTTGCTTTTTACCACCATGTCATCAATACACACTTCAACTGTACGCCCAATTTTATCCCGAAACATCCTCGTCATCATTCGCTGATATGTTAGCCCGGCATTTTTTAGTCCAAAGGGCATCACAGTGTAATGATAATTGGCGTCAGGGGATATGAATGTTGTCTTTTCCTAATCCTCAGCGACTAAAGCAATCTGATGATATCCTTGAAAGGCATCCAAGAAACTCATCCTTGGGTGTCCATAGGTGGCGTCTACCAACTGATCGATTTTCGGCACGGGAAATGGGTCCTTAGGGCATGCTCAGTTTAAATCTGTGAAATCTACGCGGACTCTCTACTTGCCATTCTTCTTCTTCACTACTGCGGTGTTCGCCAGCTATTCCGAGAAGAAGATCTCCTTTATCACCCATGCCTCTTTCAGCCTTTCGACCTCTGTCTTCATAGCTTCTACATGTTCCCTGGCTGCTCTCCTCGGCCTCTGTTTCTTGGGAGGGAACGACGGGTCCACGTTAAGCTTATGGACAATGAACTCGGGATCCACCCCGGGCATATCGTAGGGATTCCATGCGATCACATCCACGCTTCGCACAAGAAACAACAACATTTCTACTCGCTCCTTGGCTGTCAGGCTTGCTCCTATTTGGAAATACTTGCCAGTATCTGGCAGTATTTTAACCTTCGTTAGCTCCTCAGCACACCTAGCCCCCACTTTTTTTCGCGGCCTCTGTGATTGCTATAATGGCGCCTCCTCGGCACCTTCCTTTTGTTCGGCGCGCTTGCCCTCCCAGCTTGCCGCGACAACGAGGCATTGTCTTGCAACTCGTTGGCACCCTCTTACCACAGCAATGCCCTGTTTTGTAGGAAATTTAACCTTTACATGCAAAGTGGACAGGATGGCCTCCATGGCATGGATCCATGGCCTTCCCAAGATTGCCGTGTAGGGGGAAAATAAGTTGACTACTATGAAAACGACCGTTACCTCTTTGCCTTCCATGCCTACCGGCAGAGAAATTTGCCCTTTAGGAATCACCACCCTTTCCTTCGAATGAGACCAGCGCCATATTATACTTTGTCAAGTCTTGACTCTTTAAACCAAGCCCCTTGAACAGGTCAAGATACATCACGTCGGCCTCGCTACCCTGGTCTATCATCACCCTCTTTGCCAAGAAGCCGCTCACCCGGGCTACGACTACCAACGCGTCGTCGTGCGGTTGCATCGTTCCCTCTAGGTCGTTTTCCCTAAAGGCGAGTGACTCTCGAGCATGCTTCGCTTTCTTCCAGGCTAGCTCTATACCTGGGGATTCCCTCATAGGTGTGACGGTCAACACTCCCCTCTTGGACGCAGCCGTACCCCTCGGGGCAACGAGGATCATCTAAATTATTCCCAACGGTGGGGGGAGGGGGTTCCCTCTCTGCTGAACACCTTGACCGATTCCCCGGTCTCCGGGATTCACTACGAACTCCTTCAGATGCCCTGCCTTCACCAACTGCCCCAAATGGTCTATCGATACCTGGCACTGCTCGGTGGTGTGCCCCTTGTCTTTGTGATAGGTGCAATACAGGTTCTGATTTCTTCGAGATGGGTCACCTCCCATCTTGCTCGGCCACCTGAAGTACGACTCGTTCTTGATTTGCTCTACGATCCTGTGCACCGGTTCCTTAAACGTCAATTTCACCTCCCCCATCTGCCACAGTGGTTCCTGTATCCTCAAGTCCTTCCGAGGCTTTGGCTGGAAACCTCCCTGTCAAGGACGGTTTACCAATGGGCCCTTGCCCTTACTCTGCAACCGGTCATCTTCCAAGCACTTGTACTCCTTAATACGCCTCATGAGTTGCCTCATATCCTCGAGAGGTTTCTTTGTCAGGGATTCCTGCAGCTCAGAATCCTCAAGCAACCCCATCCTGAAAGTGCTGGCCTCAATCTTCTCATTGCCCTCACCTATCTCATTGTAAAGCTCCCAATACCGACTGGCGTAGCTACGAAGGGTCTCCCCTACCCTCATCTTCATTGGTAGCAAAGCATCCACGGGTTGCGGCACCCGGTTGCATGTTACGAACCGAGCACTGAACTCCTGGATTAACTCAGTGAACTTGTGGATGGATCTCTTCCGCAGCCCGTTAAACCATCTCAGAGCAGTCGGACCAAGGCTTGAGGGAAACACCTTGCACATCAGCGCATCATTGTGAGAATGGAAAGACATCATCTGGATGTAATGGCTGACATGCTCAACTGGGTTTGTTTTCCCATTGTAGATACTGAATGGCGGGCATGCAAACCTGCTCGACATTGGGGCACCCTCAATGTCGTCGGAGAATAGGGATCGAGCGGCTCCGCGTAAGGCGCGGCTTATTGCGTCCACGGCAGCATTATAGGGTCGTCGCTCTTCAAGCGAGTCAGATCCCCGGTCTATGTATCCCTATGACCTCGAACGATTCGGGCGATGGTGGGATTCTTGTGAACGCAAATGGTCTCTGCGATGGTGGGACCCTCGCGAACGATCCCGGCGCCGACGGAACCTGGATCGACTGGACCCCGTACCATGGTGTCTTTCCCCCATGCCTGCCCTACTATCTCGGTCGTTTCGGTCCCTACTTTAATGTCTGTTCTCCGTAGGAATGGCAACAGGTCGGGTTCGGGCTGGGTTTTTTCATACCCGGACCCGACCCGCGGGGCAAGACTTGTGGCCCGGACCCGGCCCGTTTAGGGTATCAGGTTTTTTTTCAGGGCCCAGACCCGCTCCAGCCGGGCCCCACGGGCCCCGCGGGCCCCGTTAAGGGATTGGGCCAATTCTTGGCCCAACCAAAAAAAAAATTTTGAAGCCCAAATTTTATTTGCTTTACCAGCAACACAAATACTTTTCCATTCCTTTGGTTTACCAGCAACCAAAAGTAAATTCTATCAACATCAACAGAGAAAAAGGAGAAAGATAAAAATCCCCATAACTCAATTCATTGATGCCATAAAAAAATCAAAGGAAGGTTCACAAACCATTATTTCCAAAAATATTCAATACTTCCTTACAGAAAAAGGTACAAAATAAAGGATATACCATTTACCATAAATCTCTTTTTCTTTTTCTTTTTTTAAGAAAGGAAACTGCATCAACAGCTTCACCAGAAGAATGGGTTTGTGAGATTGCAAAATTAGGAGCATTATTTAAATCATAAAAATACAACTGGGTCCATAAATGGATAAAAGAATCAATCAATATCACCATAATGGTAACAAAAACAAATCTACCGAATAATGATTTCCCACATTTTGAATGTAACATTTCCAAACCTGCAATACCCCAAAATCAAATATTTCTATAAATAGAAATTGAAAAAAAAAGAAAAAAAAAAAAGGAAAGGAAAGAAAACAAAACAGAAGAAACATTCACAAATATCAGTTGTGAGGATCGGACTGAGGGAGGGAGGCGAGGGAGGCCGAAATGAGTGAGGGTCGGACTGAAGCGAGGGAGGATCGGACTGAGGCGACAGAGGCGAGTGAGGATCGGACTGAGGTGACGGAGGCCAGTGAGGATCGGACTGAGGCGAGTGAGGATCGGACTGAGGCGACGGAGGCCAGTGAGGATCGAACTGAGGCGAGTGAGGATTGGACTGAGGCGACGGAGGATCAGACTGAGGCGAGGGAGGCGAGTGAAGAGGATCGGACAGAGGGAGGGAGCAGGGAGGCGAGGGAGGCTGAAGAAAATGGAAATGAGGTATTAGCTGATTAGGGTTAGATTTAGGTTTATATATATATTGAGGGTATTTTTGTAATTAGGATACCGGGTTTTTAAACGGGGCTGGTCTCGGGTCGGGTCCGGATTTTTTTGATAAAACCCGGACCCGACCCGGATCCGATTCGGGTTTTTTTTTTAAAACCCATACCCGACCCTATTCCTAATCGGACCGGGTAAAACCCGACCCATTAGGGTCGGGCCGGGCCGAGTACCCGCGGGTCGGGCAAAAATTGCCATCCCTAGTTCTCCGCTTCTAACTCCAGATCCCTTACCAACCTGCGTAGCCGCTCAAGTTCCTTGTCTCTTTTGTCGAACTGCCTGTGCCCCGAGGCACTCGATATCGTCCGCTGCGTCTGGTACGACCCCTCCCTGAGGCCGGACTGTTCCTCTCGTTCACGGTCCCTATCTTCACATCTCTTTTGCCTTCCCTCTCACCATGAAGATCCTCGAGAGGACCCCACCAAACCATTTTCAGCATCGCTCCCGGAACATCTTCCAGACATCTTCCTGTATGCGAGCCTTGTTTGAACTATAGTTTCGTAGGAGATTCCCATAGACAGCGCCAATTGTGCGCGCCTTAAACGAGGCTATTGGGCCTGACCTCGCTTGGGCTCACAACTTATTTATAAAGTGGGTTTGGGATTTCCTACTATGGGTCATTCTCGGCATTAAGACTCGATGATGCTTTCTCTCTCTCCTTATCTCACCTTTTTATCGCTCTTCTCTCCCTATTCTCTTTGTTTCTCTAGGATCTTTCAACAACCCCTTCTTCTTCCCCCACCTCGTATATTTATAACTCCAAACTAATGGAGTGATCATCATTGCCCCCATGGTTAGTGTGATGGGAGGTCCAGATACCGTTAATCATAAGTGGATGGTTAGGTGGGGGTGGCTTTGGGACTTGGTTTCCACTTCCGTAGATAGCTCAGCAGTGACGCTTCATGATTAATGCATTGGGAGGTCCAGTTCCATAGATTGTAGGTGGATGGTTAGATAGGGGTGGCTTTGGAACTTGGTTCCCGCTTCCGTAGACAGCTGGGCAGCGACGCCTCCTAAAGCACTGCCGGATATCCAAGCGATGGTGCGTACATACGACAAAATTTATTCAATGCTCGGTGACTTTCTGCCGGTCAAGGGCCTCATAGTGAAATTTGGGCCCTTGGCTCATGCGGGCTCGGACTGGGCCCTCCAACAAGCAAGGGCTAGGCCCATGCGCCGTACCTCCGTACCAGAGCCCCCAAGCCCAAATGGGTTCGGGCACTGGATGCCGTACAGTATGAATTATGAAGTTAAAAGATTGAATTGAATTTTAGGCAAAGTCAAAGAATGCAATTTATAATTTGGCCTAAAAAGAATTTACATGTTGACTCAAGTAAATAAAATTAAGCTCAATTTGTTAACCAATCTCCTATTTGCACAGTTATCTACGAATTTTTATTTACATAGTTACACCATTAAACAATCTTAAGTCATTGCTCAATATGTTGCTCAACATATATTGTAAACAAAAAAGCAACATTTGATGTTTTCATTGATAGAATGTATTTTAATTAAGATGATGGAAGCTAATTCCATTTTATGAATCTTTAATTTTTATTTTTATTGGAAATGTATTTCTATTCAATCTATAAACTACTTAAATATAAGGGGGGGAAAAAAGAGAGAATAAGGGAACGACCGGATAATTCCTTGCCACCTTAAAGAGTTGGACTAGCATGTTTGAAAAAAGGAAGGCGAAAATACACTTTTGGCTTAAAAACACGTCATTTGTTGTTTTTTAAAGATAAGGATTCATATATCTGCCTTACGACATCTATAACTAAAGATGTAGCGTCCAACTCAAGGGAAGTTCCCAAAGCGGTTTATATGAATTTAATGGAACATCACACCTTAAAAGTAGTACTCTTATATCTTGATAGACTAGGTTCATCTTTACGTGTTGGATCTTTTGTTTGGTTTTGGTAGGCTAAGCATATTGGCACTATCGTTAAAATTATTGTTGATGCAACTATAATTTTTTCTGCTATTGGTTGCTAAAAATGGGAGTTAACCTCTAATGTTAGGGTTGTTGACCATGACAAGAAGAGATATTAGATGATTTTTATGGTGATTAAGATATGGGTTTTAAGAGTTCTTTTTTTTTTTTAGAAGGAAGTTCTTTTTGAATTAGGTAATGAATATAAAATAAATTTATAAACATATGTTTATTTTATAAATGATAAACATCTTGTTTTATAATAGGGAAACGTTAATGGACGCCTTAAGAGAATTGTTTTAGGGAATATTTTTAGAACTTTTTATTTGAAAAGGAAAAATAAACAATTAAGTTTTTTTACAGCTTTATATATTTCTCATGAAAGTAGTATCAAAACTGTCATTAAATAGTTATCAACAAAGGCCCTGAGAACTGGACCTTTTATAATATGTTTATACATATCTCTCTTCTTTATTGACTTAGAATAAATTGTGATCTATTTTCATGTAAAGCTAACAAATTTTTTTTTAGAGAAACCATAAAGCTAACAAACTAGTTACAAAAAACTGCTAAAGATTGAAATAATGGTGGCTTAGTCCAGAATATTTAGTCGTTTAGAGAACTTTCTTAATACTTTTATTTGTTTTTAATTTTTTTTGATCATGTGACATGATACATAGATTTCATCCTCTCTTTTTACTTTTACTTTTATTTTTATATTTTATTTTCATTTAATTATGGAAAAAGTTAACGGATGATTCCCTAAGGACATTGATTTAAAAAATATTTTTAGAAACTTTTTATTGGAAAAGATAAAAGTGATTAATTTTTCTGAAAATTTTTTATATTTCCTATAAAAGTTGTATCAAAATATTTCTTAAATAGTCCATTAACTCCTTAAGGCACCCAAACCCTTTAATTATTTAACTACTGACAGCTTTGTTCGAAATTACTTCTTGCAGTGTAGGCACAATCATCCTCTATTTATAGCAAACAATTAACATTGAAATCAATTTTGAACCATTCTGTGTAAGCCAAAGAGTTGCAAAAGAATGAAAAATAGAGCTTGACCATATGATTCCAAATCCAAACAATAAAAATGGAAAGGTTGATATATTATACAATCATCTTTTGATATGTATTTAGATTTCCAATGCTATTATTAAGTTATATATTTTCATTTGCCAGTTTGGTTCCTCTAGACATTCAGTTTGTACTTGAAGGCAATTTAATCATTAGTTGAATAAAAGTATTTGATCGGATTCTCTAGGGAAAAAAAAAATGAAGAAGAAAGATTATACATTATTTCTTTCTTTCTTTTTGGAATAATTAATGGGAATGTGATTTGAAATTATCAAATCGTACTGCGAATATCTTTGACGGTGGTGGTTGAACTAGAATTCAACTTGGACTGGTCCATATGGGACAAACCATATGTACTCATGAGCTTGGCCAAAGTTGGTGAAACATGCTAGTAGAAAAATATGTTGAATTTTGATCACTTCAGTTGTTTTTTTAATAATAAAAAAAAAATTAAACACTTTATATATGCTTAATAAGAATTATGAAGTTAAGAGAATGAATTGAATTTTAGGCAAAATCAGAGTGCGTAAATTGTAATCCAGCCTAAGACAATTTATATGTTGATTCAACTCTCAAGTAAAATAAAAGTAAGCTCCCATTTGTTAACCAATCTCTTATTACGTGATTACTGCGGCTTTGTATTCAACTTTGAGGCAATAGTAGTTAGTACCTCTTTCCAATGGGTGGTTTCTGGCTTTTAATAGAATAATAGCATTGCTCTATTGGAAATAGAACTTTTAATTCTAGAACTTTGGTAGTAGAGGTTTTGTGGAATATAGCTTTAATTTAAAAGTACTTTAGTGTTTTGAGTTTAGCGAATTAGAATGAATAATTCATTAAAATTTTGAATTTATAAAGTATGAAAGACCCTATAAGCCTAACTTCCGTTTGTCCATTACTTGAAAAAGAAAAAAGAAAAAAAAGGTTTGCCCATTGCGGTTTTGAACTTTTAGTCATTATTTTCTTAGTCGACTGTATGTTGGCATGTCCTAATTCTGTGGCAAAGGGTCAAGTTGCTTTCATGGTACTACTCTAATTATGTGGCCAAGGGTCAAGATGAATTTTCTAGGAATTTCTGGTACCGACTACCAAGCACCGGTTTTGGTTATAAGATAGCAGTTTTGACCAAGTCCCAAACCAGCTGCTCTAGCTGAGCTTTGATGTTTGTAAGCAGACCACTCGGTTAAATACTTCAAATACGTAAATATCATTTGGAAAGGCATATAATCCATCCACCATGAAAAAATGAAAATATTGTTTATTTAAGGAACCAACGGGTTGGAGGGAAGTCTGTGTTCTCGATAGATTATACTAATTCTGCTATTATACATAGTATTAGATTAGTTTCCTCTGAGGTATTTTACCGACAAAGTAGAGGATGGAAGATAACCTGTCCCGAAAGGGTTAGTCACATCTGAACCATATTTCATAAGTATTAGTCAAGTTTGCTCATCACTATTATCTATATAGCCCAATTCAACCTTAGTAACACTCAATGCGAGACTCTATATTACCCCGTATTACATATTTATCCAATCCAATCCACATGATCCTGGTATCATAAAAATCCCATCCACATGATCCCATTATCACAAGAACTGTCAACCGCCCTTCGCTTTTAATGTTGATTCCACATATAGTGTGCTTATTTTATGTTTTTGGTGGTCATAACAAATATGGGCTTATGCCATTGTGTTTAGTTTTCAATCATTCAATCTCGTGAATTTGTTTTATTGATAGTTAGAACAAAGTTGGAAGCAGTGGCTAATGATTCCCTCTTATTATTAGTTGCATGTAGTTTGTTCCTTTTTTTCTGTAAATGATACTCCATCCTGGTCATTCTTTTTCATAATCTGTGCAAACTAGTTAAATAAAAGTTTCAAACTAGTGAAGGTTAACAAAGGTTTTTTTTGCCAGTGCAAGTCATTTAAGCATTCATTTATAACAAAGCACTGGTTTATCAAAGCGGGTTCCTATAGTCTTATAAAGTAGTTGGCTCTTGAGTTTCAGCTTTAACATACAAGTTACTCAAACTTATGAAGAGAGACACAAAGACCATCCATGCCATGACCATTATATCATACCTTTCAAGTAAGTACGCATACAAAAAAAAAGAAAAAAAGAAGGAAAATTGGAAATATAGATAATACACCCAAGATTGTGTTCCAGTACTTGCAGTCTTATATTTCTGTGTTCTTTGCTAGGGGCTCCCTTCTATTCCATTTCTCATCCATGATTGTTTTTATAGGCACTACCATGACCATATATAAACCTTGCTGTTCCCTCTGTGTACACATGAGTCTCGTTATCCAGCCTGCCAAATGATCATCTCAAATTAGTTTCTGCTTAAATAGTCAGAAAATGAAATTACATATAAGTGCATTCGAAGGTGAACACAATCTTACGAATTTCGAACTGCTTTGCTCAAAGTGGATGCCGATGAAAATGTTTTCCCATCAAGATATCTGTTCTCTCCCTTGATCTTGTGTTTCATCCTAAGGTCTAACTCATCAGCATTCAGCACAAAGGGAGAATCAGAAGCCTGCCAATTTCAACAACTCTTAGTCCACCAAATTAATTTCAATTTTAGCAATATATATTATGAGAATATGAGGCACCTAGTTGTATTATAATGTTGTATAATACAATATGTTATAAAGAATTTTCTCTGCTGGCTTGTGTAAGATTCTGAAAATTTCTAAAAAACAGACTAAAGAAGGCATTGATTTGTCATACCATAACCCATCCCCAAGTATCAGCAAAAGAAGGAATATGAGCTGAGTAAGGCACAACATCTGCACGCCAAAAGAAGTCAGTGAGCCATGTGATCATTTCTGTTCTTGTTTAAAGGGGGTGACTAATAGAAAGCTTGAAAAAGCAACATATCATTATTTTTCCCAGTTACTTACATTTGAAAACTTGTCTTAAAGTGTTGTAAATGCAAGAGAACACTTCTGTATGGCTGAATATTCCAGCTGGTCCTGCCTACAATGATTACAATACATAAACTGGTTAATTTTTTCAACAATGCTACAGATATTCACAATTTATTGAGGTGTCAAACTATGATTAGTGCAATATCACTTTCACGACCACCATTGCCTCACTTTTATTATACATTAATCACAACATGCTACCTCAATGGTTATAAATACGTGGTGTCATTAGACTTTTTGTAATTTTCCTTCTCTCTATCCATACACATACACACCTGTGTGACAAATATGCCACCCTGATTCAGTCTAGGCTTGACAGTAAACTCATAGAAGGATTTGGTGTAGAGTTTATAACATGGGCCTCCCTCAATTGGGTCAGCCAGGTCGCCTATGATCACATCATAAGCCTCTTCTCTGCTTTCTAGCTCAGCCCTGCAGCAAACCATGACAATTCATACTGGTTATAACAACAGTAATAATGGTAATAACAATAAGGACATCTATGTGTTGTAATTAAGTAGAGAATGGGGACCTTGCATCATTGATAATGAGATCAAGTCTTGGATCACAGAAAGCTTCCCTGTTTACAATTAAGTAAGACTTGCAAAAATCAACCACTTCCTGCACCATGGAAGAAGTAATTGCTGAGCCACCATTCCTTGTTGGGTATAAATTATAATAAGAAATTTCCATAATCATGTATTTTGCGGCTCTAAGGTATTACTTTTGTCACATACATGTAATAGAAGGTCAGATAAATGTCAGACATTTCCCTTTAATTAGATATTTTGCGGCTCTAAAGTATTGCTTTTGTCACATACATATAATTAAAGGTCAGATACATGTTAGAAATTGGTAACCATTGCTGCTTTCACTAATCCTGTTCTTGTCTTTTGTGTGAAGAGACGAGACATAATAAAGGATCTTTTGCAAGAGCAGCACAAAGAAGAAAAAAACCATTGCTTGTTCACATATCACAGTAAAAAGTGTAAAACAAATATGATGACAATAGTCATTTTCATTAGAAAGTACTTCAAGAAGAAGGAAAAAAAAAATCCTAAAGAGAGAGAGAGAAGAAAAAACAAAAAGTACATACGACCTCGTGAAACCAAAAAGTCTTAGAAGGAAATATAGAGTTAAAACACATAATACACACACAAATATATGAATTAAAAACTTTGGAAGTTTTACCTCATCAATGTCACACATAATAACCTTCTCCACAGTCTTATGTCTAAGAATTTCTCTTGCTGTGGAACCTTCACCTCCTCCCATAATAAAAATGGTCCTTGGACTATACAATAAAAAATATAAGTCAGATTAAAATGTAGCCTCAACATACTATCCAATACTACATAAAACAAGAGGAATAAAAAGTAAAAACAAATAATAAGAGGAAAAGGTACTTTGAATGATGAAGAAGTGCCGGATGAACCAGAGATTCATGGTAGATGAATTCATCAGTCTCAGCACTTTGAAGCTTTCCATCAATGACTAGAGCCTATACATGTAAAAACAATGTTTAGCTCAATAAAAAATTACACTTAGAATTGCTACAATGTTTCATTGTCTTTTCAACTAAGAATTTTTTTTTTAGATATACCTTTCCAAAAGGCTTTGTGTCCAACAGCGCAATGTCCTGGTACTGAGTAGCTCCTGTATGCAATATACTACATAAAAGGAAAAAAAAAATTTATGAATTATAAATATAATTAACAAAAGCCATTACAAGACTATTTCTCTTTTTAATTAATGTTGTCTAGCTTTTTCATGACCATGGTGTTGAATTGAAAAACTTGTCGCCTTTTTAACAATAGTCTTTTTGGAAGGATTATTATAACAGTTCCCACTTCCTTGTGTCAAAGAAATAATAATTACTTCAAAATCTAGAATATAACCCTAGCAGACAACTTGGGCATTGTCGATCTTGTTGTCCCTTACCCACTTGAAAGGTTAAAAAAAGGAAAGGAAATCAAACTTTGCCACAAAATCCGCCAGAGTCCGATTATTATTATCATTAAAATTCGGCGGCTTAGACCTTAAAGAAAATAAAAATAAAAATGAACTCTTTTGTTATTTTGGTAAGTAACAAAAAAAAAAAAAAAATATATATATATATATATATAAAATAAGAAGAAATCTTTAAAGTAGGAAATGTGACAGTTAATAACAGGAAAAATATGGAGTGTGGATTCTTAAATTTTTGGAAGAAAATTCTCTATCTGACTCAATTTTCCAACTTTTTTTTTTAAGAAAAAAAGAAAAAAGAAAAAAGAATGTGTGATATCTTACTATTTGATGGAGTATGAAGTGAAATACTTAGAGTGGAACAGCTAGAAGATTTTTATTCAGTAACTCTGTTTAGTCTTAAATAAATTGACCAGAATAAAATACACCACTGTGACTAGATAATAAAATAAGCTTTTATGGGATATATATATATACCTATTGAGAGCAAAGGACCATCTCAAATTCTCTTCAATCTCTTCCTCATACCAACAGCTCTTCCTATAACCATTTAATGGAAGTTCTTTTCCATGAACTCCATTCCCATTTGAAATACCATTGGAGCAAGAAATATCACCCATTTTCCTATATCACTCAAAGAACCTTGACACAAAGTGTGTGTGTGTGAGAGAGAGAGAGAGAGAGAGAGAGTGAGAGTGAGAGCTAAGTTATGAGGAGAATAGAGGGCTTGGTACAGAATATAAATGGGAGGGCAGTAGGGAAAGAAATGAAAAGGACTATGATTTGTGCTATGGATGAGTAGAGATATTTATCGAAGTGGGTGTGCTCGAGAGTGTAAAAGAAACACAATATCCTCATGGATTTTCGGGACAGAGTGCGTGGTTTCTAAGGTTGATTTCTTCGCGTGGTTGTATCCATATTGTCTTCAATCTCTTTTATCCAAAATATTCATTATATTGGACATACGTGATGATCTTTGCCATGTGCATGCGCAGCCATGAGTATGATAAAACGAACGAAGTGATTTTTACGTGTATGATGTGGCAAGGGCTAAAGATTGTGTAAAAAGTAAAAAATTAGCTGAAAAAAAAAAGTTTGTAGCTAGGGACTAATGTACTATTGAATTAATTGAACCTTTGTGAATTTTACAATGGGAGTATTTGACACGTGGCATGTAAATGTGATGGCATACATAGATAAAGCTAGCGTGGATGATGATGACCATTGTAGGTAAAAAAAAAAAAAAAAAAAAAGTAATGTTAGGAATGTTACAAATTTTATTATTTATAATTGGTGTTTTGGTATGATGATAAAAAATAATTATTATGGAGCAAACATCATAAATTAAAATTTTATCTTATCTATATATATAAAAAAATCTAACTAAAAAATTTATTTATTATATATTATTGATGTGGTACCAATCACATTTATTGTCATGTCAGTTTGCAAATTTTTTAGATTAAAATTAGTAGTACGTTTAAGTGGCTTGCAAATTTTATATACTAAATTTACCATACCTTTAAGAATAGTGAAATCTTCTATTTCACTTTTATTGCTCTAATTTATGTTCAACCTATTGCAGTATATCATATGTTGGATTTTTTTTACTTTGAATATTTTGTAAGGAAATAATAAAAAAGATATATGAAAAGTTGTTATTGGAGGAATATAAAGTGAAACACTCAAAATGGGACAAATGATGTTTATTCATACCTTTAACATTTTTTATAATTAGATTCCAGTTAGCTCAATTAATAAAGTCTCTAATTGTTGAATAAGATATTTGGAGTTCAGTCTTTACCTACACCAAAAATTAACTGGTGTCTTAGTTTGATAATAAAGAACTATTAGTAAAAGTGGACATCATATGTTGAAATTCTCTATAATAATAAAAAAAAACATTTTTCATAATAATTAAAAAAAAAAAAAGAATTCCTTATACCACTCTCATTGTCTTATTTTATATTCTACCAATCGCAATCCATATCTTATAAAGTTCTAAAGTATCAAAAGTTTAAAATAGAAAAAAATTTAGATACACCACATCATCCTGTAGTTGTAGAGCGCATAAAGCAGAGCATGGGATATGAATTTTTATTCAGTTAATTAGAGTGGTAGAAAAGGTTAAAGGATGATGATTGATAGGCTGACAATTACCGAAAATTTTGGTTATTATTCTTTTCTTCAGGAATGTGTGCAAATCTTGGTTGGAGAGAGAGAAGAAGAAGTGAAGAGCGTGCAGTGGAAATCATCATCATATTCTCTTTGTTGCCTCAAAAGATTGAGGAAGAGCGTGCTATGCCAGGCGCACTCATAATCACCATCACAAACCAAAGGCATCAATATCCTCTCTAAGTCTCTATCCCCACCATGCCCAGAAAAAAATCCAGGAAAAAAAAAACACCACTAAGACTGTAGAGTTCACCATTTTGATCATGCTTATTCCACGTGTCATGACATGATCACATCTTGTAAATCCACTTTGTGGGTCTAGTGGGACCCCAAATGTCACGTTTCAAACAATATGATGTAATTTTGGCATCAGCATGATGTGCATATTTTGGACCATTGGTAGACAAGGAGGGTTCATTAGAGGATTCGAGTGGGTGTGTTTGTTCTTGAATCTTTTTCTTCATGCACGCCAACTATGAATACAAAGAAAAAAAATCAATCCTTTGTAGGGTTTCAGGGGTTATCATGAATTGGAAAGTTATCATGTTACCGAAGGGTCTTAAAGCCAATCCTCTTTCATTTGCTTCACTGTTCTGTTCCCCTTTCTTCTTTTACTTCCCTCTGTTCCCCTCTTCATGACCTGTAGAAATCATTACAAATGGCAATGTTTTAGACACCATCTGATATAACATAACATAAAATATGATTGGTATGTTCCACTAGCTAGCTACTTGATGCTTTTTTAAAGCTATTTGTATCTGTCTGTTTGGATTAACCTTCTTTTTTTTTTTTTTTTCCTTTCTCCTAGTCTATTTGTTTATGTACAATATTTAATATATATATATATATATATATATATATTGAAGTACATTGATAATTTTTTAACTTTTAGCAAATAAATAATTAAACTTTTGAGTTTTGAATAAAAAGCTAATGCAAATCCAGGCTTAGATTTTGTAGATGTATACTGACATTAATTTTCTCATCCTCCTTTATTTTGTTACAACCTTCATAGTTTCTCATTTTATGAAACACAAATTAAGCCAACTGATAGTTCCTTTTGCATTCTATGGACAAAATAAACCTGTTCGCACGCATTACTAAACACCATGTTTTCAATTTTCTCTTGGGAAAGTTTCACAAACTTTTTTCAGTTTGTGATCATAAAGCCAGACTTGAAAGAATTTTGAGGCTTTTCTTCAAATACGAATGTATAAGTTAACTTGGGAAATTTTGCAACCTATACCTAAGATTATTAATTTGTTGTTATTGTTATTTTAAAATTTTAGAGTATATACCTAAGATTCATTACAAAATCAAACTTACACCGGCTGTATACCTAACTTCACATGCAAATACACATCTTTAACTTTAAGAATATTTAGACCTAACTTTCCTTTCTGATAAATCCGAATTTATTCAACCTAAAAAGGTATAAGCATAAAGAAAGTGCATAGCCACTGTCAGCCAATGAGACTAGTAGTCAATGGGAGGGTGAGTAAAAATCCTTTTCCTCAATGTGGGTACTCCACTCAATGCTTCATTGACTGCAATCTCTTACATATTTATGTTTATTTTTGTGAAGGATAAATAAATGGAATATATGACTATTGTAATGGATAGAGTATAAAGTGAAACTGCTTCACCAATCACAATCTCTTACATATTTATTTTTATTCTTATAAAGCATAAATAAATAGAATATATTGTAATATTGTAATTGATAGAGTATAAAGTGAAACTTTCTCTCTATCTCTCTCTCATATATGTGGTGAGTCCCCTATAGAAATTTGGAAAAAAATGGAATACATGCACTAGAAAATGGTTTGTGGAGCATGAAATTCAGTATTTAGAGGGAGAGTCAGAAGATTTGGAATCCTAGTTTTAATTATGTGCACCTAACTAATTGACACACTTTCTTAGCCAAAAAAAAAAAAAGCATTCATGACAGACAAACTATCTTTCTAAAAACTATCTATCCTAATGGTTTTTAAAATGTCAGATTTCAAATTGATGGGGTTCCAATCTTACTAATTTAAAATGATGATAGTAAATTACTAAATTGTAATGGTAGAAATAATGATTTGTTAATGGTGGTGGTATGGAGTTTTGATGTTTAAATTTTAATAGTAGTGGTGGAGGCAACACTGGGTTATTGGGAGCAGAAGTGACAGTAGTGACGGTGGTAACACCACCAGCAACGAGTCAGGTTGATATGGCTTCAGCTATTATGGTGACAACAATGGTGGTGACATGATGAAGGGTAAGGCTGATGAATGTATTTATGAAAATGATAATGTTTGTACAATTTGTCAAATGCCGAATTATCATCAATGGGATTTAATTCATCAGGAAGTTTGAAATTTCACAGAAAATTTTGAGATATCTCTTTTGTTTACCCAGATGAAACTAGTATTGACAATTCTCAAATTACAACTTTGAAGTAAGATCTCGTGTCAAAACTTCTCATCTAAAACATACCTTTGTTGTCATACCTAAATACCTAATGTCTATAGCTAGTTGCATAATTTATAATCCAAACGCATCAAATTCATACTCAAAACTAATATTTGTTGATAGTATAACAGTTGCAGCCAAATTTACACCTAACTTAGACTACCTATGGTACACGTCAAAGCTTCATCTAATTGATAGACTCACAATCCAAAACACTGAATAATGCAAGATATGCTTATAAATGCATTTATCAAAAAAATTTGACGAATCAAAAGTTATGTAAAAAGAAGAAACTAATATATATAGTAGTTTCCAAGGTCGTGGCCCCTTTTGTTGCACATACATTTGATGAATATGAGGAAAAGGTATTTGGTATCATTGGGATATATTACACCTTTTACACAAGAATGGATAGTGTGAGCTAGACTTACTCTTATGTGGGAGGAGTGTGATATTGGCATTAGATTGGTAAAGGCAAAATATGCATTGTGGAACCTCAAGGGTTTTCTTATTAGGGAGTTAGGGACATTAAAAACAAAACCCATGTATAAGGTTTAGGTCCAGTGCCTATGGTGAACCCAAAACAAACAACCATGTTATCTTTTGGGCTACTTTGAGAAGACTTAATTCTAAATTTTCATTACCTTGGATTTGTGCGGGTGATTTCAATGAAATTACTCGAGCCCATGAGAAATTGTGGGGGCGGCATAGACCAATTAGGCAAATGGAGGATTTTAGAGAAGTGTTGGATGAATGTGGGTTTCAAGACTTGGGTTATTGTGGTAATAAATTCACTTGGTGCAATGGGCATGGGGAAGGGCATACGGTGTGGGAAAGACTTGATAGAGCGGTTGGTATGGCGGAGTGGCTCTTTATGTTCCCGGCCACAAAAGTGGTTCATTTAGAATGTGGTACATCGGATTACAAGCTGATTTTGATTCACTTATTGGGGATCCCGAAGCGAATTAATAAACCTTGGAGGTTCGAACAAATGTGGATGAAGGATGAAGGTTGTAGAGAGGCAATTGAGGATGCATGGTCCCATGTCTATCAAGGCAATCCTATGAGTAGAGTGGAAGGAAAAGTGGAAAGGTGTCGAAAAAATTTGAAGTGGTGGAGCAAAGTGGCTTTTGGTAATGTGTCCCGAAGTCTTAGGGAGAGAAAGGAGTGCATGCATGTATTTCGTGACTCGATATAGAATGCCATTTGGAGAAGAGTAGCGGTATAGTATATAAGATTTGTCTCTTCATCTAACAAAAACCACGTGAAACACCATAACTTTTACCACAATTGTTAACAAATGCTCCATTTGTTTCGATTTTCAACTAGAAAAGAAAATCTGGTAAATATGTTTTTTGCATTTTTTGTAGTACATAACTGTATATGACGTGGCAGAGTTAGAACACAGGTTATAGTGTACAATCCTAATAGTGTGGGAACTATCTTCCACCCAATATAATGAAAAATGTGTTTTAAAGAGCAAAAAGCATTTTCTAGAAGCTTAGGAACTAAATAGATCACTAGAAATTAAATTCGCACCACAAAAAATTTCCCAATTGTAACTTCTTTCTTTTCCCATCCATTCTCTTTCTCCATAAACTGATAATTGATAGGCTTTAACCAAATTGTCTGTGACCAATATTGACTAATTGTTGTGGTTTTTTCAAATGAATTTTTTTTCCCCTTAAACCAATTGCTTTCCTATTAATTTTTTATTACTATTTATTTCACATATACTATCACAATCACAGTTACACACTCACAAAAAACAAGGAAAAACGTAATTTTAAGTCACCATTTTGAAGTAAAAGGAAGTAAGTTTGTGTTTTAAATAGGCTTGCCATATGTAGACAGTTTACAAAAATTTTGGGGTATAGAAAGTAACACAAACGCTATCAAATTAAATAACTAAGAGACTCTATGGACATGCACACTCACACTCTAGAACATGCACACCCGTGCCTGTAGTGCGCAATGTTGTGACACATGTGGTACTTGGACACGTGGAATTTGTGCGTGTGATCCAAATCTGAATGTGAGATATATTTTTTAAATGAAAATAAAATAAAATTTACAGAATGATAACTTGTAGAAATTACTTTCTAATAAAAAATAATTAACGTTTAAAAGATAACTATTTTTTGCAGGATTATGAATCAATCTAAATAGTCATGATTTTCTGAGTGGTGCAAATTCAAATGAAGAGTCCAGATGTTTCAATTGAAACTCTTCATTTTATATAAAAATAAAGGGCCTAGAGCAGATTCAAATAATTTTTGTTCTCATTACTATGGTCAAATACACAATTTTGCAGGGAATTTTTTTGCGAAGAAAACTTTAAAATTGCTATCTAGAGTTGGTGACTTTTTTGTAGCCTAAAGGTGAATTACCAATAACCTGGCAACAAATTCTTTTGAGTTGGAGACAATTATCACCTTAGAAATTTTGTTCTAGACACACCTCAAAGTCGTATTGGTTTTGTTTTTTTATATCATTGGTTTTTACTCATTTTCCTCAATATTGGGGCTGGACCCACTCTCACTTTTGCATTAAAAAAAAAAAAAAAAAAAGAGAGAGACACAGAGGAGGGGCTAGAAAGTCATCACTTATACGCTGCAAAATTTTCTCTACAGCCATAGCTGTCGGCATGCCATATTATTTTATACGTGCTTACAATCATGAGCAAAACAACATGATTTGTGTAGTTATTGTAGTATTAAATTTTACGCAGTTAATGTATTAAGTAAGACCAAGCGGTGGCTAAATTTTACATTGGAAAAGTGCGAATTAGATAAACTAGGGAAGTTTCATGCGCATGATTAAGTTAACAGGCAATATTGTAGTCACGGAGTCAATGTGCCTTATTAACAGGCAAAGGAAGATGCATAACTCAGTAGAGGACTTTGGGAAGTTATTCACGAAAAAAAAATTGGCTTCAAGTTGTCCCCATGTACTTACACTTACAGGTTGCACTAAGTGGTATAGTTATTAGTTACAGTTAAGGGAGTTATTTCCTCGACCTTGACGTGGATAATGAAGACAATTCCTTTGTCAAGGCCAATTTTGAAACAAAGCGAGTGAAGAACATTAACTCACTCACCAGGGAAGAGGTTATTGGATGGTTTTGATAAGAGGATTTACCAATTAAGTTAATTAGAACAATTTAACTATTTGTAGCTCTAGATGAAATTTAATAATTTGAATTCTGTTCTATTAAATCTAATTTGGTGTACAAATTAGTTGTTGATTATAATGGATGGTATTATAATGCTTCTTTTTTTTTTTTTTTTGGATGCAGCTGGAATAGGAAGATTGAAAACAAGGACATTGAATTATGGCACACCATTGGATATCATCATATCCCTTGGCAAGAAGATTTTCCGGGTGATGCCAATGCTTAACCTCGGATTTGAGCTTCGACCAATCAATTTCTTTGAGAGCAATCCGGTGCTTTAAGCCCCCTATTGTGCAGGATTGCATGCAGTGGCATATTATTATTAGATTCCTGTTGAATTAATTTATTACCATATTATTATTATTATTATTATGCTCATCCCTAACCAATGTAAGAACTAAGAAGGCCATGTGGCCATTATATCTCCATCGAAGACACAAGGATATGAATAATAGAGTGGTTTAGCAACAACAACAAAAAAGGGTAAAACATAGAGTGAGGCCACTAAGTGCAGTAGTCCTTGAATTCTCTTGTAACTTTATTTTACAAATAGTACATTTTTATATATACTGATTGGAGGAGCAATAATATGGTTTTTTTTTTTTTTTTCCTCTTTTTTCTTAAAAGGTTTTCTCCCTAAAAAATCTTAGTGTTCTCTATTAATATTTTCTACTATATGCTTTGACACCTGTTGACATTCTTATCACTCAAATATTGTGATAAATGACAAAAGCCTAGTAACTGAATTGTCACCTCTCTATATGCAAAATGCTTAGAGATTTAATTAGGAGGAAAAGAATTTGAGCTGCAGGTTTAGTTACATGTTGTCATTATCTCTAAAAAAAAAATGTGACAAACCAATGAATTGTTTAAGGCTCGTTTGGTACATATGTTTAAAAACTGATAATTGTTGTTTAATTGTGAAAATACGTGTGAGTAAAAAAGTATGTAAAAATACGTGTAATGTTATTTAAAAACTAAAAATGGTTGTTTGAAAACACAAACCAAACACCCCCTTAGTTTTCCCTTATCCATCAAGTCAAATACACACCATGGGATATCATCATCCTGTCCCCACTCCCCAGACTCAGTGCCCTCACAAGATTTTCAGGTGATGAAGCGAATGCTAACACTGAATTTGAACTTCGAGACTGACCAATTAATATATATTTCTTTGAGTGGCAGAGGACAGAAGCACGGGGTGCTACAACAGTATCTGGCCACACTACCCCTTAGCTTTTGTAGTCAAACTCATCTTATGAAAACAAATGCTGGACCACTGGATTCTTGGGAGATCCTTTCTATAGTCTGGTTAATTTGAAGTCCATATGAAGAATAAGAAAAGTAGACGCATCCGTTTTTAAAGCTTATAAAATTTGTAATATCTTTATTACGTATCATCCTAAAAATTAAGTAGAATTTAGAATTTATATCTTCAATTTTTAGGTTATAGTAAAATTTTTATTATGTATTAAAAAAAATATTAATTCTTTCACCATTCTTTTAAGGCTTTAAGCATATACATCCTAAAAGCGAGGACATCATATATGTCCAATAAGGAAAAAATAATAATTTAAAGAAATTTTACAATATCATTTGGGCCCACTAGTGAGCGCTGACATAGTGTTTTTACACAATAACTTATCATTTTTTTTTTTTTTGAAAAATTGAAAATATTGCACATGTAGCATTTGTTTTTATTTATTTATGTTTCTAATCTATTAACAAGTTCTAGGTTTGAATGGCTAGCTACAAGGAACCGGTAGGAAGCCGAAAGCAATGTTTTCAAATATAGTTAGAGCAGTTTTAAAAATTACTGTAAATGTACTTTTAATCTCTACATTTTGTGGTCATTTCTATTTTAGTCCTTACATTTATATTTTATCATTTTTAGTCCCTAAAATAAAAAACGCGTTCCATTTTTGTCCTTACCGTCACTTACTTAATTGAAATATCCTATGTGGCAAACAGAATGCATTATTAGCACAATAAATACTGACGTGTCCTTTAAAATAATATTAAAAAATCTCACATCAGAATCCACATCAACCTCTATCTTAAAAAAAAAATAAATTTATCAATTTTAAAAATTAGAAAATTATAAAAAACATAATTAAAAACAAAAAAAAAATAGAGAAATTTAGATTTGTTTGTGATTTTGTTTGTACCTGTTTCTTTTTTCTTTTTTTTTCTTCTTTCATTTTCTTTTTCTTCCCTAGATCGATCTCTCAGTTTCTCCGCCTCCATTCTTTCCTTTTCTTCTTTCTTTCTTCTCCTTTTTCGTCTTTCTCCCTCTATCTTGGTGCTTAGCCTTCTTGAACTCTCTTTATCTCTTGATTTTGCTCAAACCCAAACTCATATGCCTCAAGCTCCTCTCTCAAATCAATGGGTCTCTCTCTTTGGCTCAATACGATGCTTTTTTTCTCTCTAGCTCAAATTGATGCTCCCTCGGTGGGTCCGATCTAGCTTAACAAAATTCAGATTGGTGGTTCTACCTTGGTCTGTTGGGTCCAATCGTTGGTTGTGAAGCAGCAATTTGTTGGGTCCCATGGTGGGTTGAAGGGTGGGTTTGTTGTTGGAGTGGGTTTGTTTTGGTGTTCTTGTTGGTATGGTTGACACAGTGTTCTTGTTGTGGTTTTTCTGAGAAACCGAGAGATTTGGCTTGAAAATGTGATTTATTCTATGGAGAGGGAGGGCAAATTGCTTTTGGAGATGTGTATGGTACTTTGGTTGCTTACAGATTGTTACAAATTTCTCTATAAACATTGTTGATGTGTTTGGTTCGTAGAAAAGTAAAGAAATTGTGATCTTGATATTAAAATTTTTCTTTTCAAAATTCATATTTTAGATTTTATTTGGGTTTTTTTGAGAAACCGAGAGAAAGATCTGGATTTTTTTTTTTTTTTTTTTTTTTTGATGAGAAGATTTGGATGTTTTGTTCATGTTTAGATTAGAGTTTTAATTTAATTAATGTAATTTCTTTTTAAATAATCTGTTTTTAATTTTTTTTTAATTTAGTTAAAATTAATAAATTAATATTTTTAATGATATGGCTTTTTTAAATATTAAAATGCTGATGTGGCATTATTTAAATGCAAAATTAAAATTTATTATTATTATTTTAATAGCCATGTAAGCCTTATGAGTGCTGACTGTGTATTCTGTTTGCCACATAGGCAATTTCTATTAAGTGAGTAACGGTAGGGACTAAAATGAAACGTGTTAATTGATTTAGGACTAAAAGTAGTGAAATGAAAATGTAGAGACCAAAATGAAAAAAATGCAAAATATAAGGACTAAAAGTGCATTTACGCTTTAAAAATTTTAGCATTTAACAACTCAAAAAGTCACTTTATTTATTTTGACACATCATTTTCCAATTCACTCAATATCAAAGATTCTATTTTAGTGTACAATACAATACAATAAAATAATATAAACATAGTAATAATCAACCATCACAACCACCATAGCAACAGCCACGATAACCATTGCCACAGCCACAGTCACTGACACCACCACCTACAACCACAACCCCCAACCACCATAATCCCTACAAATTGCAACCCACCACACCCAAAACAAAATAATCACCCCCAAAACCTCCATCACCACAACCCATTGAGACTACAACCTGTAAAAGCCCCACCTTCAACCGAAAACCCAACTTCAAATGAAAACCAAATCAACCAAAAACTCACCTTCAGTCGAAAATCCCTTCCACCGAAGACCCACCTTCAACTGCCCCACCTTCAATCGAAAATCCACTGAAAAAAAACCCACCTTTAACAGAAAACCCTTCCACCGAAAACTTACTAAAAAAAAAAACCGACCTTCAACCAAAAACTTTTCTTCGCCGACACCCAGTTACAGCTTAACCGAAACCCACCTCTACACACCCAGCCCAGCTGTTGAAAACTAACCATAACCCTCCAAAACCTCTCTCATAAACCCATATCGGCGACGAAAGGAGTGATTGAGACGACGAGAAACCTGAGCCATGTGAGAGGGGAGAGATGACCGAGGAGTGGGCTGTGGCTTGTGGACGTGAGGGGAGAGTGGAGAGAGAGGAAAGAGAGGGAAATGAAAAATATAGAAGTGAATAAAAAATTTTGAGTAATTACACACCCTTCCCTGAATGTCTGGAAAATGACACTCTGGCTGCATTTGTTTTTGTTAGGGTCTATGCCTTAAAATCTAATTTATTGACATGTCATAAATAATTAAATTGTTTAATTATATGAAACTATCAATTAATGAACTAATGGGACATTATATTAGTTCATGAGATGCATAGTATGTGATTTATGTAATTTAGTTACAAAAGATATAAATCGCAAGTTCTTTGTAAGCTCAGAATTTTAGTTCATAGTCGGTGATAAAATTGGGCATTTCATCTGCGAAGACTATAACATGTCAACTAAGATAATTTGTCTTGATCATAAAGTGGAGACTTCTAGTTTTTTTTTTTTTTTTTTTTTTTTTGAGAAACAACACTGTAACGGAGATTTCTAGTTGATATGTTGATATGTTTTAAGAGTTAAGACATATTGAATTGGACCACTGTGAGATTTATTATTCTCCTAACGACTGTTAAATGAATAATAAATCACATGACTTCCATTTACATCAACTCTAAATCCTGAGAGAATAATGGACCTAATCATAAGGTGTAGGTTGCTTTAATATATTAGGAGTGAGATCTATAAGTTACAGTCAAAACTTCAGTATGCTGGGCAGCCGCATTTAGTGTTGATGGAACATATATTCTCAAGATGGAATTTATAATCTCTTAACAGAGATATAAAATATTCTCTTGAGATAAGTTTAATGAGTTTGGTTATTCAGAATGTTGGGGCCAACCACTTTAGTAAGAAGTTGCTAAAGTATATATTTATGAAATTGAATTTCATAAATATATAATGAATAATATAAAGGATTAATCCGAGTACTCAAGGATTAAGATGTAGTAATCTTCAAAGTGGCAGTCTACATTCATAACTTTGTATTACTACGAATATTTTAATGAAGGGGTTGCATGTATAATAAAGTCTTGGATATAATTTTTAGATAAGGCTTAGAGTGCAATTATATCCTTATAGTGCAATTATATCCTTATAGTGGTATTGAATATAATTAATAGTAACTTTGAACTTGTCAAGAATTGACAGAAAAGCTCAAGGCCCATTAGAAAATAGAGTTTTCCGAAAAATCATTTACTTTGACTGTAAAATAAGGCCTTTAACCTGGAAAATGAATACAGCTTCTGTTTTACCTTCAAATCATTTTCGGGCTCACAGACGCGCAGAGAGAGAGAGAGAGAGAGAGAGAGAGAGAGAGAGAGAGAGAAGAGAGAGTAGAGAGAGTGAGCTAGATCGTGCCCCAACCCCAGACACGCCGGCGAGATTGCACCACCACCGAGATCGCACCCCAGCACCGACGCCGCCATTTAGATCATCACCACCCAAAACTGATCCACCCAAAAACCGATCTCGTTTTCGACCCAACGCAAAGCTCACCGACGTCGCCGATCTCATTGTCTCAATCTCATCGCCCAACCGATCTCATCGTCTCGATCTCGTCGCCCATGATCGATCTCGTCGTCTTGATCTCGTTGCCTATGACCCATGACCGATCATTCTCTTTCCCTCAATTTTTGATCACTCTCTCTTCCTCCCTTTCTCAGTTTGACCAAAATTTTTAGTTTAATGAATTATTTTGAGCAGATTTTTGTTTCTTTAAGTGTATGTGTTGAAATTTTCTGTAATAAAATTTGTTTGGATGCTGAGAAAATGGTTGAGAAAATGTGAAAAATTTATAGGAAAATAGCATTTTTAGAATGTTACCAAAAACCGAAAATCGTTTTTCAGACTATTTTCCATTGCACAACCAAACACCCAGATTTTATTTTCCTTACAGGAATTAACTTTTCCCTGCATTCATTTTACACTCGAAATTTGATTTACATTTAACCAAACGCAGAGGAACCCTACTCAAAGATAGAAGGGAGGCCAAGGGCTAAGGAACCCTGCTACATGTGACGAAGCGGGAAGCAAACGCCTGGGTGAGCTCCTTAAAGGAACTTTTGGAATTTGCTTTCAGGCTGTCGAACCATTTCATCGCCATGGGTCCTAGACTGAATAGGAAAACCTTACACATCAAGGTTTCGTCCTTGGAATGGACAGCCATCCTCTGATTGAAGTGGCTTACGTGCTCCACGGGGTCTGTTCTACCGTTGTTCATAGTGAAAGCAAGTTGAGTGAATCATCGAGGCAGTCTCGCCCCCTCGATTTTACGCGTGAAGGACAACTTGGAGATTTGGTTTAAGGCCCTGCTCATAGCGTCGTTTCCCACGCCTTTACGAGACGGGCTTCTGATCCTTCATTCACGATGGTGTTCCTCCTCGTAGGAGAAAGATTCGCTAGGCGGGATTCGAGACCTTTGCCTGTAGTTGACGTCCTTCTCGTCATTGGAAGAAACATCAGAGTTTGAGGGGGTTCATCTTCGTCGTGCATGGCATAACTTCCTCTTCAACTAGTCTATTTCCAACAACATGGCTCAGTTATGCTGGTCTTGAGAGACGTGACTTCTAACTCGAGTATGGCTTTTGCTTGCATGCGTAGTGTGCACGCTACCTTCTCGATCCCCCTTACGCTCGGGGTCGGCGAGAGGGTTTTCACGTTGAGATGCCATGGATTCTGTCTGGTGTAGACCTGAACCTACAATTGTTAACCGCTACATTCACTATCACATAAGTTCTTCCCACAGATGGCGCTAATTATAGGGACACGATTTGCAGCCTAAGCCCAAGATGTATGGGATCTTGGCCCAGTGAGCCCAATACAATAAATTTATAGAGAGTATGTCAAAGAACTACGTCCTAATGAATTTAACAATGACAAGTATGGATTTGAAAGATGATCAAGCAAGAACAAGGAAAATAGGACTAATAAATTCATTGTCCGATGAGGTAAATCTTAGTATAAATCGATAGAACTGATTACAAGTACAACTTTGGTTGCTATAGTGTTCTTTCTTTTATTTTTCTCATCCCCCTCCCATGGAGGGTCTCTCACATTATATAGCTCCATTTAGACCGTTTTGATCTTACATTTGTTGATCATTTAAGCCCTTACTTGAATGTCTGTCCCATCAAACACCCTCTTTGGCTTTTTGTGAGTCGTGGTAGCGAAGACAGCACTGTTTAAGGGTCTTCTCCACATAAATGCAGCTAGAAAAGTAGCTGCAGTGCATTTAACGCGGTGGTAGTAGCTTTTTCTTAGATATTTTTGAGTTCCCATCACCCTTGTACGTGTATGACGTATGTTCTTACTGCTAGAGCCTTCGGAAAGGTCACCTTGACCATTTGGAGTACAGATTTAAGCCGCATTTGTCACGTCTAAGGAGGAGTTCCTCCTCGAACCACCATCCTTCTTATTTATGAGACTTTAAAATTGGCAAACCCCTCATAACTATTTGTCCTTTCTCGGACCATTTAATGTTATTGGACCAGGCCCAATGCCCAATATATAATTCTGGGCCCTTATCCCTACAAAGTGTATTTTAAAATATTAGTGTGAATTTTTCTTTTTTTGTTTTTTCAACAAGTTATGAAGAAATTTGTCATTACAAATGTTCTGGTATTTGATAAATTTTTTAAATTTTTTCTAAACTTATCAGTTATTTTTTACTAACCGTGATTAAACTTATAAAGAGATACTTATAAAAATTTAGACTATTTCATTACTAATATAAACATAAGGGGATTCTATATATATATATATATATATAAACAAATTGGAGGGGGGAAGTGTTAATTTCTTCAAACCTTAAAGGAGGGGAATGTTTTTTCCCTTCAAGTTTGGGGTAGAATGTCATTCCCACAAATCTCAAGGGAGGGGAGTATAATAACCCTAAAAATTTATAGCAACTAGCAATAGTGATTTGCTAGAAGTAACAAATCACTGCCAATAGCGGCTCTAGAAATTTCTTTTAGGGTGGTAATTAAGAAATTTAAATTATAAAAATTTAATAAAGAGATAACTTGAATATTTGATACAACTACGAGTCAAGTTGCTAAGGAGAGTAAAATTTTTGCAAATATAAAGCCAAAAATAAAGAGTATAACTATTGTCACGGACTCACCATCAAGAAGAACTCACAACCACAATATTTTTCTTGGTACCATTTTTCAAAGAAAAATGAAATTATAGATTATTTTTATTGAATAGGTTAAATGAGCCACAAATAGAATAATTAGAGATTTTTATCTTTTTGTTGAATAATTTGTTCACTTGTTGTTGTTTTGTCTTATCTTATTTTTGTTTGGTTTATTTTTGTTATTATTTGGGCTAATATTTATTGTTGTTATTTAAGTTTTTTTTTTTTTTTTTAATTTTATAAAAGTGATTAAGGATTATGTTTGAGGGACATAACTAATTTTGGAGTAATGCTACATCCACAACATTTTTACAATAAATCTTATGCAAAAAACTACTATTGATAGGTAAAAAAATAATATCAATATTAGGTCCAAATTAGAACTAGTAATAGCTTCCCACATTGTATTTGTTGTAAAATTATTGTGTAAGGTTGAATTTAATCAACCATCTTGTTGGCTTTATTCCGTGCCAAATTTGCTTGTATTTTAGCAATTAGTAACCCTGTATTTAGGTGAGATTCTTGTAAGGGTAGTGTGTGAGAAGATGTGACGAAATGCTTAAGATTGTGCAATGATGTAGAGTTTCGCGGCTAGGACTTGTGGGTGACTCGCGATTGGGAGCCGCCAACTACAGGCACGTGAGAAGCACACGGGGGAGGTGAAGGGTCATGTCAGCTGTCTCACTACAGGACAAAAGTCCCAGGCTGGCCAGGCCGTTAACTCGCGGCTGGAACTCACGACTCAAACCAGTCGTGAGGCCAAGCCGCCAAACCACCCTGTTTAGGAAAAACTAACTTTTCGCATTCCTTTCTCATCCCACTATATATAGACCCTTATACCCACCAAACGTAAAGAGCTTTTAAAGAGAATTTTGTGAGAGAAACCCTAGAGAAAAACAAGATTGATTCATCCACAATCTTTACCTTAGAGACTCTTCAAATTCCTCTACTCTCTTCCTCTCCATTGTTAAATCCTTGAGAGGTCTTTAACCAAATCCTTTTCTCACCATACACATATCTATGAGAAGGTTTATTTAGAGCTTTGGGAAGCAATTAGGAAGGAACCAATATCCATTGGTTGATGCTATGGTTGATAGCAGAATCCGGTAAGTTAGAGAAGAAAAAGGTTTGGCGCAACTTCGTTGGAGCAAGAAGCTTGGAGAGCTTAGGTACATTGGGTAGATTAGGCTTGGAAGGTCTTCTACTGTTCATGTATCATAACTACATTCTTTAGTGGATTATTTACCGCTTGGAGGGCGGTGGAGAGGTTTTACGCCGAGGGCTTCAGTTTCCTCTTCGATAACACATCGTGTGTTGTCCGTGTGTTTGCATCTTCCTTTCCTTTATCTTTGCCATTTATTTACTGCTGTGGATGTGTTTATATTTGGCTTAGATTATTTATTAATTCTGTGTTTGGCTTGTGTTTGGCTTAGATTATTTATCAATTCACCATTTCACTCCCTGAAACTCATCGTGTTTTCATTCGAAAAACCTCCATTTCTGCACCATTTTTTTCTTCAATCTTCAAGAAAAAGGTATGGGTTTTCTCTCTCTCACTTCAGATTTAATGATTTTGATGTTATGTTCTTGAATCTGTGAGTTATGATCTTGGTTTGAGATTTAAGGGTTTCGTATATGAGTTTAATCAAAATGTTGGGTTTGGTTGATTGGGGTTGGTTGTTGTTGTTACTAAATATATCCATTATCATGATTGAGTATCATTGGTCTAATATTGGTTCTGAACCTTGTTGTTTGATTGATTTCATACCTATTGATTATAAGGGTTTTGGTTTTCTCTTCGCATATGGGTTTGGATTCTTTTTGTATGGTTGAGTTTTTGGTTTGTGTGACTAGCATTGCTTTGATTCTATGTCATCTTATTATGAGTGTGCTGCTACCTTGGGATTTATCTTGCACATTCCATATTCATTCAGACATGTCTCATTGGCATATGCTCTGTTTGTCCAACTGTGGTCTTCACTGTCCTTATATATCTGATTTAAATAAAATGAACTTGTTTGTTTTGATGATGTCCCAATTTGATATATCCATCTTTGGTTGTCAACTGTGCTTGATCTATATCTTGTCTTGGCACTCTATCACTCTATTTGTAACTAACTTGTTACTAATATGTGTGCATTTCCACATATTGTGTTTTGCTCTTATTGTAGCATTTTTTGTGTGTTTACAGATGGCTCCTACACCTCCAAAGAAGAAAACTCCTGCTAAAAAGGCCAACAAGAGATTGAAAATGGACCCTAAATTGTTTAGATCAGTTCAACACTTTGAGAGATATAGAGATTCCTTCATGAAAGGAACCATCATTTAGGAAAGATTCGTAGACTTAAGGGATCTAAAAGACACTTTTATTCAAGATTGCTTTGAGGGAAGAGGCTGGGATAAGCTGTTAAGTGATTTACCTGCAGTATGTGAGCCACTAATAAGAGAATTTTACTCCAATGTCAAAATTAGAGAAGATGAGCTAGATTGTTGGGTACGAGGACATGAGTTCACCCTGGATGCCCATGATATTGATAAGGTTCTTGGTCTTGAGGGATTAGAGGAGTATGAGTTCGTCAATTACAGAGATAGGATGTTGTCTTTAGACACTGTCCAGGCTCGAATTGGTGGAGTTAAAGAAGGGAGATGTCTTAACACCAATGCATTTCCTGTTCATGAGGTGTCTGACCACCATTATGATATTCAATCTATATCTTATAAGAAAGATGACTACTCTTACTAATGCTAGAGCCATCTTCCTCATGGAGCTTAAGGAGAAAACCTTCATTGACATCAGCTCCCATATATTTGACACAATAATGGATGAAACAAGAACAACCGCACGAGCAAAGCTGATTTTTCCTAGCCTTATCATGAGGATCTTCAAAGAAAAAGGGGTTCCAATTCCTTAAGATATTAGTCTAATGCCTACACCTTTAGCCATTAGTAAGCAAACCATCACAAGGATTCAAGCACGTCTTCTGGGTGATGAAGATGAGGAAGGGGCAGATCAAGAAGAAGGTGATTCCATGGAGACTGAAGCTGAGGCTGTAGGACAAACCTCTAAACCAAGAAGCAAAGCCAAGAGGAGCAAGGCTTCTACTTCCTTAGCTGTACCTCTTGATGCTTTCCAGATCATCCTAGAGAGACTTGATGGACTCAGAGAGGTTCAAAACCAACATACTGAAAGGATGACGGCAATGCAAGATCAGCTTGATGTACTCTCAGCAAAATTTGACAGCATTTACACCAACAAAAAGTAATGACCCTTTGGCCATTTCGGTCAAAAAGGGGGAGAATTTTTTGGGCAGCACTTAAGGGGGAGTGCTTATTTGAGGGGGAGATTGTTTAGTCTTTAATAATTATATGTTGTTTTATTTATAGTATTGATACTATGCTTTGGGTAATTGTTGTTAGTATAAGTTTGATACACTATGGTTTTAGTCTTTGCTTGGCTTAAACTCATAACTCTTGGTTGGTTTCTATATATTATGATGTTTATTCAGTTAGTTGTTTTTGTTATGGTTAATCTGTACCCATGTTGCTTTTGTAAGCTTTTAAGGGTTTGTTTCATGCATTTGTAGGTTTTTATGGTTTGTACCATGCTGTTGCATCCTTAATGCTTTGTGGCTTATGTACTTGTTAATGTTATGCATTTTCTTAAGTACATAACTCTTGTGCCCTTGTAGGATTGTTCCTAGATTCATATATGTTTCTATGCATTGGTTGAGTGTTGGACATGCAAATGATACTTTGCATATAAGCTTATTAGCTTGCATGTCCGGATGTTCATTCCTTGTGTGAATGAGCATTGTGATCACTATTGTATAGTGATTACTTGTTTTGGTCAAGCCATGGTCTATTACTTTATTCCATTTTTGCTTGATCGCCTTATGCTTGCTCCATATGCATTTCAAGTTTTCTGCATACAATGATATTATTGTGTTGTTGTATTTTAGGAGATACTTGTTCATATGTTTCAAGAACTTATCACAATTTAGAGTTAGGTGTGACTGAGTTTTGATCAACTGTTTCCAACTCACGCTTTAAGTCTAGAGCCTGTTGTAGGGTTTTGTCACGGAATAGCCAAAAGGGGAGATTGTAAGGTTGAATTTAATCAACCATCTTGTTGGCTTTATTCCGTACCAAATTTACTTGTATTTTAGCAATTAGTAACCCTGTATTTAGGTGGGATTCTTGTAAGGGTAGTGTGTGAGAAGATGTGAAGAAATGCTTAAGATTGTGCAATGATGCAGAGTTTTGTGGCTAGGACTCGCGGGTAACTCGCTATTGGGAGCTGCCAACTGCAGGCACATGAGAAGCACACGGGGGAGGTGAAGGGTCACGCCAGCTGTCTCACTACAGGACAAAAGTCCCAAGCTGGCCAGGCCGTTAACTCGCGGCTGGAACTCGTGACTCAGACCAGTCGCCAGGCCAAGCCACCAAACCACCCTGTTTGGGAAAAATTGACTCTTTACATTCTTTTCTCACCCCACTATATATAGACCCTTATACCCACCAAACGTAGAGAGCTTCCAGAGAGAATTTTGTGAGAGAAACCCTAGAGAAAAACAAGATTGATTCATCCACAATCTTTACCTTAGAGACTCTTCAAATTCCTCTACTTTCTTCCTCTCCATTGTTAAATCCTTGAGAGGTCTTTAGCCAAATCCTTTTCTCACCATACACATATCTGTGAGAGGGTTTATTTGGAGTTTTGGGAAGCAGTTAGGAAGGAACCAATATCTATTAGTTGATGCTATGATTGATAGCGGAATCCGGTAAGCTAGAGAAGAAAAAGGTTCGGCGCAATCTCATTAGAGCAAGAAGCTTGGAGGGCTTAGATACATTGGGTAGATTAGGCTTGGAGGGTCTTCTACTGTTTGTGTATCCCAATTACATTCTTTAGTGGATTATTTACCGCTTGGAGGGCGGCGAAGAGGTTTTACGCCGAGGGTTTCGGTTTTCTCTTCGATAACACATCGTGTGTTGTCCGCATGTTTGCATCTTCCTTTCCTTTATCTTTGCCATTTATTTACTGCTGTGGATGTGTTTATATTTGGCTTAAATTATTTATCAATTCTGTATTTGGTTTATGTTCATGTTCCGCACATTAATTGTTTGATAATAAGCTTGAATTGATATTTTGTAAATTGGGGTCTAAATGTTTAAGGGTGTTTCATACCCATTTTGAACATTCATATTGTAAAAATATTGTAAATATAGCATTATTCTTATTTTTATTGAACCAAAATTTTTATAATTCTAAAATTAGAGTGATCAATATTTTTATTAAAATAATCACAATAAATTAGTTTAGTATATAATATATTTTTGGCAAGTGTGTATATATATATATATATATATATATAATTTGATTTTTTTTTTTTGGCAAGCCTGGCACGTGGAGTCGTCAGTGATCAGAATGGCTAGGTGTCAAATTTTATCGATATAACACCATTGCTGTAATGGGTTTTTCACATTTTTTATGTGAATGCTCTTAGTACCTATCAGACTCGAATCCTTGTCATATGTCAATTCAATTGAGTGAGAATGACAAATTCTCACATTAATTAGTAGGCCACTTCACAACTTTTCCGTATTTATCTATGTCATGTTTCTTTCTTTTACCCTTCGTGGGAATTCAGTATATCGATCAAGGACACATGAATTTAAGTGGGGTTTGCTTTTCAGATAAATGTGTTTTATTTTTTGTGGTTATCGCTGCAGCACTACTAGATTCCGCTGTATTTTATCACTGTCTTCTATGTTAGAGTCCTTTCGTTTATGATAATATGGTGGTCCTATGGTCCCTTATTTGATAAAAGATCTCTCTAGATATCTTTTCTGCTACTCTGTACTGTACCGCTCGGCTCCTTACGTTCACCACAGAAAGCTGGAATCCCAAAAAATAAAAAATTCCGTCCTAGGCCTGGTCAGAAAATTTTTAGTAAGACTTGTAGGTTTATAGTTTTCGTACGCCTTTCTTAAATTTTTTTTTTTTTTTTTTTGAAAGGGTACGCCTTTCTTATTGTATGACAAATATAATAGAATTTCAATATAAAACGTTTGTTTTATAATAATTTTTTATTATTAAGTTAAAATACTATTCGGTTTTTATTTGGAATTTAAAATTTAAAATTTTTATTAAAAAAATTATTTATTTAAAAATTAATATAAAATATTTATTTTAACAGTTACAAACGGTTAAAACTTATCTCAAAATATCATTTACCAATGATTAAATATTTATGAATAAAGTAATAAACTTACTTTTTCTTTTTTTGGAGAAAATATAAACATACTATTATGTGCACATATTTCAACGGTTTTTAATAATGTTTTGATGTCTAGTAACGATTGATAAAGATGGAACGCTTTTTTCAACTATTGAATTAAAATACTTTTTCAAACAGTTTCTAGTAGTTTTTTCGATGGTTTCAATTGTTGAAATAGCCAAATTTTTTATAGGGATTATAAGGGTTTGGAGTTCGGTCGATGGCAAACCTAATTAGGTAATCTTCTTAGAAGAATTAATCAAATCAACCGTTTTTATTATTATTTTTTTTTTATTGCGGTTCTCAAACCCGGCCAAGGAAAATTCCACTGTTTTATTATAGACTTTTTTTTTTTTTTTTTTTATAAGTATTATAGACTTGTTATACACAAACAAAATTAAAGATAAGGTAATAAAAGTTAATACATTACGGCACAGAGAATTAACACTGTTCAGAAAAACTTTTTGTGCATCTAAATAATATGAAGGTTTTTTTTTTTTTCCATTATCATTAGATCAAGGAAAAAATTGCGCACATAGAAGTTTAGAAGCCTCTTTCATAGCAAATCCAAACGAATAAAATTTGCAGCTTTGTTCTTTTCCTTGGATTTTGGTTGGACTGAAACTGAAAGTGATGAGTTTCCTTCATTCACAAAAACTCGTCATGTTGATACTTTGAGAATTTTCCATGCACGCCCATTATTATCTATAATTCAATAGGGCTGAAAGTTCGTTTCCTTCAATATTTACAAAAGCTCCTCCAACTGCCATTTCTATCATTCTCAAGTAAAGAAAGGTCAAGTATTAAAATCAACATCCATGTAGTTTAGAGTAGATAACTTAAGGTTATATTAGGGAAACCAATTCTTGTAGTGCACCCAATAAGTGGAAGTCACTAAATTATGTTACTATATAGCGTGTGTGTATATATATATATATATATATATATATTAATGAAAGATCATCTTCATCATTCCTTTTTTATTATTGTTTTTCAATTATATCTTCATAATTTCTCTGAAAAATGTCCCTTTAGGTATTCAGAAAAGAAAACCAATCCGTTAAACAACGCTATCATTACTATAAGAAGAAGAAAATGGGGAAAGAAAAAAACTTCCAACTTAGGCTTTTTTTTTTTTTTTTGGAGAAAAAAAAGAAGAAAACACACACACACACAAGGGAGAAGGAAAGAGGTTCTAACATAAAGGCATACCACAATTTCATTCAAAACCATGGTAACCTTTTAAGGTAGGATGAGGAAATTTATACTATACACCACACTCTTTTAAGCAATGTGGGACAATTAATCATTTTTTTTTTTTTTTGCTGAATTAGCTATTGAGTGATGTATTAACCAAATTATAAGTTTTCTGAAAAGCCTAGCAACTGTGTGGAATCTAATACTATATATAAAAACAGAAGTTTTTTCCTGCAATTAAGGCGGTATTGCCATGTAGGAAAAAAAGCCCACCTGAAACTCCATCATATCTACATATTAAAAGAGAAAACTCAAAAAGTCAAGGTGTTTTGCGCATCTAAATACTCAAAACCAATTTAACACCGGTTTGGTATTAACCGTTAACACAATTTCACCAAGTATAAGGGATGAAAATAAAAAATCAAAATGATTCAAAAACTCAAACTGAGACAATCCGTTAAAGAGAAAGGCATGGAGAGAAAAAAAGAAAAATCTGTCCTCTAACTGCGGTGTAGTACATCCATCCTCTGCCCCAATCAGACCCTACTTCCATTGATATTGTCTTGTGCATTTTATGTGTATTTCTTATGCACTTGTTAGTTTAGCGGCAAACGTAATGTAGTTCTCATCATTGTTTAGACTAGAGTATATGTTACTAATTTAAGTGTGGAATCGATGGCCTAGGGCAATTGGCAAGGATAGGGAGTTCAGTATATTTATTAAGGTCAAAATTTTATTTTACCACCAAATTGTAGATATTCCCAAAATTCTAGGGGCCGTATGGAATTCAAGAAGGGAATCATAAGTGAAGAAAAGAAAAGTACTCGAATGGTAAGAGTTATGTCGGTTGTTTTGTAAATAGGAAGAAAAAAAAGAAGAATGATGTTAACATGTTAGGGATATTATAAATTCTATTAAATATTAAAGGCATCTTGCAAATTGATGCACGTGTTTTATTATTATTATTATTTTTTTAAAGAATTGATGTGTTAACTTTTAAATATTAATATAAAAGTAATTAAAAAAAAAACTGATTTATTTACTATGTTATTGATTTATGATCAATCATTTTAATTTTCATGTCAATTTGCAAAGTTATTTAAAAAAATAAAAGTGAAATCAATAATAATTTTAGCATTTTTCAAATTTGAATAAATAGATGAGAAAATTAATAGTGGGTAGTCATAGGAACATGGCTTATAAGTTAATTCAATATACCCCATTTTTCTTCTAACACAACCCACCCACCCCCCCCCCCCCCCCCCCCAAAGCCCCAATTTTTATATATTTCTTTTATGGGAAATGTTAACTGGTGTAATCACTCATGAGACACCCTTTAAGAATGATTTATATAAAAATAAAAATAAAATTTTTTTTTTTGAATGAATTCATGGAAGAATGTTGAAAATTTAGCTAAAGTGATGACAGACCTTGAAAAGATGATTTTGCTGAGCTTGGGCAAAAATGCTCTTAATCAATATTTTGCTCAAAATTTGATTTCCCTCCCTCTCACATTATACATTTTCCATCAAGTCTCACTTTACTAATATTTTACTCTTCACTTTCTATCAAACTCTTACCACCCCACCCCAAAAAAAAAAAATTGCCAATATTAAATAAAAGAAGAGGTGAAGAAAAGTTCAATGAAGGATTAAGGAATTATTAAACAATTTACAATTATTTTATTTTATTCATATTTATTTTTTAAATATATTAAAATATGATATTAATTTTTATTTTTAATACATGTTGCAATATTATACCATCAATGGAATTTGTTCTAAGAAATGTTTTGACTACGTACAGCGTTAACTTTTAGTTTTTTACCACTAAATGTTACATTTTCATCTGACAACATTAGGCCATTTTACTAAAATGCTTCTTCAATAATGACACTAATGAATTTCGATATGTCTCTAGCATTATTCGTGTTTATTTTTTTGAAACCAAAATTTTGAATTAAAATTATTTTCTCTTTTACTAAAAATTTTGAATTAAAATGACACTAATCCAAACTATTTTTAATATCCCACCCAAAAAAAGAGAGAGAAACATGATCTGTACGTGGTGCAGGACGCGTGGCTTTTAGAAGAAGATGAAGAATTTGATTTAAGTTCGAAAGAAATGGGACAAGGTATATTGGTCTTGTTGAAAAAAAATTAACTTCTCATGAACATTTTTCTTATCTCCCCGCAATAAGTGGGACGCTGTTTTGAAGTTTGACAGATTTACATTAATTGTTATGGCACCAGTTAATTGGACCCATTCAAAAATTGGACCCGTTCAAGAAACTGACTTACTTGACCTACCTTTAATCAAAGTGACAGATCCACTTTTCTTTTTTCATTTTTATTTTTTTACGGCCTTTACCTCAATTGTGGGTGTGTGTTTTTTTAAAGGCCTATGTATCAAAGAGTATAAATTCTTTGTCCCACTCCTACCTTTAATATTCCACTTTATATTATTTCAATATATAACAACTTTTATCATTTATTAATTTCAGAAGTTATTAAAAAAATAAATAAATATAAAACATATGACATTTCACAATTGATAAAAATATAAAAGTGAAATTTAAAAAATAGTATTTATATCTATGATCAGAGATTAAAACCCCTTATCTCTTTTGTGGTTTAGGGTGGTATTATATGCATTGGGTGCATGCAAGTGAATGAGACGGTCGCCTAAGGCTCTCAATTAGAGAAAAGCTCCCAAATTTTAACCAATAAAATTATTTCTTTCATTGTAATAGTATTAATTAAACTTAAATATTAGTCCACTGAAAACGAGAGAGAGAGAGAGAGAGATGTTATGGCCATAATATTTTTCACAACAAATTCTAAGTATCACGTTGTTACTGATTGTTATTGGTGGACAAAAAAGTAATTTCAATAGTGAGTTTCAATTAGAACTACTAACAACTTAATACCTAACAATTGCGTACTCTAGACGTGATCGTCACTTCACAAGTATGAAGTTCTTGTGGGGTGGGGGGAGAGAAAAGGCTAGGGTTCACGTCCCTAGGAGGAAAGTTTCACACACACACACACACACACACACACACACACACACACACACACATATACACGTAAATTAAACTAGAGAGTTTTTACCCAAAAAAAGAGAGAGATTAAACTAGAGTAAGATTTTTATCTTATATAAATAAACAACAAACAACTTAATACCTAGAATTTGTTGTGAAAATATTGTTGTAGGTGGTTGGGATTTTCACCTTTTTGAGGCTTGACACCCTATACCTCACCTTAGAAGGCTTTTGTCCGCTTTGGGGAGCCAAGCCCTCACGGTTTTGTCATCTTCGACCGAGTGAAGGCAAGCTTAGAGGGTTTCATAGTCTCAGCCCCAAAGCTTTGGAATCCCACATCGGAAGGATAACCCTCCCACTCATGCCTTATGTGTGCTTGACACTTGTATGTATAGTAGTGATACACTCATGCAAGTGCCCTTTTAATGTAGGTGGTTAGGATTTTCACCTCAGGCGCTTGGTCGATATTGGCTTGACACCCTACACCTACCTTAGAAGGCTTTGTCCTCTTTGGAGAGCCAAGCCCTCAAGGATTGTTCTTAAGGGATGGGATTGTCCCACATCGCCTAGAGAACCCTACCACTAACACTTTATATGCCCAATCCTGACCACCTACAATTGTAAATGTGACATTTCTAAAAAAAAAGTAATACATAAAATATTTCACAACAGCTGAGTTGGAAAACTTTTATTATGACAAACTTTTACTAGTTTTTATCTAGATTTACAACTAATATTACATTTTTGCTTGCCACTATAAATCTATTACATCAACAAGTGTAAAAGTTTTTTCAAGTTTTTTGTGTCTATAAGATTTTTCAAAAAAAAAAAAAAAGGTGATTAATTAGCAATTTTGCATTTAAAAATATATAAAACAAGTGAATAAAGTTTAAGCAATATTAAAAAACTTTTTTTTAAAATCAAATTTAAATATATAGACAATCTCAAATCAGCCCTTAAATACATCAAGATTCCCGTCGGTGCATGTATCCACCCCGTCACGACAAGTGTGGAATTCGGCTTTGGTCCCCTCTTATAGGCTGGTGCATGTACTTGTGGGATTTGTAGATTTTCTCCATTGGCTGTCTTTTCCATCAAATTTAGTGGCTACGATTTACGTGTTTTGTCGTATAGCTGATGCACCATGCAAACCAATTATTATCAACTCCACTCAAAAGTCAGACTCTAAACCATATATCACTCAACAAAAATAGAGCTCTGTTTGGTAACACCGGTAAATACCGCTTATTTTATTAAAAATTAAAAAATTTATAATAAAATAATTTTTAAATATATAAATAATACTATAAAATTCAATTTTATTTATTTTTTTCTAAATAAAGTACTTACAAGTGCTATAAATAATACTCAAAACCTATTAAAAAAGTATAATTTTACTTTATCTTCTTATCCGATATCCACGATACACGTGGAACACTCCCTTAAAAAAATACACATAAAACACAGATGTACTTTTCAGCACCGTCCAATCCAAGGTTCAATTATTATAAACTCCCCTCAAAAGTTTAAACTATACCTCACACACACACACATACAAAAAAAAAGAAAAAAAAAAAAGCTCTGTTTCAGTAACACTCATGGCTTCAACCTTCACCGTATTTTTTTCATTTCTCTTGCTCCTCTCCATCCCAAGCATTCTCTCTCACCCCTTGGACCCTCTCGCCCCCTTAGAAATAAAACAAGTAACCAAAATTATCAAAGGGTCTAGGGCGGTCTCGTTGTCAAACCTTACCTTTCAATATGTAGGCTTAGATGAGCCAAGCAAATCATCCATTCTTTCATGGCTTTCAAACCCCACCAAGGAACCCCCACCTCGTCAAGCTTTTGTTATTGCACGAGCTTATGAAAAATCCTACGAATTTGTCGTAAGTTTATCCAATGGTTCAATCATTTCGCAGCACATTTATAATGGCACTGGCTTCCCTTTACTGAACCTTGAAGAACAGTCTGCTGCAAATGACTTAGCATTTAAATACCCACCATTTATCAAGTCCATCAAAAAGAGAGGGCTAGACATAAAGGATGTGGTTCCTTCAGTTTTCACGGTGGGATGGTATGGAGAGAAAAGCATGAGTGGGAGGGTTGTTAAAGTACTCTATTTCTACAAAGGTGGCACGCCTAATGTTTGGGTTAGACCTATTGAGGGTATTGCTGTACTTGTGGACCTTGATAAGATGGTGATTGTGAAATACTCTGATAGTGAAGTGGTACCAATACCGAAAGCTGAGGGTACTGAATATCGAGGTTCAAAAATGAGGCCACCATTTGCAGCTGAAACAAAGCCTATCACTGTTGTCCAGCCTCGTGGTCACAGCTTCAAGATCAACGGTCACACCATAAGGTAAACAATAAGGCCACACAAATTGTATAACTTTTGTCAGTCAGCTAAATTGTCGAAGTTTTGATTGAGTTATAATAAAAATAATGTCATTGCTAATCTCTTGTGAAAGAGTCATTATACTAATCACAATCTGTCATCTTAATAAGTTATGAAAATTGTTGTGTATAATATTGTTAGCCAAATAAAGAATAAAACATTTTAATTATTGTTTATTAATTAAAACTAAGGGTTTCAAAATATATTTTTTTGAATATTGGGTTTCAATTTTTATAAAATAAGATCCTCTTTATTTCAAGTGGAATGAAGAATATCAATTACATAGTTTAAGAATTTAATTATGTTCAAAATCTAATAGTGTACGGTGTGTCAAGTTATTCAATATTTTATATAATGAGGCACTGTATACATATTTGATGTTGCAATATTTAGTCTAAATCATAAAATGCATCCTTTTAAATGGAAATGATTTTAATATAGTTTTTATGTGGTATACACAGTTGGGCAGACTGGAATTTACACCTTGCCTTTGATGTCCGAGCTGGTCTTGTTATATCTCTAGCCACAATTTTTGATTCCATTGAAGATAAACATCGCCAAGTCTTATATAAAGGCCATGTTTCTGAGCTATTTGTGCCCTACATGGATCCCACAGACGAATGGTACTACAGAACATTTTTGGATGCTGGAGAATTTGGGCTTGGGTTGAGTGCTGTATCTCTTCAACAACATACAGATTGCCCAGCCAATGCAATCTTCATGGATGGGTACCATGCCAATCAGGATGGAGAGCCAGTAAAACTTTCAAATGCGTTTTGTGTATTTGAGCGATATGCAGGTGATATAGCTTGGCGTCACACAGAGAGTGCAATTTCAGGGGAAGTGGTATGTGATTTTCAAACCTCCAAAGCCCCCACACCCCCCCCCCCCCCCCTTCTTTTTTATGTGACAATATTGTGAATACTAAAAAGAATGGGTTGTGAACAATAAAAAAATTATCAAATTTACCTTAAGCATTCAATCATACAACACCCTCATTAGTTTCACAACCAACCCATCATTCCCATGATCACATTAAGTTTCCACAGCAAAAACCCAAACCTTCAAGCTCGAGGCAGAGTACATTGCTAAGAAATTGACTAATTTAGTGACTTGAACTAAAATATTGTGATTTGAACCTACCAAGACTCCCTATCTCCCAATCCATCCTACCTCTTTGTTTGCAAACAAGTCATATTCTCTTAAATTACTTGCTCTTCCATTGCTAAGAAATTGACTAATTTAGTGGCTTGATCTAAAATATTGTGATTTGAACCTACCAAGACTCCCAATCTCCCAATCCATCCTACCTCTTTGATTGCAAACAAGTCATATTCTCTTAAATCACTTGCTCTTCCATTGTATAATATATATATATATATATATATATATATAGGGTTGGGTTTAAGTTACACCTGGTGTAACTCTAAGCAATGTTACACCACTCAATATTTTTTAATTGGATGCGAATATTGACAAATCCACCGTTAGATTACATTATCTTCGTATATTCTTCATGCTTGCAAAATTTTGAGGTGATCAAAGATTAATAACCATGTCATCAATCAATAGTTAAAATTCAAATTTTTGTAGTTTAAAATAATGCATAAAATATGAGTTTATAGATCAAATGGTAAATAGCATCTGATTGATATGAAAATTAGTATGCATGTTAAGAACATATAAAACATGTCATTCACAGTTGGATTTTTAAAATATTAATTCAATAACAAGTTATTGGGTGGTGTAACATTGCATAGAGTTACACCAGGTGTAACTTGAACCCAACCCGTATATATATATATATATATAGAGAGAGAGAGAGAGAGAGAGAGAGAGAGTATTAGTACAATAATAGAGGAGGGTACTTGGAGTGGATGAGGTGAGGCAAAAGAGAATCTGTTTAGATAGGACTGGCTCAATATATTTTGGAGCATAAGAGGTGACAATTTTAAGAGGAGTATTTTTATATCTAATTATTAATTAAATAATACTTATTTAAATTTTAATATCATTTTTTAATTTAAAATCTAATTTTATTTTTAAGTTTCAAATTTACTAATTAAGTTTTATATTCAAACTCTACTAATATATATTTTTAAATTAATTGATAATTTGGCTAATCCACATAATATATATATTTTTTAATATGGTCTAGGATCTTATCAATATATATGAAAAACTTATTTTTACAAATGCAATTGTGACATGCATATATTGTTAGAACATTAAATCTAATTTATTAAAACAAAGCTTCACTTAACCTTTATTAGAATCCGCAACAATTTCAGCCTTAACAAGTAAAGATGGGTTATCTAAAAATCAAATTAATACAAAAAAGTTTCACTTCAATTGTATATAAAACATAAAATATAAAGAATAAAGAAAACTGATTTACCTTAAATATAACTTTTGATCGATGATAAATTTAGGGGTAAAGGGACAAAGAGTAGATTTGTCAAGAGATACTTTCAGAGAAAAAGAGAAAAAAGGATAATATGGGGTTTTTCCAGTTTTTTTAAGACCACTTTTTCAAAAAAATTATAAAATCTCTCTCGCTCTCTCTCTCTCTCTATATATATATGAAACATATTTCATTTATCTAAGTTGCCATAATATAAAAAATTATGATATTATAACTAGAATTATGGGGCCCTTTCACATTTGGGGACTTAAGGCAACTGTCTCACTTGCTTATATAGTTGAGCTATCACTAGGTTTTTTTTATATTTTATTTTGAGGAACCAGCTATCACTAGGTTTAGGGAGAGGAAAAAGGTAAAGAGTGGTTCCAATTGTAAATGAAGAAGAAAAAAAGAAATGAAATAGAGTCATTAGCAATTAATGGTAGAGCCAAGATTCAAGCCAACAAAGACAATTATTATTATTATTAATGTTATTATTATTATTATTATTATTATTATTATTATGTGCTAAAATATACAACAAACAAAAGTATATACACATGGGTGTAGGCAGGGGGGCTAGAAATCAAGAAGAATAGAGCAAAGAAGAGAAATAGGGTTATGAATGTCAAAGCTAGGATTTCAGCTTTTATTTTATTTTATTTTATTTATTTAAAATTGGTTAAATTTGTATTTGTAACCCACAATGACACAAAAATAAAAGTGTAGATATGTGTGAGAGCATATGGTACGCGAGCACATATACATGCAATACAACACAATAAATTCAACAATAAATATAAAGATTGTTAGGAAATTAAATTAAACTATTTACAAACAAAATTTCACAAAAAATAATTGCATTAAAAAACCATTTTTTAAGGGAGTAGCAATGCTTTTTGGTTATTTTATATATATATATATATATATATATATGATTGAAAGTACTGCTCCTTATCTTTCAGTTTCATTTTACCCTTACTTGCCTTTGTTTTGAATGTTAAAGTAAGAAAATTATAAAAGATTTTTACTAAGTATATTTCCTAAAAAGTGTTTGGAACATAAAAGAGATTATAATAAAAAAAAATTTCTGTGAAATATATCAACAAAAAAATACATATAAGAGAATCCACTATATCCATAAAATAAAATAAAATAAAGAAGAAGAAGAAATAAAAACATTTATGATAACAAGTTTTTTGTTTAAATGTTTTTTCAAAATTTAGAATTGTGTATATATATGTGTGTGTGCGCACGCACACACGTGTGTATTCAAAAATTTGATTTGGCCTCCCAAAATGATCTTCCAAAGAAAAATGAACAAATATTGGCTAACTGAATTAGTATCCCTAAAAAATACAATTGGCTAAGATTGTCCAAAAAAGAAGAATTTTTTTCAAACAAAAAAAAATCTATCCTTTTAAATCAACTGTTCATTTTGTCAGTCATTTTCTCTATGTAGAAAAGGATCATAAATGTTTTTATTTATTAGAAAAATCAATATTTAAAAAAATTCAATATATATATATATATATTTTGATGATTTTTTTTTTTTTGAAGCTGGTTTATTTTGATGATTTTATATACATAATATATCAGACTTATAGGTAACTCTAATATTAGAAAACTAATAACCTCTCTCTCTCTCTCTCTCTCACATAATTTTGTATGTATATGTTTTGAGTTGAACTGACCAGTTTATCAATCTCAAATTTGGCCTTCCAAGCAAAATTTCTAACTTCATCTTTGGTCACAACTCACAAGGATTTGAACTCCTCTTTTTTTTTTTTTTTTTTTTTTTTTTTTTTTTTTTTTAATTACAAATTTGCCACATTGTTTGCATTTTTTTTTTTTATTGAAAACAACTGAAAACACCATTTTTTTCCTACCTTTTTTCCATTTGCACAAGGACTTTTTTAGTCATAATTTAAAATTAAAAATAGAAAACACCCAACCAAACAATATTTCTAAGTAATTGTAACAGACTGTTTTATATTTTCAGTTTTTGAAAAAAAAAGTTTTATCAAATGCAACCAATCAGACTCATTAATCATTTATAAATAACATTTTCGTTAGTTGGAATTGTCTGTTTTCACTAGTTGCATATACATCTGAATTTAAAAAAAAAAAAAAAATTTTTAAAATTTTTTTTATTTTTATTTTTTATTTTTTTATTTTTTTATTTTTTTTTGTGGCTTCACAGATAACAGAGGTTAGACCTGGGGTGAACCTTGTTGTGAGGACGGTTTCAACCATTGGCAACTATGACTATATCATGGACTGGGAGTTCAAGAAAAGTGGCAGTATTAAATTTGGGGTATGGAAATTAAATAACCAAACCATCTTTTTATAATATTATACTTATTGTTTTTTTTTAATATTAAATTTATCATTATTGTTTCAGTTGGTTTCATTCGAAATTGCGATGATCCATTTCATAGTTATAATATTATTTTTGAAATCTAACTGTGTATAGAGTGCTATGTCATTTAAATTTAATTTTTTTATAATTAAAATTATTCATAATATATATGTCTCTAAATATACCTTTCAAAATGCTTTATTTCAAATGGAGAGATTATTTTCGATCAAGTGGTACCTAAAAAGTCTAAAAAGTCTTTATGAGGCTATTAATCATTATTACTAACAACTATATATGTCGTATGCACTCTATTTAATTAGGTGGGTTTATCAGGTATTTTGGAAGCAAAAGCTTCAACATACACTCACAAAAAACAAGTCAAGGAAGACATCTATGGTACATTGGTAACGGAAAACACTATTGCAATAAACCATGACCACTACATCACCTGTTATCTAGATCTTGACATTGATGGTAAAAAGAATTCATTTGTCAAAGGCAAGATGAAAACAATGAGAACAGATGGTAGCACACCCAGAAAGAGTTACTGGACCATGATTCGAGAGCTAGTAAAAACTGAATTAGATGCAAGAATTTGGACTGACAAACCAACTGAATTATTGATAGTGAACCCTAATAAGTTTACTAAAATGGGAAATCAAGTTGGCTATCGATTGGTTCCTGGTTCGGCTGCTATTCCACTTTTACTGGAGGATGATTACCCGCAGATCCGCGGTGCATTTTCGAATTACAATGTATGGGTTACGCTGTATAACAGGTCAGAAAGATGGGCTGGTGGGTTATATGCTGATCGAAGCCATGGGGATCATACCTTATTTACTTGGACAAACAGGTAATATTGCATGGTTTTTATAATGGTAAAAATTCTCTCACACTCTTTTTTTACACATTCCTATGAACAATTTTCACAATTGTGTGTGCCTGATATAAAAATTTTTGAAACGAGAAAAGGGTGATATTCATGATTAAAACATGGAAAGTGGATGTGTATGAAAGATGTTAAATAAGTTATGGGAGAAAATTATTTCCCTTTTTTTAAAGTCAAAATATAGTGTTGGTCTTAGGGGCACACCAAAATACCTAATACTACTTTTTCCTTTTGTCTTTTTTGTTAATAAATATATTTTATAGGTAAAACTTCATTAAAAAGAATCTATTTTTATTTATCAATTTTTTAATGTTTAAAAGTTATAAAGAAAAAATGAAAAAAAAAAAAAAAAAAACAAACAAAAATTTTAATCGAAGAGAAAAATAGTTAAAAAATGTAAGGAGCTTAAATGTTTAATGTAATTAGCAAGTGTATATTTTTCAAATTCGTTATGTATCAATTAATAATAAACTCCACAATTTGTCTTTGCGTTATACTATAAAATTTTTCCCGTACAATTGATTACCATATGATTTTAAAATGTTATAATATAATCATTTTATGAGTTAATTAAAAGCAGAAATAAGTTATACTTGAAATTTATGTAATTACTAGAAATTATTACATGAGAAATGTAAGTGCCATACGACTTATTCATATATTAAAATGCCTTAATAAGTAAAGAAAATATAATAGACATGCTGTCTTCTTACAAGTTTTTGGACATTAAGATACCACTTAGTATTAAAATGAGTAATATGTCTCATAAAAAAGAGAGTAATATGCTATTGCCTAGTTCGATTTTAAGTATTATATATGTGATGCGTGTTCAAAATATGTCTATCTAAGTATTTTTGCAAGTGTATTAAAACACATGTATATTGGCTATAAATTTGTTACTCTAAAGTTAAATCTTGATTCTGCCACTTGTAGATCCTCAAACTTTAGTGCAAGAGGGATTTAAATTATTGACTTAAGTTTAAAGTATTCACATAAGTTAAATCTTGACTCTGCAACTTTTAGTTTGTTAGGAACAAAAGGAGATCACTTTAAACTTAAGTGATCGTTTGGTTGCTAGAAAACTTAAAGTGATTGATTTTAGTCCCTAACAAACTTAAAAATATCACTTTTAGTATTAATTGAGCAATGACATGATGGTTTCTAGATCAATTTGACCAAGTCATCTAAGTGACAAAGAATAATCACCTCAAACTTTTAAGACTAAAATTGTGCTAAATTTTAAGGATAATAGCATATTTAGCTCTTTTTATTAGGTACTGTATCCTTCTATTCGTTAGCTAAAACCACAAATTCACTTTGACTCAAAGAAATTATGTTGGTGGAAGATATATAAAAGAAAATTAAAAGAAGGAAAAAAGAAAGTCTTAGATAGTGAGGATGGGAATGGGGTAGAGTTGGCATGACATGTAAAAGCCATGCCTAAGTTTATATTAATATTCAAAATAAATATATACTTATTCAGCAATATATATATATATATATAATTAAATACTTGAAATTTGGGTGTGGGTGAAACTTCATTAAGCTAATTAGGTATTTAAAACATACATATTGACTTGAATTAATTGGGAGGTAATATAGAAGTAATTATTAGGAGTTCTTATAGTATGGTGATCGGGTGTTTACTCCTCTCACATTCATGATGGATTCCACTACTTAATTTATGTTGTGATTCATTATAAATTTAAGAGGAAATAGTGTACTATGTTATCCTGTTCACGGAGCAACCGGTAATTTTCTGATATTATTATCAACCCTAATAACTAACTTGGAAGTTTTGTCACATGTAATTTTTTTCCTGTAATAAAGCAGGTAGCAATGAAGAAAATCAAACTGGTTGATTTGGTTCATTTTGTAGGAATAGGGATATTGACAACAAGGACATAGTGTTATGGCACACAATAGGCTTCCACCATAGCCCTTCCCAAGATGAATTCCCAGTGATGCCGACTTTGAATGGTGGGTTTGAGCTCCGTCCTTCAAACTTCTTCGAAAGCAACCCAATCTTGAATATAAGGCCTCCTAAGCCTGTGGACTTACCCACATGCAATGCCACCACTCCTTAGAGGAGGAAAAAATAATCGGAATAACTAGTATCTTCAGTAGAAGTTCTAGATAATTGTTATTTGTGCTATTAGATATTCTAAATAATTGTCAAGTTTTATGTTGTTTTTAGAATAAGAATTTGAAAAACTATTAGAACTTTTAAAATGGTGGAATTTAAATTGTGGGAATTTCAATCTTATCAATTAAGCTTTTATTAATTTTTTGGGTATATCTAAGAGTTAAGAATTTGAAGTATTGTTTCTCAAAAAATGAAAAAAAATTTGACGTATTCAATTAGTTACAACAAGTATGGTAACAAGGATGATAATGCATTGGTGACATTGAAAATATGGTATCATGGTATTGGCGGTGGTGATAATAATAGGTGTAATCAGAGATAATTGTTTGTTGTTGGTGGTAGAACTTAGAAGCAGTGATAATGGTAATAGTCTTAGGAATAATGTTGTTAGCATTATGTTATTATGTTTAATTTGGTGGTGTTGGTGGAGTTGATGGCAGCAATGGGTGGCAAGCGGTGGTTGTGGTGGTGGTGATAGCCACTTGTGTTAATTGGGCTCTCTCTCTCTCATTTTCTTCCTTTGAGACAATTTGATTTGGGTGTTCATGTGAGACTATTTGATTGGTAAAGAAAAAAGTCTAAATAGAGTTATCAATATTATTCTTTAATTCTTCTAAAAAAATTCTTATTCTTTAATTATATATACTTTCAATTTCAAAATATCATAACCGAGCTAAGGGACTTGTAGTTCATTGGCAATTAGGCATTATCAGTGCTCCTTTATGAGTAGAATTAGAGCTCAAATATCCATACTCCTGTTATTGTAACTATTAACTTATCTTTAAAAAAAAGAATGTAACCAAACTTAAATTGTGCTCTCTATCCCCCTTTTTTTATGATGCTCACAAAAAGGAGTGATAGTGTAGAAACTTTTGTTAGGGGAGGATAGCATAATTCTTTGATGTATCTAACTTAAGGGTCCATTTGATAGGGATGATGGAAAAGTGAGAGAATAGAAAATAGAGAGTGGATGGAAAAATGGGAGGATAAAAGAGATTTTAGTTTCTTTCATTTGTGTTTGGTTGGGAAGGTGAAAAAGTGAAGGGATAAATTTTTTTTTTTTGTTTGGTTGAGAAGAAAAGTGAGAGGATAGAAAATGTAATTTATATAAATTAACTCATATACTCTTATTAAAAAAATTATCTAGTTAAAAAAACAAACAATAAAAAAAATCATACCTCCCAACAATTTTCTCTCCCTTTTTTTAAAATTTTTTTTTTCCTCTCTATTTCATCTCTAACCAAACACACCTAAAGGAAGGTAATTTGAGATTAGTTTGGGTTTTATTGACTTAGTTACTAATTGATGTGGCTATGCCGCTATTTACATTTGTTTATGTACTTTTGGTTTTTTAATCGTGTTTTTTTATATCAATCATGGTTTAATGATTGCATTCTTCATTGATATCCATGTTTGTTTACACAATACTCTGCTTATTGAATGTATGCTTGCAATTGTGCTATTTCGACATGACAAGCGTATTGTGTTTTGTTTCGTATTTCACGAAACATAGTTTTAGAGTTTATCACGTTTGTCAACCTATTCCATCCATTGGCTTATTGGGGCTGATTGATTTTAGTAAGTGTTAGTGAGTCATTGATGTATTTGTAATTTTGGGTCATTTTTTGTAATTTTGGGATTTTATATTTGTGTTGGCTTTTGTCACGTATTGCCAAAGCAGGAAATTTTTTGATTAAATAGGTTGAGTATTAGGAAACCATGACAAAGTATAGTTTTGTTGAGCTGTTTTTGAGTATTTTCAATTTCAAGATGAAGATCCAAGATCAGCTCAATTAAAGAAAGTGCCTAGAAGCTCGACACACGGTCAATTGATCAAGTTGTGCTTCGACAGAGTCTCGATTGATTGAGTATCGAGAATGCTAATTCCCTTTAAAATCTTTTTAAGTCGGCTAATTAAGAGGTTTTTCATGCCTAGCCTAGTTGAAAAGCTATATAAAAACACACTACTATCGTCGACTAAAGCAGAGAAGAGAGTAGGTTTTGTGCTGCACAAGTCTAAAACTTTGTTCTCTCATATTGCTTCATACTAGAGATATAGAAGGCATATCTGAAGGCGATATCTTAGAAATGGTGATTGCTTGTTGCAGCCGCAAAACATCCAAATTGTTGTTGTGAAGAAATTTTTGGGGAGGTCCTCGATCCAAGTCATCAGTTGTGTGTGTTTGTGTGTTTTTTTGAAAATATTATTTTGAGTTTAAATATTGGACTAATTAATTTTTGTTTTAGTTTTTGTGTGAATACCAATTTGCATTAGAGCAAAGATATAGGATATGAGAGGCAGTTTTAATCGATGCGGAAAAAAAAAAAAAAAGAGCTAAAACCAAAGCAATGAAAATCGCACTTGCCCTAGATTTTTCTATATGTGCCATGTTTCGGTTGGTATTTGTGCTTTGGGCCAGTAAAAGAAAGAAAGAAAAAAAAAAGAGAACTCCTCAAACCTCATCGCATTCACCTTCAAGTTCTTCGTTGGCATATTAGTTCTCTCCTTTTCGTTGGCTTCTACCCAAAGCAATAGCTCTTCTTTGCAACTCTGGCTGCGTTTGGTTGAATGTATAATATTTTCTGAGTGTAAAATATTTTTAGGTAAAAATATTTTCGGGAAAGGAAAATATTTTCAAGTGTTTGGTTGTATTCTAAAAATGCTATTTTTCTACTAGTTTCTCACATTTTCTCAACCATTTTCTCAGCTTCCAAACAAATTTCATAATAGAAAATTTCAATATATAAACTTAAAACAAACAAAAATCAAAACAAAACCAAACAAAAATTAGAACAAAACATTTGTTAACACCAAAAACTCGGTCAAACGGAGAGAAGGAGGAAGAGAGAGTGATCGACAAGTGAGGGAAAGGGAGGTAGATCGAGAAAGAGAGAAATCGGGCATGGGTGGGTCATGTGGATCGGAGCTCATAGATGTGGATCGGAGCTCATGGAGGAGGGATCGAAGCTCTTGGATGTGGATCGATCTCGCTGGTGTTGGGGTGCTGGTGTGCGATCTCGGTGGTGCTTGGATGAACAAAGCACTCACCGTCGCGTGGAGGCGACGAGGATGACGATCTGACCGGCGCGATCGTGGGTTTGACGACGCAATCTCTCAAATAGTGAAGGAAACTCACCGTGGGTGGATCGGCGGAGTGCGGGTCGGCGGAGTGTGGGTCGTCAGACTAGAGCTCGGTCTGAGGAGGCTCACCGTTTGGCGTGTCTTGCTCTGTGGAGCTCGGTCTTTTCTGAGCTTGGAGTGTGTCTGTGAGGAGCTTGAGGAGAGTGTGAGGAGTGTAATTGGTTTGAAGGTAAAATAAAATTGAATTCATTTTACACCAAAACAGGGTTATTTTACGGTCAACACGGAAATTAATTTCCGTTTGACCAAATTTTCTAAGCTTACCAAACAGGGTGAGGGGTGTAAAATAAATTCTTGAAAAAGCTTTTCACCCAAAACAAACGCAGCCTCTATGTTTTTCTTTCTTTTGGATCTTTTCGATTTTAGTTTTTTTATGGATACACACTTTGATACAACTTACACATTTGTTCATGTGTGATTGAATTACATCATTTAAACATACGTTTTTCTGGAGAAACGTATGTTTAAATCACATGTGTGTGATCTAGACTTTTTATTTCTGTTTTTCTGGAGAAAGTCTTTTGGTTCTTTTCCATCTTCTGCTTGCTCTATTTTTTACCCATTTTCTTTCATCCTTTTTTTCCAGCTGTACCCTACGTTTCTAAAGACCTTAATTAAAGTCTGCCAGTAAATTAAAAAGAGTTTTTTTTTTTTTTTAATCGCGCTTAGAAAAGAGTTTGACCCATTGGTAAGTGAGAGGATGAATCAATGAAATTATGTCGTTTATTGCCCCTCCAGGTGGCAAAATATATAATCTAGTTACAATATAGCACGTGTTTATAAAGAAATTGAAGAAAATTAAATTAAATATGGCAATGGCATTGTCTTTTTTTTTTTTTTGACCGAGCAATGTCATTGTCATGATAAAAAATATGAAAAATTAAATTATTCACTATTGCTTTTAAACTGATATATATTTAATAACATGAAAAATAAGTGCTTATTAATAATAATTAATATATATATATATATATATTGTTAGGTTCTAAAGACTTAAGATTTTATGTATTTAGAACTCTAATGTGCAATGTTGGCAAACCATGATCAAAACATGTTGTTTAGTCTTGTTTAGGCTTGCTCAAAGTTGTGTAATTCATGTAAAGTTGGAATCGAGTTGATGCAAAAGCTACTGTGCATTTTGGCCTGGCTCGATTGATCGAAGTTTAGACTCGATCGATCGAAAGTCGGCCAGATTGTGTTTTTCTGCAGATTTCCAATTTAGCCCTATCTCATTAAAACGTTTAGGGTTTTATGTTTTTACCCTATGTATATAAGGCAAACCCTAGCCACGTTTTAGGAGTTACTCTTGCTGCCCTTATTGCTTATATTTGCTATTTTGTGTAAATCTCTTGTGAGATCTTTGAGTAGTTTTCCTTTACACAAAACTTAGGGTTTTAAAGGAGAAGATGTTATCTACACCTTGATGATCAACTCAGTTGCTGCCATTGGAGATTAATGAAAAACAAGCGGGGGTGCTTGTATCTTGTGGAGAATCCAAGAAAGAAGAAGTTCGTGGATTTGGAGCTAACACGTGGTCGTGTTAGTAAGTTCTACTGGTGGGTAGCAATAGGAAGTCGAGCGTGGGTGCTTGTAAGTCTTATTGTATGAATTTCGATTCTTTCATATAGTGGATTCGAGCTATCCTTGAGAAATGGATCCGGAGCTTGATCATCATCATTGATGAAATTGATCATCGAATATGCTACCAAGATCACTTCAATCTGATGTTTCCACACCATATAGTTGTTGTAATCGAGCTTCACAGTAGCCATACTTGCCATATTTGATAATAGTAGCAACGAAGGATTGACACCATGAGTGATTGAAGAACTCGTGGTTGATCCCGTTGTTGCAGAGGATAAAGACGATGAAGAATTTGCAGAAGACGCCATTATAGGCTCTGATACCATGAAAAGGGCTCTGATATTATGAAAGAGCTTTGATATTCTTTAGAGAGAAATTCTAGAAGAAGAAGAAAGAATAGAAAAACTGAATTTCATTATCTAATAGATTACATCAGATCCCTAATTATATAGGATCATTAATCCTAACAGATTTGGAACTAACTACTCTAACAGAATACATACACGTGGACAGTATTACAACTAATTCTATACTTAAATCAGTGATGCTAAACTACAAACAAGATTACAATATTATTGCAAAACTATAAGTCGTTTAAGCTCAGTTTTATATCTCTATTGACAGAATCACCATCCTTTTTTACACTAGCAACTTAAAGATTACCTCTCTCGTCCTCCCATTATGTCCAGTCCTGAAAAGGATGAAATCCTTTTTGCCAATGTTGCTGTGGCCCTTCATGCTGTGAGTCTAGTGTTGATACGGGTTGATAATGGTATACAACGGCCAGTTTTTTATGTGAGCAAGTCACTATATGAGGCCGAGGTTCGGTATCTGCCCTTAGAGAAAGCCATCCTAGCCGTAGTGCATGGTACAAGAAAACTACCCCAGTATTTCCAAACACATACGGTCGTCGTCCTTACACAGCTTCCACTCAAAGCCGTACTCAGAAATGCAAATGTTACGGGAAGGATCGCCAAATGGGGCACGATTTTGGGGGCTTTTGACATTAAATACATGCCCCGCACCTCGGTTAAAGGACAAGTCCTGACGGATCTGGTAGCCGAGTTCACAGAGCCTTCATTAGAAGAAGTAAAAGCGGTATCAAGTATGGAGGGAAAATCAGTTGGGTTGATCTCCCAACATGGTCACTCGTCGTGGGAAGTGTACGTCGATGGTGTTGCTAATCACAAGGGTTCCAGTGTGGGGCTAGTGCTTGTATCCCTGGAGAAGATCACCATCGAAAAGTCATTAAGGTTGGACTTTCCGGCGACAAATAACAAAGCCGAATATGAAGCTTTGTTAATGGGTATGGTTATGGTTAGAAAAATGGGAGGGAAAGTCATAGAGGTATTCTCGGATTCAAGATTGGTGGTCAGCCAAGTGAGGTGGGAATTCGAGGCGAAGGATGAAAGAATGCAGGAGTACTTGAGACAGGCCAGACACCTGCAATTGGAGTTCGAATCTTTCAGTTTGTTGCACATCCCCAGAAGTGGAAATTCTCATGATGATTCCCTAGCCACCCCTGCGACCTCCTCGGCTCAAACCCTTCTGCGGGTTATCCTTGTAGAACATTTGCACAGACCTACTGAGCCACGAGGAGAAGCGGTACTGGTTCATCAGATAAGAGCAGGGCCCAGCTGGATGGACCCTATGGTGCTATTCTTGAAAGAAGATACTCTGCCTGAGGATAAAGTCGAGGCTAACAAGATACGAAGGAAAGCTGCACGATTCTGGCTGTCCGAGGACCAGAAATTGTATAAACGGTCTTTCTCAGGACCATACTTGTTATGCGTGCATCCTGAAGCAACTGAGATGCTCCTTGAGGAGCTCCATGAGGGAATTTGTGAAAGCTATACTAGAGGCAGATTCCTGGCGCACAGAGCCATCACTCAAGATTATTGGTGGCCAAAGATGCAGAGTGAAGCCTAACTGTATGTGAAAAAATGCGACTAGTGCTAGCGGTTCGCGCCAAACATACACCAGCCAGGGGGAGCCCTGAATCCACTGTCTAGCCCATGGCCATTCGCTCAATGGGGCTTAGATATCGTAGGGAAAACAAGAGATATCTACTAGTCGGAACGGACTACTTCACCAAATGGGTCGAAGCTGAGCCCCTAGCAAACATCAAAGACATAGATGCCAAGAGATTTGTCTGGAAAGACATTGTTACGCGATTTGGGGTTCCTAATACCCTCATCTCGGACAATGGCCTTCAGTTTGATAGCAATGGATTCCAAAGATACTGCGGGGAACTGGGAATTACAAACAGATATTCTACTCCTGTCTATCCCCAAGGGAATGGACAAGTGGAGACTGTCAACAAGGTTGTAGTGAACGGGCTGAAGAAGAGGCAAAGGGCAGATGGGTAGAAGAATTGCCACATGTCCTTTGGACGTACCGAACCACTCCTCAAAGGTCCACTGGGAAGACTCCGTTTTCAATGACTTATGGGGCTGAAGCCGTCATCCCCCTGGAAACTAGTCTGCCGACTTTAAGGACTAGTTCATTCAATCCGAGCAGGAACGATGACTTGCTAGGGAAAAGCTTGGATTTGATCGAGGAGAATAGGGAAAACGCCATGGTCCAGCTAGCATATTACCAGCACAAGCTTAAAATGGGGTATGATGCTAATGTCAAAGTGAGGCCATTGGCTCCTAGTGATTTGGTGCTGAGGAAGGTTATGGGTGCTGCAAAGAACCCAGTATGGGAAAAACTAGGGCCCAATTGGGAAGGGCCATACCGTATCACCTCGGTGGCTGGCATTGGTGCCTACTTCCTAGAAGATTTAGATGAACATGTAATACTACGACCGTGGAATGTAAGCAACTTAAAGAGGTATTATTATTAACAAACGCCCCCTTTTTTGTCAATATTTACCGTGTATGCGAAACCGTTGTACTTCCTTTTTACTGGTTCATAATTTTTCTAAGTGTTTAAACTAAAGCCCTGTCAGGCCTGTAGTCCTCAGACCAGCTGATACGGAAAGGTTAACACTGGTTCGCGATTTCTCTAAGTGTTTAAGCCAAAGCCCTGTTAGGCCTGCAGTCCTTGGACCAACTGATATGGAAATATTAACACTGGTTCATAATTTCTCTAAGTGTTTAAACCAAAGCCCTGTTAGGCCTGTAGTCCTCGGACCAGCTGATACGGAAAGGTTAACACTGGTTCGTAATTTTTCTAAGTGTTTAAACCAAAGCCCTGTCAGGCCTGTAGTCCTTAGACCAGCTGATATAGAAAAGTTAACACTGGTTCGTAATTTTTCTAAGTGTTTAAACCAAAGCCCTGTCAGGCCTGTAGTCTGCGGACCAGCTGATACGGAAAGGTTAACACTGGTTCGTAATTTTTCTAAGTGTTTAAACCAAAGCCCTGTCAAGCCTGTAATCCTCGGACCAGCTGATACAGAAAGGTTAACATTGGTTCGCGATTTCTCTATGTATTTAAACCAAAGCCCTGTCAGGCTTGTAGTCCTCGGACCAGCTGATACGGAAAGGTTAACACTGGTTTGTAATTTTTCTAAGTGTTTAAACCAAAGCCCTGTCAGGCCTGTAGTCCTCGGACCAATTGATACGGAAAGGTTAACACTGGTTCGTGATTTCTCTAAGTGTTTAAACCAAAGCCCTGTCAGGCCTGTAGTCCTCGGACCAGTTGATACGGAAAGGTTAACACTAGTTCGTAATTTTTCTAAGTGTTTAAACCAAAGCCTTGTCAGGCCTGTAGTTCTCGAACCAGCTGATACGGAAAGGTTAACACTGGTTCGCGATTTCTCTAAGTGTTTAAGCCAAAGCCCTGTCAGGCCTGCAGTCCTCAGACCAGCTGATACGGAAAGGTTAACACTGGTTCTTAATTTCTCTAAGTGTTTAAACTAAAACCCTGTCAGGCCTGTAGTCCTCAGACCAGTTGATACGGAAAGGTTAACACTGGTTCGCGATTTCTCTAAGTGTTTAAACCATAGCTCTGTCAGGCCTATAGTCCTCGGACCAGCTGATAAGGGAGAGTCTAATGCAAAATTTTTAAGTCTAAATTCCTCACGAATTATGTACAAACCAATTACCTCAGTTGACGTATGTACGCTACTATTAAAGCCTTGTCGTAAATTGAATGGGTAGCAAAGTTAACAAACTTGCAAATATGTCGAGTTCAAGAATAAATAAATAAATAAATAAAGTAAAATCACAATGGATAAAGGAGGGAAACAATTCATCACAAAATGGCAGTACATCTAGCATGAGGGCGGAGCTGCCCTTGCAAAAGTTTGTACACAAAAAAAAGACCCTACATCTACTTCTGCGCAGGGGGGGAACCTTCCTTGGAGTCCGTGGCCTTGGGCTTGGTATTCCCCCTGCCAGACGTGGACCTTGTGACCTTAGCATGGGAGTCCATGTCTCTAACAAGCATGTTATCCTCGGAGGGGACGTCTTTGGCCGAAGTCAAAACCTCTTCGCCACCCACAGTAAGAGCTTAGGCACCTATGGCCTGGTCAGAAGGTGGGAGAGTTAGAACAGAGGGCGGCGGGAGTTCAACTGCAATCTCTCAAATATGTTCAGGAAAGAACACGTTCTCGGTTTTTCTTAGCTTGGAGTCTGTGGGAACCCTTGCACTATTCAGAGCCTCTATCCACGACTCAGTGCAGTAATCCCTGCATACTTCAACCACCTCCTCGACTAACCTTTTTTCCATCTCCTCCACCCCTCGCTTGTAGGAAGTGGCCACAGCAGCATCCGCAGCTTCCTTAGACACCCGAGTAGCTTCTTTCGCCACATCCTTGACTCGTTGCAGCTCGGCCCTAAAATTGTTCACCAATTTCCTCTCGGTGGCCAGATTTATCTTGGTCAGTTGAAGCTGCTTGCGCTGATACTCAGCCTGGGTTTCAGCAGTCTTCAGTCCGGCCAGGGCGCTTTTTCGCTCACTGTCCACCTCTTTCAGCTTGGTGCCCAAGGCCGCATGCTCCTCCTTGAGCACACCAAGGTCTTTGTCCACCTTCCGCCGAGTATGGGCTTTTGCCTCAATCTTATGATGAGCGCCTCGTACCCACTCCTCAGCCACGTAAACTTGTTGAGTTACCTACATGGAAGGGGGCAAAGTGTTTAGAACATTAACAGAGAAGTAAACACGCATACTTACGTAAGTTTTCCCTTACCATAGCCAGGTCTCTCTTCAAAGACATGAACAGCTAGGGCTGCTTTGTCCGCCTAAGTGCATCCATATCCCTCAGGAGAAGCAGAGGTTGTTCCAAGACCTGAGCCAGATAAGTGGCATGCCCTCTGTTGGACTCCCTTATGGTGGAGTCGTAAGGAATAGGGGCCTCGTCCATCTCCATCGCGGGCCCACGTTCGCTGCTGTCGACGCACCTCCGCATCATCCCTACTATCCACAGACTTGGACCTCTTGTCTTTATGGTCCTTAGTTCTCTGCTTCTTAGCCTCTCTTTGAGGAGGCACCTCCTCCTTTTCCAGACCTTGCGATGGTCTTTTCTTCTTTGGATCCTAGTCGGCTCGCAGTGCTACGTTAGCAAGAGGAGGGGGAGGAGGCTTAGTACAAGCCTGGGACTTGGGCACCTCCGACGTAGTCGTCCCCTTGTTCCTGCCCGCCATCAAACCCCTCAAACCGGTTCTTTTTTTTGTTCCATTTCCATTTCCTCTTCGGAGTCGGAATCAACCTGAGTTACAGCCTCATTGGGAAGATGAGCGATGGAGAGCTTATCAGACTCGGTCTCGGAATCCGAGAGCTCTACCGGTTCTTCTGGCACACTCGGCGACTCGAATCAGAACTGATCTATTTCCTCGCCTAACGACAGACGAGAAGAAGCAACCCCCTCTTGAATAACTGCTACGACGGGAGGGACTTGTTGTACGGGCACTACGAGCGGAGGAGGAACTTGATGGACTGACAGTATGACTAGGGGAAGATCGTCTTGGGCCAAGAAATCTGGCTTAGACACGTTGATACGGTTAATCCGAGGGTCTCTGGCTCTGATAGCGAGTTCGACCTCTTGAAAAACCTTGGAGATAGGGACAAAGTCCAGGACCAAGTGCACGGCCCTTAATTGTCGATCTTGGCTCACGTAAATTTCTGATTGGAGCAAGTAGTTGAGCGCCACGACGTTGGTAAGACTAAGCCGAGGAGAGCTACCAACCGCCTATTTGCAAAAACAACCAAAAGATCAAGCTCAGTCAAAGCGCTAAACTCCGTTATCCAGAAAAGGCAAAATGAAGGGCATGGGTTAGGTCAAAAATCTAAGTTTCATACTGGAAGACCTAACTCTAAGGTATCCCACCTGTCTCTCTCCTTTGGGTCGGGCAGGGACGGCCATCATGCCATGCCCCCGAAGCAATGAGGTAGTCATCTTTCATCCCCTTGTTAAACCTGGGAAGACACAAAATAAGCCTGACAACGGCAGACCTAGACTTGAGGTAAAATCCCCCCTCGGCTTGTGAGTGGCACTCGTACAAGTGGACCACGTCATGCCACGTAAGTCCTAACCCAAGGCGTTCATTTAGGGCGCCAACACAGCCTAGAATCCTAAACATATTAGGTGCGCACTGGTGGGAGCACAACCTATGGTTAATGAGATAGTTGCGGGTTATCCTACCCATGGGGAGGGTCAACCCACCTTCCAAAAAGGCTATTATAGGGATAACCACCTCCCCAGCCTCTCTGTGTATGACGATTTGCTCTGGAGAGCAATATCGCAGACTGACCTTTCGAGGTATGTGAAACTTTTGTTTAAAGGCCTCTATTTTGGCCGGTGAATCTACCAAATTCTCAAATCTACCCATTTGAACGATCCTAGAAAAGGCGACTAAGTGGTATAAGCAAAGACACAGGAACTGAAATAGCCGAGGAGGCTGGCCGAGGAGAAATGGAAATCTAGAGAGTTGGAAACTTACGAAAGTAAGTATGCTAGCCTCGATCCTTTGAGAAGGATCCTTTAAGATTTTCTTAAGAAGTGAAAGTTGGAGGAACTTAGAAACTTAGGATGTCTGTGAGTTGGGGCACTAAAGTTCTTTGAAGTATCTGAAGGAGTTGCGAAATAAAAGAGGAAACAAATTCCTTTAAAAACTTATATACAGGGAGAAAAGAAGTGGGAGCAGTCCTGCTCAGAATTCTAGGAAAAATATCCACCGTAAGATGTGCGCCTCGCCGTTGGATAAGGGGACAAGACGCCGCTTAGAGCAATAACTGATAATGCACAAAACTCAAAGAGACTGAAGCAGTTATGAGGTCTGGAAAATAGCGCTTTCCCACATGTGGGCCATAGAAATGTCCAGGCTTACACCTTAAGAGCCAAAATCCCAATTCTTTTCCTCAGATAAGAGGTAAAAACCAGGATTTTGAGGGGCTATTGTGGGGACGAGGCCCAAAATTTCGTATGTTGGGCTTTGGGTCTTATTCGAGTATTCCGGCCCATCCGATGAGACACCAACAATTGGGGAACTGCAGCCCAGTTCCTCACAATCAAGGAACCACGCACGAGGAAGTGGTCCGAGAAGTATTATCTCCTCGGACACAATGACCTCCGCTCCTGTGCTCGTCCCAGCAACAAAAGGAGCCCTAATGAAAGAGCCAGTGCCAAAAGTATGACACGTAGACGCACGAAAGAGGAAAGAGCCCCAAAAGGTCTGAAGAGAACATACTGCCTCCGTATTAAATGCACCCCACCCACTTTCCTGGCCGCATTTATGTGGAATAGACTCTTGAACAGGGCCTCCTTGGTCGCCGTAACTCACAGAAAGTCCAGAAAGAGCGGCTGATGGGACAAGTGCTCAAGTGGCCAAGTAGATTGTTGACAAGTGTAGGGCAGGGATTGATTGTAAGGGGCTATATATAAGAAGAGAGTTTCTCTCAATGAAAGGGGGAGGAAAAGAAAGAAAGAGAAGAATGCTCTCCTCAGACTTGACATTTTTTCAGTTTTGCATGTATCACTCTCATGTTAACACTTGTTAATACCATACTAGCCATTAGTAGCATTGTTAATAAGAAACTGGCTCTTCAATCCATTCTCTACAAATTCATTGTATAGGGCCTACTGGGCCGAAGCCCCAATCTCTTTTGGGCCAGGGCTTAAAATTGTGCTCTTACAACAGCCATTACCATAAATAATCTGACCTACATAATGTAAACACGTGAACACTGGTAGGAGAAAAAGAGAACAAGTGAATATATATATATATATATATATATCTATGAGCTATATTGTACAGCAAAAAATAGTTGTGCATTATAACTGTAGAGCCAAATTATTTGGTTTTGGCTATACTAATGTAACCATATTTTTATATTTGGTGGTGTTAAAAATAGCAATATAATTTTTTAGCACCAATATTAATGCTCTTAAAAGAGATAAAATATGACCGTTGAATGGCCTTAAATAAGTTAATTAAAACAAATTGGCATTGGGCATTCGGAAATGCTTATTTAAGAGCAAAGAGGCTTAATAACTACCCACACAAAACCATGGCTACAACTTTGAAAGTAATACTTTTCCTACTCCCATCCCTCTACATCTTCTCACTTGTCTCAAGCCACCGGCACCACCCTCTAGACTCTCTAACCCCTTCTGAGTTCACCTTGGTCCGAACCATAGTCAATAAAATCTACCCCAGCTCAAAGCTTAACATAACTTTCCAGTACATAGGTTTGGAAGAGCCAGACAAACCAACCATCCACTCATGGCTATCAAACCCCAAGTCCAAACCCCCACCTCGCCGTGCCTTTGTGATTGCACGTCTCGATAAACAATCCCACGAGATCATAGTCGACTTATCGACCCGTGCGATAGTCTCTGATAAAGTTTACCATGGACACGGCTATCCTTTGCTTACCTTTGATGAGCAAGATGCTGCAGTCGAATTGCCACAAACATACGAACCCTATATCGAGTCTATAAAAAAGAGAGGCTTAAACTTGTCTGAAGTTGTTTGCTCAACTTATACAATTGGGTGGTTTGGAGAGTTGAAGAGCAAAAGGGTGTTGAAGCTTTTGTGTTTTTATATAGATGGAACAGTGAATTTGTATGTGAGACCAGTGGAGGGAATAACGTTGGTGGTTGATCTTGATGAGATGAAGATAGTTGAATACAATGATAGGCTTATTGTGCCTGTGCCAAAAGCTGAGGGAATGGAGTACAGGGAATCAAAGCAAAAGCCACCCTTTGGTCCTCGTTTAAATGGTGCAGCCTTGGTGCAACCTGATGGGCCAGGGTTTAAGATTGACGGGCACACTGTCAGGTCAGTCTTCTTTTTGTTTTGTTTAAATGTCTTTGTTAGAGATATTACATGGTCTAGGAAATTAAGTCTGTTAGGGTCCATTTGTTATCTCATTTCAAACTCAAAATTTTATATTTTAAATAACATTACACACATTTTTACATATTTTTTTATTCATACGTATTTTAAAAAAGTACAAACAACATTACTCAAACTACTCTATCAAACACCCTCTTAATTTTTTTTTTGTTCATTATTCAAAGTCTTTGACAGACACCTCATTTTTTTTTTTTTTGGGAGAGACCTCATTGTTAATTATGTATGTGTTTGGATTCAAGTTTGCGTTTTTGCGTTTACAAGTTTTGCATTTTTTTTAGCGCATGAACAGTAACATCACATGAATTGACTGTGTAGGAGACAAAATGCATTGTTTACACACTGTTCACAGGTCCCACGGCACTATTTACACTTTTAAAAATTATTTTGCTCCAATGTTTTCAATTTTTATTTTTCAGTTTCAACAAAAATAAGTTATATCCAAATGGACCCTATATAATATATTATATTACAATCAACTCAACCTAGGGTTTATAAATTAGACAACTCTTAAGTTATTTCTATAATTAATTTATACATTTTACGTATACATCATACAAGTGTGTTATACAAGTAAACAATGTGGGCTTAAAGCCCACATACTCTAATACACATTAACAAATACAAATTATTAGTGCCATTTTTTATGTTCTATTTTACATTCTATTAATCGCAACTTATAATATATTTATTTTCTTTTTTCCTTTTAAAGTAACTAAAGTTTAAAATAAATATTTTAAAAAATTAACCATTCTACACTAACAATTAGTGAAGTATAAAGTAAAACACAAAAAAAGAGAGGGTTAAGTTTTTATTCAACGACAGCTAATTAAGTGGCAAAACAAATAAGAGAAGATACATCGGCCAATAAGGCTCCAAAAGGCATGGAGCATAACATCTACTATAAAATGGTCATGACAAAACAAATTAATGCCATATGTCAATCTGTTTCGTATAATATTCACTTTTGGCAAGGTTTGACACTGCTCTTATTGATTGATTTACGTCTCTCTCTCTCTCTCTCTCTCTCTCTCTTAGTTTCTCTGATTATACAATGACTACTGACATTGACCAACATTTATATCAATGCTGAAAAGATGGGGCTATGGAGCTCACCAAATACTTTTGTGTTTCTTTTTTCTTCAAAAATTATAAAACCACGTAAAAATGCCACAACTTTAGGAGTAGCAGAACGTGGAGAAAATGCATGCTGCTTCTGTTATATGTGTCCTTCCTTCACATGGAGTACACTCTACGTTATGAGGTTTACCCTTATGTGAAGGGAGGACACATGCAACGAAAACAACATAAATTACCTTCAAAATGTGAGCTATAGCCCCTTGCCAAAGTGATAGATGGTGGATCAAAAACATTGGTTAATTGTCATTAAAATTGTTACTTTTTATGTGGTAGTAAAACTATTTTTTGAATAATTTTAGTACTACATAAAATATCACAATTATTATATATGCGTATTAGATTGTGATTGACTACCTGTTATTTTCACATAGAGTCACTATTTTTTCTTAACCATTCACAATCTGCAATGTGAATAGTTGTGAAACAAGTTATGGCATTTTTAAATGGTCTTATAATTTTTTTTTTAGATAGCTCACCTTATCCTAGGTTACATAGTGCGGGCAGAAATGTATCATTGAAGTTTCATGGTACGTTGAAATTGTGTCGAACTAAACAAGTTGCCTTGTAAAAGTATTACCCGATTTAGATTCAATGGACCAAAATTGTAGCAGTCCTTTTCGGTTTGATATTAAACATTTAGACATAGACTCGATCAAATAGCACATATATGTTAAAAAGCACAATATTTGGCTCCACATGCTGAGGATGTTTGCCAAAACGTTGTGAAGTTGACCTGGTCACAGCCGACTAGTTGGAAACACGTCATTCATTTGCTACATAGTTACATAAATGACTGTTCTTAGCCTTTTATATCTATGGCTTAAAGTGAAATTAGAAATATTACAAATTTTATGTACAAGTTTTTACAAAACTTATTGCAATCGTGGCCTAATTTAAAGGGTTGGGCTAGGACTACGTGTTCTTGAACCTGAAAATTTTAACAAGCATCAATATTTTTCTTTGTATTTAGTTGGGCCAATTGGAAATTCCACCTAGGATTCGACGTACGAGCTGGTCCAATAATTTCTCTAGCATCAATTTATGACCTTGAGAAGAAAAAATATCGCCAGGTTTTGTATAGAGGATTCATATCTGAGTTGTTTGTGCCATACATGGATCCAACAGAGGAATGGTACTACGAAACCTTTTTTGATAGTGGTGAATTTGGGTTTGGTCAATCTGCAGTGTCACTTAAGCCCATAGCTGATTGCCCTGCCAATGCGGTATTTTTAGATGCATACTATGCTTCGAGTGATGGTACACCAGTGAAGATATCTAATGCCTTCTGCATATTTGAAAATCATGCTGGAAATATAATGTGGCGTCACACTGAATCGGGTATTCCCGGAGAAGTTGTAAGTAATATTATTGTGATTGTTGTTGTATTGTTTGAACAAATAGTAGTTTTAGTTGACAATTTTATGGTATTGCAGATTACGGAAGTTAGGCCAGATGTGAGCCTAGTGGTGAGGATGGTCGCAACTGTGGGCAACTATGATTACATTATTGATTGGGAATTCAAGCCAAGTGGCTCCATCAAATTGGGGGTATCTTATCAACTTAAGAAATATTTTTCCAACAACACTACAAACACCAATAAATCTCATAACAAATTTTACAACTATTGAACTAGCAAATTTTGATTATAAGTATATCACTTTCAATTAGAACTATCACTGACATAATTTTTGTTGTACATCAATCATAATCTGTAACTACAATAAGTTAACAATTGTGAAATTTATTGTGACTTCAAACTTACTGTCAATTTTTCTTCAAACCTAAAATTTTTGTACTAAATGAGGTGACAGTATACATAGCAAGCTCCTATGAATTAATAGTATGTCTTCCTATTTATTTCTTTATCTCTTACTGTGAGCCTTTCTCAAATTATCTTAACAGATTGGACTAACGGGAATTCTAGAGGTGAAGGGTGTGGCATTTACTCACACAGATCAAATAAAAGAGAATGTGTATGGCACATTGTTAGCAGAAAACACTATTGGTGTCTACCATGACCACTTCTTAACATACTATCTCGACCTTGATGTGGATGGTGAAGATAATTCATTTGTCAAAAACAATTTGGAAACAATCAAAGTAACTAACCATAGCTCACCAAGAAAAAGTTATTGGACAGTAATGAGTGAAACTGCTAAAACTGAATCTGATGCCCGAATTCAGTTTGGCTTGAAACCAGCTGAGCTAGTAGTTGTGAATCCTAATAAGAAAACCAAAGTTGGGAACAATGTTGGTTATCGTCTAATTCCAGGATCAGCAACGCGCCCTCTCTTGTCGTACAATGATTATCCACAAATTCGAGGAGCCTTCACTAATAATAATGTGTGGGTTACACCGTATAACAAGTCAGAAAAATGGGCAGGAGGGCTATTTGTTGATCAAAGTCAAGGAGATGATACCTTAGCAGTTTGGAGCCTCAGGTAGTAGATAATGAATACAAATCCTCTGTTATACTTTTAAACTTTGCTAGCCAGAAATTTACAAGAAAATAATTGTTGATTATGGTAATTGTGACTAATGTTTTCTAATTCACTTTGTTTGTTTGTTTGTTATATGAATGCAGGAATAGGAAAATTGAAAACAAGGACATAGTATTATGGCACACCATTGGATTTCATCATGTGCCTTGCCAGGAAGATTTTCCAGTGATGCCAACCTTGAGTGGTGGGTTTGAACTCCGACCAACCAATTTCTTTGATAGTAATCCAGTCCTTAAAACAAGACCTCCAAATCTTGTACACTGGCCTAACTGCACCAATTAGCTATGAGATTTTACATTATAGTGTAGTAAATCAGATTCAATAATGATATCCTTTGTCATTGATTGTCATAAAATGGATAATGAATTAATCCAAATAAAAGATGAAGCTTTAGATACCATTTGGGGTTGAGTGTTTTTTTTTTTTTTTTGGTGTACAAGTTAATATGAGGGAGTATTGAAATATTAAAACAGGACCTAAAGGATATATAACTTAAAAATGGTGGGTGTATTACTACTATTATTGTTCATCCCAAAAAAACAAATTTTAAAAGCTGTAACTATAAAGATACAGATCTTAACATCCTCTTCTTTTCTCTTATTTTATTTTATTTTAATTGATCATGAAATTATCAAAATCTGATTTAAATGTTGTTATCAACAGTTAATTTAATGTCCAAGTTACATTGAAGTACATCTCTAGCTTCCCACAAATCACACAACTTAGAACCCAATTTGAAAGAATTAGATCATCCTTTTCACTCTCCTCTTCAACCCGGTTCGATTCAATGTGCCTTCTTCCACAAATTATCTCAAGTAACCAAATATATTGTAAAATGCTAATCAAGTACAAAAAATAAGTAGTACTTGGGTAACTAAAAATTTTACAATATACGTCTTACAAAAATGACGTGCTACTAATCATAAAAAAAAAAGTAATTTATACATTTCTTTATAATATTATTGAAGTGGTACTAATTACATTTATTGCCACAGCACATTGATAATAATACCTTTAGCATTTACAAAAAAAGAAAAAAAAGAAGAATGTAGAAATGACAAACTCCTAACCATTTACTCACACAAATGAGCTAGAACTAGTGGGGATCATTACAATAACAACTTCTTGAGAGCATTGCTCCTTAGATACAACATACTAGGTACAAAAAATATAGCTATCTATAAACTATAATATGCCATTCCTGAAGCTCTAAGAGGAGAAATTTGGAGCATGCGGTGTCCACTGTCCATCCTATCAGATTAACTTGATTTTTTTTTTTTTTTTTTTTGTTTGTTTAATCTTGAGCTTGACTAAAGTGTTTGTCATAGCATAATCTAGGACACATCTATGTATAGAATGGGGGAGATGGAGAAATAGGAGAGGAAAGTAGAGAAGAAGATGGAAAGAATATATTATATTCTTTTCTGTTTGCCCCTCTGCTTACTTCCTCTCATTGCCCTCCTTCCAAACATATGGGTAAAGTCATCATTTAGCTATCTTTCTAGGAAGGTAGGAAGTATCCAATTTTAAAACCAATTTTTGAGGGTAAGAAGTATCCAATTTTAAAGGTATTTATTTATTTTATTACTTGAAATTTGCTAAGACCGCGATGCTAACCACTACTTCTAAAACCAATTTCTGTTAAGAAGAGACGCATTTTAGTTTTTGCAGGACGCAAAGTCCAGCATCTATACATGTTGCAAGTGGGCATAAGAGGTTTTACAATGCGATGTTCCACAGGCTGGGCTGTCAAGCACTAATATGCTATGCTTGCACATTACAGCGACTCCTTAGGGTGACCCATAAGGCCAACAAAATTATTTTAACTAGAAAAAAGGAGAAAAAAAAAAAGTCAAAATTGGGTCCTGCATGCTTTAACTGTCCCATAGTAACCTAAAAAATGAAGAACTTATTATTGGGTCCTACATTTCCCCTTTGACAAAAGTTTTAACCAAGACCTCCAAATGTTGTACAGTGGCATAACTGCCCAACCTAATGAAGTGATTTTACATTAAAGTGTAGTAAGCTTGAGGAGTTCAATAACGTCATTGATTATCATAATATAGGTGCACAATGTATTTATATATAATATCTAAAAGTTGAAGCATAATATTTATTATTCCTATACTCCTATTAACTTATATTAGCATAGCATTTTAGTCCATTTGATCCACAATGGTCCATCTCGGTTTGCTTCAATCCACATTGCTCCATTTGGTCCAATCCATTCAACTTCAATCCATTTGGTTCATTTTAGTTACTAAAATTATTTAAAAATAAGAATTTTCGGGATGTGATGCGGTTTAGGGGAAGTAAAAAAACAATTTTTTTTTTAAAAAGAAATAAACACACATGCATATACACACAAGGAAGAGGAAAAGATGTTCTAACACAAAAATACACCACAAACTTTACTTAAAACCCAAAATCCATTGCAACTTTTAAGGGAGGGTGGAGAAAAAAAAATGACTAGTTTTTTTTTTTTTTTTTTGGAGAAATTAACTGTATATTCTACTAATTAAGAAGAACATAGAGATGACTTTTTTTTTTTTTTTAGTAATAAAAAAAAGGAGAAATATAGAGAGATAAGGTTTAAAGAAAAAAAATAAATGGTCTTTTTATTATTATTATTATTATTTTATAAGATAAAATTTCTACTCTAGCCTAATCTAAGTGTATATGTGTGTGAAACTTCCTTCTGGAGACTTGAATTCCAACCCTTACCCCTCATACCCCACAAATACTTATACTTGTGGAGTGACCATCGCACCACAAGTATATGTGTGTGAAACTTCTTCTTAGAAACTTGAACTCCAACCCTTACCCCTCACACCCTACAAACAGTTATACTTATGGAGTGACTATCGCACCAAGGGTATGCGATGGTAGCATTTGTTTAGAATAAATTTTTTAGCAATTAATGGCATAGGCTATGCTAATTAATGTGAGAGAGAGAGAGAGAGAGAGAGAGAGAGAGAGAGAAGAACATAAATGGTTATTTTTTTAAATAAGGAAAGTAAAAACATATATAAATGGTCATTTTTTTAGCATTTGTTTAGAATAATTTTTTAGCAATTAGTGGCATATGCCAATTAACAAGGAGAGAGAGAGAGAGAGAGAGAGAGAGAGAGAGAGAGAGAGAGAGAGAGAGAGAGAGAGAGAGAGAGAGAGAGAGAGAGAGAGAGAGAGAGAGAGAGAGAGAGAGAAGAAGAAGAAGAAGAAGAAGAAGAAGAAAACACAAATGATTAGTTTTTTTTTTTTTAATAAAAAAAACGATATTAATTTTTGTAATTATAGTATTAAAAAAAGTATATATGTCATCATTTATGTTTGGAGAAAGTGACAATGGCATCATCTATATATATATATAAAACCGAAACTTTTGGAGCTTCTACAATTTTCCACGTCAGCACAATATTAAATAATAATAATAATAATAATAATAATAATAATAAAACTTTTCTAAACCCTAAACCGATGCTCTGCTTCTCTATATTAAAAACCCTGCTTCTCTATACTAAATAAAAAACACGTCAGCACAATATTAAATAATAATAATAATAATAATAATAATAAAACTTTTCTAAACCCTAAACCGATGCTCTGCTTCTCTATATTAAAAACCCTGCTTCTCTATACTAAATAAAAAACGACTAGAGAGAGATATATAAAGAATAGAGAGCATTTGTGACCGTGAAACACACAGATAGAAATCTGATAAGATGCAGAGACTGTTGGAGAGAGAAACTTGAGGGAGGCTTCTTCACTCAGTAAGTTTAATTTTCTGGGTTTTGTTTTTGTGCACTCATGAGTTTCAGTTTCATGTTCTGTTCTATTCTATTTTGTTTTTTATTTTTATTTATTTGGCTTGAAATCTGGGTTATTAGACAAGAAGAGAAGGTAGTGGAGCAAACACAGGCTACGAAGGGAAAAGATATTTCAAATCCACAATGTTTCTGCTCTCTCTCTGTGAATCTTTCTATTATTTGCCTTTTGTTTTTCGGTTTTTGATCTTAGTTTCATATTCTAGGGTTTTTAGGTTTATTGTGTTTATGCGATCAAAATTTGGGCAATCCTGATTGATTTATAATCTGGGTTTGCTTTCATTTGATTAAAAAATGGGACTTGGGGGGGGGGGGGGGGTTGTGGGGGGGTGTATTTTAAACATTTTTTAGATGATTGCTGGGTTCAACTCAATAGAGACTCTAAGCTATATGTGTTGCACCGTTACCCTTTTTCCTTTAAATTATTAGTTTATTTGTCTTTAAAGGGTCACATTCTATTTTATTGGTATAATTAATTGTACTTCTATCAAAGTACAAAAAACTTCGAGAGTAAAAATTTTAAGCTTCAATAATTTATTAGTTCTAAGTAGTTAAATAACATTTCATAAATTCTGTCAATCCTTTTTAACAAAATATTAATTCTGGCAGGGAAATTTGGTATCTAATGCTTCGACGTTTCCCTCTGGAATAAAGGCATTGGCAGATTATGTCCATAGTAAAGGGTTGAAACTTGGGATCTATTCTGATGCTGGGTAATGATTTCGTGAATCAAATTTTTTTTTTTTTTTTTAATTAACAATGTAGTAATGTATAATAATTTTAAGTACCAAAAATTTTGTTCATCTCCACAATCTATATATTATCAGCCAGTGTTTCTCAAAAAAAAAAAAAAATATATATATATATATATATATACACACATATCTCTATGTAGAAATGAGACATGCAGTAGACAAATGCCCGGATCACTAGGTTATGAGGAACAAGATGCAAATACTTTTGCTTCCTGGGTAAGATTAATTCCTTTATAAAAGTACTGATTCTTAAGTACTAATTTCAATTTTCGCTTAATTTCTGATTGTTACTAAGGGGTTTTGTGTTTTTTTTTAGGCTAACTTTATAATCTACTTGATAATTTAATGTGCTTTTGATTTTAATCCTATCAGGGGGTTTCTCTACTTGAAAAAAGGGTCAAAATTAGTGAAGATTTGATTGGTTGATTTATAATCTGGGCAATTTGGGTTTCATATCTATGAATCATTGTCTGATTTTTATTTTACTCCTCCCTGATTTGATTGTTTTAGTCAAAGTTGTTATTTCTCTTGAAAAAAAAACAATTTTGGTATTTTCACGCTGTGTGAAGTCCTTGCTTTTTATGAATACATGTATATGATGTTTAATGCTTCCTCTAACTTTATAGAGCCTACATATAAACCATTCACCAACTGAACACTTCTCCTAAATTGTGTGAAATCCACCTGTTAGGGGCTTGAGTGAGTTTGGATGATACCATGGTGTTATATTAATTAACAACAAATTTGAAACAATAACCTCTGTTTTGATGCTGAAAAGAAATGCAAGCCTTTTGTTGTAAAATTAGTCGTTGTCATGTTCTAGAGTTGGTCATGATAAATACCTACAAGCCTTTACTTTTAGTTGTAGAGAAATTATGAATCTATTGACTATCGAACTATTTGACTAAGGCAAATAACATTAGGCCTGATAATGGATTCTTCTTTGCATGTTTCCCTCATTAGGCACATCTCTTAGTCCTGTTTAGTTGTTCATGAATCAAAACCATTTATATTTTGTATAATACTGCATTCACAAATTGTCACTGTAGTGGATAGAATGACTTATTTTTTTAAAATTGTAGGTTTGGAGATGTGTCATAGTACGCATTCTTTGGCAAAGATGTTGAGTTGGGGGGTTGCCATTTTTCGTCGCTTGGAGTTTTTAAAATGGTTAGTGATGTTTTTAATATAATTTTAGGATTTTCCCTCTTACCTGTTTTCTTTATTTGGCCATTGGGTTTACTAATCTATTTAAATTGTGTTCTTTTAATTTAAGGTTTTTTGAGCCAGGTTTGATCTTATCTAAATAAAAAAGTTTTTGAGCATGGTATGCTTCTTTAGTATTAGATATTAATTTCTGCGTGTCAATGTCTTTGTTACTATTTTATTTGTATATTTAGCTACTATAGTTTCTTTTCTTTTCTTTTTTTCTTTTTTGGGTTTCTTTTTTGCATGTTATATAGTTTATTTGGAGTTTGATATTAGAATTCATGTTTGTTTTATGTAGTTTGTTTTAAATCTAACCGACATATGTAAAGGGTTTGTGATGTTTCCTTCCTTAGAGGTATAGAGCATGTGTATGCACGCTTTACATGAAACTGTAATTTGTGTATACGCAAATTTTACTATCAATAGAAAATTTTCTGCTGCGATTGTTTAAATATGAGCCATGAAAACAAGTTTGAGTAAAAAGTTGTGTCAATAAGAGGGTGTTTGAACCTAGCCAATATAGCTATAATGTTATATAGATTTTGTAGATATTCTTAGTTTAGTATGAGATTTTAGTAGCATAATAGTGTTCAATACATAAAATTAAATTCATTGCTTTTCGTATGTTCAACTTTTCACAGCATAATTAAGCATAATCCTCACATGAAGCTTTTTTTTTTTGGTGTGGATATTGTGCTTTTTGCCAGGCACAGCTGAGGACTGAACCTATAGAGTTTAGAGGCTGGCTACAAATTCCAGCAATAACAAAGTGAAAAGGTAGAGCTGTGTTTTTTCTTCTTCCATATCTATTTTTGAAGCATATTTTGTGAGACTTCACTGTGATCCAAGCTAATATATTGATTATTGAATCTAATAGGCAAACAGTGGGTTATTTTTCATTGCCTTTTTGCCTTTGAAAAGTGGGGGGATTTGCTTTGCAGGAACCAGTTTTCACAATTAATTTAATTGTAAGAACTGATCACTTCACTATTAATGAGTACTACTGTGAAATTTGAGGGTGCTTAGACCAGGGAAAGGATTAAGAGGGTCACGTATTGATAAAAATAAAGAATAAAGGATTAACAACGTTGAAGGGGTTATTGATACATGATTCTTAGTTTAGTATGAGATTTTAGTAGCATAATAGTGTTCAATACATAAAATTAAATTCATGGCTTTTCATATGTTCAACTTTTCACAGCATAATTAAGCATAATCCTCACATGAAACTTTTTTTTTTTTGGTGTGGATATTGTGCTTTTTGCCAGGCACAGCTGAGGACTGAACCTATAGAGTTTAGAGGCTGGCTACAAATTCCAGCAATAACAAAGTGAAAAGGTAGAGCTGTGTTTTTTCTTCTTCCATATCTATTTTTGAAGCATATTTTGTGAGACTTCACTGTGATCCAAGCTAATATATTGATTATTGAATCTAATAGGCAAACAGTGGGTTATTTTTCATTGCTTTTTTGCCTTTGAAAAGTGGGGGGATTTGCTTTGTAGGAACCAGTTTTCACAATTAATTTAATTGTAAGAACTGATCACTTCACTATTAACGAGTACTACTGTGAAATTTGAGGGTGCTTAGACCAGGGAAAGGATTAAGAGGGTCACGTATTGATAAAAATAAAGAATAAAGGATTAACAATGTTGAAGGGGTTATTGATACATGATTGCATGTCATAACACTGAAGATATGGCCCTCGGTAGTACATTGGAGATTTTAAAATCCATTGCATAATATTTATTTGCACTTGAATGTCCAAGCAATTTGATCGGTAGGATATGGGCTTAGATAGTAGATTTGGAAGCACTGATACATACATGTTTTGGAATTTTTGCTGTTAAATTGAAGTTTTGCAATGATTTATAACTGTTATGCTACTATTTGAAAGTAGAGTAATAGACAATTTCTAATAATGTCCACTTTCATTTAGTGTTTTCACTTTTTCCATGTTGAAAGATATCAAAACGCTGTTTTCTTCCATTGTTGTTATGCAATTACTTGCTAGGATGTCAATGCCAGTTTCAAAGCCATTTAAAATAATAATCATGGAAAGAGTATTCCACTTTACTTGCATTTTTTTAGTACTTTCTAGAGGATCCCTGATTTACTAAAGCCATACTTTTTTTTTTTTTTTTTTTAATTTCAGAGAGGCTCCTCATAACTGGAGCGCATGCACAGGATTTGATATCTTTGGATGGTAGAAAAGTTTGTAAATATGGAACTCGGAGAAGATAGCTCCAGGTTTGTGTTGGAATCTGTCATCATCATCTTCGGTATTCTTTTCTGCGAATCAGTCACCGTTCTTCTCTCCTAGATCACCAACATGTCATTTATCAGAATCCAAACAGTCCAACAGTCAATGTGATGGCATTCGTTCAAGTATTGATCCTCTTAAACTTTATTAGGATGAAAATATGCCAAGCCTTATGGAAAGGAAAGTGCGTTCTGTTAGGAATTTTTTTTTTAATTATATCCAATTAACTTGCAAAAGATCGAGGATATGAGAATGCAATTTGTAGATCTATTATCAAGCACTGAATTTGTAGATTTTCAATTTTTCTATTTTCAAGTGCAAGTATTCCTTCCCCTTTCTCAATTTGGTTTTTTTTTTTTTTTTTTTTTTTTTTTTTTTTTTTTTTTTTTTTTTTTTTTTTTTTTTTTTTTCTTTTCATAACACTTTAAAACACCATTTTATTCAAAAGAAATCTAATCGAGTTTGTGGCTGGTGCAACTTTTCTTCTTTATTTCCTTTTTAATTTAACCATTTGAATAATTGTATAATATATTTTTCCAAAGTAGGATTTACTCTTTATGATATGTGCATAGGTTTACAACCAAAACATCTGTGATTCAAAGAAGTTCTGCACAATCCTTTGGGCTGAACACTACCCAAATGTAGTGCAGTGCAAAAGAAGAGGAAAGAGAACATCAATCTACAATAAAAAAGTTGGGAAAGTTGACATTCATCGTACATCCTTCAATGGAATGGTTTTATCTCTTTCCTCTACCATAGATTGTTTTATTATAAAAGTGAAAATGACCTGTTTTTTATGCAAACAAATGTGCAAGATAACATAGATTATATTGGTGGTGAATGGTATATTTAATTGCAGTTGAGCATTGTATGAAGGCATAACCATAGCATTTTGTTTTTTTTTTTTTTAATGCCAAGTTATAGTAGCAAAATAAATATTTTTATTTTTTATTGAACTATCCCGTGCATCGCACGGGTTAGCGACTAGTAATATATATAATGGAGCGATGCAGTTTGTGGGAAAGGAAAAAATAAATAAATAGATGGTTAGTTTTTTTTTTTTTTTTTTTTTTTTTTGAGAAATTAACTGTATATGCTACTAAATTAAGAAGAGAGATGAGGTTAAGGAAAGTAAAAACAAAAATTGTCATTTTTTTAGCATCTGTTTATTATAAGTTTTTAGCAATTAATGGCATATGCTAATTAATAAGGATCAAGATAGATATTTTTTGAGAAGAAAATAGAAAGAGGTAAGGAGAAGAAGAAAAAACATAAATGGATAGTTTTTTTTTTTTTAAGATATTAATTTTTCGTAATTATGGTACTAAGAAATCATATATTTTATGTTATTTTTTTGGTTAAAATACAAAGTGCATGCTCTAAGTTTGATTGAAATTCATTTCAGTCCTCTAACTTTCATTCAATTGAGTTCTCTAAGTTCAAAATTATTCAATTTAGGCATTTTTTCCCAATTTAGTTTTAAAAAATTGCCATTAAGTATGCAAATAACTACTAAAAAAATTTTTGTTTTTAAAAAAAATTCTTACATAAAAAATCTATAAAATAATTTTATTAATTTTATATATTTTTTCATGTGGAAATTATATTTTGCAAGGAAAATTTATAACAAAATTGGATAGATCATCCTGAATTGAATAAATTTGAAACTTAGAAGACTTAATTGAGTGAAAGTAAAGTTTGAGTACTAAAATGAATATCAACCAAGCTTAGAGGATGCAATTTGCATTTTAGCCTTTTTTTTTTTTTGGGTGGTGAAATCAACTGTATATACTGCTAATTAAAAAGAAGAGAGATAACATTTTTGTAAAAAATAAAAACAAGAAGAGAGAGAAATATAGAGAGATAAGGTTTAAGGAAAGTAAAATCATAAATGGTCAATTTTTAAAGTATTTTTTAGAATATGTGCGCGGCAAATATGAGACTTCTATGGGCCACGTCTCACTTAGGCTCACAACCTATTTGTGTGGTGGGATAGGAATTCCTACACTGGATCGTTCGCGGTTAGGAGACTCAATGAGATCACTTTTCTCTCCTTTTTAGAGTAACTCTTCACTCCCTCTATTTTCTCTCCTTCCTCTCCATTTTTTCCAACCCCTCTTCCTCCTTTGATTCTCCTATTTATAGTAGTTTACTAGTAGAGTGATCATAACTATCTCAGTCCTGATTCTTCAACCCAAGTCCGTTGAACAAGTCCGGATACATCACGTCAGCTCCACTGCCCTGGTCTATCATCACTCTCTTTACCAAGAAACCGTTTATCCAAGCGGTAATTACTAACGCGTCCTCATGTGGTTGTATCGTTCCCTCTAAATCGTCTTCTCCGAAAACAAGAGCTTCCCTCATGCATTTTGCTTTTTTCTCCACTAGCTCCTCGTCCGGTGATCCTTTCACGGGCGCGACCGCTAACACCCCCTTTTTTGTCGTGGCCTCACTCTTCGGCGGCAAGAGGATCATCTCAATTATCCTGAGCGGTGGTGGGATATGGTTTCCCCTCGGTCGACCATCTTGGCCGATTCCTTGGTCACCGGGGTTTACTACGAATTCCTTTAGGTGCCCTGCCCTAACTAGCTGTCTCAAATGATCTTTCAGCACCCGGCATTGCTCGGTGGTGTGCTCTTTGTCCTTATGATAAGTGCAGTACAGGTTCTGATTTCACCGGGATGGATCGCCTCCCATCTTACTCGGCCACCTGAAGTACGGCTCGTTCTTGATTCGTTCCACAATCTGGTGCACTGGTTCCTTGAACGTTGCATTCACCTCCCCCGTTTGCCAAGCCAGTTCGTGAACCCTTAAATCCTTCCGGGGTCTTGGCTGAAATCCTCCCTGCCAAGGACGATTTATTAACGGGGCCTTACCTTTGCTTTGCAACCGATCATCTTCCAAGCGTTTATATTCTTCGATACGTCTCATGAGCTGCCTCATGTCTTCGAGCGACTTCTTTGTAAGTGACTCTCTTAGCTTGGAATCCTCTGGCAACCCCATCCGGAAGGTGCTTGCTGCGATCTTTTCGTTTTCCCCGCCTATCTCATTGTAAAGCTCACAATATCGGCTGGCATAGCTACGAAGGGTCTCTCCTACCCCCATCTTCATTGATAATAAAGTGTCAACTGGTTGCAGCACTCGGCTACATGTTACGAACCAAACAACGAACTCCTGGATCAACTCGGCGAAGAAGTATATGGATCTCTTCTGCAGTTTGTTAAACCATCTCAGAGCAGTTGGGCCCAGGCTAGAGGGAAATACTTTGCACATCAGCGCGTCATTGTGCGAATGCAGGGACATCATGTAAATATAATGGCTGACGTGCTCAACCAGGTCCGCTTTTCCGTTGTAGATATTGAACGAGGGGCACGGAAACTTGTTCGGCATTGTGGCATGCTCAATATCGTCCGAAAAGGGGGACCGAGCTACCCTGCGCAAGGCGCGGCTCATTGCGTCCATGGCGGCATTACGTGGTCATTGCTCCTCGGGCGAGTCAGATCCCCGATCCATGTGCCCCTGCGACCGTGATCGTTCTTGACGACGATAGGATTCCCGTGAATGGAATTTGTCCCGGCGGTGGTGGGACCCTTGTGAACGTGATCGTTCCCTCCTCCGATGGGACCCAGACTGGCTGGACCCTGTTCCCCAGTGCTCTCCCCGGGCTCTGGCCCTCCTATCCCAATTTTCACGATCTCTCTTTTGTCGTCCGTCATCTGCTTCTAGTTCGAAATCTCTCACCTGCCTTCGTAATCGCTCAAGTTCTTCATCTCTTTCATCGAATCGCCTGTGCCCCGAGGTGTTCGATATCGTTCGCTGCGTCTGGTATGACCCCTCCCTAAGGCTGGACATCTCCTCTAATTCGCTGCCCCTGTCTTCACGCCTCTTTTGCCTTCTTTCCCGCCAAGAGGATCCCTGGGAGGATCCCACCGAACCACTTGTATCTGTGCTCACTAAGTGTCTTCCGAACATGGTCTCGTACGCAAGTCTCGGTCGAACTACGGCTTTGTAGGCGGTCCCCACAGACGGCGCCAATTGTGCGCGGCAAAGATGAGACTTCTATGGGCCACGTCTCACTTAGGCTCACAACCTATTTGTGTGGTGGGATAGAAATTCCTACACTGGATCGTTCGCGGCTAGGAGACTTAATGAGATCACTTTTCTCTCCTTTTTAGAGTAACTCTTCACTTCCTCTATTTTCTCTCCTTCCTCTCCATTTTTTCCAACCGCTCTTCCTCCTTTGATTCTCCTATTTATAGTAGTTTACTAGTGGAGTGATCATAACTATCTCAGTGTCAATGGATTGAGAGGTCCAATCTCGTGAGGGATTAGTGGGGGTTTAGGTGGGAGTGGCTTTGGGAATGATCCCTATTATAGCGAACGTGTACGGCAGCGGTACTCCCAAGATACCACCGGGCAATCCTATTACTGTGTGTCCGGAGTAAATATAGTAATGTTCGGCACAACAAGCCGGGCAACTGCCTTAGCAGTTACATTTGTGCTTGGCAAAAAGGGGTTGGGTCCACGGATGGTGTTTGGGCCGGGCCTGTTCGTAGGTGGGCTTGGATTGAGGCCTTGGGGGCACCGGATGTTAGGCCCATGGCCCTCATTGTTGGCCCAAGGCCCAAATCACATAGATAGACCCGCACCATCTGGGCCTGTACATAATAATTTTTTTAGCAATTAATGGCATATGCTAATTATTAAGGAGAGAGAGATAAGGAGAAGAAGGAAAAACATGGATGGTTAGTTTTTTAAAGACACTAATTGTTATAATTATTTTTTTTTGAGAAGATAATTGTTGTAATTATATGTTATTAAGAAAACATAAGAGTCATCATTTTATGCTTGAAGAAAGTGACACAGCATCATTGTGGGAATCAACCAGTTTTGGAGGTCCAACTTTTATAATATAGCATACATAGATAGATAAATTGTCAACTTTATGTTGTGTTGAGACTAAAAATTTGAAAAAATATTAGAAATTTTAAAATGGTGGGATATAAATTTATGAAATTTTCATTCTAATCAATTAAGCTTTTATTATTTGGTTGGGAATATCTTTAAAAAAAAAAAATTAAGGTATTAAATTAGCTATAACAAATTATGGTAAATGAAAATGACAATGAATTTGGGACATTGATGGTATGGTATCATAATATCAGTAGTGATGATGATACTGGAATTAATGATAATAGTTTGTGGTAGGTGGGTGGAGGCAATGACAATGGTGATGATCGATCAATAGGCAATTCTCAATTGATCGAAAGAGAGAGAGGGTCAAGAAATCCAAAATAGTCTTTAACTTGAGTTGAATCTTGGACTTGCACTTATATATCAATATTACAACTCAACAAAATTTACATTGTAGTAACGCTACATGTATAACAAATTTTACAATTTTTTTCATAATTTGTTGAGCTAACAAATTATAATTGATACAACATCATTCCTACATGAATCACTTTGATGTGAAATTCTTTGTGTTCTTAGACTTGTAGTTTACATCGTCATAAATTATTTTTGTCAAACACTAAACCTAACCCAATTATATGTTTGTAAGTATAGTAAATATGGTAGCTCACCATATTTACCAATAAAGGATAACAAGAGTAAGTTAAATTGATTATTTATTAATATTAAATCCATTCATTGACATAAGAAAACTTTACGCAAATCATGCATTGACTAAAATTGTTAAAGAAATGCTTATTTAAGAGCAAAGAGGTTTAATAACTCTCCACACAACCATGGCTACAACTTTGAAACTAATACTTTTCTTTCTCCTATCCCTGTACATCTTCTCACTTGTCTCAAGCCACCGGCCCCACCCTCTAGACCCTCTAACCCCTTCCGAGTTCACCCTGGTTGGAAACATAGCCCATAAATTATACCCCAGCTCAAAGCTCAACATAACTTTACAGTACGTAGGTTTGGACGAGCCAGACAAACCTGCCATCCTTTTATGGCTATCAAAACCCAAGTCCAAACCACCACGTCGCCGTGCCTTTGTGATTGCACGTCTCGATAAACAATCCCACGAGATCATAGTCGACCTAGCGACCCATGCGATAGTCTCTGATAAAGTTTACCATGGACACGGCTATCCTTTGCTTACTCTTGATGAACAAGTTGCTGCAGTCGAATTGCCACAAACATACGAACCCTATATCGAGTCTATAAAGAAGAGAGGCTTAAACTTGTCTGAAGTTGTTTGCTTAACTTATACAATTGGGTGGTTTGGAGAGTTGAAGAGCAAAAGGGTGTTGAAGGTTTTGTGTTTTTATGTAGATGGAACTGTGAATTTGTATGTGAGGGCAGTGGAGGGAATAACGTTGGTGGTTGATATTGAAGAAATGAAGATAGTTGAATACTATGATAGGTTTATTGTGCCTGCAGTGCCAAAAGCTGAGGGAACGGAGTACAGGGAATCAAAGCTAGAGCCACCCTTTGGTTCTCGTTTAAATGGTGCAACCTTGGTGAATCCTGATGGACCAGGGTCTAAGATTCACGGGCACACTGTCAGGCCAGTCTTCTTTTTATTTTATTTAAATGTCTTTGTTAGAGATATTACATGAACTATGAATTTATTTATTTTTTGTAATTCAAAGTCATTGACCATGTTCCACTCGAACACGAGTACGGGTATGAATACGAAGGACGAAATGGGTAAATAGCCATAAAACCCCAACTATGTAGTTAGTTGTTAACAGTTTCAAACTATATTTTTTTGTAGCATTTCGAGTCTAAGAGGCTCGATTTAGGGGATATAAATCGAGTCTTTGAGAGTCAATTTTGATACTTTGAACTCGTCTCAGCTGGTACTTTTTCAACGTGGTGTCCACGTAGAAATCAAGTATCTGACACTCGATTTCTAAGCCCATATATAAACCACAGCCACAAGAACCAAAGCCAGAAGAAAAAAAAAAAAAAAAAAAAAAAAAAAAAAACAGCTCAGGCCGACGCGAGCCCCAGGTCGCGCTGCGACCTGGGTTTCCGGGTTTCTTTTTTTTTTTTTTTTTTTTTTTTCTCTGATGAACACATAAGCGCGACCTGGGTTTTTGGGTTTCTTTTTTTTCTCTGATGAACACATATGCGACCTTCTGTTTCTGGGTTTCTTTTTTTTTTCTTTTTTTTTTCTCTGATGAACACATATTGGTATTTGAGCTTGATCTTTTTCTGGGTTTTTTTTATTTTATTTGAGCTTGATCTTTTTCTCTGATGAACACATATGGGTATTTGATCTTGTAGGGACTCAAAATGTAATGGACCCATCACAATAAAATTTATAGAGAAGTGGGTTTAAGGGTTTGGCCTCACCGAAGTGTACAATGGCAGGTGTAAAGTTGATAACCATAATAATGGATCATATGAACTTCCTAGGAATATTGGGAATTTGGCTAAGTGTTTGCCATGCATATTTGTCCTCGGCTCAGGCCGAGGATCTATTTTTCTTCGAACTTCTCCTTTTTTCCCCCCCTCTTCCTTTGTTTAGAATCTTGCTAGTTTATATAGTCTTATTTTTGTTGATCTTGACCATCCACTTGTCAATCATCTGATCGTCGTGTACAGGAGTTTGTCACATCATCTGTAGTTTACAGGCTTTATGTTATTTCCCAGCCGTCTTTGCAGACTTTCTATTAGTTGTAGTAATCGAGGCAACTGGGCTTGCTGGTCATATCACCATTAAAACGGTCAGGATGTTGGTGGGATAGTTTCAATGGATGAGGGATGTTTTTCCCTTTATCAAAAGTCGGTGTGCCGAGGATGTGTCATCCTCGGCGAGGCCTTGGGTGACCTGGGCTCTATCATATTGTACTCGGCTTAGCACTATCCTTGGCGCGGGCCTTGGGCCGCACATAATGGGCCAGCGTGGTTAGCGTAATAGGGCCCCACAATAGCCCCTCAAAATTCTGCTGCACGTCCCCCTGGGCGGGGAGGAGGATTTTGACCTCCTCGGCGTTTTTCCTCGGCCTGTTGGCTCTACTTTGTCGTCAGTGCTATCGCTTTTGTAGCCGTTTTTTACAGTTTTCTTTTCGCGCAGAGTGTCACCCGAGGATGGTTGGGCTTGGGTTGTTTGCACTATAGTACTCAGTTTCTCACGATTTTTTTTGTCTCTGACAGGATTTGTTTATTCGATACCTAAAAACGGGATTGGCTTTGCCTCAGTTTTTAGCTCATGACCCGTACGAGAGCCCTGGTTTTGATCAACGTTTGCATGGCTTCATAATGATTGATTCCCATAGAGGTTTAGGTTAGAAATTTGCACAAGACCTCAATTTTTCTTAGCGTTTATTCTTTCACGGGGAGATTTTCTTCCTACTGACCTGAGGTCTTTGATCCTGCAATGCTTTAAGCTTTATTTAGTGCTTGGTTTTCCTTGAGGCTTGGGTCCGAGGACCATGCAATGCCTTAGTTCTGCTTAACGTTTAGCTTTCATGATGACATGTTATTCTTGCTGGACGTATCGGGTTTCTCGATCTCATTTAGCTATCTGAAGTATTTGGTTTTCCCATGAGGCCTGGGTCCGAGGACCATGCAGTGCCTTGGTTCTGTCCAGTACCTAGTTTTCCATTTTTAATCATCTGAAGTATCTGGTTTCCCCATGAGGCCTGGGTCCGAGGACCATGCAGTGCCTTGGTTCTGTCCAGTACCTAGTTTTCCATTTTTAATCATCTGAAGTATCTGGTTTCCCCATGAGGCCTGGGTCCGAGGACCATGCAGTGCCTTGGTTCTGTCCAGTACCTAGTTTTCCATTTTTAATCATCTGAAGTATCTGGTTTCCCCATGAGACCTGGGTCCGAGGACCATGCAGTGCCTTGGTTCTGTCCAGTACCTAGTTTTCCATTTTTAATCATCTGAAGTATCTGGTTTCCCCATGAGGCCTGGGTCCGAGGACCATGCAGTGCCTTGGTTCTGTCCAGTACCTAGTTTTCCATTTTTAATCATCTGAAGTATCTGGTTTCCCCATGAGGCCTGGGTCCGAGGACCATGCAGTGCCTTGGTTCTGTCCAGTACCTAGTTTTCCATTTTTAATCATCTGAAGTATCTGGTTTCCCCATGAGGCCTGGGTCCGAGGACCATGCAGTGCCTTGGTTCTGTCCAGTACCTAGTTTTCCATTTTTAATCATCTGAAGTATCTGGTTTCCCCATGAGGCCTGGGTCCGAGGACCATGCAGTGCCTTGGTTCTGTCCAGTACCTAGTTTTCCATTTTTAATCATCGATTTTATCTATGTATCCGTAACCGTTTTAATTCTTGCCGCGTTTTACACTAAGCATTAAGTAATTACAATTTCCAAGCAGAATAATAATAATAATAATAAATGCTGAAGTTGGTAGAGGATAAGACCTTGCCGTGTTTTGCTTCTTCGTTTGGTGGGATTCTTCAGATAACGAGGCGTCTTTTGGGTTGTCCGGGTGAGGCGTTCTGACGCTTCGGTGTCTTCCCGTTTAATGAGGCGTCCCCTCATTAATACTGACCATGGATTGATGAGGATCTAACGGTTGGCAAGCCCCTTGGAAATTGGGGCGGCATTATTGTCTCCGGAAATCTCTCCCTGGGATTCATTGCGGATTTGGCCTTCATCAATGTTCCTCCCACTATAAAAGGCGTTCCTAGGGCGAACCTCCCCTTCACATTTGACAAATACTCGTTCTGAAACTCCCCAAAAACACATCACCCAAAAATTCTTCAAGGCGCAATCATTCGAGCCCCTTCGCATGAACTGGCCCTGGAAAAGGGCGCTCCAGAGAATGCATAGCCCCCATCAGGAGCCGAGGATGGCATTCCAATTCTGGCCGCCACGCTGGTGTGGAGGTAGGGGAGATCCGGAGATTCTCCTTCTTTTCAACCTAACCGGGGACACAGCCCTCCTTACCACCTGGAGGAGGATCCGGGCAGAACGTAACCTCCCTCTCTTGGGCACGGGTCTTTGACCCCCCAAGCAGGCTACAGCGGGGGTGGGAGGGAAATCAGGCGGAACCCAGAAGTGGGGCCGCCCTGTGCCGCGACCCCTTCCACCTCCTCTGTAGCTCTTCTTCCCTCAAATCCGTCTTCTCTCTTCTCTTTTTGCTCCTCAACGAGCCTTCTTTTCTATCCTCTGTTCCTCTTTTGTTCCTCTGCCAACTTTCTTTCTTTCTTTTCCTTCTCTCTTCCTTCACTTCTTTTGTAATATTTGTTCTTCATCTCTTCTTTTCTTCATCTCTTCCTCTACTCTCCTTTTCTATCTTCTGTTCTTCTGCCATTGTTGCTCTCCACCCTTTGTTCCTCAGTCAGCTTCGTTGTGTGTATGCTTTTGTAGTTCGCTTTAGAACAAGCCCCCTGGGCATTACTTGTAAGAGATGTAGTTTTACTTCATATATGAATAAAAAAAAGTAGATTTATTTCACTTGTTGTCTTTCTTTTTCTTTCTTTTTCGCATATTCTTGTTCTTGTAATTGTTGACTTCTGAATCATTGTTGTTGCAGTAGATTGTACTGTTTTTTGTATATTATTTCTGAAAGTGCTGCTCTTAATTTCTTTACATCGACCATCGCACTTGCCAGCGCACAAATCCTCCCCACAGACGGCGCCAATTGTAGGGACTCAAAATGTAATGGACCCATCACAATAAAATTTATAGAGAAGTGGGTTTAAGGGTTTGGCCTCACCGAAGTGTACAATGGCAGGTGTAAAGTTGATAACCATAATAATGGATCATATGAACTTCCTAGGAATATTGGGAATTTGGCTAAGTGTTTGCCATGCATATTTGTCCTCGGCTCAGGCCGAGGATCTATTTTTCTTCGAACTTCTCCTTTTTTCCCCCCCTCTTCCTTTGTTTAGAATCTTGCTAGTTTATATAGTCTTATTTTTGTTGATCTTGACCATCCACTTGTCAATCATCTGATCGTCGTGTACAGGAGTTTGTCACATCATCTGTAGTTTACAGGCTTTATGTTATTTCCCAGCCGTCTTTGCAGACTTTCTATTAGTTGTAGTAATCGAGGCAACTGGGCTTGCTGGTCATATCACCATTAAAACGGTCAGGATGTTGGTGGGATAGTTTCAATGGATGAGGGATGTTTTTCCCTTTATCAAAAGTCGGTGTGCCGAGGATGTGTCATCCTCGGCGAGGCCTTGGGTGACCTGGGCTCTATCATATTGTACTCGGCTTAGCACTATCCTCGGCGCGGGCCTTGGGCCGCACATAATGGGCCAGCGTGGTTAGCGTAATAGGGCCCCACAGATCTTATTCTGGATTCTTTTTCTGGTAAATGAGAGACTTGAAGACTTCAAAATTTTTCAAATTTGTCTGGTTTATAAATCGAGTTTCTAAGACTTGATTTCCAGGCTCCACGTGGATAAAGAAGCCACATCAGACCATGGAAATCGAGTCTTTGAGACTCGATTTCCAAGCCAAAATCGAACCTCACAAACTCGAAATGCTAGAAAATTATATAGTTTAAAAACCGGACTAGTAACTAGATAGTTAGAAAAAAAAAATAGTTTACTATTTTCCCCGAATATGAAGGTACAGCAGTTTTTGAAAATGAGGGCAGGGGTATATATGATAATTAATTAATATTTATATTTAGGTATATTTTTTAAATATTTTTAAACTTAAAATATGTTTATATCTAGAGTTTAAATTTAATAAATAAAAAAATTGTAGCAGGACACAAAAAAACAAAAAAACACTAAACCCATAATAAACGAGTAAACGTTATCAGGCAGAGGCAGATACAAGGAAAAAAAAAACACATATAAAATTAAAATCATAAAACCGAACAAAAAAAAAAAAAATACTAAACCTTTTAGATGTAAGAACGTGAGTGTAAACCCAAATCCAAAGGACCATAGCTAAAAAAAATAAATAAATAAAAAAGGAAAAAAAGAAAGAAAGAAAGAACGACAAAAATGAAAGAGAGACAAACGTGATACTTGAAGGAGAGAGAGAGAGACGGCAGAGGAAGAGTGGATTTGGGTCGTTGGAGAAGCTATGGTCATCACCAATCTACGCCCTACGGTGGTTGCTGACTCGCCAATCTCAGCACAGACTATGAGAAGAGGAGCTCAGCTGAGGAGTGAGAAGGGGATGGGAGTGTGTGCGCTGAGTGAGCTTTAGTCCCAGAATAGAGGCAAGCAAAATTTTGGGGCTTTAATCAAACAAGATCAACCGTAAATGGTTGTCCAGATGTCAAAATCTTGATTTTTTTTTTAACAAAGTTTCTTTTAAGTGTGAATTTTGAAAATCTAACCATTAGATTACATGTTCTTATTACATCCTTAATGCTTACAAAATTTCAAGAAAATCAAAGATTAATTGCTATGTCATCAAATAAATGTTATAATATCAAGTTTTTGTAATTTAAAATTGTATATAAAAAATAAGTTAATTGATCAAATAGTAAATAAGATCCGATTTAAACGAAATTTGATATGCATGTTAAAGACATAAGGAACATGAAATTGAACGGTTAAATTTTTAAAATTCACAACTGAAAAAGAAATATATGAGAAGTTTGAAGAGTTTCTCTCCAAACTAGTTTGGAGAGAAAATTTATTTATTTATTTTTAAGATCTATCATTTTCACTGTGTCAGAGTCGTGTCAAAATTTCAAAAAAAAAAAAAAAAAGAGAAAAGAAAAAGAAAAGGAGAAAAGGAAGACACACCATCCGACATGGACTTTGGGCGTGTCATACTAGTACTCGTGTCTTAAACGTGTCGGACTCGAGTATTGGGCCAAAAATGACGTATCTATGCAACATAGGTCATTGACCATCAACTCATTGTTATATGATCTATTGTACTGCATTACATTTACAACTAACTCAACTAGAGTTTATACTTTATAACTTTATATGTTAGAGAATTTTAAGTTAATTCCACCACTAATTTATAATTCAGGCCTCAAGTGGAAAAAGGGAATGAAAACATGTCACTCATTTGGTACAGAGCTACATGAATGGCTATTATTAAAGGGTCCTAACCTTGGAACTCTTTTTTTTTTATTATTTATTTATTTTTTTATTTATTTTTTTATTTATTTTTTTATTTTTTCTATGGCTTAGAGTGAGACTAGAGATTATACAAATTTTATACACAAGTTACATAACTTATTGCAATTCTGACCTAATCCTTATTGCAAGGGTATGATTACATGTTCTTGAACCCGAAAAAAAATTAACAAGCCTCAATTTTTCTTTGTGATTAGTTGGGCCAACTAGAAATTCCATCTAGGGTTTGACGTTCGAGCTGGTCCAATAATTTCTCTAGCATCAATTTATGACCTGGAGAAGCAAAAATATCGCCGAGTTTTGTATAGAGGATTCATATTTGAGATGTTTGTGCCATACATGGACCCATAAGAGGAATGGTACTACAAAAGCTATTTCGATAGTGGTGAATATGGGTTTGGTCTATCTGCAGTGTCAATTAAGGACTTTGCCGATTGTCCTGCCAATGCAGTATTTTTAGACGCATACTTTTCTACTAACGATGGTACACCAGCGAAGATATCTAATGCCTTTTGCATTTTCGAAAATCATGCTGGAAATATAATGTGGCGTCACACTGAATCGGGTATTCCTGGGAAAGTTGTAAGTGATATTTTTCTGTGATTGTTGTTACTGTTGCTGTATTGTTTGGCTAAGTAGTAGTTTTATTTGACATTATATGGTATTGCGGTTTACAGAAGTTAGGCCAGAGGTGAGCCTAGTGGTGAGGATGGTCGCAACAGTGGGCAACTATGATTACATTATCGATTGGGAATTCAAGCCAAGTGGCTCCATTAAATTGGGGGTATTTTATCAACTTGAGAATTATTTTTTGAAAAATATTACAATCACCAATAAATCTCATAACAAATTTTACAATTGTTGAAGTAGTAAATTTTTACAACAGACATAATTTCTTTTTTGTACATTACTTATAATTTCTCACTGCAACAATTGTGAAATTTTTTGTAACTTTAGACTTACTGTTGTTTTTCAACAAACCTAAATTTTTTTGTACTATGAGTTAAAAGTATGTCTTCCTACCTCACAAACTTGAGTAAAATGGTAACATCAATATTGATTTCTTTGTCTCTTATTGTGAGCCTTTCTCAAATTATCTTAACAGATTGGACTAACAGGAATTCTAGAGGTGAAGGGTGTGGCACATACTCATACAAATCAAATAAAAGAGAATGTGTATGGCACATTGTTAGCAGAAAACACTATTGGTGTCTACCATGACCACTTCTTAACGTACTATCTTGACCTTGATGTGGATGGTGAAGATAATTCCTTTGTCAAAAACAATTTGGAAACAATCAAAGTAACTAACCCTAGCTCACCAAGAAAAAGTTATTGGACAATAGTGAGTGAAACTGCTAAAACTGAATCTGATGCCCGAACTCAGTTTGGCTTGAAACAAGCTGAGCTTGTAGTTGTGAATCCTAATAAGAAAACAAATGTTGGGAACAATGTTGGTTATCGTCTAATTCCAGGATCAGCGGCACACCCTCTCATGTCATACAATGATTATTTACAAATTCAGGGAGCCTTCACTAATAATCATGTGTGGGTTACATCGTATAACAAGTCTGAAAAATGGGCAGGAGGACTTTATGTTGATCAAAGTCATGGAGACGATACCTTAGCTATTTGGAGCCTCAGGTAGTATTGATAAATAAAAATCCTCTATCCCACTTTTAAAGTTTGCTAGCTAGAACTTCACAAGATAGTAATTGTTGATTATGGTAATTGTGACCAATGTTTTCTAATGCACTTTTTTTTTTTTTTTTTTTTTTGGGTATATGAATGCACAGGAATAGGAAAATTGAAAACAAGGACATAGTATTATGGTACACCATTGGATTTCATCATGTGCCTTCTCAGGAAGATTTTCCAGTGATGCCAACCTTTGGTGTTGGGTTTGAGCTCCGGCCAACCAATTTCTTTGATAGCAATCCAGTCCTTAAAACAAGACCTCCATATATTGTACACTGGCCTAACTGCACCAACTAACTATGATATTTTACATTGCGGTGTAGTAAATAAAGGAGTTCAATAATGATATCCTTTGTCATTGATTATCTTTGTGGATTTTACATTATAATATTTAATCAGTTTTAAGACTAACTTAATTATTATTAGGTTAATAATAAAAGCCTCAAGTTAAACAGATAATCATCTTTATCTTGCAAGTGTGGAAATTTAAAGAAGACACAACTTAGGAAACCCATGAAACAAAATAGTTTCACAGGAAAAACCTGAGGAAACTTAACCTTATCAATCCCAAGGTGAATAGATTTACTATCAAATAGAACTATAGAAGTTTATAGACTGAATAACCCTATTCTTCGTAAACTCAACTATAGTTACTAAACATATTGTCCTTTAAGTGAAGCTTCTATGACAAGTCGCTTCTCTCCTTCTCTTCTCAGATCCATTGATATCTCTGATAGTAATCCATTACAACATGAACTTCCAATCAATGACTTCAATATCCCCTTGAAAATTTGAATCCATTACACTTGATATCCAGAGAGTAGCAACTTTAGATTTACTAGTTCAAATAGTATTTGAGTAAACACTGGTAGTGACTTTAAGAGCAGTTGGCACAAAATCTTTTAGATCTCAGAAGAGTAGCTCTAACGTGTTAGAAAAATGTGCATTATGGTCCACTTATAAAGTATACCAAGCAGGAGCAAAACCAAAATCACAAAGTGGGCTGGTGGGCTAATAAGATGATTACTTTAGATTTACTAGTTCAAATAGTATTTGAGTAAACACTGGTAGTGACTTTAAGAGCAGTTGGCACAAAATCTTTTAGATCTCAGAAGAGTAGCTCTAACGTGTTAGAAAAATGTGCATTATGGTCCACTTATAAAGTATACCAAGCAGGAGCAAAACCAAAATCACAAAGTGGGCTGGTGGGCTAATAAGATGATTATGCATATACACAGCTCAATCTGTCGAACTTAAGTTCCAATTAGATGAAACTATTAAACTCTAAATAGCTTGAATAAATTGAATCCTATTCTTGCACACTAAATACCAGTAGCTTGAGCTCTTGTCTAAACATTCCTATAGAGTCTAGGAGTTATAACTGAACAAGTTTATGATCATGAAGTTGCTAATGCAAAACTGAATATTTAAATCCATATATATATATATATATATATATTAATAGGAAAATCTCAAAGAAAGTTCAATTAAAATTTGAAATTATAATCTAATTTTATGCTATGTGTCTAAATTTATTTGGGAACCACACCATAATTATCTACTTAAATTTGTATCATATGTTTACTTAAGTTTCTTAATATTTGTGCCAAATAAGTTAATGAGTGCAAAATATTAAGAATCTAATATATATTAATGAACTATAAAATTTATTTAAAAAAAAAAAAAAACCAATCACATATACTCAATAAAAATCACCACACAACAAAGATCACTACACATTCTATCTTATTAAAAATTAGAAAAAAAAATGATCATAAGTAGTATTAAATTTAGATAAGAATTTTAATGTGACTAATTACTTTTATTTTATTAAAAAAATAATTTTACTAATTATTTATATTTTTATGATAAAAATTGTGTTTAATTTTAAATATATCTATACATATGCATGTGTTACATGCTATTTTTTAAAAATAATTTCATTAATTATTTATATTTTTGTAATAAAAATTGTATTTAATTTTAAATGCATACATATGTTTATATGGGTTACATGCTACTAATCATAAAATAGATAATGAGTCCAAATAAAAGATGAAGCTTTAGATACCATTGGGGTTATTTTTTGTGTACAAGTTAATACGAAGGAGTACTAGTAATGAAATATTAAAACAGGACCTTAAGCTTAAAAGTAGATGGACGATATATTGACTTCCATTAGTTTTGAGAGAGAGAGAGAGAGAGAGAGAGAAACAGGGGACTTGTGGCAGAAAATGGTTGGTGGAGCGTCAAATTGAGCATTTAGCGTAAGACAAAAGATTTGGATTCTTACTAATATTTGTTGTTCATCCCAAAAATACAAATTTTAAAAGCTGTAACTATAAAAATGCAGACCTTAAAATCTGATAGTTAATTTAATGTCCAAGTTACATTTTCCAAGCATCAATGTAAACCATTTCCCATTCAAACTGCATAGAGAACTTTTCAAACTGAATGAGTTTATGCAGAATAAAAGAGGTAGTCACTAGCCTGGTCACGATGAGGGATATTCAGAATAAGTTCGTGACAATTAACTCAAAAACAAACTACACAAGTACAAAAATAACACAAGAACTTAACACTACAAAATAGTTTGCCCATTAAGCTTGCTATGGTTGAAATTGGTACTAAAATTCCCACTCATCTTATCTCATTTTTATTCATACTACAAAAACAGGGGTACAAGGCTGGCTCATAATAAACCGGACCTAGAATACAAGAGAAAGCCAACAATCAACAAACTAATACTTTCGATAGTTTGAAACATAATCATAAACCTGCGGTGGTATCCCAACTTCCACTGTTCCTTCCAGCATTTGTGTCACTTTCTTCATAGAGGGCCTGAGTATCGGATCCGGATTAATGCACCATAATCCCACCAAGGCCATTCGCTCAAACCTCTTAAAATCGCTCAATGCTTCGGGTTCATGTCCCACCACCATCTCTAGCTTCCCAGAAATCACACAACTTAGAACCCAATTTGAAAGTAGTAGATCATCCTTTTCACTCTCCTCCTCAACCCGGTTTGATTCTATGTGTCTTCTTCCGCAAATTATCTCTAGTAACATCACACCAAAACTGTAAACATCCACTTTGGCAGTAACAGGTCCCCTCTTAAGCCATTCTGGTGCCATATATCCTATAGTGCCTCTAACATTGGTGTCAGTTCTAGTTTGCTCTTTATTCAAAAGCTTGGATAGTCCAAAATCTGCTATCTTTGCACTATATTTGACATCAAGTAGCACATTCTCGGGCTTCATGTCACAATGTATGATCTGAGCCTCACATTCTTCATGCATGTAATGTAAGCCTCTAGCTATTTCAAGCGCCAATTCAGCTCTCTGAAGCCAAGTTGGTTTCTCCCCCTCCTTGAACAGAAAATGTGACAATGTTCCATTTGGCATTAGCTCATAAACTAAAAATCTCTGATCGTTCTCAGCGCAATATCCCAATAGTCTTACTAAATTCCTATGATGCGTACGACCAATTATTTTCAGCTCTGTTGTAAATTCCTTCTCACTTTTCTCAGTGCCTTTTGTTAGCTCCTTCACAGCAATATCAATCTTGGTATCCTCTGAAGTTAGACTACCACAGTAAACTCTTCCAGAAGCACCACGACCAAGGATCTTACTAAATCCATTTGTTGCTTCACGCAGCTCTTGCAATGTGAATTCTCGAAAGTTAATTCCAATGGTCTTTGCATTTGCTGACTTCCATCTCTTCAATACATTCCGAACGGCAGGATGATAGTACAAGGCAAGTGCTCCAAACAAGAAAGCAAAAGCAGCACTAATTATAAGGCCAATCACCAAAAGAAGCCGTGTATCAGATTTCTTCCTTTTCGTTGGAGGACTTGGCTCACTCTTCTTCTTATTAGGTACCTTGATAAATGCCACTCTACCTTTGGAGGAAGCACTCTTTCTTGCATTTAGCAAAGGAATCCTCTTCTTGATACATGTAGAATTCACCCAGGATGCAGCCAAGGTATAACAGTCATCCATAACAGCCTTCTTGCATCCCTCCACATCAACGTTTCTTACTTCACCCAAATCTCCATTGTTAATATCAGGTGGGAAATCAGCATCATCAATTACCTGTGAGAAATTGAAGACAGCATAAGAAAAATAAAACATACCTTCTGTCAATATTGAATTGTAGAGAATGGCAAAACTTGGGTTTTTAGCTGAGTATTTTTGGTTGATTGATTAAATTCAAACACATGTTATATTGACAATTAAACACAAACAGTGATATTTTTTCCAAAAACAATTAAATTCAATACCATTATGTGCCTAAATTTAATTGAGAAATTTAATGTACTGCACTTAAGGAATCATACAAACAAATCCTATGGGGAAAAACTTATTGCAAATTAGCATATTAGGACTTCTTTTAGTCTATAGCCTACAACTTAGAAAGCCTTGGATGGAACAAAGGTTTCTTCAAAAGACTAGTCTAGGGATGCCTCAAAATTTTTTCTTGGCATTTTAAAATATCAATTAACTGTTTAAAAAATAGACTCTTAATACTTAATAGGATGGGTATTTATCTATCACTCTCTTTTTTGCTAATCATTTATCTATCACTCTTATGATTATATAAATAAAATAAATCCAAATATATAATAATTCTCGTAATGGAGATAATCCTTATATTACCATTGTGCTAAAATTCCTCATTGAAGGGTCTGCGCAATAGTTAACCATGTTTTCCTGGTAGCATCCTTTTGATACGTCTCTTGGATCTACCTGCAGATAGCCCGGCAAGCAACTACAGCTCACTGTTTCATTATCTGGAGAAGTGCACATAGCATATATGCCGCATACAGAATTCACGAAGCAAGGGTCATCATTGGCTCTCCACACCCTTTTCCATCCACTGCCATTTCTTTTATGGTAAATATATTGTTGGAAATTGCCACCATCTTCAACTGTTACTCGATGATAGTAGTCTTCAACTGGGCTTGAAAGGTTCTTTGTTATAGAGTAAGTTTCATCCTTCGTACCATTGACAAGGTACAAGGAAGCACTCTTATCAAAGACTAGGCTCACATTGGCTGCAAAGGTTTGTGTGGTCCAATAACCTGGATCAGCAAAATGATAGGCAGAGAGCACCAAGTTTCCATCAAATTGCATTTCCAGCATGAAATCCCCGGTTGAGTAATTTGAATTTGAACTTCCTTTTGCATTGGAATAGAGCTTTTGGCTTTGGACTAGAACTTGCCCTGGTAAGAGTGTGTTTGTTGGCGAATCAAAGCTCTGCCAAACGATTCTTGAACTGCCATCTCTTAAGACAAAGTTACCATCATTTTGCATGGTGCCTAAACTAGTATCATATCCACTATATATTTGTAGAATACTGCCATTAGCATATGCGATAATAAGCTCTCCGGCAATAGTCAGTTGGATTTTTGATCCTTGTTCTGCTGGACTGTCACGGTTGGCTGACCAAACTAGTGTTTTCTCTGGAATTCTATCAAACCAAACCCCAACAAGGTAGAGGCCGTTTTGGAGAGCATAAAATCCAAATGCAAAATCACCATTGAGGGACAGCAAAGAATCATTGGATCCAGCAGTGATGCCAGAATTTATGCTTGTGGTAGGAGATATCTGGCCATGTAAGCCATAGAAATTTGAAAATACTATTAGAACACAAGGAACAAAAATCCTCAGAGCCATTGTTAAGTGATGTGAGAATCCACATAAGATGAAATCATTTTATAAGGAGCTATATGTAAAATTCCTTGGCACTTTTGGTTTATTTTTGCAAAGTTTTACAATAAGTCCAGTGACACCATAAATATCACAACACTTTTCATAATTGTCAAACTATGAGGTTGTTAAATAAACATTATATCAGTGATGGTACCATGTGAAGTGTTTTTACACTAATCACAATTTGTCTAAATTATTATTATTATTATTAACTAGCTGCGAACCCGCGCATTGCGCGTGATAATTATTTTTATGGTGGTTTTTTTAAATTTTTTTTACAATTTAAACTAATCTAATAATGAGTAATGTATTTCGTAATTATATTTTTATTTACTATAGGAACAATCATAAATGTAATATAGGAACAATCCAAAACATCAAAAAAACGTAAACTAAAAAAAATTAATAAAACTTAACAATGATTAATTGAACCAGTATTAGGATAAAATTTTGTTTTTGATAATCTATTAAGGTTATTTTCTTTGCAGAAATTATAATTTCGGACACCCAAAACATATTTTCAAATAAAAAATTATTAGCAAAATCTAAGAATTAAATTTCTATACATGCATTGTTATAAAATAATAATAATTAAAATAAAATTGCAAAAGTTAAAATTTGTCACCTATCTGATTATTTTCGTTTGGCTAACTTTTGCTTTTCTTTAAATGAATGGCATTATAGAGTACTTCTAATACAACTATTACGAGTACTTTGTCCACCACAAAGAATTAGAAAATAAACAAAAATTAGTAAAGTCTCATAGTTTAACATCTAAATTGAGTACTATAAAAAATAATGATATGTAACATAATAAATACCAAATTATCCAAATCATGCTATGTAATAGAATAATATTATATTTTTATATGCTATATTTAATTCTTTAGAACGCAATAGGATAACATTTAACAATCAAAAAGAATAAAAAATAAAAATAAAAATAACAACAACAATTTAAAAAACAAAACTAAATTGCATTAACCCAAAATAGAGTTTTAAAGAATATAAAAAATTATCAACCTAAAGTAAAGATGCAAGGAAAATAAAAAAATCCACCAAAAAATTTAGAGAGAGTGAGAGAGAGAGAACCATTTTTTTTTTTTTTTGTGAGGGAAAACTATGCATAGAATAGAAGAGACAGTGACAATTTTATAGTACGAGGATGTGAATAAGAAGAGACAAAAATAAAGGAAGATGAAGGGAAAGAGGAAGAATGATATTAATGTAGAGGGTAGTGGGGAGATGAAAATGTAAGGGAGGGAGAAAGATTGAAGAAATAGTAGGGAGATGAAATGGTAAAGGAGAGAGAAAGGTTGGAAAAGTGTAAATATTAAAAAAAATAAATGTTAAAAATAATTATAGGAAAATTGAAAAAAAAAAAAAAAAAAAAAAAAAAAAAAAAAAAAAAAACCTAAAGCTTGAAAGGCTTCAACGTTTTTGTTTTGTTTTGTTTTTTTTTTTTTTTTTTTTCCTTTAAGCTGAAAAGGGTCACACAAAATTCTAAAACTGAACTGAAAAGGCTTTGAGTTGGAGTTGATAGTGGAACTACATAAATAAGAGATGGACTAGATTAATTATGCAGATTTATTATAGAGTGATAGTTGAAGTAAATAAATAAGTAGTGGACTGGATTTATTATAGAGTGATAGTGAAAATAAATTAATAAGTAGTGGGCAGCATTTATAGGACTAAAAATTATAAAAACCATTTAAAATTGTAGGACAAATTATATTTAAAAAAAAAAAATGATGTAGCAGCTGATGTGGCGCAACGTGAGAACATCAGCATTAAACGCTACGCTTCAGCTTTTAGTAATATATAGATATAGATTCGAAAATTAGAGAGAGGACTTGAAAGTTAAAACGTCTTAATTGATAATACCAAAAATTAGTGTAGATTGAGATACAAGTTTGTTATTGTAAAATTTGTTGTGTTATCATTGTGGTAATTTGTATTAAAAAAGTCAGATTCTAGATTCTTTACTGATACATTTATGAAGTAACAGTGCAAGAGGTTACTTTGAGCTGTGCACGTCCATCACGTCTCCAAGTTGAAGAGTCGCTGATTGAAAATTTGCAACCATCTATCTTGTTTTGATTTTGAGTCTTTGAGATGTGCCAAACAAGCTGGTTGAAAATTTGCAGCCATCCACCGCGTTTTGACTGACTCTTTGGGATGTGCCAAACAAGCTAACGTTGAAAGTTGTGGATCTCCAATGCCCACCATGATTAATAATGGAATCCTGTTTTGTCACTACGTTTCGTTGTGATTAGAAAACTTTGGACTATCCAAGAGTTGTTGGACTTGGTCCAAGGAATTCGAGTAGTAGCAGTAGGAAATTCAAGGCCAATGGTTCATTGCAATAATTGCAAGTCCTCTTTGGACTATCCTTGAGTTGGACTTGGTCCAAGAAATTCAATTAGTTGTAGGAAATTCAAGGCCAATATTTTCCGATTGGTAATTGCATTGGCAAGTGTTATTGTTGGTGAGCTCGACTATCATCAGAAATAAGATACCAAAATGTCGAGCAGAATAGATAGAATTTCATTATGATTAGATAGACAGTCATTTACTATCTCGTTGAATTGTTCACCTTTGAACTTTCGACGATTTGTTTTTCCGTGGAATTCAATTAGTAGTAGGAAATTCAACGTCAATTTGCATTTGCATTTGCATTTGCAAATGTTCTTGGTGGTGATTGGTGAGCTCTCCACTATCATCGGGGATAAGATGCCAAAAGAGGCATACAGAATAAACAAAAGAAAGATAGTCATTTACTGTCTCGTTGAATTGTTCAACATCGAACTTTCATGATTTATTGTTCTATGTTATTGTTCTATGGAATCGATTATGGAAATATTGCACCTACTAAAAATTTGTTAAGGAAGCAATTATGGAAATATCTTTGAAAGATTAGGTCCCATTATAATTTTAAAACTTTATATAAAATATACATTTTTTAGATGTGGCCCTCTAATTATTTAAAGCCTATAATTTTAAATTAGATTGTAATTATTTGATTATTATATTGTTTGAATTGAAATTGATTATAAGTAACTATTAAATCTTTAATTTGTTTTGAATAATTAATGTTGGTGATCACAATTCAGCTCCCTGTAACAAAACTAAAACCAAGGCTGCGGGTGGGCGAAATTTTGAATGTCATAAAACACTTGATCTATGGTTTGACAAGCGGTATTAGAGCCAAGGTCAAGGGTTTGAGTCGTAGGAGCGTCGCCGTAAAGAGGGAATTGTTGGGCACAATTTAGTTGCCTATGACTGCTCTTAAAACAAACATGTAGTATGTGATGTTGAATACCATAAATAACTTGAGTGTATCTTCCTTATCATTAATTAGTTTTAAGGTGGAGTGATATAACATACGGTCCAACAAGTAAATAAATCATTTGTTACAATGGGAAGGAGGAAAGTAGGACACCTTTCTGACCAAACTTGCTGGAATCGTGTGAAAATTGGTGACCAAGTGGCAATCATCGCAAGGATCAAAACATGTTGCCTTTTTGGCCACAGCCAACACTCCATTCCGGGCAAATTCCTTTGTTTAGATCCTCTATTAATTGTTTTTGCTATTTATAGTAATTTATATTCTCATTATAACTTTTGGGAAATTATTGTGTACTCCCGGAGTACCATAAATGCGTACTCCCTCCTCTCACATGAATGGTGGGTCCCACTAATTAAATTCATGGTGGGGCCCATCATTCATGTGAGAGGAGGGAGTACACATTTATGGTACTCCGGGAGTACCTAATAATTTTCCATAACTTTTACTTTAAAAGTTAGAATAATATCACATCTGGGGGAAAATTATTAGGTACTCCCGGAGTACCATAAATGTGTGCTCCCTCCTCTCACATGAATGGTGGGTCATACCATGAATTTAATTAGTGGGACCCACCATTCATGTGAGAGGAGGGAGCATGCATTTATGGTACTCCGGGAGTATACAATAATTTTCCCATCTGGGACGTCTCCTAGAGATCTTATTTTTAGGATTTGATATTATGATCTTCTCAGTTATGCTTTTTTGTTTTGGGGGGGGGGCGGGGGTAATTTTTCCTATTTTCTAGCTTAATTTCATGCCTAAAGCAAATTAAGCTTTTGGGTGTTTTCTAGCCGCCTTAATTAGAAATGCGTTTTGCAGACCCGGGTTTCAACTTTCAAGTTAATAAAATTTTTCAGAGACTTTATTTTTTGGTGGATTTAAGGAGATCCCCTTTATTATCTTGAGGCAAAGGTGTTTGGTTTCTTGTGGCTTTTCAACTAGCGGCAACAATAAAAGTTTCCTTTATTTTCTCTAAGATTGTAATGCATCCCACGCTTACTAAGGCGCAACATTCAACTTGAGAAAAGATGACGCAGGGAGTGTCTAGTGTTGTGCGTGGGGCTTATAGTCTCATCTCCGAGTGTAGATTAATCACAATTCACAATGATGGACAGAATTATCATTTTGAAAATGGAATAAACTCTGTCGACCAAAATGAAAAATATCAAATTTAATTAAATCAAATGAAAATAACCTAAAGATCAAAAGTGTAATTTTATCCCCTTTTCTTTTCCTTCTAGTCAGAGTTCGCACCACTGGAGAAAAATCATGACTCCACCACTTCTTGCATTTAATATAATTGCCAGCAAACGTCGTTCTAGTCAAAGTTCTGTTTTTTTGGATGAAAGCATGGCTTTGTACTTAAAACATTAGATAATAATGACATGGTGCTCTCTAAACAATCAGAGCTTCTTTAAGCAAAAGAGAATTTAGAAGTTTTATTAATCATGCTGCAAATTGAAGTAGTTCACAATCCAGCAAATCAAAATTAGAAACATAAACAGAAGACAATAAAAATTTCTATTAAAACATTTGCGCATCAATCAGAGGTGGAACATCAACTTCAACAGTTCCTTCTAACATCTGAACAACCTTCTTCATAGATGGACGTAGAGTTGGATTAGAACATGTGCACCATACTCCTACCAAAGCCATCCTCTCAAACCTCTTGTAATCACTCAAAAGTTCAGAATCATGAATCACAGTGGCTTCTAAGTTCGCAGCTCTGGCACAGCTCAAAACCCAATCTGTTAGAATTGTGTACTCCACATCCTTTGATTCATCAGCTGGATGCAATTCCACGTGCTTTCTACAATAGATAATCTCAAGCAACATGACCCCAAAGCTGTAAACATCCACCTTGATAGTTACAGGTGCATTCTTGAGCCATTCTGGTGCGATATATCCCATTGTTCCTCTTACATTGGTGTTTGTTCGAGTTTGATCCTTCATCAGTAGCTTTGCTAGGCCAAAATCTGCTATCTTAGCAGTGAAATTGTTGTCAAGAAGAACATTCTGTGGCTTTATGTCGCAATGGATGATCTGGGTATCACACTCTTCATGCAAATATAACAAACCTCTTGCAATCCCAAGAGCAATTTCAGCTCTACTTTCCCAGCTGGGTCTTTTCCCTTCCCCAAACAAGAAGTTAGATAAAGTCCCGTTCTTCATTAGCTCATAAACCAAAAGCCGTTCACTTTGCTCGTTACAATAACCCAACAACCGCACAAGATTCCTGTGATGTGTCAAACCAATTACTTGTACTTCTGTCAAGAATTCCTTTTCACCTCTTTCAATCACTTTGTCCAACTTTTTAACAGCGACCTCAACCGCTTCATCTTCTAAGGTTAAAACCCCACTGTAGACAGTACCAAATGCTCCTTGGCCTAGCATATTCTTGAATCCATTTGTTACTTCTCGCAAATCTTGGAATGAATATGCCTTCAAGTTTAGCTCCACTGGCTTTCTTTTTGGAGGGGGCTGAAGTTGAACACGCATATAACGCTGAGCCAAAGGGTGATGATAAATAGCAATGGCTACAAATAGCACTGCAAATATTGAACATGACAGAAAGCTTGCTAGCAGAACAGCACTGGATGGGGACTCCTTTTTATCTTCGGGGTCCAAATCGTGATTCTCCACTGGAACTTTTATAAACACCACCATATTTTTAGTAGTAGGGTTGCTTCTGCTATTCACCAAAGGCATTCTTTTCTTGTAACAAACATTATTACCGCTGTTAAAAACAGCAGCCACACAAAAACAATCATCCATCACTTCCTTCTTGCAGTTATCCGCGTCTGTTTGTTGAATTCTAGCTAAATCTGCAAATTCATGATTTGGGTTATCAGCATCATTGAGTGTTTGAATAGTGAAATTCGAAGCCGAAGAATTTGGTGCACAAAAATCCATCACTACATTTGGATAACACCCTTTGGAAGGAGTGTTTGGATCCAAAGGTGAATAACCAGGCAAGCATGTGCAATTGGCTATTTTACCATCTGGTGTACTGCAAAAGCCATAAACCCCACAAATATTATCCACAGTGCAAGGCTTAGTAATAGCCTCCCACACAACATCCCATTTGCTAGCTCCATTTCTTTTAAAAAAGGCTAACTGCTGGAAATTTCCTTTGTCATTGATAGTTGCTTTGTGGTAGTAATCTTCAATAGGAGTGGGCACTTTGCTTGTCATTTTGTATGCCATTGAATTTTTTTCTACATAAATAGCATACATGAAAGCTGTGGTCTTGCTGAAAACTAGGCTTACATTGCCATTGTTATCAGTAGCACTGAACCAGTAGGCCGGACCACTAAAACGAAACGCGGATAACAAAATATTCCCATCAAGTTGCTGAATCTCCAACTGATATTGACCAGTGGAGTAGTCAACTGTGCCATTGGCATTGGAGTGCAGCTTCTGGCCCATCACCAAAGTTTGGCCTAATAAAATGGTGTCTGTTGGGAAATCAAAACTCTGCCAAATGATTCCAGAGGAAGAGTTTCGCAATACAAAATTGCCATCATCTTGCATTGAAGCTAATTTTGTAGACGTGTGATTGCATATGAAAAGTTGAGTCCCATTTGTGTGTGTGAGTACAAGTTGGCCATTGAGTAATAACTTGATGGTTGATCCTTTAACAGCTGGATCATCACGATTTGCTGACCAAACCAGAGTTTTCTCCGAGATTTTATCAAACCAAATACCAACAAGATACCGGTTGGTGACAAGAGGGTAGAACCCAAAAGCAAAATCACCAGATGGTGATTTCCAGGAAGATTCGGATCCCGCAGTGATGCTAGAACCCAGGTTTGTTATACTGTTCTGTATCTGAGCACTAGAGCAAAGTAAGGAGAGAATGAATGAAAATGACCAAAGCAGAATTCTAGTAACAGCCATTGGTACTAAACAAGAGAGATCAGGAGAAAGAATGTGAAAAGTTGGAAACTAGTGAAAATGCAAAAATTATGTGCACCCATTCTATATATGTTTACAAGGACAAAAGTATTCTGGGACATGATTAAAAAACAAAAAAGAATAGTATAAGATTAAAGGCTAGTATAGTAGTATGCATTACACTCAAGTTGCTAGAGTATTTAAGCAACGTCAAAGACTGTTATCTTGCTTTATTTAGATTGCAGAATTGACCTGAGCAGCCACTGAGTTGGATTGGCGTAAAGAATTAAACATAGTTCTATTTGACAGTTACAAGCAGATAAAAATATGGTGCAAAGTCAGATTTTTAATGCGCACTTATGACTTATTTTACTGAAAAAGACAACTCAACATTGACGTGTGATGTGTATTGACCGCACCATAAGAGTCATGAATCATCAATGGCACTGTGAATAGTGGGCTTGATGATTCAAAAAGATTAATGCTTCTAGGAAATGCGGGACTAGTGCTGTGTTGAATACTATAACGAAGACCTGGTAAACGGTTGTATAATGTGGGTGACAACAGATAATGGATTGGAATTTGATAGTTACGATGGTGGAATGAGGAATTTGAACATTCAACGTCTCATTGGAAACATAAGAAGACGCCTACTTGACGTCTCCATTGGATTAGTTTAGTGAATGTTTAGATTGCACTGAAATTCTGAGTTTGTGCATTTTGCTGAAAAAATGTGGGTCTCACGGCACTATTCACGGACTCACAAAAGTTATCCAAACATAGATTTCAATATAAATTTAGATTCTACAGCACTATTCACACATTTAAAAATTATTTTGCTATAGTATTTTCAGTTTTCAGTAATAAACGGTATCCAAATAGGTCCTTAATTATATATTCTCTTACCTTTCCCCAATTTTTAAAAGGATGAACTACATGGTAACATATGAAATTATGAATGAAGAACAAGTGACAAGTAAACACAAAATGTAACCTATTCAAGAAGCATGAACGTTATTGAGAAGCTTGAAAATGCGTGAACATGTGAGAGCGTGCCAATTCACAATCTAGATGTGATTTCTACATGATGCATGAGATCATTTCACAATAGTCCTAAAAATCACATTCTCGCATGTTATATTTAAGAAAAATACATGAACCTAATTTTTATGACACAAGGTTATTGTGAAAATATTGTGAAATTTTATGTGCTCATAAACTTTCAAGCATTTTGGTCCACTTCGATTTAATTCCATCCACGTCAGTCCATTCGGTCATTTTCATGGATTGGTACTTTTTTTAAAACTATATGTAAATGAAGGGTCTAAATATTTTCTGCTTTGACTTTTGATAGATTAAGATATTGAATTAATATGCAATTTTCCAATGTTCAATTTTAGATTTATGCAAAATAAAATTTGATTTTTTTTTTTTTTGGTTATGTTATGCTTGATGGAGGGCTTAGGATGGCTTTGACCTCACAATATTGCTAAAAAATTTCAAGTTAAATTTTATGTCCGAAATTGCTACATATTAATGAATTAAAAAAAATACTCATGTGATATTATATTAAACAACCATTGGTTTCTATATTTTCCATCATTAGAAATCATTCTGATTCTTTAAACTGTTTGTTTTCACGTTTTGTATGTAATTATAAATTGTTAAAATTGCAAATTAAATCATCCATCATTTGTTTGAATACACCGTATATTTCTGTAAATATTGGTGTGCTTGCTTATTTTAGCAACAAATATTGAAAATGGTGCTAAGCAATGTAATATAATTTTTTTTTTTTTCAATAGATACAAACAAATAACAATTGCTTTTAATGTATAACATAGAATTGTTTAAAAAATTATGAAAATATATAATTTGTTCAGGTTGTGATGAATATCACCCAAAATCTCCCATGGTACTTCTTTTCAATTTACTAGTGAATATTTACAATAAAATTTACTAACTTTTTTTATTGGCTGATGCAATTACTAATTAGACAAAGTTTAGTTATAAAACTGATTGTAGTGTAGCCTTACTCAATAAAATAAACATTACTACATATTTTAAAAATCTAACTGTTGAATTACATGTTCTTTACGCTTTTAATACATATGTCAAATTTTGTGTTGATCGGATATTATTTACTATATGATCTATAAGCTTATATTTTATGTGTAATTTTAAACTACAAAAACTTGCAATTTAAACAATTTAGTGATGACATAGCTATTGATCTTTAATTTTCTAGAAATTTTGTAAACATGGAGGATATAAAAAGAAGATATAATCCAACGGTGGATTTGTCAAAATTCACTTCCAATAAAAAGATATTGAGTAAGGTTGAAGCTTAAAGTTACAACCAATTTTGTAACTAAATTTTGTTCTTACTAATTATTACTAGCTCTCCTTTTTCCTCTCTAACTTTTAATTGCACCTTTTGCAGATTCAAGCATTTTGGAAGTGTTAGCAAAATATTTTGTCATCTGAAAAGTCGTGAAATTCGCAAAATTGTGTTGATAGAAATGTTATTATTTAAAAAAAAAATGTTATACTACTAAAATTTAATACAGAAGACTATTGATAAAGATGAGTGGTTCTTTTTTAACCAATTTAGTTTCAAAATATTGAATAAGTAGACTATAGATTAACTTTTTACATTTTATGATATGGTCTAATTTACTTATTAATAAAAATTTCGCATATTGCATTGGAGTCATGTACATAACATATATGTAAAAAAAGAAAAGGAGCACCATAGGTAAAAACAATTTATAATAAAATTCAAACCCTTTGGTAATACTTTTTATATTTATAATGAATTACACATAAAAATATTTTACGTGTCCAAAGACAATATTTATAATTTTTAAAATAAAAAATTTCTGGTCCTATTTGGTCCACTTCAGTCTTATTCGATTCACCTTGGTCCATTCAGTCCACTTTGGTCCACTTCAGTCCTATTTGGCCCACATTGATCCTATTCGATCCTACTCGGTGAACTTTGGTCTTATTTGGTCCACATTTGACCACTTTAGTCCATTCCAATCATATTTGGCCCACATTGATCTTATTTGGTCCTACTTCGTCCACTTGGTCTTATTCGGTCCACTTCATTTCATTCAGTCCTATTTAGCCTACTTCGGTCCTATTCGGTCCATTTTTCTACTTTAGTTTATTCGGTCCTATTCATCCACTTCGGTCCTCTTGGGTCCACTTTAGTCCTATTCGGTCCATTCCGTCCTATAAGGTCCACTTTAGTCTAATTCGGTCCTATTTGATCCTATTTGGTCCACTCTGGTTCTATTTGGTCCATTTGATCCACTTCAGTCTTATTCGGTCCATTCTGTCCACTTTGACCTTATTCGGTCCTATTCTATCCACTTCATCCCATTCCGTCCAATATGGTTCTACTCGGTCTACTTCCGTCTTCATTGGTCCACTTTAGTAAATTCTATCTACTTGGTCTTATTTGGTCCTATTCAGTCCACTTGGGTCATTCGGTCTATTTTGGTCTGTTTGGTCCATTAGATGCATTCAGTCCATTTTTGTGACCTTACGTAATAGGAAAAGATAGTTTTGTGTTGGGAGCACATATTCTAAATTCAAATTTATTTATATAAAAAATATAATAATATCTAAAATCTTAAGCATAGTATTTATTGTTGCTACACTCCTATTAACCCACATCAACGTAGTATTTTGGTTTGCCTAAATTTAAGTGAAAATCTTTCTAAACATGAAGGTATGAATATACAAATGCAATTTTTAAGGTAATTACTCATTTGTTTTAACATCATTATTTTTAAATAAATTGCATGAGATTAATTATACATTCAAGCAATATTAATATATATATATATATATATATATATATATATAATTTTTATTTAACTACGCAAAGGATAGCGATTAATTATATATAAAGCAAAATTACAAGATCGCTATAGTATTACTGTATACTCTGAAAGCAATCCTTTGCGTAGATAAACCAGTGATCTTGTATTTTTGTTTAGCGATATACTATTATCGCTATACTCTAATGAGGGTAAGTCAATCTAAGTAATGAGAAATTAATTGTGAAACTATTGGGTCCACTACGGATTCAATCCCTCTTTAATCAGGATGGGTTTTCTCTTGGACCAATGGATGGAGTCATCCAATTAACATAATAATTATGGATTTGGAAATGGTCAATGCTCATAGCACCCGTTCAGACTTTAGTGGGTATATTATCTATAATTGTTTTTTATAACATCTTAATCTACAGCGTTAATTTGCTTCATGATAATTGCTTTTTATAATTAAAACACATATTAACTAGTTTTTGATATATGATGAGTTCAAGACCTAGATTTCTTACTTGACTATAAGAGATTTTACCAATTGAAGTAATTAAAACTCATATATTTTTATTTGGGTAAATTACAGTTAGCATCCCTGAGGTTTGGGATAAAGATAAACAAGTCTAAGACATTTCAGAACTAACCGATTTGGTACTTGAACCATATGCTAAATACATCAATTTCATTTCTAAGAGATTATGGTTTAGGGATCAATTTGGTTATTTTTGAAATATTTTGAACCTACTTGGTATTAGCTCAAACTTCAGAAGTACCAACTGTAATTTACCCATTTATTTTTTTATTTTTGGTTGCCAATTTATGAGAAGAGTACTTTTTTTCATTAAAAAAAGAAAAAAAGAAAAAAAGAGAGTATATTTAAGAAGGAAGTTATGACAATTGTATAAAATTTATTGTAAATTGCAAAGTATACTCCTAAAATTTGGAGTTTCTTGGATTTTACACCTTAAAGTTTGAAATTGTTGATTTTACACACTGAAATTTGATTATGTTAGCAAAAACACACCCTCAATTAATTTTGGGTGTTAAGTGACAGGACATTGCGCTGACATATTTTTTCAGCCAAATTAGCCCTTAAACATAGAGAATAGCTGTCATTTTGTACAAATTTCAAAACTCTTACGATATCGTTTCACAGCTATTCCCAAACTCAAATCCCCACGAATGAGCTCAATGCCAAATCGCAGAGCAGAGACCCATTGTGAACCCATCCCCTCAAAACCATCAGCTCAACAATTGACAAATTGTTTGTTTTAGTTATTGTTAAAAGAGTTTAACTGTGTAGTAAACTACTTTTCGTCAAACTATGCAATTTTCTCATGATGTAAAAAAGAGTTAGTGAAAAGGTTATTTTGTTTCCCAATTTTTTAAGGGGCATTAGATGCCTGTGGGGATCCCATTATGTTTGATGAAGCATTGAGAGAATTTCATCATGTTCCAGTGGGCATTTGAAGTCTACTTTTCTTACATCTGTATATACTATCTTTTATATAGAGAGAACCACTTGTTGCACAACTTCTCAACTTCCAAGATACGGGTTGAATGCTCTAGAGAGGATTTGGTATGAAATTGCTAGTGGTTTTGTGAGATCTGCTATCAGGTTATGGGGTTCGTGGGTTAGGGATTTGGGAATAGGTTCAATTTGGGTGAAAGGGTGTCATGGGTTTTGATTTATGAGTTGTGTTTTCCATTTGGGTGAAACGGTGTCTTAAAAAATCTGGAATTTGTGTTTTGATTTTTGGACAAAATAGCACTGTTTGGAGATGCCAGTCATTCTCTATGTTTTAAGTGAAATTATAGTAGTTTAATGGTTGATTTGGTAGAAAACAAATACAAGTCAATAGGATGACATGTCTTAACACCCAAAACTAATCGAGGGTAATTTTTTGTCAACGGAATCAAACTTCAAGATATAAAATCAAAATTTTCAAATTTTAGGGTATAAAATTCAAGCAACCTCAAATTTTAGGGGTGTATTTTGCAATTTAGCCTAAAATTTATGTAGCAAGGGTTTTATTATATATTATATATTGAGTTAGATATGCAAAAGGTGCTAAGCTTTATAATATATTATATATTGAAATATTTACTCCATGAGTACTAGAGGTGGCAAATGGGCGGGTTGGGTCATAAATGGGTTGGGTGTATAATTACTCATTTATCCATTTATAACCCATTTATATATAAATTAATTATCCATTACCCACTTAACCCATTTAATTAATAACCCGTCCATTTAACCCAATATGCTCCAAATAAATAAATAACTTGTTAAAAACTTTAAAAACAAAAATTAAAAAGTTCAAAAATCACTTTCCTATTCTTTCCTTCCATTTTCTCTTCACAGAATTCATTTCTTAGCAACCAAACAAAGCCATAAAGAGAAGAAAAAAAAAAGACTTTTTTCTTCTCTGTTTTTTTTTTTTTTTTTTTTTTTTTTTTTTTTTTTTTTTTTTTTTTTTTTTTGCTCTGCAACAAAACAAAGTCAATGTCTACTACAACGAAGCAAGCTGCGACTGCTTCGTCCCGCGCACGGTCCTCATGGATCTTGAGCACGGAACCATGGACAACATCAAATCCGGCCCATACAGCTAGATCTTCCAACCTGACAACTTCATGTTTAGCCAGTCCGGCACCAAGAACAACTGGGCCAAGGGCCACTACACCGAGGGCGCAGAGCTTATAGACTCGATGCTCGACATGGTCTTGAAGGAGGCAGAGAATTGTGACTACTTGCAAGGGTTTCAAGTTTGCCATTCGCTCGACAGTGGAACTGGGTCAGGTATGGGTATGCTTCTGATATCGAAGATCCGAGAGGAGTACCCGAATCAGATGATGCTGACATTCTCGATGTTTCTGTCCCCGAAGGTTTCTGACACGATGGTTGAGCCATACAATGCAACGCTCTCGATTCATCAGCTTGTGGAGAATGCAGATGAATGTATGGTTTTGGATAAGTTTTGGATAATGAAGCGCTTTACGATATTTGCTTCTGTAAACTCCGATTCCACTCCCGTTCTCTCTCTAGAATTTCCTTTTGTTTGGTTACTCAGAAAATCTGAGAGAAAGTGTTTGAGCTTAGAAATCTAGAGGTTAAAGTGTTTGGGAAAGTGTTTGGTTACTGAGAAAATCTGAAGGAGAGTGAGACTAAGATCCTACTGTTTATTTAAGTTTTAGAATTTGGGTTTAGTGGGTATTAGTGAGTTTATTTAATTTTAAATTTTATATGGGTTTAGTGGGTATTAGTGGATTTATCCATTTAAACCTATCTAATTAAATAACCAAATGTGTCTTTATCTATTTAACCCAAATACTCATATGAGTTGGGCTAAGACTTATCCAAATAAGGTGGGTAATGGGCTGGTTCATGGATATAGATAAAAATTGTTACCCCTGATGAGTACATATGTATAGCTACATTTTTTTTTATAACTTATATAATTATAATTTGAATTTATATTTATATTTTCAAATGTGAAACTTAGCTTTCTTCCAAAAATTAAGTTGGTCTAGATGGTCCAGAAAAAAAAAAAAATATATATATATATATATATATATAAAATAAAAAAACCTTTGAGAAATTTAGATAAAAGGACTGAAAGAAAATTGAGAGACAAAAAATCATATGTTGTGTCATGTGTGTGCTCTTCTCTATACGCCATCTTTCTAGGGCTTCCATCAATAACGCCCTAGAACTTGGAATGTGGAAATCCAGTACTGACTCTAGTAGCCACTACAATGATAAGGTGTTTCAAGAAATCCCAAAGAGACTTTGGTAGCCTTTGCAAGGCCAAGAAGATATTCCAAGGCAATTGAGAACATGTGGAAGAGTTCATAAAATAAGCCGAGAAAGATTTGGGTGTGAGGATCAAGAATCTAAGTTGTTCACTAGCTAAGACAATTGTGATTACAAATAATAATGACTATGGAGCAAAAGGAAATTGCTACAGTGTATACGCGGCAATATTGATGTGGCAATAAGGAATATAACTACCTCAATATTGATTTTAGCCTCTAGGTATAAATTTTTTTGACAAATAAAGGGTATTGTTAATACATTCATAACAATGTAATAGTAAATTCATAAAAACTACTTATATGATGTAATAATTGTGATATATCACTTTTATAATGTGTTAATTTAATAAATTCAACAAATCACATTATTTATGTTATTATATATAAAAAGGGAATGAATAAAGAAAAAATAATAATAAGTGTGATGTGTTAACTTTTATAAGATTTCATTTTTAGCCTTTACTCACAGACTGCAGACTCCTGTTGAAGAAGTTCCCCAACTTGCAAGTCGTGCACAGTGCACACGTATAAGGTAGCAAACCGAGGCGCGAATGCTTTGGTTAGACTTGGCAGCTCTAGTGTGGACCCCGTTATTTTGTTTTCTCATCCACCGCCTGTGGTGGACCAACTATGTACCTTTGATAAAAAAAGGGGCCTTTTGTAAGAGACTTATTTAATTTCAATGCAAGCTATCCTCTTTTCAAATATTTATATATATATATTTCTTATATAATAATGAAAGAAATTACTTATTATATGTATTAGAGAGACAATAGTAAATTCAAACAAATTAACTTTTTCATCCACTCATTTTTCTTCTTAACCAAACAAAGTAAATTATATTTATTTTTCATCATTCTACTTTTCCATCCTCTATACCAAACACACATGATAGAAACTAAAATATTTTTCATTCTTTCCTTTCCTATTTCCTATCATTTTCCATCGGTGAGGCTTTTAGTCCTTAAATTAAATGCCTATGTGGACATACCACAAGTGAGTAGCTGTCCACATGATTCAATTGAATATGTGGACACACCATTTGCAAGCTATATCATTGGCTCCTTTTCTTATTCATCCAAGGTAGCAAGTAACAACTGCACATCTTCGTAATTAAAGTTCATAGGCTTCTCAATTGTGCATAACCGATTAATTTTTAGGGTGAAATACAATTAACACCTTTGAGGTTTGGGCTAATGCTAGTAAGGTCCAAAATTTTTCAAAACTAACCAACTTAGTCCCTAGACCTAATTAGAACCTAAACTATTACTCATTATTCTTCTATATCTCACAATGATTATGGACAAAGTTGGCCAATTTTAAAAGTTTTGGACTTAACTGGCATTAACCCAAGTCTCATAAGTGTTAACTATATTTTACGCTAACTTTTATTAGTATTAGATTTTGTCTCATAACAGTTGCGGCTCTAGAAGTTTTTATTTAAAATGGTCATTAAGAAACTTAAATCATAGAAAATCTAATAAAAATAGAACTTGAATATATCGACATCACTACACACAAAAATGCATGAAGTTTTACAGTTTCTTTTTACTAACAAACTGAAAAAGCAAAAATGAACTTATGAGAGATAAAATGGGAATTAAGAATGTTGATAGGGATGGAACTAGGATTCCCAGTTGGGGGGGGGGGGGGGGTGTGGGGGTGGGGGGGGGAGCTTAATATAAGTTCATTCTATTTCATAACATCCATGAACATCTTAATCCCATATTTGTGGACAAAATATATGATCATGTTGCAATGAACTACTTATTTCATCAATAGTGATTCTTCAAACTGTTCGATAATTTTCAGAAAATAGGATATCAGTAATGACTTCTAATTTATTTTTATTTTCTTTCAAAAAATCAAACATTGTAGTTGATTTTTCCATTATCTACAAATCATATGAAAAGTCATATAAATTATAACAATTTATTTTACATCTAGATAACATTCAAATAATTTCTTGACTTGAAAAGTCATGAGATGTTATCCATTGTAAAAATCTATGTTTACACCTTTATACTCCATCTAGCACTATAGTAGACGCATGCCACACAACACAACACAACACAACTATTTTATTTTATTTTTTTTCAATGAAAACAATAGCCACAAGTTCACACACTAATACACTATCATCTTCTAGCATTTATTAGATAAAAATTGGCAGAGGGTCTGCCTCACAACCTCACACAACACATCTTAGAGAGAGGGGGGGGGGGGGACATGGCCCCTTAGTCCAAACATAGTTCCATTTTTTAATATTAAGATGGGAGTAATAAAGTGAGAGAGAGTGTTAGGACATATGTGTTTCACTTGTTAAGAACATAGGTCATTCTTTTATGTAATTGGCTAATCTTTTGACAAAACGCACTTTACTTGTAATTGAATAGATCTAGGTGTTCTTAATACTTTAAGAAACTGTGTTTCAAGATCAAGTATTGAAGTCATCAACTCTATCCAAGAAACAAGCTGAGAAGTGCAAATTTATCAAAGTTCGATAGCTAGCTCGACAGCTAGCATATGTCGAAGTTTCAGAAACTGTTTAGCCCGTGTGCTCGAAACCTTATCAACAGCTGCTCGACACCTCCCATCTGTCGAGGTTTAAGAAAGAAACAGAAATTTTGATCTGTTTTCTTGGAATCTGTGAATGTGTTTTTAGTACTTCTTTTCTCCTAACCTTAGACATATAAAATGATTATTTTAAGAGCCGTCAAAGAGTACACAAGTTGCACAAGCTTTGAGACTCAAGCAAATTGTGACCGAAGACAATGTTTTGCCCTAGTTCATCATTCTTGAAGAAGTTGCTGTGTATGTGCACCATAGGGTTTTGTGACCAAGCATCTTCTTAATCTTCATCGTGGATGAACTAAAGAACTTTGCAGCCAACAATCTTCTCTAGTTAGTGATTGAAGTCGCGTACTGAGATCAGCGCAATTAGTTAGTCACATACCGAGAGCCATGCATCACAAGGAGAAATTGTCACTACAGAACAAGTCCAATTGGCTATTGGGGTAAGGGTTCAACTATAGATTGGTATAAGATACTGGGATTCCTTTACTTGTAACCGCTTGTTGTGATAATAGTGGAGTTTTGGGAGTGATGATCTTAAAATCACCCGGTGGGGTTTTTGCCGTGTAGGTTTTCCCCATTCGTAAACAAATCACCGTGTCAATTTATTTTCCACTGCATACTTTAGTTATTGGTGATTTGTTTGTGCTACCGCGTGCTTTGCATGTTAATTTGATTAATTAATAAACTTGGGTAATTAATCAATTAATTCATCAAAATGGGTCAATACATTTTTGGCCTATCAAGTGGTATCAGAGCATGCATACTCTGATTAGGTTTAATCTTTGTTGTGTAGATATGGATCGAACTGATGATCATGTATCTGTCCTTAGAAAGCTTTGTTAAGATTTTCACCTACTCAGCGATATGGATCGAACCAAGGATCAGGTTTCTGTCCTTCTGGATAATTTTTAAGGTTTTAACCTACTCGGTGATATGGATCGAACCGAGGATCAGGTCTCTATCCTTAGGATAACTTTTAAGGTTTCAACCTGCTCGGTGATGTGGATTGAACCAAGGATCAGGTCTCTGTCCTTAGGATAACTTTTAAGATTTTCAATAATAGAATTAAGTATGTTTGCGCGGGTAATCACCACTATCCTTTTTAGTAAAACACATACGCGATGTTGCACTTAACTTACAACTTAGTGTTTAGCCGATCAATGATAAAACTTCTTGAGGTTATGGACATTCCACAGCCGGGGTAATGGTCTCTCGTCCATGTCCTCTAGGTAATACGCTCCAGCGCCAGCGATGGCAATAACTCGGTAGGGCCTTCCCAAGTCTGGGCTAATTTCCCAGCATTTGTATCTCGCATATTCCCCACTGCTTTCCTCAGCACCAAATCTCCACCGCCAAATTCCCTTGTCTTTACACCTCGGTTATAATGCTGAGCAAGTTTTTGCTGATATTCAGCCAGCCGAATAGTAGCTTCTTCTCGGGACTCTTCCAACTAGTCCAAGCGCTCCATCATCAACTCACCATTTCAGTCGGGGTCGAATACTGCCACCCGTGCACTGCAGAGGTTTACCTTGGCTGGTATCATTGCTTCAGCTTTGTACGTCAAGGAAAATGGAGTCTCACCAGTGGACCTCCTGGGAGTTGTTCGGTACGACCACAAAACGTTAGGTAGCTCCTCAGCCCACCTACCTTTTGCACCATCCAATCTTTTCTTTAGCCCGTTCAGGATTGCTTTGTTAGTGGCTTTGGCTTGACCGTTGCTTTGTGGATAGGCTGGTGAGGAATACCTGTTTTTGATGCCGAGATTACTACAAAATGTACGAAAAGCTTTACTATCAAACTGCAACCTATTATCAGATATCAGTGAGTCTGGCACCCCAAACCTCGTGACTATGTTCCTCCATATAAACTTTTTGACATCCACATCCCGAATGTTGGCTAAAGCTTCGGCCTCAACCCATTTGGTGAAGTAATCTATGGCCACCAATACAAACCTTTGGTTGCCCGTGGTTCGGGGAAATGGACCAAAAATATCCAACCCCCATTTCGCAAAGGGCCAGAGACTGTTGACTGGATTAAGATGACCTGCCGGCTGATGGATCAATGGGGCATGCTTTTGACACTGTTCACACTTTCGTACATATACGGTGGTGTCCTTCTGCACCTGCAGCCACCAGAATCCCTAAGTCATCATTCGATGTGCCAAAGAACGCCCCCTACATAACTGCCACATACTCCATCATGAAGTTTAGTCAGAAGTTCACTCACCTTCTTTGGGTGCAGGCACAGAAGGTACAGACCCCCGAAAGATCTCCGGTAGAGCTGGTGGTCTACCGACAACAAGTAATGGGGAGCAACTCGGCAGATCCTATTGGGTTTCTTTTGGTCATCCAGAACGCGATCCTCGGCCAGGAATTTGATGATTGGGTCCATCCAACTTGGCTCAGTTGTCACAACCACGGCAACATCCATTCAGTCAATACCAACACCATTCGTCACACTAATGCTCGGCTCTTCTATTAGCTCTACTTTGATTAGTCAAGGAACCTCCTCCATCGTCGACGATGCTAGCGTGGCTAAGGAATCAGCGTGTCTGTTCTGCGCCCGGCCCACTTGGGACACCTTTGCTAGGCTAAACTTGTTCATAATCTGCTTTGCCGATTACAAGTACGCCTTCATTCGGGGGTCTCGGGCTTCAAAGGTTCCCTGGACCTGGTTAACAACCAGCCGTGAATCCGAATATACCTCCACCTCCTGGGCTCCCATTCCCAAAACAGCTTTTAACCCAATGAGTAAGGCCTCATACTTGGCCTCGTTATTAGAGGCCCTAAACCCAAGCCTAAAAGAATGCTCCAACTGTATTCCTTCAGGGGTGATAATAATGATCTTAGCGCTGAACTCCAAGGCACTTGACGCTCCGTCCAGAAATACCTTTCATGGGCGACTCCCCACATGACAAACCATCTCCCTATTCTTAGGGGAAAACTCTGCGACAAAATCGGCTAGGACTTGCCCCTTTACTGAACTACGTGGCCTATACTGTATGTCGAAAGAACCTAGCCTAGTCCCCCACTTAGCTATTCAGCCTGTGAAGTCTGATCTCTTCAGCAACGACTGTAAGGGATACTCGGTCAGGACATACAACGTATAAGCCTGGAAATAATGCGGCAACTTCCTCATGGCATGTATCAGGGCTAGCACTAACTTTTCCAGAGGTAAATACCTTGTCTCGACATCAACCAAAGTCTTACTGACGTAATACACGGGTTACTGCACTCCCCGGTCCCTGAGCAGCATGGCACTCACTGCATGGTTGGACACCAATAGTACATGAACAGATCTTTCCCGGACTCCGGGGCCGTCAACATGGGCGCTTGCATCAAATACTCCTTCAAATCTCGAAAAGCTCTATCGCATTCTTCATTTTACTGAAATCCTTTCCACTTCTTCAGAAGTTGATAGAATGGTCGGCAGCGATCAGCGAATTTGGAGATGAATCGATTTAGGGTAGCTAGCATCCCTGTTAACACTTGCACCTCTTTCGGGTTGCTCGGAGGCTTCAGTCGTTTCACGGCTTCTATTTGATCTAAGTTCACCTCTATTCCCCGGTTAGTGACCAGGTATCCTAGGAATTTGCCAGCCCCCACACCAAAAGCACATTTCTCGACATTAAGGCGTAACTTATGCTGTCGAAGAACCTCAACCACCCCCCGGAGGTCCTCTATATGCTGCACCTCCTGCTTACTTTTCACTATCATGTCGTCAATGTACACTTTACCGTCCGTCCTATTTTATCCCGAAACATCCTCGTCATCATTCGTTGGTAAGTGGCCCCGGCATTCTTCAACCCAAAAGGCATTACAACATAATGATAGTTGGCATCCGGGGAGATGAATTCTGTCTTCTGTTGGTCCTCAGGGGCCAGGGCGATCTGGTGGTACCCCTGAAAGGCGTCCAAAAAGCTCATCCTCGGGTGTCCATATGTGGTGTCTACCAACTGGTCATTCTTTAGCATGGGAAACGGGTCTTTCGGACATGCTCGGTTCAGATCCGTAAAATCTACGCAAACTCTCCACTTGCTGCTCTTCTTCTTCACTACCACGGTGTTCGCTAACCATTCTGGGAAGTAGATTTCCCTTATTACCCCAGCCTCCTTTAGCCTTTGAACTTCTGCCTTTACTGCCTCAACATGCTTCCTAGCTGATCTCCTCGGCTTCTGCTTCTTAGGAGGGAACGAGGAGTCTACATTAAGTCTATGAACGATAAACTCGAGATCCACTTCGAGCACCTTGTATGGATTCCATGCAAACACATCCACATTCTGTATGAGGAATAACAACATCTCTATCTTATCCTGACCCTTCAAGCCTTCTCCTACTTGGAAGTACCTTCCTTCATCTGGCAATATTCTTACTTTCACCATTTCCTCGGCGCATCTAGCCCCCTTTTCTTCTTGTGAATCCTGTAATTGCTATAAAGGGGCCCTTTTTGGCAGGTCCTTTTGCTCGGCTTGCTCCTTCTGGTCAGTTTGTCATTTCTTCCAATTGACTATGGCAACTAAGCATTGTCTGGCCGTTTGTTGGCTTCCCCGTACTACAGCAATACCCTGCTCGGTTGGGAATTTGACTTTTACATGCAAGGTGGAACGGAATAGCCCCCATTGCATAGATCCATGGCTTTCCTAGTATCGCAATGTATGGAGAGTATGAAGCAACCACTATAAACGCTATCACCACCTCCTTGCCTCCCATGTTCATGGGTAGAGAAATTTGCCCCTCGGGAACTACCATTTTTCCGTCGAATCCGACCAAAGGTGTAACATTCTTCAAAAGGTCCTCATTCCTCAATCCGAGACCCTTAAATAGATCTGGATACATCACATCGGCCCCGCTTCCCTGGTCTATCATCACCCTCTTCACCAAGAAGCTACCTATCCGAGCCGTGACTATCAACGCGTTGTCGTGCGGTTGAATCGTTCCGTCCAAATCATCGTCACCGAAAGCAATAGGTTCTCGGGCGATCTTTATCTTCATCTCGGATGACTGCATATCCGAGCTACCTTCCACTGGTGCTACAGTTAACACCCCCTTCTTTCCTGCTGCAACGAGGCTCCTCGGGGTAGCATGGATAACCTCAATTATCCCAAGAAGGGGTGGAAGGGGGTTCCCCCTTTAAGGAGCTCCCTGCCGCGTTCTTTGGTCCCCTGCATCTATCACAAACTCCTTTAAATACCCAGCCTTGGCCAGCTGCCTGAGATGATCCCTCAACACTCGGCATTGCTCGGTAGTGTGGCCCTTATCCTTGTTGTAAGTGCAGTACAAGTTTTGATTCCTCTGAGACGGGTCCCCCCCCCATCTTGTTCGGCCACCTAAAGTATGGCTCGTGCTTAATCTTGTCTACAATCCTATGCACTGGCTCCTTAAACGTTACATTTACCTCTCCTACCTGTGCTTCCGGCACCTAAATCCTCAAATTCCCCCGAGCTCTGGGTGGAAATTCGCTCTGCCGAAAACGGTTTATCGTTAGTGCTTTACCTTTGCTTTGCAGCTAGTCATATTCCAGCCATTTGTATTCTTCAATGCACCTCATCAACTGCCTCATGTCCTCGAGAGGCTTCTTAGTAAATGATTCCCTTAGTCCGGAATCCTCAGGTAGTCCCATTCTAAAAGTACTTGCAGCGATCTTCTCGTTCCCTCTGCCGATCTCGTTGTAAAGTTCCTAGTACCGACTAGCGTAACTACGAAGGGTTTCGCCAACCCTCATTTTCATGGATAGCAATGCGTTTACCGGTTGTAGTACCCGACTACAAGTTACAAACCGAATTCCGAACTTCTATATTAGCTCGGCAAAGTTATGGATAGAGCCCTTCCTAACTCATTAAACCATCTTAAAGCGGTGGGGTCGAGGCTTGAGGGAAAAACCTTGCACATCAGCGCGTCATTACGAGTGTGCAGAGACATCGTTTGGATGTAGTGGCTGACGTGCTCTACTGGGTTCGTTTTCCCATCATAGGAATTGAACGGGGGACGCGTAAATCTGTCCAACATCAGGGCCTGCTCAATGTCAGTAGAAAACGGAGACCGAGCAGCTCTACGTAGTGCACGGCTCATTACATCCATGGCCGCATTATGGGGCCGCTGTTCTTTCGGAGAATCCGAACCTCTATCTGCGTATTCCCACAAGCGTGAATAGTCTCGGCATTGACGGGACTCCCATGAATGTGAACAGTCTCAGCGTCGTTGAGACTCCCGTGAACGTGAACATTCTTGGTGATGGTAGGATTGGGATTGATTGGACCCCGCCTCCTGACGATCCTCCCCGATTTGAGACCTTCTTTCTCGGTTGTCTCGGTCCCTTCTCCGGTGCCTGTTCTCTGCTTCTAACTCCAGATCTCTCACCAGCCTACGCAACCGTTCAAGCTCTTCATCTCTTTCGTCAAATTGCCTATGCCCTGATGCACTATATACCGTTTGTCATGTTTGGTACGACCCCTCTCCAAGGCCGGACCGTTCTTCCTCTCATTCATGATCCCTATCTTCGCGCCTCTTTTGCCTCTATTCTCGCCAGGAGGATCCCCGAGAAGATCCCGCCGAACCGCTTTCGACGTCACTCCCAGAACGTCTCCCGGACATTTTCCCATGTGTGAGTCTCAGTTGAACCACTGCCTTGTAGGGGATTCCCACAGATGGTGCAAATTGTGCGCGCCTAAATGAGGCTATTGGGCCTGGCCTCACTTAGGCTCACAACTTACTTATAACGTGGGTTTTGAATTTCCTACTTTGGGTCGTTCTCAGCCCAGAGACTCAATGAAGCTCTCTCTCCCTCTCCCTCTTTCTCTTTCTTTCTCTTTCACTCTCTCACTCCCTTGCTCTCTTGCTCTCTGAACCACTCTTTCTTTCCTACTCTCTGTTTTTTTTTTAGAACCTCTCAACTAACCCTTTTCCTCCGCCCACTTCTCATATTAATAGCTCTATATTAGTGGAAGGGCTATGATTACTTCTGTTGCTAGTGCAATGGGAGGTCCAATGTTGTTAATCATTAGTGGATGGTTAGGTGGGAGTGGAGCGTGGTGAGAGTGGCCTTGGAACTTGGTTCCCACTCCCGCTAGTATGCTTGGCAGAGGCATTCGCTACGGCACTGCCGGGAATGCAAAGGGTATTGTGCTTAAACGCCGTTCTTTCTCCGTTGCTCGGGAAATGTTTGCCGAGCAAGGATCGGACAGCAAAACCTGGGCTCGCAGTTGGTATGGATTTGGGCTGGGCTTCTGGGCGGAAAAAGGTTTGGCTCGTGGGCCGCATCTTCATATCAGGGTTCCAAGCCCAAATGGGTTTGAGTATAGAGTGCCGTACAGTTTACAAATTTAAAAAGTACTAAAATCTATTACTATGATCTTTCACTCTTAAAAATAGTAATTGTACCCCCAAGGTATTTAAAAGTAAAGCAGTTTTTATTTATTTTGGGCTATCATAGTATCTTATGTAACGTACATGTTGTATAGAAGAGGTAACATTTTTTTTCCTATATTTTTCAGGCATCGGCCCAATTAACCATACAAGGCAGATTTCTGATGATGGGGTTGAACAGGAAAGCTTCTCATACCGCATCATTGGGGGTGATCGTAACAACGGCACATTTAGTAATATCTCATGTGAGACCAAAACAACGACAACCCCTGATGGTGGTTACAGCTATCACAGCAGCCGCTCTGGCGAAAGTTACTACTCAAGCTCGACGCTGACAACGGGCAATGCCACAGGCACAGAAGGCTTCAAGACTATTGGGAACCACCCTCATCCTCATGCCTACAACTAATCCCTTATATGAGTGTGTGTGGATTTATATTTTTCCCTACAACAAGGACTGAAAACGTTGTGTGTTTCATTCTGTTTTATGTATTCCCCTACTGCCTTGGGTTTGCTAATAAATGAGCTAGCGGTTGTGATCCTCCGCTTTCTCAGTTTGCTGTGAATAACCGATGGTCTGCGCAATGCGTGTTGCATTTTGGAATATTTTATAAGAAATTATCTTATAGACGTTTTATAATATTTATGATGTGTTATTATAGTTAGAAATTCATCTTTAATTATATTTCATGTCATTAGAAGAAGAAAAAATGAAAAAAAACAAGGAAGAAATGAAAATCAAGAATATGAAACAGGTATAAGTAGTACACAAAACAATTTACAGCCAGTAGCACAGCATTCATAGAGATCTCTATGAAACTTTTAATTACCTGAAACGTTAAGCGTAACAGTAGTATCCATGTCTGATTTACAAACTTTCTTTTGACTTGTTAAGATAACACAAAAAATATCCACTCTCCAATAGGTGTTATCAATTGAGTGAATAGGCTATTCAGCAAAAATAAATAAATAAAATTGAGTGAATAGGGATGACTTTAGGTGAGTGGCTCTGTCAAAGATTGGTGTTTTGGATGATGAAGTGAGTGTTTCTGGCTCTCAATTTTGTGGGTTTGGTGAATGTTTATGAGTAAGTTCGATGTCATAATTTTCCACGGAGTGAAGCTAAGTGATCATTCTTTGAATATTGAAAATTGTTCCTTTATACATCTCGATCTAAACCTTGATTTTAACTAAATAAAAAGAACATTAAGCTCTCAAGTTCAAGATGAGCTAATGCGATGTGCATTTTAATCTCGAAATCATTGACAGAATTTCCAAAACATGTAAACTGATCATTTTGCTCTCGGACATAATTTGCTAAAATTGGGAGATTTCGAGTGTTCTCCCTCATTAGTAGAACTCATTGGAACTTATAAAAGAATGTGAACAATAATGGTGGAAAAAAAAAAAAAAAAGACAACTTATTTCGTGAAGAGAGATTAAATAATTACTCAAAATAGGCCATAGGATGGAAAGGAATTTAGAATCCACTTCATTGGCAAAATGAGAAGTTCTGATTAATATAAATATTAAGAGGCTTAAGAAAGTTAATTATCATTATCTAAATCATCAAAAATACCCCTAATCTAATTAGATAATCTTTATTCATAAAAAATAAGGTTAAAATCATAATTTAATAAAATTAAAATACAAAAAAAATATCAGATAAATTTCCTATAACTTCCCACTTAAGTTTTTGAGTGAAGTTTGTGGTGTGCCTTTATTTTAGAACCCCTTTCTTTCTCCCTTTTATTTGTGTGTGTTTGTTTCTCAAAAACTCCCACTAGAATCTTAGACAAATACAAATTCCTCACCTGTTTCTAAAAGACAAACAAACCTCCAATCCCACATATTGCATTGGAGTCATGTTCATAACATATATGTAAAAAAAAAAATGGATAAATTGCAAATTACACTCCGAAGTTTGCGGTGTTTGGATTTTATACCCTGAAATTTCAGAATTTGGATTTTACCCTTTAAAGTTTAGAAGTATTTGGATTTTACACCCTAATGTTTTAGAATTTAGATTTTACCCTCTAAATTTTAGGGGTATTTGGATTTTATTCCTTAAAGTTTGAGAGTGTTTGGATTTTACACTCTAAAATTTCAGAATTTTGGAGTGTAAAATTCAAACACTTCCAAACTTCAGAAGGTAAAATCCAAATTCTGAAATGTCAGAGTATAAAATCCAAACACCCCAAACTTCAGGAAGGAAAAATCCAAATTCTAAAATTTCAAAGTGTAAAATCTAACCACCTCCAAACTTTAGGGATGTAATTTGTAATTTACCAAAAAAAATTAGTACCATAGGTTAAAAAAAAATTGCAATAAAATTCGAACCCTTTGATAATACTTTTTATATTTCTAAGGAAATACACATAAAATAAATAAATAAATAAACTATTTTATGTGTCTAAAGACTAATATTTATAAATTAAAAAAAAAAAAAATTCTGGTCCTATTTGGTCTACTTCAGTCTTATTAGGTCTACCTCAGTTCATTTGGTCCTATTGTGACCATTTTGGTTGACTACAGAAATATTCGGCCCACATTGATCCTTTTTGGTCATACATGGTCCAATTTGGTCATATTCGACCACATTGATCCTTTTTGGTCCTATTCGGTTCACTTTAGTCTTATTCGGTCCACTTCAGTTCATTTAATCCTATTTGGTCTATTCAGTCCACTTCGGTCTACTTTGATCTTATTAGGTCTTATTCAGTCCACTTTGGTCTTATTCGGTCTATTTGGTTCTATGTGGACCACTTCGGTCCTATTCAATCCACTTCAGTTCATATGGTGGACTTGGTCTTATTCGGTCCATTCGGTACTATAAGGTCAACTTCAGTCCTATTCAGTCAACATCGGTCCAATTGGTTCATTTTGGTCCGCGGTCAATTCAGTACATTCAGGCCATTTCAAGTTTTTCTATTAGACGGCTTTCGTTCAGAATCTTATAACTTATCCAGCGCTGACCCAAGCCAAACTCTGCACTCAGCGTCTCTCTGTTAAGTTATCGATACTCCAAATCAAAATTGATTTGGTTTTTCGTTTTAGTTTTGAAGAAAATTCTAATTGATTAATTGGTTATAGAACCCGCTAATTGGAATGGATGCGCAAGCGAGGAAAAAGGTAGTGTTTCGGGCGAAATTGAACGCAAAGAAGAAAGAGAGGCGCATAGATTCTCCTCTCGTAAGGTTAGCATCAATCAGATTTTTGAGTATTCGAATAATTTTTATATTATTCTTCTTTTTTCTGAAACCAACGTTGGAATTCTCATTATGAATAAGTTTGGAATTCGGGTCATTCTCTCAAATTGGAGCCAACATTGTTGTTGTTGTTTTTTTTTTTGCTCAGACAATGCATTTGATATTAGATTTGAATGGCGCGTTTGTGTATTCTTGTTTAAGTACATTATTCTGTTCATGATGAATGTTTTTTTTTTTTTTTGATAAGGAAAGCGGTTTAGGATGACATCATTTTGAAATCCGAATCCCATTGGGATGCCCACCAAGTTTCTCGTAAACATCATGAGGTGATTTTTTTCTATCGACATGTAAATATATAGCACAGGCCCCTGTTTATATGATCACTCATAAAAACATTAGATTACAAACAAATCACATGTATATACACAGGCTGATATGCTTAAATGTAGCTTCATTATGAATTATGATCTTCCATAATTTTGCGGAGTGTTCGGCTCTAAGGTTTTTTCCCACCTTTTTGGTGTGGAAAGTGCGTTGATGATGTTTGTGAGAGTTACTCTATGCTTATTTGGCCTGTATTCAGAAATTTCCATGTAAGAGAAGGCACCGTCTGATGTTGGTTTCCTATTCTTCCCTAGTTAAAGTGAATAAGAGGAAACCATATAACACAGTCTTTATGAATAGTGGAGGGTGCAATGCTTTATGATGTACTTGTAAACAGGAGCGGAGCTAGGATTTTTTGTTTGTGGGGCCAAATTTTGGTATTAATATATTAGTTTCGAGTCAAGATAAACCATCGTACATATACGTAAAATTTTGGGGGGGCCATGCTATAGCTCCGCCCCTGCTTGTAAAGATATTCAAAAGTGGTTAAGGTCTCCCTTATGGTTAATGTATGTTTTTCAGTAAGGATTTTTAATTTTTAATTTTTATAATTAATTTATATTTTTACCAAACGACTCGATCCAATGCTGACAGGCCCCCACTGAGCCACTCTCTATCACTCTCTTATGAAATTTACTGAGAGCATATCACCTACTGCAATTAATTGTATCCAAGTCTCTCCTATGAACATTGGGGAAATTTGGGCATTTTGATAAAAAATTAGAACACAAAAAGAATTCTAGGATATCAGTTTTGTGATTGACGTGAGCCTTTGGATTTTTTGTTTTGTTTATCTTCCTAATTTTTCTGTTTTATTTTCTGGTTTCTATTACCATGTTTTTTTTGATTTAGTGGCAAATGCTAAGAGGGTATTTTGGATTTTTGTATTATGCTTGGGTTGCATATTTTTCCTCTGTTTCGGTGGTGGTGGTTGATGTGAGTGTGAGAATTTTCTTCCGTATAGGATTTCAGTGTTGGTGGATTGACTAAGGCTTTTATTTTCTTTGTTTCCTTTTGGTTGATGAGAAAATGAAAGCAAAAACTAGAGAACCAACCGTACTAAACTGATTGAATTATAATTGGCCCAGTTTTGGTATTTCTACCCTATGTCTTGGTGCCGATGTCAAATATGGCAAAACTGACAGCCTTGGTTTGGTGTAAAAAATGACCTAAACACTGGTTGCACTGAACTGATATAACCCTGGGATTTTCTTCTATGGAGAGAGAGAAAAGGGGGGTGGGTTTGGGGTTGGGAGTTTAGAAAAATTTCACATCAGTTATTGCTAAATATTCCTTGATTTGTGCCTTTCTGTTTTGGGATTTTTCATTTTGAGCCAAGTTTTCAATTTTTGTATTGATTATATTTTATGTGGCATATCTTTCTGGCCCCCCATATTTCTTCGGTTCTTAATGAGTATTTACTAATTGGATGCCTATGCTAGGACAGGCAATAAATACTATCAAGGCTAATGCAGCTGGGCTAACCCGGGTTAACAATGTGAAAGCTGAGCCCCATAAGGAGTTGATTAAACCTAAATCTGTACATTCTACAGTCACATAGCGTTAAAGCTGAACGCTCAACAGAACTGCCCAAAGATCAGTCATCATCTATGCTCCCTCCAAATTTTTTTGACAACAATGATACGAAAAAGCTAAAAACCAGTACAAGCTTGTATCTGATTTTTCTTTTGATCATAATAATATCATTTGTCAGTATTGTTTTTATTTAGTTCAATCAAGTCCTTAAGAAAGTCAAAAGGATATAATCAAGTCCTTCTGTTCAAATCTATTTAAGAACCATGACTTAAATTGCACTGGGATATTTTTCACTGGTGTGTCATATTTAATAGAAAGAAGGTATTTTTACTCTGTTGATTTGAATAGCCAAAAAAGTCAGCAATTCCTGTCATGGTTTCTAAACAGATGGGGATGGAAGGAGTTAATTGGAATTTCCTTTTAGCTTGGGTAAATTACACTTTTCATTCATGGTTTGGATCAAGTTTGAGTAGTCAAGCTGTGGTTTAATATGCTCAACTCACTTGAGGTCTAATTGTATTTGCTTTTGGTTTGGAAGTTTAATGTATTCAGATTTTAATGAGTTTGCTATTTGTTTTTTCTGGTACTTCTTTTAAAGGCATTTGATTTTGCACATACAAATTTTAACAATTTGGGCCTGAAAAAACATTAAAGGATGTGATCTCAGGTGGGTAATGTTCAACTTTTTATACATTGGCTGGCAACTCAAACTTGACACAAACCGTAGGTTAGTAAAGTGTAATTAACCCTTTTGAATATCACAGAGACTTGGTTGAAACTTTTTAATTTAGGGACCAAAATAGGCATTTATTTATTTATTCCCTTCGTCTAATTTGATTGTGAATTGTGATTATTTACTGATAGGAAGGGATTCTATTTACTTATTAATGTACTACTAGGAAAGGATTCACTCAAGTCAGTGGAGACTGATTTATACAAAAATACTGGGCTTTCTGCTCTACCAGAGGAGAGTTCAAACTTGGTGAGTGAAATAGATAGTCTGCCTAATGGTAATTCTGGAAAGGCAATAAATATCCAGCCTGCTGGGGAGCGTACATCAACATCAGAAGAGATTGCTGGTTCTAAAATCAATCAAGCAAATGGAGCTCTACCTGAAGGCTTCTTTGATAACAAGGATGCCAACTTGCGTGCACGTGGCATAAAGCCTGTTAAGGCAGACATCAAGTAAGTTCCTACATTTTTGTTATCTCTGCATCTTCATGCTCTCTTCTATTCAAGTCAAATGTTAATATAATTGTAATTTTTCCCTCTCTTTTTTTTTTTATTTTTTTTTATTTTTATATATATATATATATATATATATATATATCTGCTCTAAATGTTCTCTACCAAATTGCAACTGAGTTTACAGAGTAATTTTAAGAAAAGTCCTGTGGCCTTTTCCTTTTTGCCTTTTCTTGTCCTTTAACTAGTATGGCTGATAAATATCATCATTGTCTTGATGGGCTCTGCTGCTTGGATGACTTAAATTGGTGGCTAATATTGCAAGGTTGTGTCTTGGTTAGTAGCTGTTGATCAAGGATTTTATGTAAATAGTTAGATCAAATATATTTTAGAACATATGTAAATCACCATTTGAACATCCATATAAAATTCCATAGTGAATTATAAATACATAGACTTGCTAGAGTACAAATCAGGGCAGTTCGCCTCCTGTTTATGAGATCTTCTATGATTAAATCATATCCAATGCTGCTGCAGACCACAAATAGAAGAATTGGACTTTCAGTTGTATGGTTCTCCAATATCTATAGTAGTATTGATATTGAAAATATTCTTAATTTGATATCAAACCAGGCTGCATTGATAACTCAGTTATCTAATGTGCATATTGTGTTGCCTACCCATCTAGTAAATCACAAATTTAGACCCAATTCTTAAAGTTAATTTTTGCGATAGGCTTAACAAATGAGCTACCACAGGAAAGAAGACCCATTTGTTTGAGGTCTGACTATTGTGGTATTTGTAGGTTGGTGCTATATTATTTTAAACTTCATTGAGTTTTCTCCAATTCATCAATAAATTTAGAGCAGAATATGGTGTGATCTGTTTGTCTCTGGAAAAGTTTCAAATGCAACAAATATTTTTCTATTACTTCATATTTTTTCTTTAATGACATGGAAAACACCATAAAATTGAAAATTTGTTTGGTTGTGGCTAGAGATGAGTACAAGGAATTCAAAAAGTTGATTCAAGAGGACTTGCAGGAGGTGGATGACCGTTTTGAGGAAGAGTAGGTGAGGGTTAAAATATAATCAAACTGTTCACTTGCATTCTATTTTTCCACGTTATCTATCCACACTAGAAAATTAAAATTGTTTTCCTGTTGTTTCAATTGTAACTGCAGATTGATGCTGCTGAAACGATAGAAGAGGCTGAATCTGTTGAGCAGAGGTAAGTTCAGCTGTGTGATTGTTGGTCAAATTTTCACATCCTGTTTCTCCAGTCTTCTTTGCCAATATTCTTCATTCCATTTCCTATTTTGCAGAACGTATTGGGAGAAAGTGGAAATGTTGAAGAAGAAGAAATTGGAACTTCAGGTTGCCAGGTCTGTCAAACGTAGAAAAGCATCTGAGGGTGTTGCCAAGGAGTCCAGGCATGAAGAATCATCCAGTGGCGAAGACAGTGGTGAGAATTTTGCAGTTGATTGGAGAGCCCAACACTTGTGAACGTGCTTTGCAGATGTTTTGGTGTATATGAAGGTATGATCTTAAAATATAAACCAAAAAGTGTGATGTCTCGTCTGACCCAAACTGGAATCCACCATATCAATCTTTTCCTTGGATTATAAGCTAAAAAATGGGAGTTGGTGATGCTTACTGCATCTAGAGAAACTTTTACCTATCTACATTCTTTGGTTTGCCAAAGGATAAAGCTATTTAAAAAAAAAAAAAAAAAAACCGAGCTTCGCACCGTGTTGGATAGCCCAGGAGTACATGCATTTCAGAGAAGTGACAGTCCATGTCAGGGAGCATAAGAATGAACTTTATAAGCCTATATTTTGGCCTTACAGCTATGATTCTGTATAAATATTCTGAGGTTGAGGAGAGTCAAATTATCAATTATGAACATTGTAAATATCGCTTGAATTAGCGTGAATAAATTCTCTACAAAATTTAGCTGGCTAAGACTTTAGCATAGTGAAACAAATTTATTTTATTTTTATTTGGAAGAATTGAACTTTGATTAATTGGTTTCTTTCTGCCTTAGGTTGTTCAGTAGCTTGTTTAGCAACTAAAAGATTAGACTTATTAAGAGTGTACCCAAACCCAAAGAGAATATTGATCTGGGAAGGGATTTCTGGACCGAAAAGAAAGAGTCTAGTGTCAACTTATACCCAACTCATTGAAACTACAAGTTAGGTTGAATTGTGGGTCACAAGGGTTGATCCTATTTTTGTTTAAAGGGATTTTTTTCTGCATTTTTGCCTTTTTTTTTTTTTGGTTTTTTTGGTTTTTTTTTTTTTTTTTTTTAATCTCTATGTAAATATGTTTCACACTTTCAATTGCTCTTTCATTTGTTTCATGAGGCTGAGGCTTAAAGGCTTCAATTTAGTGACTTTAGATTATATAAGCTTAAAAATTAATCTATTATTTAACTTTTATTTTTTATTTTTATTTATTTTAATTATATGTTTTCTTATTCCTATTGAAAGGCAAACAAAGACAATGATTAAGATTAATTAGGGTATGTTTGGTTGGAGGGGTGAAAAAGAAAGATGATAGAAAATGGAGAAGGGATAGAAAAGTGGGAAAATAGAATAGATTTAGTTTTTTCTCATATATGTTTGGTTGAGAGGATGGAAAAGTGGAGAGATGTAATACTCATTTGTTTGGTTGATAAGAAAAATGAAATGATAGAAAATATTGTTTGAATAAATTTACTTCCATGCTCCTAGTAAAAAAAAAAAAAATTGGCCCCTATTGAATAAATAAAAAACAAATTAGAAAAAAAAAAGGGGGGGGGGGGGGGGGGGGAGAGGAAATCATACCAAATACTAAGAAAAAATAGATGAAAAAAAAAAAGAAGGGAATGAGAAGTACCGGACAAAAACCAAAGAAAAGAAATCAAAAAAGCAAAACGGAAAACTGATGGTAATAGAAAATGACAAAAACCGAATAAGAGACTATTAAAAAAAAAAACTGAATAAGAAAACTAATGAAAAATAAAGAAAAGAGAAAATGAACAAAAAATTTGAACCCACTTGAGCGTTAGTTATGTTGCACAGAAGGGCATTATGGTCCTAAAGGCAATAAATTTTTGTATTCCCTTTTTCTTTCTAGTTTTCTTCCCAATTTGAATAAAAAATATTTTGATAAGTTAGGGAAAAAAACACCTAAATCTTACCGGTTTTCCACTCTCTTCTCTCCAACTAAACATTCACAAAATTTGTTTTATCTTCCATTTTCTCTCTTCTTTTTTTTTCTTTTTTTTCATCTTCTCTAAAACCAACCCAACTGAAATTGAAAATTGGTAAGTGTTTGTTTGTGAACTGAAATTTTTTTATTAAAAGTACTATAACTGGGCAACAAAAACCTCCTTTGTGTTGTACAGAGAGAGTGATAAGAAGAGGAAAAATAGAAAAGAGAGAAGGGTCAGACACATTATTGTAGAGCTGTGCAAGGAGAGGTATTAGATGTGGGAAATTCTTAGGTACTTCTGGAATACGAAGAAATGGTGCTCCCTTCTCTCACATTCACAGTGGACTCCATTATGAATTTAATGAGTGGACCCTACGAAGAATTTGAAAGGAGAGAGCACAATTCTCGATACTCTGAGAATACCTAAGAATTACTCATTAGATGTGTGGTGAAGTGGCTAGAGGTAGGTGAGATTCGAGAGAAGCATTAAAAATTTTGGACAATTTTGTTATTGTGTTGGCAATAGGCATTTCCACACCTATTTGCTCTAGCTGTGATTCCAAAATCATGTTTTGAAATTTTTTTTTTTTTTTTTTCAGGCGCGTGAGGGAGTAAGCGGTTACTGTGCGGCTACTGTTCAATGAACAGTAGCCGCACTTCTTGACTTTTTGTCCATGAACAGTGCATCCGTGCATTGTTCACGGACTCACAATTTTCACTAGATAATACCTGAATTTTCCTTGAAAATTACACAATTTGATATTACCAAAAAAGAGGTGGCAGAGATGAGGCGTGAACCAAGTCACTGTCTTGAGACAAATCATGCCGTCTACGGTATATCCGATGTAGTTAGACAAATAGTTTCTGCACGTTTTCCCTAAGATACAACAGCCTAACCATCTTTGCTGATTATCCTTGCCAGCCTACACTACTCGTAGGATATAAGATCTCTATAGTACTTTCTTTTCTCAGAAAATTTTGTAAAAGATAGAATATTTTTATGAGTAGTAAAAAGCAATAAATGGTAAGTGTTTAGGACAATAAAAAATTGTTTTTGAAAAGTTTTTCAGCTTATTTCCAACAATTTGAGACAAATCGATATGGAGAGCACAAAATCATCCTTGAAAAATGGTAATGTTATGTCTAATTCCTCTGGAGCAGGTGATCTTAATAAGTCATTCCGCTTTCGTGGTGTTAACTTTAAGAGGTGGAGACAAAAGACTTTTTTCTATCTTACTCTCTTGAATGTGGCTTATGTGTTAACTGAGAGAAAACCAAAGAAAAAGAAATCTAAACAATTGACTGAAGAAGAACTTTCTCAACATGAAAAAGATGTTAAGAAATGGGATAAGGATCATCTTTATTGTAGAAATTATTTACTTAATTGTCTTTCTGATGATTTGTATGATTATTATGATCAAGCTTGCAAATCAACCAAAAAGATATGGAAGGCATTGAATCAAAAATATGATACACAGGAAGCTGGATCCAAGAAATATGCATGTAGCCGATTTTTTAGGTTTTAGATGGTTGAAGGCAAGTCCGTGCCATAAGCTTATATTTTATACATAATTTTAAACTACAAAACTTGTAATTTAAATAATTTATTGATGACATATCTATTGATTTTTAAATTTTTTTTTTTAATTTTACAAGAATAGAGAATAGAAGAAGAAATTGTAATCCAATTGTAAATTTTGTCAAAATTCACCACTAATAAAAAAAATATTGATTAAGGCAATTCAAGACTACAACTAATTATGTAGCTAAACTTTGTCCATAAAAAATAAATAAATAAATAAATAAAAAAGAAGAAGAAGAAGATGAAGAAAAAGGGTATAACACATGAAATATAGGAAAGGGTTATGTGTCATTAGGTTACAAGGCCCATTCGGGCATTTATGAATTTTTTACTTCTATTATTATTAACATTATTCATAGCATGGCATTGAAGTCCCACATCGTGAGTGAGTAGGTTACATGTCGGCATGATAAATACACAGTGCTACATTCAAAACACGGCAAAATTTGCCAAACAGATATTTCCCAAAAAAAATTAGGCGCATGGCATACGTTCAAAGTTATTTAATAAGTTGGACTGTTTTTGAAAGTCGAGTTAAGCAAACTCGACTTTGGGCTGGAAAACGAACACTATAGTGGCATTTTTTTTAGTGGCGTTTGTAAAAACGCCGCTATAGGTACCCTATAGTGCCGCTTTCTATAAACACTGCTATAGGCACTAAAAAAACGCTACTATAGTGTTCGTTTTCCAGCCCAAAGTCGAGTTTGCCAAACTTGATTTTCAAAAACATTCTAACTTACTAAATAAATTTGAACACATGTCACACGCCTAATTTTTTTTTTTGGAGAGATGTACTGTTTGGCAAATTTTACCTTCAAAACACGCTAAAAAGTTGACAGTGGTGTTTCTCGAATTCCTACTTAGGATGGCGACTTTACTGGCTGCTAGATACTGCACCAGTAGTTAGAAGAAAGATGCAAACAAGTCACGTGACTCTAGTAATACAATATACAAACCATTTTTTAATTGAATGGTCCTGGCCACCGTCAGCTGGGCTTGGTGAAGCCTGTGAAAATTAAACCTTCAGTTGTCGATAAATATGTTAGAATAATCTGATTTATAGGGGCAGAAATCAAATTTCATAGAGTAATATAAAATAATAAAATACGTAGAAAAATGTTTAAAAAAGATAATGTACTAAGATTCTTAATTAATGGATAGCAAATAATATTATTGACCATTCACAAATGAGTTTGAAGTGTTGAAATTAGAGGAACATGTGAGTTGATACAAATACTATTTTTGGAGTTATCAATAGCACCACCATTATGATGCAGTTTATTATATATGCTTTCATATTTTCTTTGAAATTGTATTTAAAAACTGATACTTTTGAAAGTTCGAATATCATTGAAAACACTATGAATGTTTTGACCCCCAATTACAAATTACCAATTCAAGCTTATTATCAAATAATAAATATGCGGAACATGAACATAAGCTAATGACAGAATTGATAACCAATCTAAACCAAATAAAATCACATCCACAGTAGAAATTAAATGGCAAAGATTAAGGGAAGAGAGATGCAAACACAAGGACAACACGCGATGTATTATCGAAGAGGAAACCGAAACTCTCGGCGTAAAACCTCTCTGCCACCCTCCAAGCGGTCAATAATCCACTAGAAAATGTAGTTGGGATACATGAACAGCAATAGACCCTCCAAGCCTAATCTACCCAAGTACCTAAGCCCTCCAAGCTTCTTGCTCCAACGAGGTTGCGCCGAACCTTTTTCTTCTCTAGCTTACCAGATTCTGCTATAGCCCATAGCATCAACCAATAACCATTGGTCCGTCCCTTCCAAACTGTTTCCCTTAGCACCAAAAGACTTTCTCACAGACGTGGGTATGGTGAGAAAAGGATTTGGTCAAGAACCTCTCAAGGATGTATCAATGGAGAGGAAGAGAATAGAGGAATTTGAAGAGTCTCTTAGTGAAGATTGGGGATGAGGCAATCTTGTTTTTCTCTAGGGTTTCTCTCTCAAAATTCTCTCTAGAAGCTCTCTACATTTCGTGGGTATAAAGGTCTATATATAGTGGTGTGTGTTTGGAATACGAAGAGACAGTTTTTTCCAAACAGGGCAAGTTGGCGGCTTGGCCTCGCGACTGGTCTGAGTCGCGAGTTCAAGCTGCGAGTTAACGGCCTGGCCAGCCTGGGCCTTTTGTCTTGTAGTGCGATAGCTGGCGTGACCCTTCACCTCCCCGCATGCTTTTCACGTGTGCTACAGTTGGCAGCTTGCCAGTTGCGAGTCAGCCGCGAGTCCCTATTTCTTTGCACAATCTTGAGCATTTCTTCACACTCTCTCACACTCTACCCTTACATGAATCACACCTAAATACAAGGTTACTAAGTACTGAATTACAAGCAAATTGGCACGGAATAAAGCCAACAAGATGGTTGATAAAATTCAACTTTACAATCTCCCCCTTTGGCTATTCCATGACAAAACCTTATAACAAACTCTAGATTTAACGCATGAGTTAGGAACAGTTGGAAAACTCACTCACACCAAACTCTAGAATTTGTGTAGCTCTTGAACCATAAGAACAAGTATCTCCTAAAATACAACAACACAATCTGATCATTGTATGCAGAAAACTTGTAATGCATATGGAGCAAGTATAATGCAATCAAGCAAAATGGAATAAAACAATAGACCATGGCTTGACCAAACATCCAATCAATATACATTAGTGATCACAATGCTCATTCTCTCAAGGAATGAACATCCGAACATGCAGGCAAATAAACTCAATTGCAAAGTATCATTTGCATGTCCAACCCTCAACCAATGCATAAAATATATATGCATCTAGGAATAAGATCCTACAAGGGCACAAGAGTGATGTACTTAAAAGAAAATGCATGACATTTAACAGCAAGTACTTAAAACCTTAAAAACTTACAAAAGCAACAGGTACAAACATGAACTAAGAACCTTAAAAACCTACAAATGTAACAGGTACAAATAGTAAAAAGTACTTCCCTTATCATATCACTCCCCCTATCATGAATCATAGGAGTTGTGATGAACTTGGAACATATATACCTATAACCTGAAACACTTGCACAAAACACATTAGACCCTCAAGGTAAAGCAAGTAATAAACGGACAAGTATAATGTAACAAGTAAAATTGCGATCAAGAACATGATGTGAAACATGTGAGCAACTTGATCAAACACCAAACACCTAGACAAAGTTTTCTTATTAACACAATGTCTTCTTCCCCTTGGTATATGCATCTCCCCTATAGAATATCTCTCCCCTTACAAATGTGCATGAGAAATAGAATTTCTCCCCTTAAGAATGTGCACAAGGGTCATATAGAAATAACAAAAACTCACTGGTATACTCTCTAGAGTATACTCTCCCCCTTTTTGTCAGGAATAGACAAAGGCTTAAGAAGAAACGAGGGCAAGAGATGAGACAATGATGAATGAGGGGTGCAAGATGAAAGAGAAAATGAAGCTCAAACCTAAGACAAAAACAAAATGCTACAAAGCATAAGGTAAACATGACATGCTAGGATGAAGAAACAAGGTATAGACCAATGCATGACAAGGGTAGCAAAGGTGTGTGCAAGAGGTGGCTATGTGCAATGCATGACCAATGCATGGAAAATGCACATGTGGGGCAAGGTATGTTAAATACACAACTAATGAACCAAACATGTTCCTAATGAGGAAACATGAGAAACCCCAAGGTTTGGTACTCATCGGAGTCCAAAACAAGCGAGAAAATGCCTAAGAGGCATTTTATCAAACACCTAACATGCATACTATGAACAACAATGTAAAACAATGCATGAGCATAATGAAAACCACCCTTATTACATGCTCTTTTTACCACAAGGGGTCAACATCCAAAGCAAATCAACAAAAGAAACCAATCCCATACAAAAATTTTGAGAAAAAATTAAGTTTTCCTAACCCTTATGATAAAAATCCCAACTAAGAGCACAAAACTCTCCAAAACATAATCTAAGGATCCAAAACAATAGAAAGAGTTTAAAATTACCTTAGAGATGTTAATGGAATGAAAAACCATTCAAATTGATTGGGTTTTGATATAAAAAAATTGAAAGAGGGGTTTAAGAGAGGATGGGAGAGGTTTAAAACAAGTTTTCCACGAAAAAGCTCTTTAAAAAGCTAATTCTGGGCATTTCGTGACTGGGCGAGTCGCGAGTGAGTCGCCAAAACCTTCTGTGTAAACTCGTGACTGGAGCTCGTGGCTTGCAAGTCACCAAAACAAGTAGCCAAAACTCGCAGCTTGATCTTGCGGGTTGCAAGTCGCCAAAATGAGTTGCCAAAAATTCTTACACTTATTTTTCAACCTAGAACATGTTTAAACCTTGTAAAACAAAGTAAGCACTAAACATGAATAAAAAGAGTGATAAAAATCACTTCCAAAAACATATAAAATAATCAAAAATCTTTTTCTATTGATCTATATAAAGTTGAGCACACACACATCACATTTGAACAAGTACAATCGAACAAATGAATAAGGCATTCATTGAACATTAGGCATGTGTGTTGTGTGTGTGTATCAAGTGTGGAATAGTCCATAGTCTAGAGTGAAGTTTCAATGATCAATTCAATCAAATCATACACAACTAGTACTAAGTCAAGAGGTCTATCTCAATTATAGAAATGAACATATATGACCTCCCATAAGAAAATGATTACATAACTTTGAAGCTTTACATTTAGCTTCTTTACAATTCATAACATTTGATAATTTTTTTTTTTAATCTTTACATCTCTTTTTGAGATCGAGGCTTGAAATTTTTGGTATTTCAATTTGATGAACAAGTCTTTGGCTTTTTGGACACCATACATTTTCATAAAAGTCGTGTTCCCTTTTTATATGTGACTGTTTTTGCAGCTCATTATCTCTTTTCATTTTGAGATTTACATTTGTTGAGCTCTTTAATAAAAAAAATAAATAAAAGAGTGGGAAGAGATATAGGCACAAGTCTATGCATGTATCAAAACCAACATGACTATTGACTAATCATTCATGACAAGCTTGAAAATCGATTTACAACAATCACACAAAGATGTCAAGATTTTTCCCACAAAGATAGATGTGCATATAAAACAAGCTAAGCTCGTAAATGCATCACGTCATAAGTATGAAAGTACTAGGCCAAACTCACATAAGATATGTGCTCAAACATATACGATCAAATTTTTTGAATTTTTCACTTTTTATGTAGTTTTGAATTTTTACTCACACAAAACAAAGACAAAAAAAATAAGATCAAAAACAAAAACAAACCAATGCAAATAAAGAGATGCATGATGCACAAATGCATGACAATGAAGCATCTAATGCATGATGGGTCCTACAAAGATCGAAAGAATTAGATCAAGGACCAAAAGAGCAAAAGCTCAACTGAAGGAACCCTTCCTCATCCAAATGGAATGATTGTTTGGAATGAGTGTCTCAAGAGAAGTGAGATGAGGGTTGGAAGAATGAGAACCGGAGATGCATATACTCAAGGAGTTAAAAGCATTAAACATTTTCTTTAACAACATGCTATTTTCACTCAAAATCGGTTTACTCTTTTTAGCACAACTTCTAAGAAGCTCAAGTTTCTCTTTTCTTTTAATTCTTTTAAGAGCACGAAACTTAGAGTAATGAGGTCTTAGATGACCAAAAGCACCACAATGATGACAAACAATGTGTTTAGGTCCACTATGCTTTTTGGGAATGGATCTAGCGGCATGGTTTTGTTCTCTCTTCAACTTATGACATTGAGGCCTTATATGACCAATCACACCACAATTGTGGCAAGTTAGAACAAATTTAGATCAATCCAAAGCTTTAGGTTGAGACCTAAATGGAGGCTTTGACTTAATAGCCTTTCTCTCCACCTTTTGATTTCTTTTATGTGGAGGAATGTACACTGATTTGTCCTTTGAGGTAGAATACACAATAAGCACAAAATCGGGTACCATAACATGATTGCAACAAATATTTTCATCCTTTTTAACAATAAGTTCAGCAATCAAACACTTGGCATGCATCTTAAGAGATTCATTTTCACATTTTAGCTCATCAACAAGTTTGTTAGACAAAACAAGTTTAGCATCCAAGTCCACATTCAAACTCTTTTAGCTTTTGAATAGAATTTTTAGAAAATTTCTTATATTTTTCAACCAATTTGTTGGATTCATTGAGCTTAGCAATCAAATCATCATTTTCAAAAAATAACTTGTTCAAATTCTTATTAAACGTCTTAGCCTTTTTCTTCAAGAGTTTGATGTTAGAAATATCAACAACATCCAAAGATTCATATAACATAGCATCACAATTATGAGAATTATCACTCATGGAGGCATTTTCACAAACATGTGACATGCTACATTTATCATCAGCTAAATCATACAAAAAGGCATACAAAGCACCATCCATGGCAACAACAAAAAAACACAAGGGGTCAAGGATCACACTTAGGTATTTAAAACACAACAAGTGTACCCGCTCTGATACTAATTGAAAGTTCGAATAGCGTTGAAAACACTATGAACGTTTTGACCTCCAATTACAAATTACCAATTCAAGCTTATTATCAAATAATAAATGTGCAGAACATGAATATAAGCTAATGACAGAATTGATAACCAATCTAAACCAAATAAAATTACATCCACAGCAAAAATTAAATGGCAAAGATTAAGGGAAGAGAGATGCAAACACAAGGACAACATGGGATGTGTTATCGAAGAGAAAATCGAAGCCCTCGGTGTAAAACCTCTCCGCCGCCCTCTAAGCAATCAATAATCCACTAGAAAACGTAGTTGGGATACATGAACATCAATAGACCCTTCAAGCCTAATCTACCCAGGTACCTAAGCCTTCCAAGCTTTTTGCTCTAACGAGGTTACGCTGAACCTTTTTCTTCTCTAGCTTACTGGATTCCGCTATAGCCTATAGCATCAACCAATAACCATTGGTCCCTTCCAAACTGCTTTCCTTAGCACCAAAAGACCTTCTCACAGACGTGAGTGTGGTGAGAAAATGATTTGGTCAAAAACCTCTCAAGGATGTATCAATGTAGAGGAAGAAAGTAGAGGAATTTGAAAAGTCTCTTAGTGAAGATTGGGGATGAGGCAATCTTATTTTTCTCTAGGGTTTCTCTTTCAAAATTCTCTCTGGAAGCTCTCTACATTTCATGGGAATAAGGGTCTATATATAGTGGTGTGTGTTTGGAATACGAAGAGATAGTTTTTCCCAAACAGGGCAAGTTGGCGGCTTGGCCTCGCAACTGGTTTGAGTCGCGAGTTCAAGCCACGAGTTAACGGCTTAGCCAGCCTGGGACTTTTGTCCTGTAGTGTGACAGCTGGCGTGACCCTTCACCTCCTTGCATGCTTCTCATGTTTGCTGCAGTTGGCGGCTTGCCAGTCGCGAGTCAGCCGTAAGTCCTAGCCGCGAGTCCTTACTTCTTTGCACAATCTTGAGCATTTCTTCACACTCTCTCACACTCTACCCTTACATGAATCCCACCTAAATACAGGGTTACTAAGTGCTAAATTACAAACAAATTGGCACGGAATAAAGCCAACAAGATGGTTGATAAAATTCAACCTTACAACTTTTTTCTAAAACATTTAGACATTTATTTGTCATGATGGTTTCATTCATCTTTATGACCAGGTACTTATATTTAAGTGTGTTAGGTGGGGAAAAAAAAACTATGTGCTAAACTGATGGCATTAACAGATAAACAATAATATTTCTGTCTGCGAATAGGACTGTAATTCATTGTTAAAATTAAATAATAGATTAAATAGAACTCTCTTTTGATATAATGTTTATCTCTAAGGGGTTGTATTAGGGATTTAATACAAATTCCCATCTTTACCAAAATTTCAATTGGCATTCAAAGAAACCCCGTTACAATGCCCATTCTTTTTTTCTTTTTTCTTTTTTCTTCTTTTGATAGGAAACTTGCATATTTCATTAATCAAATCAATTCAAAAACGATACATCATGGTGAAGAGATTGCTCAATAAAGTAAGGGTTCTCTTCTAACCAAACAATAAAATCCATAACCCTAACCGCATATTTCGCTGGCTGATACGCTGGTCTATTACATTGTCTACGGAAATGTGAAAATTCTACGTGGCGTAAGAAGCCACTCAAGACCTTAATACCTAATATCACAACTGCCACAAAAGAAGGGGGGGGGGGGGGGGAGGGGTGATGTAATACCACTTAGTGCATTATACGTTATCAAGGAGTCCCCTTCAATGATACAATCCTGGACCCCAATGTCTCTTGCGAACTGAACAACTTCTTCCACAGCTTTTACCTCAGCTTCCAAAGGCCCCAAAGGTGCATTGATATTCTTACTCAGCACCGCTATTACCTGACCCTGGCAGTCCTGAACCAAGACACCTACACCTGCTCCTTTCTGGGACTTGTAGAGCACTCCATCCACATTAATTTTATATTTGTCCGTTGGTGGGGGTGTCCAAAACGTTACTTGAGGCGCTGGTGCTGTGGTTGATCGCTCAGTTACTGCATGATACTCCTCGAGGTAGCAAGAAGACCACTGCACTATTTCACTGCCCGACTTCTTTTTACCCCCATTCCGCGTCTCATTCCTATTTCCCCATTTTGCCCACGCGATTGTTGCTGCCATCGCTACTTTGGAATCATCATATTTTCCCTTCATAATCATGTGCCACATTAAATCAAAACATAAGCGGACATCAGCTGTATTTATACCAAAACGGAACTTTGTCAACTCCATACCTCTTTTGCTCTCTGGCAGCTCCAGAATAGATGGCCGGATGTCTCAAGTCCTTATCACACTCACTGCAGTAGTCCTCTTTTAGCACACGTCTTCGTACCAAATTCGTCTTTGTTAGTAAGATATCTCGGCATGCCCTCCATATGAAATGACAGACCTTATGTGGTGCTGGTATCTGCCATAGTAGTTTCCAAAATTTTTTATTTTGGCTTTCATCAGATCTGGATCCATAATTGTCGGGTCGCGAGAGCTTCCTGACTAACTTGTATGCGCTATGGACACTAAATAATCCATTTGCACTTTCTGCCCATATAACTCTATCCTCCGATGGTTGTATACTCAATGGTATACTTTTATTGCACTCTGCCTCATGTGGAAGAAACAGAGCATCAATCACCCGTGCTTTCCATTGAGAAGACTCCTGTTCAATCAATTCACACACCTTTGTTTCTGCACTCAAAAACAGTCTAGGAGAAACAAATTGATAAGTTGATGTCAATGGCAGCCACTTATCCCCCCATACCCGAATTGATGTCCCCTTGCCTACACTTCATCTACTTCCTTGCTTCACCAAATATTCAGCTGCCATAATACTCCTCCATACGTACGATGGATTTGTACCGAGTGAAGCACGTATAAAATCTGAATAAGGGAAGTACCGTGCCTTAAACAGCCTATGTAATAAGGAATTTTGCATTGTTTGAAGCCGCCATCCTTGCTTGGCGAGAAGTGTAAGATTGAATTGCTTTAATTGACGAAAACCCATTCCACCGTCTGCCTTGGATTCACATAATTCGTCCCAACTAATCCAAACCATCTTCCTCCCATTTTTTTTTTTTTTTTTGACCCCACCAAAAATTGCGAATCAAACTAGTCAATTCATCACATAGAGAGTCGGGTATTTTAAAGCAATTCATAGTATACATTGGTATAGCTTGCGCTACAACCTTTATCAACACCTCTTTTTTGGCTTTTGACAAGAGTTTCTCCTTCCAACCTGCCAATTTCTTACCAAGCCTTTCTTTAATTTCCTCAAATGAACTCCTTTTATTTCTTCCCACTAGCGACGGTAGTCCCAAGTACTTCTCATGTTACTGAATGACTTGTGCCCCAAATCTATTTTTGATTTCTTCCTTCACTTCTTCCGGAGTGTTTCTACTAAAAAACAAGGACGTCTTGGCTCTATCCAACTGCTACCCAAATGTCTTCTCATAGACTGCAAGGATTTTTTGTAGAACATTGCACTCATCAAGTGTGACCTTGCAAAAGATAATGCTATCATCTGCAAAGAAAAGGTGTGAGATTTTGGGTCCACTTCTGCAAATACTTAAACCCTCCATCTCTCCATCATCCACTGCTTTTTTAATTAGGGCTGATAAAGCTTCTGCACATAAGAGAAATAAGTATGGTGACAAGGGGTCTCCTTGTCGTAGACCCCTTGTAGGAATTATATGTCCATTTGGTTTTCCATTTATTTTTATAGCATAGGTCACTGATGAAACACATCTCGTTATAAGCTTCCTCCATTTTTCCTCAAAACCCAATTTAGTCATAATCTTTTCAAGACAAGCCCATTCTACTCTATCATATGCCCTACTCATATCTAATTTAAGAGCCATTTCCCCTTTCTTCGCTCCTTGCTTATGATGAATATGATGCATGGACTCAAATGCTACCAAAACATTATCCGTAATCAAAAGCGGTGTCACTAATAATGGATGGTAGTATTTTCTTAAGCCTATTTGCTATTACTTTGGATTTAATTCTAAAAACTACATTACAAAGACTAATAGGCCTATAATCAGTCACACACTTTGGCTCTTTTATTTTTGGAATAAGAACTATATGGGTTTCATTGAAATTAGGGCGTGAAACTCCATTATTAAGAAAACCAAGAATGGTTTTCGTTACCACTTCACCAATATCTTACCAAAAACGCTGATAAAATAAAGGAGGCATACCATCCGGTCGTGGAGCTTTCAAAGGGTGCATCTGTTTTAGCGCCCTCCTTACTTCATTCTCTATAAATTCCATTGCAAGCTTCTGGTTCATGGCTGGAGTCACCTTTGGCTGAAGAGCTTGTAGCAACTCATTGAACTCACTTGGCTGACAGCTGACTAGTTGTGAAGAGCTCCTTACAGTAGTCCACCACAATCTCTCCCATTTTGTCCTCATCATCATGCCAGCATCCATTCGAGTCTAACAGCCCCTCCATATGATTTTTCTTGTGTCTAGCAGATGCTTTTGCATGGAAAAATTGAGTATTTCTATCTCCATCTTATACCAATCAATCCGTGACCTTTGATACCACATAGCATCCTCTTGGCTTTGGACCAAAACAGAGAAAACATATTAAAATCAGCTGTGTGATCTCAGAGAGAAAACCACTTATTAGGCCAGCCAAATTATATGCATTTCTAGTTTAAAATAACTGGAATTATAAATTTAGGAAAAAGGCCTAAGTTCAAGATTGATAATTGCAACTGACAGTTATTTTAATTTATAATGAAATGACCGGCGAGTAATTAAAGTTAGAGGGACAATTGAAATGGAAATGGATAAACTAGCTCAACAAATTTTTTCATTGTGTTCAAACTCAAACTATCATTCCGTTCCTTAAAAAAACTATCTTTCCGTTCAGCTGGGATTTGCTAGCTAGTAGTGTCACAAATGGAAAATCGCCATGAACGCAATGGTTTTTTTGACTTTTAAAGTGTCTAAATTTTGGACTTTCTGATTATGATGAGCAAATCAATGACGTTAGAGTGTAAGAGGAGACACTCTTGAAATTAGAGTTACTTTGACTCAGCATCCTCATTTTTTTCAAGGGGCTAATGCGTAGGGTGCCCAATTTGTAAAAGGTAATTGGCCTTCAAGGGACTAACCTTTGTCACTACGAAAAACAACATCATTAAGACGTCTTTCTTGTGTTGGTCCAAATTTCGAAAAGATAATGCGCCTTCCAGGCTCTAGTCTCTGGACAAGGTCAAACGGGAGAAAATTTTTTATATATCTTTTTATTAAATGTAAATTTTAAAAATTTAACAATTAGATTGCATATTCCATACATTTTTAATATGCATGTAAAGTTTTTTTCAAATCAGATGTTATTTTCTATTTAAACTATTTTGGAGAAATTTTTTTCAAATTTCTCATATATCTTTTTATTATATATGAATTTTGAAAATCTAACGATTAGATTGCAAGTTTTTTATATTTTTAACATGTATGTAAAATTTCGTTCAAATTAAGTAATATTTACTATTTGATCAATATATTTTATTTATTTTAAAAGAAAAACAATAAAAGAAATTAAAACCCTTTTATTTAGAAATGACTTCTTAGATAAAAATAGCCTACATTCTACCAATGATGAGTTCGAGGGTCAAGTTACACTATAAGATCACACCCAGTACACTTAGTGGTCATTGACTAAGAGAGTGAAGGTGATGTTACTTTTAACCCCAAAAAAAAAGTGATATTACTATTTAATTAATCATTTGATAAACACAAAATTATTATTCAAATTTATTACATCAACTCAAACAATTAGTAATTTTTATGGCTTGGTGATCTAAAACTAAATCATGTAAAAAAAATATGGTAATAGTAGAAAGGAGAAAATTTGGCTATAAAATTGGTTGTAACTATTGGTTATAACTCTATTCAATATATTTTTATTGGATGTGTATTTTGAAAAATCAACCATTGGAGGATAACATTTCTTTATTATATTCTTTGTTTGTTTTTAGACCCCTTAAAACACAACCAGATTAACCTAGTTAACAAGCCAAGTTATTACTTAGTCCAAATTTTAGATCTAGGTTATCACAAACAAACAATCATATCATGTATAGCAATGGAAATATAAATAACACAGAGATATGATCACCTAGGAAAACCAAACCAGTAAAAAACCTCGGGAGGATTTAACCTAGCTATCCTCAAGGTAAACTTGAATCCACTATAGAAAGAATTGAAGTTTTACAATAAGACTTAGACCACTAACATCTTATTGCTACCCACCAGTAGAAACTTACTGACACGACCACATGCAAGCTCCGAGACCACGAACTCCTTCTTTCTTGGATTCTCTAGCAAGTACAAGCACACCCGCTTGTGTATCTTTAAGCTCTTATGACAGCAACTGAATGATCATCAAGTTCTTGAACGAATCTCCTTCTTCATAATCCTAAGCTTATGTGAAGGAAAGCTCCTCACAGATCTTACAAGAGATTCACACAAACAGCAATATGAGTAACCTAAAAACGTGGCTAGGGTTTCCCTTATATACTTAGGGCAAAAACATAAAATCCTAAACGTTTTAGGAGTTAGGGCTGAGTTGGAATTATGTAGTAAAAACGCATTCTGCCCGAGATTCGATTGATCAAGCCTAAGCTTCGATCGATCGAGCCAGGCTGAAATGCACTATCAATTCTACATGAATCTCAAATCCAACTTTACATAAAAGAACCAACTTTGAGCAAGTCTAAACAAGACTAAACAACTTGTTTTGATCATGATTTGCCAACATTACACATTAGAGTTCTAAATATATAAAATACTAAATCTTTAGAACCTAACAAACTCCCCCTTCGGCAATCCGTGACAAAACACAATCTAAAAGCTCAAAGTTTACAAAGTAAAGCCCTTTACAAAAAAATGCTCATTACCACAAATTCAATCCTAACTACTATCCATCAATTGCAAATGTAGACAGCAGCACGACTGAATCAACCTGTATTTCCTAAAATACTCAACAAACGCATAAACGCATGTGTGGAAAATACAAGTAATGAAAATATATTCTTGATTTCACCAAAGCACAAAATAAAGACATATATCAATAAATAACTCATAAATATAAATCAATAAGCAGTGAAACAAGAAACAAAATAAATGTATCTCCCCCTAACATGAATAGCCCATAAAAAAAACATCAAGAGCCAAAAAAACATGTAAGTACAAAGTGTAGCTCCTAGATACAATCTAATCACCACAGGCTTTACAAGATAATCAAAACTCACCCTCTCAACAAAAACTCGACAAAACTCTGAAGCCAAAGCTACTCCCCCTTTTTGTGACAAAATGCCAAATGACAATCAGAATCCATCATCAAAAGAAGGTGGTGTAGGAGATCATCTAAAATGCACCAACTCTGCACGCATAGCACAAACCTCATCAAGCAAGTCCACCAAAACCTGTCCTTAAGCCGCTTGAACCGTCAAGACACAATCCAACGTACGTCGAATGTCGAAATCATTCGAAGTAGTCGGTGGAGGAACATCAGCAGCAGCATTAGACACCTCAGCCTGTGCATCACCTGTAGAAGAGGAAGGAGGGGGTACATCACCAGAAGACTGAACTCTAACTCTCAGGTGAGCAGCCCTCTGTCGAAGGAAGGTGACACCTATGGGACCAGTAATATGAACAGGCTCAAATGCGGGGAAACCATCTAATCCTAAAAACAACAAAACCCTATGAATGAAAATAGGATAAACAAGAGCATGACCAACAGCGCTACTCCTATGAATCTCGTTCAAAGAACAAAGAAACAAATGAGGGACAGAAACAAGGGCATATAAAACACACATCTCTCTATAGGGATGGTGTGGAGATGAGAAATAGGCCACAAGGAATGACACGCTATCCTAAGAAAAAGATAGGTAGTCTCAGTAAGCTCAACGGACGTGATCCGAGGATCAGAACCCCACTGTATAGAAGACCTAGTGATGTATGACATGACATCATCTAAGGGTGGAGACTCTTCAAAATGATAGACGGGCTGCCTAACAACCAGAACCCCAAGAGCCTCAGCCACTACCCTAGGGGTAATGGTGAACTCAACACCTCGTATTAAACTCCTAACAAGGGTGTTGGAATCATAGACGTGGCAAGAGAGGTTCAAGTAGAACTCTCTAATCAAGGCGGTTGGGGGTGGATGATCTATCTCCAACAAAGATAGCCAGCCCCTACTCTCAAAATTTGCTCTAATGGCAGGATCTAACTCATCTAAGACAACAGAACGCTTAGCCCAAATTTTTCTCTTACTATTCAACTTATCACAGGCCTCTTTACTTTTGTCATTCTTAAACCGCTCACACCTAGAGGGAGACTCAGAAGAAGTGGAGGGAGTCCTATGAGCTCTAGTCTTCCTAGGCATGGTGCTAAGGAAAGCACAAAGACACAAAGTAGAAAAAAAAAAGACGAAAAAAGAAAAACCAAGGGCAGACTGCAAGTTAGCACAAAACAGATATAGAACAAAAATCTATATGATGCATGAACAGTTTAAATGTCATGATGCATGTTCTAATGCAGTGAACTAAGTTCAAATTAAGTTCAAATGCACAAAATTGGCTTGAGCATAGAGTTTCTAACAAAACCCCAAAAATTTGAAAACCACTTGTTTGTGTTTGTAAAAAAAAAAAATTGATCAATTGATCATCACACAAGATAGTGAACATATTAGAATGATCAATTACATCAATCCAATAAGCCAATTTCATCAAATTTGACCTAATTGAACAAAATCCCCAAATTGGATTAAAACAAGCCCTAGAATTTTCAATTTTTCACACAACACCAAATTGAACAAATTAAACATCATAGAACATGTTTATATCTTCCAATAACAAAAACCCATTGATCAATTGTGAAAGAAAAGATCAAAAACACCAAAAACCCAAATTTTAATAAGTCCAAAAATATCCCTTAAATGCATGGATTTATGCATGAAATCATGAAAATAAATGAAAAAGAAAGGGTAAAATGGACATACCAGCCTTGGGAGAGGAAAACCTTGCAAACAATTTGGAGGAAAACGATAAAACAAAATGGATGTGGAGCCTAGTCAAATCGGAGAGAGAGAGAGAGAAAAGCTTAAAAACTTTTGAAAAAGTGATGTTGAACAAGTCAAACCAGATTTTTTTTAAAACCTTATTCACGATTTTCGATTGATCAAAAATCAATTTCAATTGATCGAAACAGACAGAAACTTATAAAGAATTTTTAAAAATTAAAAATTTCAAACAATCTTCCTTTTAATTCTCAAGCAACAAATCTATTTTGCATAAAACTTAAAGTATTTTCAAACTTGGTTGGTCAGACCAAAAACACACACAATAATATGTACAAAGTTTAGCAAAGAGTAACTTGTGTAGTGTGTGCAACTAGTAAAAGTTTGAGATACATGTAAGATGATATGTGAATAGAAATCAAACACAAAGTCTACAAAATTCATCACATAAAATTTGAAAGAGACTATCACTTAAAGAGTTACATCATATAACTCCCACATCTCTTAGATCATAAGCTTGCAATCATGTAAGTTTCTTGAATTTGCCTCATATTGTACACACCAATTATAGTTGTTCAGAAACTTAATAAAATAGCCGGGATAATGTACACACCAATTTTAAGCATTTAAACCGATGCTACACCTTATGTTCTTTTTGTGCATGTGCTACACTTTCTTGAGCACAAAATCTTATGATATGCATTAAGGTGTTCATAATTGGTTAGTGAACAGTGGTGAGATGGTTATTTATGCCTTTCTCAAAAGGTTCAAGTCCAACAGTCAAAGGCATGTGACTTCAAGATCAAGACAATGTGATCAAAAACCATAAATATCTTTCCCACACAACATGCACTATGAAACTCAAACTAGTAAAGTGCAATAAATAAGCTCATCCAAGCTAAACAAGGTACAAAGACATGTTATGTGTAAATAATTGACCAACCTTGTTTTCAAAAACCAAGATAATAAAAACAAAACACAAATTGCTTCCTTTTTCCCTTTTTTTTTTTTTTTTTTTGAAAAGAAGAAACAAAACAATCCTAGAATGAAATACATGAATGTTATGCAATGCAAATCCTAGAAAAAAAAAAACAACAACAACAAAAACCAAAGAACAATGGTCACAAAGAGGTAGAGCAATGAAGCACAAGGACCATGTCAGAACGACTCAATTAGATCGAGCCTTTTGCATCCAGAACTTTTTAGATGCATTTCGAGCATTGGAGTTCTTATTCACATTAGAGTGATTTCCAACTCCAGGATTGGAATAAAGGTTTAGAACCTTTACCAATTCACCAAGAAGTGCCATAGGATCTTGTGCTTGAGGCACAGGTACTTTCGGCTTATTTGCTCGCTTAGCTGCTTGCAGCTTGTAATAGTTTGGACGAATGCGTCCAGACTTTCCACAAAAATGACAAACCCAAACAGGCTTACCATGCATCTTGTCCTTAGAAAGGGTAGACTTCTTAGGTTTGGACTCTTTCAGATCAACTTTAATCTTCTTAGGAGGTGTGACCTCTACAGGTTTAGCAGTCTCACTCACAGCTTCACTCACATAGGGCTCAGAGGAAGAAGAAGGAACAAAGTTTGTGGAGTTGGGTGCAAACACAGAGATGCTTTCAACAAAACCTAATCCAGATTTGTCAGAAGGAGCCTTTTGAACACTCAGCATTTGATCACGTTTAGAACTACCAGATCTAGCAACAGATAAATCAAGTTCCAAAGATTTAACTTTATCAAGCAAAAGCATATTTTTAGTTTTCACATTGTTCAAAAGTTCATTAGCATCAAACAGTTTCACAAGCAAATTTTTCTTATCAAGCTCAAGAGATGCAATTTTCTTCAAGCCTAATTCAACATTCATGGCATCCTTTGCAGCAACTTTGCAAAGTTTATTGTAGACTTCTTAAATGTTTGCATCCTCAAAGAGTTCCCTATCATAAGAGTTCTCTTCAACAGACACACTTTCATTTACTACAACAGTAGCAGTGAAAGCAATGAAGTTTTCATCCTCGTCACATCCAGACTCATCATTAGAAACTTCATTATCACTAAGGGTTATAGCCATAGCCTTACCCTTAGACCTCAAGTATGTAGGACATTTAGATTTCATGTGATCATACCCTTGGCATCCAAAACATTGAGGACCCATAGAGTTATTAGAAGATTGACCTACTTTTTCTCTAGGTTTTCCATTGTTGTTAACCTTAGTGGGATCATTCTTCCTAAAGTTTCTAGGTTCAGCAGTGTTCGTACCTCTTGCCCTTTTGTTACTATTCCTAAGAAAGTTTTTAAAGTTCTTGGCAAGATAAGCAATCTCTATAGTAGAGAACTCATCATCAAATCCATCAGCCTCAATATCATCAACTAACTTAAGAGCCATAGACTTGGATTTGCTAGTTTTGGGTAGGTCCAACTCATAGGACTGAAGAGATCCTACAAGTTCATCAACAGGGATGGAGTCCACATCCTTGCTTTCAGTTATGGCAGTCATTTTGGGTCTAAAATCTCTTCAGTTAAAGATCTAATAATCTTCCTAACAATTTTAGGTTGATCATAGATTTCACCCAGATTATATGCAGAATTAACAATGTCATTGAGTTTAGCATAAAATTTGATCAGAAGATTCATTATCATACATTCTAATGCTTTCAAATTTAGAAGTTAATTGCTGCAACTTATTAATTTTGACAGCCTTTGTGCCTTCATGCACAATCTAGAGGATTTTCCAAGCAGTGTGAGCAACCTCAACATTAGAGATTCTCTTAAATTCCTCCATAGAAACAACATTAAAAATAGCATTCATAGCTTTGCTATTGAAAAGCTGCTGCTTCTTTTTGAGCAGTTTGCCACTCACTCACAGGAGTAGTGAGCTTCTCCCTTCCGTACTCAACGGAGTTCCAAACTCTCTCATCAATAGATTTCATGAATACTTTCATCCTTACTTTCTAATAAGCATAATTTTCCCATCAAAGTGAGGAGGAATAACTAGACAGTATCCGTGTTCCATGACAACAGGGGTCAAGGATCAACTCCGAGATCAAAAGATCTACAACAAGAGAGCTACCCGCTCTAATACCACTTGTTCGTTTTTAGATCCCTTAAAACACAACCAGATTAACCTAGTTAACAAGCCAAGTTATTACTTAGTCCAAATTTCAAATCTAGGTTATCACAATCATATCATGTATAGCAGTGGAAATATAAATAACATAGAGATATGATCACCCAAGAAAACCAAACCGATAAAAAACATGGGAAGGATTTAACTTAGCTATATATCCTCAAGGTAAACTTGAATCCACTATAAAAAGAATTGAAGTTTTACAATAAGACTTAGACCACTAACATCTTATTACTACCCACCAGTAGAAACTTACTGACGTGACCATGTGCAAGCTCTGAAACCACAGACTCCTTCTTTCTTGGATTCTCCAGTAAGTACAATCACACCCGCTTGTGTATCTTTAAGTTCTTATTGCAGCAACTGAATGGTCATCAAGTTCTTGAACGAATCTCCTTCTTGATAATCCTAAACTTGTGTGAAAGAAAGCTCCTCACAGATCTCATAAGAGATTTACACAAACAACAATATGAGCAACCTAAAAACGTGGCTAGGGTTTCCTTTATATACCTAGGGCAAAAACATAAAACCCCAAACGTTTTAGGAGTTAGGGGGGAGTTGGAATTATGCAGTAAAAACGCATTCTGCCTAAGATTCGATTGATCGAGCCTAAGCTTCGATCGATCGAGCCAGGCCAAAATGCACTATCAATTCTGCATCAGCTCAAATCCAACTTTACATAAAAGAACCAACTTTGAGCAAGTCTAAACAAGACTAAACAACCTGTTTTGATCATGGTTTGCCAACATTACCCGTTAGAGTTCTAAATATATAAAATCCTAAATCTTTGGAACCTAACATTCTTCATTCTTGAAAAATTTCTAGAAATAAAAAAAATCAGTAGTTATGGCATTAATCAAATGTTTAAATTTTAAGTTTTTGTAAGCTAAAATTATGCATAAAAATAAATTGATAGATCAAATAATGAATAACATTCAATTGACACGAAATTTGACATGCGTATTACGAATATAAAGAGCATACATTTCAACGGTTAAGATTTTCAAAGTATATAGTCTATGTTAATTTTTTTTTTTTTTGTAGCCATTGACTACAACAAAATTTGTATGCAATCTTTCTTCTAATATAAAAATGAATTTATAATTAAATTAATGAAGTTGAAAGCAACTGCAAATAATTAATTAGATCTGAGTTATTATGTGAAGCATTCTTAAATTCACTTACTACTATTGTTTTGAGACTTAAGAAGCTAAATTTATGTCAAGTAGGGATTTTATTTTTAAGGAAGTGTGTCGGGATCATATTTTGACAGAGTTGGAGCCTATTTTGACAAAATTGGTTTCAGACAATAAATTTTGGTTTTGGCAATTAAAAATAGGGAGACCTGTTGAACATGGATGCAGTTCTAAACAACTTATACAATATGAATAGCCTAAAGGTCCACTTTAATTAAGGATTAACTATGGTTCACAATCACATTAGCAAGAAACAAAGCCCAATTATCATTTTGGCTAGAGTTATATCCCATAACGAAAAATAAGTCTAAAAATATTGTTCGTATCACGTTCCCAAAATTCTCACTTTTAGGATTTTTGGCCAAAGAATTGACAAGTAGCCTTTCCCCAATTAGTTTATGGAGAATCACATTCTCAAACTCAAACAAGATCAAAAATACATTTGGACTTTGGTACCAAAAAAAAAAACCGCAATTTTTTTAATAAAAATAATATTCGTAATGAGCTTATGTTGAAATGACGTTACACCAACCACAAATTTCAACTTCAGCAAATTATGAAAAAAAAGTTATGAAATTGTTGTGCAACTTCAGCAAATTATGAAAAAAAAGTTATGAAATTGTTGTGCAAATAAGGTTACTTAGCCTTCACTGTTTCTGTCCATTTGTCAATAGAATATGAGGGAAACTATACTAATGCCATTAGCTGAATTCCTAAACGTTGAGTAAGCCGTAGTTGCTGCAACCATGCCACTCATGACTCATGACTCATGAGCGCTATTCCAAGACTTCCTACTTTTACATAAGTGAAGTGATTAATCAATTTGATTATTCTTAAATTTCCAGTGTTGGTCAGAGCTTTCTAATTTCAATGTTTTTTATCGTATAAATAATTTAGTGTGTATATATATGACGGTATTTGAAAAAGTTACACATTTTTTATAGTATAAATTTATAAAATATCTAATAGTTAAAAAAGATAAAGAGTAATATTAGAAATACAAAAAATTTTATAACTGCTAATGTAGTGAGTGGTTATTGGTAAATAAAAAAGTGATTTTAATGATGAGCTTAAATAAAAACCAATAAGAAGTTGAATACGTTAATAGTTTGTAAAAATATTGTAAAATAATTTGTGGTCGTAGCACTACTTAAAGATAAGAGTAATGTTATAGACACAAACTATTTTACAACATTTTTACAAAATGTTGATGTGGTCAACCTATTATCAGTTTTCATCTAAACTCACCATTGATATTACCTTTTCATTTACTAATAATCACTCACAACATCAACACTTTGTAAAAAAAAAATTTGTAAAATAGTTTGTATCTCTAGCATTATTCTAAAGATAAAAGTAATGCTACAGGCACAAACTATTTTACAACATTTTTACAAAATGTTGATGTAACCAACCTCTTATTAGTTTTCATTTAAGCCCACCATTAATATCATCTTTTCATTTGCCAATAATCACTCACCACATCAGCACTTTGTAAAATTTTTGTAAAATAGTTTGTATTTCTAACATTATTCTTGTTAGGATCATATTTTATAGTAATTGGCTAATCCTTTGAAAAAATGCACTTTACTTATAATTGGATAGATATAAGATGGGTTTAATGCTTCAAGAAATATGTTGTTCAAGTCAAGTATTAAAGACATGAAGATTAGTCCAAGAAACAAGTGAAGAAAAGCTATTCATTAAATCTCGACAAATAGCTCTACAGATGCTTGCTATCGAGACTTAATATGAAGCTCAATAGAGAGCTCAACAGCAGCTCGCTCTATCGAGACTTACGATTTTCAGTTTTTTAGATTTGAAATTCGGCCTAGCTTGTGTAATTGTTTTGGGTTTTGGGTTTTTTTTCTTACAATCCTACACATATATAAAGCTTATTTTTAAAAGCTATCACATATGGATACAGAGACCAAGAGACATTTTTTTTTTTTTTTTGAGAAACTACTGCATTTGTACACCATAGGGTTTTATAACCAAGTGCTTCCAGATCTTCATTGTTGATGAAGTGAAGAACTTTGCAGCCAACAACATCCTTTTAAGTTGATGGAGTTAGTCACGTACTGAGATCCATGCAAAAGGTTAGTCATAAATTGGAGGTTTGTGCATCAAGGGAAAAAAATGCTATTACAAGATCAAGTCCAATTAAGTATTAGAGCAAAGGTTCAACTGTAAGTTGGTATTTCGGGATAGCCAAGGTAGTTGGTAAGATTCTTTACACTTGTAACCACTTGATTGTTGATTAGTGGATTTTTGGGAGTGATGACCTTAAAATCACCCAGTAGGGTTTTTGTCTTGCGAGGTTTTCCCCATTTGTGAACAAATCATTTAGTAAAATTTATTTTTCAATGCATTTAGCATTTTTGGTGATTTTTTGGTGCCTTCACGATTTGCATGCAATTGAACCTAATTAATCAATTTGGGCATTAAATTAATTAACCGGGATCAAGCTATCTTAACCCAACAATTCTAAAGATAAGAGTAATGTTATTCGTACAAACTATTTTATAACATTTTTACAAAATGTTGATGTAGCCAACTGCTTATTAGTTTTCATCTAGGCTCACAATTAACCTAATTCCAAAGCATATATCCACAAAGTTATTTTTCTCAACAACAAGCGTCTTTGCTCAAAATTCCAACAACATCAAATATCTTTGCTCAAAATTCCACAAAGTTATTTTGCACAAAATAAGAAATTACAAATTTCTTTTTTATCTCTAAAAACTATCTATTCTTAAACTGATAAAGAATATTACTAATACTTGTTTTTGTTGAAAAAAAGACAATAACTTTATTAAGAAGAAGATAAACATAATACATCATGAGCTAAAGTCGACTCAATCATATTAGGGTTTTCCTTTGTTCAAGTTTGATAACTATCTAAATATTTGGCATACTAAGCCAAAAGGTGAGCTGGACGATTGCCATCTCACTCCACATGGAAAATTTCCACATATCTAAAATCTTGCAATTTTTCTCTAATCTCGCCTATAATATTGTCAATAGCAACTAGAGCTTCACTAGTTCCAATTAACGCATCAACAACTATCTTGGGGTCATTCTCAAGCACCATATCTCGTACCCTTACATCCCAAGCAAAAAGAACCCCTTCCTCTAATGCTTTTGCTTCAATCTTTATAGGACCCAGAGGGATTGGTAAGTTTTTGCTTAGGGCTGCCTCTACTTGCCCTTTGTAGTCTCGAATAATAACCCCAACTCCTGCAAACTGTGTATTAAAAAAAGTAGCCCATCATTATTAGTCTTATACCAAGATTGGGCTAGGGGTATCCACTGTCTCTCTCTCTCTCTCTATATATATATATATATATATATATCTCGCTGGTTTCATGGCAAGCCAACTTGAAGTTAGCCATTTGAAACTCCCCCAGTAAGTACTTGGCCTTTTGCAAAATTTCAGCTGCTGACTATCATGTTTTACCTTGTCTCATTGCATTCCTATTAAACCACATACACCATGCCACCATGATGACTAACCCCAACAAAAAAAAAGTATATTACTAATACTTAATTCCTACTTTCATTCTGAAACTTTGTAACATAAATATAATACCACCAAGTAATTTTAGTTCATTCTTCAACTTGTGTAAAAGGCCTTTGTCGGCAATTACTTAAATTAAAATTTGGTATTATCCTTTGGATAAGTGTTGTATGATGTGTATCATCTTCCTTGTATATAATCGAGTTTCTGAGTCCTAAATCTTTCATTCGAAACTTTTTCTTCCGTAATTAGTTTAGAAGCCTTTGAAAATTCTTTTGCTAATTAAGCAATTAAAATAAATTAGATTTTAGATGATCAATCATACACTTAAAAAACCAATAGATAGTGTCTACTCTTAGATTAAAAATTAAATAAATAAAGAGGCTCACTTGCACATAAATCTTCCTAGTGTCGCGAATACACACACGTCACTCTCTTAAAATACTGAAAAAAGTTAGGGTAGGCAAGTGGGTCCCAAAAATCTGGTGTCCACATAGAGTACCCCACTAGACCCAATGATGAGATGCTATAACTCTCACAAATTTAGTTAGCAATAAATTGTCTTAGTTAAATTTCGACAGAAATTCTTTAATGTACCCAGTCGGCTCGTGCAAGTCTTTGGCATCAACCGTGGGAGGCTGTCCTAGGAAATACACTTTTGGTGCTTTTTGTTTTGCTGAGAATAATATTCGTAAAATCTTAATTTCCTTGGATGAGAATCACGAGTCCCGTTTGAGATATGTGATAAGATGTCAATATTAAGAAAAGTTAGAATCTTTATGAGAATATATAATGCAAACGTGACTTTTTGTTCTTCTATGTAAGATCTAAAAAGATTCAATCAACTCATTGAGATAGTAGTACCAGGAAGCATAACTGCATGTCAATATACTCATAAGCAACAGAACAAACAACATACAATAAAATGGGTAGAGTACACAACATGAACATAGGTCACTGCTACTAGTAACTGTTCCACGAATAGAATAGTGACTGACATGAAAGATAACATACGTTGTAGCTCTTATTTTCTAAACATTTAGCTATGCATTCAGTTGGCAGTTGGTGGTTTGTGTGGTGGCTTCTCTCCTTTACCCTTTGGTGGCTTGTGTTCTGGGAATGGTTTTCTCTCTCCAACTTCAAGTGGGGTTGGTGGCTTGTGTTTTGGTGGCGGCTTCTCTCCTTTACCCTTTGGTGGCTTGTGTTCTGGGAATGGTTTTCTCTCTCCGTCTTCAACTGGGGTTGGTGGCTTATGTTTTGGTGGTGGCTTTACTCCCTTGGGAGAAGGTTTGCCATCAATGGAAGAAGACTCCAATAGAAGGTGTCCAGGGTGATGATCATGTGGTGGTGGCTTCTCCCCCCTACCCTTTGGAGGTTCATTACCTCGGCTTGGTGGTTTGTGTTCTGGGAATGGCTTCTCTTCCCTATCGAGTGTGGTTGGTGGCTTATGTTTTGGTGGTGGCTTTGCTCCCTTGGGAGGAGGTTTGCCATCAATGGAAGAAGACTCCAATAAAAAATGCCCAGGGTGATGATCATGTGGTGGTGGCTTCTCTCCCCTACCCTTTGGAGGTTCATTACCTCGGCTTGGTGGTTTGTGTTCTGGGAATGGCTTCTCTTCCCTATTGAGTGGGGTTGGTGGCTTATGTTTTGGTGGTGGCTTTGCTCCCTTGGGAGGAGGTTTGCCATCAATGGAAGAAGACTCCAATAAAAAATGCCCAGGGTGATGATCATGTGGTGGTGGCTTCTCTCCCCTACCCTTTGGAGGTTCATTACCTCGGCTTGGTGGTTTGTGTTCTGGGAATGGCTTCTCTTCCCTATCGAGTGGGGTTGGTGGCTTATGTTTTGGTGGTGGCTTTGCTCCCTTGGGAGGAGGTTTGCCATCAATGGAAGAAGACTCCAATAGAAGGTGTCCAGGGTGATGATCATGTGGTGGTGGCTTCTCCCCCTTACCCTTTGGAGGTTCATTACCTCGGCTTGGTGGTTTGTGTTCTGGGAATGGCTTCTCTTCCCTATCGAGTGGGGTTGGTGGCTTATGTTTTGGTGGTGGCTTTGCTCCCTTGGGAGGAGGTTTGCCATCAATGGAAGAAGACTCCAATAGAAGGTGTCCAGGGTGATGATCATGTGGTGGTGGCTTCTCCCCCCTACCCTTTGGAGGTTCATTACCTCGGCTTGGTGGTTTGTGTTCTGGGAATGGCTTCTCTTCCCTACCGAGTGGGGTTGGTGGCTTATGTTTTGGTGGTGGCTTTGCTCCCTTGGGAGGAGGTTTGCCATCAATGGAAGAAGACTCCAATAAAAAATGCCCAGGGTGATGATCATGTGGTGGTGGCTTCTCTCCCCTACCCTTTGGAGGTTCATTACCTCGACTTGGTGGTTTGTGTTCTGGGAATGGCTTCTCTTCCCTATTGAGTGGGGTTGGTGGCTTATGTTTTGGTGGTGGCTTTGCTCCCTTGGGAGGAGGTTTGCCATCAATGGAAGAAGACTCCAATAAAAAATGCCCAGGGTGATGATCATGTGGTGGTGGCTTCTCTCCCCTACCCTTTGGAGGTTCATTACCTCGGCTTGGTGGTTTGTGTTCTGGGAATGGCTTCTCTTCCCTATCGAGTGGGGTTGGTGGCTTATGTTTTGGTGGTGGCTTTACTCCCTTGGGAGGAGGTTTGCCATCAATGGAAGAAGACTCCAATAGAAGGTGTCCAGGGTGATGATCATGTGGTGGTGGCTTCTCCCCCCTACCCTTTGGAGGTTCATTACCTCGGCTTGGTGGTTTGTGTTCTAGGAATGGCTTCTCTTCCCTATCGAGTGGGGTTGGTGGCTTATGTTTTGGTGGTGGCTTTACTCCCTTGGGAGGAGGTTTGCCATCATTGGAAGAAGACTCCAATAAAAAATGCCCAGGGTGATGATCATGTGGTGGTGGCTTCTCCCCCCTACCCTTTGGAGGTTCATTACCTCGGCTTGGTGGTTTGTGTTCTGGGAATGGCTTCTCTTCCCTATCGAGTGGGGTTGGTGGCTTATGTTTTGGTGGTGGCTTTACTCCCTTGGGAGGAGGTTTGCCATCAATGGAAGAAGACTCCAATAGAAGGTGTCTAGGGTGATGATCATGTGGTGGTGGCTTCTCCCCCCTACCCTTTGGAGGTTCATTACCTCGGCTTGGTGGTTTGTGTTTTGGGAATGGCTTCTCTTCCCTATCGAGTGGGGTTGGTGGCTTATGTTTTGGTGGTGGCTTTACTCCCTTGGGAGGAGGTTTGCCATCAATGGAAGAAGACTCCAATAAAAAATGCCCAGGGTGATGATCATGTGGTGGTGGCTTCTCTCCCCTACCCTTTGGAGGTTCATTACCTCGGCTTGGTGGTTTGTGTTCTAGGAATGGCTTCTCTTCCCTATCGAGTGGAGTTGGTGGCTTGTGTTTTGGGGGTGGCTTTTCTCCCTTAGGAAGTTTGTGCTCATATTTGGAAGACTCATGGTGATCAGCCATTGAGGCAGTGCTTAGAAGCACCACTCCAAGGAGCAACACTAGAAAGTATTTGCTGGTAGTCATCTTTGGTCTCTGGATGGTTCAAAACAACAATACTTCTTGACCTTTTATAAGGGATATTAGAGCCTATTTCGTCAGATCATACGTCATTAAGCATTTAAAACACACCCTACCATAGAGACGTATAGCTAAAATGGTTATCTTTTCTTCTGAAATGTGTTGGATATTTTTATAAAAAAATATCATATTTATTTTAATACTCATTTATGTGAATTAAGGAAATCAATTATCCCTTAATTCCAGATACATTGATTGCTAAATTTTGAAAATTCAAATATAATTCAAAATTTGAATAGTTATTGTCAATGGTTTTAATGAGGAAATCTCTAAAAATTAATGTGAATTTTAATACCATATATTGCCAATTTTTAGTATACTTTCCTTTATAAACTTTTACTTTAAAACGTTTCTTTCAATATATTTAATAGCAACATTATAGATAGAAAGTATCAGATATTGTGCAACTATATATTTATATAATTTACTGTTGATGGATTATAGCATTATATATTGCTTTCCATTCTCGGTTGTAATTATGGTGTATAGTTAAAGTTTCAAAGAAATGCATTATTTGACAGCTTAAACACAGCCACGTTAGGGGCCGTAAATTTTGTTTTAATGGCATTATGAGTTATGACACTACAAGACAAACTTGATTTGTCTACTAACTTACCTCACCTCAACGTACACTTTGGCAAAAGGTTTGACCAGTTTATATATAATATATGTATAAAAAGAAAGCTATTCATGACATTGATTTCAATAATTTTATGACCATTAAAGTTTTAAAAGTTGGCAAACGTTTTTATTTTTTGGCTAAGGAAAAGCAATGGGTCTGGCTTTATATACATATATGGAAAGAAATAAAAGTTTAAGACACACATTATTTTTGAATTACAAAGCTGAAAAACTTTTCAAAAACAATTTTTTATTGTCCTAAACACTTACCATATATTGCTTTTTACTACTCACAAAATTATTCTATCTTGATAGGCCACAATCTGAATGACCCATTGTGATTAACCCTAATTAATTAATTAGCCAAGTTGTTAATTAATCAATTAATCATGCAATTGCGTGGAACACAAACAAATCACCAAAAACTAAATATGCAGCGGAAATTAAATAACACGGTAATTTGTTTACGAATGGGAAAAACCTTAACGGCAAAAACCCCACCGGGTGATTTTCAGGTTACCACTCTCGAAACTCCACTATTATCAAATCAAGCGGTTACAAGTAAAGGAATCCCAAGTACCTTACCTACCTATAGTTGAACCCTTATCCCAATACCTAATTGGACTTGATCTGTAGCGACAGTTCCCACCTTTGATGCACGGCTCCCAAGTACGTGACTAACAAATGCACAGATCCTAGTACGCGACTTCAAAACACCAACTAAGAAGGAAGGTTGGCTGCAAAGTTCTTCAGTTCATCCTTTATGATGAATAACACAAAGATGCTTGGTTACAAAACCCTATGGTGCAAATACATAGCAACTTCTTGAAGAAAGATGAACTAGGTCAAGAACTTCGTCTTTTGATCACAATTTGCTTGAACAGAGATTGCTCAATGATATTGCAACTTGTGTCTCTGTTGTCGGCTCTTAAAACAATCCTTTTATATGTTTAGGGTTAGAAGAAAAGAAGGCCCAAAATCATATTCACGGATCCCAAGAAAATCAGATTGGAAATCTGAAATTTTAAATCTCGACAGATAGCAGGTGTCAAGGTAGCTATCGAGCAGGTGTCGAGCTTTAAAAACTTTGCACTTCAGCTTGCTTTTTCTTGGACAGACTTGATGACTTTAACACTTAACCTTGAAACCTTGTTTCTTGAAGTATTAAAAACACCTAGAACTACCCAATTACAAGTAGAGTGCGTTTTGTCAAAGGATTAGCCAATTTACATAAATAAGTGACATATGTTCTTAACAAGTTAAAACATATATGTCCTAACAATCTCCCCCTTTGACAATCCGTGACAAAACCACAACAAACAAATGAACATATGAGAGAAGTCATAAATCACCTAACTCATATTCACTTGTTGAATACAATAAAATCTATCCTAACACAAACTCTTGAAAATTTTTGCAAGAAGAAAGTTTATGGCAAGTAGACTTTGATAACCTGTATTTCTGAAACACTTTAAACAAAACTCATCAAGGCATCTTGTGTGAAACAGAAATAATAGATTGCATACAAGTATAAAGAACATGTGTATAAAGATAGAGAGGAAACAACACATGAATAGAAAGGTAAAAGAAACATACATCAACATATATAAAGAAGTATAAGTACAATGTATGTAATAATGGTCAAAGGACCTCATATACAAGATCAATGTATCTATAAAGTAAGAAAAGAAAAGATACATATAGAACCTCACTTCATCCCTCAAAAATATCAACACTCCCCCAATCAAAATGTCCTATACTAACTCTCCCCCTAAGATGACTACTCTCATAACCCAAAACCACTCCCCCTTTTTGTCACGAGTGACAAAGGGTAGAGTGTCATGTAGACATCTCATTAGCAGAGCTAGCATCCCCATCATCATCATCATCATCATCATCCTCATCATCCTCAGAATCTGAAGCTACTGAAGTAGGTGGTGAAGAAGTAGCCTCTAGAGCAAAACCACCCATGGTCGCCTGCCGTCGTGCAATACGACCAACACGAACATTCACTTTATACAACTCAGCAGAGAGTGTATCAAGGCGAGTGTCCATGCGCTGCAGCTGCGCCATAATATCTCCCAGAGATACATCGCTCGAAGAGGAAGAAGGAGCAGATGTAGATGGAGCTGATCTGGACGGAACGAACGGGAGGGAGGAGTGGCATCCGATTGTTGCTACCTGAACTGCGCCTCATTACGTTTTACGGTAGCGGCATCTATGGTAGAGATGTGTGTGAAGTGGTCGGACACAGGAAAGGGAATGGAAAAATGGCGTAAAATCCTCGTGATAGCGGAAGGAAAGATGAGTTTATCACGGGACGCCGAATCAAGATAAACATCAATAATAGAAAGAATGAAGTGAGAAGGAAAATCTATAGTAAAATGCTCTAATAAAGATAACAAAAATCGAGCACGAGGCTCAGTGATGGAGTTGTAGTGAGAAAGAGGATGGAGTACAAAAGTCATCACCATGTTAAGAAATCTAGGACCTTTAGCAAAAGGCCTACATGATGTATTCTGAAGTTCACCCCAATTAGCGGGGCGCTCATAGAAAGCAGAGATAAGCTCATCTTTGGACATAGTCCTCAAAGAGTGCCATTCAGCACTTTTAAAGTGCCGTTCGGCACTCCTAAAGTGCTGAATGGTACTCTTAGGCACCAAACGTACTTTCGTATTTGGGTGCGCTTTGGACTCCCTTTTTAGGTTTTCTTGAGCTGGTCCTTGCACTTAGACGTGTTTACAATCCGTGTTCTAAGATCTGTTTTCTGGATAATTCAGATCTTTTCAAGAACAATTATCTTGTAAATAAATACCCTAAAATAAATTTTGATAAAGTTCAAATTATCCACAATTTTATTGTTATCCAATTATTCCTTTTATTCATATGCAAACAATCATATCTTAGACACTAATTATCAACCAATAACAAAATTATTTAATTAATTTTAATTGTTTAATCAATCAGAATTAATTTAAATTAATCGTGTGTGGTTGACTCTACCTAGACACAATGCATGTTGACCATGCAAACTTAATCATGCGATATCTTTCAATCTGGTGGTCCGATTTGGAAACCGAACACACCGTTGCTACCGTTAGGACCTCAAGGTCATTTTTATGATATGTAATAAATGAATTAATGCATGTAATGCAAGAACAAATTGATGCATGTAATGCAATCATGATTTTTAGGGTACATGGATGATCATTTCAACCATCTTCCTTGATGAAATCATGGGTGCAAAATCGAGTGTCTACAGCCTTGTGATTCCAAATTGAAGGCCCTGTGCACAATACACATTGGCATTTTCATCAATCCAACCCCAATTTTTTCTCTCCCCAATTTTCTCCCCGTGTTGGGGAGAAAACTTTTTGGTAGGTCGAAGAGAAAACAAAGAAGAAAGAAAGAGAATTTGAATAAGAAGAAAGAGAAGCGCATAGATTCTCCTCTCGTAAGTTTAGCATCAATCAGATTTTTGAGTATTCGAATAATTTTTATATTATTCTTCCTTTTTCTGAAACCAACATTGGAATTCTCGTTATGAATAAGCTTGGAATTCGGGTCATTCGTACAAATTGGAGCCAGCATTGTTGTTTTTTTTTTTTTTGATGCTCAGACTATACATTTTGAATGGCGCGTTTGTGTATTCTTGTTCATGATGAAGTTTCTTTTTTCTTTTGATAAGGAAAGCGGTTTATGATGAAGTTTCTTACTGTATGGTTTGTCTTTTCTTGTAACTTATGCAGGTAAAATGAGGTTAAGCAGGCTGTTTGTAGGGTTTGTGACATCGTTTTAAAATCCGAATCCCATTGGGATGCCCACCAAGTTTCTCGTAAACATCATGAGGTGATTTTTTTACTATCGACATGTAAATATATCACAGGCTCCTGTTTATATGATCACTCATAAAAACATTAGATTACAAACAAATCACATGTATATACACGGGCTGACATGCTTAGATGTTGCTTCATTATGAATTATGATCTTCCATAATTTTGCGGAGTGTTCGGCTCTAAGGTTTTTTCCCACCTTTTTGGTGTGGAAAGTGCATTGATGATGTTTGTGAGAGTTACTCTATGCTTATTTGGCCTGTATTCAGAAATTTCCATGTAAGAGAAGGCACCGTCTGATGTTGGTTTCCTATTCTTCCCTCGTTAAAGTGAATAAGAGGAAACCATATAACATTGTCTTTATGAATGGTGGAGGGTGCAATGCTTTATGATGTACTTGTAAATAGGAGCAGAGCTAAGATTTTTTGTTTGTGGGGCCAAATTTTGGTATTAATATATTAGTTTCGAGTCAAAATAAACCATTGTACATATATGTAAACGTACATACACAAATATAAACATTAATATTTTGATACTAAAGTAGGTCATAATTTATAAATATATTGTATATGAAATTAACAACTTTCAAATATATATATTCGCAAGAGAAGGCACTGTCTGATGTTGGTTTCCTGTCCTTCCCTCGTTAAAGTGAATTAGAGGAAACCATATAACACTGTCTTTACGGATGGTGGAGGGTGCAATGCTTTATGATGTACTTGTAAAGATATTCGAAAATGGTTAAGGTCTCCCTTATGGTCAATGCATGTTTCTGGGTAAGGATTTTTAATTTTATTTTTTTTTATAATTAATTTAGATTTTTACCAAACGACTCGATCCAACGCTGACAAGCCCCCACTGAGCCACTCTCTATCACTCTCTTATGAAATTTACTGAGAGCATATCACCTACTGCAATTAATTGTATCCAAGTCTCTCATATGAACATTGGGGAAATTTGGGCATTTTGATAAAAAAAAAATGAGAACACAAAAAGAATTCTAGGATTTCAATTTTGTAATTGAAGTGAGCCTTTGGATATTTTTTGTTTTGTTTATCTTCCTAATTTTTTTGTTTTATTTGCTGGTTTCTGTTGTCTTGTTTTGATCGATTTAGTGGCAAATGCTCAAAAACTAAAAGGGTATTCTGGAATCTATAAAATGACAAGAATACCCCCTAAACATATAAAATGACAAGAATACCCCCCTAAATCTAAAAAATGACCGAAATACTCCTGAAACCTATAAAATTACTAAAATACCTCGAAACCTATAAAATGACAAAAATGCCCATAAAACCTATAAGATGATAAAAATACACCCAACCCTAAAAAATGACTGAAATAATCTCGAAACCTATAAAATGACCAAAAGATCCCAAAACCTAAAAAAATGACCGAAATATCCCCAAAGCTTAAAAAATAACCGAAATACCCCTAAAACCTAAAAAATGACCAAAATACCCCTGAAACATAATACATTACCCCTGAAACCTTGAAATTACCAAAATACCTCTGAAACTTATAAAATTACTGAAATAGCCCCAAAATAAATAAAAAAATTTGAAATACCCCTAAAACCTTAAAAAAAAAAAAAAAAAAAAAAAAAAGACAAAAATGCCCTTGTAATCTAAAAAATGACTAAAATACCCTTAGAATCTAAAAAATGACCAAATAACCCCAAAACCTAAAAAATTACCAAAATTCCCTCAAAACCTACAAAATGACTGAAATATTCTTAGAACTTTTAATCTTGACAAAAATACCCTCAAAACATCCAAAATACCCCAAACCTTTATTTTGGTAATTTAAGAGGTTACAGATGTATTTTGGTCATCTTACAGGTTTAGGGGTATTTTAGTCACTTTAAAGGTTTCAAGGGTGATTTGGTCATTTTAGATATTTTCTAAGGGTATTTGGTTATTTTAGAGGTTTAGGGCTATTTTGGTTGTTTTAGAGGTTTAGGGCTATTTTGGTTGATTTATAGGTTTTGGGGTATCTTTGGTAATTTTAGAGGTTTGGGGTTATTTTTTGTCATTTCAAAGGTTTTGGGCGTATTTGGTCATTTTATAGGTTTGAGAGTATTTCAGACATTTTTTAGGTTTATGGTGTATTTTTACCATCATATAGGCTTTAGGGGCATTTTTATCATTTTATAGATTTCAGGGATATTTTGATCATTTATAGGTTTTGGGGGTATTTTGGTAATTTCTAAGGTTTACAGGGTATTTCGGTTAATTTTTAGGTTTCGGGGGTATTTTGGTAATTTTAGAGTATTAGGGGTGTTTTAGTAAGTTATTAGTTTTCGGGGATATTTTGGTCATTTTTTAGGTTGATGGGTTATTTCAATCATTTTTTAGGTTTCGAGGGTATTTTGGTAATTTTTAAGTTTCAAGGGTATTTCAGTTAGTTTTTAGGTTTTTGAGGTATTTTTGTCATTTTTTAGGTTTAGGGGAGTATTTTTGGTAATTTTATGTTTCGGGGGGTACTTCAGTCAAATTTTAGGTTTCGGGAGTATTTTAGTCATTTTTTAGGTATAGGGGTTATTTTGGTAATTTTTGGGTTTCAAGGGCATTTTGGACATTTTTTAAGTTTTCGTGGGTATTTAGTCATTTTTTAGATTTTGGGAGGTATTTTGGTCATTTTTTAGGTTTAGGGGGTATTTTGGTCATTTTAAGTGGTTTTTGAGCATATTTAGTAATTTTTGGGGTATTTTGGTCATTTTAGAGATTTCATGGGTATTTTGTGCATTTTAGAGATTTTGAGATATTTTGGTCATTTTAGTGGTTTTTGAGCATAATTAGTGATTTTAGAGGTTTCATGGGCATTTTGCTCATTTTAGGGATTTTGAGGATATTTTGGTTTTTTTAGTGGTTTTTGAGCATATTTTGTGATTTTATAAAAATTGGGTTTGGGTAGGGTATAGATATCCATGGGTAAACAAACTGGGTAACAATTGGGTATGAATACTAATTGGGTATCCATGGATAAATTAATTGGGTTGGGTATACCCATACCCTACCCATGGCCATCCCTATGAATCTGGATTTTTGAAATATGCTTGGGTTGCATATTTTTCCTCTGTTTCAGTGGTGGTGGTTGATTTGAGTGTGAGATTTTTCTTCTGTATAGGATTTCAGTGTTGGTGGATTGACTAGGCTTTTGATTTTCTTTGTTTCCTTTTGGTTGATGAGAAAATGAAAGCAAAAACTATAGAACCAGCCAACCGTACTAAACTGATTGAATTACAATTGGCTCAGTTTTGGTATTCCTACCCTATGTCTTGGTGCTGATGTCAAATATGGCAAAACCGACAGCCTTGGTTTGGTGTAAAAAATGCCCTAAACACTGATTTCACTGAACTGATATCACCCCTAGGATTTTCTTCTATGGAGAGAGAGAAAAAGGGGGTGGGGTGGGGTTGGGAGTTTAGAAAAATTTCACATCAGTTATTGCTAAAAATTCCTTGATTTGTGCCTTTCTGTTTTGGGATTTTTCATTTTGAGCCAATTTTTCAATTGTTGTATTGATTATATTTTATATGGCATATCTTTCTGGACCCCATATTTCTTCGGTTGTTAATGAGTATTTACTAATTGGATGCCTATGCTGGGACAGGCAATAAATACTATCAAGGCTAATACAGCAGGGCTAACCCGGGTTAACAATGTGAAAGCTGAGCCCCATAAGGAGTTGATTAAACCTAAATCTGTACAATCTACAGAGTCACATAGCGTTAAAGCTGAATGCTCAACAAAACTGCCCAAAAATCAGTCATCTATGCTCCCTCCAAATTTTTTTGGCAACAATGATATGAAAATGCTAAAAACCGGTATGAGCTTGTATCTGATTTTTCTTTTAATCATAATAACTATCATTTGTCTGTGTTGATTTTATTTAGTTCAATCAAGTCCTTAAGAAAGTCAAAAGGTTATAATCAAGTCCTTCTATTCAAATCTATTTAAGAACCATGACTTTAATTGCACTGGGATATTTTTCACCAGTGTGTCATTTTTAATAGAAAGAAGGTATTTTTACTCTGTTGATTTGAATAGCCAAAAAAATTAGCAATTTCTGTCATGGTTTCTAAACAGACGGGGATGGAAGGAGTTAATTGGATGTTTTTTTTGGCTTGGGGAAATTACACTTTCCATTCATGGTTTGGATCAAGTTTGAGTAGTCAAGCTGTGGTTTAACATGCTCAACTCACTTGAGGTCTAATTGTATTTGCTTTTGGTTTGGAAGTTGGTCCGTTTGGTTCGCGTAAAATAATTTCTGAAAAATAGCCTATTTTCCGGAAATGTTATTTTCAGGAAAGGAAAATATTTTCAAGTGTTTGGTTGCATTATGAAAATTGTGTGTGGAAAATATTTTTATGTGTTTGGTTGTATTCTTGAAAATACTGGAAAACACATTTTCTCACATTTTCTCACCTTCCAAACAAATATTAACACCATTTCCCAGTTCACAGACAACAAAAGAAACAAAACACAAAGAAAAAAAATCATCCAATCCGGTCAAAATCATCAAATCCGGTGCGATCTCCGGTCAAAATCATCAAATCCGGTGTGATCTCCGGTCAAAATCATCAAATCCGGTGCGATCTCGGAGGACGGCGGACGGCGGCTTTCTTAGTGTGATCGGTGCGATCTCGGTGCGATCCTAGGGTGCGATCGCACCGAGATCGCCTGAGAGTGAGAGATAGATCAGCGGAGGACGGCAGCGATCGGTGCGATCCTGGGATGAGGGATGGTTTGGCGGAGGCGACCTCGGTGGCTTGCCTGCGACGGCGGGAAATGGTTCTTCAGGTGTTCTTCGGGTGTTCTTCAGGTGTTCTTCGGCTTGGGTTTTCCATTCCGTTCTTCGGGTGTGTATTTTCCGGAAATGCATTGAAGGTAAAATAGGAACGGAAATCGTTTTACGGGGTGAGGGGTGTTATTTTCCGGTTAATTTCCGTTTGACCGAATTTTCTGGAGCTACCAAACACACAATTTTCCGTAAAACTATTTCCTGAAAACGTTTTCACCCGAAACAAACGGACCCTAATGTATTCAGATTTCAGTGAGTTTGCTATTGTATTTTCTGGTACTTCTTTTAAAGGAATTTGAGTTTGCACATACAGATTTTAACAATTTGGGCCTGAAAAAACATTAAAGGATGTGATCTCAGGTGGGTAATGTGCAACTTTTTATACATTGGCTGGCAACTCAAACTTGACACAAACCATAAGTTGGTAAAGTGTAATTAACCCTTTTGAATATCATAGAGACTTGGTCAGGGACGGACCCAGGTGCAGGGCAAAGGGGGCCCGGGCCCCCCCTGGGTCCAAAAAAAAAATTTTTTAGTATGTAAAATTTAAAAAAAACAGGTTTGGGTCCCTTGATTTTTAGCTTGGGCCCCCCTTGGTTTTTAGCTCAGGCCCTCCAGCCAGCCAACCCAAGAGTTTTCAAAAACCCAAGAAAACCTTTAAAAAAATATATATTGTATAAATCTATTTATAATAATAATAATATAATATATAATAATGTGGTTTATATTAGAATATTAGATTATCTATTTATATCTGATAATAGTAGGAGGATAAATAATTTTTTAATTGTTTGATTTGATCTAATTGCACTTAAATAGTAATTTGCACTTCATTGTTCACACTTTTTTTTAACAAAAATTATTGTATAAATCTTCAAAATTTCATACCTATTAATCAATTTTTTATCCTAAATGCTGAAACATTAGATGTAACTCCTTAGAAAAGCTCTAAAATGTAAAAAGGTAAGTTCAAACCTATTAACCTAAGTACAAATAATTTAGTACAGTGAAAAAAATGTAGGCACAAGTTTACTTAAAGTTAGTTTGTGAAATAAAGTAATTTAATTTTGGCTATAATTTGGGCCAAATTAACTTGAGTTTTTTGCATTTTGAGCCAACGTAGGCTTAACCTATTAACACAATGTAGGCATAACTAACTTGCTCCTCCTAAGAAAATTTTCTGGCTCCGCCAGTGACTATATGGATGTGCGTTTGAAATTTTTTTTTTTTTTTTTCGCTTATCTCCGGCCCCCCCTAACTTGAAATCCTGCGTCCGTCTCTGGACTTGGTTGAAACTTTTTAATTTAGGGACCAAAATAGGCATTTATTTATTTATTCCCTTAGTTTAATTTGATTGTGAATTGTGATTATTTTCTGATAGGAAGGGATTCTATTTACTTATTAATGTACTATTAGGAAAGGATTCGCTCAAGTCAGTGGAGACTGATTTATACAAAAAGACTGGGCTTTCTGCTCTACCAGAGGAGAGTTCAAACTTGGTGAGTGAAATAGATAGACTGCCTAATGGTAATTCTGGAAAGGCAATAAATATCCAGCCTGCTGGGGTGCGTACATCAACATCAGAAGAGATTGCTGGTTCTAAAATGAATCAAGCAAAGGGAGCTCTACCTGAAGGCTTCTTTGATAACAAGGATGCTGACTTGCGAGTGCGTGGCATAAAGCCTGTTAAGCCAGACATCAAGTAAGTTCCTACATTTTTGTTATCTCTGTATCTTCATGCTCTCTTCTATTCAAGTCAAATGTTAATATAATTGTAATTTTTCCCTTTGTTTTATTTTATCTGCTCTAAATATTGGTTCTCTATCAAATTGCGACCGGGTTTACAGAGTAGTTTTAAGAAAAGTCCTGTAATGCAAAGAGGTCTTTTCAGTGGTTGCCTTTGATGTTATTTTGGGGAAATAATTACTTGGGGGCCCTATGACTTCTTCATTTTATTTGGCCCTTTCCTTTTTTGCCTTTTCTTGGCCTTTAACTAGAATGGCTGATAAATATCATCATTGTCTTGATGGGCTCTGCTGCTTGGATGACTTTAATTGGTGGCTAATACTGCAAGGTTGTGTCTTGGTTAGTAGCTGTTGACCAAGGATTTTATGTAAATAGTTTGATCAAATATATTTTAGAACATATGTAAATCACCATCTGAACATCCATATAAAATTCCATAGTGAATTATAGATACATAGACTTGCTGGAGTACAAATCAGGTCAGTTCACCTCCTGTTTATGAGATCTTCTATGATTAAATCTTATACAATGCGCTGCAGACCATAAATAGAAGAATTGGACTTTCAGCTGTATGGTTCTCCAATATCTATAGTAGCATTGATATCGAAAATATTCTTAATTTGATATCAAACCTGGCTGCATTGATAACTCAGTTATCTAATGTGCATATTGTGTTGCCTACCCATCTAGTAAATCACAAAATTAGACCCAATTCTTAAAGTTAATTTTTGCGATAGGCTTAAAAAATGAGCTACCACAGGAAGAAGACCCATTTGTTTGAGGTCTGACTATTGCGGTATTTGTAGGTTGGTGCTATATTATTTTAAACCTCATGGAGGTTTCTCCAGTTCATCAATAAATTTAGAGCTGAATATGTTGTGGTCTGTTTGTCTGTGGCAAAGTTTCAAATGCAACAAATTTTTTTCTATTACTTCATATTTTTTCTTTAGTGAAATGGAACACACCATAACATTATAAATTTGTTTGGTTGTGGTTAGAGATGAGTACAAGGAATTCAAAAAGTTGATTCAAGAGGACTTGCAGGAGGTGGATGACCGTTTTGAGGAAGAGGAGGTGAGGGTTAAAATATAATCGAACTGTTCACTTCTACATTCTATTTTTCCATGTTATCTATCCACCCTAGAAACTTAAAATTGTTTTCCTGTTGTTTCAATTGTAACTGCAGATTGATGCTGCTGAAACGATAGAAGAGGTTGAATCAATTGAGCAGAAGTAAGTTCAGCTGTGTGATTGTTGTCAAATTTTCACATCCTGCTTCTCCAATCTTCTTTGCCAATATTCTTCATTCCATTTCCTATTTTGCAGAACCTATTGGGAGAAAGTGGAAATGTTGAAGAAGAAGAAATTGGAACTTCAGGTTGCCAGGTCTGACAAACGTAGAAAAGCATCTGAGGGTGTTGCTAAGGAGTCCAGTCATGAAGAATCATCCAGTGACGACGACAGTGATGAGAATTTTGCAGTTGATTGGAGAGCCCAACACTTGTGAACGTGCTTTGCAGATGTTTTGGTATCTATGAAGGTATGATCTTAAAATGTAAACCAGAAAATGTGATGTCTCGACTGACCAATACTGGAATCCACCATATCTAGCATTCTTTGGTTTGCCAAAGGATAAAGCTCTTTAAAAAAAAGCTTCACACCGTGTTGGATAGCCCTGGAGTACATGCATTTCAGAGAAGTGACAGGCCATGTCAGGGAGCATAAGAATGAACTTTATACGCCTATATTTTGGCCTTACAGCTATGATTCTGTATAGATATTCTGAGGTTGAGGAGAGTCAAATTATCAATTATGAACATTGTAAATATCGCTTTAATTAGCGTGAATAAATTCTCTACAAAATTTAGCTGGCTAAGACTTCAGCGTAGTGAAACAAATTTATTTTATTTTTATTTGGAAGAAATGAACTTTGATTAATTGGTTTCTTTCTGCCTTTAGGTTGTTCAGTAGCTTGTTTGGCAACTTAAAGATTATACTTATTAAAAGTGTACCCAAACCCAAAGAGAAAATATTGATCTGGGAAGGGATTTCTGGACCGAAAAGAAAGAGTCAACTTGTACCCAACTCATTGTTACATTATGAGTAAGTAAAGTGAAAATGGGCCAAACCACAAGTAAGTATACTGTATTTTCCTCAATTTTATATTTTATAAATCTCATTGTTACATCAAAAGCTAAAGGACTAAAACATGTCGACATCTAAAGCTAAAGGTTTAGTCTTTATTCACTTTGATTAAAAAAGAGGACATTTCTTAGTTATTGGAACCATATCAATCTCATCCATTACCCCTTTTTCATTTTGAAGGCCCCTATACTAATAGTAATTTGAGAAAATAAAAAAAGCATTGTCTCCTTAGTGATACACAAGGTGTCTTAATCTACCCAATTCTGTGGCTAATTTTAGTTGTTACGTCCCTTCACTGATATATATCTAGCCAAGAAAATGTACTCCATGCCATTCAAACTAATTATGAAAAGGTGGGTAACAAAGATTAAATGGAAGTAACCTCAGGTGAGTAAAGTGTTAAGTTTTAAACAACGGGTAGACAAAATGAAAATGAATCATAAGTGAGTTTACTGTAATTTTTCCTATTTTATATTTTTTAAATCTCATTGTTAATTACATCAAAAGCTAAAGGACTAAGAAATGTCGACTTTATCTAAAGCTAAAGGTTTAGTCTTTATTCACTTTGATTAAAAAAGAGGACATTTCTTAGTTATTGGAACAATATCAATCTCATCTATTACCCCTTTTTTTATTTTGAAGGCCCCTGTACTAATAGTAATCTGAGAAAATAAAAAAAGCATTGTCTCCTTAGTGATACACAATGTGTCTTAATCTACCCAATTTTGTGGCTAATTTTAGTTGTTACGTCCCTTCACTGATATAAATCTAGCCAAGAAAATGTACTCTATGCCATTCAAACTAATTATGTAGGCCATTTTTTATTTTTTATTTTTTTTTAATTTACCTTCAGTATTTTTTTAACTAGAATCTCCTCTTATTTTAATGAGAAACTGTCATATTGCCTACTAACTAAATAAAAGGTGGACATTAAAGCCACTATCATTTGTTATTGTATATTTAAAATAAAATAAGATGTCCAATTAAAAAAGTAGTGGAGGTAAGCCAAACATTTTTTATAATGAAAAAAAAAAGTAGAGGGAGACAACTTGAGTTGACGTCTTCCACCCAAACGTAACCATAGTAACACTCTACCTACTAGGCCCGGGCATGCGGGAACAGGAAATCCAAATGATTAATTATATAGGCCACTTGAAACTACTTCTCACACAACAAAAATAAAGCTCTCTTTCAGTTACAGTAGTAATTAATCATGGCTTCAACATTCACTGTAATGATTTCACTTCTCTTCCTCCTCTCCATCCCTAGCATTCTCTCCCACCCCTTGGATCCCCTCAGCGCTTTAGAAATAAAAAAAGTAACCGGAATTATCAAAGGCTCTAGGGTTGGCTCGTTGGCAAACCTAACCTTTCACTATGTAGGGTTAGATGAGCCAAGCAAATTAATCATTCTTTCATGGCTATCAAACCCCACCACTAAGAAACCCCCACCTCGCCAAGCTTTTGTTATTGCACGAGCTTATGAAAAATCCTACGAATTTGTTGTAAGTTTATCCCATGGTTCAATAATTTCGCAGCACATATATAATGGCACTGGCTTCCCTTTACTGAACCTTGAAGAACAATCTGCTGCAAAGGCCCTCCTATTGAAATACCCACCATTTATCAAGTCCATCAAAGAGAGAGAGCTAGACATAAATGATGTAGTTCCTGCAGTGTTCACTGTGGGATGGTATGAAGAGAAAAGCTCAAGTGGGAGGGTTGTTAAGGTGTTGTTCTTCTACAAAGGTGGCTCGCCTAATGTTTGGGTTAGACCCATTGAGGGAATTGCAGCGCTATTAGACCTTGATAAGATGGCAATTGTGAAATACTCCGATAGTCAGGTAGTACCATTACCAAAAGCTGAGGGTACTGAGTTTCGAGGTTATAAAATGAGGCCACCATTTGCAGCGGAAACCAAGCCCATCACTGTTGTCCAGCCTCATGGTCCTAGCTTCAAGATCAATGGTCACACTATAAGGTAAACAATAAGTTTAATCACATTTTTATAAATTCTACAATTTTTTTTATTACTAATCACAGAACGTCACCTAAGTGTCTGTGACATTTTTTTTTTTTCCAAATTTTTAAGAATTCAGTAATTTCATATAACATAAAGACAGTAAGTCTACACATTCTACTAAACAAAGCCAACTCCCCTAGAAGACTTTACAACCTGCCGTCAGAGACGGCTTGATGCATTAGGGGGGCTAACGCGAAACCTGAATTTAGGCTTTTTATATATTTAAAAGAATTTAATTAAAAAATTTTAATTTAAATATTACTCAAACTCTATTATCATTTGTTTTAGATGCAAAATTACTAATTAACATAAATCACGTAAAAAAAAAAATTAGAAAGTCTATAAATACAAACGATTGACAACTTTTCACACCTATTAACGTGGCAAATTGATAGTGGTAAGTAAAAAGTTGATGTTAGTAATGAACCTAGATGAAAACTAGTAAAAGTTTGTCAATTCAACTGTTGTGAAAAATTTTCTGTATTGCTCTTTTATTTTTTTAAAATTGCTACATTCACAACATCTTCACAACAAATCTTAGGTGTTAAGTTGTTATTAGTTCTAATTTAAATCCATCACTAAAATTACTTTTTTTTCCTACCAATAACAACGATTGTATAACAACTTGTCACTTAGGATTTATTGAGAAAAATGTTGTGGACGTATCATTTTTTTTTTCTTGTTTTTCATTTGATAAAAAATATTATTTTGTTTATTGGCTAATATTTGGGCTTAATTAATACTATTACAATGAAAGAAATGTTTAAAATTTTGGGGTTTATTTATCCTTGGTTGCCTTAGGTGACCTCTTCATTTGCCTATACTATAGCCTATAACAGCCATTGTGTAACAATTTGTCATTGAGAATTTATTGTGAAAAATGTTGTGGATGTATCATTTTTTTTTCCTTGTTTTACATTTGATAAAAAATATTATTTTATTTATTGGCTAATATTTGAGCTTAATTAATACTATTACAATGAAAGAAATGCTTAAACTTTTGGGATTATTTCTCCTTGGTTGCCTTAGATGACCTCTTCATTTGCCTATACATACAGTAGCCTATACTATAGAGCTAGCTCTACCTAAAAATACCAACTAGCAATCCTATTACAAACTAACTAAAGTAACTTCTTAATCTTTAGAAAGCACTTGTAAACATAATTGGTCATGAAAGCCATTAGCATATCAAAAAAATATGCTCCAGTAACAAGGTGCAATTACACTTTTCCATTCTAAAGTATGCTCCATTTTACACTTACTACTTGAACTGTAAAAATGCATGATTGACCCCCTAAACTAAAACCAGTGTAACACTTCACCTCCTCCCGCCATTTTCTCAGCTAGGTCTAAATAACGTGATAATAGATAAACCTTTAAATTTGCAATACTTAGTGTTCGTATGGGAACTGCATATCTAGTTTTTTGCTGAAAGTGTGCTAAAATATATTTGTACCTTGAAAAAAGTAAGAAAAAGTAGGAAAAATGTGAGGTTTTAAAAGTTATACATAAAAGATAAAAGCTAAAAACTAAATGCTGAAACTGATGCCAAATAGAATCTTAGTTTGTATCATAAAAAGGATCCATTTTAAATGGAAATAATTTTTATACAATTTTTATGTATTATGCACAGTTGGGCAAATTGGAATTTGCACCTTGCCTTTGATGTCCGAGCAGGTCTTGTTATATCTCTAGCCTCAATTTTTGATTCCATTGAAGGTAAACACCGTCAAGTACTATATAAAAGCCATGTTTCCGAACTATTTGTACCCTACATGGATCCCACAGAGGAATGGTACTACCGAACATTTTTGGATGCCGGAGAATTTGGACTTGGCTTGAGTGCCATATCTCTTCAACACCATACAGATTGCCCTGCCAATGCACTCTTCATGGATGGGTATTACGCCAATCAGGATGGACAACCAATAAAAGTTTCAAATGTATTTTGTGTATTTGAGCGGTATGCAGGTGACATAGCTTGGCGTCACACAGAGTCTGAAATTTCAGAGGAAGTGGTATGTGCTCTATACCAAATAAGTGTGTTATATCAAATTCTAATACAACAAAATTAGTATAGTTGTATTAGACACAATATTGCATGTACAAGTTAAAAATTGTTGCAATAGTAACATAAAAATGGTAAATTATTGCATCAACAAACATTAGGTGCAATAACTTATAATTTTAGGTTGCAATAGAGGCTTTAATACCTTACTGCATTAGGAAATTTTGTTACAATAACTTAAAATAAAGAAATTGTTGCAATAATTTAATACCAATTATTTTTTTCAATCTATTGCAACAAAAATTTTGAAGAAATAGTATTACAACAAAGTTATCATTGCAAAAACTTGATATAAATTATTTTATAATATATTGCAACGACAAAAATGAAATAATTATCTATTACAACGATATAAACCTTGCAATAATTTGACTTGAATTATTTTTGTCAATTATTTGCAATTTATTACAATAAGATTTATAAAGTAATAATCTATTGTTCTAAGATATTCGAAACAACAAATTGTTTGCAACAATATATATTATTGTATCAAAGTTGTCATTAAATATTAGAAGTTTTTTGCAACATAATTTTTTGTTACACAAACCTATTATCACAAATTTTGTTGCAACACTTTGTATCAACTATAACAATGATTTTGATGTTATTGCAACTATGTTTTTCGTTGCAATAAAAAAAATTTCTTGCAGTGGTAGGTTTTTTTTTTTTTTTTTTTGAGTAATAACTAAATAATTTCACAACTATTTTATTACTCAATGTTCCTTGGCTTTTCATCTGTGAAAGGGCTTTTTTAGGATTAATTTACAAACAAAAAATAGAAAACATTCTATCAAACAATTTAAAACAGACTGTTTTCTTTGCAGTGGTTGCAAATCCATCTGATTTTTGCTATGCAATTTTTTTGTGTCTTCATAGATAACTGAGGTCAGACCTGAGGTGAGTCTAGTTATTAGGATGATTTCAATCATTGGCAACTATGATTATATCATGGACTGGGAATTCAAGAAAAGTGGCAGTATTAAATTTGAGGTATGAAAATTAAATAACCAATGAATTTTTTTTTTTTTTAATACTATTGCTATTGTTTTAGGTAGTTAATCATTATTACTAACAACTATGTTGTATGCTGTTCAATTAGGTGGGTTTATCAGGTATTTTGGAAGCAAAAGCTTCAACATACACCCACACAAAACAAGTCAAGCAAGACATTTATGGCACATTAGTAACCAAAAATACAATTGCCGTAAACCATGACCACTACATCACCTATTATCTTGATATTGACATTGATGGTGAAAAAAATTCATTTGTCAAAGGCAAGATGAAAACTATAACAACAGATGGTAGCACACCTAGAAAGAGTTATTGGACCATGATTCGAGAGCCTGTAAAAACTGAATTAGATGCAAGGGTTTGGACAGGACAACCAAATGAACTATTAATAGTGAACCCTAATAAGTTTACTAAAATAGGAAACCAAGTTGGCTATCAATTGATTCCTAGTCCGGTTGCAATTCCACTTCTATTAGAGGATGATTACCCACAAATCCGTGGTGCCTTTTCGAATTACAATGTATGGGTTACGCCATATAACAGGTCAGAGAGATGGGCTGGTGGGTTATATGTTGATCGAAGCCATGGGGATGATACCTTATTTACTTGGACAAACAGGTAATGCATGCTTTTTTTAATGATAAAGATTCACTAACAATCCTTTTCACATAGTTGTACTTGTACACACAATTTCCACAATTGTATGTGCAATGTACATAAAATATAAAAAAGGATCCATGTTTAAAACTTGGAAAATGGATTTGTAAGGAAGATGTTAAATATGTTATGTGAAAAAATCATTACCCTTTTTTAAAGTCAAAATATACCTTTGGTCTTAGGGGAACACCAAAATACCCCATACAATTTAATTTTTTCTTTTTACATTTTGTACTTTTGTTATTAAATCTATTTTATATGTCAAACTTCATTAAAAAAAAAAAAAAAAAAAAAAAAGAAAAAAGAAAAAAAAGAAGAGGAGAATTTATTTTTTATTTTATCAGTTTTTAATGTTTAGAATTTATAGAGAAGAACAATGATAAAATAAAGAAAAATAAACAAGGAAAATTTTAAATTGAAGGAAAAACAAATATTTCAAAAAATTAAGAAGCTTAAATGTTTAATGTAATAATTTCTTACAATGAGTGTATTTTTCAAATTCTCTTTATGTATCAATTATAAAAGAAATCCAAAATTTTTCTTCAAGTTATATATACTATAAAAATTTTCATGTACAATTGATTATCATATAATTTTAAAATGTTATAACTTAATCATTTTATGAGTTAAACAAAAAAACATATGTAAGTTGTAATTGAAATTTCTGTAATCACTAAAAATTATTACACGAGAATTATAAGTGTAATACGACTTATTAATATATTAATTAAAAAGCCATAACAAGCAAAGACAATATAATGGATATGCTACATTTTTATGAGTTTTTGAACATTAATGTTTGGTAACTGTTTTTTTTTTCCCTTATTTTCTATTTCCTTAAACAATTTTCTATCTTTAAGACTAAAAAACTTGTTTGGCAACCCAAAATGGATCATTTTTGCAGGAATAGGGATATTGACGACAGGGACATAGTGTTATGGCACACAATAGGCTTCCACCATAGCCCCTCCCAAGATGAATTTCCAGTGATGCCGACTTTGAATGGTAGGTTTGAGCTCCGTCCTTCAAACTTCTTCGAAAGCAACCCAATCTTGAATATGAGGCCTCCTAAGCCTGTGGACTTACCCATATGCAATGCCACCACTCCTTAGAGGAGGGAAAAAAAAAATCAGAATAACTAGTATCTTTGGTAGAAGTAGAAGTTCTAGTTAATTGTTGTTTGTGTTATTCTAAATAATTGTCAACTTTTATGTTGTTTTTAGAATAATAATTTGAAAAACTATTAGAACTTTTAGAACGGTGGAATTTAAATTTGTGGGAATTTCAATCTTATCAATTAAGCTTATCAATTAAGCTTTTATTATTTGTCTAGGTATATCCAAAAGTTAAAAATTTAAAGTATTAAATTAGTTACAACAAGGATGGTAATGAGGATGATAATGAATTGGCGACCATGATAATATGACATATATCAGGGTATTGGTGGTGGTGAAAATAATAGCATAATCAGCGATAATAATTGGTCATTGGTGGTGGAGACAGTGATAATGGTAATGGTCATAGCAATACTGTTGTAAAAGCGGAAGCTTTTATACCAATTTGTTGAGAATAGCAAAAGCATGAATATCAATTTGTTGTGTGTGTATCCAAATAACAGTGGGTTTATGCAAAATAGAAATAGAACGACAAAAGAAACAATCACACGAGAACACAGAGATTTGCGAGTTTGGCTTTTGGCCTACGTCCATGGGCGGCGTCGAGGAGAAAGTTTCACTAACAAAAGGAAAAGATTACAAAGGTAGTACCAAAACACTTTCACAAAACCCAAACCCCAAATACACCCAAAATAGCTCTCAATCATTAGAAGCACGTGACCAGAGAAAACCTAAATTTCTCTCTCAAAACAAAGCATGGCTTAGAACTCTAAAATAATATGTGGCTGCCTTTGATCACTAATCAATCAATTGCCGCATAACAAATATATTTATACAAAGTATAAGTCGGCTAGGGTATATCATTTGAGAGCATATCACAAAGTTGGCTATACAAGTCCTAATATAACTAGGACTTGTTTTACAAATCCTTCCAAGACAAGGACTATGCACACTCATGTGCACTATTCATGCCACTAATCATAACAAATCTCCACCTTGGCTTGAATTTGGTCAAGCCCTATGAACGAAACTTCTCCACCGCCAAACCAAAACCCTCAAGGGCTATCACAAACTACAAACACAAATCAAGTCCAAGCAATACTTGAACTTGTCCAAAAAAACTAGCTTGGTCATCATATCTGCAGGATTATCCAATGTAGCAACCTTTCTGACTGCAACGATGTCTTGAGATACAATCTCACTAATGAAGTGATATCTGACATCATTGTGTTTGGTTATTTCATGATACATCTGATTTTAGTCAAATGTATGGTGCTCTGACTATCTCAAAATACAACTGATGAGTCCATAAAAACCATTAAGGCCGTCCATCTTAATGGACGATCATTGCATCATTAGTAGGCCATCAAAGATAGATGAGTAACTGCCTAACACATTCAATATCAACCATCAAGGGTCTTAAACTCTCTCATCAAGACAAAGAACGTTACAATTAGGGTAATAATCACCCTCATTTATGTCCAACAGCTACCTAAGTCACCTATAAAAGGAACAATTTGTCTCACTAGCTAAAGTATGTCAAAAACTACTACAAAACACCTCAAAATACTATCTATATACGGAACATATGGGCTAATACTAACTTAAGCATCAGAGGTTCCCCCACCAGGCACAACCCGGTGGTCTCTCCGATCTATCTCTCTTTTATCTTACAGGTCTTACGAGATTGTCTAATACTTCGGATTGAACGAGTGACCTAACTGACGATTTTGGCATCATCAGTTTGGCGCCGTCTGTGGGAAATTGATTTGCCATTGAGCTCTTCCTACGACAAAGGGTCACTCACTTCAAACTCATAGACGATGATGCTAGAACCCATATCCAAGAGAAACAGAGCATACAATTGGATTGGCAGTGAAGAGGAGATCAAAAGGCTAAGCCTTCTTTATTTCAAGATCCAATAAAGCAAACCCATTTAGCAATTTCGTCTTCAAAGAACAAAACCTCAAAATTTCCATCAAATCACCCAAAGGTGGCTCGCTGCAAGGCTCAAACTAAACATGAGACAAACACAGACTTTGGAAGAACACGACAGGCCTTAACGACATTGCCCAACTCTTGGGTCTTTAGGTAAGATGAGCCGTTTCTCATCCTATCAAATGGTTTTATCACATGTTGTTAAATGACCTAAAAGTCTAAAAACACAATAACCTCTTCTATTGCTTTATAAACATAAAAAGGAGTTTATTATGTTAAATATTCTTTTGCTAAAAATAGAGAGATAATTGTAGGTGGTCATGTAATTTTCGGCCACCCAAGTCAAAAGCTATGATGAAATTACCATCAAAGAACTTTACTTTCTTGGTTTCACTCTTCCCTATTGTTTTAATTTGCATGAAAGGTGAAGTCAGATTTCATTAAAACGTAATTGCCTTCCCAAAATTATGGCTTCTAAAATATAGGCATTAAAAAAAGGAAAACGTCAAATTTTATTGTCTTCCTAAATTTAGAATCCAAATTTTTAACATGATATAAAGTTTAAAACAAGGAGGGAAAGTCTAAACCCAATTCCTGGGTCTTGAGGTGTGGAAGCCAAGGGTAATGAATACCTTAATTGCTATAGCTTATACATGTTCAAGGAATATATTATATTTGGTAGTTAGCGAAAAGAGAATGGAAAATTTTCTCCACAGCTGCAAGCAAGGGCTTTCGGTTAGTTTTCCATAGCCACTGAAACAGAAAAACCGCAACCTCAGATGGAATACATACATAGGTTGTACAGTTCATATTGTTGAAAGTATTGCAAAAGGGCACATCAAAATTTTTTGGGGTAAGGAGAGAAATGATTAAGAGTCAAATATCTTGTAGAGTTGTTAGTCTAAAAAGAATTAACACTTTAATATTTCAAATCACTGTACAATGATTCATTGGGTTGAAGCTTCAAACCTAAATCAGAGTGTCTTATGTAACTCAGGAAAAGATGTGGCACATCATGTGTGTTATGAAGCCCACTACTAGATACCCATACAATAGTCAAGGAATATCACCATTTACTATTTAAAATCCCCTCCATTAAATCTAAATATAAGTCAAGCATTATAGCCTTGATATTCTAATTATGACCATCAAAAAGAGTACTTCTACATTTCCTAATATAATCAAAACAAACCGTTTGAGTCCCTTTACTGTATAAATAAATGTTTATAATATCCTAATTGATGTTCACACATTATGGGTTTTTATATCACTGCTTTCATTTCCTAATGCATCTTGCTAAGATAGGAAAATTGAAGTCAAATTTTATTGCATGGCCCTTGTCAAAGGTAAGAAATCTCATATTTTACCATTTGAGAAAAGTGAAACCGAAATTTATTATCTTAATAGAATTATAGTATGTCATAATTCTAAACACTAAAAAGGTGGATTCGAATCTTATTGCCTGTCTAAGTTATTTATAAATAAAAATAAAAATTTAAACCCAAAGTTATTCAGTTTCGATTTTTGAAGTTAAAGAATTTCTGGATGAAGAAAGTTCGTGAATACTCCTATATGTTTTTACTTTCTACAATTAGTTTCCTAATGGAAATTAATTTTATAAATGCACCTTAGAGCAATCAATTAAATGTATAAAACATTATATGTTTTTACTTTCAGAGTTGTCAATATCATTAGATATAAGATGGTTTAAAAAATATGCTAATAGCATTATTTTTGAGTCAAACGATCCAATTATTTAAGGAATGCAAGTTTGTAAAATTTCATAGTTCAAAAATCATTAGAATTTATGCCAATATACATAAAAGATATTTAGTTTCAGTACATTTCTTCTGAAATAAATTCCATCATCGTTGCTAAGTTATAAAATTTTATATCTTCATATGCTCCACCATAGAATGAACAAAGTTTACTATTTAAACTTTTCCATGTATAATTACACTTTGAGAATGGATAATTTAAATTGTTCCATACATAAATCCCACCAAATGGTTGCATGAAATCTTTAGTGGTCTTTATATGTTAAAGCATCATGCTTTCACTGAGCCACTACACTTCAAAGCTTGGTATAAACTATATTACACTTCATTTATATAAAAATCAATATTAAGCCTCCAACAAATTTTATACATTTGTGATTAATATTATTTGTGAATTTCTTACTTGACAAGGTTGCTACAAGTCTAACACTTTGCACAGTAAAAGTACTAAACTATTCACTAGTGTAACTAGACTAGCTTGATTGTACCTATATTCTTAAGAAATTGTCAAGAAGAACCTGCCAAGAAAAATATCAAAAACTCTTAAGTGGAAAAGAGTAATACAACCAAAGGTTATGAAAATTCCTCAAAGGAACAAATTATCTTCAGGAGTATTCTTCTTCTTCTTGTGTGTGTGTGTGTGTGTGGAGGAAAAAGGAGGTCAGTGTTATGTCAAGGCAATAAACATTGCCTTTGAAACGAGAAAAGCAACTAATGAGGTGATAACTATGAGCAATACACAAAATATTTGACAATATTTTCACACCAACTAACATCACTTTTTTTACCTACTACAAACAATCTGCCACAATTGCGAATGTCAAATTTTTTGTCTCAATAACTATTGACTCTATAGCATAAAGTGACCTCAACAAAAAGAATTTAATAAATATTTCGCCAATGGATTGGAGTGCTGTAGACTTACTGTGGCGACAATGTCTCCCTTGAAACAACGAGATTGTCTAATACAAATATCTCATCACACACTAGCTGCAATTTATAACCAAAAGATTTTGTCCAAGTCAAAACTGTTGCCTTAATAAACCCAGCTCAGAGGTACCTAATTTCAGCAACATGAGTGCTCTTTTGACCTCAACTTCGATAAAATTATCCAATACACCCGTGTATTACACCCTCCTCTCACATAATGATAGGTCTCACCTATAGGTTCTACACACGAGATCCACTTTAATGTGAGAGGAAGGTATAGGACGCTAGATGCACAAAATAATTTCTCCAAACTTTGGGACACAACTGACTGGGTTACTTACAATCCTTTTTCCTTGTTATGCTTTCAATGGTTAGTTTTACTTTTCACCTTAACTTCACTATAACCATTAGGCCAACGTGGTAGTTAACGAGTATGTTGTATGCCTACCAATTTATGAAACCCTTTCAATGGACGATTTTACCATCCGCCTCAACCTCAATCCAGAGATATGGACAATGTTTTCAACAATACCTTAAGACCTAAAGTTTGGTGTAGAGTGTAATCAAAGGATCCACGAGATGTTGTGTGACGTTAACTTTGTAACATGACTACATTGATAATGGTTAAAGGTCATGGTTGTATAACCATTTGTCTAAACAAATAGTTTCAAATTATTACAATATAAATCAGTCCAACATGTGCTAAACGTGCAACCTACAAAGGTGCTCGAGATTCCATAATTGTTTGTCCGATCATTTCTAATGATTCCAAGACAAGAAGATTTATGGGTTGAAATACATCTGTAGCAAGACATAAAAAAGATATCATCTACTTTGAATGCACACAAGGACATGAATTTTTATAGACGCAGTGTTAATTTTAAATGCATGCTATCAAGATTTATCTCCAGGAGCAAACTACATGATGAAAAGCAAGAGTCAGTGAAGTTCAGAGAATAAAGAATAAATTAAATGGGACAAACACTATAATAAAACCGGCATTTCATTCACAAATTGGCATAAGAGATTTCAAAAGATTTCAGCGAGTTACCAGTACCCTCAAAAAAGCATTCACCAAAACAAATGAATTGCAATTCATGTGCCATAGTTTCATTTTCATTAAAACACACTTGCTATTTATTATGTATCCAACCACTTTTTTTACATAAATGGCCAATATAAGGGCAACCACACAAGCTCCTGGACATAAGGTCGTGGCAGGACGCTCTTAATTTAAAGAAGCAAGTACCTCTAACAAGGAGGCAGCAAACTGCATTTGTATATCCTCATCTATAGTCAAGAAGAGAGGCACATGCACAAACAGCGATTTGTTCCCATTTTGCTTTGCAAACCAAAGGGAATGATAGTAAACATAATTGCATACAAACCGTCCCGCATCATCTGATGTCATCACTTCATAACCCATCTTTGCTAAGGCCTTGGTAATCTCCTCAACAGGAAGAGAAGTCTGCGCACAGTTAGCACCAGAAATTCTTTCAGGAAGGGTGAAGCCAAAAAATATATATGTAACATAGTCATCAATAAATCAGACTAAACAAAAGCAATTGTCCAATCAATCCATCTGAATCATAGTGACTATGAATTCATTCCACTTTTTGGCAACTATGACATGCAGTCTAGTGTAAGCAGATACCTTCTCTCCACAGGCATCAATTCAACATGAACAGCAAAATAAAGAACACCATCTCCTTAATTTTTTTTGTCAACTAACTGAAGAATATTATATCGAGGCTTTTCTATGAAATTACTTCCCAATGCATGTCAGTAGTTGGAAATGCCCTTTTCACTGATAAAAACAGCAGCTCCAGCAAAGACCACCACTCAAATAATTTATACAAGTTAGCAGAAGAAGGTGAACAAAATCTATATCCCATATCATAAATTTGCCTTTCTTTTCCACTAAAAATACAGAAAATCTGCCTTCCTATAATCACATCCATTCCTATGAAAGTAACAAATCTTCCTATTCACTTGTTGAATACAATAAAATCTATCTTAACACAAACTCTAGAAAAAATTTGCAAGAAGAGAGTCTATGGCAAGAAAGACTTTGACAACTTGTATTTTTGAAACACTTTAAACATAACTCATCAAGACATCTTTGTGTGAAACAGAAATAATAGATTATATACAAGTTATAAGAAGCATGTGCATAAAGAGAGAAAAGAAACAACACATGTAAGGGTAGGTGAAGAAAACATACATCATCATATATATATCAAAGATAAGCACAATGTATATAAAAATCGTCACAAGACCGGTGTACAAGAAGAAGGAAGTAAGCACTCCTCCTAACAAGATGAAACACATCTCCCCCTTACAAGGGCATGTATTTCTCCCTTTAACATGTAGAATCTTAAAAAGAAACCACATATTCTCCACAATTTCTCCCCCTTTTTGTCATGATTGACAAAGGGTACAAGAAGCTAAAAAGCTTCATCCAAGAAACATAAAGATGATTAAGGGGGCACAAGAAATCCATATAAATGCATGAATGTAATGAAACAAGATGTTATGGATGACAAGATAAAAGAAACATGCAAAACATGTGAAAAACAATGCATGCATGAGAATCTCGATGAATTGAGAGGTATCGAGAAGCTATTGAGCAGACCTTGATGGATCGAACAGCTATCGAGAAGCTATCAAGGAGATAGAAACTTTCTCGATGGATCGAGAAGCTATCAAGAAGCTATCAAGATTGTGATAAAGAAAAGCTGAAAAATCTCGATAGATAGCCTAGTTGTCAAGAGGTATCGAGAAGCTGTCGAGATTGCTTAAAAACAGTTTTTCAAAGAAGAGAAAAACAGACATGAATGCAATCAAATATGCTACTCAACCAAAGATCCAAACAACATGTTAAGCTATCAAAACACTCTCAATCAAGAAAAATGTTCAGCTTTTAGATCCCAAAACACACACACACACTAAACAAGTTCAACCAATTTTATATTTCAAAAACAAGTTAAAACAGTTTAGTGAGCATACATTAACACATGTAAACTTTGTGATGTCCAAATCACATTGTACCAGCAAATGTATCAAGAGTAATATTGTGTGTTGTGTGTGAAAAACATTGCAAGATTGCATAAGTGTATACATGTTATGACGATTTGAGATATGAGAAAATCACTTTAACTCACACACAATCATAACTGTTTGATGGGGACTATCACCTTCGAGGTATATTCTATAACTCCCACATCTCCTATAATACACGCTTGCAATCATATATAAAGCATTTTGATCTTTTTGCTTTTTATTTTCTTTGCATATTTTTCTTTTTGAGCAAATCATGCATGTGCATATAAGAGAGAGAAAATAAATACCCAATGATGTTAAACATTTGACATTCTAATTTTGCTATGCTGAAGCATGCAAATGTCATTGACATTGCACTTTTGCTATGCCAAAGTATACAGATGTCATTTCATGATTGGCGGGCAATAGTGGTGAGATGGTTATTTATGCCTTTCTTTTCGGATTTACTAGTCCTTTCCATCAAAAAGATTGATATGAGTGTTAAGTACAAGAGATTACTTAATCTTACTCATCGCAAACACGAGCCACAAAGCTCGTGTTTGCGATGAGTAAATATTAACAATTTGGGCCTGAAAAAACATTAAAGGATGTGATCTCAGGTGGGTAATGTGCAACTTTTTATACATTGGCTGGCAACTCAAACTTGACACATACTATAGGTTGGTAAAGTGTAATTAACCCTTTTGAATATCATAGAGACTTGGTTGAAACTTTTTAATTTAGGGACCAAAATAGGCATTTATTTATTTATTCCCTTAGTTTAATTTGATTGTGAATTGTGATTATTTACTGATAGGAAGGGATTCTATTTGGTTATTATTGAACTATTAGGAAAGGATTCACTCAAGTCAGTGGAGACTGATTTATACAAAAAGACTGGGCTTTCTGCTCTACCAGAGGAGAGTTCAAACATGGTGAGTGAAATAGATAGACTGCCTAATGGTAATTCTGGAAAGGCAATAAATATCCGGCCTGCTGGGGAGCGTACATCAACATCAGAAGAGATTGCTGGTTCTAAAATCAATCAAGCAAAGGGAGCTCTACCTGAAGGCTTCTTTGATAACAAGGATGCTGACTTGCGTGCACGTGGCATAAAGCCTGTTAAGCCAGACATCAAGTAAGTTCCTACATTTTTGTTATCTCTGCATCTTCATGCTCTCTTCTATTCAAGTCAAATGTTAATATAATTGTAATTTTTCCCTTTGCTTTATTTTATCTGCTCAAAATATTGGTTCTCTATCAAATTGCGACAGAGTTTACAGAGTAGTTTTAAGAAAAGTCCTGTAATGCAAAGAGGTCTTTTCAGTGGTTTCCTTTGATGTTATTTTGGGAAAATAATTACTTGGGGGCCTTATGACTTCTTCATTTTTTTTGGCGTTCCTTTTTTGCCTTTTCTTGTCCTTTAACTAGTATGGCTGATAAATATCATCATTGTCTTGATGGGCTCTGCTGCTTGGATGACTTAAATTGGTGGCTAATATTGCAAGGTGCTTATCAAGGATTTTATGTAAATAGTTAGATCAAATATATTTTAGAGCATATGTAAATCACCATTTGAACATCCATATAAAATTCCATGGTGAATTATAAATACATAGACTTGCTGGAGTACAAATAAGAGCAGTTCACCTCCTGTTTATGAGATCTTCTATGATTAAATCTTATCCAATGCTGCTGCGGACCACAAATAGAAGAATTGGACCTTCAGTTGTATGGTTCTCCAATATCTATAGTAGCATTGATATCGAAAAAATTCTTAATTTGATATCAAACCTGGCTGCATTGATAACTCAGTTATCTAATGTGCATAGTGTTGCCTACCCATCTAGTAAATCACAAAATTAGACCCGATTCTTAAAGTTAATTTTTGCGATAGGCTTAAAAATGAGCTACCACAGGAAAGAAGACCCATTTGTTTGAGGTCTGACTATTGCGGTATTTGTAGGTTGGTGCTATACTATTTTAAACCTCATGGAGGTTTCTCCAATTCATCAATGAATTTAGTGCAGAATATGGTGTGGTCTGTTTGTCTGTGGCAAAGTTTCAAATGCAACAAATTCTTTTCTATTACTTCATATTTTGTCTTTAATGACATGGAACACACCATTACATTGAAAATTTGTTTGGTTGTGGTTAGAGATGAGTACAAGGACGAAAAGTTGATTCAAGAGGACTTGCAGGAGGTGGATGACCGTTTTGAGGAAGAGGAGGTGAGGGTTGAAATATAATCGAACTGTTCACTTCTGCATTCTATTTTTCCATGTTATCCATCCACACTAGAAACTTAAAATTGTTTTCCTGTTGTTTCAATTGTAACTGTAGATCGATGGTGCTGAAACGATAGAAGAGGCTGAATCTGTTGAGCAGAAGTAAGTTCAGCTGTGTGATTGTTGGTCAAATTTTCACATCCTGCTTCTCCAATCTTCTTTGCCAATATTCTTCATTCCATTTCCTTTTTTGCAGAACGTATTGGGAGAAAGTGGAAATGTTGAAGAAGAAGAAATTGGAACTGCAGGTTGCCAGGTCTGTCAAACGTAGAAAAGCATCTGAGGGTTGCCAAGGAGTCCAGGCATGAAGAATCATCCAGTGACGATGACAGTGGTGAGAATTTTGCTGTTGATTGGAGAGCCCAACACCTGTGAACGTGCTTTGCAGATGTTTTGGTATCTGTGAAGGTATGATCTTAAAATGTAAATTAGAAAATGTGATGTCTCTGACCCAAACTGGAACCCACCATATCAATCTTTTCTTTAGATATAAGCTAAAAAAATGGGAGTTGCTGATGCTTACTGCATCTACAGAAATTTTTACCTGTCTAACTAACATTCTTTGGTTTGCCAAAGGATAAAGCTATTTAAAAAAAAAAAAAAAAAAAAGCTTCCCACCGTGTTGGATAGCGTGGAGTACATGCATTTCAGAGAAGTCACTGTCCATGTTCCTATATTTTGGCCTTACAGCTATGATTCTGTAAAGATATTCTGAGGTTGAGGAGAGTCGAATTATCAATTATGAACATTGTAATTATCCCTTGAATTAGCGTGAATAAATTCTCTACAAAATTTAGCTGGCTAAGACTTTAGAATAGTGAAATAAATTTATTTTATTTTTATTTTTATTTGGAAGAAATGAACTTGATTAATTGGTTTCTTTCTGCCTTAGCGATTCCAACACTTGAAGTTGTTCAGTAGCTTGTTTAGCAACTAAAAGATTATACTTATTAAACAGGGACCCAAACCCGAAGAGAAGATATTGATCTGGTAATGGATGTTTGGACCGATAAGAAAGAGTCATCCTATACCCAACTCATTGAAACAAGAAGTTAGGTTGAGTTGTGGGTCACAAGGGTTGATCCTTTTTTTTATTTAAAGGGATTTTTTATCTACATTTTTTCCTTTTATATTATTTCTTTAGTTTTTATTTTTTATTTTTACTCTATGTAAATATGTTTCACACTTTCAATTGCTCTTTACTTTGTTTCATGAGGCTGAGGCTGAGGCTTAAAGGCTTCAATTTAGTGACTTTAGATTATATAAACTTTGATGATGCTCAGATCGTCAGCAAGAGTTCTCGTCCAGATAAAGTCGTCTATAGCCAATCCCGGTCCTGAAACAAGACAAGTTGTCAAAGAAAGGATGGTCGCCAGCGTAGCGCCAGCCACAGAGTCTCCGATGCCAAAGTTAGAAGGGTTGGGAGATGTAAAAGAAGCAAGATGGAAGTATTAGAGAATTCTATGTGTACCCTCTTGTCGAGTTTTGCCAATGGATATATATAGACGCTTTCTTCCTAGCCGTTGGGCTGGCTTTAATGGTGGAATCATTACTGAAGCTGTAACGCCTATGTGAGGTGTTAAATGGATAGATATACTTCCAACGGTATGGAAATTCATTATTACTCTTGTAACGCTTTGTCATGACGACGGTTGAGTTTTTGTCAAGCAATTCCCCCAGGGCTAGGCTGACTTCAGGGTCATCTTTATCCATCGTCCTTCTAGGTGGACGAGTGTATTTTCGGGACTATCAAGCTTAAAAATATATCTATTATTTAAATTTTTTTTTAATTATATGTTCTTTTGACAATAATTAAGATTAAGGGTTTAGTTGGTTGGAGGGGTGGAAAAGGATGATAGAAAATGAGAAATTGATAAAAAAGTGGGAGGATAGAAGAGATTTAATTTTCCCATATATATTTGGTTGAGAAGATGGAAAAGTTGAGAGATGTAAAACTCATCTATTTGGTTAAGAAGAAAAATAAGAGGATAAAAAATATTGTTTGTATAAATTTACTTTCATGCCTCTATTAATAAAAAACCAAATAAGCAAAAAAGGGAGAAAAATCAAACCAAATATTAAGAAAAAAAAAAAAAAGACAGGAATGTGAAGTGCCAGACAAAAACCAAAGAAAAAAAAAACAAAAAAGCAAAGCTGAAAACTGGTGGTAATATAAAATGACAAAAACCAAATAAGAAAAAGACTAATTAAAAAAAAATGAATAAGAAAAAGAAAAAATGACCAAAAAAATTGTTATTATTGTCGGCAGACTTTATTATTAATTTATTATTATTGTCTTTTCCATTTCCTATTTGTTTATTTACTTTATTTTGTTTATTGCAATTTTCAACATAATCATGCTAGATTCGCGGTTTAATTATGTACTTTGAAGCTACGATGATTGATGAATACTACTAATTGTTTTTTTATTTTGTACTTTTACTGTTTTACATGGGACTATTAGTTAAAGTAATAAGTACTCAGCTTGTGCCAATAGTGTTGTGTTGAATGGTAGTTCTTGGTTCTTACCTATCTCTCCCAAAAAGATTTTAGGCAAGAGTGTTGCAACTCAATTGACACTTTCTTATAAATAAAGTGTTTGGAAGTTTAGAAGAGAAATGGTTCAGATTGCAGGATAACTAGTATATTGTAACTATCTCAAAAAATAATAATAATAATAAAATAAATAAAAATAAAAAATAACAAATGCCTTTTTTAGAAACATTTTATAGGAAAAAAAAAAAATTACAGCCTTTTATATTTTCTATGAAAGTGATATTAAAATATTCTTAAAATGGTCTACTAACTGGATCATGTTAAATAATATTAAAAAAATGAGAGGGATATTTTTAAGGGTCTTGTTAATGGGATTTGGCTTATCTCTATTTTTTTAACTAGAATCTCTTTTTGTTTGAATGAGAAACTGCCGCATCATCCACTAATTAAAATAAAATGTGAAAATTAAAATTCACTACCACTTATCATTATTATTTAAAATAAAAAGAGATGTCCACTAAAAAAAATACTAAAGATAAGTCAAACCTTTGTTAATGAGTGACTTAAGAACATGCATTAAAAATTAATAAACGCTCAATTATGAACTGTATGCACAATTTTTAATAAATAAAATACACATGTTAATGATTTATTAGTTTATACGTACAAATTTATTAAAGTTTGACTTCTTTTTTTTTTTAAATGTCTAAAAACATTATTCAATAAAAGCATTAAATGTATCTTATCCAATACGACTAGAGCATTTGCTAGCAAAATTTATATTTTAAAACATAAGAAGGGATAAATACACCTCTCCTATCCTCATGTTCCGCACCTTACCCTCTAGTCTCCTCTCCCTTCAAATTTCCGTACACAATGTTAGTGAAATCACCCATGATGGCCTAGGAATTTGAAAGTAAATCACCCTCTACTTTTCAGCCTTTCATTTCATGACTTTCAAATTCCTAGTCCATCATGGGTGATTTCACTAACGAGAAACTCGTCCCAAAGGTTGCATTGCAGGGCTTTAAGAGTAGTCTTAAAGGAAATGGACGCCATGGAACCAACAAGATGACCACCAATTTCGATGGTACTTAGCTTCTATTCTTATCTCCAACACATTATTTGTTTCGAAATTTAAAAGTACTATGATTTTTCTCTCTCAAAAATATTAATCTAACCCCCAGGGTATTTAAAAGTAAAGCAGTTTTATTTATTTTGAGCTATCATAGTATCATATGTCTAATGTACATATTGTATAGAAGAGGTAACATTTTTTTCCCCTATATTTTCCAGGCATCCCAGTCAACTGTACAAAGCAGACGATTGATGGGGCTGACCACGAAACATACACATACAATTCCACAGCGGTTGTGGCCTGTGGGTGATGCTAACCACGAAACAGTTGAGAATTCATCGTATAATGCCAACTGAGTTAGCGGTTGAGAATTCATCTGTTTTTTGCATTCCTCTACTGCATAAATGAGTTAGCGGTTGTGATCCTCTGCTTTCTCAATTTGTTGTGAATAACCTATGTTTAGTGCAATGTGTTGTGCATTTTGGAATATTTTATAAGAAATTATCTTATAGACCATTTATAATATTTATTATGTGTTATTATAGTTATAAATTTATCTTTAATTATATCACATGTCATTAACAAGAGAAGAAATGAAAATTATTAAAATTAAGAATATGAGACAGGTAAAAGCAGTATACAACAATTTAAAGCCAGCAGCGCAACATTCATAGGATCCTGGCCTATGAAACCTTATGTGAAGCGTAACAGTAGAACCCATGTCTGATTTACAAACTTTCCTTTCACTGGTACACATTATTCCAGTTTAAAACACACAAAATATCCACACACCTATAGGTGTTATCAATTGAGTGAATAGGGATGACTTTCGGTGGGTAATTTTGTTAAAGATTGGTGTTTTGGATGATGAAGTCAGTTTTGTGGGTTTGAGGAAGGTTTCTGAGTAAGTTCTATGTCAGAATTTTCTACAAAGTGAAGCTAAAGTGATCATTCTTTGACCGGTGAGAAATTTTCCTTCATTTCATCTTGATCCATACCCCCTGATTTTAACTCAATAAAAAGAACACTAAGCTCTCAAGTTTCATGATGAGCTAATGTGATGCGGATTTAAACTTTGAAATCATCTATATCTATATTTATATCTATATAAAAATATCTAAAACTAAAGTAAAACATTTATTATTACTATGTTCTTATTGAGCTACATCAAAGTAGCATTTCGGTCTATTTAGTTTATTTGGACCACTTTGGTCCATGTTGGTCCACTTTGGTCCATTCAATCCATTTCGGTTTGTTTGGCCCATTCAGTCTCCTTTGGTGATACTTTGAGAGAAGAGGTATACGTAAAAAGATGAGCTTCTTCATCGACAACTATGTCACCTTCTTAGTGTAATGTTTGTAATTTCTTAATAAAATTACATTTTTCTTATATAATTTGAAACCTTGAATTTTTTTTCCTAACATAAATGATGGATTTATTTATATCTGCTTATTCTTTAGGTCATTTAAGATGTATAGAGGATAAACCATTAGTAAAGAGTACTAAAAACAAAATTCTAACCGTTAGTTGACAGAATTTTCAAAACATATAAAATGACCATTTTGCTCTTGGACATTAATTTACTAAAAACTGGAAGGTGTCCATATTTGTCCTCTCATTAGTGAACACTAAGGGTAAAAAAACAAAAAAAAAACACAAACAAAACAAAACAAAAACCAACTTATTTCGTGAAGAGAGATTAATCAATCACTCAAAATAGGTTATAGGATGGAAAGGAATTTAGAATCCTCTTCATTGTCAAAATGAAAGGTTTCAATGGAATATAAAATATACTTGGTAGAATAGTGGCAGAATAGGGTAAGACCAAGTGGAAAATGAGTTTCACGTGATTGCCAGGTTGAAAATAGTTTAATTAGGGATTAAGTCCAAATGAATGACAAGTGACGTTAATCAAGTGGAATTCACAAGCAATTACATGGTATGTTATCTCGAACAAACAATTATTGACCAGTTAGTTCAAGTTGTTATTGAAGGCAATCAGACACAAAAATACATGCTAAGCAACCATGAATAGAAAGGTAATTGTTGCCTTAGAACAGTTGAGGGAGTTCACTGAGTTTTGTTAACAATGAGACAATTGGTAGTTACAACCGAGAAGTGACACAAGGTAAAGGGAACTAGGCAAAACCGACAAGGTCTTAAGAACAAATAGGGGCTGATTGTACAAGAAAATGACATCACGCACAACTAAGAACACACCAAAGCACTTCTAAGATCATTTGTATTTAGATTCTTAGGAGATCAAATAATTCCTTGGCAAATCAAGTAGTCCTTAGGTTTGTAGAAGACTGTATGCTTGTAAGTTCATTTCTTTTGTACTTGTGATTATATTTAATCAAATATTTATCAAGTTTGATGCAATATTTGGTTATTTATTCAAGTTAGATATGGATTCTTACTTCAAATCAATTTAGTGTTAAGAGTAATCAATTAGGCTTCTGTTATATCTCTAGCAATTTACTTTACTTTGGGATTACTTGCTCTAAATTTGATTGCTTAAGGGTCCGTTTGGATACCGTTTATTGCTGAAAACTGAAAACTAAAAACAATGTAGCAAAATAAATGTGTGTATAACGCTGTGAGACCTAGTTTTAAAGAAAAATTTATTGAAATCCGTACTTACAGATCCTGTGAACAATGCATGAACCCACAGAAAAAACGCAGAAGCGCATAGGATTTCCTTCTATGTGCAATCCAAACCCATCCTAGATATGATCTTGGAATCAATTCAATTCACTTAGGCTTGATCACTTAGTTTGTTTTTGTTATTTATAAGCAGGACCTCAAGCTTAAAAGTAGATGGAAGATGTTTTTTTTTTTTTGGGTGGGGTAGCCTGACATTGTGCTTTTACCCTAAGATAAAATATTTGAATACCTACTACCACTACTATTATTGCCATCATCCCAAAAAACAAAAGAGGTGGAACATGGGATTAATTATTTGCGTTGATTTAATGACCAATACAAAATAATTAATTGTTTCGGATGGAACGAGTCCAAATTGATTACTTTATTTTGTTGTGGTTATATTTAGGTTAAATTACAACTTCTTAATATTCAAATGTGATTTAAATTAATATGCTAACATGTTCATTTTGGTTAAATGCATGGCTAAACAAGGAGAAATTATAGGGTGCTCCTGTGGACCACGTCACTTGTCCATTGTTCCACTAAAAAACTTCTATTTGTTTAAAATTATTGAGTCAATAATTAATTTCTGTTTAAAAATTTCTTTTAACTAACAATTTTAAACAAGTGACAATTTTTTAGTGAAATGATAAATCACATCACTTATCCATTATATAAATCTTATAATTTCTCCTAAACAAGATCCTTGTCAAAGGTTTCTCAACGCAAAAAAAAAAAAAAAAAAAAATATATATATATATATATATATATATATAAATAAAACCTTGTCAAAGTGGGTCTTAATTAAAAAATAGTAAAACTCAAACCTCCATTTCATTCCTTTTTTTCATTTGGGAAGACTTTCATATAAATTCATACCCGGAAGATTCTCTAAAGTTGCTTGTTTGGCCAGACTTATTTTACATTTTATTTGATTAGTTAACCTTTTAAATCTTCACTTTTTTAATATGAAAATTTTCACTTCTTTTTTTTTTCGGTAAAAAAATTTTCACTTCTTCACTTTGGTACCATATATTTTAATATAAACAAATTTTTTTGTTATTTAAAATTCAATAGTTAGAAAAAGGAAATTTATAAGGACTCTCAACTTTTTTTTTTTGGCTAAACATAGACATAAGACTCTCAACTTATATCAATAAATTATACCAATAAAAACAGGCTCTTCCAAAAGGAGCATCCATATCTTTATCAAGGACAAAAAAGCATATATATATATATATATATATATATATGTATATATATATGCACTACCAAATTATTTGAACTTTTTGACTTGGAAATCAACCTCCATCACTACCACTACTTTTTTGTTTTCTCTACCACCGACAAAAGCTGGTACTAGACTGTTTGTTTTGAGCCAGATTCATCTCTATCCTTCGCCCATAGTCTTTTCTTATTATTTTCTTGTTACTATTCATTACTTAGCGCCGAAGGAAAGAAGGGGGGGGTGGACCCCTTGACCTTACGGTGATGAATGGGAGATTATGGACCACTCGTCAAAGAATATCTTGGAAACAAATTTACCATTTCACCCTTAAATTTTTTTTCTTCCTCACCCAATACCCACCCATCACCATAAATCACTTAAATGCCATCATATGCTTTTAGTATTGAAAAGACCTCTACAAAAATAATTAACATTCTTATTAAAAAAAAACATAAAATTCATTTGAAATATTATACGAATCGTAAAATTACTTTAAAAAATGTTTTGAATGTTACAGTAACTATTTTCAAAATAATAATAATAATAATAATAAATAACAGATGCTTTTAGAGAATTAATTTAAAAATTTTTTATGAAAAAAATTAAAAAAAGTTATTGATTTTTTTTTACGATTTTTTATATTTTTTATAAAAATAGTATTAAAACTTTCTTAACATGGATTATTAACAAATATTCTTAGGGTACTTGTTAACCAAACTTTTTTAATATTAAATATATATATATATATATATATATATATATTTGAAGAATCTCCTATGAGCACATGTCAAAAATTAATAAATACTCAATTATGAGTTGTAATGCACATTTTAAAAAAATAAAAATACACATGTTAATAATTTATTAATTTATACGCACAAATTCATTATGATTGTGTGAGTTTATATATATATATATATATATATATATATATATAATTTGACGTTATTTTTAAACCAATACTCATAAGGTCTATTTGGTTGGAGGAGTAAAAAAGTTGGAGAATAGAAAATAGAGAGGGAATAGAAAACTGGAAGGATAAAAGAGATTTAGTTTTCTCTCATTTGTATTTGGTTGAAAGGATGGAAAAGTTGAGAGATAGAAAACTTATTTGTTTGGTTAAGAAGAAAAATGAGATGATGAAAAAGTGAAATTGGTATAAATTTACAATTATGTCTTCATTACATGAAACAAAAAAGTAATACATTTTTTTAGCAAAAAAAATTGTGTATGTGCAAACAAAAAAGTAACACATTTTTTTAGCAAAAAAAAAATGTGAATGTGCAAATGGTGAAAAAAAAAAAACACTGAGCATGGATGAAACTCGTGCACAATACACATGCGCATTTTTGTCAATTCAACCCCAATTTTTTTCCTCATAGTTTTCTCTCTATTTTGAGAAGAAAACTTTTTAGTGGATCCAAAGAAAAAACACTCGAACTCTACCATTTTTTTTCTCTCTCGCCCTCCTAACCAAACATCCATCAAAAAGTTTTCCCTCCTTATTTATTTGTTTATTTTTTTATCTTCTTTAAAATCCACTCCGCCAAAAACTAAAGGAAGGGATAAATACTTTCCCCTATCCATATTTGTTAATAAAATCCATATTTTATGACATTCAAACTAAAGGAAGGGATAAATACTTTCCCCTATCCTCTCAATCCGCACCTTACCCTCTGCTCCTCTCTCTCTTCAAATTTCAACACACAATATTGGTCAATAAAATGAATAAAGAAAATGTTAACGGATGTTTTAAAAATATTTGTTAATAAATTCTTTTAGAAAATATTTTATGGGAAAGAAAAATAAATAAATAAATAATGTTTCCATGGTTAGTTAACTATTGCCTAAGGTCTTCCGTTACCATGACCAATGAATAAATACCTCCCTCTTACCAAGCCAAACACTATCCAATTTCAATCAAGCCTTACCCTCCTCCGTTTCAGTCTTACATTTTTCATAACTTCCAAATTTCTAGGCCATCATGGTTACTTTCATCGAAGGAAATGGACGCCCTGGAACCATCATGAAGACCACCAAAGCCGTGAAGCCTGGTGGAGGATCCATCAGGACAAGCAGTCACGTCAACAGAAACAGCAGCACCAACATCACCAACATCAGCACCAAGACCATCATCAGAAACAGCAGCACCAACATCATCAACAGCGGCACCAAGAGCATCAACAGAAACAGCAGCACCAACAACAACAACAACAGAAGCACCAACAGAAACAGCAGCACCAACATAAGCAACAGCAGCAGCATCAGAATCAGCAGCACCAACATCGTCAACAGCAGCAGCAGAATCAACAGCACCAACAGAATCAACAACATCGGCGGCCACCACCACTCAACCCCTACGGGCAACCGCGGGATCAAGGCCACAGGACACTCCAAGGCTGTCGAGAAACACTCTCATCATCAAAGTAACATCATCAAAGTTGTTGTGACTAATGTTAATCAGACGAAGAAGACGACTCAGCATTACAAGAAGAAGTAAACAGGGCAGATCAAGAAGCTACAAAAGAAGTAGGAATAAAACACTTAACTACAAGTAGTAGATTGCACAAGCAACATGTTGTGTAGTGTTAACCTATATGGTCATTCAATTAGCTATGTGCCCAGTTGTGTGTGTGTAAATTTATGCTTTTCCCTACTGTAAGGACTCAAATCGTTGGGTTTCATTCTGTTTTATGCATTCCTCTACTCTGCGCAATGTGTTAGTGCATTTTGGAATACTTTATGAGAAATTATTTTATTATGTGTTATTTGTTATTGTTAAAGTTAGAAATTCATCTTTAATTATATTACATGTTATTAAAAAAAGAAGAAACGAAAATAATTAAAATTAAGAATATGAAATAGGTAGAAGTAGAACACAAAACAATTTAAAGCCAGCAGCACAACATTCATAGGATCTCCTATGAAACTCAAATAACCTGAAACGTTATGTGAAGTGTAACAGGAGGACTCATGTCTGATTTACAATTTAAAACACAAAAAAATTTCCACACTCCAATAGATGTTATCAATTGAGTGAATGGGGGTGACTTTAGGTGGGCAATCTTGTCAAGACTGGTGTTTTGGATGGTGAAGTCAGTTTTCTGGGTTTGGGGAAGGTTTCCGACTTCTGACAAAGTTCCATGTTAGAATTTTCTATAAAGTGAAGCTAAAGTGATCACTTTTTGACTGGAGAAAAATTTTCTTTTATGCCATCTCGATCTAAACCCCTTGATTTTAACTCAATGAGAAGAACATTAGGCTCTCAAGTTCCATGATGAGCTAATGTGATGTGGATTTTAACCTCAAAATCGTTTATATGTATATAAAAACAAAAACTGAAACGAAACATTTATTGTTGTTCCGTTCTTATTAAGTCATATTAGAGTAGCATTTTGGTCCATTTGATCTATTTCGGTCCATTAGGACCAATCCTGTTTTTTTTTGTTCATCCAATCAGCTTCAATCCACTTTGGTCCATTTAGTTCATTTCAGTTCAATTCAGTCAACTTCAATGATGCTTCAAGAAAAGAGGTTTGTGTAAAAAGATGCGCTACTTCATTGACAAGAATGTCACATTCTTAGGGTAATGTGGATAGGTTTTTGAAATAATTACATTTTTCTTATATTATTATAGTCTTGATTTTCTTCTAATATAAGTAATTGATTTAATTATATTTACTTATTCTTTAGGCCATTTAAGATGTATAGAGAATGAATCGTTTGTAATGAATACTAGGAAAAAAAAATTCTAACTGCACATTACATTATTAACAAGATATTTCACCTCATATAATAATTAAATGTAAAATACATTATGTTTCCTAAAAAAAAAAAAAAAACTTACAAAATTTAAAACACTTTCAAATAACAAATATAGATAACTTAATTTAGAAAATCTAATATATTGTATTGACTATCCTTTGTTAGAAAATAATCACATCATTTTAAGAAGAATTTGGGACTAACATTTACAAGTTTCATCTAATATTTTTATTTTTCACTTAAAAAGAAAAAAGAAAAAACAAATCATCAAAATTTTTCGTGCATAACGTAGGTCTGTATCTAGTTGACAGAATTTCCAAAGCATGTAAAATGATCATTTTGCTCTTGGACATTAATTTGCTAAAAACTGGGAGGTGTCCACATGTGCCCCCTCATTAGTGAACACTATGGGTGTGAAAAAAAAAAAAAAAAAAAAAAAATTCCGTGAAGAGAGATTAATTAATCTCTCAAAATTGGTTATAGGATGGAAAGGAATTTAGAATCCTATTCATTGTCAAAATGAGTGGTTTTAATGGAATATAAAATATGTGTTTGGCGAAATAATTAAATTATTAAAAGGACATGTGGCAGAATTGTGCAACGCCAAGTGGAAAATGAGTTTCACATGATTGCCAGGTTGAAAATAATTTAATAAGGGATTAGGGTCAAATGAATGAAAAATGACATTAATCAAATGGAATTCACAAACAATTACAAGGTAAGTTATCTCGAACAATTAGTGACTAGGTACTTGGAGTTGTTAGGCAATCAGACACAAAAACCCGTGCCAAGCAACCATGAGTAGAAAGGTAATTGTTGCCCAAAGCAATTGAGAGAATTTGCCGAGCTTTGTTAACAATGAGACAATTAGTAATGTATAGATAACCAAGAAGTGACATGTGATAAAGGGAATTAGGCATAACCGTTAAGTTCTCAAGCATAAATAGGGGCTGATTCTACAAGAAAATGACACCACACACAGATAAGAACACACCAAAGCACTGTTGAGATCATTTGTATTTAGATTCTTAGGAGATCAAGTAATTCTTTGGCAAGTCAAGTAGTCCTTAGGTTTGTAGAAAACTGCATACTTTTAAGTTCATTTCCTTGGTGAAAATAGCCAAATACCAATTTTCTCTGTCATGCAGGGCGGGGCGGGGCAAGAATGAGACAAGACAAAACCATACGGGGCGAGAATGAAGACCCCATCCTTCGACCCTGCCCTGCCCCATTGCCATCCCTAGGTGCTATCTTCTTTCACATTTATACATGATTTCACATTTTAAATTCATGATAACATTTACCATAAATATAAAAAAAAGAATGAACACTAGGTCATTGTACTCCAGATACACAATAATTTTTCGTGGATTTTAGCCTCGAAATCACTTACAAAATTTCCAAAATATCCTCCACTAATATGCTCACAAATGGGAGGTGACAACATATGCCACCTCATTAGTGGAAAGTATAAAAGAGAGTGAACACAAATATTGAAAATAAATAAATAATAAAAGATGATGTGTTTCAATAGAAATTAATTAATCACTCAAAAGTCAAAACGTTTTGATTATGGGATGCAAAGGAATTTAGAAATCTCTTTGGTATCAAAATGAGAAGATCTAATAAAATTGAAAAAACATTAACAATTTTTTTTTTTTTTTGGTTTAAAAAAGAAGATCAAATAAATTGAAGTAGATGAACTTCTTTATTATAAAAAGAGGAGAATTTCAAATGAAATTAAAAATATATGAAATTTTTTTTGTGTTAAAAGGAGAAGTCGAAATAAAATTGAGTAGATGAAAACCTTTACTATCAAAGGAGAAGTTCAATGAAATTGAATGATAATTTTTGACAATTGGACTTGTCATGAATTTTGCAAAAGTTCAAAATTAAGTTTTGAAATTTTTTCTTGAAGAATTAATTCTTGAATTTGTTAAATTCATTTTAGAGATCATTTTGTATTAATGGGCATATTCAGCATTTTGTTTGCTTTTGGGCTTTCTTTTCTTTGACTTTGAAAATTTATGGAGTTTTGGAAGAATCTCTGGGTCCATAATAAGTCCATTAGTTGAAATGGATTTTTGGGCTTCTTTCTTTTGTTTGGCGGACAGGGTATGGGCTTGGGTTATTGGATTAAAGTAGTATTCTACTATTCTTTCAGGCTTTCAGCTCTTTTCGAATTTATGTATTTTTCCTGATATTTTCATTTATTGGCTGTCGTTGTGATTAGTTCAAAATTTTAGTTGCAATTTTCTTCCTTACTTGGCTGTTGTGAGTAGTTCTTGATGTGTTGGATTTTGAATTAGTTGTAATGTTTGGCAAGCTTTGGTGATGGAAATTGTCTTCAATTCTTGTGCGTGGATTCTTTGCACACAATGTGTTTGTTGAAAGTAGTCAATGAGTGCAACTTCTGGTTCTATTGTGAATTTGATTACTTTTTTTTTTGAATTGGAGGTTGGATGAAAATTTTGGGTGGGGTGGGAAATTTGAATTGATAATGGCATAAGTGACACCACTGGGTTTGCTTGGCTATGGTTATGCCAAGGATGCCTTTTGGATATCATTTGTGACCTTGTCCAACGCTTGTGTTTGAGTGAGTATGAGACTTGTATTTTGCCTTTTGGAATGATTTGGATTGGACTTGACGTGTGATATTAATGCATCTTGGAACTTGTGATTTTCATTTTACCTAAGTATTAGTGGAAATGCCTCAATGAAGTGGCTTTTTAGTTATTTGGAGTGTTAATGTGTTTGCCTTACAAATGTGGTTTGTTTTAAGCTTAGCATTGAACAGGATTAGTCTTTTTTACTTTTGGGCACGTGTTTTTTAGCTGGGTGAAAATGATTGATGACATGTTTGTTTGACTTACCACTTGAGACATGATTCATGCAATGGTGAATCAATGCCTTGTATATGACCATGTTATTAAGAGCACATATGTTGTTTTCAGCCTTCTCAAGATATACATGTGCATCAAACATGTTAAACTTTGTAAACCGTGGACATATATCATGTACAAGAGGGCTTTGCTTGAGATTTATGACCTTGCTGGGATGACAAGCATGCTTTCCGACTCTATGGCAAGCTGAAACGTGTAAGAACCAAGGCTCTTGTTTTAAGCTCTTATGTTGGTGGGCCAAAATCAACCCCACCATTGAATGGAAGATTCAAGATGTGGGCTCTGGTCATTTCTTGGATTCAATTTTGAAGGATGATGGGCATTGATCTATAAGTATAAATCCCTTGTGATCTTGAGCGCTCTTGGGCATTTTTGGGACACAAGGAACATCTTGCACTTCCGGCATTTGGGTGAAGTGATCCCTATGATTGAAGACTTCACTGTCATTTAAAAATATCATGATTGGTGGGCTGCACCTGAGGATGGACTATGACATTGGAGTCAACAAGAAAGCCATTAAGCAAGCACCTGGAAATCTCCCACCCTTGGTGAAAGGTGATGGGGCACAGCTAACCTGGTTTTATACCCATTACGCATGTTGGCAACCAACTTCAACTTTGGGAGTGGCTCAGTGTGTCAAAGCCTTAATGGTTTTCATGCTGGGGAGTGCACTCATTTCAAGCACAGGGGATATGGTGTTCTTGTTTTACCTTCCCTACTTTGAAGACATTGATAGGAATATGGTGGAGTTGCATATGCCACTTTTCCACCAAATTTGCAATACTTCCATTGCACCTTCAAGAGCTTCAGAGAGTTGGTGCCTGTGTGAAGGGTAAGGCTTATTGAGTTCAACTCTTTTTGAAATTCTTTCTACTTGGCAATCTCCCTACTGACTACTGAACCTGTTTTTGCAGTTTATGGCCTATGATTATTCTGGCTTTCAAACTTTAAAAGTGAAGGGTCCTCTTGAGAATGCCCTTCTGCCGGTTGCTAGATGGTCCACAACTAACCGAATAGCAAAGACCAAGAAGAGATTGTCTATTCAAGAATTGAGGCACTTCATTAACAACATTATTATTGAAGTAATATGCCCAACCCCCTTTTTTTTTCTAATTTTATTGTGCTCACATTTGCTGCAAGTACTTACAACAGTTCACCTTTAGATGAATTGGCATCCTTGGGCTCAGGTCCAACTTCCCCAGGATTTCACTATCTATCTTGATTTAAACAAGAAGGGGGTGTTGTTTGAATTTCCCCTGGGCAGGTTGTCACCAAATCCATAACACACAAATTTAGGTACATGACTAACTCATTGGTCTAGCAGCTCTCAATTAAAGTTACTAAACTGCAAAATATAATAAAACTCCAAATAAATTAATTATCTAATAAATCTCTTACAACCCATAAAAATATCTATAACAGAAAAAGAAATTCCAGATATCATTTATCCAAAAGCTAAAACACTAAGTTAAAACTTAATTTGTTAGTTAAATCTTAATATGAAATCTATCAATGAAAATTTGAGTAATAGACCCCAGTATGTAATTATACACAACACATGACATGGGCTTTATAGTCCAAGTCAATTGCATTACAAGATGGGCTAACGTATGGGCCACATTTCTAGGTTCGCTATGTATTGGTCGGTCCCACTCACCCCCAGGAAAATATATCTCTTCTTATTTCATATTATCATCTCATATTTAATCATACTATATTAACTAGCATACAAAGCAGGTTCATAGTAAGCTTGGCCTAAAATACACGTGGAAGCCAAATACAAACAATCAACAAACTAGTAAGTTCGATTGTCTTAAACATAATCATAGACCTGCGGTGGGATCCCAACTTCCATTGTTCCTTCCAACATTTGTGTCACTTTCTTCATAGAGGGCCTGAGAATCGGATCAGGATGAATGCACCATAATCCCACCAAGGCCATTCGCTCAAACATTTTGAAATCACTCAATACTTCTGGATCATGACCCACCACCATCTCTAACTTCCCTGAAATCACACAGCTTAAAACCCAATTTGAAAGAATTAGATCATCCTTTTCACTCTCCTCCTCAACCCGGCTCGGTTCTATGTGCCTTCTTCCACAAATTATTTCAAGTAAAATTACACCAAAACTATAAACATCCACTTTGGAGGTTATAGGTGCCATCCTTAGCCATTCTGGTGCCATATATCCGATTGTTCCTCTAACATTAGTATCTGTTCTAGTTTGCTGTTTGTCCAAAAGTTTGGATAGCCCAAAATCTGCTATCTTTGCAGTATAATTGACATCAAGCAGCACATTCTCAGGCTTGATGTCACAATGTATGATCTGAGCCTCACATTCTTCATGCAAGTAATGTAAGCCTCTTGCTATTTCAAGCACCATATCTGACCTTTGAAGCCAAGTGGGTCTCTCCCCCTCCTTAAACAGAAATTGTGACAATGTTCCATTTGGCATTAGCTCATAAACTAAAAGTCTCTGATCATTCTCAACGCAAAATCCCAACAGTCTTACCAAATTCCTGTGATGCGTACGACCAACAACTTTGAGCTCTGTAGTGAATTCCTTCTCACTTTTCTCAGTGCCTTTCTTTAGCTCCTTCACTGCGATATCAATCTTCGTATCCTCTAAAGTTAGACTTCCACTGTAAACTCTTCCAGAAGCACCTCGACCAAGGATATTAGTAAACCCATTTGTCGCCTCATGCAGCTCTTGGAATGTGAATTCTCGAAAGTTAATTCCAATGGTCTTGGCATTTGGTGGGTTCTTTCTCTTCGATACATGTCGAATTGCAGGATGATAGTACAAGGCAAGTGCTCCAAACAACAAAGCAAAAGCCGCACTAGTAATAAGGCCAATCGCCAATAGAACCCGTGTATTAAAATTCTTCCTTTTTGTTGGAAGACCTGGCTCACTCTTCTTATTCGGTACTTTGATAAATGCCACACTACCTTTGGTGGAAGCACTTTTTCTTGCATTTAGCAGAGGCATCCTCTTCTTGAGACATCTAGAATTCACCCATGAAGCAGCCCAGGTATAACAATCATCCATTACAGCCTTCTTGCATCCCTCCGCATTTACATCTCTCACTTGACCCAAGTCTCCCACATAGTTATCAGGTGGGAAATCAGCATCCTCAATTACCATCATGCTAAAGTTCCTCATTGAAGGGTCAGTGCAGTAATTCACTACGTTTTCCTGGTAGCATCCTTTAGACACATCACTTGGATCTAACGGGATATATCCTGGTAAGCAACTACAGCTCACCGTTTCATTATCCGATGAAGTGCACATGCCGTTTATGCCACATATGGAAGTCACGAAGCAAGGGTCATTACCAGCTCTCCACACCCTTTTCCATCCACTGCCATTTCTTTTATGGTAAATATACTGTTGGAAATTGCCACGATATTCAACTGTTGCTCGGTGGTAGTAGTCTTCAACTGGGCTTGTAGTGCTCATTGCTATAGAGTAAATGACATCACTAATGCCATTGACAAGGTACATGGAAGCATTATGATCAAATTTTAGGCTCACATTGTCTTCAAAGGTTTGTGTGGTCCAATAACCAGGATCAGAGTAATGGTAGGCAGAGAGCACCAGATTTCCATCGGTCTGCATTTCCAGCTTGAATTCCCCAGTTGAGTAATTTGAAATTCCTTTTGCATTGGAATAGAGCATTTGGCCTTCAACTAGAGATTGCCCCTGTAAGAGTGTGTCCGTTGGTGAATCAAAGCTCTGCCAAAGGATTCTTGAACTGATATCTCTCAAGACAAAGTTTCCATTGTTTTCCATGGTGCCTAAACTTGCTGCAGCTCCACGATATATTTGTAGATTACTACCATTAACATATGCGAGCACAAGCTCTCCAGCATTAGTCAGTTGGATCGATGACCCAGGTTCTACAGGGTGGTTACGGTTGGCTGACCAGACTAGTGTTTTCTCTGGAATTCTGTCAAACCAGACCCCAACAAGGAAGAGACTGCTTTGGAGAGCATAGAATCCAAATGCAAAATCACCGGAGAGGGACCGCAAAGAATCATTGGATCCAGCAGTGATGCTGGAACCTAAGCTTATGTTGGGAGAAATCTGGGCATGTAGGCCACAGAAATTCAAAAATAATATTAGAACACAAGGAATGATTATCCTTACAACCATTGTTAAGTGCTTTGAGAACCCAAATAAGGATATATAAATCACTTTATAAGGAGCTTTCATAACAATTTTCTGACAGAGCCTTCTGGGGTATAAAACATGTTAATTTTTCACTGCTTTTTTTTTTTTTTTTTTTTAAGTTGTAGATATGGCTTACAATTTTTATTATGCACCAATTACAACATATCATATCAGTAGGCAATTCATGATATGATATGTGTCCGTCACTTCTCATGTTTTACTAGGCAATGCACGTCACTCCCGTGGTTCCTAGAAGCATCTCACTTTGAATTTTCAAGCCGTCTACCCCACACCACCACTACACGCACAAATATGCTGCTGATGACCCACCACAACTCTTATGATGCAATGAATTGTGCCCTCCTGTGGCCACACTTCATAGATAAGGTGAGTTGTTTTTTCAAATGAAAAAGATGATTTGACTACTAACACAGTTAAAACCATGCCTGTCCAAAATTTTGACTGCACACTAGAATTTTGCCATGCCAAAGCAACTCACTGACTGCACGGGTCATGTCCTACTAGCAAGACACTTTAAAGTTTGATTTGAAAAATTGACTGCAATCAAATTGACAATAACAAATCTGAGACATTGCTTAACATATTACTTTTGTGTGAATATGTAAATAATGCATATGTACATTAGTTTGCATTTTCTCCGGTTTCTTCAAATCCTCCTCTCTAAGTTGTTTCCCACTGATCTCTCTCATTTAGTAAAAATGTCTGTTACTAGAATTCTTCTTTGGATTTTTACATTCATTCTCTCTTCACTTTTCTCTTGTGCTCAGATGAATAACAGAACAATTGACTTGGGTTCTAGCATCAGTGCAGGATCCAATTCTTCATGGAAATCACCTTCTGGTGATTTTTCTTTTGGATTCTACCCTCTTGTCACCGGCAAATACCTTGTTGGAATTTGGTTTGATAAGATCTCAAAGAAAACTCTGGTTTGGTCGGCAAATCGTGATGATCCAGCTGGTAAAGGATCCTCCATCAAGTTATCACTCACTGGCCAACTAGTGCTCACACACTCAAATGGGACTGAAGTTTTCATATACAATGGCACATCTACAAATTCAGCTTCAATGAAAGATGATGGCAATTTTGTATTGCGAAACCTTTCGTCGGGAATTATCTGGGAGAGTTTCGATTTCCCCACAGACACTATTTTATTAGGACAAGCTTTGGTGATGGGGCAGAAGCTCTATTCCAATGCAAATGACACAGTTGACTCGACTGGCCGATACGCGTTAGAGGTTCAGGAAATGGATGGGAATGTTCTACTCTATGCTTTTCGATTTAGCAATCCTGCTTACTGGTTCACTGCTACTAAAGGCAATGTGAGCCTAGTTTTCAACCCGACCACAGCTTTCATGTCTGTTATTTCTGTGGAAGACAATTCAACCGCATTTAATATGACGAGTACGGTGCCCACTCCTACTAGTGATTACTACCACCGAGCAACTATCAATGACAAAGGAAATTTCCAACAGCTAGCTTTCTATAAAGGAAATAATGCCAGCCAATGGGATGTTGTATGGGAGGCAATTAGCCAGCCTTGCACTGTGGATAATATTTGTGGGGTTTTTGGTTTTTGCACTTCACCTGATAATAAAATAGTCAACTGCACATGTTTGCCTGGTTATTCACCTTGGGATCCAAACATTCCTTCCAAAGGATGTTACCCCAATGTAGTGATGGATTTTTGTGCACCAAATTCTTTGGCTTCTGATTTCACTATTGAAAGACTTGATGATTCTGATTTCCCAAACTCTGATTTTGCAAATTTGGCGAAAATTGAACAAACAGATGAGGATGGTTGCAGGAAGGAAGTGATGGATGACTGTTTCTGTGTGGCTGGTGTTTTTAACGGCGCTACAAATGTTTGTTACAAGAAGAGAATGCCTTTGGTGAATGGAAGAAGAAGCAACCCTGCTACTAATAATATGGTGACATTTCTAAAAGTCCCTGTGGAAGATAACAGTTGGAGCCGTAAGGATAAAAAGGAATCTCCATCCAGTGCTGTTCTGCTAGCAAGCTTTTTGTCATGCTCGGTACTTGCTGTGCTGTTTGCAGTCATTGCCATTTATCATCACCCTCTGGCTCAGCGTTATATATGTGTTCAGCCGCCTCCAAAACGGAAGCCAGTGGAGCTAAACTTGAAGGCATTTTCATTCCAAGATTTGCAAGGAGCAACAAATGGATTTGAGAATATATTAGGCCAAGGAGCATTTGGTACTGTTTACAGTGGGTTTCTAACCATAGAAGATGAAGAGGTTGAGGTAGCTGTTAAAAAGTTGGAGAAGGTGATTGAACGAGGTGAGAATGAATTCCTAACAGAAGTACAAGTAATAGCTTTGACATACCACAAGAATCTTGTGCGGTTGTTGGGCTACTGTAATGAGCAAAATCACCGGCTTCTGGTTTATGAGCTAATGAAGAATGGGACTTTATCCAACTTCCTATTTGGGGAAGGGGAAAGACCCAGCTGGGAAAGTAGAACTGAAATTGCTCTTGGTATTGCAAGAGGCTTGTTATATTTGCATGAAGAGTGTGATACCCAGATCATCCATTGTGACATAAAGCCGCAAAATGTTCTTCTTGACAACAATTACACTGCTAAGATAGCAGATTTTGGCCTAGCAAAACTATTGATGAAGGATCAAACTCGAACAAGAACCAATGTAAGAGGAACTATGGGATATATAGCACCAGAATGGCTAAAAAATGCACCAGTAACGACTAAGGTGGATGTTTACAGCTTTGGGGTCATGTTGCTTGAGATTATCTTTTGTAGAAAGCATATGGAGTTGCATCCAGGTGATGAATCAATGGAGGTCGAGTACACGATTCTAACAGATTGGATTTTGAGCTGTGTGAGAGCTGGGAACTTAGAAACCACTGTAAGTCATGATTTTGAAGTTTTGAGTGATTACAAAAGGTTTGAGAGGATGGTTATGGTTGGAGTATGGTGCATATGTTCTAATCCAACTCTACGGCCATCTATGAAAAAGGTTGTTCAAATGTTAGAAGGAACTGTTGAAGTTGATGTTCCCCCTCTGAATGATGCACAAATGTTTTAAGAGAAGTTTTACTACCCTCTGTTTATGTTTCCAGTTTTGATTTAGCTTGTGAACTACTTCAATTTGCAGCATGGTTTATACTTAATAAAACTTTCTTCTTCTTTTTCGCTAAAAGAGCCTCTTATTATTTAGAGATCACCTTGTTACTGTCAAACAAGCGTGCACATTGTATGTGCTAAGCCATGGCTTCCATTAGTTCCATAAAAGATCATTAGAAGGCAGAAGCAAAATCATTCTAGACAATACTTTAGAAAGCGAGAGCCAAATGAAATATATATTGGGTCTGTTTGGGAACAGTTTATCTATGTTTTTGCTAAAAATATGTTAAAGTATACTTGTACTTAGAAATTTTTTGAAGAAGTGAGGTTTTTAAAAAAACTATAAATAAAAGCTAAAAGTTAAAGCTTAAAACTTTTGCCAAACTCACCCATAAAGTATAACTTTTTCATTGTTTAGATGTTCAAGAGTTCCTCCTTGATGTACCATTGAGCCTCATAGTTTGGTTGATACCTCAACCTCTCCCATTAAATTGAATGTAATTTTCTTTTCTTTTCTTTTCTTTTTTCCCCATAAAAAAAAGAGAGTATCGTTAAAAACACAAAAAAGTCTACAAATTTAGCCACAACTCACCATGTGGTTTTTTGTGAGTGATGGAGGTGTGAACCTATCATTTTACCTCCACCACTTACAAAACACCACATGAAAAGTTGTGGACTTTTTTTTGTGCCCCTAGTATTTTTCTAAAACTATCATCTTAGAGATGAAAACTTGTTATTGTAATTTTTTGATGAACAACTTGTTATTGTAATATGGTGACATTAATTGCTCTCTTTGATGAGAAGAAAGAATTAAGGTTTAAATCCACTTTTTTTTTTTTAATTGTAACTATTATTTTATTGTGTTGTGTGTCCATACGTATTCAAAATGCCATGGCGTAAATGAAATTAATCAATGACCTTGAATTTTCTACAACAATCTTATTCAAATTTCAAACTCCATGGACCACCAACCCATGAAAATCTCAAAGGTTATAATTAATCAGGTAGTAAATGACTTTTTTCTTATGACATTTTAAGTGCAACCAAGGATCGCCTGAAACGTGTCCCATTAAAGTCTATGATAAAAAATAAGTGGGGCATTTCTGAGACAAAAACTCCATACCCTTCAACGCTAATTTATGACCAATATATCAAATCGTGTAAATTTGCCAAGATTTAGATGATAGATGCATGGAATCAACATTGTTGCTATGATAACAACAGCAACGATAACAACAAGTCAGCCTAACTATCACACATTCGTTGCACAGTCTGCTGATAAAATATTAAATATGTTCAGAGTGAAACCCATTATTTTCTTTTGACCATGAATTCTATGTATTGTTTGTCAGATTCATACAAAAGTCCATGGACCTATTTGCACTTTGGACTTTGGAGTTTTGATTAATGTACGTATCTGTAATTGGAAAGAAAAGGACCTCTTGACCTTTCTAAAAAGTTGCTAATAGCCGGCACATGTGATTGGTATACGAGTGACAACATCCTTTACCATTATAAATATAATTTGTTGTAATTGATGCATAATTAAACACCAATGAAAGTAAGGTTATTTTAATTATTTTGAGGGTTATGTTAATAAGTGTCCTTAGGGCATTGATTAACAGTAGTAAAGGCAAAATTATTCTATTTAAAACTTTTAAAAAGGTCAGTTGTTTATTTGAGTAAAATTGATTAATTGGACTTAATTTTTTTTTTTTTTTTAAGCTTTGCTATTGGTGATATTTGTTGTTGCACAAATGTTTTTGGGCTAGTATATGCTGTTTTAAAATTTAGATTTATAAATTTTTTAATAACCTTTACAATGAGGAAAATGCTAAATGTATATTGCTGATATAATGAGTGATTATTGATAAATAAAAAAGTAACATAAGTGATATGCCCAAATGTAAACCAATAAGAATTTGTGCGTCAACATTTTGTAAAAATGTCATAAATAAGTTTGTAATTGTAATGTTACTCTAAAAAAAAAATCAATAATATTGTTAAGGGGGAAAAATGTAATTTTATAAAATAAAATTACTAAAATTTATATATATATATATATATATATATATATATATGGCCCTCATGGTCAATGTATGCCTCCATCCTTGACTAGGACTTTGAAAGTCCAATTAGGCAAGGCTAAAATTATGTTAAATGTCTCATCTCCCCAAAATTGTCACAATTCAATTCAAATTTGTTATCGTAACAATTTTGGGGAGATGAGACATTTAACATAATTTTAGCCTTGCCTATTTGGACTTTCAAAGTCCTAGTCAAGGATGGAGGCATACATTGACCATAGGGGCAATGACCCCCCTAAATTTAAAATAAAAAAGAAGAAGAAGAGGAGGAGGAGGAAGAAGAAAGATATATATATATATATATATATGCATTAATTTTAGTAATTTTGTTCTATAAAATTACATTTTGCCTCCTTAACAATATCATTGATTCTTTTTAGAGTAACGTTACAGTTACAAACTTATTTACAACATTTTTACAAACTGTTCACAAATTCTTATTGGTTCACATTTTGGTACATCATTTATATTACTTTTTTACTTATCAATAATCACTCATTATATCAACAATATACCTCTAGCATTTTCCTCATTTTAAAAGCCATTAAAAATATATATAAATCTAAATTCTAAAACAACATATACTAGTCCAAAAACATTTGTGCAACAACAAAAGTCACCAATAGCAAAGCTAAAAAAAATTAAAATCCAATTAACCAATTTTACTCAATTAAACAACTAGCCTTTTAAAAAGTTTTAAACATAATAATTTTGTCTTTACCCAATAGATGCACCCATCAAATCTCCAAAAAAAAAAAAAAAAAAAAAATCCCTCAACAACAAAGAAGCCATTGAGCTAGAGATCAGAGTCGCCCCCTTAACTCAAAGTCTTGTCTTTGTCCCTGGTCCTAAATGTGAAAGACATCAAGCTTCCATGAAAAAGTTCCCATGATGGAAACTTCGAGCTCATTTTCAGTCATAGTTCCTTGGCTAATTTCTCTTTGAATTTGGTGAAGAAGGAATTCATTTTTTCTAAAAATTGGTGCTACCCATATAATATTAATAATCCTAGCAATGCAATGACAAACCTTATTATGTCGTTATTTTTTTAAGGGAATTCATTTCAAAACCCTATCCATTCACCAAAACACACACAAACACAAAGATCATTCATAAATAAAATTGAAATTCATATAAATATATTTTTACAAACAATTTGTAACTACTATGAAGGAATTCCATTGGACTAGGTTATATTAACAAGTTTTAGATCATTCCTGTTTGAGTAATGGGTTGCTTTCAAAATAATTTGCCGGTCGAAGCTCGAATCCACCATGTAGTGTTGGCATCACTGGGAAATCTTCTTGGCATGGAACATGGTGAAACCCAACTGTGTACCATAGAACTATATCTTTGTTGTCAATTGCTCTATTCCTGCACATACCATACACATGCCATTTTTTGTAAACAGATGAGATTTATGCATGGTGGATCTATATCATGACAAATTGAAAGGTTTTTCTTTTTTATTTATGAGGTTGTAAACGTGTAATTGAACTAGTCTCACTTGCCTGTATCACCAATCAAGAATATTAAATTTCATAACTCAATTCCACGTAGCTTAGCAATAAATTACTATAGCTGAGCTAAATGATTTTTGAAGCAAAGGATCAAAATAGTGTATAGAATTTTTTTTTTCCGATAGAATTTAAACACATATTATTCATCTCACTATAACTTATAATTAGTTCAAAACTTTGGAGAGTCTTTGTGGTGCAGTGGTATTGCCTAATTCTACCATAAACCAAAACTTAGTGTGCATTTGCGTAGAGATGTAGAGATGTTTCTGCATTATTTTTTTTTTTGCTGGTTCCATGGCACTATTCATGGACCAGCCAACACCTTAAAAAAAGCATTAACAGTATTTTGCCATTTAAAAAATAATTTGTTATAATTTTTTCAGCAATAAATTTTTAATTTTCAGCAAAATAAGCGGTATCTAAACAAAATAAGCAAAATAAATTTTTAATTTTCAGCAAAATAAGCAGTATCTAAACAGACATCTATACTCTTCTTTAAAATTATTTTTTCCTTGAAAATTTGATTTTATATCATAATCCTATAAAAACCATACTTTACCTTTGGCTCCAAATGGCTAAGCCATCATCTCCTCGACTGCGGTCAGCATAGAACCCTCCAGTCCAACGCTCTGACTTATTAAAGGCAGTCACCCATACTTGATACTTTGTATAAGCAGCTCTAATCTGAGGGTAATCGTCATTAGATAAAAGAGAATTAACCGGTTGTCCAGTAATCAGCCGGTAACCCACATGATTCCCAAGCCTTGTCTTCTTGTTTGGATTCACTACTAAAAGTTCACTTGGCTCCAAGCCAAGCTGTATCCTAGCCTCTGCTTCAGTTTTGGCAGTTTGTTTAACTACTGTCCAATAACTTTTTCTTGGTGAAGTAGTGTTTGTGTTTTGGTTTGATACTCTTATCGTTTCTAACTTGGCTTTGACAAAGGAGTTGTCGCTACCATCAACATCAAGGTCAAGATAGTATGTGAGTAAGTGGTCGTGGTGTACAGCAACGGTGTTTTCTGCTACTAAGGGTCCATACTCGTTTTCCATTATTTGGTTGGTATTTGTGTATGGTGTAGCCTTCATCGTTAGTATACCTGTCAAATCCACCTTAGAATAAAAAGGAAAATATAATATTTATAAGTGTGGTTGATATTATTTATTTTGATGAGATAAAGATAAATATAATTTCACTAAACAATATATATATATATATATAGAGAGAGAGAGAGAGAGAGAGAGAGAGAGAGAGAGATTTTAAAAAGTTCTATTGAAGAAAAAATAAATTGACTTAAATTATAAATTTAACCATAAAATGACGCTTAAGGAAAAAACAATACCGATTCTACCTTTTTCAGTCCAAAAATTCCACCAAAATAACATTGTTTTGGAAAAGAAAAAAAAAAAAACTAAAATTAATAGTGGGATTGGACAAAACTAGACGTAATGACTAAATTGAAAACAAATTAAAGTTAACAAACGAAGTGAAAAAGAAACTATATTAGAACCTTTGGTTGGGTTTTCAAGTACTTTGGAATTGGCTTTTCAAAAAAAGAAAAAAAAAAAAAAAAAAAAAAAGAGCTCTTTCCTACTGGAATTGATGCCCAACTTGAAAATCAATGTGACAGCCCAAGCTCAGACCAACCCATCTGACCCCAAAAACCTAGGCCTAATTTCATATGGTCCACGAGGTGGGCTTTGGGCTGTGTAAACATGAAACAAATTGTCTTTCGAAGAACACATATTAATATTATGGGTGATCAATAATAACAATGTGGGTTTCTTACATACGATATTAGTTATTACCAACATCTATATCTGTTGCTAATTTACGGTGGTTGCTAATTTATTTTACTCTTAATGTTCATCTAATCACCGATTATGAAATGAAAGAAATTTTTGTAGAATGAAAATGATGAATCTTACCCCAACTTTGATGGTGCCACTTTGTTTGAATTCCCAATCAAGAATATAATCATAATTACCCACCGTAGCCACCATTCTAACCACCAAAGTAATTTCTGGCTCCCCACTTCTTATCTGAAAGACCAACCACTTTACTTTAACATTACATGAACATAAATTAAAGGGTAAATTATACTTTTGGTCCCTTAAATTTTAGATAAGTTCAATTTTGTTTATTTTTTTTTTAATTTGATTTTAAGACTTTAGAAAGGGAAAATTTCTGTCACTTGAATTGGGAAAAGTTTGGTTTTGGTACCCCCTAAATATGGGATAGGGTTGCAAATGCTTATGAAGCTTGGAAGGAAAAAAAAATCATTTATTTAACAAATGAGTCAAACTCAAGTCTAAGTTTAAACTCGAATATTAAACAAACCAAGCTTAATAATAATAATAATGTTTAAGCTTAATAATATTAAACAAGCCAAGCTGTAAGTTTCTTGAAGACCTTCGCCCTCTCCCCATGTGTGTATTAAAAATATTTAATATTTTTCACAAAAAAAAAAAAGAAAAAAAAGAAAAAAAAGCCAAGCTCATGAGTATAAGTAATGCAGACTTAATTAAAGTTATATTATGTTATATATTTATATGTATAAATGTTTAAAATATACTTATATAGACTAAATATTGAATTGTGTAAGTTTGTAACTAATTAAGTTCATAAGATATCAAATTATTATTTCTAATTTATTGAATGGTGTAATTTTAAAAAACAAAATGCTGTTGAATTTAATTTTATAAGTTCATAAATGAAAATCAATCTATTTAATTAACCTATATATTATAATTTGAAATATGAATTAGTTAATAATTATGAGCATATATTTGTGAATGGGTAAACAATTTTAGTTGTAGTGGTTACTATGTATTGAGAAAAGAAGAAGTTATTCAAATAGCTTATGAACAAGCTTGTAGTTTGAGCTTATTCAACAATAAACTAAACTTAAACATGTGTTTTAATTTAGCAATGAGCTTAAACTCAACTCATGTTTGAAATAAAATTAAATGATAATCATAAACTTTTAATATTGGACACAGCTCAACTTGCTTACAGCCTAGCATTAGTCCTTTAAATATGTAGTTGGTTTGATATGTTCCTAAAATATGAGGTGTCACGTAAACAAACAAAAATAAAAAAGACAGACCAAATTGTTCCCCAATTTGAAATTTTAGAGAACAAAATTGAAATTATCCCAAAATTGAAGGACCAAAAGTAAATTTACCAAAATTTAAAAAATAAAAAATAAAAATCCAAAACAAGAACCATAAATAAACCATTCATAAACACAGCTAGACTTACCACTTTGCCTGGAACAATAATTTCTGTATGTCTCCAAGCTACATCACCAGCATACCGCTCAAAAATGCAAATAGCCCTTGGTACCTTTTGTGCTTGTCCATCTGCCCCAACCATATACCCATCTATAAATGCAGCATTCCCTGGGCAATCATAAAATGGCTGTAGAGTATCAGCTGTACATCCAAACCCAAATTCACCAATGTCCATGAATGTCCTATAATACCATTCACTTGTAGGATCCATATATGGAACAAATGTCTCAGATACATGTCCTCTATACAACACACGCCTAAACTTTCTTTTCCTGTCATCAAATATTGAAGCTGTTGATATGATAACACCTGCCCGAGCATTGAATCCCACATGGAAATTCCAATTACCCCATTTAACATTTTGGCCCTCAATTGTGAACCCACCATTTGTTATGTTACAAGTAGTAGAATTTTGCTTCCCTTTTGGTGATTGAAAATCAGTACCCTCGGCTTTAGGCACAGGTGCTCTAAGTCTATCAGTGTACATTGTAATCTTCATTGAATCAACATCAACTAGTACACTTATTCCTTGAATAGGCCTTGCAAACACATTAACCGACCCTCCACGATAAAAGCATGCCACTTTGAGAGTTCTTTTTGTAACACGTTCACCAAACCAACCTATTGTAAAGGGTACACAAGAAACTTCAGATAAATTCAAGCCCCTTCTTAGAATTGACTTCTTGAATTTTGGATACTTAAAAGGCAATTTGCTAGCTCGAAAAATTTCACTAAAAGTGAGAGGAGGATAGCCATAACCACTATAGACTTGGTTAGATATGATTGAGCCAACGGTTAAGTCTACAATGAGTTCATAGGTCTCACCTCTTGCTCGAATGACAACCTTGGCTTGGCGATTAGGCTTGATTTCTTTATAAGAAAGCCACTTTAGGACATCTTGTTTATCTGGTTCTTCAACATCAACAAAATGAAAGGTTAGGTTAGGAAGAGAACCAAGGTGAGACTTTTCAATTATGTGCCTTATTTGGTCAATTTCTGTAGGGTTGAGAGGGTCTAGAGGGTGAAAGACACTAGACCCGAAGCAAACTTGTAGGACAAAAGATAGAACTAGGAATGGAATTTTCATGGATACTGCTTAATGAATTCAAAGAAGAATTGGTTAATTTTTGGTGCTAGCAGGCAACCCACCATTTGGGACTATATACTAAGTCTCCGTTTGGATTGGGCTGAAGCTGAAACGCGCGTTCTACGTTTCAGCTTTTTTTTTTTTTTTCACGTGTTCAGCCCAAATTTGTTACTGTGCAGTCACTGTTGCGGCTACTGTTCATGCAACTTTTGACTTTTCCCACAACTTTTACTGTTCACGGACCCACAATTTTCACTTTTCAACAACTTTTTCATTAAAAATTGGTCCTACTGTACTATTCACACATTTAAATATTATTTTGCTACAGTGTTTTCAGTTTTCAGTTTTCAGCGGTATCCAAACAGACCCAAGTCTCCGTTTGGATTGGGCTGAACACGTTTTGTGTTTCACGTTTCAGCCCTTTTTTTTTTTTTTTTTTTTTTTCACGCGTTTCCAGCGGAATGGTACTGTTCATCACTGTTGCGGCTACTGTTCATTGAACAGTAGCCGCAACTTTTGACTTTTCCCACACTTTTTACTGTTCACGGACCCACAATTTTCACTTTTCAGCAACTTTTTCATTAAAAATGGGTTCCACGGTACTATTCATACATTTAAATATTATTTTGCTACAGTGTTTTCAGTTTTCAGTTTTCAGCGGTATCCAAACGGACCCTAAAACATATTATAATTTATTGTACCACCTCTCTTACATGATGGCTGCATTTGACTTTGAAATAAAGGCTACCGTGGTCCGTAGCTTTAACGTTGCAATATTCAATTTCTTAGACTACATCTGTAAGCACGAGATGCACATTGACTTGAATTTTCCAAATACTTTTCTTGCAATGAGAGCAAGAATAATCATTTGCTCTGATTTTGCTTTAATAGTGAAACTAGTTGTGAACTCACGCGATGCGTGAGAATATATAATTATTTTAAGATGTGATCTAATATATAATTTACTCTTTAAATTAATTGTATATAATTTGTTCTTCTGAAATATTAAATAATTTCTAAAAATAATTTCTAGTTATCTCTCTATTTTTGTTTGATATTATCCTTTTGATTGAAGTGGTCCATTTTCTTCTAAATAATTTTATTATGAATTATATTTTTCTTAATTTCTTTTAGTACAACCAAAATTTTTATATTTAAAATTTTCATTCTCTCAAAGATATTATCATGATAATAAAAAATTAACACATAATTACAATTGACATTATTCAAATAATTGATAGGCACATTTAAATTCATGATAATTATGTAGATTGTGTTTTGATATAAACTCAAATTGTCACTTTCAAACTAACTAAGGATTAACTCAAATAAATATCAACCAAAACTATAAAAGGGAATAAAAAGACTTGTGATGCAAACTCAAAAAACACAACACCAAAACATATCAAGAGTTGCAAGAAAGAATTATATATATATATATATATATATATATCTATACATAGAGAGAGAGAGAGAGTATATCACATTTTTTTGGGGAGAGAATAACAAATATAGAATAAAAGATAATGAGAAGAATATTCAAAATAAAAGATATAGTTGTAAACACCAAATTATCAAAACCATGCTATGTAATAGAATAACATAATATTATTTTATAATATATTTATAATAAAATAGGACCACATCTAGCAGTCAAAGAAAAAAAAATGATAACAGCTTAAAAACACAACCAAATTAGATCAACTTAAAGTAGAGATGTAAGATTGAATTAAAAATACACCAAAAGAATATACACACACGCACATACATACATAACACATAGAGAGAGAGAGAGAGAGAGAGAGTAAAATTCATTACCCTACAATGGAGACGCAAGAAAGAGACCCACAAAAAAAAAAACTATGAGAGAGAGAGAGAGAGAATTATCATATTCTGTTGTGGGCAGTAATAGTTTATTTATAGTAAAGAAGAGTCAAAATAAGAGGAAGATGAATGGATAGAGAAAGAGTAACGATAGGGTAGAGAGGAGTGGGAATTTCAAAAGGTAAAAGTTAGAAGGAAATGTTGGAGAAAGTGGGAAATTAATAAAGGAAAAAAGCGTTAAAAATGAGAGAGTAAGGGCTGAAAATAGGTGTATGATGTGGCACAATAAGAGAGTAGTAACATTAAATTCTACGTTTCAACTTTTAGATATATATAGACTAGGGGCATGGTTGTTAACATGCTCCTCTTTACAACTCTTGGCTCTTTGGGAACCATTTTGAATTCGAATCAACCACCTTATCCTAAATTTAAAATTCAGTAATTCTCGTCTTCTCATGTCATACAATCAACCACCTTACCTCATTTTTATTGATACAATATAAACTGTCATAGTGTCATACAAAGCTGGCTCATAGTAAGCTTCGCCTAAAATACATGTGGAAGCCAAATACATACAATCAGCTAACTAATAACTAATGCAGGCAAAAAAAAAAAAAAAAAAAAAAAACTACTTCAATTGTTTGAAACATAATCATAGACCTGAGGTGGGATCCCAACTTCCATTGTTCCTTCCAGCATTTGTGTCACTTTCTTCATAGAGGGCCTGAGAATTGGATCCGGATTAATGCACCATAATCCCACCAAGGCCATTCGCTCAAACCTCTTGAAATCACTCAATACTTCAGGTTCATGTCCCACCACCATCTCCAGCTTCCCTGAAATCACACAACTTAGAACCCAATTTGAAAGAAGTAGATCATCCTTGTCACTCTCCTCTTCAACCCGGCTCCGTTCTATGTGCCTTCTAGCACAAATTATTTCGAGTAACATCACACCAAAACTGTAAACATCCACTTTGGTGGTTATAGGTGCCACCTTTAGCCATTCTGGTGCCATATATCCGTATGTTCCTCTAGCATTAGTGTCAGTTCTAGTTTGCTGTTTATTCAAAAGCTTTGATAGCCCAAAATCTGCTATTTTTGCTGTATAATTGACATCAAGTAGCACATTATCAGGCTTGATGTCACAATGTATGATCTGAGCCTCACATTCTTCATGCAAGTAATATAAGCCACTTGCTATTTCAAGTGCCATTTCTGACCTCTGAAGCCAAGTGGGTCTCTCCCCCTCCTTAAACAGAAAATGTGACAATGTTCCATTTGGCATTAGCTCATAAACTAGAAGTGGCTGATCATTCTCAACGCAAAATCCCAACAGTCATACCAGATTTCTATGATGCGTACGACCAATAACTTTGAGCTCTGTTCTAAATTCCTTCTCACTTTTCTCAGTAGCTTTTGTTAGCTCCTTCACAGCAATATCAATCTTGGCATCCTCTAAAGTTAGACTACCACTGTAGACTCTTCCAGAAGCACCACGACCAAGGACCTTACTAAATCCATTTGTTGCTTCACGCAGCTCTTGGAATGTGAATTCTCGAAAGTTAATCCCAATGGTCTTTGCATTTGGTGACTGCTTTCTCTTCAATAGATGATAATACAAGGCAAATACTCCAAACAGGAAAGCAAGAGAAGCACTTATCATAAGGCCAATCTCCAAAAGAACCCGTGTATCAAAATTTTTCCTTTTCGTTGCGAGACTTGGCTCCTCACTCTTCTTATTTGCTACCTTGATAAATGCCACACTACCTTTGGTGGAAGCACTCTTTCTTGCATTTAGCAGAGGCATCCTCTTCTTGAGACATTTAGAATCCACCCAGGAAGCAGCCAAGGTATAACAATCATCCATTAAAGCCTTCTTGCATCCCTCCACACTAACGTTTGTCACTTGAGCCAAATCGCCATCATAGGAACCAGGTGGGAAATCAGCATCCTCAATGACCTTCATGCTAAAGTTCCTCATTGAAGAGACAGCACAATAGTTCAGCACGTTTTCCAGGTAGCATCCTTCAGACACATCGCTTGGATCTAACGGGAGATAGCCCGGTAAGCAACTGCAGCTCACTGTTTCATTATCCGATGAAGTGCACATGCCGTTTATGCCACATATAGAATTCGCGAAGCAAGGGTCGTTATTGACTCTCCACACCCTTTTCCATCCACTGCCATTTCTTTTGTGGTAAGTATACTGTTGGAAATTGCCATGATATTCAACAGTTGCTCGGTGATGGTATTCTTCGACTTGGCTTGAAATGTTCTTTGTTATAGGGAAGATTTCATCCATTGTACCATTGACAAGGTACAAGGAAGCACTCTTATCAAAGACTAGGCTCACATTGTCTGCGAAGGTTTGTGTGGTCCAATAACGAGGATCAGAGAAATGATATGCAGACAGCACCAAGTTTCCATCAATTTGCATTTCCAGCATGAAATTCCCGGTTGAGTAATTTGAACTTCCTTTTGCCTTGGAATAGAGCTTTTGGCCTTTCACTAGAGTTTGCCCCGGTAAGAGTGTGTCTGTTGAAGAATTAAAGCTCTGCCAAAGGACTCTTGAACTGTTCTCTCTCAAGACAAAGTTGCCATCATTTTCCATGGTCCCTAAACTTGCAGCAGCTTCATTATATATTTGTAGAGTACTACCATTACCATAAGTGAGCACAAGAGCTCCGGCATTAGTCAGTTGGATTGATGATCCTTTTTCTGCTGGGTGGTTACGGTTGGCTGACCAAACCAGTGTTTTCTCTGGAATTCTATCAAACCAAATCCCAACAAGGTAGAGGTCGTTTTGGAGAGCATAGAATCCAAATGCAAAATCACCAGAGAGGGAGCGCAATGAAGCATTGGATCCAGCAGTAAAGCTAGAACCTAAGCTTATGTTGGGAGAAATTTGGGCATGTAAGCCACAGAAATTCAAAAATAGTATTAGAACAATTATCATTACAGCCATTGTTAAGTGCTGTGAAAATCCAAATAAGGATATGTAAATCACTTTATGAGGAGCTTATGTAAAAAATTTCTAACAAAGTCTTCTGGGGTATAATATTTATTTTCTTCAACTTTTTATGTTAAAATATCGTTTGTTATGATTAGAGTAACATCACTTTCACTTGGATCATGACAGCACTTTTATCATGCACCTAGTACAATAAATCATATCAGCAATTCTAAAAAATGCTATGTCCCAAGACTAATTACTTTGTTTGTTACCTTTACCTTCAAACTATTTAGAGTCTTAGTTCATGACAAATGATGACCCACCACCACTCTTATGATTCCATCAATTGTGCTTCACTTGGATCAACATCACTTTCACTTGGGTCATGACAGCACTTCTATCATGCACCTAGCACAATAAATCATATCAGCAATTCTGAAAAATGTTGTGTCCCTTGACTAATTACTTTCTTTGTTAACTTTACCTTCAAACTTTTTAGTCTTAGATGGTGTACAATTCATGACAAATGATGACCCACCACCACTCTTATGATGCCATCAATCGTGCTTCACTTGAATCAACATCACTTTCACTTGGGTTATGACAACACTTCTATCATGCACCTAGCACAATAAATCATATCAGCAATTCTGAAAAATGTTGTGTCCCTTGACTAATTACATTCTTTGTTACCTTTACCTTCAAACTATTTAGAGTCTTAGATGGTGCACAATTCATGACAAATGATGACCCACCACCACTCTTATGATGCCATCAATCGTGCTTCACTTGGGTTAACATTACTTTCACTTGGGTCATGACAGCACTTTTATCATGCACCTAGCACAATAAATCATATCAGCAATTCTGAAAAATGCTATGTCCCTAGACTAATTACTTTGTTTGTTACCTTTGCATTCAAACTATTTAGAGTCTTTGATGGCTTACAATTCATGACAAATGATGACCCACCACTCTTATGATGCCATCAATCAATCGTGCTTCACTTGGGTCACACTTCACAGAAATGGTGAGTTGTTTTTGTTTTTATTTTCTGTGGAATAAGATTACCTGACTACTAACACAAAGCCAAAACCATGCACGTCCAAAATTTTGACTACACTAGACTTATATCATGCATGCCAAGCCAACTCACTAAATACTCAAAGATCATATCTTAGACTAATTACTTTGTTTGTTACCTTTACATTCAAACTATTTAAAGTCTTTGATGGCGCACAATTCATGACAAATGATGACCCACCACTCTTATGATGCCATCAATCGCGCTTCACTTGGGTCACACTTCACAGAAATGGTGAGTTGTTTTTGTTTTTATTTTCTGTGGGATAAGATTACCTGACTACTAACACAGCCAAAACCATGCAAGTCCAAAATTTTTACTATTCACTAGACTTATATCATGCATGCCAAGCCAACTCACTAGCTACTCAAAGATCATATCTTACTAGCCAAACACTTCAAAGTTTGATTGAAAATTGACAGAAATCTAATTGAAGCAAGGTAACAATATGAGACATTGATATACAGAATAATTGTGTGTGTATCATATGCACATAAGTTTGGCATTTTCTCCTGTTTCTTACTTTTCAGATCCTTCTATCTTGGTTGTTAACCATTGATCTCTCTTGTTTGGTAGCAATGGCTGTTACTAGAATTCTTCTTTGGGTTTTTACATTCATTCTCTCCTCACATTGCCCATGCGCTCAGATGAATAACAGTACGATTAACTTGGGTTCCAGCATCAGTGCAGGCTCCAATTCTTCATGGAAATCACCTTCTGGTGATTTTGCTTTTGGATTCTACCCTCTTGTCACTGGCAAGTACCTTGTCGGAAATTGGTTTGATAAGATATCAGAGAAAACTCTAGTTTGGTCAGCTAATCGTGACGATCCAGCTGCTAAAGGATCCTCTATCAAGTTATCACGCACAGGCCAACTAGTGCTGACGCACTCAAATGGGACTGAAGTTGTCATATACAATGTCACGTCAACAGATTCTGCTTCAATGCAAGATGATGGCAATTTTGTATTGCGAAACTCTTCCTCAGGAATCATCTGGCAGAGTTTCAATTTCCCTACAAACACTATTTTACGAGGCTAAGCTTTGGTGATGGGCCAGAAGCTCTATTCCAATGCCAATGACACAGTTGACTACTCAATTGGCCGATACAAGTTGGAGATTCAGGAATCGGATGGGAATGTTCTACTGAAAGCGTTTCATTTTAGTGATCCTGCTTACTGGTACACTGCTACTGTTAACAATGGCAATGTGAGCCTAGTTTTCAACAAGACCACAGCTTTTTTGTATCCCATTTATGTAGAAAAAAACTCAAAGGCATACAATATGACAAGCGCAGCGCCAACTCCAATTGAAGATTTCTACCACCGAGCAACTATCAATGACAACGGAAATTTCCAACAGTTAGCTTTCTACAAAGGAAATGGTGCCAGCCAATGGGATGTTGTATGGGAGGCAATTAAAGAGCCTTGCACGGTGGATAATATTTGTGGGGTGCTTGGTTTTTGCACTTCACCTGATAATAAAATAGTCAACTGCACATGCTTGCCTGGTTATTCACCTTGGGATCCAAACATTCCTTCCAAAGGATGTTACCCCAATGTAGTGATGGAATTTTGTGCACCAAATTCTTTGGCTTCAGATTTCACTATTGAAAGACTTGATGATTCTGATTTCCCAAACTTTGATTTCGCAAATTTGGCGAAAATTGAACAAACAGATGAGGATGGTTGCAGGGAGGAAGTGATGAATGACTGTTTCTGCGTGGCTGGCGTTTCTTACAGAGAATCTCATGTTTGTTACAAGAAGAGAATGCCTTTGGTGAATGGCAGAAGAAGCAACCCCGCCACTAATAATATGGTGGCATTTCTAAAAGTCCCTGTGGAGAATGACAATTTGGACCGTAAGGATAAAAAGGAATCTCCATCCAGTGCTGTTATACTGGCAAGCTTTTTGTCATGTTCGATGCTTGCTGTGCTCTTTGCAGCCATTGGCATTTATCAACACCCTTGGGCTCAGCGTTATATATGTGTTCAACTTCAGCCACCTCCAAAAAGAAAACCGGTAGAGATAAACTTGAAGGCATATTCATTCCAAGACTTGCAAGAAGCATCAAACGGTTTCAAGAATATGCTAGGCCAAGGTGCATTTGGTACCGTCTACAGTGGGGTTTTAACCTTAGAAGATGAAGAGGTTGAAGTAGCTGTTAAAAAGTTGGAGAAAGTGATTGAAAGAGGTGAGAAGGAATTCTTGACAGAAGTACAAGTAATAGGTTTGACACATCACAGGAATCTTGTGCGGTTGTTGGGTTATTGTAACGAGCATAATCACCGGCTTTTGGTTTATGAGCTAATGCAAAACGGGACTTTATCTAACTTCTTGTTTGGTGAAGGAGAAAGACCCAGCTGGGAAAGTAGAGCTCAAATTGCTCTTGGGATTGGAAGAGGTTTATTATATTTGCATGAAGAGTGTGACACCCAGATCATCCACTGCGACATAAAGCCACAAAATGTTCTTCTTGACAACAATAACACAGCTAAGATAGCAGATTTTGGTCTAGCAAAGCTGCTGATGCCAGATCAAACTCGAACAAACACCAATGTTAGAGGAACAATGGGATATATAGCACCAGAGTGGCTCAAGAATGCACCTGTAACAGCCAAGGTGGATGTTTACAGCTTTGGGGTCATGTTGCTTGAGATTATCTATTGTAGAAAGCACATGGAGTTGCATCCAGCTGATGAATCAGCAGAGGTCGACTACACAATTCTAACAGATTGGGTTTTGAGCTGTGTCAGAGATGGAAACTTAGAAGTCACTGTGAGTAATGATACTGAACTTTTGAGTGATTACAAGAGGTTTGAGAGGATGGCTATGGTAGGAGTATGGTGCATATGTTCTAATCCAACTCTACGACCATCAATGAAGAAGGTTGTTCGGATGTTAGAAGGAACCGTTGAAGTTGAAGTTCCTCCTCTGGTTGATGCACAAATATTTTAAGATAAATTTTATTGTCCTCTATTTATGTTTCTAGTTTTGATTTGGATTGTGAACTACTTCAATTTGCCACATGATTAATAAGAATTTTCCTTTTGCTTGCAGAACCTCTAATTATTGAAAGATCACCATGTAATTCTTTTTTTTTTTTTTTTTTTTTTGATGAATTGAAAACTTTTATTAACAAAAGGCAAAAAAAGACTCATAGAAAGAAAAGCAATTTGAGAAGAAAATCTTGATTTCTCACTTAACTAATTAAAGATTAATTACATCCCTATTTAACACATCAATAAAATAGTCTGACTAACCAAGCAAGTCACTCTGCACTTACCGTTGCACAGTGAAAATTAACTAACTAATTAACTGACTGTTCTTCGAATTACAAGCTGACACGTTAATAAGTGAGTCACGTGCTTCTCACACTTTGCTAACTAAAGAAACAAACGACCTACAGCTTAGTATACATTAGGATCTAATACTGTCGTCTAGACAGTAATACAAAATTTTGCAGAAACATTGCAGCCTCCATTCATCCTTTCTCATCTACTCTTTTGCAAAAGGAGTCAAAACTACAAGAGATCAAAAGGGTCAACCTCTTCCTGTACTATCCTGACAATACCAAAACAAGCTTGACTCCCAGACATATATTCAGCTAGCTCCTGGGCAATGCTGTTTTTGTGAGGAGCAACATCATTTTGATAAAGTGAGATCCAAAATAAATATTTGCTGTATTGCTTGCTCCTTGTCTAGCTGTTCAAGAGTTCCATCTTTGTTGTAACACCGCACCTCCGAGTTTGGTTGACGCCTCTGCCTCTTTCATTTGTTTAACGGTTACATTAGTTGTAATTCACCTATTTAAAAAGGGTATAGTTTCACACAAATCCGTCACGAAAAAATGTAAGTGCATTATGGCTTACATTTTTAAAAAAAAAAACATACAAATTTAAGCCAAGAGTTTTACTAAGGTCAAAATTCTAAAACTAACATTCGTGGAGATGAAAATATTATATTATTGTTGTAATTCAGTGGCACCATTATCTACTCTCTTTCATGAAAATAGCCTATGTTTGAATTTCCTTTCCATTTTTTTTAACTACAGAATTATCAATATTTATTTGTTGCTTAACATTGTGTATCATGCCAATTTCTCCTATTATTTTCTCTTCTCTTGCGTAAATATTTGTCTCTTTATTGTTTTGTGTGGCCATACCTATGCAAATGCCAAGGCGCAAATACAATTAGCCAATGGCTTTTGTTAAGGTCCTATTTTGTATGTGTTGGCGCATATCCGAGTCAAAAAACACTTTTTTTTTTTAATGTATTGTTTCCCAATTTTAAGTGTCTAGAAACTGATCAAGGAAATTTACTTAAAGACACGATCAAGCTGCTCAAAATTCTGCTCATTGTAAGTGTCAAATTTGTTGTCTCGACACATAGCTCAACTCTGGCCAATCTATCAAGGTCACCTATACCTCAATACTAGCCAATCGATCAAGCTTCGTAATAACAGAATTTTCAGTTCTATTTCCAATGATGTGGCGACCTTAGAATTTGTGCACTTAGTTTCTTGGACGATTTAAATAACATGTTTAAGAGTCGTCATCACACAATACAGACACACCTCACAGAGAAGTTGATACAACTTTTGTATTTTCTACTACAATCCTAATCTAATTCCATGGACTAACTATTCATGGAAAGCTAAATGTTGCTTTATTGTTTGTTTTGTGTGGCCATACATATGCAAATGGCATGGTGTAAATACAACTAACAAGCGATCTTGAATTTTCTACTACAATCCTAATCAAATTACATGGGCTAAGTATTCATGGAAAGCTTATTGTTGTTTTATAGTTTGTTTTGTGTGGCCATACATATGCAAATTTTGTGGTGTAAATGCAATTTACCAATGACCTTGAATTTTCTACTACAATCCAAATCAAATTCCATGGACTACAATCCGTATCAAATTCATGGACTAACAATTCATGAAAAATTCAATGTTGCTTTAAAGTTTTGTAGTGACCTTGTATTTTCTACTACAATCCTAATCAAATTCCATGCACTAGCTATTCATGGAAAGCTCAATATTGCTTTATTGTTTGTTTTGTGTGGCCATACATATGCAAATGTTGTGGTGTAAATGTAATTAACCAATGGCCTTGAATTTTCTATAACAATCCAAATCAAATTCCATGGACTAACATTTCATGGAAAACTCAACGTTACTTTGTTGCTTTGTAGTGGCCTTGTATTTTCTATTACAATCCTAATCAAATTCCATGGACTAATAATTCATGGAAAACTCAATGTTGCTTTATTGTTTTGTAGTGGCCTTGAATTTCCTACTACAATCCTAATCAAATTCCATGGACCAATGGTAATTGCTTAATATAACAATATTATCTTAGTTTTAGTAGACATTTTCACATCTACTTTGTGTTTGGTCTCACATATACACATAATATGAGAGTTTGAAAGTTATCTCAAAAATATACTCATTAAATGTATTTTTCTCTTATAAGATATTATAACTAATTAGCTAATCATACTGACATTAAGAAACTAACACGTTTAGTAGACTGTGATAAATACTGTAATGTAATAGATATTCCTATGGCATAACTATTCGGTTGTTTGGTTATGTTTTTATTACAATAAATAGTTATTCCTTATGAATAGTTATTCTTTAAAATGAGAAATAATTATTCCTTATTAAAAGTACTGAATATCTATTCCTTCACCTTATGTAATAACTTTTTTAAAAAATTTCCTAAAAAGCCATTAGTTGCCACATTTTTAAAAGGAAATAAAATAAATTTTCCTTATTGTTAATTATAAGCTCTATTTTGAACACCATAAAATAAGTGTATTTTAGGAAATTTGACTTAAAAATGATTTAATTACACCTTCTTTTTATACTATGCTAAATTGTGGATGCATATTCAGATATACTATTCCTAAATGCTCACCCAACTAATGAATAGTAATACTTATTACATTTCAACTTAATGTATTCCTTGTAATACTTATTCCTATTCCCATGTAATAATCATTTAAGTGTACCAAACGTATGAACATTTGAAAGTGCTGTCTTGAATCTCTTGACTGATATTTATTAGAAAAATCAAAAGGTCCAACTAGGGGATCTTAGAAATATCTATTCTACTGTCCAGATTGTTTAGAATTTCAAGTTTGAAGGTACAAACAGATTAGCCCAAATCTAAGATCCCCAAGTTGCATGAGCATTTTTTTTTTCTTTTTAAAGTTGTAAGGAGGGTTGCATATGTGCTTGGTTTTATTGTTTTAAGAAGCTGCATGCATATGCATAGTTCAAATTTCAAAATTCAAACTAGGAAAGCTGAAAACAACCAATAAAAAGAAAGTAGAAAGAGAAGAAAAAAAAAATCTGAAAACAACCATGCAATAAATAATAATCTTAGCACATTTATTTATCTCATGAATTAAGTAATTGCATGATAGAATGATACAACATTTTATTCATACAAATTAGCTCTCAATCAGCACTCTTATTTTGCATACTGGGCTTTGTAGTCACTCCAGAGCTGATCAACAGTTTTCCCCAGCAGTTCATCAAAAAAATTAGCATTATAACCAGTCCTCATTTTCTTATTCAATTCAGCTACGAACCCATTGCTAAGACTATTGCAATAGTCTAAAAAACGAGCTGTAACATCGGAGCTTTCATCCCAGCTATTTCCTTGCCCAGGCTGCACCCAGTGGCTAGGAACATACCCTGCCTTCAACCTCACATAATCAGCAATTCCTTCGATCACTCCTCCTGGATTATTTTGTCCATTACCATCCCACTGCCATATGTGTGTGCTTTCATGGTATAACACTCCAGTGATTTCGGTTTTCACGTCACCAGAGAAGCCATTGATGTACCTTGCACTAACATGGATCTCGTTGTTGCTAGCATATGCTACTCCTTCGCTGTCATCGATGAACAAGCTCACTTTGGGCACGTTCTTTCTGTCCGCGTCAGTGCTTTGTTGGAAGAGATTCCATATGAAATCTGTGGCAGAAATCAATGTTTGCTTACTGTAGTCAGACCCAATATTATTGTTGAAAAGAACTCCCCCAGGAGTGTTCCCAGCGTTGTTGGTGACTTCATATTCAACTGCATGGATGCCATGAATGGCTAAGACAAGGGTTACTAGGAAGGAAACGAAAAACATTTGGATAGCCATAGTTATCTTGTTCTTTTACTCTGTTTTGTACAAGAAATGCAATGGTGCTCTATCATTTATATAGGGAGTAAGATTTTTTAGGAAGTTGCAACGTGGTCCTCTCATTAGAACTTGGAAACTTCCTCGATAGGGAGTAAGATTTTTTAAGAACTTGCAACGTAGTTCTCTAATGATCATTAGAACTTGGATACTTCCTTGATTTTATTTCCTCTGTTTACATTTTCATAAGGCTGACCTTTACTTTGTTCTAGTACTATCTAAGCATGAAGGCTATAGTTTGCGGTTGCAAACCGCAACCCATGTCTCATGAAGAGATTCCTTTTTATTTTTTATTTCCTTTCTCACTAATAGTTTAATTAATTAGGCTATTTTGGATAACTACGATAATTTGAAATGCAGTGGTCTCTAGAAGATGTTTAGGATATCTTCGGTGGAGTTCCTAGCATTGAAATTAGGAGTAGTTGATTGATTTATATATATATATATATATATATATATATATATGATGATGCCGAAAATCGTCAGTAAGCTACACGGTCCTCACATACTCGAGACATCACCTATGCAACACAGAAAAAAAAAAGACCTACAGAGAGTACCAGTGTGGTACCGGCCAAATACCCTCTGAAGGTTAAGTCAAAGAACTTTCACAACTCTAGAGTGCCAGAGTTTAGGTAAATTATGCGTACGTTGGTTTATAAGGGTTTGGGGGTTTTTATAGTAATGTAGAGCAGACATTCGTTTCTTGGCGGAGAGGGTCTTTCCTTGTAGGAAAGATCTTCATTAATACGCATATCTTGCAGGATCCTTTCCTTGTAGGGATCCTCTTGATTAGGGTTAACCATGGGGCACAAGATGTTTCCTTATATACACATTCATGGAAACCAAGCAAGGCCACGCTGGACCCGTAATAGGCTTCCTTATCCCTGTCAGCTTCCTTCCATCAGCCTCTTATCGCATCTAGGCATTCCCATCGTCTTACATAGATGTCGTCGAGTGTGGAGTCGTCGGTCTACGATGTCGTCATTTTCATCTCTTATGAATGCACAAGTGAAGCTGACGGGTTTGTTGGGGCCGTCACCTTCCTCATATGTGAACGATTTTATCCTCTTCCAGGATTATACTTATCATATATATATATATATATATATAACAAGTGTAGAGATAAGATTTGCAGGCGAAAATGGGTTTTTGTCCTTATTTTTTAAAATATCTAACACAATATCCCTGTTTTGAAACTCGATTTAAAAAAAAAAAAAAAATCGAGTTATAGGTGGAACTCGAATTAGAAATGTTGAGTTCTATGCATATTTTGCCACTTAATTTTTTTTGAATATGTAAATGAAACTCGACGTTGCTAATGTTAAGTTTCACTTAAAAATTACATATAAATCGATTTTGAGGATATCGAGTTTTATAAACTACTCAATTTTGTTAAAATCAAGTTTCAAAAACATGAGTATTCTGCTAAATAGTTTCAAAATAGAGACATTGTGCTAGATATTTTAAAAACTAAGGGCAAAGACCCATTTTCCCCAAGATTTGCACATTGGTTCTCTTTATAAAATAGACTAGACAATGGGTTTGGTTAATCCCCAGTACTTTTTAAAAATAAATCTCCTTTTGTTTTAATGAAAAACTGTCACATTACCCACTAACTAAATAAAATGTAGAAATTAAAACTCACTACCACTTGTCATAATTATTTAAAACAAAAAAGATATATTCAGTTAAAAAATTAATGGAGGTAAGCCAAACCCTTAGACAATACTATTGAATTGCAAAATTTCTTTTTTCATTATCAACATTTAAACACACATCAACTATATTATTTTGATATCTATTTAAAATTATTGATAGAATGCTAAAATCTTATATCACAGTGAAATTGTTTATTCTTCCTTACTAGGAGAATCAAGATTCAAATATTTTATCCAAAAATTGTATTGAATCGAAAAGAGTGCTCAACCTATGCTACAATCGTTAGAACTCCCACCAATCGGTTCAAAGCTACAGATCAAGGTTGTTGTGCTTTCTCTTTGTCCAGAAAACTAAGTAGTTGACCCACTAGTTAGAACAACAACTTATTGAGAAATAAATATTGATAACGTGACAAAATTTAATTCATACTTCAAATTGAATGGATAGTATTGTAGAAACCGATAATAAAATTATCTTAACAATTAAAGAGGATCTTAATTCCATGTAGTACTTTTCTTGCAACCTTTCATCTTATTTCCTTCTAGAAGTATTGTTCCCTTTTCATTTAAGAAGAAACTAATCGTAGTAAAAATGGTGTATAACAATTTCAACAAACCATTTTTGGTAGCGGTTTTCAAATATTGTTATTCAGTTTTCAATGTTGTAGAAATACGTATTTGAGTGTTATAGAAATATTTATCAGAAGTGTTTTTGGTGTTTAAATACTAAAAACTATTGTTTAAATAACAGTATCAAACACCTTGAAGTGGTGGTTCAAATTAACTTCAAACTATAATAATGAATTTCTCCTAAAAAAAACTATAATAATGAATAAATGAAAAGGTGGTACAGTGGGGTTTCATAAGTTTCCTTCTTTCCACCATCTTAGTTGTTTTGGCAAAGACGGATGACTAGTCATCTTTGATTGGCATTTTCTTTTTCTTTTTGGATAGGATCTTTAATTGGCATTTGGGGTAATGGCATGTCTAGATTAATATTTGCAACAAAGTCAATTACCAAAGTCATAATCTAAAACCAAAAGATAAAAAACTTGGTATATCTGTCACAGAAAACCAGCCCAATTTAGGTGACTTGTAGACGAATTGCTGAAAAAGACACCATGTTCTAGTCTTCTAGTCCAGATCAACGAAATTAACATAATCTAGAGCTTCTACCAGGTATTTTGACTGCAATTAAATTTAGAGAAATCAATGCCGAATTCCTCTGACTAAAGAAAAGCTTTCTTTTATTAAGAGTAATACAAAATGCATGATGAGTTTCTATATACAAAACATGTGTAAGGATCTTCTCAAATTTTAATACTAACTCTAGCGTAAAGTTTAATTCTAATAATTCATGGTTAAAGGAATGATTTAGATTTCGTCACATCAATATTTTAAATGGAAACTTGGTCCGGTTGGATTGAGGGGAAGGGAGAGGGAGTAAAGTAGAGTAGAGTAGATTTAGCACAAAATTAGTTTATTTGTAGCCAACTCTACTCTACTCCCTCCACTCCCCCTCCTTCCTACCTCCATCCAAACAGGCCATGTAATTCAATGGTTATTTAAATGTTGATAATGTGTTATAATCCCCGATACCTATTTAACTACGAATGGTTAGGATGTTAAAAATACTTCATTGTAAAGTTGCCCTAAAAAGTTTAGAATATTTTTGTTTATGGTAATAGTTCGATAGTTAGGGAAGATAAAATTTGAATTTTAGACATTTTCATTGAAATACTAAAAAATGTCAATTGAATTACAAGGTACTTAACAAATAATTTGATAGTTATAATAATAAGAAAAAGAAGATCTGAACATTTTACGATTTATTTGGAAATATAAAAAATAAGCATTAATTGAGTTACAAGTACCTTGAAAAATTTTTGAATATCTAAATCTATATAAAGCAAGAAAGAGGATATGTTAATCAACAATTCGATGCCTTCAAAATCTTTTTACAAAATTGAATTATCTTCCCCTGCTTGTGTATTTTCATTAGGCTTGTCCACGGGTCGGTCCGGGTCGGGTTTGTGCCCAATCCGGAACCGACCCGATTACTTCGGGTCTGTCATTTCTAGACCCGCCACCGACCGGTGAAATGGGTCGGTTCGGACCGTCGGACCTCGCCGAAGACCGGTCGGTTCTCGATTGGGGTTGAAATTTGCAAAACTTCACTAGATTCTGCTGAAATCCACTGGATCTTGCTGAAATCCCCTGGATCTGTACCAAATCGGGCTGCATATGCTGAACCCTGGCCGGATTTCGATGAGATCTCGCCGGATCTTGAAAAGATCAGGCCGGACTCGACGAGGTCTCGCCGGATCTTGAAGAGATTTGGCTAAATCTCAACGAGATCTCGCTGGATCTCGCAGATATCAAGCCATTTCTCGACTGATCAGACTAAAACCACCGGCGAAACGCTCCAATCGACGAAAAACGATGACATTTTCCGGTGATAATATGGTCGGGTCGGTTTTTTCAGTTTTTCATGATGAGACCCGTCAACCGACTCGCTGGCCTCGGGTTCTGGGGCAGCGACCCGCCGACTACCCGTCACCGGCGTCGGGTCGGCCGGTTCTCGAATTGGATCGACCGGGTTGGCCGGGTGGGTTGGTTGGCGGGTTGGTTTGGACACCCCTAATTTTCATCACAAGAGACCAACCCACCCGTAAATTGTGCATAATTTTGGGTTAAATATCACTCCCATGCATGCCTACCAAAGATGACCCATTAGAGTTGACTCAAGATTGAAGCCTTCCCATTGGAAAGGTAGGATAAGAAGAAATTTGCTCCTTGAGTGGGCCTAACTTGAACTTCTACCCCAGTTTCCCTTATCTCTCTTTTCAAGAAACATCCTTATCATGTCTATTTCCTTAACAAAATATGGCCAGAGAAATTCTTCTCACCTATAAAAATATGTACATTCCGTACACACATTCACACATTCATAATTTCAAGCGTAATATTTACATTTTTTATTATTAATTTATTAATATATATATATATATATATATTTAAAATATAAAATGTGTATCAATATGCTCAAAGGGAAGAGCATTTGCAAAGCTAGCTCAAAAAAATTTGGAGCTTAAGAGTTAGGATGGTAAATTAAGTCGGATATCTTTTATATATATATATATATATATGGGTTCAAGTTACACCTGGTGTAACTTCACAAGAGTTACACCTTTTGTGAACCATTGATTTCTGTTAGATCTAAGGGTCAAAAAACACTCATGGTAATGTTATTATTACTCCCTAGAAATTAGTGATTTATGCATTAACTCTTTTTGTTAAAGAAAAAAAAACCATAGCATTAACTCTTTTTTTTTTTTCCTTCCATGTTATCATCTTCTTCCTCTTATCTTTCTTTTTGCACTATACTTTCAAGCCTCCACCATTCATAAAATTTATCATAAAATTTTCTAGCACCTTAAGACAAAATACTGTTAATGCCAAAATGTAACAACTTGTTCGTTTGACTGTTGGTATAGAGTGTTGAGTTTATATATATATATATATATATATTTGGGCAACCATATGTCTCTTCCCCGTCACCTTCTCTTTTGCCTAACATATAGTCAAGGTGGTCTTTGGATTCCATCTTTTCAAAAATTGTATATATTTTGGTGTTAATATGTAAGAGTAGAAACTACTTCTATCAATTCTAGTTAAGGCCTTATCAAAAAAAAAAATTTATAGTTATGGCATTATTTTGCAACAACATAATCTGTTACAAATATTTACCATCTATTTCTTTTTATATAAACTCAACACTGTTGCATTTTGGCATTAACAGTATTTTGTGTTAAGGTACTGGAAAATTTTATGAGAATTTTATGAATGGTAGAGGTCTGAAAGTGTAGTGCAAAAAGAAAGACAAGTGGAAGAAGATGATAATATGGAAGAAAAAAAAAAAAGAGTTAATGCTGTGGTTTTTTTTTCTTTTCTTTAATGAAAAGAGTTAATGCCTAAATCACTAATTTCTAAGGAGTAACAATGACACTACTATGAGTTTTTTTTTACCCTTAGATCTAACTGTAATCAATGGTTCACAAAAGGTGATTAACAGTATTTTGTCTTAAGGTACTGGAAAATTTTATGAGAATTTTATGAATGGTGGAGGTCTGAAAGTATAGTGCAAAAAGAAAGACAAGTGGAAGAAGATGATAATATGGAAGAAAAAAAAAAAAAAAGAGTTAATGCTGTGGTTTTTTTTTCTTTTCTTTAATGAAAAGAGTTAATGCCTAAATCACTAATTTCTAAAGAGTAACAATGACACTACTATGAGTTTTTTTTTACCCTTAGATCTAACTGTAATCAATAGTTCACAAAAGGTGTAACTCTTGTGAAGTTACACCATGTGTAACTTAAATCCATCTCATATATATATATATATATATATATTTGAGTATAAATTAAATAAATTTATTTAAAACTAACCAAACTAAAATTAATTTGATGAATTAGGGTCTGTTTAGATACAACTTATTTTTACTGAAAACTGAAAACTGAAAACATTGTAGCAAAATAAATTTTAAATGTGTGAATAGTACCGTGAGACCCATTTTTAATGAAAAATTTGTTGAAATTTGAAGTTTATGGGTCCCATAAACAATGCACTGGTGCATTGTTCACAAGAGAAAAGTTCACAACTGTGGCTAAAAAAAAAACTGAAAACGCGCAAAGGTTGAAAACGTGAACGTGGAGGTGCTATCCAAACACTCACTTAATACTAAACAAACTAAAGTTAATTTCATATGAAGAATCCAGTAATATGGTTCATATATACAATTTAACAGAAATAAATGAAACTTTCTTTTAGAAATGAAGTTAGTTTTATCTTGGATAAGGTGGTGTAATGTAAAGTAAAGTTGTAATTTTATTTTTAATTTTCATTTTGATGTTAAGGAAGAGATATAGATTGTTTGATGTGTGGTCATGTGAGAGATTAAATGGTTTATATTGACAATCTATCATGTTGGATATTGATTTACAAGAATTAAGCCTCGAAAAAAAAATTTCCCAAGCAATTTTTAGTTTTCAATTGGGTTAAGTTTCTAGTACTGGTTTAATATTTTGGAGACATTTTTAGAAGTAAGAAAAATAGTACACAATTTTAATAAAAAAAAAAATAATAAAAAATAAAAAATAAAACTACTTATATCATAAAACTTGGGAAATCAATATCATACAGACTGACTTAACCTTTAGAGTGCATGCTTTAGGTAAATCCCACTAGTTGGTCTCAAAGGTAAGACGTAGATTGTTTAATCCTTGCAGGTTCTCAATTGGTAAATTTTCGCCCATCCATCACCATGAAAATCTTGACTAAGTCATGGTCTCAGACATGCTTCACGTTCAACTTTTATCTGGGAATGGAACAAAATCTGATAAACAGATTTACACCTTTTCATTTATCTATGGAAGGCAGAACAAGAATTCCAACTTGTATACCACACATGTAATTGCAGTGCTCTAAGTCTCAATGGCTTATGTGGCCCAGAATTTTTTTTTTTTTTTTTAAATCATGGGAAAATTACATCTGTGGGTAATTAAGAATATATTGTGATCCCTATTAATGCCCATTTTTGACAAATGGCCCAATAGCAAAAGAAGCCCAACATAAGAGAAGGTAAGAAGGAAATGAGAGGCAAAACAATAAAGAAATAAGGAAACAAGCCCGGCGGGCTGAAGCAGCAAGATTGATGGCCAGAAGGCCCATGAAAATAAAAAGAGGTAAAGAATGAGTAAATGGGCCGAGGAAACCCAAGGAATGAAGTAGTAAGATCATGAGAACAATAAGAGGTAAAGAAGAAGTAAATGGGTCGGGAAAGCCTAGAGAATGAATTGTTAAACTCAAATGGGCTGGGTTAATGGCCAATAAGCCCAAAAAGGTAATAAGAGGTAAAAGCATAGTAAAGGGCCGAGAAAGCCCATGGAATTTAACAACAAGCCCATGGGAGTAAAAAGAGGTAAAAATGTAGTGAATGGGCCGAGGAAGCCCAAGGAATAAAGTGGTAATATGGGCTAGCATGGCAGGAATATTGGCCAATAAGCTCAAAAGAGGCAAAGACGTGGGAAGTGGGCCAAGGAAGCCCTGAGCAAAGGATTGATGAAGAAGTGGGTTGATATGGCAGGAACATCAGCCCGCAAGCCCACAGGATAATAAGAAATAAAAAGAAAGGCAAAGATGTAGCAGATACAATGAAGTGATATGGCAGGATTAATGGCCAAGAAGGCCCATGGCCATAAAGAAGGAAGCATGGGCTCAGTAGAAAGATGAAGGCTTTTGCCCAAGCAACACCTAGTCTAGGAAAGGATTAGAGGAAGAAAATATGAGCCCAAAATCCCACACACCCTTCACGCCACAAAGGATAAACATCAACCAATACGCACAGCAGAATCAAACAACGCAAGGGCAGCAGAAATGGTGTGAAAGTTAGAAAGAAACAAACTCAGACGGAGTGGAGCATGCATAAAGGGTCAGGGCACCACCTACTTGTACCCAGCCAATACATGGGAGGTGGGCCACGGATCAAGGTATTTAGAGGGTGTGATTTGGTAGTGGGGAGAAGATGAGGGGTCTATTCTGGGGTCCCCGCTCAAGCTTCTTTAGGGAAAATGTCTTGCTGGGATGGCATCTCACCCAAAAGAGGTAAGTATGGGTTGAGACCACTTGATACATGCCATAGAGGTAGGTGATGAGGTAGCTTAATCCTTAAAACAGAGAGAGATAAGGAACAAGACAAGTAATTTTGTTTGGGAATGGAGAGTGGTGCAACCAACACACTTTCAGCAGAGGTAGTGGTTGGGCAGCCAGCAGATGATATAAAAAGGGGTAGCCATGAACAATGAAAAGAAGGATAGGCGGAGGGAGGAGGTAGAAAAGAAAGAATAGGAAAAAGAGGGAACAAAAGAATATACGAGAAAAAACCAAAGAGGAAAGAAAGAAAGATTGGAAAGAAAATGAGAGAGAGAACGAGTGAGTGAACGGTAGGAATAGAGGCATGCATCAATAGACCACATTTTCTCTCCCTCTTGACAGACCCACTCTCTGAAGATTAAGAATCGAAAATCAAACCATTTAGGCCCTTTCTCCAAAGTGTGTAACTTCTATGGTAGGAACCTTTCTTGAGGTTATCCGTGTTAGAGATTGGTTCCCTTCTTGGGTCTGCTCCTGCTAAAAAGTTTGGCCTATCATCTGGCAGACAAGCTTTTCTTTCTTTTACTGGTTGTATTTATTGGGTGATACACCCACTGTTCAGCTATTGAGTTATTTACTTTTTTCTGCTGTAGTGTTATTTCTACCTGCTGTATTAATCTACCGTAACACTATTAACTATCTTCTTAGTATTAGTTTTAGTTATTCTGTTTAGTATTGTAGTTATCATGTTGTATTGTATTCCTGCCATAATACATGTAACAGTTATTCCTGCTGCAACCACACCATATGCCCAGCCCACAACACTCATGCCAAAACGTGTCCACATTGGGTTGGCTCAACTTGTGCACAACCTGGCCTGAAGCGTTGCCCCAGTAAGACCAATCCCAACTCTCTTATCTCAAACTAACAGGCTGCGGTGCAACAGAAGGGATTGAGGCCCACCAATCCCTATACGGCAAAAAGCCAGAATCCAAGAAATTTCCCAAGTACATTTTTTCAGTGAAATGAATTTTAAAGTACTAAAAAATGTGATGGTCCAATCATTGTGGCCTAACCTTGAGTTTTTAAGTACATGATCTAGTCTTGAACTCTTGACGCTTTAGCCATGAGGTATAAGTATTTGGTTTTTGTAATTAGTCTGAATTAGTGGATTTAAAGTTGTTGTACTCCAGCTATCAAAAGTGTGGATCTAAATCTTCAAAAGGATAATGAAGTCATGGATTGGAGGTTCATGTTGCAATAGGTTGCTATCTAAGAAGTATGTGGATCTTAGAGCTAATTAAGTTTGGTAAATTTAGTTAAGTTTACGAAGTATATGGTTATTCAGATTCCCAAGTTTTTTCATGCAAAATTACTTTGTTTCATTGGTTTCCTAAGTCATCACATCGTGTGTGTTTTACTTTTCCTACTTGCATGATAGTGATGTTTATCTGATTAACCTAAAGCTTAATTTTCATAATAAATCTATTAATTAGCTTGCCTTTAAAAAGTGATTAATAATCGAATCTAACTGGGGTCTAAAGTATAAACCCAACAAAACTTTTTGCTTTCCTGAAGATTATTAATTTAACAGGGAACATAGTGTCCATGATTAACCAAGCAGCTACCTGACTGAGCAATGATTAAGGAAATTGACTTTGATTAAGTCATGGTCTCAGACATGCTGCTCGTTCAACGTTTGTCTGGGACTGGAACAATATCTAATAAAAAGATTTACACCTTTTCATTTAACTGTGGAAGGCAGAACAAGAATTCCAACTGCTTGTATAATGCACATGCAGTACTCTCAAGTCTCAAAGGCTTAGGTTAGGTGGTCTAGAAATTGGAAAAACAAAAATGGGAAATTACAACTATGGGTAATTAAGAATTCTGTGATTCCCAGACCATGGCAAAAAGACAAAATCCAAGATATTTCCTAAGTACATTTTTTCTAGTGAAATGAATTTTAAGGTACTATAATATATGTGATCGTCTAGCCACAGTGACCTAACCTTGAGTTTTTAAACACATGGTCTGGCTTGACTCTTGAATTCTTGATGCTTTAGCCATGAGATATAAGTACCTGGCTTTTGAGATCCAGCCATACACAAAGGACAGATTGGCCGGTTCTAGTTTTATAACTAACTTTATATATAGTACTGTATTAAACAATGAAATAAGTTGTAAAAAGATTAGCTACTGTCCAGATTGACACGACTTTGAAGTTGCATGGGGATTTTTGTTTTTGTTTTTTTTTTTTCAAGTTGTAAGGAAGACAACATATATATGTGCTTGGTTGTATTGTCTTAAAATGTTTCTTGTACTTTAGACACACGTCTTGATGTTATTAGACAACGTTTAGTCTAGGCTTTTTCTAAGAAGGAAGTTGGACCTGACACTCTACAGAATGAGCTCCAAGGTACCATTCTGCCGCTACCAGTTTGTGCACAAACGTTGAGTCTAAAGTCCAAAGGAGGACGTCGCAGAATGGGCTTATTCTCCCTTTCTGCTGCAATAGAAACTTTTCTCCAATTTCTACCACAAGATTGACTCTTCTTAACTTTCTGCTGTGTAGTAATTTCTTACTTTTTCTGCAACGTGACATTTCTGCATTTTTTGCAGCAGAGCTAGCTTTTCTTAACTTTCTACTGTGCAGTAAAGTGTTCTGCTGTGCAATAAAGTTTTCTACACTTTTCTGCAACGTGAATGACTACTCTTCATTTTCCACTACAGAAAATATTTCTCCACTTCCTACACATAAACAACTCTAAAACCCAAAGAAAATACCCATCAAGCAAACGTTAGTTTACATGGGTTAGTGTATTCTCAAATATATACATACATATATTCGTATATATACTTATACGTATTCACATATAAGCATATAACATATATATATGGCAGAATAATGATTAGCTTGTATTAAAAGTAAAACACGTAATAACAAAGAAAAAAGAAAACTTCGGCAGAAAAGGTTTAGCTAGCATAATAGCTAACATGGTGAATATGATAAAAAGCTGTTACAACAGAATAACTAGTACAGTAAGTAAAGATACCACAGCAGGACAACTGATGCAGGGAACTTGATAAAAAACGTACTACAGTAAAAAGACTAAATACAACAGAAATAAGTTCTAACGAGTGAAATCAAATATATTTGCAATCAAAATCAAGTATTGAATCTACCCATAGAATAAGTAAACCAAGAAGGAACCCAAACCTCAACTTGAACAAACTTGTCATAGGCTTTTCCCATCAAGTTATGCATTTTGGAGAATAGACCTAAATGGCTACTAGCTATTACTTTTAAGGGACTTCAAAGAGTGAGTTTGTTAAGAGGGAGGGAAAAGATGGTTTATTGATGCATGCCCCTATTTCTGCCGTGTTTTCTCTCTTCTTTTTACAACTTTCTTTCTGTCTTTCTCTCCATTCTTTTTACTCTTAGTTTCTGACTATCTTGCCGTCGGTTGTTTTTCTCCCTTGGGTCTTTTCGCTTTTGGATCCCCCTCTCCCTAGGTGCCTCCCCATTTCCATCTATGGCTACCTTTTCCTTTTATAGTGAACTGATTCAATGAGATTTCTCCCTTTTACCCCTAGGGCTTCACCAACTGTTTATGGCTTATTATGGGCATTCCTTCAAGATTGCTCACCAACCCATTGGTTGCCCAGACACTACCTCTGCTCAGAATATGATTGCTGCACCACTACTCATTACGTGACAAAATTCTTTTTTGTTTTTTCTTGCTATATACCTTTACCTCTAGTTTCAAATGGATAAGGATTGGGCTACCTCACCACCTACCTCTATTGGGTAAGGTACCATCCCAGCAAGGTATATTCCCAAAAAACGTCACGGCTGGAAACCAAATATAAACCCCTTTTCCCCCCACCACCAAACCATACTTTTTGAATCCCTTGACCGTGGACCCACCTCCCTTGTATTGGCTAGGTACAGGTTGATGGTGCTCCGGCCCTTGTGTGCTTGGTCCACTATCCTCTATTTTTGTCTTCTTTCATTCCCACATCGTTTCTACTATAGAAGATTGGTTTTGTTTCGTCCTGCTATATGTCTCCTCTGCCCATGTTTGTCCTCTGTGGAAGAAGGTATTGGCTCTTGGGCTTGCCTTGTTTTCTTTCGTCTTTTCTCTGATTTTGTTTTCTTTCTCCTTCCCACGTTTTCTGGTCCTAGATTTGTCTTATTTCTTCATGCATTTCTTGCTATATTTTTCATTCCCTTTGGTTTGGCTTTTCTTTCCTTCACGTAGTGCCTGCAGCTAACACTTTTTACTGTTCCTCATTTCTTTTCAACGTGCTCCTTCATATTAGTTTTCACTCCTATCCTTTTATACAAAAGGATTTGGGCCTTCAAGGGCTAAATAATATTAACTGGATCAAAAGGTCTTGGACCCAATTTGCCTTGGTCTACCAAAGCCATTCTGCTGAAGAGCTGCATTCTGTAGCAGATATGTATTCTGCTGCAAATTTGTATTTCTGCTGCAAATCACTCCCCCTTGCAATTCTTTCTTTGGACGTTTCTTGCTCTTTGCTCTTCTTGGCGGGCCTTTGGGCCTTGCTTTTTATTAGGCTTTCTTCCTCATGGGTTTTGGGTACGGATTTGCAAAAACGATCATCAACAGTAATCTTCCAAGCATAATTTTTTTTGATACTTAATTATTCATCTCAAGATTTATGTAATTGCATGATACACCATTTTTTTCATATAGATTTGCTCTTAATCAACACTTTTATTTTGCATACTTGGCTTTGTAGTCACTTCAAAGCTGATCAACAATCTTTCCTAGTAGTTCAACAAAAAAATTAGCACTATAAACAGTCCTCAATTTCTCATTCAATTCAGCCACGAACCCATTTCTAAGACAATTGCAATTGTTTAAAAATCATGCTGTGACATCCTAGTCATTATCCCATTTATCACCTTGCCCAGGCTTCACCCAATAGCTCGACGCATATCCTGCCTTCAACCTCACATAATAAACAATTCCTTCAATCAATCCTCCTAGAGTACTTTGCCCATTATCATCCCACTGCCATGTGTGTGTGCTTTCATGGTATAACACTCCTGTGATTTTGGTTTTCCCGTCACCAGAATAGCCATTGATGTATCTTGCACTAACATAGATCTAGTTGTCGATAACATATGCAACTCCATCCATGTCATCGATAAACACGCTCACTTTGGTCACATTCTTTCTATCTGCATCACTGTTTTCCTAGAAGAGCCTCCATTTGAATTCTGTGGCAGAAATCAATGTTTGCTTACTGTATTCACATCCAATCTCATTGTTGAAACAAACTCCACTAGAAGTGTTCTTAGCGTTGTTGGTAACATCATATTCAGCTGCATGGATGCCATGAATGGCTACAGCTAGGGTTACTAGGAAAGAGAGCAAAAACATGTGGTGAGCCATAGTTGTCTTGCTCTTTTGCACAATAAATGCAATGGTGCTCTATGATTTATATAGGGAATAAGATTTTTTTTTTTTTTTTTTTTTTTTGCGACTTGCAAGGTAGTCCTCGCACTACATACAAATTAGCTCGTGCACTGAGGACAAATTGTTGAACGACAAAAACAACAGGACACTAGTTTCTAGTTCGGATCAACGAATGGAATATAATCTAAAGCTTTTACCAAACGCTTTAATAGTTATAAGTTTAGAGATTTCTCTTACCAAATAAAAGCTACCTTTAATAATAGTAAGCTTTTAAATTATATTTAGGTGGGAATCTTTTAATTTATGCTAAGTAACATAAAATGATGATAAGTTTCTATTTTCACAAAGACAGTTACGAAATGAGATACCAGACCAGATCAACAAATTCATTGTACCTGACTCCTTGTGCTTCGAAGATAATTCTAGATTGGACTCATACTTCACGAGCTGCCTCACACTCCCAAAAAATATGCCCACTGGTTTTACCCAGCCCACAAGCTTCACACATATCATCATCAATAACTTGCCTATGACACAAGTTCGCCTTCGTGGGAATAATATTTCAGCACACCCGCCAGGTTAAGGACTTAATTTTATTTGGTACATTTAGGCTCCAAAGTCTCCTCCAAAAAGTTTTGGAATCCTCACCATTCGAAGTTCCCTCCATGCGTGCCGCCATAGAATCTGCCACTGCAATCTTGTATGCACTACGAATTCTAAAGTTTCCCTTCGAGGTGAAATCCTATACCAACTTGTCCCATGGCATGCGAACACTCAAAGGGATGCTCAGGATGGACTAAACATCGGCCAAAAGAAAAACCTGTCTCACTAGTTCATCACACCATCCACCAGTCACTGGGTCAATGAGTAGGCTAACCGAGGACTGATCTAGTAAGGCATTCGCTCTAGTAAGCACACTGAATGTGGCCGGCCCATTGAGCCACTGCCCAAATATCAAATGAAGCTCCATTACCCACTTGCCATTTACACCATTTCCGAACAATATTCTATGCCGCCAAAATGCTCCTCCATGCATAGGACAAATGAGACCCCAGTTCTAGCCCAAGAAAATCGCTATCCGGAAAGTATCAAGCCTTTAAAACTCTATAAACCAAAGATGACATATTGGTTTGAAGCCTCCATCCTTGTTTGGCTAAAAGTGCAAGATTAAATGCTTTAAGGTCATGAAAGCCTAAGCCACCCTCCTCCTTTGGGGTACAAACTTTATCCCAACTAAGCAAAGCCATCTTAGTTTTTCATTTGTTTGTCCCCATCAAAATTTTCAAACCATGCCAATTCATGTGGGGAATAACTTTTTAGAGATGCTATTTATGATTGCATGGAGTATGTGGCATAATCGAAATGCAGCTTGGCAAGGGAGCCCACGAAAATCTGCAAATCTGGTAGTGCAAAAAGCTCAGGTGTTGCTGGATGAATTTCAAACAGCAAACCACTCTATTTCCCAACCGAAGGAAGACGTGCACACCCATATAAGACCCACAACACAAAAGAGGTAGTAATAAAAAGGGGGTAAAACAGCAATCAAAAGAAACAATACTATTAATCTAATCCTTTCATTGAATTATAAGTAATAGACATCAATTGTGAATTTAAATTTGTGCAAAGGAATTGCATAAATCAATAAAGACACATTCCACAGGTGCAAGTTATTAACAATTTTGTACCAAGCAACTGCATAAATCAAATTATTTGCATCGAGGGGCATGTTGATTTTTTTTTTTTTTTTTCTAGCAATAGATTCCAAACCTGAATAAGTACATTCTTGAAAGTGGAAAACTTTTACATCCACCTAATAAGGAGAGATGACTGCAGAAGCAGAAAGGTCCATGGGACAATCAAGTGACATCCTAAAAAATCCACATACAATAACTATAAGACATGGTGGGAAATAGAAAACCCCCCACCTTTGCCCAAACATGTCTACAAAATTTCAATAATACACACAATATGTTCCTAAACCCAGATATATAGACTATATGACACAATGAAAAAGATAAAACCCGCATCATTACTCAAAACATGTCTAAAAAAAATATGAAATTAATTGAATCACCCGAAACAAGAATTCAATCATGTAAGCAAAGAAATAGGTACATAGCTAGCTATGTTCATATATGTTAATTATGCAGGAAAAAACTCACAAATTTCATGCGGAGATGCAGAGGGAAAAACTGCAAAGATTTTCATCTACAAATATCATAATAATCAAAATAAATAAAATCCATTATACAAAATTTAACATTTAAATAAATAAATAAACAAAGCAAGAAGTTATGGTATGTGTTTAAAAAATGACAGTACGTGGAGTCTGAGTGAATTAAAATCAGAAAGAATATGAAAAACATAAAAAGTGGTGTGTGTGCTATAATTCTTCTCAAGCTATGAAAAATTACAGTTTACATTTTTCTCTCTATTCCTCTATCAGTTATTTTCTCTAATTTCCCTCTTTTATTCTTTCAATTCTCTTGGAGGTCAGGCTACCTCAAATTAGCCATAAACTCTTGAATTAGGATCTTAACTATGGGGTCTTTTTATAAAGGACAACTACAAAACACTAAGGTAGTTTTCCTGAACCTAGACATTCCAAAACTCATGACCTTATAAGGGATACACCCAAAAAAATAAAAATAAAAAGGAAAAAAGGAAAAAGATATTCCAATCACTAAACTAATATATACAAATATAAGAGTATGGCCTTGAACTTCAAGTTATCATAGTTAGAGGTGGGAGAGTTTAGAAAAATCCAAATTGAAATAGCTAAAAGAGGATCTCTGCCAGTTATATAAAGGGTACAACTTATTTCTCTCTTTTCTTCTTAAATATTCCGTTCTTATATGTTAAAGTGTTAGGACATATGTGATTTAATGTTAGGAACATATGTCAAATTAGAATTGGCTAATCATTTAACAAAATGCACATTACTTATAATTTGGTAGATCTAGGATGTGTTTAATGCTTCAAGGAATAAAGTTTCAAGATTAAGTGTTAAAGCCATGCAAGTCTGTCTAAGAAACAAGTGAAAAAGTGCTGGATTTTAAAGCTCAACAGCTAGTATCTATCGAGATTTAAAAAGCTGCTGAAGCTCGATGCTTGACAGCTATCTCGACAGATAAGCTATTTATCGAGGTTTAAGAAATTCAGTTTTTCAGAGCTGATTTCAATCCAATCCATTAATATATGTTTGGGCTTTCTTTTCTCACAACTCTAAACATATATGAGGATTTTTTTAAGGGTCGTCAAAGGTTGCGCAAGTGTGAAGAAAAGTTGTGTTCATGCAAATTGTGACCAGAGACAAAATTTGTCCTAATTCATCTCTCTCTTGAAGAAGCTACTATGTTTATACATCATAGGGTTTTGTAACCAAGGAGCTTCGTGATCTTCATCGCATGATGAATTGAAGAACTTTGCAGCCAACATCTTTCTCAAGTTGGTGAGTAAGCCACATACTGGGATTCGCGCATCAAATTGGTTAGTCACATACTAGGAGCCGTGCATTACAAGGAGAGATTATCACTACAAAACAAGTCCAATTGGGTATTGGGGTAAGGGTTCAACTATAAGTTGATATAAGGTACTGGGATTCCTTTACTTATAACCGCTTGTTGTGATAATAGTGAATTCTCGAGAATGGTGACCTTAAAATCACCCTATGGGGTTTTTGCCGTGTAGGTTTTCCCCATTCGTAAACAAATCACCGTGTCAATTTAATTTCCACTGCATTTAGTTATTTGGTGATTTTTTTGTGCTATCACGCATATTGCATGCTAATTGAATTAATTAATTAACTTGGCTAATTAATTTGTTAATTCATCACAAGGGGTCAATACATTCTTGGCCTGTCATAAAGAAAAGAGAAAAATTATTAAGCTACAGCCTAAAAGAGCTTAAGCATATATAGTTCTGCTTCTGTATAACTTTAAAGTCACCAAGACAAATAAATAAAATGAAATTGAGTTAGCATGAAGCTAGGTCCCACCATTAGATTTTCCCAAAAAATACAAAATTAATTGAATCACCCGAAACAGGAATTCAATCATATAAACAGAGGAATAGGTACATAGCTTAGTTATATTCATATATGTTAATTATGCACACAAAAAAATAAATAAATAAATAACTCACAAACTTTATGCGGCAATGGAGAGGGAAAAAAAATTAGCAACCGCAAAAACTACAAAGATGTTCACTTGCAAATAGCATAATGATCAAAATAAATTAAACCCATTATAAGAAATTTAACATTTAAATAAATACATAAAAAAGCAAGCAAGTCTGACAGTATATATGGACCATCTGCAACACTAGAGAAGAAATAACTCATGCTACAAGATAACTATGCGCACAATACCTATCAGGGGACACATCATAAGTAGACTTAGTATCACGGGTTCTGCCCATCCCATAACCAATTTTAATAGCATCTTCCAAGATAATTTGTCTACTTACAAATATTGGTGCCCGCTCAAAGCAAATTTTAAATTGATTATAGAAGCTTTAAAGAAACATTCATACATAACCAAGAAATGTTATTAGATTTGTTGAAGTCTCAAAGGACATCAAGAGGGATAAGGGTTGTTATGCAGTCCCTGTCAAATTTCATACTAAAGAAAAAATATTGCATCACACACACACACACACACACACTATATATATATATATATATGTTAGGTTTTAAAGACTTAGAATTAATGTATTTGGAACTCTAATTTGTATTGTTGGCAAACCATGATCAAAACAAATTGTTTAGTCTTGTTTAGACTTGCTCAAAGTTGTGTCTTTTATGTAAAGTTGGAATCGAGCTAATGTAGAAGTCACTATGCATTTCGGCTTGGCTCGATCGATCAAAGGTTAGGCTTAATCGATCGAATCTCAGGCAGAATGTGTTTTTCTGCATAATTCCAACTCAGCCCTAGCTCATTTAAAACGTTTAAGGTTTTATGTTTTGCCCTAGGTGTATAAGGCAAACCTTAGCCACGTTTTAGATGTTGCTCATATTGCTGTTTATGTGAATCTCTTATGAGATCTTTGAGGAGCTTTCCTTCACATAAGTTTAGGATTATCAAGGAGGAGATTTATTCAAGAACTTGATGATTATTCAGTTGCTAACATAAGAGCTTAAAGATACACAAGCAAGGGTACTTGTATTTGCTAGAGAATCCAAGAAAAAATGAGTCCGTGGATTCAGAGTTTGCACATGGTTATGTCAGTAAATTTTACTGGTGGGTAGAAATAAAATGTTAGTGGTCTAAATTCTATTGTATGAATTTCGATTCTTTCATATAGTGGATTCAAGTTTACCTTGAGGATAGCTAGGTTAAATCCTCCCCAGGTTTTTACCGGTGTGGTTTCTTGGGTCATCATATCATTGTGTTATTTATATTTCCACTGCTATATACCTGATATGATTATTTGATTGTGATAACCTAGATTTGCATAATTTGACTAAGTTAATCATTTGGCTAATTAACTAGGTTAATCCAATTGTTGTTTAAGGGGTCTAAATTTCTAACAAGTGGTATCAGAGCGGGTTACTCTCTTGTTGTAGATCTTTTGATCTCTGAGCTGATCCTTGACCCCTGTTGTCATAGAACACGGACACTCTCTAGTTATTCCTTCTCACTTTTTATGGGAATAATTATGCCTATAGGAAAGTAAGGATGAAAGTTTTCTTGAAATCCATTGAAGAAAGAGTATGGAATTCCGTCGAGTACGGATGAGAGAAGCCCACTACTTCTGTGAGTGAGTGGCAAACTTCTCAAAAAGAAGCAGCTGTGTTCAATAGCAAATCTATGAATGCTATCTTTAACGCTATTTATATAGAGGAATTTAAGAGAATTTCTAATGTTGAGGTTGCTCACACTGCTTGGAATATCCTTCAAACTGTGCATGAAGACACAAAGGCAGTTAAAATAAACAAGTTGCAACAATTGACTACTAGATTTGAGAGCATTAGGATGTCTGATGATGAATCCTTTGATGAAGATTCTGCATACAACTTGGGTGAAATCTATTATCAACCTAAAATTGTTAGGAAGATTCTTAGATTTTTAACTGAAGATTTTAGACCCAAAGTGACTACCATCACTGAAAGCAAGGATGTGGACTCCATCCCTGTTGATGAACTTGTAGGATCTCTTCAGTCCTATGAGTTAGACCTACCCAAAACTAGCAAATCCAAATCAATGGCTCTTAAGTCAGTTGATGATGTTGAGGCTGGTGGATTTAATGATGAGCTCTCTGCTACAAAGATTGCTTACCTTGCCAAGAACTTTAGAAACTTTCTTAGGAATAGTAACAGAAGGGCAAGAGGTATGAACACTGCTGAACTTAGAAACTTTAGGAAGAATGATCCCACTAAGGTTAACAACAATGAAAAACCTAGAGAAAAAGTTGGTCAATCTTCTAATAATTCTATGGGTCCTCAGTGTTTTGGATGTCAAGGGTATGGTCATGTGAAATCTGAATGTCCAATATTCTTGAGGTCTAAGGGTAAGACTACGACTATAACCCTTAGTGACAATGAAGTTTCTAATGATGAGTCTGGATGTGACGAGAATGGAAACTTTATTGCTTTCACTGCTACTACTGTAGTCAATGAAAGCTTGTCTGTTGAAGAGAACCCTTCTGATGAGGAACTCTCTAAGGATGCAGATCTTCAAGAGGCCTACAATAAACTTTGCAAAGTTGCTGCAAAGGATGCTATGAATGTTGAACTTGGCCTAAAGAAAATTAAAACTCTTGAGCTTGATAAGAAGAATTTGCTTATAAAACTGTTTGATACTAATGAACTTTTGAACAATGTGAAAACTGAGAATATGCTATTGCTTGATAAAGTTAAATCTTTGGAACTTGATTTATCTGTTGTTAGATCTACTAGTTCTAAACTTGATCAAATGTTTAGTGTTCAAAAGTCTCCTTCTGACAAATCTGGATTAGGTTTTGTTGATAGCATCTCTATGTCTACACCACATTCCACAAACTTTGTTCCTTCATCTTCTTCTGAACTTTTTGTGAGTGAGGTTGTGAGTAAAACTGTCAAACCCCCTGTGAGTGAGGTTGTCAAACCCATAGAAGTTTCATCATCTAGGAAGATTAGGGTTGATCTCAAAGAGTCTAAACCTAAGGAGTCTACCCTTTCTAAGGACAAGATGCATGTTAAGCCCGCTTGAGTTTGTCATTTTTGTGGGAAGTCTGGACACATTTGTCCAAACTGTTACAAGCTACAAGCTGCTAAGAGAGTAAACAAACCAAAAGTGCATGTGCCTCAAGTACAAGATCCTATGACACTTATTGGTAAATTGGTAAAGGCTTTCAACCTTTATTCCAATCCTGAAATTAGAAATCACTCTAATGTGAATAAGAACTCCAATGCTAGTAGTGCATCTAAAAGGTTTTGGATGCAAAAGACTCGAACTAATTGAGTCTTTTTGACATGGTCCTTGTGCTTTATTGCTCTACCCTTTGTGACCATTGTTCTTTGGTTTTTTGTGTTTTCTTTTTGTTTCTAGGATTTGCATTGCATAACATTTATGCATTTCATTCTAGGATTTCTTTTGTTTCCTTGTTTAAAAAAAAAAATAAAAAAAAAAACATTAAAAAAAAAAAAAAGGAAGCAAATTGTGTTTTGTATTTACTTTCTTGGTTTTGAAAACAAGGTTGGTCAATTTATTTTCACATAACATGTTTTTGTACCTTGTTTAGCTTTGATGAGCTTATTTATTGCATTTTACTAGTTTGAACTTTGTAATGCATATTGTGTAGGAAAGATGTTTATGATTTTTTGATCACTTTGTCTTGATCTTGAAGTCACATGTCTTTGACTGTCGGACTTGAACCTTTTGAGAAATGCATAAATAACCATCTCACCACTGTTCACTAGCCAATCATGAACACCTTATTGCATATCGTAAAATTTTGTGCTCGAGAAAGTGTAGCACATGCACAAAAAGAACATAAGGTGTAACCTCGATTTAAATGTTAAAATTGGTGTGTACATTATTAGGCTTAAAGCTAAATCAAATAAATAAAATTGGTATGTACATTATCTCGGCTATTTAATAAGTTTCTGAACAATTAAAATTGGTGTGTATATTATGAGGCAAAAATCAAGAAGCTTACATGATTGCAAGCTTTTGTTTTAGGAGAAGTGGGAGTTATATGATGTAACTCTTTTGGTGATAGTCTCTTTCAAATTCTATGTGATTAATTTTGTAGACTTTGTGCTTAATTGCTATTCACATATCACCTCACATGTATCTCAAGTTTTTACTAGTTGCACACACTACACAAGTTACTCTTTGCTAAACACTGTACATGTTATTAAGTGTGTTTTTGGTCTGACCAACCAAGTTTGAAAATACCTTGAGTTTTATGCAAAACATATTTGTTGCTTAAGAATTTAAGAGAATGCTTGAAAATCTTAATTTTGGGAAATCTAGGTTTAAAACTTGTATTTTTGAAAAGCATTTTATCTCATTCTTATGCATTTTATTTTGAAAATTCAATACTTTGAGGTGTTTTTGTGCAAAATCTATTTGTTTTTCAAAAATTTGATTTTTCCAGAATTTTGATCGATCGAACATGTTTTTCGATCAATCGAAATTGCAATTAAAAATTGAAGCGAGCCTCTGTCTCTTTCAATCAATCGAAACTGATTTTCGATCAATCGAAAATCGTGAATCAGGTTTTAAAAAATCAGATCTTGACTTTTTCAAAATCACTTTTTCAAAAGTTTTTAAGCTTTTCTCTCTCTCTCCGATTCAGACTTGGCTCCACCTCAATTTTTTGTCATTTTCGATCATTCTTTTTGCAAGGTTTCTCTCTCCAAAGACCGGTAAGACTCTTTTACCCTTTCTTTTGCTTTTATTTTCACATTTCATGCATTTTTATTGGGAGATTTCGAACCTATGCTTATTTGGGGTTTTTGTTGTTTCAAGTTAGAATTTCTCTCAGTTTCATCTATTATTATATATAGATTCTTGTTATTTGAGCCCATCACAAACATTACTTTTCACTTACCAATAACCACTCACCATAATAGTAATTCGTAAAAAAAAAATTTATAGCTTTAGCATTTTCCAATCATAAAGAAAAAGACCTCTTAAGTCTTAACCTTTATAAGCCGTACATAGTTCGTATATGTGATTGATTGGAGATAACCTATTACTTATACTTTTTATGACTGTTGACATGATTTAATTTTATTGGTCTAGTTTACTTAATAAAAATGGTGTCAATATTATTCCAATCATAATATATCATCTCAAAATGTGTAAAAAAAAAAAAATTAAAGTAAGTCAACTATTGTTCAAAAAAATGTGAAAGAAGAGACTTTGACTTCTTAAAAGTTAATTCATATTCAGAGTCCTAAAAAAACCCCTTTCCACGTACAAATCCACACCCCTTTTTAAGTATCTATTTGTGATTGGATTTCAAAAATTTCACTTGGGTCCACCACATGTACTTAAGTATGTTGTGTCAACTTATGCACCAAATACAAGTTGACACTTAAGTAAGGTATGAATTTGAGCGAAGAAAATGATGTATTCCTAGAATTATTCATGTGAAAGACACCAAACTTCCATAAGAAGTTCTACTGAGGAAACTTCAAGGAATAAAAATCCTGTGTCTCACCATTTATGTTCTACTCAGTATCTAACCAAAGTTAAAAATGAAAAAAATAATAATAATAATAACATATTATAATGGATGAAACATAAAGTAGTACACTAAAAAAATAAAAATGGAACAAAGTATTTTTATTCAAACCTTCAAGCTCGTATCCATCATGGTTCCTTTAACTAATTTGAGCAGAAGGATTTCAGTTTTTTCAAAAACTAGTGCTTCCCAGATAATAATCCCGGCATTGAGCTTATTATACTACCACGTTTTAGAGCATTCCTATATGAGCAATGGGTTACTTTCGAAATAATTTGCGGGTCGAAGCTCGAATCCACCATGAACACTTGGCATCACTGGGAAATCTTCTTGGTATGGAACGTGATGAAACCCAACTGTGTACCATAGAACTATATCTTTGTTGTCAATTGCTCTGTTCCTGCACATACCAATAGTTGTCCTCTTAGTTAACTTGATGAAAATTAACACTCCATACTGCAACTTTGTTAACTAGACTGTACCATATTTTATACTTATAAACTTAACATATCGATTTTTTTAAAAAAAATTTATTGAGGTGTAATTCAACTAGTGTCATTTGGTTGTATGAAATATGACGATGTTGTTTGAAACAGTTCAATAACATGTTAATTTTCATAATACAATTTCACCTAGATTCACCATAGCTGAGCTACATGATCCTTCATAGCAGAGGATCAAAATATGTGTGTGTGTGTGTTCAATAGAATTTGAACACATAACATTCATCTTATAGTGATATAATTTATAATTAGTTAAAACTTTTGTGGTCAGAACTCAAAAGTCTTTGTGACATAGTGTAGTGTTCTTGTAAGGTTCTCTCTTCTCTCATGATTCATATCAAAACTCCCCAAAAAAAAAAAAATTCAACTTTTATTTCATATCAAAATAGAGTAATTTTAGGGACACAAATTTTTTCACAACCACTAACATGGCCAGTTATGATAAGAGTAATATCACTTTTATCTGAATCTACCATTGACACCATTATTACTATGTACCAATCATAACAAGTCATGTCAACATTTGTAAAAAAAGAAAAACAAAATTATGAGAAATGTTATGTCTTTAAATTTATGAATCATACTATTGACAATTACAATTTACCTTTGACTCCAAATGGCCAAGCCATCATCTCCTCGACTCCCATCGGCATAGAAACCTCCAGGCCACCTTTCCGACTTGTTATAGGCAGTCACCCATAGTTGATACTTTGTATAAGCAACCCTAATTTGGGGCCAATCATCATCAGATAAAAGAGAATTAACCTGTTGTCCAGTAATTAGCCGATAACCTACATGATTCCCAAGCCTTGTCTTCTTGTTTGGATTCACTACTAAAAGTTCACTTGGCTCCAAGCCAAGCTGAATCCTAGCCTCTGCCTCAGTTTTGGCAGTTTGTTTAACTACTGTCCAATAACTTTTTCTTGGTGAAGTAGTGTTTGTGTTTTGGTTTGATACTCTTATCGTTTCTAACTTGGCTTTGACGAAGGAGTTGCCGATACCATCAACGTCAAGGTCAAGATAGTATGTGAGTAAGTGGTCGTGGTGTACAGCAACGGTGTTTTCTGCTACTAAGGGTCCGTACTCGTTTTCTGTTATTTGGTCGGTATTTGTGTATGTTGTAGCCTTCATCATTAGTATACCTGTCAAATCTACCTAGAAAAAAATTCCAAATATTTTTAAGTGTGCATTTATTGTAGGGTCATTCTATCGTTTAATCTAAACTATAAAATCGACGAAATGGAGAATATTTGCAATTGGAGAGGATCTTTTTCTCATTCTATAATATGTAATTTTTTTTAAAGATAAAAATAAAGTTCAAATTTAAACTACATCATTTGAGTTTGAGTAAATTATCATTTTTTTTCATGAATTTATTTCATTTTTGTTATTTTAATCCTTAAATTTTAACATCTCTGTCAAGTTTGTCCTACCGTCCATTATCATCTATGGAACTGACATTTTTTACATATGTGATACAACACATTATACTAGACTTAAGAATAGTTTTATAGATGACAAACATATGGGATGGCCAATTTAATTGAAAATGTTAAAGTTTAATCAATAAAATGACAAAAGATAAATTTTAGATTAAAAAAAAAAGGAATAATTCGCCAAGTTTAGAATTAGAGGGTATAGCTTTGATTTTCGCCTAAAAATAAATTGAGTTTGATTAAGCTATGCCAAATAAAAGTTAAACTTTATTGTGCCTAACAATATAAGCTGACTTTAGATTCTCAAAAAAAAAAAAATATATATATATATATATAAGCTGACTTTAAAAACTGTATTTGTTAGAATTTTTCTTCTACAATTGCTAATAAACTTTTGCAGGGGATATGTTTCTTTTTTTTTTCTTTTTAAGAACTGCTATGTAATGTCACAATAACAAAGTACTGTTCTTGGTCTACAAGTACTTTAGAAAAGCTATTACAATTAACGCTCAAATCGAAAATCAATGAGTCAGCCCAAGCTCAGTCTGACCCATTCTCTCCGACCACAAAAACTAGGCCTGGATTTCATATGAGAATTTGGGCTTTGGGCTGGGTAAATATGAGCTTGGATTGTTTTTTGAAGGACAAACATTTTTATGAGTCCAAATTTTTTATCTCATCTTCTTCATGCTCCATCAATAAAATTTGGACAGCTAGCCTCTCTCATTAAATGAGATATCTCAATAAATAAGACAACTAGTCTCTCTCATTAAAGTCAAAGTTATCTCATTTAATGAGAGAGGCTAGCTGTCCAAGTTTTATTGGAAGAGCATGAAGTAGAGCATAATTGATGAGACAGAAGATTTGAACTCCATTTTTATAATGAGTGATAATAATAAAAAAAAATAATGTGGGTTTCTTTTCTTATACATTACCAACATCTATGTCGGTTGCTAATTTACTTTACTCTTCACAAGAGTTCCATCTAATTATCGATTATGAAATTGAGGTATTTTTCTTTAAAAACTCAAAAGAAATGAATCTCACCCCAACTTTGATGGAGCCACTTTGTTTGAATTCCCAATCAAGAATATAATCATAATTGCCCACATTAGCCACCATTCTAATTATCAACGTAATTTCCGGCTCCCCGCTTCTTATCTGCAAGACATAACCATTTTATGTTGACATCACAATAACAAAATTAAAGGTTAAATTATGTATTTGGTCCCTAAAATTTAAAATAATTATTATTTTGATAGTTTAAATTTAAAAATTTCAGATTTGGCCTTTAAGATTTTAGAATTAGGAAAATTTCATCACTAGAACTTAGGAAAAGTTTGATCTTGTCTTCTAAATACGGAGTTGGTTCAATTTTGTAAGGGTTAGCTCGATTAGTGTCCTTTAAATATGTAGTTGGTTTGATTTGGTTGCTAAAATATGAGGTGACATTACTCATGTAAGCAAAAAAAAAAAATAGATGGAGGAACCAAAATATTTCTTATTTGAATTTTCAGTGACCAAATCCAAGCTTCTAAGATTTGAAAGAACAAAATCAAGGAAAATATTTAGATATTCTTAAAATATAGTAAAATGGTCATTTCTCCTCTCTTATTCATAATGAACCCACTATGAATGTGATAAGAAGGAGTACCATTTACTGTGCTTCAAAAATACCTAAGAATTACTCCAAAATCGAATATGCACCAAATTTTAATGATCAAAAAGTATAATTTACCCAAAATCCAAGGGAAAAAAATTTTTTTTTTTTCCCAAAACCAGAACCATAAATAACCATTAATGAACACAGCTAGACTTACCACTTTGCCAGGAACATTAATTTCTGTATGTCTCCAAGCTACATCACCAGCATACCGCTCAAAAATGCAAATAGCCCTTGGTACCATTTGTGCCTGTCCATCTGGCCCAACCATATATCCATCCATAAATGCAGCATTCCCTGGGCAATCAATCGATGGCTGTAAGGTATCAGCTGCACGACCAAACCCATATTCACCAATGTCCATGTATGTCCTATAATACCATTCATTTGTAGGATCCATATATGGAACAAATGTCTCAGATACATGTCCTCTATAGAGCACACGCCTAAACTTCTTTTCTCTGTCATCAAATATTGAAGCTGTGGATATGATAACACCTGCCCGAGCATTGAATCCCACATGGAAATCCCATTTACCCCATTTTACATTTTGGCCCTCAATGGTGAACCCACCATTTGTTATGTTACAAGTAGTAGAATTTTGCTTCCCTTTTGATGATTGAAAATCAGTACCCTCAGCTTTAGGCACAGGTGCTCTAAGTCTGTCAGTGTACATTGTAATCTTCATTGAATCAACATCAACTAGTACAGTTATTCCTTGAATAGGCCTTGCAAACACATTAACCGACCCTCCACGATAAAAGCAAGCAACTTTGAGAGTTCTTTTTGTTACACGTTCACCAAACCAACCTACTGTAAATGGTACACAAGAAACTTCAGACAAGTTTAAGCCCCTTCTTTGAATTGAGTTGTTGAATTCTGGATACGTCAAAGGCAGTTTGCTAGCTCGGTAAAGTTCAATAAAAGTGAGAGGGGGATAGCCAGAACCATTGTAGACTTGGTTAGATGTGATTGAGCCAACGGTTATGTCTACAATGAGTTCATAGGTCGTCTCACCCCTTGCTCGAACAACAACCTTGGCCTGACGATTAGGCTTGATTCCTTTATTAGAAAGCCAGTTGAGGACATCTTCTTTTTGTGGTTCTTCAACATCAACAAAATGATAGGTTAGGTTAGGAAGAGAGGCAAGGTGAGACTTTTGAATTATGTTCCTTATTTGGTCAATTTCAGTAGTGTTGAGAGGGTCTAAGGGGTGATAAAGACTAGATGCGAAGTAACATTGTAGGAAAAAAGATAGAACCAAGAATGGAATTTTCATGGATGCTGCCTTATAAATTCAAAGAAGAATTGCTTGAGCACTGGTGCTAGTAGTCAACCCACTATTTTGGACTATATAGTAAAGTTGTGTATTACATTAAATGGTAAAGCCCCTATAACCACACAATTCTCTATATATCTACAACCACACATTTCCCTATAAAAGAGAGAAGATTCTTTGGTAAGACTCTCTTTCTCCCTCTCTCCTCTCCAACTCACCTTCTCTCTCTCCATTACTATAAGTATGGAACTAACTTAAGTATTGGAGTGCTTACCGTCATCTATTGCTGTATTGACTCTTCTTTATGCAGGACCTTGGTTGTGCCAGACTTCAATAGAGTTTCGTCTCCTACCAAACAAAGTTCACATGTTTATTGTTTGGTACTTGACTCCATACATTCAGGTGCCAGTCTCATTCGCATTATAGTGGAAAATTTTCTGTACCGGATTAGCTCCAATACCATACTCAACACATGCAATTCATGGTATTGTTACCAACTTGTATCCACTAAAAGTTTCTCCACCTACAGTAAGGCACATTATAATTTATTGTTCCACCTCATTTAGATGAAAGCTGCGTTAAACTTTGAATAAAGGCTACCGTAGCTTGGACGTTGCAATGTTTCATTTCTTAGACTTCAGCTGTAAGCACGAGATACAAGCCCACTTGAATTTTCCAAGTCCTTTTCTTGCATTGAGAGCAAGAATAAATCATTTGCTTAGCTTTTGCTTTAATAGTGAAACTGGGGGCATGATTGTTAACATGCTACTCTTCAAAACTAGCTCTCTTTGGGAATAAATCACGTCTTTGATGTCAACACTCAATACACCCGCAGAAATATTGAATTCGAATCAACCACCTTTATGAGTCATAAATTTAAAAATCAATGATTCTCACCTCTAACCCCCAAGAAAGACGGAAAGTATCCATCCATGTGATTGAACCAAATTTTTCATTTCAACAAATAAAAAACAAAAAAGTTTATGAATGCTGCAATATTGGTTTATGATTTATTTTTTTAAAATTTTTATGGGAAAATAAAAAAGTAACTAATTTTTTTTTTTTAACATTTTTTCTATATTTCCCGTGAAAGTGGTATCAAGAAATTCCTTAAATGATTTATTAACAAATGATTTATTAACAAATGCTTTAAGAACACCCGTTAACCAGATCCAATAAAAAAACTATGAGACCTGGCTGCTATTCCTTGAATACTCAACAAGGAAAGATAAAAAATAAAAATAAAATAAATGAAAAGCATATAGTATTAGCCACTCATATAAAAATAATATATATATATATATATATATTGTAAAGTTATTATTTACAACTATGTTTTTGTTGGCTTTTATTCCATGCCAAATTTGATTGTAATTATTTTCAATCTTTATATCCTGTATTTATTGTGGGATTTGATTTTAAGGGTTGTGTGATAGAGAAAGAGTGTGAAGACTCAAGCATTTGAAGACTAAAGATTTCTCGCGGGTATGTCGCGACTTAGCTTCCTGCGAAGTGACACATATGCCTTGCACATGCTGGAACGAGAAGAGTCAGGTTAGGTGGAGACAGCTGTGTCTCGCGAGTATCTCGCGGGTAAGGCCTTCCCGCGAGACACCCGCGAGGCATTCTGTTCTACCAGCCTGTCCAGTCTGATACACACTTTCTGTGCCTACACTATTTATACCCACATTACCCACATATGTTGGAGAGGTTATTCAGAGAGAAAAACCCTAGAGAGGTTTTCAAAAACCCACACACCCATCTTTTGAGAGAGAGCTACTCATCCTTAGTGAGAAATCATTGTAGTCTCTTCTCCATCTCTCTCCCATTATCATACCTTGAAAGGAGATTTGTACCCAAACACAACCGACACCTATTCAGAGTGTAGAGAGTGTTTTGGAGCTGTTGGAAAGTATTGGAAGAAGCCAAGGATGGCAAATGCAACATGGAGCTTGTTGCGGGATCCGAAGAACTAAGACAAGACACGGTTCCGAGAAGCCTTGTTGGAGTAGGAGCTTGGAGGATTTAAGTACATTGGGTAGATTAAGCTTGGAGGGTCTCTTGCTAACCCATATATCCCAACTGATTGTCTAGTGGATCGATTTCCGCTTGGAGGGCGGCGGAAAGGTTTTTCGCCAAGTTCTTCGGTTTCCTCTTCGATAACACATCTCAGTGTTATCTGTGTTTGCATCCTTCTTCCCTACTTTTGTTCATTTCATTTTTACTGTTGTGTTGCTTTAAATATGGATTAGAGTAGCTTCTTGTTTATTCGCTCGCATTTACACTATTCCGCACTTAGTATTAAGTTAGTGTAAAATCTATCGAGCCGTAATTTTATTTAGGGGGTCTAAACAGCTCTTATGTTTTTTAACACATTTTCGAGCTTTCATATATATATATATATATATATATATCAAGAAAATTGCACTCAACTCCCCTAGCTTGGAATATTACTTTTACCTCCTCTAAAATGCAAATTACTTACACTGACCTCTCATGTATAATTGAAAAAATGCTTTAAAAAATTGCCCAAAAATAGATTTTAATAAATACTTTATTTCCTATAAAAGGAGGTGTGGATGTTAGTTTAATTGGATGTAAAAGAGAAAATTCAAAAAAATTTAAAACTTCTTTTTAGTCATTTAGAGGAGGTTAGTGCAAATGGTTTGCAGTTTAAGAAAGATAAGTGTCTTGTTCCATACTAGAGGGAAGGTAAGTGTAATGGATTAGACTAGCAGTCAGTAGTTTGGAATAAGACTTCACCTTCTCTAAAATGCAAATTATTTACACCAACCTCTCATGTATAATTGAAAAAATGCTTTAAAAAATCCCCAAAAAAATATTTTAATAAATACCGAATTTCTTATTAAAGGAGGTGTGGATGATAGTTTAATTGGATGGTAACAGAGAAAATTCAAAAAAATTTAAAACTGAGGAAGTCAGCGTAAGAGCGCTGGGTCCACAAAGACTGAGAAAATTGACTCAATAACACATTTCATTTTCATTAAGAGTTTCGCTGTAAAATTCAGGCCTAACCATTAATTGCGAAGCAATGATTCCAATATGTAAGGTCTCTGAGCGATCTTATAAAGGATAGCATAATAAAGCATCAATACTAATTTGATTGATCTATAATTCGATGAATTTGTTCATTGAACAAAAAATTTAAGAAAGATGAGTTGCTTATTCCATACTAGAAGGAAGGTAAGTGTAATGGATTAGACTAAGCATATTAAATTTGTGAGTTGTTTTAAGCAGTCTATTTTTTTTTACAGTTTAATATTACTAAACCATGTTAGATTTTTGTAAATATAAAAAATAAAACTAATAATGCACAATCACACTTTTATTAAAATTCTATAAAATCAATATAATCAACAATTAAACGTCATATAGTTAGAAAATTAAAACTCAAACTTGTCATACAAATTAAAAGTTAAAACCAAAACTTAAAGATGTTGTGAGAGACACTGATAATAGCTTAATTTTGCATATTTATATCATTATTAGAAAGCATTATTATACTTATTTTAAGTTAATTCATGCATTTTATATTTGGTTTTGGAACAATGTTGAATAATTAATTTTGTACTTAATTAAATTTTAATGCATGAATTTGTCTTTTGTAGGATAATGGAATTAAATAAGTGGATTTATGCAAAGAAGAAAGCTAATGGACTTTACTTTTATAAGGGCCATGATGAAGTTAATGAAGATCAATCCAATTAAATTCGAGTCCAATTGGAGTAAGGAATCAAAGGAAATTTGCACCAAATCTAAGTCTAATTCGAATTAGGATTCCAGACCACGCACCAGTTAGTATTTTGGGCAAAACTTTCGGCTCAGATGTCTAATCGAGATGATTCAAGTTGGGCTGGAAGGTAACTTAAAGGGCCACAACTTTGTAGTTACCACAAGTCTGAATTTTGATGTTAAATGGGCTGAAAATGTCGGTTAAATGAAAACCGAAAACCTAGGATTTTCCTCAAATTGGAATTCAATTTGTAATAGGATTCATTAACCTATTTAACGATTCTTTAGGGAAAAATTCAAAGGGGAGCTGCTGTAAAACATAATTTAGGTTTTCTTAAAGTTTCTTTGTAGTTTTTAGAGTTTTATTTGTCTTATAGCTTGCTAGAGGCTTTGCTAAGGTAAGGAGTGAAACCCAATCATTTATTAGTATATTCTTAACAATTATTTTATGGTTTTAATGCTTATGTTATTATGTTTTTAATTGATTCACTCGTCTAGAAAAGTGTTTAATTCTATATAGTTCTTTGATTTATCGTAAACTCCGGGCATATTAAATGCTTTGTGTTCCCTGCGAATTAATTCATTAGTTTTGTTTTGGTTAAAATCAATCAATTTCATGAAACTACCTTAGGCAATTAATTCTTAAGTTCTTATTATAAAATCATCCGACTAAGATCATCCTTTGTATGAATTTTAGTTGTGTTATAAACTAAATATTGTTAAGACTACCAATAGATGTGTTGCGTGGATCCCTAAACCTTAGTGCCTTAATATATTGTTATTTTCTCTCAATTTAAATTACATTTACAAAACCATCAAAATCTCTTCAATTAAACTTTATTATTTTAGTTTTATTCTCTTGTAATTTGCTAATCAATTTTTTTTTCTTGTAGATTCGACCATGGACTTACCGAGATTATTACTTCACGACAACCCTGCAATTGGGAGTATTATTTAAGTCACAGCAGACACCACTAAAGTATCAAAAATTTTACCAGTTAAGCTAACTAAAACCTATTATGTTTTATTTCTTTTGCTTATGTAATTTTGCGCAATAATTGATTGTGAATGGAAAATTGTTATTAGTATGAATCTTGAATATACTATTTCCTATTGCACAATATGACTTTAAAAATTTTAAAATAAATGAAAAGACAAAAGTTTTGGGGGTTTACTTATTTCCAATTGATTGTTCTAAGCATGTGAAATTTGGAAGTTGATTTGAGTAATCAATAATTGTGGGATGTTTAAATGAGAAAGCAGGGACAAAGTTCCCATATTAATTATTGGCATCCTTACCCATGTTCGAGTTGCAGGAATGGAGATTGCCTAAGTACACAGTTTCTTTGAAGTTTGTGATTTCACTCCATTTTCTATGCAAAAATTTTTTTGTTTGTGGCTAAATATATGAAAAATTTTATTAGAGAAGACAAAAGAGAACAGCCTTTGGATCCTTCCATTGCCATTTGCCAATTGCCTTTCAAGGATAAGCAATAATTGCTGCAAAAGGGTTCATTACTGAGCATTCTTCAAATTGAATTGAGACATAAGGGGTCCCATCCCAAGCAACTTCATAATAAGGTTCTTCTTTTTCTTTTCTTTTTCTTTTTCAAGTGTTCTTCAACAATGAAGCATAATATTAAGTGCATTTCAAGCCTACGCAATCCAGTGACTTAGACCACTTTCAAAATGGAGCAATTAAGCCTCATGACATCTTGAGGTGGTTTTACCTTTAGCACCGGATTGCTCTCGAAGAAATTTGCTGGCCTCAGCTCAAAACCACTGCTCAACGTAGGCATCAATGGAAAATCTTCTTGGTAAGGTGCATGATGAAACCCCAACGTGTACCATACCACAATGTCCTTATTTTCTATCTCCCTATTCCTGCATTGACAATATATTACAATAAGGATTATTAGGATAAATAGAGGATGATTAACCCATAAAAACCTACCATCAATATGATTAGTTGGCTATAGTTTCCAATTAACTCAAATGGTCATAATAAGATATTTGAATTTGAATCTTGCTTACACCAAAAATTAATTAGCATCTTGACCTGATGATAAAAAAAAAAAATCACCACGGAACGGATACTACAAATTCAAATCTTATTGTGTATATATATATATATATATATATGTATATATAAATGATCAGTGGTATGATCACGATTATAACTTATCGAAGGGTACCTTTGGCTCCACGTGGCCAAAGTGTCATCCCCTCGGCTTTGATCAACATAGAGTCCCCCAGCCCATTTTTCTGACTTATTATACGGAGTGACCCACACATTGTACTTAGTGAAGGCTGCTCTGGTTTGGGAGTAATCATCGTCTGAAAGAAGTGAACCTGCCCCTGATTTGGGGATCAGACGATAGCCAACATGATTGCCCATCTTAGTCATCTTGTTCGGATTCACAACTAGTAACTCAGTTGCCTTTGAGCCGAGTTTTATTTTTGCATCTGATTCAGTTTTAGCTGTCTCACTAACAACCCTCCAATAACCCTTCCTAGGTGAGCCGTGGTCAGGAACTCGGGTTGTTTTCAAATTGGACTTGACAAAAGAATTGGAATCACCATCCACATCAAGATCAAGGTGGTAAATTAAGAAGTGATCATGGTTTACACCTATGGTATTTTGTGCTAATAGTGTACCATAGACTTCCTCCTCTATTTGGTCTGTGTGAGTGTACTTTGATCCCCTCACTTCTAGCAAACCAGTTAGCCCAACCTGTAATAAAAGAGTATTGATTTTTAACAATGGAGTTTTAACCCTAAGATGTTACAAATTTCACAATCGAAGTAAGAAATTCTAGTTAATACAATAAGACCATCATTGAATCATTGGTATTACTTTCATTATACATTAATCCACATTCACCAAAAAAAAAATCCACATTTACCACCTTAGTAATTGTGAAATTTGTTATAGTATTAGACTTTATGAACAAAGAATTAGGCTGCGTTTGTTTCACCTAAAAAGCATTTCAAGAAATCATTTTACAGCCTACCGTGTGTTTGGTTGTGCATAGAAAATTTGGTTAAACGAAAAATAATTTCCGTTGACCGTAAAACTCTCCCACTTCAGCCGTAAAATCAATTACGCTCTCATTTTACTTTCAAATGATTTCCAGGACTCAGACAGAGAGAGAAAGAGGGAGAGAAGAAAGAGCACAGACAGACCCACGCACTAACGAGAGAGAGACGCAGCTCCACCCCACACTCCAAAGAGCAGCGCCGCCATAACTGATCCACTCAACCTCACCTCCGCGCACTTTGAGCTCTGCATGTACCCGATCCACCAAGGCAAAACTCTCCCTCACGCCGGCGAAGCCCATCCCATCTCCAACATCTCCGATCCGTCGCTCCCACGTCGCCGGCGAGATCGCACCCCAGCACCAATCCACCCTCTACAATACCCGATCCACATGCCTCACCTCTCTCAAACCCACACTTCTCTCAAACTCAATCTCACCTCCGAGATCACGTCGCCGAGATCGCACCCCAGCACCGCCGAATCGCGCCGCCGAAATCGTCGTCCATGACCCACCCATGACCGATCTCTCTCTTTCTCAATCTACCTGTCCCTTTCCCTCAATTTTTGATCACTCTCTCTGTCTCCCTCTCTCAGTTTGACCGAATAGTTTGAGTTTAAGGAATGGCTTTGTTTTGATTTTTGTTTTTTTAAGTTTATATATTGAAATTTTAATTTGTTTGGAAGTTGAGAAAGTAGTTTAGAAAATGTGAGAAAATAGCATTTTTAAAATGCAAATAATGAAAATATTTTTTAAAACAATTTTTATAATACAGCCAAATACTTAAAAATATTTTTCTTTTTTGAAAATATTTTCATTTGAAAATATTTTATACTCAAAAAATATTTTACATTCAACCAAACACGCCCTTAATTACCTCTAATTTATAGGTGTGGTTCTTTGTTGGAAGAGTGCAAATTCCCTTCAACAATGCATTTTGGCTAGAGACTTTGTTAGATGATTGAATAGCAAATTCTATTTCTAACTAAATATTCAACTGTGTTGTTTTATAAGCATGTGACTTTGGATATAATAAAATGATGGAAAAAATATATGTTTCTAGTGTCGATTAATTTGTTGAGAATGAATCTAAAATTCTGGAATTAAGCTTAATTATTGTTATATTGTACAAATATAAAGGGCCTCATATATTTCAATACAATATCACTTGTACATGTGACCATCATTGAATCATTGATATTACTTTTATTATACATTAATCCACAAAGAATTATATGACCTTAGTAATTGTGAAATTTGTTATAGTATTAGACTTAATAAAAAAAGAATTGATGACTTCTAATTTATAAGGTGTGGTTCTCTGTTGGAAGAGTGTAAATTCCCTTCAACAATGCATTTTGGCTAGAGACTTTGTTAGATGATTGAATAGCAAATTCTATTTCAAACTAAATATTCGAGTATGTTGTATTATAAGCCTATGCCTTTGGATATAATAAAATGACGGAAAAATATATATGTTACTAGTGTCGATTAATCTGTTGAGAATGAATCTAAAATTTTGGGATTAAGCTTAATTATTATTATATTGTAAAGATATAAAGGACCTTATATATTTCAATACAATATCACTTATACATGGGACTATCATTGATATTATTTTTATTATACATTAATTCACAAAGAATTATACAACCTTAGTAATTGTGAAATTTGTTATAGTATTAGACTTAATAAACAAAGAATTAATGACCTCTAATTCATAAGGTGTGGTTCTCTGTTGGAAGAGTGTAAATTCCCTTCAACAATGCATTTTGGCTAGAGACTTTGTTAAATGATTGAATTGCAAAATCTATTTAAAATTAAATATTCGAGTGTGTTGGATTATAAGCATGTGACTTTGGATATAATAAAATGATGGAAAAAATATATATATTACTAGTGTCGACTAATTTGTTGAGAATAAATCTAAAATTTTGGGATTAAGCTTAATTATTGTTATATTGTAAAGATATAACGGACCTTATACAGTTCAATAACACTAATTGGGTTTTTCATGAAAGCGAACTTAATTGAATCAAGGGAATAAAAATGATGATTTACCGTAGCAATAATTGAGCCACTTTGCTTGAATTCCCAATCTATTATGTAGTCATAGTTGCCCACAGTTGACACCATCCTGACCACTAAGCTCACCTCTGGCCTAACCTCCCTTACCTGGAATCCATTTAGCCAAGCATGAGGTTTAAAATTTCTACTTTGATTACACAACAAAGAACCTTAAAACAAAAAAATAAAAAATTGAAAAAACTGTATTTAGAAAATATGTATATATATATATATATATATATATATATAATGTACTTTTTAAAAAGTGCGGTTTCGAAACGGGTACTTGTCATCAACCCAATCTCATTATCATATAAAGTATAAACCACTAGAAATATAATCGGCAAACCTTTAAAACCTATTAAAGTTTTACTTTTTTTTGCTTTGAGAAACAAACAAAGCCACATGAGAGAGAGAGAGAGAGAGAGAGAGAGAGAGAGAGAGAGAATGAGATTCTAATACAAAATTTTTTACTTACTATTGTTCTTGGAATAGCAGTCTCTGTGTGACGCCACATTATATCTCCAGCATGTCGTTCAAATATGCAAAAAATTTGTGACATCTTTACTGGTTTTCCATTTTGGCCAACAACATAGGCATCCATGAACACTGCATTTTCTGGGCAATCTCTCATTGGTTCGAGTGATACTGCACACAGACCGAACCCATATTCACCAGCATCAAAAAATGTCCTAAAGTACCATTCTTCATCTAGATCCATATATGGCACGAAGAGCTCTGACACAAACCCTTTATACAACACAGGTCGAAATTTTTGCTTCTCCAAGTCGTAAATTGATGCCAAAGAAATTATTGGACCTGCTCGCATGTCAAAACTTAAGTGAAAATCCCAGTTCGCCCACCTAATTTAAGAATGAAAAATGTGAATTATTTGGTCATAAAAACTACATTAATTTAAGTTATGGCTACAACGTAATGCACGTTATAAATTGATAGTATCTTATAGGGAAAAACAATAGCAACTGTATAAAATGTCTGATATATTTTTGGTAAAGTTTAATTGGTCCTTTAACTATTAGTTATATCAATTTGATCCATCAACTATTACTTGTATCAGTTTAGTCCTTTAAATTTCAAAATAAAGTCAAATTCATTGGATTTCCTCTCCAATTAAATTTTAAATTTAACGAAATTAGCTAATATGTCAAATGGAGCACACATTAATTATAAGTTTATAATGGAAGTGTAAAGATTTTAAAATCAAATCAATTTCAATTATTAATTAAGCTAAAATTAATTTAAACAAAGAGGAAATCATGAATTACATTGAACTTTGAAGGATAATTTAATTGACATAATTAATTAATAATTTAATATGCATTTTTCTTTCATTCCCACCGTACAAAATATTCATCTTCAGTTAATTATAAGTCTACATATCCATTTTAGATGTCTTTAAAATTTGTCCTCATTTAAAAATACATTAACAAATTCATTTTCTTCATGTTTTCGTGTAAGTTTACAAAATCTTTTCTTTTATATAAATAGATAGTAGGATGTGGAGTTCGTACCACAAATATAAATCGTCACAAAAGATGTCATTATTACTCATTATCACTTAGCAAGCTATCATTTGAAACCCAAACATCTAAAATACTTACCAAAGAATTCAGATCTTCTAGATTTCTTAGAGTACTTTACTAGTAGATTTCTTTAAATCCTACCCACTATTTAATGATTTAATGATCAAGATTTTGCCAAGTTAACATTCTACTAACAATATTTTTAAAATAATAAAATAATGTTGTAAACAAAAAAATTAAAATTATTGTTGGTGGAATGCTGACATAGTAGTATCTAGATCATTAAATCATTAAAGAATTGTTAAGATGGAACTCTATTTGGTAGAGTACCCTAAAAAGTCTAGAGGATTTGAATCCCAAACAGCTTTATTACATCTTTACAAGTTTAGAGCATTAAATAGGAGTTAATATTACTCCAACGACTATTACAATGTAATTAATATTTATGTTATTAAAAATAAATTTTGGTTCACTTTTCAACTTAAAACACAAACTAGTGAGTTTCTTAAAGTTCTGTTTTTGGAAAATGTTAAGCTACAACTTCTTCCTTTTTATGTCAATTTATTAAGATTGTAATTAAGTTGGTAAATTATGATTGGTGAAGTGTCATTTCACATTAACCTATCAAAACTCAATTTTTATATTATACATCACTACCAGATGTCACATTAACCTATCATAAGTCATAACTCTACTTTTATATTATGCATTAATTACAAGATGTCACTTCAACAACTGTGAAATAAATTATATAAAAAAAATATGGGTCAGTAAATTTATTCTTATCGTTAATGTTTAGGGGATAATCTTCTTATCTCACGTGTTAATTACATTTAAGTCATTAAAGGTGTTGGGGTTATCACTATTAGCCGGCCACTACAACGCACATTTCCAATTACAAAAGTAACACCTTTGCCAACAACCAGAGATCAACATCTTAAAAGGGAAAACATAAAGTAAGACATTTGTATGCGAACCTAATCCATGTAGCCCCAAAAATTTTGTGGTTCATCGCCCAAATCCTTTCTTTTATATATATATATATATATATATATATATATATATATATATATATACTATTTAGCGAAAAATTCAAAAACCAAAAACAAACAACCTTATAATAATTTCATTATTGTAATAACTTATTATACTTCATACTCGCGTGTCATTTTGGAATCCATACTTTCATTATTGCACCGAACAAAATATGATCTCTCATAATTTCCGAATAATTAGTACAATAATATAAGTCTACAATAAGCTAGCTAGTCACTAAAGATAAAAATAAAAAAAATAAAAAAATCACAACTTTCAGCTATAAGATGTTATCAACAAGTAAATTGTGATTTAAGAAGTAGACCAAATGAGAACCAATTATTAAAACTTTTTATCTCAATTAAGTGTGGGGCTTGAAGTGAAATTTAACAAGATAAGAGTAGGTTTTTTTCATGCCTTCCTTATTATAGATTATAGGACCCTCATTAACTAAATTTCTCAACTGAGGATGAAGCATTGTTATCGCAAAGTCAACAAATTAATGTGCAAATACTCTAAGTAAAGATGGAAGCCAATTCAAATCAGGAACTTTTGTTATTGGATAATCCACCTATAAACTTTTTTGTTTTATTGTTTTATGACACTGCTGGCATGTATTATGAGAGACCCCCGGTCTCTCCTTATGTTGACTCTATTTAGTTTTCTTTAATGAGTAGGTGTTTTTCAGACTTTCCTCGTGTGTGTATTATTATTTTCAGCTATAACATATAGAACTCATAAACGTTCTTACCTAACTTTGTGGCCATCTATCTTGAAGCTTGGTCCGTCCGGTTGCACAACAGTGATCTTCTTCAACGGCGGCAAAAATGGTGGTTTTTGCTCCGATTCTCTATAGTCCGTCCCCTCTGCTTTCGGCATCGGAACCGTTAATCTATCCCAAAACCCAATGATCTTCATCTCTTCAAGATCAACTGTCGCCGTTACTCCCTCCAACGGCCTCATGTACATATTAACAGTTCCATCTAAGTAAAAACACATAACCTTCACAACCCTCTTGTTGTTCCTAGTCTCTCCGTACCATCCCACAGTGAAACTACCACAGACAACCTCGTTGATCTTCAAGCCTCTCTTGCTAACTGAAGCAACGAAGGGAGCGTAGGCTAAGGTCAAAGCGTTTGCGGCTATTTGTTCATCGAAAGTGAGTAAAGGGAAGCCATGGCCTTTGTAAATTTGGTTGGAAATGATGGAGGGGTTGGACAAATCTACGATAAGTTCGTGGGTTTGATGGTTTATACGGGCTATGATAAAGGCTCTGCGTTGTGGGATTTTTGTGGTGGAGTGGCTGCTGAGCCATGAGAGGAGGGTTGGTTTATCTGGGTCGTCTAGGCCTACGTATTGGAAGGTTAAGTTGTTGTTGGAGTTGGGATAGGCGTGTGTGAGAATGGTTTGGACTAAGTTGAGCTCTGAGGGAGTTAAGGGGTCTAGAGGGTGTTGTTGCTGTTGTTGGGTTGGTCGGAGAATGGAGAAAATGATAAGGAGAAAGAAGAACATCAATATCTGGATGTTGAAAATTGAAGCCATGGAATTACGGCCTATGAGTGGTTAGTAAGAGGGCTTTTGTGTCTGCTTCTATTGGGCGAAAACAAAGGTCTGGCTGTTATCTATATATTAATTAAAAGAGTTCCTACTCTCTCTCTTTTTTTTTTCTTTTTTTTTTCTTTTTTTTTTTTTTTGTCTAGTGTCCGTTTGGGAACAGCTTATCTAGTTTTTTTGCTGAAAATGTACTAAAATATACATATACCTAGAAAAATTTTGAAATGTGAGAAAATGAAAGAAAAAGTAAGATTTTAAAAAGTTGTACATAAAACCTAAAAGCTAAAAGCTAAAATCTAAAAGCTGAAACTAATGCCAAACATGCTCCTATATATATATATATATATATATATATATATATATATATATATATATATAAGTTTTACTTTCTTAATTTCCTCAATTTTATTATGCTATTAATTCATTTAATCATCTATGAGTATCATTTAAATAAGTTACATAACACATTGAATAAATCATAGTAGATAGTTTTATCAATCACCACTTATTTGGTAGGAGGAATTTTCCTCCAGACTGATTTAAAAATAAACTCTTTTTCATACTACTAATATTTAACCTAAATTCATCAGTAAAAATTAATTCAATAATTTTATCAATTTGACAAATTAAACGTCATTCCTTCTAGCCAGTCATTTCAAAACTCGAACTTTCATTATTGTACTACAAAACAAAACCCTCTTATCATCTTAAAGTGTTTAATGATTTCGTAACATTGAGCACAATAATTAAAAGTGTGGGGTTTGAACAATTAAAATTTTGAAGTCGACATGACATATAGTAAAATAGAACTCATAAACGTTCTTGCCTGACTCTGTGTCCATCTATCTTGAAGCTTGGTCCGTCTGGTTGCTCAACAGTGATCTTCTTCAAAGGTGGCAAAAATGGTGGTTTCTACTCCGATTCTCTATAGTCTGTCCCCTCAGCTTTCGCATCGGAACAGTTATTCTATCTCCCAAAACCCAATGATCTTCATCTCTTCAAGATCAACTGTCACTGTTACCCCCTCCAACGACCTCATGCAGGGGCGGAGCCACATAGTGGCTTGGGGGTGCTGTGGCCCCTGAAAAAAAAAAAAAAAATTCCCATTAGCCTATGAAGAAAAAATAAATTACCCCCCCAACATTAGACAGCCGGCCCCCCCTACCCATTTCTCACATATTCTCCCAACCCACTCCCAGCCTAAGAACACCCTCAATCAAAAATTAGGAAAAAAAAAAATTTACCTGTTCTACTTTCAAGCAAAATTATAAAAAATAAAAAATAAAAAAGCCCAAAAAAATTTGAACTAAAATCTGAAAAAAAAAATATATATATATATATATATATATGTAACAGAGGCAAGCCCACGGCAAGGCCCAATAGATTACAGAGGTCAGTGATGGACCTACATAGGGGCTTGCCCCCGCCCCCACACCAAAAAAAAAAAAAAAAAAAAAGCTAGGATATTAAATTTCAGTCCTAATGTCCCCCCCCCCCCCCCCCCAAAATAAATAAACTGGTATACGAATCAATCTGGAAAAAAAAAAAAAAAAAAAATCACCGACTAAAGAGACATGTGAGTCGTTTAGAAGTATAGACATTTTGTTGTTAGTAAGCAAGTTTTATCCGAAAGACTTCACAAATCAAGAAATGACACTTTTAGAGACAGAAGTTGATCATTATAAGCACAATGTAGTACGGCATCCAGACTTCAAGAAGCTATCAAGTATTTCTGAATTGTGCCAATGGTTGGTAAAAACCCGGAAATCATTATTTTACCCATATATTTATAGATTGATTACACTTGTGCTTACTCTTCCAGTTTCTACTGCAAATACAAAGCGAGCATTTTCAATCATGAATATTATCAAGAATAGGCTTTGCAACAAGATGGAAGATGATTTTCTAATGGACTCTATGATTTTGTACATTGAGAAGGAGATTGCTGCAAAATTTGGTACAAAATCAATCATAGACGACTTTTGAGACTTAAAAGAGCGTCGAGTTCCATTTTGATAAATGTGTTGAAATGTAAAAAAAAAACACTTATTTTGTATGTTATACTTTGTCGATATTTTTATAATATCAAATGTTTAAGAAACACTTATTTTATATGTAAATGTTAGTTTTTATTTTCATAAAAAAAAAAAAAAAATTCTTTTAAGCTTTGGCCCCCCCCCCCCCCCCCAGGTTCAAATCCTTTCGCCCCTGACAGAGGTAGCTCACTCACAGCAAGCCCACGGATTCTCAACCCAAAAAAAAAACTGATACAGAAAATCAGAAATCAAACCCATCAAGCCATCACGTCGCTGGCAGAGAAATCCAATCCCCAATACAGCAATACTGTCTATACAGACAGAGATGTTTATCAAAAAAAAAAAAAAAAAAACCCAATACAAAGCAAACCAAAACCGCCCCTGCCAGCAAACCAAACCCACGGACCACAGTCACGTCGCCATCATCGTCGCTGCAGCAACTTACTCCTCGTCGCCATCGCCCCTCATCACAGATCGGAGATCGTAGATCCGATATTGGAGATCGCAGATCGGAGCTCTGCCTCTACTTCGGTGCTCGATGCTCGGTGCTCTGCTCCCTCCGGCCCTCCCTCAAGGTATTTCTCTCTTTTTCTCTCTAACTCTCTCTCTCTTTATCTCACTAAAATGAAATTTTTGTAGATCGCCATCTCTGCTCACTCCGGTGCTCCCTCCGATCTGGCCCTCCCTCAAGGTTTTTCTCTCTGGCTCTCTCTTAGTCTCTCTCTCTTTATCTCACTCTCAAATGAAAAAATGAGATGAAATTTATGAACGGCTCTCTAACTCTCTTTATTCTTTAATAGCCTATCTCACTAAGTCAGCCAATCAGAGATGAGAGACCCACAGTGGGTCTCTCATCTCTGATTGGCTGGCTTTCCTGTTTTTGTCTTTTTGAATTTGGCTTTATGCCTTTATCTTATCTGTTTGGGTTGGTCAGTGTGTTGGTGTTGACTTTATCTTATCCGTTTAGGTTGGTCAATGTGTTGGTGTTGGTGGGAATCGAATATTGATTGTCATTTAGTGTAATATGTGTTGTGATTTGTGATTGGCATTGTGAAATTTTCTGATTGCAGCTAGCTATTGTGATTGGGGCACATGTTATGCTTGTTTGTTGTCTGTTGAGTGGGGACCGTGAGGTGGGGAGAGAGTAGATGGGCTCATGGGCTCATGGGCTCATGGGGCCGAGTAAACAATAATTAAAGCAATGTAATGTGCAGCACATTACACTACTTTAATTATTGTGCTGCACATAGAATGTATAATGTTCGGCTCTTTTAGTGTAATATGTACAAAGGGCTAAACAATATAACAAATTAAAACAGTATAATTAATGACAAATAAATTAAAACAATATAGTTTATTGTTACGCTAAACAACAATAATTAAAGCTATATAATTAAATTAACCAATACATTATAAAAGACAAATTAATTAAATTATTTTTGTTTTCATTTGAGGGGTTATTATTAATTAAAGTTGTATTAAAATGGGTTGACTGTTTAAATTATAGTGAAAATTTTGTTTTTTCCTTGAGTATAAATAACATTCATATAACTAAGTAAAAATTTCTAATTAAAATTTTATTTTTTAAAATTCTTTTCAGGTTAATTTTTGAGTCATATTCTCAATGCTAAAAGAATCATGAGCAAACGAAAAACAATTTATGCATTCTTTAAGAAAAAAGATGTTAGCAATTCAGAAATTAGGACACCTGTAGCTGTAGAAACAAATGTTAATACTTCAATGCCTGATGAACACCCCTCCAAATGTCCAAAACTTCAATTTGAAGAGATAAATCGCGATCCAGGATCAAGTAAACAAATATGTGAATTCTCTATTAACAAACAAGATGAAATCCGACGAGCTTATCTCAAAGAAGGCCCATATCAACCTAAAAATATAGACTATCCATACAATGGTGATACTCATCATCGTCGATTTCAACCTTCATGGTTTGACTCACATAAGGATTGGTTGGAATACTCACCTTCAATGGATGCGATATATTGTCTACCTTGCTACCTTTTTCGTAAGAAACCAATAGGTCGTCCCGAATCAGATGCATTCATTTCAACAGGTTTTAATAATTGGAAAAATGTGAAAGATGGAATAAATTGTCCTTTAATTCGTCATGTAGGGAAAGAACCAAACTCCCCACATAAAATTGCTGTGAAATATTGCAAGGATTTAAAGAATTATTCACGACATATTGACAAGCAAATTGAGAAACAAACGTCAAAAGAATTAGAGAATAATCGGTTGCAGCTCAAAACCTTAATAGAGTGTGCTCAATGGCTAGCATTCCAAGCTTGTGCTTTTAGAGGTCATGATGAAAGCCTTAATTCAAAAAATAGAGGTAATTTTATTGAATTGATAAAATTCACATCAACTTTCACTGACAAAGTAGCTAGTGTTGTCTTGGAAAATGCTCTAGGAAATGCTAAATATACATCACCCACAATTCAAAAGGAGATTTTGCATATTCTTGCTAATAATGTGCGAAATGCTATTCATGAAGAAATTGGAGATGCAAAATTTTGCATTCTTGTTGATGAAGCCCAGGATGAGTCGAAGAAAGAGCAAATGGCCATCATTTTGAGGTTTGTTGATAAAGAAGGTTTCATTAAAGAGCGTTTCTTTCATGTTGTGCATGTTAGAGACACTACTGCATTGACTTTAAAGAATGAGATATGTGCTGTCCTTTCTCATTACAACCTCCACATTGAAAATATTCGAGGTCAAGGATATAATGGGGGTAGTAATATGCATGGTGAATGGAATGGATTACAAGCTCTTTTTCTTAAAGATTGCCCATATGCTTATTATGTACATTGTATGGCTCATAGGTTGCAATTAGCTCTAGTTACAGCATCTAGAGAAGGAAAAGATGTTCATCAGTTCTTTGATCATTTGGTTAATATTATCAATATTGTTGTTGGTTCTAGTAAGCGTAATGATGAATTGCAACATGCTCAGGCAAAACAAGTTGAGAATATGATTGCTTCTAATGAAATTGAGACTGGAGGAGGTGCAAACCAGATTGGTACTTTGCAACGAGCTGGAGATACTAGGTGGGGATCTCATTTTCAATCTATTTGTAGTTTGATTAAAATGTTTGATGCTGCTTGCAAAGTTATCAACACTATCTCTGAGGAATGGGCTAACTATAAACAACGCGGTGATGTCGAGGGAGCTTATCAGGTATTAACATCATTTGAATTTATTTTAATCTTGCATTTGATGAAAGAGATAACGGGAATTACTAATGTTCTTTGTCAAGCTTTGCAACAACATTCTCAAGACCTTTTAAATGCCATGCATTTAGTTTCAACTACAAAATCACTTATTCAAAAGTTGAGAGATGATGGATGGGAGCCTTTACTTACTAGTGTTATATCATTTTGTGAGCAACATGAAATTGATATTCTTGATATGAATGCTCGTTGCACCAAAGGTCGAGGTAGATATCGTCGTCAAGATAAAGATTCAACAATGGAACATCATTTTAGAATTGGGATATTTACAGTTGCAATAGACTTTCAATTGCAAGAATTAAAAAGTAGATTTTGTGAGCTAACAACGGAACTTGTCATTCTTAGTTCAGCTTTAAATCCCAAGGATGCTTTTAGATTATTCAAAATTGTTCACATATGCAATTTGGTTAAGAAATATTATCCTCAAGATTTCACTGAACATGAGCAAGAACTTTTGGAGTCTCAATTGCAACATTATGAGCTTGATGTGATAAAACATCCAGATTTTCAGAATATAAGTACAATTTCTGAGCTATGTAGGGGATTAAAAATTTCAGGAAAGTCTAAAATCTATTTTTTGATTGATAGACTTATTCGTCTTGTGTTGACCCTTCCAGTTTCTACAGCAACTACAGAATGAGCTTTCTCAATTATGAAGTTGTTAAAAACAAGACTTCGCAATAGAATGGAGGATGAGTTTTTGGCAGATAATATGATAGTTTATACAGAGAAGGAAATTACATGGAATTTCACTATAGAGATGATAATGGATGAATTTTATTCCATGAAAAATCATCGTCAGGCATGATTTGATCCAGTTGATGACCCGACCTGACCTGAATAATGTTGCATGGTTTTTAATGGGAGATTTACTAAGGCTTAGTCCATGGAGCAGAGGCTTAGATTGACAAAAAAAATTTGGCCCGTTTTGTAGCCCATTGTGAATCCTATGCGCAGGATATAAAAGCTGTTTTTTTTTTTTTTTTTTTTTGTGATTAGGGTTTTGTTTTGTTGTTGTTTTTGAGAAAGAAAAACACTGTAGCTACACATTGTAATCTTCTTTGATAATTGCCGAACCACGTAAATACTGTCTTGTGCGTGTGATTGTTTTTCTTTTGGCGTTTTGTTTTCTCTATTTTTTTGTTTCTCACAGGTTTGGAATTTCGGTTGAATTCACAACATGTTCAAGTATATGATGATATATGAAAGTTGATAATTTTGTATCCAATAGACTTAAAAATTATATTTAGTATATCTCTGTTACAACCCGCCCCCCCCCCCCCCCCAAGTATTTAATCCTGGCTACACCCCTGGCCTCATGTACATATTAACAGTCCCATCTAAGTAAAAACACATAACCTTCACAACCCTCTTGTTGTTCCTAGTCTCTCCGTACTATCCCACAGTGAAACCACCATAGACAACCTCGTTGATCTTCAAGCCTCTCTTACTAACTGAAGCAACAAAGGGAGCGTAGGCTAAGGTCAGAGCATTTGCGGCTATTTGTTCCTCGAAGGTGAGTAAAGGGAAGCAGTGGCCTTCGTATATTTGGTTGGAAATGATGGAGTGGTTGGACAAGTCTACGACGAGTTCGTGGGTTTGATGGTTTATACGGGCTATGATAAAGGGGCTACGTTGTGGGATTTTTGTGGTGGAGTGGTTGTTGAGCCATGAGAGGAGGGTTGGTTTGTCTGGGTCGTCTAGGCCAACGTATTGAAAGGTTAGGTTGTAGTTGGAGTTGGGATAAGCGTGTGTGAGTATGGTTTCGACTAGGTTGAGCTCTAAGGGAGTTAAGGGGTCTAGAGGGTGTTGTTGTTGTTGTTGTTGTTGTTGTTGGGTTGGTCGGATTATGAAGAAAATGATAAAGAGAAAGAAGAATATTTGTATGTTGAAAATTGAAGCCATGGAGCTATGGCCTATGAGTAGTTAAGTTAGCAAGATGTGTCTACTTCTATACATTGGGAGTAATAAAGGTCTGGTTGTTGTCTATATATGGCAAAAGTCTTGTATAGTGTGGGGCTCACCTCTCATTGAGACGTAAGTTTTATGTGCTCAGCGCATGAGATACTGTCTCCGATATACGAGAAGAGTTCCTACTATTTAAGTCTCCGACTAAAAAAGATTTCATTTATGATTTATTTAGCCTATGATTAGAATCCTCTAAACTTGCTTAGGTTATAATATTTTTATATATTGAGAGTGTTTAAACATTAAACTCACTAAATTTAAAAGGGTTTTTAAACATAACATTTATGTTATTTAATTAAAGTGATCTCAAATTTAGATTTATATTACATTATATACAACAATACTATATAAAGTATAAATTTTTATTGTTTAAAATAATCCTCCACATATTAAGTCTTTGACTAAAAAAGATTTTATTTATTATATATTTGGCCTATGATTAGAATCCTTTAAACTTGCTTTGGTTCTCAGTGAAACATAAGTCTCATGTGCCAGTTGCATGAGATACGGTCTCCTATATATGAGAAGAGTTCCTACTCTTTAAATCTTTGACTAAAAAAGATATCATTTATGATATATTTGGCCTATGATTAGAATCCTTTAAACTTGCTTGGGTTATGATATATTTATATCTGAGAGTGTTTAAACATTAAACTCACTAAATTTAAAAGGGTTTTTAAACATAACATTTATGTTATTTAATTAAGAATGTCTCAAATTTAGAGACAAAAATAGGAATGAAAAAAAAAATCAATAGTTTATGGTTTTTTTAATTTTTAGACTTTTTTTAAGTTTAAAAATAGAAAGTAAAATATTTTCAATAATTAAAAAAAAAAAAAAAAAGACAAACTTTCCAATAGTTTAGAGATAAATAAAATAAAATTTTAAAAATTTAGAAATTAAAATTAAGTTTTTTGTAAAATTTAGAGACCAAAATAGTATTTTATCCTAAAATCTATTTATTCATTTGATTAAAATGAAAAAGGAAAAAATCAATGAAGCCCAATGCTTGGGCCCGATACTGCTAGACCTCCTCCCATATAGTTCACACCTTCGTCTTGGGCTGCGCAGGTCGTTAAACTTAAACCCATGCCCAGCCTTGTCTTACCCTTGTGGCAATATGTGATCTGGGCTTTGTGAACTCAGCTCGATTACAATGAAACCCTGTGTCAGCACATAGTTTCTTCGCCAGTCCACGTACGTCCGTAGTCGTGTGTTTTCTCTCGACGCTTCTCGCGAGCACCGAACAAACTGTGCAAACCCTGTGCGCACATTTATCCTCATAATCACAATGTGCCAGACGTGTCTTGAATCAATTGGTTCTCAACGCCTTTGAATTCAATCTTCTAATACTAGGAAGTGACAAAAATGCATGTAATATATGTGATCTGCGTCTGAGTGCTCACATTTTAAAGTTTCCACTACACAAAATAAAGAAAAGAAAAACTACCAAAATCTTCCACTCTCTCTCTCTCTCTCTAGGAAACTCTAGAACTTGAGCTTAAGAGTTGAAAGCACCTTTTGTATTGTTTATCAGCAAGCTAAAGCTGTGTCTTCTCAAAACAAAAGTGGTGCCCCAACTTCCAATCCATTTCTCTATCTGCTTTCGTGATCTTCTCTAAGCAGTAAGTCCCTTATTTCCCACATTTTGTTTTTTCACTGAGGGTCTGCACTGTATGGCTTTTTTTTTTTTTTATTAACACTGTTTTATTGACGTACTTTTACTTCATTAGATATCATTTTCTAGTCGCCCATGTTGCTATAGATTCATTGTTTTTTGGCTCTTTGGCATACTCAGTTTGATACCCAACAAGGATATACCATCGTTTTACGAAATGGGTCGGTTTGTTTTAGTGCAAAACTTTGTTGTGTGGTTGGGTTTTATGTCAACTTTTTAGGAACCAAAAGACCTTAAAGGTGTTTGTAGGGAGACCTGAAAGAACTGTCTTTTCCAAGTCTTTTTTTACATCGGAAGCTTTATACAATTGGAGGTTTTAATAGTGTAGAAGGATTGTGGCTTATGCTGAACTAGAAATTACCCTGAAGGCTAATTCATCTAACAATGTAAAAACAGCATCTTTATGTCCAAATATAAATAGTGATGCACATCATGTGCCTTTAGAATTCAGATTATAGCTCCACATTAGTAATTGAATTCATTCACATGGTTGTATTGACTAATGCAGCAAAGACGGTGTTAATTTTTTAAAGGACAATTAACTTCAACCATGTAATTAATTGGTCAATGCCACCACGTGATTCAATTTAGGAACAACAAGGTAGAACTCTGTAAAAAATTAGGAAGATGATGCATGTTGAGTGCACTGGTCTAATTTAAGGAAGACACAACCAATGGTCCAATGGTATAACCGTATGTACACATTCTCACTCTCTCTAGGGCCATCTATTGCATTTCATTTTTAAGGTTTTTAAGTTTTGAAAATTCTTGTTAATTGACATCACTGAAAAATTAACCGGTCTCTTGAGGAGTTGATCATCAATACTTTAATGGCACTTGGCTGATAGAGGACTCAACTTAGGGATTTTAGGCAACCAAATTGTTTTATAAAAGCATCACCACTGTTTACTGAATTTGAATTGAGTTTGTATGCATTTAGTTAAGATTAAGAAGGACTTGGTTGTTCCTCATTTCTTGATTTTAATTGAGATTGTTGTGGTGCCTTGAGAAATAAGATGGATGGTAAGTGGTTCCCTCTAAACTAAAGGCAAGAGTCAATAATTCAACTAGTATTGGTTGCATTAATAATCAAACTAAAGTTTTATGAGCCTTTGCTTCCAGAGAGCCATACTTCATTAGAGAATTCATAATCTTGGATTAGAAAGCCTGGCAGCTTCAATTTGTCCATTTGTTTTGTCCTCCTGTCTAAACAAATGTAAAGTCGACAAAGTTGTTTTTGTGAGTTGAAGTCATACATGATTCTTTTGTGCTTGTTACATCAGATGAATAATCTGATTTGTCTTGGTCTGGCATTTAGAGTCCTATATAACTATATCTACTAAGGTTGTTTCTTGTGCCCTGCTTTGTATTATATGTTGTAAATGGTTGTGAGCTACCTCTTGGATCATTCAATGTTAAGAAAATTCTTCATCCTTTTTTTAATTTTTCTAAATTTAGGAATGGCTGAACCAGCATACACTGTCGCATCTGATAGTGAAACCACAGGAGAGGAGAAATCATCTTCTGCTTTTCCAGAAATTGCAATTGGAATTGATGTTGGCACTTCAAAATGCAGTGTTGCAGTTTGGAATGGCTCCGAAGTGGAGCTCCTTAAAAATACTAGAAACCAAAAGATGATGCGATCATATGTTACCTTCAAAGATGATATCCCTTCAGGGGGAGTCAGCAATCAACTCTCCCATGAGCATGAAATGCTATCTGGCGCTGCAATCTTCAACATGAAACGCTTAATCGGCAGAGTTGACACTGATCCAGTTGTTCATTCAAGCAAAAGCCTTCCATTTTTGGTACAAACATTGGATATTGGCGTCCGCCCATTTATTGCAGCCTTGGTTAACAATGTCTGGAGATCCACTACACCTGAAGAAGTCCTGGCAATATTTCTAGTGGAGTTAAAAGCAATGGCTGAAGTTCAGTTAAAGCGGCCCATAAGAAATGTTGTTCTGACCATTCCAGTTTCATTTAGCCGCTTCCAGGTGACCCGGATTGAACGAGCTTGTGCCATGGCTGGCCTTCATGTCCTAAGACTGATGCCTGAACCAACAGCTGTGGCACTGTTGTATGCACAGCAGCAGCAACAGGCTGTACATGAGAATATAGGCGGTGCAAGCGAGAAGATTGCACTCATACTTAATATGGGTGCTGGCTACTGTGATGTAGCTGTTACTGCTACAGCTGGAGGAGTTTCACAGATAAAAGCCTTGGCAGGAAGTACCATAGGAGGAGAAGACATACTTCAGAATATGATGCATCATCTTTTGCCTGATTCAGAGATTCTCTTCTCAAATCATGGAATCAATGAGATCAAATCAATGGGATTGCTCCGAGTAGCAACTCAGGATGCAATCTACAAGCTCTCCTCCCAGACCAGTGTTCAAATCGATGTTGACTTAGGAAATGAGTTAAAAATTTGTAAGGTTGTGGATCGGGCAGAATTCGAGGAAGTCAACAGGAAGGTGTTTGAGAAGTGTGAGAGCCTTATAATCCAGTGCTTGCATGATGCCAAGGTAGAAACTAAGGATGTCGCTGACATAATTGCTGTAGGTGGATGTTCATACATTCCAAAGATGAGGAATCTTGTTATGAGTATATGTAAAAGACAGGAGCTTTACAAAGGAATGAACCCATTGGAAGCTGCTGTTTGTGGAGCAGCACTGGAAGGAGCAGTGGCTTCAGGTATCAGTGATCCATTTGGGAGTTTGGACCTGTTAACCATTCAAGTCACACCTCTTGCCATTGGGATTCGAGTGGAAGAAAACAATTTTGTACCCATTATACCTAGAAACACTACGATGCCAACGCGGAAAGAGTTGGCTTTTACAACTGTTCGTGATAATCAAACTGAGGTGCTGATTGTTGTCTATGAAGGTGAAGGGGAGAAGGTGGGAAAGAATCATCTGCTGGGTTATTTCAAGATCATGGGTATTCCTCCATCTCCCAAGGGAGTTCCAGAGATAAATGTGTGCATGGACATTGATGCTTCAAATGTGCTTAGAGTTCTGGCTGGTGTTGTATTGCCAGGATCTCGACATCCTGCAATCCCTGTCATGGAAGTTAGGATGCCAACAGTCGATGATGGGCATGGCTGGTGTGCTGAAGCTCTAGACAGAACTTATGGGTCTGCTCTGGACTTGGTTACAGTTCAGAAGAAAATATAGTGGTGAGACGTATATATATTTAGTCTCATTGTATGTTTGGTTACTGTGGTTTTTATGTTTTGTTGAACCTGGACACAACCAATTTTCATGAAAGTTGTATGGTGATGCTTTATTATATACTTCAATAAATGTGGACTGCGTGTAGATAAGTTGAAGCTTGTTTATGTTGTGATTTTCAGTGTCATTTTAAATTGTGTAATATGATTGACAGACTCGTGGTTGGCATTTTGTTCTTTCTTTATGATTTGGTTGCCATTTTTTTTTTCTTCATGATCTACTGGTCTGGTAGAGGAGGGGGATTTGAACTTTGGTTTTCCTCACCCTCTAAGACATGTTAAATTACAAAAGCTGAAGTTTATAGCATATTAAATAATTGGACATTATCATTAATATGTTATCTACAGTATACTTAAAAACACAAAGATGAATGTTAATTGATGGCTAGAAATGCAATTACTGTAGAGATTTCGAGGATTAATATGTTATTAAAAAAATAATAACAAAGATTGAGCTTTAAAGTGGATCTCAATTTTTCTGAAGTGCTATATTATAGTGATATAACTACGACACATATGATCAATACATGTCTCATTTTGTTTGCCTATCCAAGACCAAAAAAAAAAAAAATCTCATTTAGTTTGCAAAGATCAAAGAAAATACACCAATTTAAGGACACAATATTTTTTACATAATTATTGAATTGATATATTGTGATTAGTGTTAATAAAAGTGGTATTATTGACCAGTCTAATGAAAGTAATATTTCTCTGGTCACAAATTATTACCCAACCATTATAGGACTTTGTAAGGACAAGATTTGAGTCCCTACCCCAAAAGGTAGATGGACTTAGGCCCAAGAAGGCCAAAACAATAAATTTGTAGAGAATGAATTGGAAAACTATGTTTTAATGAATCAGACAACAAATAAAATGAATCTTGATAACAAAAGAACGAATATAAACAAGTTTAAACTAAAGAAAAATGTCTTCGGCAATTTCTGAGGAGACTGGTTCTTTTCTATTTCTCTCAGATTTGATTACAAAGTTAGTTCTTGATGCTACAGTATTTTTCTCTTTTTCTTTTCGATCTCCCTTTCCTCAAGGGTTCCCTACATTATATACCTTACTTTCAATAATCGTGGCCCTCCATTTGTTGACCATATAAGCCACTCCTTGAGTGCTTGTCCCATCGGACATTCTCTCTAGCCCTCTGTGAGTTGAGGTAGCCAAGGCAGCACTGTTCAGGGGTCTTCTCCACATAAATGCAACTAGAAAATTAGCTACAGAGCATTCAATGCATTTGCAGCAGCTTTTCCTTAGATATTTCCTAACTCTCATTCTTCCGGTTCGTTCATAATGCACGTCCCTGTCAGTAGACCATCCTGGAAGGATACTTTGAATGGCAAGATATACATTAGATATGTGCCTCGTTTATCCGAGGAGATACTGCTCCTCAAACCAGCTTCCCCCAACCTCTCCATCCGTAACATACTTATAGGACTGTAAGTTTAACACCCTCACTACTGTTTACTCGTTCTCGGACCAACCAATGTTCTCGATCAAGACCCAAGGCTCAACATATAATCTTGGCCCTTATCCCTACAGACTTTATTTTCAAGAAATCAACTACTGAGTAAATTTTTTTTTTCACTTTTTTTTCTTTTATAAATTTTATATTATTAAGTGGATTATAAATATTTAAGATAATAATTTGTATTTAGATTGTGGATTGTGGAATGGTTTATTTTTTTCTTTTTCTTTTTTTTTATTTGGTATTTTACTTTTAAGAAATCAAATACTAGGTAAATTTTATTTTTCACTTTTTTTTTCTTTCGTAAATTTTATATTATTAAGTAGATTATAAATATTTAAGATAGTAATTAGTATTTAGAGCGTGGAATGTGGAGTGATTTATTTTTATCCTTTTTTTTCTTTTTCTTTTTGTATGGTACTTTAGTTTCCAGAAATCAAATACTGGATAAAAAAATTTCACTTTTTTTTTCTTTTGTAAATTTTATATTATTAAGTGAATTATAAACATTTAAGATGTAATTAGTATTTAGATTGTGGATTGTGGAGTGATTTTTTTTTCTTTTTTTTTATGGTAATTTACTTTTAAGAAATCAAGTACTGGGTAAACTTTAGTTTCCAGAAATCAAGTACTGGATAAAGTACTGGGTAAACTTTAGGTTGTGAATTGTGGAGTGATTTATCTTTTTATTTCTTTTTGTATGGTACTTTACTTTCAAGAAATCAAGTACTGGGTAAACTTTTTTTTTTTTTTGTAAATTTTATATTATTAAGTGGATTATAAATATTTAAGATAGTAATTAGTATTTACTATTTAGAGTGTGGACTACGAATTGATTTATCTTCTTTTTTTCCTTTTTCTTTTTGTATGGTACTTTATTTTCAAGAAATCAAGTACTAGGTAATTTTTTTTTTCATTTTTTTTTCTTTTGTAAATTTCATATTATTAAATGGATTATAAATATTTAAGATAGTAATTAGTATTTAGATTGTGAACTGTGAAGTGATTTATTTATTTTCTTTTTCTTTTTATTTTTCTTTTTGTATGGTACTTTATTTTCAAGAAATCTATGTCATGAAAGTTAGGATGCCAACAATCGATGATGGGCATGGCTGGTGTGCTGAAGCTTTAGACAAAACTTATGGGTCTGCTCTGGACTTGGTTACAGTTCAGAAGAAAATATAGTGGTGAGATGTGTATGTATTTAGTCTCATTCATTGTATGTTTGGTTACTGTGGTTTTTATGTTTTGTTGATCCTGGACAGAATCAATTTTCATGAAAGTTGTATGGTAATGCTTTATTATATACTTCAATAAATGTGGACTTCGTGTGGATAAGTTGAAGCTTGTTCATGTTGTGATTTTCAGTGTCAGTTTAAATTGTGTAATATGATTGACATCCTCGCGGTTGGCATTTTGTTCTTTCTTTTACTGATCTGGTAGAGGAGGGGGATTTGAACTTTGGTTTTCCTCATCCTTTAAGCTAAAATTATCTTGAAAAATTGAACATGTTAAACTCCCAAAAGCTTAAGCCGTTAAAAAATTGTGAATTTAATCACTTAATTATAATTCTAATAGAATTGAAGTTTATAGCATATTAAATAATTGGACATCATCACTAATATGTTATCTCCAGTATACTTAAAAACACAAAGATGAATGTTAATTGATAACTAGAAATGCAATTAATGTAGAGATTTTGAGGATTAGTTTGTTATCTGCAGTATACTTAAAAAACACAAAGATGAATGTTAATCGATGACTAGAAATGCAATTAATGTATAGATTTTGAGGATTAATTACTTGCTAGCAAGAGCAGTGTGATAAGTTATGGTTTAAAAAAGAGTAAATATATTCAATGAGCTAAGATGGCAAAATAGTGAATCATTGTCCTCCAAACCTCCTTGGCTGTATATAAGAAATAGTACTACTGGTATTGAAAGCACTAAAGGAATCTTTAACAGAAATAAAACGTTCATCGCTAACTAAATTGTATTCTTGTTGATAACTTGTTTTATTAGACAATAGCAGTATAGGTTAGAAGCGGGGTTTCTCTCTCTTTGGTTCATTTTATTATCTATAATCTCACAATTCTTTTTCATCACTGTTTGTTCTTAGGTGTTAAACATAAAGATTAAGTAAAGATTAATGACCTCCATTCAAATACATTTTAGTAACTTGTGGTCACAGGCCAAGGATGAGCAAACTTAGGTAATGTTACACAGTTGGTCTCCTAGCTTCTCCTAACCTTTTTTATGCTTGATCAAAACCTGCTTTGGTCTTAGACAGTAGATGGAGAACAAATAGCTCATGGGTTTAGCCTGTTTTCAGGACTTACAGGCTGCAAAGCCCATGCCTCATGCAAAGTAACTATAGCCTATGTGCCACCACTAAACCTCTGTAATTTTTGGGTTTAGCAATGCAAATTTTTTATTAAAAAAATAATAACAAAGATTGGGCTTTAAAGTGGATCTCAATATTTATGAAGCACTATTATAGTGATATAACTATGACACATATGATCAATTTTTAAACTCAAAGATCTCAAATCTATTCATAAAGTAAACTCAATGATTAGCTCTCACATATTATGATTTCTAAAGTCATTTTTTAGAAATCTAAAACTACCACTTGTCTCTACTATATTTTTCATCACTTAAGAGTATCAATTTTCTTGCTGTGAATGGTGAATCCATTCTTGGCAAAAGGTAATGTCTTAGACAGAGAATTTTTTATTAGGAAATGACCAAGTATACCATATGAATCAAAGTGGACCAAAATAGACTGAATAAATCGAAATTGATCGAAGTTGACCGAATTGGCTCGAATTTAACTAAAATATACGGAAGTGCTACACTGATGTAACAACAATAAATACTACTTTTAGATATTATATAGGTGATCCTACTCAACTTTTAAAATATAACCAAAAAAAAATGATACTACTCTCCTCCCCTAATTAACTTCTAAAACATCTAAATAAAATTAAGAAATGACTGATGAGTAACTATTTCCTTCGATCATTTCCATTTGTACCCTTACTCACTTATCCCTTCAAACTTTCAAATTGGCTATTAGACTATATAACTTATGATAGAGCCATTTAATCTTCATAAGGTAATCTGATAGTTAACATTTCAGGTTTTAACAACATTCATTTTTTCCCCAAATTGGATTTTGTAAGATCTAAATGAACAAGATCAATAACCTTGCCATCCATTGATTAGTCCACAATGATGCCATACATTGGATATGCATCATACAGTTCCAAAAAAATATATATCAATTGTATAGTCTATGGCGAATTCATAGTATTGCCATCACAACCTCTTGTCCATATTCATCAGAGGAACTCAAAAAACAAACGAAAGGGACACTCAACAACATAATCAATTCCAAACACTAACAGTAGCAGTACAAAACACAGTCCCTTGTCCACATTGAAACCGCTCGCAAGCTAAAATACAAAGCCAAATTAGGGAGAAGTGAAGCCAACACTATTGTCCAAATGGAAAAACACCAAAATTTCTTACATCACTTCTTGAGTGATAGGAACCTTGATACCTCAAAGACACCAAGTTCACGACAAAACACCATACCCAAAAATCAAAAAAAACGTATAATTATTACAATCCAGTACATACATTTGTCAATTTCAATTCCCAATGCTTGCAATATTGCACATACTCTCTCTTTTCAGACACACCATTTATAATATACTCTGTGAGTTTCCCTTATTATATATATGTTATTATAAAAATATAAAATATAAGAAACTCCATTTTGACTTCTCAAACAATAAAACCCGACACATATTCCTACTAACTCTGCCTTAACATCGAAACCAACATATAAAAATATATGAACAGCAAACCAACTTGAGTAATACAAGAAGAACATTACAAGATGAAAGTTTTCAAATGTTGTCATTAAAATTTCCTTTTTATTATAAACAAAGTCCAACCAAGTAGGTCCAAAAGATTCTATCATCTCCAAATATAAAAACTCTCATCTTCACAAACAACAACAAATAAAATTTATATATATCAACTTTGAATTGAAACATAGATTTTTTTTTTTTTTTCAACGCTTAGAACAGTTCGATTTCCCACCATATGATTTCCAAAGCAAAATATTGTTCAATGTTCGCCGTTTCGACCACGCTACCTTCTTCCCATGCATGCTTTTTTCTTTGCCTTTCCTCCAAGCCCCAAAACGTAGACTTTAAACTTTGAAAATTGTAGTAAATGCCACAAAGCTCAAAATTGGACATGGTGCACACCATCTCATACCCCACCTAGCACGTTGTTGTATAAATTTTTCTTTCTTTTCTTCTTCTTGGTGTTGATGATCAACGCACGAGGAAACTTGAAACTGAGAAATAATTAATCAATTATTAGCAGTAATGTCATCGATCTCTTTTTTTGTTAATTCAATATGTACTACATCTCTCTCTCTTTTTGAGATTGCCCAGTGCATCTACGACCACCAAATTTGTCACAACTTAATGATAAGTGTGATTGTGATCAGTGAATCATTACACACATGTCAAAGTTGTAGCAAAAGTTGTGTTCACAGACTCTCGGACTCAAAACCGTTGCGATACGGACACGTGGCGGCGTCTAAGGTGGGGAGACACGATTGAGATTAAACCACCAAGTGGGGGCCTCATCTTTGACCTATAAATCATCTCATCATACGGCCTCCGGTAAAACTTCAAAAACGGAATGAACGATTCACGAGATTTGTCGGTCCTGCTGACGTGGCCCTCCTTGCGAAAAAACATGGCCGGTGATTGGAGGAACGAGGGGCGTGGGGTCCGCGGGTGAGAGATCCTGCTAGAGTCACTGCCCGTGGTACGCTGTGGCAATGGGGTTGAAGGAAAAAGTGATTTCCTTGTGTGCCTCGTACTGTTACCTCCACCGTTGATGCTTCCACGTGGCGTTCTGGCAGCCGGTGATGCGAATGAGAATGACCGAGCATTGAGTGGGGAAATCAGTGCGGGGCCCAGTGGAGATGGGCTGGTGGGCCCAACTTTTGATGCTGACGTGTCGGTTAAGCTGAGGTACCAAGGTTTGAGTGAGTCAAAGTGGTGGGACACAGTGAAGGAAAAGCGGGAAGATGAGCATGATCCAATCTTGGCCGTTGATTTCAACGAAGAAGGGTCAAATCGTAGGGACGAGGTTCGTGGGTAGTTTGAGAAATCGTTGAACTCCAATGATTCTTCGAAATCTAGTGACGATACCATCATCGTGACCGTTGATAGCTCAACGAACGGTCTCACACCCTGCAACCATAAAACAAAATTTACACACTCAAAATTTGATTTTCAATATACAAAAAGATCAGCCATATTTTTTTGACATCTAGAAGCTCAAAACAAATCTGTCAGAAGTTCACGTTTCTATACTTGACTTTTGATTAAAGTACCTAGCCAGAACTTCAACTAGATTCTAATATTTGTAAACTTTTTTTGACAAAATTAGACAAACAAGCAAAGAAGTCCAATTCACTAAGACTCAAAGAAACTGATATATTTTACATTCTCCTATTGAATTTAATCACTTGATTAGCTTAAGCAATGAGTTACATGGTATAATGACAAATCTATAAAAATAATGTTACACTTATTTGGGTGTCCTTATTTGTCACATGATTGACAAAACACAACAATGGGATATTGAAGCAAGAACCAAGAATCCCCACCAAAAGAATAGAAATTTGGGAATGGTGTTTTTCTTGAATTGACTAGAGGCTGATGGCCAACCTAGAAAGGTCTAAGATTGGATATAAAGGTTGTCCATTATTGCGAAAATTATATGTTGTACCCGGCATATATGCCGGGTACACCATATACCACCTCCCATTATTGGTGGTCAAAACAGTATCATAAACACACTGCAGCATCAAGATTCAACAGTATAATAAGACTATTTTTTTTTTTGTGTGTAGGCTAGGGACACTGTCAGTAAGTTATGCTTAGCAGTAGAGTACAAGTGATACTACCAAACAAGGCATGGTTTTGAATTTTTCTTACCTTCCACAGATAAGCGAACAGAGATGGAGGGTCTATCACAAAAGCCTTGTATAGCCTTCCTGGGTAGTACTCCGCTACAATTTTCAGTGTTGCCAGTAATAAATTCATAAAAGCCGAGGCTGACCTGAAAAAGCCTGCATTTCCCACGCATTTCATATTAGCTCCACAGTATTCATTTCTTTGTCATAAATTAGACCATCTTATTATAATTACTTTTAATTATATCTAAACATTAATTAATTTAGTAAGTTTTTGTTAACTTAATTAATAAATTATTTATAATTAAAATAAGAGATCGAAGATTCGATTGACAAGTTACGAGACTAATATGTAAGTTATGTAACCAATTTTATACATGTGTTGCATTTCTTTTTCATAAATTAGAGTCTCCTGTTATAATTAGTCTTAATCAAATTAAAACATTAATTAATTTAATAAATTTTAGTCCATTTAACTAATAAATCTTTTATAACTGAATAAAAAATCTAAATTCAAACCCCGCCTATTCAAGAGTAACAAGCTTGATATGTGATCAATTTTATACCTGTTTTTCTTACCAGCCAAACCCTACTAGGTGATCTACATCGACCCAACACAATAATTAAATTTTTAACATAAAATCAACATGTAATAATCAATTAATTAATGGTGGTTGGAATGATAAAAAGCTGAGCAAAGCGGCTAATTAAGTAATTATGATTTATCTGTACTGGCAAAGCAAAAAGTAGAATCCTGGGTACTTCTGCTGAGGATCGAATATTTAAGGATGCCACAGGCTTTGAAATTGACTAATTCTAGGATTATAAGCTACAATTCCCGATAATACCCCTGAACAACCAGGCCATTAATTTGATTTTAGACCACGACAAATCAGGGGCACTCCGGACACTTTCTGAGAATATCTCAGACATTGCCGGGGCTCCTACAGAATTGGCGTGCCTCAGTATCTTTCATTAACTAGGCTGATACACAAGGATACAGATTTAAGGTCAATAGTACAACATGACCAAACTAGACCCACACCCACACTAATTTCAAACCTATATATGAATGTGTGAAAGGGCAATATAGTAAACTTACTTGCGTCGAATAGCAGAACCAATTGCTCCACAGATTTTGGCATGGTTTGAATTGCCACCTCCAGTGTAAACACCAGCAAACGAGTAAACCTTCAATATTCAAAAAATAAATAGAAGTAAATATTAGAATATAGTATTAATGAGTGTGACATTTGTGACAATTTTAATTAAAAGATATATATGGTTTGTGTTTGGTTACTCACAGTTTCTGGGAATGGAATTTCTGGTAATCTTGCTTGATCCGGAAAATCTGTAACAAAGGTAAAATAATTTTCTCAGTTACTATACTCACTTTCATGCATTTTTGAAGAGAAACTTTGAGAGAAAATGGGGTTTACCAAAACGGGTCTGGATTCTTCATCGTGACCAGCCACAAAAGCAACACCTTCAACTAGCTCAGCTGAGAACTCATCAGCTATCAAATTATCTATATGCAAAAAGAAAAGAAAAAGCAAAGAGATAATTAAAATTAATAACCAAAGACATAAAAATTTGATTTTTGTTTTTTCACTTTGTGGGGTATTGTGGAGTAGTGGCTTTAATCATTACTAGGATTTTTAACTTTAACTTAATTCAAAGTGCAAAAGCAAGATTCTTTGCATAGAGAAACAAAAAGATAAAATCGGTATAGCAGCCAAAAGAAAAGTTGCAGAGAGCAAACAGGAAAAGCTTTTGAGAATAAGAAGAAGAAGAAGATCAAAGATGATGAAAAATATTGCAAACGTGTGTATATGTGTATGAAATATATGTATCATGTACCAGTGCCAATACTCTCTCTCCAAGAAAGACAGGCTCTCAAGTGCTTCGCAGCCTTCTTCACATTATCCCCTTTTGCTTGTAGAAACCGCTCTACACAAGCTTTGTTGCAGAACTTCTCCTATATTCAGGAACAAAAATGGCCCACAAAACAAGTTTATAACCCAAAAGTTTCAGAAGAATGAGCTAACTTTACTGTACATGGTGCACCATAATAATGAAAGCAAAGAACAAAAATCAGACTATTTGGGTTACATAATAATATACTATACTATACTATACTATGCTATGCTATATTAAGAAGCTGAACAGAAACCAAGTGAGCTAAAAACCCACCTGTTTTACTGTAAGTGGGGCTTGTTTTCTGAGAAGTTCAAGAACAGCTTCAACTTTGGCATCATCATTCTGATCTCCCTGCAGATCTTTCTTCCCCATTTCAAGAAAACACTAATATACCAAACTTATGCTTCACGCAACCATTAAAAACTTGCAGTTTGCAGTTTGCACTCAGAGAGTCTGTGAGAGAGAGAGAGTGTGTGTGCTGGAACTGAGATTTGGTTGAATGAATAAAAAGTGAGGGCTAAGTGGCTGTATTTATAATAAACGACGGCTAATAACGCCGTTATGTACACAAATACGCATGCAAGCTAGGCATCTAATAAACAAACGAAGCTTTTGAGTTTTAAAACGTCAACACTCACTGCATTGGTCAATGCCAAAATATTGTAGTGTCATCGTAATGATAGTTTTGAGAGTGATTAGTAACGGAAAACGTCAGTTGGCTTAACCCCACTGAGACTACCCGTTGGAACTCTCATTATTAGCTTCCACTTTTGCCCCTCATCCCTTTTATTGTTCTTGTGCTTTTTAGTACTTGCCTTTAATTTCACTCTTTTGTGTTTTGGGAAACTAACAGAATTTCCTAAGTTAGCCAACTGAAGTTTCATGATAAAATTTAGGTTGGTGTAATGTTTATTAGGTTTTTCATTAAATTCAAATATATTGTTAACGAGTGTATTTAGAGCAATTGTTAACAAATTATTTTAAAAAAAAAATTGACACTACTTTCATGAAAAATTAAAAAAGTTGTCAAATTATTAATTATTTTTTTACTTTTTTCATAAAAACTTTCTTAAGGGCATTTATTAATATTTCTCATAATTATATTGATATATTTTTTGGCATAATTGGATAGTTGGTAAAGGGAGAACTGAACTATGAATGTCTCCGTTAAAAACACTATAAAAAGTACTAAATGAATTACAAGACTTTAACATGATTATATAGAATTCAATTGTTCCTAACAAAGATAATATTATTTTTGTTTCATGAGTCAATACAATTATGTATTTGGATTTAACTAAGAAACCTAATATACAACACATAAAGAACTTAAACTAATTTCTACACAAGTTTCAAGTTTTTATATGTGGTGGAGGTTATAGCACAATTAATGTGTTATAAGTCGAGATAAACAACAACAACAACAACAACAAAAAATTTGGTTAACTATTGAATTGATAAGCTGTGATTAGTATACAACAAAAATGGTAATAATAATAGTTACATATGAAAGTGATGTTGCACAACTTATATATCACAAATTGACTCCTCAAATATTGTGAAATTTATTGTGTCTTCGACTTCAGCATTATTGTTGTACAGTACTAACTCATTTCTCGAAGGGAAAGTGAAAGTGAGGGCCATGTGAATGTAAGGGAAACGGCTGCTGTGGCATTTGGATGTAATTACAAAAAAGAGTACAATTTGTCTCGGTAAATTTAATAGGGATTATAAAGATAATTTTGTAAGAACTACATGTGTGTGATGATGATGCATGAAGCCAAAAAAAAAACTTGAACACGTGAACGGATATCGCGGGATAATCAGATGTATGAGTGGAAGTTAAATAGTGTTTACAGGTACTTCAGTTTGGCCAGAATTTTGTTGGAATTTAATTACTAGTCGTTGCGTACTACTTGCTGGCTTTTTTTTTTTTTTTTTTGAAAATACTTGTTGACTTTTATCATATCACATGGACATAGATTCTTTAAGCAAAAAAAAAACATAGACATAGATTCAGAAAATTTAGTGCTACATTGAAAAATGGTTTTGCTTTTCTTTGATGTAACAATTTAACACAAAGACATAGATTTAGAAATTTAGTACTACGTTGAGACATTATTTTTCTTTTACTGATGCAACAATTTAACAAAGACAGATTTAGAAATTTAGTATTACATTGACACATTGTTTTGCTTTTCTTTGATGTAACAATTTAACATATAGACATAGATAAGGGTGTCCAGACCCGACCGTGACCCGTCAGACCGTGACCGTGACCCGCCCGATCTCCACATGAGTTCAGCCCAAACCGACACTCCCTTCGGTCGGTTTCGGGTTTTTGTGCCCAAGGCCTGACGCCGGCGGGTCGAGTGGCGGGTTTTCTTCTCCAAAACCAGAGCCACCCGACCCAACGAAAGTTATATACAAATCCGGCAAAATCACGCTCAAATCCGAGGAGATCCAACGAGTTCTCAACCATATGTTGTGAGATTTAGCCAGATCCGACCATTCCCAGCAGATTTCAGTGATTTTGGTGCAGATTTCAGCGATTTTGATGCAGATCTGGTGAGTTTTTACATTTTCCAGCGATGATTTGCAGCTCCAGCGACAACCCGATCTCCACCCAAACCCAAAACCGATCCGACCGATTGACGACGGCAATCAGTCTCAGGTCAGTCTTCTGTCCACCAAACTCCGGTGGGTCGGGTTCGGGCTGGGTCGAAAACCGACTCGGCTCGACCCGTGGACACCCCTAGACATAGATTTAGAAATTCAGTACTACATTGACATATTTTTCTGATTTTCTTTATTGTTAGGGTCATATTTTTATGTAGTTGACACATCTTTTGTCAAAACGCACTTTACTTGTATATAATTTGATCTAATTAATCAATTTGAGTAATTAAATTAATTAAATGGGGTCAATCTATAACCCAACACTGATGTAACAATTTAACACATAGACATAGATTTAAAAGTGAGTTCCAGTTAGCTCAACTGGTAAAATCTCTAATGGTTGAATAAGAGATTTGAGATTCAGTTCCTGCTTACACAAAAAACTGATTGGTATCTTAATCTGATGATAAGGAGTTATCATCAAGAGCGGACGTCATAAATTTTGAAACTTTTTATAATAAAAAATAAAAAATAAAATAAAAAATAAAATAAAAAAACGTAGATTTAGAAATTTAGTAGTACATTGAGACATTGATTTTCCTTTTCAGAACCAAAAAGAGGGATTAACGTGTTCAATAGGTACTACTACTTAGGCATTAACTGTTGCATCACATGTTGGAAGATTAATGGGTGTGAAAACACAAGAGACATTGAACATTAAACACTTCACATAGTCCCATAAGTCAAAACATTGATATTTGTCGTCCATTGTTTTCTAAATTAATAGAGTCCAAGTCCGTCGTTGCTACGGCGGAGACCCTTAATTTTCTACACTCGGCAAAGTCCCACGTAGTCCAGGACATTCTCCACGTGTCAGTACATTATTTAGCAATGTCTCATTGTCTCTCTCTCTTTCTCAAACCTTAATTTTAACTTGAGCTATATTTGGATAATAAAAATATTAATTTATTGTCTAGAATTGGCCGCTTGCTCAATTTCGAAATCCTAAGTCAAAATAAAACCCCAAATTAAAAGCAAATACTCGTCGCTTAACTAAATAAAGAGTGGTTTTGTGCCTTTTGTGGGGGCTTAGGATAACCAACAAGGTTTAAGCATAGCCAAAGCGTAGTTTAGGCTAAGTAAAGCTGGGCTTCCCAAAGCTTAAAGCTTGTATAGCTTTATCGTGATAATTAAAATAATAACACAAAGGGTGGTATTTAGTGATAGATTTGTTTCGTTTGTCCCCATTCAAATGTGTGAGAGATTCTTCTCTTTACCTAAGCTTCTTACTTTTCTTGTTTTTGTATGAAAAAGAACTCTCTCTCTCTCTCTCTCTCTCTCTCTCTCTTGGAATATACAAATATTTGACAACTATTTATGTACCAATTAGGTTGACAATATTGGACATAATAAGATGACTTTGGGGGATATGATGTTGTTGCTTCACAACCCTCTCACGTGGCCCAAGTGTACTCTAAAGTTTCTACCTTAGTCTCATTCACCTACCCTTAAAAACCCTTTTTTTATTGATTTCAAATTTTGAAACATAAATCCTCCCTCCTTTACTCTCTTCCCTATTTCCCTTGATCATGTGCTTATCACACCCCACACATCACCCATATTCCAAACCTAAATCAATATCATGGTTGAATCATTACCATTTAAATTCAAAAATAACGTATTGCTTTCCTCTCTGGCTTCTATTCTCTCTCTCTTTCTCTCACTTTCACTGTCGCTATCCCCATTAAAAACAAATTAAGGTTAAAGGGAAAACAGTGATTAAAAAAAAGTACTATATAAAACTACAATTTGCCGTGTTGATTTGGTAGCTTTCTGTCTGTTGCTACAACTTTATTTGGATGGAATACAAGCAATTGGGGATCTTGTCAATTTAGGACTTCTGGGCACAATATGGTATTTTCCTTCATTGACTAGAGGTATGGACTATGGAGTCTAATATATGAAAAATTAAAAATTATGGTTCCTCGTTTTTCGCTTCTAGAAATTTCTGTGAAACTTCTAGGAAAAATTTTAGGAAATACCATTTCCAAGACAATGCAATGAATTCTTGGCATTTATTACCATGAAATTATTAGGCCCTGTTTTCTGTTTAATTGTCAACTAAAATGGCCTTATGAAAAATTAAAAATTAAAAACTTTGATGAGGAAAAGTACAAATTTTCTAAACCCTCTGAGTTTTAAATTTTTTGTGATTTTTATACAAGAAACCTATTTCAATATTGGGCAAAACTTAGATGCTGTAATTTATATGCTATGTATTAAGTTTTGAAATTAAATTCAAAAACATATTGTATTTAATTTAATTATCCTTAAAAAATTCATATTATTCGTAATGCAAACTATACATTTGAATTTAATTAGCAAACCTAATGTACAATATCTAAGGAGCATATTCAAAAATCTTCCCCTTTAAATTTTTTCTGAATTAAGAAAACCAACTCTAAATTTTTTAAAAGAATTTTAGCAAAAATTAGGTATAATTTTTTAGATGCAATATATTAAATTCTCTAATTGAATTGAAACATATTATTTTATAGATCAATAAAGCACACATAATTTTATTTTTTTAATAATGATTAAATTCAATACAACTATATATATTTAAAGATACAATTATATGTGAGTTGCAGTTAACTCAACTGATAAAAATTTTTATGGTTGAATAAGAGATTTGGGGTTTAATCCTCGCCCACCTCAAAAATTGATTGATGTTTTGATCTAATGATAAAAAGTCATTATCATGAGCAGACGTTATAGGTTGAAACTTTTTCAAAAAAAAAAAAATACAATTACATGTTTGAATATCTTGAATTTATTGGACACCATAATGTACTATACTCAAGGAATTTACCAAAGTTTTACCCTTTGTTTTTTGCATGTGCAGATTTTAAATAGATCAGCCTTAAGGAAATTATCATACCTGAAGTGACCTAAATTCATAATAATACTTTTTTTTTTTTTTTTTGAGAAGCTAATGATACTTATTTTTTCAGGTTGAAAGAGATTGTAAACCAAATGTTACGACAAACCTTAAATCATTTTCACGCACAAAGCTGCCAAGGCCCACTTTTCCACTCTCGTCCTGAGTCCTGGACCAAATGTAACCATATGATTATGTTCAGACTTCACTCTTCAGAACCTCATTGCCATTTTGGAGTTTTCTATAATGTGTCTCCACACGTTCACCTCTATTGGATTTGGATGGTATTTTATGTTTTTTTTTTTTTTGGTGCCTCATTTCCCTTCTCAAAACGTGAGTGCATATTATCCACTAGTAAAATCTCAAAATAATATCTTCACAAAGAATTTTGAAAAAATTCTCAAATTTTCAAACCATATTATAATTATTGTTAGAGATATATTAACCCATTAGCATAGGCTCAAGCCTAATTCTATTTTGTGTGCAAGTCAAGTCTCCTACTTGTATTAGAAGTCTATTAGTTTAGGGTTTAGTCTACTATATATACTCATGTTATTGTTCATTGTAACATAGGTTTTGTACTACACTCTTATATAATAAAAATGTAACCTTTAAAGGTTTCCTCCGTAGACGTAGGCCGTAAGACTGAACTACGTAAGCCTTGTGTTCTTGTGTTCTTATTTTATGCTTCTCTCTTCTGCACATATTCAAGCATATTCAACAAGGAATATATCATAGCTAATATTTGACATGGTATCAAAGCGTCCTTCCTGTGGCCATGGTTTTCTATCCTTATGGTGTGTTTAAGAACAATCTCAGTCTTTCTCTGTGTTTCTTCGCTACGTTCATGTTCTTTGGCTTCCCACTACTGCTGTCAAAACTTCACGGCATAGTCATGTAACCGTTAGAAGTCGTATCAACACTACAAGACCATTGTCTTCATCAAACCACTGTCACAGAGCCAAATTCATTCAAAGGATTTTCTCACTCTTATCAAATCTCAAGATTTCATCAAGCTTCCATCTTGAGTTTGAGAGGGGTGTTAGAGATATATTAGCCCATTAGCATAGGCTCAAGCTTAATTCTACTTTGTGTGCAAGTCAAGTCTCCTACTTGTATTAGAAGTCTATAAGTTTAGGGTTTAATCTACTATATATACTTATGTTATGGTTCATTGTAACACAGGTTTTATACTACACTCTTATATAATAAAGATATAGCCCTTAAGGGTTTCCTCTGTGGATATAGGCCGTAAGGCTGAACTACGTAAGGCTTGTATTCTTGTATTTCTATTTTATGCTTCTCGCTTCCGCATATATTCAAGTATATTCAACATGGAATATATCATAGCTAATTAAGGAAATTATCATACCTGCAGTGACCTAAATTCATAATGATACTTATTTTTTCAGGTTGAAACAGATTGTAAACCAAATGTTACGACAAATCTTAAATCATTTTCACGCACAAAGCTGCTAAGGCCCACTTTTCCACTCTCGTCCTGAGTCCTGGACCAAATGTAACCATATGATTATGTTTTCAAACTTCACTCTTCAGAACCTCATTGCCATTTTGGAGTTTTCTGTAATGTGTCTCCACATGTTCACCTCTATTGGATTTGGATGGTATTTTATGTTTTTTTTTTTTTTTTTGGTGCCTCATTTCCCTTCTCAAAACGTGAGTGCATATTATCCACTAGTAAAATCTCAAAATAATATCTTCACAAAGAATATTGAAAAACTTCTCAAATTTTCAAACCATATTATAATTATAAAATATGATCTATTTTTCTCATAATATTGCCATTTTCCATAATTATTTTACAATATGTTCATCAAAACCAAGGAAGAAAACTGCGACCAGTATTATCCCTGACTTTAGGTTAACTTAATTTTAGATTGATTTTGAACTTTCTTTTTATTAGAAGGAAGCATTTTCTAAGTATGATCGATCATCGTATATTATTACAAGTGGTTCGATGCTATACCTCAAACTTTGAAATTGTGCTTCAATGGAGAATTTGACTGAGTGGATTACGTATAGGGTTCAAAAACACCTCATTGAAGAAGACTTTTTTTGTAGAAAGTGCAAGTAACAATAAAAAAATGAAAACAAGTAAATAAATATTCTAAGTTATCAAATACCAAGATTAAATTCTAAGTAAATTAGTTGGATTGCAAATAAGTCAAATTAAAGCCTAATTCATCTAACGTATATAAGATGTGAGCTCTACTATGAGACTCACACCTTATGTAGGGTTGTAAATGAACCAAGCTATTCATAAACAGCTCGGGCTTGGTTCAATAAAAAGCTCGTTCATGTTTGTTTGTTTATAAACAAGCCAAGCTTAAGTTTTAGTTTTAGGCTTATTTAATTAACGAGCTGAGCCTGAGTAAAAAATATTGTTCATGAACAAACTCGTGAACACCAAGGCTCGATACAAAAAGTAACAAAACAAGTTGAGCCTAGACTTATTTATGAGTTTGATAATAAAATTGATATGAGCTTGACATATAAACTCGTATCCTTCTAAGACTTTAACTAATTACAAGTTGATATAGGCTAGATAATAAACTTGATATAGGTTTAATAATATACTTGTGTTGGATCTCAAGCTCAAAAACATGATATTGAGCTTGATATAGAGCTCGAGCTTGGCTAGACTAATTAACCAAACCGAGCTCAAGTTTTTATACTTTATAACAAGCTCAAACTTGAACATTATTTGTAGACTCGTATCAAGCTCAAACTAAGCTTGAACATTCCACTTTTGCTATTAAACCGAACTTGAACATTCACTATTCAACAAAACTCCACTCGTTTACAACCCTACATGTGAGAGGAGGAAGGCTTCCTCTCATAGAAGTGAATAAATTCTTATGGCGTTTTTCTCTTTGAACCGAGTCTTTTATTTATACTTGAGGCTTCAGCGTTTATTGTTAGTTACTTCATTCAAATATTTATTTCTCGTTGGGTTAAAGTACACTTGTTGAATTAATAATAAGTGTTTGTAACTTTACCTAATTGCTTTGAAATTTTTTGGGTTAGCACCATTTTTCTTTATTCTTGGTTTTAAAAACTTTCACAAGAGCTGTTACATCAGTTTTGCACTTGGCAAGACACTCTCAAAAGTCTGAAACGATAGAATTAATGATATATTACTATATGATTAAAGAAAAACTTAAAACACATGCATGATTCAATTCGAAAACTTGATGGATTTTGAGTCAAAGAATGCTTCTTCTTTTTTTTTGTTGAAGTTTTGGGCTCAACCAGACCTGTTACATTGATTTCTTGATTTTGCCAAACGCAAAGCACTTGAGCTAACATAACAAGATTTTTGTGTCACAGTTTGATATTGTTTGACTTAATTTTTACTGTAATCAAAGTATTAATTTCATTGTAACTAAACGAGTCTGGTTTGTTCAACTTTAACCCTTTTCTCGTTGGAAAAGAAGGGATCTGACGTAGGCCTGTATCCGTTGTAAAAGGTTGCTAACGTGTTTCGTTGTGAATGGAACCAACGATCATTTCAGATTTGGACTTTGGTGTCGGTACAGCTGAACAACTTTTTTTAACCTTTAAGGTACCGTTACAAACACAAATATATAAGTAATGTAAATTGTTGACCACAGCCTTCATGGATTCTGATCACATCATGCAAATTGCTAGCTAGAGGACCCATTACCTTTGTGGCTGCAATCATGGCCCCGCCATTGAAGAAAAAATGTTTAGTGCTCCGACAACCCCTCACTCACCTCTTTTTTAATTCATAATTCATATTACATAATTTTTGGGTACCAAGTTGCTACCTACTTTGTACTTAATCTCATTTTTCTAATTAAAGAAAGTTATCTAGAAGAACAATTTGTTTATCCAATAAATTAGGGGCTAAGCAAATAAGAGAGTTGAGATTTCAAAACTGGTTTTTTTTTTTTATTAAGATAGCATTAATATATAGCGTCCATTTTTAATAATAGTTATTTATCATCAGACTAAGATACCAATTAGTTTTTGGTGTAGGCAGAAATTAAAACCTGAACATCTTATTCAACTATCAGAGACTTTACCAGTTAAAAAATTGCACTTAAAACTAGTTTATATGTTATTATTGGCTATTACTAATGAGAAAAATGTAATTTTAGTTGTGAGTTTACATTAGAACTAATAATAATGTACTATTTAAGATTTGTTTTTGAAAATGTCGTAAATATAGCACTTTTCAATATTTTATAAGTCTAAAAATCTGTTTGGTATTTGTTTTCTATTTCTAGCCCCACTTGTCAATCATGATTCACCACCATGACCTACCCAAGCAAATCAGAGACCTACTCACAGTTGAAATTCAGTCAAGAAGAGAGAGAGATGGGGACGGTAATAATTGTTCTCAAATATTACAAAAATGTTTTCAAATTATGCGTAAGTAACACCCAAAGTATATATCTAAGAAAAAAGATGTGAAAAAATGTCTCCGTTGTTTTCAAAAAACTGTTCTCCATAGTGAAAATAAGAACATTTTTCTGAAAACGATTTTCAGAGAATAACTGACCAAACAAATGTAAAATTAGTGGAACCCACACTTATTATTTTTCAAAAAAACTGTTTTATTATCTACGTTAGTTGTTATTGAAAATATAACAATTTCAAACTTTTCATGATAAAAGGGGAGAAAGAGAGATGTGATGCTACAATTTTCTTTCCTACGATAAGTAGAGTTTAGCGTGACAATGTCATTCAGGACCTGTTTGAATAAATTGTTTCAAAATGTGCGTTTTAAAAACTAACATTTTTAAAATGTGTGTTTTGAAAACACCATTTTAAGAGTCATGACCAATTGACAAAGGCCAACCTGCTCTCCCAACTTTCAATTCGAAATTATGTGACAAACCAAATGGCTATTATAGTTATAAGCATGTGTTGCATAAGTTGAGCCTAGCAATATAAAAATAGATGGTCATGTTCCAGTTTGACATGTGGGTGAATTTTATTGTTTAGGACCTTAGGTTAGGTTAGGTATCTAATTGACACTCCACCTCATCAACACTCTCTCTCATATAACAGGAATAAATTAATTTATTTTTGTCCTCTTCCTGATTTTGTAATAGGAATATAAAAGTTAATTCCATAAAGGTGAAAATTAAGTGACAAACAATTTGTATGACCATTACCACATATCTGATTTAATTTCAAGCTATTATAAATTGGTCATTATGGCAGGGAATGCTAATTAATAAAAGCAAAATATATATATTCCCTACTTCCTATGCAGCTTTGAAAAAATCAATACCACTAAAGGCCATTTAAGTCTTTGACTTTAACACAAATTCTATCCTAGAGTTTATTAGGTTGCAAACTTTTTCAATTCAGTTAATATAATTTTTTCTATGACATGTTTGAATAAGCTTGTTTTATATGGATTATAAACGTGGAGATTAATTTAAGAATCTTTGTTTAAGTCTGCTTTTAAGTTTAAACCAAGATTCCTGTCCCTCAAAAACAAAAAACAAAAAGAGATTAAAGTATAAAAAAAAACAAAGAGTGATAGAGAAAATCAGAGAGGAATTTTTTTTTCTTTTGACAGAATAGTGGAACTTACCTGGCCATCAAATAGAAAAATGCTCTAGTTTTCTTTTCTTCTCTTTGCTAAGCTAGTTCCAAGTAAAAGTATAGCTTATATTTGAATTTCTCTTTAGGCTAAATCATTTATGTGATGGGAATTGACAGCATGATTAGACAAAAAGTAATTGAACATAACATGTCTCCTTTTTTTTTTTTTTTTTCTCTCTCAGAAAAGCATAATCACAAAATCTCACTTACTTCAAACAGTAAAAATAAGATCAAGCATATGACTACGAGTCCCTCTCTAGTCTCTCTAACAAGAAAGTTACGAGTTTTCTCCTGCATTATTTTGTAGATAAGACGTATCGGATCAATAACTTTACTTGCCAGACATGTTTGATAGAATAGGTAGCCTGTCTTTGGAGTTATAGGACATGAATGGGAAAATATATGACTGACATGATAGATCAAGTGTCAATTAGTCTTTCCTGTTAATCTTTCATGAAATATGGGTCGAAATAGGGAAGGATTATTGGTGTCTTGTTTTTGTCTCATACTCTCGTCTCATTTTCAGGATAGGAAAAAATCTACGCGGGGAAAGAGTGAGATAGGGCGGGAATAGTAGGGTTGTGTATACGTAGATTCAGAAAATATTTGAATCTATATCGTCCACTACAATATGATTCCTCTTACCATTAAAACAAGATATTAATAAATTTTCTTTTGGTGTAAACAATATTCAATCTAATATCTTAAGATTTTTCTAGTTAAATTAATTAAGATCTACAAGTACAGTTTTTTTTAAAATAAAGAATTAATGAAACAAACAATTTAGGAACTTGGAATTATTTAATTTTATTGTCAATCATTTGGTAAAGTATACAAGTTGTTAGTTATAAATAAAAAAAGAAGAGAAGAGTACAAGTTGTTTATTATGAACTACTCCATTTTATTAAGAAAAATAAGCTAGTTTGCTACTATTCTACCAACAAGGGGGTATCTCATGAGATGGTCTCTTGAGAGTTAAGAGTTAAGTCCACTTCTCGAAACATTTGGAATTCACACATCTTCTGAGAGCCTTATAGTTTAGTGGCACTAATGAATCTACTGATCATAGGTTCTCTCATGGAGAAAAACCTAAATTCAAATTGCGCTCCCACTTGTTATAACTTGTAAGCACACAAAAAAGAAGAAGAAAGATAGTTTGTTGATTATGAGTATCGTTAACCTTTATTACATTTTAAAAAACTAATTAATTATAAAAACCTACTTAAAAACGCAAGTGATTTTTAAACAAATATATTATGAATACAATTTTAACTAAAGTTTATATTAACGCTGTGTTTGTTTTGATGAAAAACATTTTTTGCATTTTCTAGTGTTTTGTACGATAAAAAACTGCAAGTTAATGTAAAACATTTTCAATGGTCAACAAAAAATGAGCCCAAAATATATATAGAGACACACACATACAAATTGGTTGTTAGCCAACAATTGATTGACATGGTTCATCAAAAACAAGACTGAAATGATAGATCAAGTGTCAATTAGTCTTCTTGTTAAACTTTCATGTGAAGATACATGTCGGAATAGGGTAGGATTATTGGTGTCTTGCTTTTGTCTCATGCTCTCATTTCATTTTCAGGGTAGGAAACAAATCTATGCAGGGAAAGAGTGGGATGGGGCAGGAATAGTAGGGTGGGGCTAGTTGTGTATATGTATATACATTTGCTGCAAGATGAGTCCTCTTGCCAGCATACTAAGATACCAATAAATTTTGTTTTGGTGTAGGTGAGAATCGAGAATCAATAAAATCTTTTAAGACTTTATTAGTTAAGCTAACTAAAATCTACAAATATGATTTTTTTTTTTTTTCAATCAAGGATTAAGTAAATAAACAATTTAGGAACCGGGAACTATTTAATTTTGTTGTCAATCATTTGGTAAAGCATAAAAGTTGTTAGTTATAAATAATAATAATAATAAAAAGTACTAAGTTGTTTATTATGAATTACTCCATTTTATTAAGAAAAAGAAGCTAATTCGCTACCATTCGGTCCATTCTACAAATAAGGGGGTATTTCATGAGATAGTCTCTTGTCTTGAGACCACCCTCTCGAAACAATATTTGGAACTCACAAATCTTCTGAGAGCTTATAGTTTAGTGGTATTAATGAATCTACTTATCATAAGTTCTCCCATGAAAGAAAACCTAAATTCAAATTTCCCTCCCACTTGTTGTATCTTGTAAGCACACACAAAAAAGAAGATAGGTAGTTTTTTTTTTTTTTTTTTTTTGAGAAGGAAGATAGGTAGTTTGTTGATCAAAAAATTTATTACATTTGAAAAAAAAAACTAATATATTGATTATAAAAACCTACTTAAAAACACAAGTGATTTTTAAACAATATACTATCAATAAAATTTTAATTGAAACTTATATTGTGGGGATGAGCCCAACGCTGCGAATTGGGCCTGGGGCCCAATTTGTATGCCATTGTTTGTCCGAAGAGGTAAAAGAGGTCAATACTGGGCCCGTTTGGTGGAAATACGCGCGGAAGGACACTGGGATACGTCCGAGGGCTACCCTGCCTGTCCGAAGAGGTCCCAACGTCGGATCATCATAGTGCTTGATCAATCAAATATGCCGGGGGTGAAAGCGACCTTCCTAACTGATTCCACGGAGGAGAGCAAATCCTGGACGTGCCTGGGGATGAAGAGGACATAAAAATATCTTAAAGGAAAAACTGCTACCACCGCATTTAATGCACTGCAGCAACTTTCCTGACCGCATTTATGTGGAGAAGACACCTGAACAGTGCAACCTCAACCACTACCACTCGCTGCAGGTTAAAGCAAACTTCTGATGTGACTAGTACTCAAGTGGACGCTTAGATGAAGAACAAGTGCGTGGTGAAGATGAGGTGAAAAGTGTATATATAAAGGAAATAGGTCTCACGGAGAAGGGGGGGAAAATTTTGTATTCACTAAGTTGATAAGCTGACAAATCTCTTCGGACCTAAGAGGACTTTTATTAAATATTAGTGTGAATGCCTCTTTACCCTTATTCGTTTATATTGAATCGTTGCTAAATCCATAACCAGCCCAGCTGTTTAACCCATTCTCTACAAATTCATTGTTGGGAATTCGTTGGGCTCACGATACGCAAAGTTAGTGCCTAGCCCATCAAATTTCAACCCTACATATATCAACGTTATGTTTGTTTCGATGAAAAACTTTTTCTTCATTTTTTTGTGTTTTGTATGACAAAAAACGCAAGTTAATGGAAAATATTTTCTACGGCCAACAAAAGAATGAGCTCAATCTAGTGAAAAATGGTTTTTAAATTTTAAAGAGCATAAAATGTTTTAAAAATTGTACCCCACTCAAAAAACCACTTCAAATAAACTTAACACCATTAAAAAATATATCTCACAGTCTCAGCTCTCTCTCTCTCTCTCTCTCTCTCTCTCTCTCTCTCTCTCTCTCTCTCTCTCTCTCTCTCCAAATTGGTTGTTAGCTAATTATTGATCAAATGTTTACTTTTTCCCAATTGATTTTTTTTTTCAAGCCAAGTGCTCTGCCACTTAATTTTTCTTGTAAATTTCGAAATTAGGGTTTGTTTTTCAATTTAAGACTCTTGAATATTATAGAAATAGAAAGAAAAAAAAAATCCTATTTAAGCCCTATTTTTGTGAATCAAAGTTAAATATTCATGATTTTCTATGCAAGCCAGGAAAAAAAAATTCTAGCTCATTTTCAAGATCACAACCAACATAAGAAAATGAGTTATTTTCGATTGAAACAAACACATTGTTAATGATAATTGAATTTCAGAATTATAAGAGAATTATTATAGGTTTGCATGGATTGCAAACAATTCTAAGTGCATGAAGATTAATTCAAATGGATTGAAAGTAGTTTTTAATTTCATTGGACACTTAGTACAAAATAAAAATAAATTTGAAGTTTAATTTGACTGACATGAAATTATAGTAGTTTAACTTAATTATTATTAATTTTTTAGTATAAAAAACTCCCATGACTGAATATGTTATAGAATATTAATAACAAGGTAATTGTTAGTTCAATTCAAAAATGTTATCATATACTATGGCTCTCTCTTGACTACTTGAGTGGCAAATTGAAACAATACTCTTGACTACTTGAAAGGTAATTATTTGTTTATTTAAACTATAAATTAGATAATAAAAAAATACAAACACATCTTAAAAACATAAATTTTTATTTTAGCTGAAAATTTAACAAAAAATAGGTAACATGATAGCATGAATAAAATGACAAAAATACGTAACATGATAGCATAAACAGTTGAGGCGTCAACTTTTGGACAAGGGAGTATCTATGCTTCCGGACATCTGGATTTGGAGGCATTATGTGATGTAAAATGCTCTGCATCTCATTGCTGGCTCAGGCTCCATTGGACTTGTTTTTGTCTGGAACATGTTGTTGGACCAGGCTCCAATCCAAAGCTATGGTCACATTTCATGGACCATCCTATATTACTACTATTAAAGCCTTCTGCCCTACCGTATTGTTTGTCCTAGTCACCAACATCAAATACAATTAGCAAATTTTAAAAAATAATTTAATTATTAGGAAACGAGAATTTGAATCCTAAATATTTTCGTTCGAAATATCATAAAATATCAATTGAGTTGCAAGACTACTGACACAATTGATAATTATAGAGGGTCATTCATTGTGATTTCTAAATTAGGTTTGACTTGTGTTCAGTACTTTAGAGCATTGGATGGAATGCACAATATGTGTCAAAATGACCACATGTCAAGTTCGTGTCTCATATGGTGCTCTAGCCTCTATTACATTCAACAGAAGTATTGTCCTTCTAAATTCTAAGTTGTCAAATAATAATGTTTTGAGGGAAAAATTTTCATCAAGAGTTTTATAACTTAATTGGTTGGTACTTCATTGTGTTTCCAACATACACATCCATGATTTCAAATCCCCCCACCCCCACCAAAAAAAATTATAACTTTCAAATATTTTTCTCTTCTTTTAAAAGGTTTTTGGAAGTTTATTAATTAAAATTATTTGAGGTCAGCTTGAAAAAAAAAAAAAATTAGATGAATGAGGAACAATAGTGAATTAGTATTTTGAAGAGCCAACATCAAGTTGAATTCAAAAACCCCAATAGCTAAATTCAATGCATATATAGCACTTGAATTATAACGTTGGAATTCGGCTTTTGAAAACCGAATTTCATTTGAAATAATATGAAATGAAACTCGAATTCAAATTATTAATTTTGTTATTATTACAGCTATTTTTAGGTTGTATAATTGAAAATTCATAGAATATAGAGTTGGAAATGGAAATTTTCACTTGAAGGTAGAGATGTTTCTTATTAATGAAAAGATTGAGAAAGTCATTTAAGATGGTTTGGTCATATTTGGTTATTTGGGATTTTTTGGTTGTATTTAGAGAGCGATTAATGCATTGGTAAGAAAGAGAGAATATTTTAAGTAGATAGAGCAAAAAAAAGATAATGAAAGACAAAAAATAACATCAGTAAAGGTAGTTAAAAATGACATATCAATTAAGTAAGTAATAGACTAGATTTCCTATAGAATAGATTGGAGGTTGAATTGTGGGCATGAGAGATAGTTTGAAGATCCGCATTGCAAAGAATTTCCAAGCTGTAGAAGTAGAGTTGGATGCTATAGTGGTTAATAGTGGCTGGTGGGGCAATACAGCATGAACAATACTCACTCTCTCTTCATATCCGATTGCAGGTACCTTTTGGGTTTAATTCCAAGGGTGAAGGTTAATCACTGTTTTCAAAAGGCTAATCAGTGTGCAAACAGATTGGCTAAGAATGAGGCAAATAAACAAGAAGATTTTACTAGCTTTGATTGTCCGCCTTTGAACATTGTTATGCTTTTATATTTTGATGCCATTGGCATGTACTTTGAGAAGCTCTGCCCAAAATTTATTTCTTTAAATTAATATAATCTTAGTTTACCAAAAAAGAAAAAAGATTGGAGGAAAATAATAAATGTGGCCAATCTTGACTAATTTATTAAGAATTTATAGCCAATTTCAAAAAATTTAGTACTAAGATTTTGTCATTGTTGTTGTAGAGATCAAAGGGCCCAGGAGTGTATATTGGGCTGTAGGCTTTGTCTGAGAACATTTAGCAGTCCGAGGACAAGTAGGCTTTAATGGGAAGGTACCAATCGGTGAATTATGGAAGGATTCTGGCCATAAAGGTTTGGTAAGGTTGTCCAAGAAGAAATACCTCATCAGCTAAGCAGAGCAGAGGTCAGAAGATTTGGTCTACCTTCAGGAGCTACGCTCTGGACGATTCTATTGGTAAGGATAAACATCATGAGGGAATAGGACAGAGGGAAGCTAAGAAATGTCGAAGAGAAAGCTGCTACCACTGCATTAAAAGCTCTGCAACTAACTCTCTGGCCGCATTAATGTGATGGTGATATATGAACAGTGATATTCAGCCTTACAGCTATTCTCAAAAATTTCAGGAAGGTGTTGATGGGAAAAGGATAAAAGCCAGCAGCTTGATCTATATGTGGGGGGTTGAGATGAAGCAAACATGGTAATATAAAGAAGAAAGACCTCAATTACAGGGGGATCATCTGAGAATCTATAGAAAAAACACTATAGTAATAAGAACTGGACTTGTAATCAAATTGAAAAGAGGCCTATACAAGATCTACTCTCCTCAGACTTTGCCGAGGAAGATTTTCTTTGCACAAAACTTGTTTATCTTTGCTTTCTTGTCATCTTTAACCCATGATGATTGTTGTCCAACTCATTGAAGTCTAGTTTCCAGCCCACTCTCTAAAAATTCATTATGTTGGGCTCTTTGGGACTGAATCCTTTTACCTTTTGGGCTTAGGAGCCAAAACGTGCCCTTAGAGTTGTTATGTTAAAAGCACATGGGGTATATTTGGTAAATGTTTTTTCCTCTTATTTTTTGTTTTCAAAAACAATTTTCTATTTTTAAGACTAAAAAACTTCTTTGGTAATCCAAAATGGACAGAAAACAAAAACTGTTCTCAAAAATCAATTTGTGAAGGAAACTGAAAACATGCAAAAAGCTGTTTTCAATTTCTAATTTTCAAAAGTCAATGAAAATATGCGTTTAATTTAATGAATCTGTCTCATCTAATGAATTAGCATTAGAATTCAAATCCTAGTAACAACATATTTTAGTATTTTCTATTTTTTTTTCAAAAAAAACTTTTAATTTCAACTAACCAAACATGTTTTTTATTTCAAAAATACAAGAAAATTGTTTTTTCTTTATATTCCCCAAAACAAGTTTTTGAAAATAGAAAATAAAAATTGTTACCAAACATAGCCTTACTTTCCCATAAATAAATAAATAAATAAAACTTATTTACACATATTATTATTCTTATCTGTACCAAATGAGGACATTAAATCCACAAGAACAAATGCATTATCCACGAAATTTTTATAATTTATTAATTAACACAACCAAAATCACTTCCTCAAAAAAAAAAAAAAAAAAAAAAAAAAACAAAAATAAAGAAAAAATGTTATTATTTTTTCTCTTCTGAATAATTATTTTGCTATTCCAATAAACACGAATAATTCAAACAAATCTAGCTAGTAATACTGGAGGAAAATAAAATTATTTAAACAATGGTATGGAAATTAAATATATATAAAAAATTCTTATATTTGTTAACTTCAGCGATTTGCTAAGAACATCACTATTTGTAGACCTTTTACATGGCTATCATTGCCTTATTGGCTTTTAACGGACATATACAAAAATAAGAGGTTGAAACTGTGATATAATGTTAGGGACAAAATTCCAAAAATTAAAATAAAATAAAAAAGATATAAAATAAAATGATCCAAACTTTTGTTTTTTTTTTTTTTTTTTGAGAAACATGATCCAAACTTTAGAATGTGTAACTTGCATTTATAATCTTGTTTGGGCTCCGCTTTATTTAGTTTCACAATATATAAACTTCATTATGTGTTGGGCCTACCCATTCAATTGGGCTCACTTATACTAATCTGAGAAAGGTGGGCGGGACCGGCTGGTTGTGGGTGGGCTGGGCTAGACATTGTTCTAATAAGTGGGTTGATCGCTTGACCCAATTCACCTGCCCAAACCACATGAACCTTGGACCAATTCTTGTTTTGCAGAACCACATTGTCGCCCAAAACAAATCCACCAATCAAAAGGAGTTTAATAAGTTTTTTTTTGTTTTTTTTTGTTTTTTTTTTTCATTAAGAGATTTGGTGTTAGAATCCGCTTAGACTAAAAATTAAATAGTGTCTTAATCAGACAATAAAGAATAATTATCATAAAGTAAACGTCTTAAATTGAAATTATATCATATTTAAAAATAACTAAATTACTTTTAAAACCTTAGAGATTTAGGTATGGTTAATTGAAATCTTAAATTTTCAAAATGTTTCATTTAAAACTCAAAGTTTTTTAAATTATTTTGTTTGAACCGTATAGTTTCATATAGTTATATTCAATCCATATAAATAAAATATTTTGAAAGTTCATGGTTTAAATGAAACATTCCTTAAGGTTTAAAAACTAAATTAACCCAAAAAAAAAAAAAAAAAAAAACATTTTTACCTGGTTGATTGCTAATGAAGCGTTAGCATTCACATCAGCGGTAGCTTCAAGATAATTTTAGTCAAATCTGATCTAAAAATCACACTTTTACTACTCTAGCTAAGGTACTATTCACAAAGAATTACATCAATCTCAATACTCTATCATTGTTTTATTTAATTATTAATATTTGAGGAGAGAGCTCTACAAGAATGAAAGAAAGAGAGTAGCAGAGGGAGAGAGAAATTAATATTAAAATTTTTGTAGACGAATAGTGGCTCAATATTTGTATTGAGACTACTGTACATAAATTAGTTTGGAGGAGGGTTTATTTAGGCTAATGCAATAGTGATTTTGTGAGTTTAGTTATTTTTTTGGCTAAACATTTGATGTATTGAGTTTATTGTGAGTGCTCTTACCCACGAAGAAGGCTTTGTATAAGTGGTGGGACTAGAGATACATCATAATCACGTGTCAACATACTAGCATAGATAAGGCATAACTCACTCTCATATAAAATTTTAACCAAGATAATACTTCATAGTACTATAAAATTTAAAAAAAAAAAAGTTTCAACTGGTCAACAGATCGTGGTAGATTTGTGAATGGGATGGATAGTTTGATCTAACCATCTTTGATTGGGATGTTAAAGGTTTAATCTTGTAAAATCCTCTTAAGTTTATGCTTCATTAAAGGCATAGATTTTCCATATACAATTTGCCCCTTTCATGAAATTTGCTGTGATATAATTCAAATTTTCATGACCTAGTATTACATTATGATTTTTTTTGTTAAAAAAAGGGGAAAAGTACTGAGATCAATTAGTTAATTAATCATGGAATATCTGTGCAAAATATTGACAATAATACTGTAAATTCCTCAATGAATTAAAGTGTTCACAGAAGATTTTCCTCAATTTTTCTTGTGGAACATACTTCCAAAATCTTATATTCATAATTCATTCTAGCACCAAGTAGTTTTCAGTGTTTAAACAAATCTACTTGTTTTGCAAGACCCACCATTGTCTTTAAAATCACACAAATGTTTAGAAGTGATGAAAAATAATGGAAGAATAAAAACATTATTAATCTAAAATTAACAGAATTGCAAATGAAGCAGCAAAGGGAATAACTGATAACAATCTTTAGGTTTGCCGAGTTTTTTTTTTTTTTTTTTTTTAGTTTGTTTTAATTTGTAGTGTAGTATGAGGGTTAATATATGCTCCATTCAATATAAATATATAATACACTTTATTTTGTGTAATGCCCACCAAAAGAAAAAAGAAGAATAATATATAAGACATAATTCCTAAGGGAAAATTCTATATTTTGGTGTTGTTATATATATATATATATATATATATATATTTTTTTTTTTTTTTTTTTTTTTTGGATAACGCACACATTCAAACCAACACGCCCTCCGATGGTTGGTGTTGTTATATTAGTTCACCAACATTTCTCCGCACTTTTTCAATTTTGAAATCATGGAAAATGCTCCAATTTGTTCAAGAAAACAGGCAATTCCTTGCAATTCGTTACTTTAAAAAAATGGTAGCAAAAAAATTGGAATTCACTTCCGAGCGTACAAACTTAAATAAAAAATCAATATCAATATGTATATAAAAGCAGAGACCTCATGCGGGAGAGCATGAGGTTTTACCAAGTGGCACTCTCTCTGAAAAGATAATTGATTTTTTTTTTTTTTTGGAAATAAAATACATCATTTTTAATTTATTACACTTATTAGATATCACATCAGTTATTTACTAAACTCAATAGATTTTAATTAGTAATAAATAAGACTTGTAGGGTCCGAATTTCGTGGCCCAAGCCCAAAATGTTGGGATTATGAGCCCAGCAAACCCAGAACAATAAATTTATAGAGAGTGGGTGAAAAAGTTAGGCTCGTTGTGAATTTAGCAACGGATGATTGACATAAGAACACGTTTAAAAGTAAAAATCCACCCAAGTTCGAAGAGGATTGTTCTTGATTAAAAGATGAATCTAATTCTTAGTCTCTCTCTCTATTTTTTTTCCCTTTCCTCTTTTCAGAGGCCTATTACATTTATATAATCCCGTTCCACTTCATCATCACCGTCCACCTGTTCTTCATCTTAGCCTTCACTTGAGTACATGTCATATCAAATAGCTGCTTCAGTTCTCCGTGAGTGGTGGTAGCTGAGATTGCACTGTTCAGGGGTCTTATCCACATAAATGCGGTTAGAAAAGCTGCTGCAGTATATTAAATGCGGTGGTAGCAGCTTTTCTTTTTAGATATTTTTATGCTCTTATCATATCTTGGCATGCCCGAAACTTGTCCTTGTCATGGAGGTAGTTGGGGAGATCATTCGGACCTTCAGAATATTTGTTTGATCGAGTCCCTTTGGAGTCCAAGGAAAATGACGTCTTCGGACAAATGGGTCCTCTTCAGACTGCTCCTACCGTTCACTTCCAATTACATTTTTTTCACCAAGATTCCTTCCTAACTCCTTCTCTCTTCGAACACATAGTGATATTTGAATGGGGCCCTAGGCCCACCACATGACGTTGGGCTTTTATAGCCACAAGACTAATGGATAAGATATATAGATGTTAATCATCAAAAACTCTTTGTTTTCCTTATTCTTCCATCCAAAGGTTTTCTTATATTTATGCCTACTCCTCTTCCCTTATAACTAAATGCCTACTCTTCCTAAACCACTACATGCCTTCTCCTATGCCTATTTTGCTAAATTACCAATTCTATGTTCTATAATTTGCACAAACTGAAATAGCATTCAGATTATTTAAGAACACATGAAATCATATAAAAATCACCAAATTAGAGTTTAAAATTATAATTAAATTTCTAAAAGAAATCTAGAAACATTTGCACAAAAATTCCATGTAATTAAGGGTCCGTTTGGATAGAGCTGAAAACTGAAAACTGAAAACTGAAAACTGAAACACTGTAGCAAAATAATATTTAAATGTGTGAATAGTACCGTGGGACCCATTTTTAATGAAAAAGTTGCTGAAAAGTGAAAATTGTGGGTCCGTGAACAGTAAAAAGTGGGGAGAAAAGTCAAAAGTTGCGGCTACTGTTCATTGAACAGTAGCCGCAACAGTGATAAACAGTGAAAATTTGGGCTGAAACGCGTGAAAAAAAAAAAAAAAAAAAAAAAAAAAAAGACAAAACGCGAAATTGAAAGACGCAGACGCAGACGCCGAATCCAAACGTACACTAAGTCACACTTAGGAATATTGGACCTTTTTTACTTTGTATAAATAGAAGGGTCCCAATGGGATGAAAGGGCTAACAATTTTCTCTCCAAAACATTTATTGTAGGAATACAAAAGTTTTCCATTGTAGACTCTTCATAATTAAAGAACATGATTTGCCAACTAATCAAACTAGAATTTTTAGTACCTACAGCAATTTCACAACATCAAGAACAAACCCTAGTGTATACAATGTCAAATCCCATACTCTCCTGTTACATTAAATGAGTGTTTAGTTTTTTTCGTAAAGTATTGAATAGTAAAGCTTCTGGGCTATAGTCTCAATTACAACTCTCAATCATGTTGGACTTGGATGACACCTATCAACAATGTATCATTATGAGATGCAGAAAAAATTTGGAGTGTACACAACATTTAGTGTGGATGGGAAGAAATTTCATTATATTCCAATTGGTTAGGTTAGTAAGGGACTTATTCCAATTTAATGATCCTAGAATTTTGTATACAAGTAATAATCAAGGAAACTTCCACCTAAAATAAGTTGGACTTTTGGCAAGAGAGAAAATTAATGTCTAGACAAATCAAGCTAAGGCCGACCAAAATGAACCATATTCTTAATTTCTTACCTCTATTTGTTCCATGTACAAGACTTATAGTCAAAACTTGGTGTATAAAAGTTAAACATCTTATCTAAAGTCCATCCTCTGAAAACTTGAGAAAAAATTCATTTAAACCAACACAATATATAAATTATAAAGGAATCAAAGAAAAATTGTCAAAAATAATGAAAATTTAATCTATGCTTAAATTCTTATAAGGATGAACACAATAGCAATATCCTTTAAAAAAAAAAAGATAAAAAATCTATACTTATTTTGTACGTATGATAAAGTCCTATCACAAAATTTTTTGAGACTCATGTTGATGAGTGATTAGAAGTTATAAAGGAATATATATATATAAGCAGAGATCTCATGCAGGAGTGCGTGAGGTCTTGCCAAGTGACGCTCTAATTTTGCATTTAGCATTTTTTTACCTCTTTCATTAAGTTTTTTTTATTGTTACCCAAAAGTTTACATTAAATTATTTTACTGTTATCTTATTAGTCTCTCATTAATTGCCTAAGCTTACATCACACATTTCTCTCTTTTTCATGTCTTTTAGCATACCCACCATTTTAATATTTTAAAAAAAGAAAAAAAATAATAATTAAGGACTAATAGTAATAACTAACCAAATAAGGCCTTGGAGAGAAATAGAGAGACATAAAAATATTGTGGATTGTTAAATAAAATGTATTGTTTCACTACAAAATCAAAACGCATTGTTTCACTATAAAAGACCTGAAACTAACAAAACATTTGAAAGAGAGAGAGAGAAATCTGAGAGGACGTCGCCTCCATCATATTGGCCTCCCACCACCATCAAGACGCCAAAACCCCTATGCGTATTTTTTTTTTCTTTTTAAATTAGGAGATTAAATATGATTTAGGTTTGGGTAATTTGGTTGGATAGTTTTTGTTTTTGGTATATAAGTAGAGAGAATATTTGATATGCAATGTAAAGCCATATTCTATCATGGTTTTAAATCATCAATAAGACATGTGCATACATACTTGCCCACACCATGTTTTAATGTCGCACTATCAATGAGTGGAAGACAGTGAAAGAGTTGGACATACTTTTATTTTATAGTATTAAATATGTGAACACAACACAAATTATTTGATTTTCATGGTCCTATTACTCTTTTGCAAATTAATCTTATCTTGAGAAGGCTATAAATATGCAGTGAAACAACAGTTATAAATTGCATACACATAACCATTATAATTATTTAGTTCAAAGAATGAGTAAAAAAAAAAAAAAATTTGGAGGAATATTGTAGAATAAAAGTTATTACAAAATGTCTCTCTCTCTCAGAGACCTCATGCGAGAGTGCATGAGGTCCTGTCAAGTGACACTCTAATTTTGCATTTAACTTTTTTTTACCTCTTTCATTAAGGTTTTTTTTTTTTTTTGTTACCCAAAAGTTCACATTATCTTATTCTACTGTTATCTCATTAATTGCCTAAACTTACACCACACCTTTCACTATTCTTCATGTCTTTTAGCATACCCATTGTTTTAGTATTTAAAAAAATAAAATAAAATAAAAAAGTAAGGGCTAATAGTAATAACTAACGAGATAAGACTCTAAAGAGAGATAGAAAGACACAAAAATGTTGTGGATTGTTAAATAAAAGGCATTATTTCACTATATATTACCAAAATAAAAGACTTGAAACTAACAAAACATTTAAAAGAGAGAGAAAGAGGAATTTGAGAGGTCACTACCTCCGTTATACTAACCTCCCACCACCATCAAGACAATGAAACCGCTACGGGTAATCTTTTTTCCTTTTTAAATTAGGGGCTTAAATATGATTTAGGTTAGGTAATTTGTAAAGAAAATATTTGGTGCGCAATGTAAAGTCATATTATACTATAGTTTAATTTTAAATCATCTATAAGACACATGCATACACACTTGCCCACTCATGTCTTAATGTTGCATTATTGATGAGTGGAAGATAATCAGAGAGTTGAGTATACTTTTATTTCATAATATGAAATATGTGAACACAACACAAATTAGTTTATTTCATGGTCCCATTACTCTTTTGCATTTATTTTTGATTTCATGATTTAAAAAAATAATATTATTTCCTTAAAAAGGCTACAAATATGTAGTGAAGCTACTAAACCAGTTTTTAATATCTCAAAATGTATATATTTCTTTACTCTAATTTAGTTTACTTTTTCTTTATAATTTATGTACAACATTATTCAAAACTGTTTTACATAAAATATCATAAAATTATCCGTGCATCATACGGACAACTTACTCGTTGATAAGAAAAGACATGACACACCAAATTTATGCGTGAACGAATGCTTGAGTCAGCAAGCTAAATCTGACAGTAACACTTTTAAGGCACACAAATGGGACAGGTGGACTAAAAGGAATGAGATACTTGTAGGAGACTCCTATATCCTATTGGAGACCCAAAACATAAAAAAGAAAGAACCCCACGAGTGTTGCCTGTCCAAAAACATATATTAATAATGGTAAAAATCACCAAAATGTGGCTTGAGAAATAAGGTATTTGAAGTGAAAAAATGGGATACTATTACCATACAACAAGGGCATTGCCGCATTGTAGTGTAGAAGTGTAAAAAGTACTGCTGATTGGTGGGGAGGCTTCTTCTGCTACAAGGCAAAAAGGGCTTGACAAAGACATTGCACCAAACACCAAAATGTGACAGGCATGAAAGGTGTGTAGGGGAATGTAAAATGTCTTTAATAGGAAACTGTGACCTATGAACTTCAACCTTGTCTAAGCAAAACCTGAAGTTACCCCATGTCTTAAATTCCTCCCATTACTTCACCTACATGAGAGTGAGGCACCCATTTCTCCTAAATGGGTTGGCTACAATCCCTCATCTCTCCATTGAAGAAGCTGTGGTTTCGCATGCACTCAGCTCAAAGAAAGAGTAAGTCATACTAATTTCTTTTCATTTGAATTCATGCTTATATTTACAAGTCTATTTTCCTCTCCATGGCTTGAAAGTTCAAACCATCACAGGGTTTCAATGCTGTTCTCATCTATGCATTCATTAGCCATTTGCACCCACTTCAAACTGCTTCTTTATATACATTAGTTGCCATTGAATTTCCTAGAACACATGAACTACATCTTTCATCTCTAACGCAAAAAGCACACACAGGTACTAAGCTTTCTGTAGTTTACTTGATCTTTTTGTGAAACATTTACCTGTTTGGTAATGTGGTTTCAAACCATACTTTCTCAAACTACAGTTTGTTTAATCTTCACTTTTTCTTAGTTATAGCCTTTTTAAACAACCCAATTTTTGGATATTTTTCCTACATTTCTTCATTTATTCCCCCCTAGATTTAACATTATTTCGTTTTGGGTTTTCAGGAAGAGGTATATACATTTTGTATGAGGATGTCAAATCCTGCCCCTATGAAGATGTGCATGTCTTATGGTCAATACTAGTGGAGTCAAATACTTCTTTGCCATCAAAAAATGGTGCTCATATGCAACCAGTTGACAGAATATGAGAAAGTTCCAGTTATTTACATTTTCCTTTTCTGTCAAGTCCAGCTATGTACATAAACATATTTGATATTTATGAGGTTTATACTCATATAAAAGAGTTGTCTTTTCTTTTTTTGTTCTTCTGGGTTTCTTCAATTTCTCTCCTGTCATCTGAGGTACACATTAGCATATTATGGTACTCTCAAGTTTCAATATTTATAGAAACGTTTTATTTGGCTCTTAATTTGAAAGAGCCTTTTCTTTCACATGTTCTATATACCTAACTCTAATTCTAGATGCATTTAGCAAAAGGGGTAATTTGTTTCTACTTCTACATGGCTTCTTATTGTTGCTTCGTCTGTTTTCAGTGGTTGTGGTGGCAGTTTGCTTCTTCTTTTAATAGATTATAGGACACTTTCTTGAAGATGACATGTGAAAACTACAAAAATGGATGGGACAACTAACAAGATTTTCTCATTTTTAAAAAAAATGTCATGTCGTTTTATGTTAGCGAGTTTTCAACATTTTCATTGCAGAAAGTAGAAAGCAATAAAGAACTTTGTGTAATACAGTCCTTAATGAGATATGTGGATCTCATGAATATACCTTTCAAATAAATAGAAAGACACTAGACACATAATCATTAGATAAATATAAAATAAAATAAAAGACATAAAAATAAAAATAAAAAGAGCAAATTTAATTTTGTTTTTGTCTCCTAGAGTACTACTAATAAAATTTAGTATGATTAACTAGTTGACAATTCTAGGTTTTTCAATGAAAACATCTGGGATTCAAATCCCTTCTTCCCCAATGTAACTATCGAATTATCAAAAAAATGGAAATACAAAATCCTCTCTATATCAAATTTTGATACATGCTTGAAGAAATATTAGGTCTTGAATCTTGATAACGTTATGAAATCCCTGGCTAGTAGAGGGAGAATATAGAGGGAGAATATACCATATAATAATGCTATAATATATGAACTTACAAATTACAATATCCTGTAGCAATAGTATAACATATGAAATTATAAAGATTTAAAAGATATATTTGACCTTAAAAACGTCGGTGATGCTGATGTTGGTCTAGCTACAAGTTTTCAAACTTGTATAAAACCCCACAAGTAATGCCTGCCTCGGGCCACTTCTGACAAAAGGAACCGAATATGTTTTTATTGTTTTATGCTTTATGAAAATCCATGCCATTCTCAGTTTCTCACTCACTTCAAAAATGCTTTGCAAAATGTTCTACTCTTTATGGTCTATTATTGTAAGGGCCAGTTTAGTAACTCTCACATTTTATTAAAGTGTTTTTCTTTAAACCATTTCTTTGTGCTATAGGCAAATTCAACCTACAAGACCTCAAAAGTCATTACGTGCCATTCTAGAAATTGTACAGTCGTATAACTAAATTTCATATAGTTGATGACAGATTCAATTTTTGACTCTTGGCAATTCCAATCTTTCATTATGTGGTCAAGCTGGGTTAGGTAAAAGTCTGTCGTGCTCACAATCTCATGTGCTCATCTTATGGCATAGAGAATCAAACACAGAACTGTATTACTTTGGCAAACCCTATCCTGGACTAGCAGAGAGATCGTTCTTATATTCTAGCATAACGTATTCTGGTTCCTCCTAAACCTTAAACTGCCACAACCACACGTACACAAATTCCCCAATTCGTCCTACGTCAATAAATTTCGTACTACGAACACCAATCTCAAAGATATGCCGCACTTATAACCTTTTTCTTTTTTTATAGGACCACACTCATAACTTTATATCACTATCAGGCAGATATCATAGCTATATCACAATCAAATTGTCATCCAAGTCTCTAGGAAATTTAAATAAATCAAAGTTAAGACCATAGTTGGTATCAAACTAATCAATAGGAAAATAATAGCTTACAGAAGAGCTTTTGCCACTTAATCATACAAAGCCGGGTTCAAAAAAACTTTCAGAGGTATCTTTGGGCAGAAGAATCCAAAGGAATTATTTGAGCAGTAATTTTACCTCGCCCTTTCAAAATTCTGCATTTTTATCCAAAGAAAGAAAGATATTAGCAGATGTCCATTGCCGTCTAGATAATTCATCATTTTTGGCCTATTATTATTAAAAACTAATCAGTGCATGTCTTAACATTTGGTAACTCAGCAAAATATTAGCAAACAGCTATACTGTATTAGCTATGGAGTATTATCTTAACATTTCAAGTGCTAACACAGCATTCCTGATAGCCATATATGGTTTTAATCAACACAAAGTGATTGAGCTGAATGGGACAAGTATGTCTGGGTGCTGCTATCAATATGTTGTAAATTAAGCTATCAAATAAATAGCAAACACGAAACCTACATAACCATACAATGACTGAAGTGTTATGGAGTTTGACAAGCAAACAAGTACTTGTGTTAATGTGATAATGTTGTTCACTCAATTTTAAGGAAAATTTAAAGAGGCTGTGGTGAATTACTACAAGACGGACCTTAATGGCATCACAAGGATGATGTAGAAGCACATTCAGCCACACTCGGTAGCCAATTTTGAAAGAAGGCATAGGTATCACTGTCTGCACGTGACAGGGCAGCAAGAGGAGTGACAGTAATCTGAAATAAAATCATGATAACAAGTTAGTGATGTTCCGCATAGAGATTTTAATCGAGCAAAATAATGTGGGGGAGATAAAATCACACAAATAAATTTCATTAATCAAATCTACGCACGTATCCTTCTTTAACATATCGGTAGTCTGTATCAACCTCCTCATCAATATGGGCACCCTTTACCTACAACAATTGAAAAGTAGAGTCATCCATTTAAAATTTAAATAGAAAAAAAGTGACATAATCAAGTTTCCTGCATGTTTATAATTAGTATGTTACAATCAAGTTTTATTCTCTAATTTGTTACAATTAAGAGTTTCAATCATAATGTGCTCAAAAGCTTCAGTCATTAGATGAAATGATTATGGATCATCTATTACTATAAACAAGGTGTCCAATTTGGGTAGGCTTTTGCTTTGTACCAAGTTGTTTTCTCCTTCTTGTATTTTTTTTTTTTTTTTTCAATAAAGTTTTTATTTACCGATCAAAAAAAAAAGGTATGCAATATCTATTATGGCATCCAACATAATCTCATTCACTTCTTTCAAAGAAATCAAATCCTCAGGAATATAATGGATCGGAGGCATCTTAAGGGTTCTATTTCTGAAGTGGCTTCCTCCTTTATTTGTGTTGCCCCATGTCTGTGGTTCGACTCCCACATTCCCACCTCCCCAACTATCTATCTATTAAAAAATATAAATATATAAATAATTTGCTAAACAATAAGAATCTATCGAAACGGAATCAAATGTGAAATAACACAATTCAACACCAATTAAAGAAAAAACATAAGATGCTTAAAAGTTTTTGTCATCCTTTATAAAGCAGGTAAGAAGATATAATTTAGAAAGTTGAAAGGCCTCAGGGGAAGGAGGACTTTGGGCAGGATCTATTAGCAGCAAATTCCCTATAACATCCACTTTAAGAACTGCTCTGGAACATAGAATAAGAATTTAAGATCATTTAAGCTTAAACAAATTTTAAAAGCAATAACCCTCATAAAAAAAAAAAGTTGGTTACAAACTCAATTGTTTACTAAAAGTTTCCGATTTTAGACTATAAAAATTATATTTTAAATTATTTACAAATCATACATTTTACAACATTGACATCTAAGAACCTAAGGAAAAAAATTTGTGCATATCATGCATAATTATTTATTGTTCACAAAACCTCTACAAAATAGAACCTTGAGCACTGTTGTCTATAGGGTTAAATTGGAAGCTAAGAACTTTAGACTTAAAAGTGTCTTTAACCCCCAAAAACATACACACTAAAACTATCACATTACTATTTTAAACAAAGGCTAAACTTAACACTACAATTTATAAGACTTGAAATTCCTTAGCTAATTTCCGGCCAACCCTACTCCCCCTCACCCCCCCCCCCCCCCCCCCCCAAAAAAATCCAAACGGACCATAACAGTTACAGCATAACCGTCAAATTTTGCTTAAAAGTTAACACCCTTAAGGATGAGGAGGATTCATGATTTTCTCCAAAGTTTAAGTTCAAAATGTGAACTTAACATAGCCAAAATTAAATGAAAAATTCAAATCATTTAAAATAATCAATGTACAATCCTGATCAATTCATTTAGGGAAAGTGGTAAATACTAGAAATATCCAGATGAAGTCAACCTTTGCAGGTCTATAAGGCTCAGTCTATTGAGGTAGGCTATGTTGGTGAAATAGGTAACCATCTTGATTAATTTTTGTTTTAAGTAAAATAGGTTCGGACATTGAGGCTAAATTGAGATTAATTTATTATAGCATGGGTTGCTTGCTTTTTGTACTTTGAATTTGGTTCAGGATGTTAATAACGAAGTGATTCTGAGCAACATGGAAATGGGAAAAGCTATACATGTTTGCCTTCAAGCAGTAAATGGCAAGCAAATGCAAATGCAAAAGAGTTCAGATTGTGACTATCAGAGTATTATCAACTTAGAAAAATAATTAAACAATGAGTCACAACATAAAGAGCTAGGGACATACTTCCCTCTTGAACAAAAGATTGTCTGGCAATGTAGCTGACGTTTCAGTTTCTGCTGATGCTTCTGAGGTAGCCTCCATGGTCATAGTTGATAACATTTTGCCTCCTTGCATGTCAGAAGTAACTTGCTTCCATCCCATTCTAAATATACTTTTACCCTGCTTAGTCAGCCTGTACCCCTTTTTGAGGCACGTGAGACAAACATTACAACCACACATTGCATAACTGAGATAATAGCATTCTTATCATGAAACAAGAAATTGCAGTTGAATCAGTTCCAAATTGAGCACACAAAGCCAAATGACTTAACCACAAGCATATCTTCAGGCCAAATGACTTAACCACAAGCATAACTTCATTTGTTCAGCCAAAAAAAAAAAAAAAAAGCATAACTTCATTTGGAAGTTGCATCAGGAAATTAAAAGTAGGGTGATCACCTTATGAAGAATTTCAAGTCATTTAAAATAATCAGACTGACTGAAGACATTCCAGGAGAGTGAATAATAAGATTACTCTTTTCTTCAACATTCTTGATATGCTACTATCTTGCATAATGTAAAAACTGACCTATCAGAAGGACAATGGCAATGAAATGTTCTCCTAAACTTATCATTCAATAGTGAAACCTTCAAAAGTAGTTTGAGTTTACCTTATTATTCAATAGTGAAACCTTCAAAAATTCTCTTAAAATTTTTTTTTTTTTTTTTTTTTTTGCTATGTAAAAGTTCTCTTAAACTTATCATTCAATAGTGAAACCTTCAAAAGTAGTTTTGGGTTTACCTTATTATTAGCAACATCTGTTGGCAGATCTATGTTCAAGAAACATTTTTGAGGATAAGCCTGAATCCTGATCTCAGCCAGAATTGCACTTATGATTGGTAAACAAGCCTCAGCGGCAAGCGTATAGTCATCTACACTACTCTTACCTCCAACCCTGAAAATCAAGAACGCAAATCACTTGTAGGAGAAAAGGAACCTTATTATGATGGCAAGATAAATTTAAGGATGAAATGTAAAATAGCTGAAACAGTTCTTGGCCGAAACATAACATGACATTGTTGTCACATTCATTATATTCTGCCTCAACCACGGTAATATGCTATGACAAATTGTATAAAAATTTGACTTTGAACAAAATCTTTATTATATGTTAGACTATTGCCATACATATATGTTAACATACCAATCATATGATATAGAGACAGAAGGTAAATCATTGAAAAAGGCCTCTCGAGCACCTGCAACTGTGCCAGAGTAAATGCTGCAATTCCAAACCAATCAAAAAAGAAATGAATATTAGCTGCCCAAAGAAAGAAAATTACAATGTATTAAAAGAACTCCAGCAGGGATGAAAGTGTCCCATAATGGGTGTACTAGTGATCTCATATTCTCATGAGACTAAAATCACTAAATTTCCTTAAATCAGTTTAGAAGGACATGTTTCCTTGTGATTTTTTTTATTCCCAAGGGGATTGATGGCACAGACACACACTGTTTGAAAGAACTTTTTTTTTTTAACGTTTAGAAGTCATTGTTTGTAAGAACCTTGAAATAACTGTATGTGGTTCTAACAATTTTTTTTTTGATAAGTATGTGGTTCTAACAATATATACCAACTTCTGTCACTAATCCTTTAAAAGTCCAAAGCAGAAATTATTAAGAAAAAGAAAGGGCTAATTTTATTTTTAGATCCTTTTTGTTTCACTTTTTGGCACTTTAAAAGTAAGTGGAAGCTTCTTGTCCCCTCCTTTTCTTTCAATTTCTCTTCTTGACAAGGTATCCATTTTGAACAATAGAAAGGGGCATTAACACGGTCAGAATTTTGAAGAGAAGGCACAAAGGAAGACTAACATGTGATAACCACAGTTGCTACCCATGTTGATGCCACTAACTACCTGCATGCAGAAATGGGAAAAACATTAGCAAAAATAGCAAAGATCAAAAAACTTTAATAACTACAACTTCTAGTCAAATGCAACCTGCTCAAGTGATTGCACAAGACATTTGTTCAACTCAGAAGAGTTAGACAACAAAATGAAGTCAAATAATCTTTAAAGCAAAATATCTGAATTGAAAGCAGTAATTTCAGTGTCATTATAAGTCATAACGACTCCGTATTGAGGTGTTCACGAAATTAGAGAGAGAGGCCCACTATACAAAGAAATTAGCCAAATGGAAATTTTTTTTTTTTTTTTTATTGGTAAGCTGCACATGCAGGCCCAATGGGTTTTAAACCAACAACCTCACCCTCCACCTAACACTTACAAGGGGAGGAGGTGCCAGTTGAGTTAGAGCTCATTGACATTCAAAAAATTAGCCAGATAGAACATCACAATACAATTTAACAGTATCAGTTAGTCCTCTCTAGCAGTGCAACCAATGAAACTTCCATAACCATGCATTTTAACCAAAGATCTACCAGATCAGCAATTGAAGGAAAGAGTGCTTTGGAAATTCCCAAAGAAGTACAGTCAGCTGGAGTTCCTGCAAATCATATGCAAAACTTCAATCTTGTATTAAAAAATAAAAATAAATACCAGGAACTATCAGAGGAACGCAGTAATAATATAAATTGAAGATATTAATTAATGATTAGCACTGTGAAGGGGTGGATCATCCTTCAGATATCAAAATTGCATCTAAATAGAAAATTTATGGCTACACTCTAAGGATGTATATGGTTATTAACGGAAACATACTTAAAAAGCACAAGGATCTCCACAAGTTTGGTAATTTTTTAGAAAATTGCTTTTAAGTCTGTCACACCCTACTACTCAATTAAAAAATGTGTATGAATGGGAGCGAATTCATAAGCACACTTCTCTAGCCTCTAAGCATATGGGCGGTCATTACAATAAAACAAAAGTTGTTTTATACACACACACACATTGTGTTGTGTGTATTCCTTAATTCACTCCTACCTTCATTATGAGTTTCAACAACCTGAATTTCCCTTTTTCTCTTGCTATTAACATAAGAAGATTTTTAAAAGAACGAAAAGAAAAAAAAAATAGTGTTTAGGAAGAACTCAGTAAGCTCCTATTGAGAGAATTTCAAGAAATATCTTAACGATTACAAAGAAATACTTTCCAGCTTACACATATGATCACATAGCTGTACTCCTTTACAGCAATATTATATCACAAAATTACTAGTCTATATAAAGAGTCATAATATCCAATATGTTCTTCTAAATACTGTATGGAGAATGCAGACTCCACTAGCTATAAAGAGAATTAATAAAATGCTCAAACTTCAAAATTCTGGAAGTTGTAAATGAATTTGAAATTTGAATTAACAGAAAATACCACATACCAGCAGCTGCAAAGGCTGTTGCTCCATCAATATGTACTTGTTTCACAGAAAGCGGGTGGCGCCAAGTAATACAATGACTAACCGCTGACTTTTCCCTGAAAATAGCAAAATGAGGCCATAAGACACCACGCATAACTCTATATTGGCAACTAATATCGTGCAAATGGACTTTGATATCAATAGATAACAAATTTCAGCTATTTGGCATCAAAAAACAGACATGCATTTGTATGAGAAATTTAAATCAAGCCATCAATGAGCTACCAATACTTCCTCCTCGCATAATAATGGGATGAGGGTGAGGTTGCGGGGTTAAACGACTGCCCGAATAACTTAACCAATCATACTCAAATCAACATGTACTACCTGCAGGTGACATCCGCGGATTCAAGACCCATTGGGTGCGTGTGTAACTTACCAATTAAAAAAGATATTCAAATGAAGTGAAAACCATGAAAACTACAAACAAATAGCTTAGCAGCCATGATCAAAAGAAATTAAAAGTCGTACTCGTACCCATTGCACAAAGCTCTCACTTTGTGGATTCCATGATAAATGATTGGTAGACTTCTTTGCCATAGTTGAAACCATTAAATCATATAATAAAAACCGCTTTCACATTAACTCTTTTTTTTCTTTTTGAAAGTTATTTTCGCTATGACCTCAAGTCTCCGTGTCAGTTTCTTTAAGACCTTCCCTCCGACCATGTATGATAAAAATACTTAGCATTCTTAAAAATAAAAATTAAAAAAAAAAAAAAAAAGTCTCAACCACAAAAATAACACTATGCTACGGCAATACACAACGACTTGCACATCAAAATTCCGATCTAAAGTGAACAGAATTAAATTACACAGGGACGTTTACAAAATAGCAAAACCGGACACACAAGCCTCGTTAATTACAACATTTACCATAGTTTACCAAGTACATCTTTTTTTTTTTTTTTTCTAATTAAAAAATTAATATGACCGTTGAAAATCAAATCAAAACCAGAGTTAAAGTAATCAAAGTGCTCAGACAAAAATATATGTACACACAATAACCAAACAGTCTCAGACACACATATATAGACACATGCAAAGAGAAAGAGAGAGAGAGAGAGAGAGATTAAAAGTTATAGTAAACGCACGAATCAGGAGCGCAGACTTGGACATTGTAGCGTTGCGTGGAGACGAGGGCTCGAACCAGAGCTCGAAGTCCCGGCGCGTCGATGCCATCGTCGTTCGTAACAAGGATCGTTGGCCGGTTTTCCATTTTTTTTTTTTTTGGGTTAGAGAAATGATAACTGACTGTGTTTCAATTTGAATTGAATTTGGTTTCAGAGAGAGGTTTAAACTTTGGAGCAGCTTGAATAAAGGTTTGGGTGTATTATTATAGGTGCACTGAGCTGTAAGAATAGTGAATAGTCAGTAGGGGTTCGCTGGGTTTGGAACCAATGGGCGCGTTTTGCGTAAGCAGACCAGTCTTTGTTTATGTTTTATTTGTGGAAAACTTTATAAAGCAGTAGTTTTTAACTTTTTTTGCCATTTAAAAAGTTTTACTTTATTTGTAGGGTCCCACACTCTCCCGCTATTTCTATACACCCTAATCATTGATTTTTCATTTTTGGATTATTCAAAGGCGGCCGACAAATTTAGTAAAGATTAAGGGTAAAATTCATATTTTATGTTATATTGTTACATTAATATTTTATTTAAAATTTAATATATCCTACCACGCCTAATAACATTTCAATAAACTCCTAATTTGGTTAGATTTATATATGAGTATTAGAATTGATTATATGTAATTGTACTTATTCTTAAATATGTGATAAGATGATGTGTCATATTGGGATTGGAGGGATAAAATATGAAATTTACACCACATCCTTACTGAATTTAATCTTTATTCCAAAGAAGACTTATACGAAGGTGGAGATTTTTTTTTTTTTTTTTTTTTAAGTATTAGATTCAGTGGGGGAGGATTTGTTCCAAGCTCGCAAGCATTTTGTCCGCTCTGAGGCCGAATGACCCACACGGCTTTGTTCCTTTAAGTGACATGAGCAGTTTTTGAAACTTGCTCCCACATCAAAGAAAGATGCATCCCACTCATGCCTTATAAGCCTTAGCTGAATGCAAGAGTGTACCACTGCAACACATGTGTTGTAGTGGTAGAGGCATGCCCTTCGGGGTGCAATCGGAGCAAGTCTCAAAAACTGCCACCCAAAGCGGACAATACCTTTGATGGGCACTGCTTTCAAAAGCGCCTTTTTGTGGGGGAACAAATCCTGCTCCCCCACAAATTCTTTGAACAAAAAAAATTCTTATATTATATGCTCACTGACGAGTGATAATGCATCCTCCCCCACAGATTCTTTGAACAAAAAATAAATTCTTATATTATATGCTCACTGATGAGTAAAAATTCTTATGTTATGCTCGCTGATGAGTGATGATGCTTACTTATTAGTAGCCACTACACATCCAACTCATATTTATGGCAATTTGAAAAATGAAAGATTGGATAGCTCTAGCATGATATTGACCAAAACATCTTTGAGATATATATATATATATATATATATATATATATTTTTTTTTTTTTATGGAAAGATCGAGAACTTTTATTATAACGAGGAGAAATTCAGTTCATCTTGAGTCACACCCAACTCAATCAATGGAGGATTTTTGACTATCTAAATTACAAAATTATCCAAAACATTTACGTTCTTGGCATATTGTGCCAGGATACCTCTTTGATATTTAAGGGCATGTTTGGTAGACTGTAATAGGTGCTGTAATATAATAGTTATTCGTATGTTTAGTTATTTTTTAGTTTGGTTATTTTTTTTTACAATGAATAATCATTCTTTATAAATAACTATTTTTCAAAATGAGAAATAACTATTCCTCTTTAAAAGATTGAATTAGTCATTCCTTAGTAAGTGCAATAATTTCAAAACTTAATATATTTCCAAATAAACAAACTTTCCATATATATCTAACAATTATAAAAATAAAAAATTATAAAAAATAACACATATCTTTCTTAAATTTAAAAATAACAATTTTTAAGGAGATATAATTGTATGAGTAAGATATTTCCTAAAATTAATGTTAGTTTCATTCAAATGTTATAACTCACAACCAAACTAATGAATAGATTTAGTTATTACATTACAACACATTTTATCACCAGTAATAAAGATTACAATTCATGTCGTAATCTCCATTCAGTGTACCAAACGTACCCTAAGTTAATAAACATAGAATTTTGTGATAACAAATACAATATTTTTTGGCAAGATCTTCCAAGTTCTTAAGTTTTCGAGAATGGTCATATATGTATTGGTTAACTTTATGTTATGCATTGGACACAAACTGTGTCCTAAGGCTTTCAAAGATTTAACCCCTTGATGTTCCGAGATTTACACATTTTTTGTTTATAAAATTAGCCTAATAACATATGTAATCAACATTTGATAACATACGATGAGATTTTTCCAATGAACTTAGGCTGTGTTTGTTTCGCGTAAATCGTTTTCCGGAAAATACATATTTTCCGGAAATGCTATTTTCCGAAAAAGGAAAATATTTTTAAGTGTTTGGTTGAATTATGAAAATTGTGGTGGAAAATATTTTCATGTGTTTGGTTCTATTAGGAAAATGTTATTTTCCGTCGGCAAATTCCGGCAACAACACAACGACGACAACAACAACAGCAGCAGCAAATTCCGCCAACATCAACAACAACAATCAGTTCATCAAAAAAAAAAAACAACAACAACAATCTAATTACAAAAAAAACAGCAACAACAATCAAATTAAAAAAAAAAAAACTGAGAGATCGACGAAGAGAGAGCTTGAGGTGCGATGGCGTGATAGAGGGTCTGGGTCTGGGTCGAGCGGCGTTGGAGCGATGGCGCGATCGAGGAGGCGATGGGTCTGGGTCGACGACGAGGTGCGATGGCGCGATCGAGGTGCGATGGCGATGGTGAGATGGCGCGATCGGCGCGGTGCGATGGCGAGGTGCTGCGATCGGCGCGAGACCGGTGCGATGGATCGAACGTATGGGTCGAACGCCTGGGTCTGGGTCGAACGGTTTGGGCTTTGGGTTCGTGGGTCGCCGGCTCTGGTTCGAAGATCGGTGGGTCGTGGTGATCGTGAAGATGGGTTTGCCGGCGAACTCGCACCGGCGAACTGGATGGGCTCTCTCTCTTCGATCTGGGCTCCGTTTCTTCCTTCCTCTCTCTCTCTCTCTCTGGCTTTCTCTCTTTCTTTTGTGACTGGCTCTCTCTTGCGTGACCCGGAAATTGGTTTCAGGAAAATGAGGGGTGAAACCAATTTCCGGGTCAAAGGTGAAAATATTGGTCAAATGGGTGCTTATTTTCCGGAAAATTTTATTTTCCGTAGCACCCAAACAGTAGGGTCAGGGTGAAAATGATTTCCTGAAATCATTTTCACCCAAACCAAACGGAGCCTTAATCAACTATGTTTTTTTCGTAGGTTCCAGTTAATTCAACTAATAAAGTCTTTTATGGTTGAATAAGAAATCTGGAGTTCAATCAATGGCGAAGCCAAGAATTTAGGTTAGTGGGGGCAAGATTAAAAGATAAGATTGAAAGTAAAAAACTAATCTAAAAAAATTTAAACATGAATATTAAGAGTACGCAATATACCTATGAATATTTAAATGTGACTCAATGACTTGAATGCTTTTAAAAACTCAACTTGAATGCTTTTAAAAACTTAACAGAAACTCTAATAGCTTGTTTGGATTGAGGGAAGTAGAGTAGAGAGAGAGAGTAAGTTAAATTACCTTATTTGGATATTTTTTAAGGAAGGAGGGAGAGAGATTTGGAGGAGTTCTAACTATTTCTAACCCTTCATTTTTAATTTCCCAAAATTAGAGAGATTTTGAGAGAAAGTAGAGTTTAGAAGTGCTGAACCAAATGAATTGTCAAATTTACTCTTATTATATTAACAAAATTACAAACTATGAAAAAACTAATTATTTCCCTCCTTACTTAATTTTAAAAAAATCCAAAGAATTAATTAATTTTTTTTAATGGGAGGCGTGCTTTATATTGTATTATATATACACTTCTTTTTTTTCTTTTAATCATTACTAGGTGGGACCAATAGTTTTATATTAAAGTTATAGTAGTTTTAGAGTTCTATTAGTTAAGTTTTGAGTTCTAAACCATGTAGCTGTAGGTTGTTCTCAATAAATAGAAAAGTTTATTTATTTTTTGTCTTTTGTGTAGGGGGCAAATAAGACATTTCAGTTCAATACATTATCATTATCAGTAAAAAAATTGAAAGTTCAGGGGGCACCTGCCTCGGCCCCCCTTCCCTCCACCCCTTAGTTCAATTTATGTCTACACCAAAAAACTGATTAGTATCTTAATCTGATGATAAAAAGTTGCCATAAATTAAAATTCTCTTAAAAAAAATAAAACTATGTTTTTTTCAAAACAAACCAAAGAAAAAAAAAAGCAAAATGTACATGATTTATACCATTTCAAAACTTTTATTTAAGTATATACTTTTGATGACAATGACAGATATGCTTTTTGGAGGAATTATGCTTGTGTAACATAAAGTGGCATAATTTGTGCTATATAAAATGACATAACTTATACTACAACTCGTCCACATAGTTAATTGTGAGTGGTACGAGATGATGATGGGTTTACGTGAAAACTCTACCATTCACAACTCACCACATGGGTGAGTTATGTCACAAATTATACCACTTTATGGGCACAAATTATGCCACTTTATGTGACACATTATGTAACACTAGCATAGCTCTTTTTGAGAGGATACTGCCAAACACACAGTACGTGCATGCATGATTCATGTTGCAGGGCATATGCCATGTCTTGATTGGCATCTCGTCCGGAATATTAATGGCACTTTATGCAGTTTTGCCGGCACACGCTCTCTTTGCCTAGGAGAAAGTGCTAAGAATTTCATTCTTGGGCTAGTGGTGCCGGTTTTTTGTTTGTGGGCTAAATAGGGTCCATTAATCTAACAAGTAACAAACAAGACACTGTCTGGGCTAGTTCTGGTTTATATATGGAGAATTACTCGGTGTAGTTGGGCCCATTTGTGTGTGGGTCTGAATATTCCTACAAACTGTACCTTGGGCTTTTGGGTTCATATTCTGACACAAAAAGGGCCCAAAAAAGAAAGGAGCTTGGACTCGGCTGCTCAAAAATCAGGCCTACACTCACTCCTCCTCATATTATTGTTTGAGTGTCCTTGCCTTTTGTTAACTTATTTTTTGGGCATATTATAAGCTGCATTTTTTCTCTTAACACAAAACTTAACTACAATTCTTTATGGGTTATATCTTTCGTTTATCAATTAAATTCAACTATTTGATCACATTAGTCAAAGAGTCATAAGATTGAATTTGAAGATAACATTGTCTATGCTATATTACTAATGCTATCACATGGTTGAATTTATTGAGAAACTTAAATATACATAAGAACAAAAAGTATTTCAGTTTAGATCAAGAGAAAGAATGCATTAAGATCTAAATAGACTAGCTTTTGGTATATCTACATTTAAATACTCAGACATTGGCATTTGGATTGCACTCAAAATTAAAATTCTAATTAATTTCACTTGAGTGAGAGTCAGGTGAGTGACTTGCAAAGTCTCTGACTATTTTAATGTTTTGCTCAAGCGGGCTTGAACTTTGCTTGAACAAACATGGTACTCTTCAAACTCTTTCAATAACATTTTGACAGAATTTTTTACTCATAACCCTAGACTGAAATTGGTTGAAATTCTTCTTCTTTTTTAATAAATAATTCCAGCTTTTATTAAGAAAAAAAGATCTGACCTACAAGCCTCTTGGATAGGAGCAGGCAAAACATGCATATTACAACAAAAATGAAATTAACAATAGTATAACTAATTTGGATAGTAGTCTAAACCCAATTACAGAAATCACTTAACAAAGGAAATACTAAGTTCCACAATATTACTAAAAATGATGTTTACAAAGACTAAAGTTTAACCTACAAATACGTTGAAACGCAACCCTTGATTTTTTGTCACATGAAATATGCATGCCAACCTGAAAGTTAACAAATTGGGAATGCAAAATGTTAATGAAGTATTTTATCTCTGAACACTTCAGTAAAGATATGTCAAGAGATTCCAGATGCACCGACAAGGCGACAACCTTGACCGTTGTGGATAAACTAAACTAATAATATATATATTTGATATTCTTTTATTCACGTAAACCTTTATCTCTTAACTTGGTCTAGGTGCTGCATATATATATTTAAATTCTTTTAGTCAAGTTTGTTTGTTTGTTATTTATTTTGAGATTTCCTAGGTTGATGATTGTCATATTACTCATTATTATATTTATAGCCTTGAAGATATATTTTGGATGTCACGTGGAACTTATCCCTATCATCCTCTCAAATCTTCCATTTTCTCGATTTTAAGGACTTTTGTGTTGCATTCACAAAAAAGAAAAGGGATTCTGTGTGTGTTCGTCTTTTTATAGATCTTCTTGATCGTGATGGTCTAGCTTGAGATAATGGAAACTGTTCATGTCTTCGTGATCAAGACTTTAATCCAATGAAGCAGAGCAGTAGGTGGAATTGTGTAAAAAACACAATAAAAAAAATTTATATAAGGCCATTTATTTTTAAATTAGAATTTGAGTGAAAGATGATACAAAATCATCCCCTCCAATTAAATTCTTTAATTCCTTTATATTTTTAATTAAATATAAAACATATGACATTTTTGTTTTTATGTGGTTTAAATATAAAGCCATTAGATTTTTTTATAAATGCCACACATTTTACATTTTGATTAAATTTAAGGATTTAAATGGTAGAAGATTATTTTCCCAAAAAATAGAACACGAAGGAAAAGTGTTACTTATCTTATAATGAACTATTTTTCTCTGTAAATAGGGTGAGGTGGGAGGTAGGGTTCTAAGTTCCAACCTCTAATACCACCTGACAAAACAATACCAAGGGTATCACTGTCACTGACTCAATAACTTGAACACAAAGAATTGTAAAGATAATTCATATAAAAAAATTAAATCATTATTATTAGTAATATTAATCCTCATCAACAAATATAACAATATTATATATTATTACAATCCAAATCCTATCCATTACTTGCAAAGTCGCCCCCAAAAAAAAAAAAAGTGGGTGAATTTTTAACATAGTGAAAGTTCGAAAATGTGTCGAAAACAAACGAGCGGTTTAGACTCCCAAATTAAAATAACGGCTTGATTGATTTTACACTAACTTAATGATAAGTGCGGAATAATGCAAACAAGCGAATAAGCAATACAACTACTCTAATCCATATTTAAAGCAACACAGCAGTAAAAATGAAATGAACAAGAGTAGGGAAGAATGATGCAAACACAGATAACACTGAGACGTGTTCTCGAAGAGAAAACCGAAGAACTCGGCGAAAAACCTCTCCGCCGCCCTCCAAGTGGAAATCGATCCACTAGACAATCAGTTGGAATACATGGGTTAGCAAGAGACCCTCCAAGCCTAGTCTACCCGATGTACCTAAGCCCTCCAAGCTCTTGCTCCAACAAGACTTCTCAGAACTGTGTCTTGTCTTAGTTCTCTAGATCCCGCAACAAGCTCCATGTTGCATTTGCCATTCTAGGCTCCTTCCAATGCTTCCCAGTAGCACCAAAACGTCACTCAACACTCTCAAAGGTGTGGTAAGTGTTTGGGCTATCAACCTCTCAAAGATATGAAGAATGGAGAGGGTAGGGTTGAGGAAAATACCACAAGCAAGTGTATAAAGAAAAGTGGGTATGATAATCTCTAATTCTCAATGTGTTTGGCTAGGGTTTTCTCTCTGAAGCATTCCTCAACATTTGTAAGTAACGAGGGTATATATAAGATAGGTACAGAAAGTGTGACTCAATCAGTACAGGCTGGCAGAACAGAATGCCTCGCGGGTGTCTCACGGGAAGGCCTTACCCGCGAGATACTCGCGAGACACAGCTGTCTCCACCTAGCCTAACTCTTCGCATTCCAGCATGTGCCTGGCACATGATTCACTTTGCAGGATGCTAGGTTGCGAGACACCCGCAAGAAACCTTCAATCTTCAAATACTTAAGTCTTCATACACTCTCTCTATCACACACCCCTTACAATAAATCACACAACAAATACAGGGTATAAACGATTGATAATAATTATAATCAAATTTGGTACAGAATAAAAGTCAACAAAAAACATAGTTGTAAATTACAACTTTACACATAGAAACTAGCTCTTGGCTTTTAGATATTTTCAAGAGTTTTATGTGCAATTTTTTAATTACTTTCAAAAGTTTGGAGTTCAAGTTTCCAAATTAATTAACATAAAGTTAGATTTATGTCAAAAATTAAGTATACTAAATCAATATGAATTTTTATGCACATACAAGCAGATTGTCACATTTTCAACTATAATAGCTGCAAGAAAAAAGTGAGGGATCAAAAAAATTCAACAGTGCTTCATGACAGAATCATTACAAAATGTCTAAAACAGTGAAAAGCTATGAATGAGTGGAAAGATATTAGGTGCAATAAAAGTTTGAATGGCACCAAATTCTACGAGTCAAATGAGTTTGATATGATGAGATAAACGCTTCCAGTATTCATTTGTCGTGCGTGTTATAATTGGACTTTGGTTCATGTCTAGTACCTTCAACACCAAAGGGACCGACCATTTATGTGTGGATCCAGCTAGCCTAAAAAAAGGCACTCCTCAACCAAACCATATAGATTTATGTGAATCAGAAGCATATACCAAACAAAAGGTAGTTCTTGATGAATAGCCTGTTGGAAGATACTCTTATAAAGAAACATTATCTGATGAGCAAAATTTGGGACCTCAAAAGAGGTAGGCCAGTAGTTTTTGAGTGGATACCCTCAATTCATGGGTGGACATGTATTCTTTATTTGTTTGTTTTTGTGGCTTGCCTTGCACCAAGTTTGATTGTGTTTTTATTTTTTATTTTTTGGGAAAGTGACTCTGTTATATATATTTGTTAGAATTAACATTTCCTAAGATTACCAACGACAACAAAAATTAACATTTGGTGTCACTTAAACATTGTCAACGTCAAGAACTTTATAATTCGATTGACATTTTCGAATGTTTTTAATGCTAGTGTCCAATGTTAAAATCTCTTCCTCTAATCTAAATATCAAATTGAGTGGTGATAGCTATAATGTTATACAACGTGTGAATGAAACGGGAAGGTATTTGATATCAAATGATATCATGTCAACGGTACCAAAATCTAATAAATATGAAACGTGTCAGCAAAAAATAACTACCTTACTAACAAATAAAAGACATAATGATATAATATTATTTAATACAAAATACTTTTTCGTATAGAACACATAATGCCACATCATTTGAAATCATGTTTTAAAAACATAATTTTACCGTATTATAAGTATAATTGAGATAATATTTTTAAAATACAATATCATAAAAAGTTCGTACAAAAGTATGCAATAAGAAATAACACACTAACACAGTCACACATAAGTAGAGCAATTCTTAAATAGACCCGAAGTAATTATTCTGAGCTCTCTCACAAAGTGAGTGAACCTCACACATGAATACCACCATGGAGCCACACATTTTGTGAGAGTCCAGAGCCAGCCAGCTAGCAACAACCAGCATTTGAAATGGGACCGCTGTGCTTTGTTACAAAAAGTACGTCTAGAAGTCTAATTTCCATTCATGTAACCTAACTTCCGTACATGCTGATGCAGCCAATCGCTATGTTGAAGTCAACGAATGCAAACATACGTCGATCCCTTGGTCGACATTTAAAGAAGATCAACAATTCAACATAATTCGACACGACGGTCTATGTTAGGCTATCATTTTTTTGTTGACTGAATCTGAACCTTTTTTTTTTCTTTTTTTGATTAGTGATTTAGGCAATGACAATGTATTAGTTATTATTAATTTATTATATGAAAGTATAAGATCATTCATTTTGAACTGTTTTTTTTTTTACTATAATTATTTTAAATACGATAATATAATGTTCAGTGTATGGGATTCGTAACATAAGTCCAATCTTATTTTTAGTTTTTTAAACGCATAGATAGTTTCTTTAATATTTTTTTTTGTAAAATAAAAAGAGATGGAGGTAGTTTTGTAGCTTGAGTAAATCCAGTTATCATTAAATCGATTTTGACTCAAAATGTATTAAATTTATCTTCATCTTAATAAAGTAATTAGTCTTTTCATTAAAAAAAATAAAATAAAAAAAAGGTCGAAGCTAATTATCAAGATGTAGAAACTACAAGAAACGTACTACCTTATTTATGGGCCTCCTTAAAAATGGTTTTATTTTATTTTGGGTAAATTTCATACCCAACAAGTCCAAAATTTTTTAAAACTAACAAATTTGGTCCTCAGCACAGTTAGTCCTAAATGGTGTCAACAAGGACGTTACTCTCTAACTCTCTTTTCTCTCTCCTCTCTCTCATGGATCTCAGACCAGAAATTAAAACCCACAAAATCAGTTCTTGAAGGCGCGATTAAGTGGAGCTTGAGGGCGATGCTCTCTGCGAGGTCTCCGCAAGGTTGTTGCGGCGAGAGTTGCTTGCAAGTTACCATCACGATCTGCTTTGAATCTTGGTTTCTCTACTCTTATGGTTGAGGATTGGCTTAGGTATTTGTTGGGTTTGGTTGCTGTGTTTGATTTGGTATTTTCTCTATGGGTTGGTTTTCTTTTTTTTTTATTCTTTTTGAAATGGTGGTGGTAGTCTTCTGTTTGGGGGTCTTGTTGATGATGGGTTTAGGTTTGAGAAGAGTTGCGTTTTGATGAAATTTTTGGTGTTTCTGGGTGTGGGCTTATGAACGGTGTGTGTGTGTGTGTTGTTTGGGTGCTGTGTGTTTCCTGTTTATGTGAACAATTTTTTTGTGGGTATGAATTCAAACTTGGACTCTCTTTTGCTTGGATGCTGTTTGTGTTTGAATTTGGACTTTCATGGCCGGGTGGCTGGAATTGGTTTAGTGTGGTTTGGTTTGGCCGTGGATTTTGAGATTGGTTTGATTTGGGTGGCTGTAAGCGTGGGTCTGTGGGAATTCTGATTTATGGTTTTGGTTTGATTTGGGTGGCTTTGTAGCGATGGTGGTGGTTGTGGTCTCAACTAGCAGATCTGTGGGCTGTGGGTTTTTTGTTTGTTTGTTTGTTTTTTTTTTTTTTGTCTGAAATAAAATGAGAATGGGGCAAGAGAAGCAACAAAGGAGAGAGAGTCAAGAATAGTTAACGTTCTTGATGCCGTTTAGGACCAAATAGTGCCCAGGGACCAAGTTGGTTAGTTTTAAAAAGTTTTGGACTTGTTTGGTTGCCCATACATCAGGGAAGTTAATAAAATTTACCCTTTTATTTTTATAGGCAAAATGGGGATGAAAATTTTGTACAAACAGGTGAAAATAATAGGAAGTGTCATACTATCAATAGGCTTGACTCTTTAAAAATACTTAATTTAGAGGTACTAATCGGTGTCTATCAATATTGAACGATGCCTAAATATGACTCAAACTTTGTCAAAGTATTGAATATTTAAGTTTGACTTAATAATAAAAATAAAGGGTCGTGTGATAGAAGAATATGAGTAATATTGTTTGGGTGTTTTTGATATATATGTGAGTAAAAAAACTTATTGAAATGTAGGTTGTTTAAAATATAAAAATGTTTGTTAGAACTTGTTCAACAGGGCCAAATTGTTCATACTTAACTTATGCTATTTATGAACACAGCCCTAGCCTAGGGTTAACTACTTGTTTAGAGGGGGGAAGTACCGTAGGCCCGCGGACAAGCCGAGGGGCTAAGCCTGGACCCAACTAGGTCTAAACCAAGATTGCAATTTACAACTATTAGACTGACAACCTTGTGAGTTGTGACGCCTAACCATACTCAAGGCCTTTAGCCCCTGTTGGATTTTTCCCACAACGTTATTTTTCATTTTAGAATAATATCAATAATAAGTAAAAATTCGTACAGCCTACTGTAAGCTTGCTATATTATATATTGTGAATTGTTGAAATATTTTGTCATTTTTAAACCACAAAACAAGCTAATTTTTTATTGATGATCGAAAGAGAAAAGGGGCGGGAAACTAAACCAAAAATGCTTAAGCTAATTAGAGTGTTCTTTAGTTTTTTCCATACTAAAAAAGATGAGGTAATTTTGTAACTTATAATCTAGTAGACATGCTAGAAGATATTTTATCTCATTTTAATGTTGTAATCTTATTCGATTTGACTATCTTTTCATAATAATATTTACGGTGTTCTAAAAAAAAAAAAGATAATTTTGTAACTTATAATCTAGTAGACATGCTAGAGGATATTCTATCTCATCTTAATATTGTAATCTTATCCGATTTGACTATCTTTTCTTAATAATATTTACGGTGTTCTAAAAAAAAGAGGTAATTTTGTAACTTATAATCTAGTAGACATACTCGAGGATATTCTATCTCATCTTAATGTTGTAATCTTATCTGATTTGACTATTTTTTCTTAATAATATTTTCAATGTTATCCACAAAAAAAAAAAAAAAGAAAAAAAAAGGAAAAAAAAAATGAATGTGTGTTTTTAAGGTGAACTTGGTAACAACTTAAGGAAAACCATAATTCCCATTTATGTCACAAACCACATATAATATTGTAAAATATATTATTAAGTATTGGATGGTCCATGTTATGCTACATGCTTCGCAGGCCACTAGAGAGAGACTATGTCTGGTTTTACATACAGCTCGTGAATACTGATGAGATAGAAAGTAAGAGGAAAAAAGAGTGAAAGGATGAGGGTGTAGTGTCAGATTTTGTCTTTGGGGTCACTTTCTAGTTCCTAACCCTTGTGAAAATCTTTGCCGAGTTGTCTCTGACTAGTTGGCAATTAATAACTTCTGGACCTTGTCCTATTGCTGGACTCTCCAAGGTCCTCTACTCTTGGTCTTACATATTGCTCTTCTTCAATCTTCGTTCACACATAAAAATAAAAGTAATTTTTTTTTTAATTTATTTAATACTGTATGATTCAGCTCTCATAATTTCTCTCTCACTCACACGCATACAAAGTACAAAAACCAGGAAAAAGAAAACATTGTATAGAGTAAAAGAAGAAGCTTGTTAACAAAAGAGAATAGCTAAGAATAGAAACTTAGGAATGAATGGTGTTACAGCTATTGAACCAGATTACACTGAGTTTGTTGAAGTTGATCCCACTGGAAGATATGGAAGAGTATGTTAATATAACCTTTGTTGCTCACTTTTGGTTCTTGCTTTCTCTCTCTGTTTTTCATTGCTTGTTGGTGTTTTATGCTCTTATTAACATGGTCTGATTTTTGAGCTCCCCATATTTGCTATTTTTTGCAGTACAATGAAATTCTTGGCAAAGGAGCTTCAAAGACAGTGTATGAGTCTCTCTTCTCTCCATATTTTGCATACCCTTTTCAAATTTCTGCAAGTTACCTACTCTTTTGGCATTCTATATGTTATTCTGTTAATATAATGGTTTTGCAAATTAATGGGTGGTTGGGTTGTATTGGAATTGTTGCAGTTATAGAGCCTTTGATAAACATACAAATTCTGCAAGTTAACTACTTTTTTTGGCATTCTATATGTTATTCTGTTAATTGGACTTGTTGCAGTTATAGAGCTTTTGATGAACATATCCTTTTCAAATTCTGCAAGTTATCTACTTTTTTTTTTGGCATTCTATCTGTTAATATACTGGTTTTTGCAAATGAATTGGCTTGTTGCAGCTATAGAGCCTTTGATGAGTATGAAGGGATTGAAGTGGCATGGAATCAGGTAAAGCTCTATAACTTCCTGAGAAGTCCTGAAGATCTTGAGAGGCTGTACTGTGAAATTCATTTGCTCAAGACCTTGAAACACAACAACATCATGAAGTTCTACACTTCCTGGGTTGATATTGCTAACAGGAACATTAACTTTGTCACTGAGATGTTCACCTCTGGTACTCTCAGACAGTAAGCATCATAAAGTTCAAAAATTTATTGTTTCTCACCAATTTTTTTCTTATTTTTCTGATCTGGGATTTTGAAATTTATTGGATTTTCAATACTGGAATTGTTTTGTAGGTATAGGCTAAAGCACCGGAGAGTCAACATTAGAGCAGTGAAGCATTGGTGTAGACAGATTTTGAAAGGCCTTCTATATCTCCACAGCCATGACCCTCCTGTTATCCATAGGGACCTCAAGTGTGACAACATTTTTATCAATGGGAACCAAGGGGAAGTCAAGATTGGTGATCTTGGCCTTGCTGCAATCCTGCGTAAATCTCATGCTGCTCGCTGTGTTGGTAAGCTGAAGTGTTTTAAGTTTCCCTCAAAGCTAGAAACTTGCTTACAATTTCAGAATAGTTCACTTAGAATACAAGTATTTCTGTATATGTAACCACCATCAGTTTGGCATGCTATTCTTAGACAATGAATCAATCTGGGAAGAGTTTAGTAGTTTGTGATTATATCCATTGGTTTTCTTTTCTTTATCAGGAACGCCAGAGTTCATGGCACCAGAGGTTTATGAAGAGGAATACAATGAATTAGTAGACATATATTCTTTTGGAATGTGCATCTTGGAGATGGTAACCTTTGAATATCCATACAGTGAATGCACCCACCCTGCTCAGATATACAAGAAAGTTATCTCTGTAGGAACTCAAAACTTTAAATTTTCTTTCCAGATTGAATTTTGTCTCCACCAACTAATTACTTGTTGCATCTTGTATATAGGGGAAAAAACCAGAGGCTCTTTATAAAGTAGAAGATCCTGAGGTGCGACTTTTTGTTGAAAAATGCTTAGCAACTGTGTCCCGTAGGCTCACTGCTAGGGAGCTTTTGAAGGACCCTTTTCTCCAAATTGATGATTATGGATATAATTTAAGTCCAATAGGGTACCAAGGAGATTTTGATGAAATAGGCCCTCTCTTAAGAGAACCCTACTACCGAATTTATCATAGTAACCGCTCTTTGATCAACGATTATGGCAATTATCTTGGTTATATACCTGAAAATGATTTTGAAACAAGTGAACTTGATCTCTTCATTTGTCAAGGGGATGAGCATTCGGCAGATGTTGACATCACAATCAAAGGGAAAAGAAGAGAAGATGATGGCGTCTTTTTAAGGCTCAGAATTGTAGATAAAGAAGGTTAGAGTTATGACATAATTTGTTTTATTATTCCAAAATGCCACTTTTCTTCTTTCCTTAAATGATAAAAGTAAGCACGAAACCAAATTGAGTATTACTTTCCTCTGTGCAGGCCGTATTCGAAACATCTACTTCCCATTTGACATCGAGACTGACACAGCATTGAGCGTTGCGGCAGAAATGGTGGCAGAGCTTGATATCACTGATCAAGATGTGACAAAAATAGCAGATATGATTGATGGTGAAATTTCTACCTTGGTGCCTGAGTGGAAGAGGGGGCTTGGCATAGAGGGAAGTCCACATAGCACAAGTGCAAGTTTCTGTCACAATTATGTTTCAAATGGTTCTCTATTGGATTATGTGTCATCAAATAATCCAGGTGCCAAGAATCTGCAAGTTCTTCAGTGTTCTAAGCAAGGAGGTGCTGCTGTCCATGGCCGTTTCGAAGAAATTACTTATCAGGTAGAAGAGTCTGAACAATGTGTCACTGAAGGTGCACCAAAAACATCAAGCCAGTCTGGTGGTGGCATCCATTTTGCTGACATCTGGGCTCAGCTAGACGGGCCGGAATTGAGTTCACAGAGGTCAAGAGAGATCCACTGGGATGAAGGAAGTAAAACATTGGACCAAACACCCTTTGGATCAGATGAGAGAATTATAAATGTGGATGATCGATGTATATCCAATGCAAGAAACTCTCTCTCCACAGCCACTTCAGCTGACTATGCCCTCTTGGATGATTATGAGAATGAAATTAGGCAAGAATTAAGATGGCTCAAAGCAAAGTATCAAATGCAGTTGAGGGAGCTTAGAGACCAACAATTAGGAGCAAAATGGAAATGTTCAAGCATGTCTCCAAAATCGCCATCATTGGATTCTCCCTCACAAAAGAGAGAGAGCAATGAAACTATCCTGGAATCGTTATCCTCTGGGAAGCATTTCACTTCAGATTTTCCCATTGCTGCTGATAAGAAATGCTCCAGTGTGGCAAACCAAAGTGAAAATTCTGAGGGAATCAATGAATCTTTTAGTCCTGAGAAGATGTTTACTGCCAAGAATTTCTATTCAGGAGTTCTGCTTCCACACTCTCTTCACAGGGCAACTTCTCTTCCAGTTGATGCTGTAGATGTTTAAAGCCTGCCAAATATTCAGTTTCTCCCAATGCTGACACCACAACCTCCAAGTTTTACAATCAGAGATGTAACGTCCAAAGATTGTAGGTCTGTTCCCAGGTGAGTTCGTTTCACTTGGTTTTTTTGGAATTAATGTACATTACTCACTAACTTTGAAGTAAACAAGGTTTCCAAAATTTTATGTTCATTTCCCAAAAGAAGGGAGATCCATTGATGACAGTCTGATACTTTCATTGAATCCCTTGACATAATGAATTAATGTAATTTGAAAGAATGGCCTATTGCCTGTGACGAGGTTACTTGTTTTATTACTTAAAGAAGGTGAGAATCTGGTTTGTCTTGGCCAAAATGTGAGCTTATATCAGTCTTTTGCATTTGCTTGTTTGATGATTTAGTTAACAAATTGACACATGTCAGCTCTGCTTGGTTTACAGAATGATTTTGGAGAAGCACATATATGGATTATGGACCTCCACACGACTTTTCCTATATATGGATTCATTGGGAAATTAGACGTATCTCATAGTAGATGGAACCCATGGGACATCCCAACATCATGTCCAAACACCACCACAGGCACCCCTCTCAAGGCCATGTTCCACTTTTGTCTTCTGTATTGGCCGCACACCTTCTTGATGTGTGACCATAATGCCAACCTCCCAACCTCCCAATCCTAGAGACAGAAAAATCTCTACTTTTTTCAAAATCCTAAAGACCTTTATCAATGTTACATACACGCAGCATCATTTTCAATTTTATACTGACACCACTTTTATTATTATAACAATTACAAAATGTTGCAAAACTTTTTTTGTCACTTTACTTATTGTATCAATGGACAATGGACAACGGACAACCGGCACCACATAGTTCCAGCCTTATCAATGACCTCTACCTCTTTTCTTTTTCATCTTTTTCCTCTGTTTTTTTCTTCTGTGGGGACTTGGTTGGGGGGTTTAAGTCTTCTATTTTATACTTTTCAATGGTAAATCCAAAGAAAAGCATCACCTCTGGACAATTATAGGGCGGTTTTAGCTGGATAGTAAGTAGAATGGTCCAATGGTTTCAGTATTTGGATAACTACATATCATGTGCCTAACTGCTGGACCCATGTGATTCTGCTTGCCCAAGTTGCCAACTTGGGTTAGATATTCTGAAGGTTTTTTTTTTTTTTTTTGCTAAATATATTAAAAAAAAAAAAAAAAAAAGGGTAAGGGGGCCGACTTAAGTAGGCATTTTTTACCTAAGTGTGACCATAATAACACTCTACCCACTAGACCTAAGTATGCGGGAGCAAGAAAGAAACTCGATGGAGCATAGAATATAGAAAAGCCATATGCCTACCGTACTTGATGACTCTTCCTAGTAGATGCCACATATTATGTTTTTCCTCGTAATGTTACTGGCCAATGATCAATCCCATTAATGAGGCAAAAGGTGTGGAGAAATTTCCATGCAATGCAAGGAGATGTAGATGAAGTATGGCAATTGATTTAGTCAAGTACCACGTAAAAGAGCTAGTCTCAAATTTTAATTAATGTATTATAATGTTAATGGTGGATATAAAAGGGAGGATATGATTGATTACTAGCTCTAAATTATTAGATTCCCATATTCAGTCTTATGCTTTTTCCCATCTCCCACTATTAATATTGTTGTTGAAGTGGAACTTTCACTTTTAAGTTTAACAACTAATTAGGTTTGCTTCCATGACTGTCTATGAAACTTTAAAAAGTTGGGTCACGGAAAAGTGATTAATGTAATAACACGTAGACAGATTCCATTATGACTCTGTTTTAAAGAGGTCTTTACTAACCAGGCGTCCCATGTTGAATTTGGCAGTAGAAAAGCACAAGAATAAAGATACCGTACAACTATGACAAGTGCATTATCACCTGGACTCAATAATGATTGTTGTTTATAATGTCTAGTTTCTGTCATCCTCGGCCCCCCAACCTCCAATTTGTGACTCAACACCACACCACCCCCAACCCCCCCCCCCCCCCCCCCCCCCCAACTTTTTTTCATGTCAATTTAGGTGTGTTTTTGTTGTATGAAAATTGAATAGTCTCTATGTGTTGTAACATCATTCAAAGGTTAGAAACTACAATCTACAATCACCTAAACAGAGATTTAACATGGTATCGTGATCATTTTAATATTTGCTATGGTGATATGATGTTGTATGTTCAACTTGAAACCATTTTAATATGTGCTATGATGACATGATGTTGTACGTTCAATGATTAATCCATTTTGAAGGAATTTAACTATTAATCCATTTTGAAGGAACCGATCATTGTGTTGTAAGAAATAAATAGTCAGAGATGTTTGATTCTCATTGGAAGCCTAAACTTGCATGCGCTACTTTTTTTTTTCAGTCTTGAATTTCTTTTCAATTAGTTTCAAATAAGTCTACAAGGTAAAATCTCTCTCCATGACTTAAATAGTGCTGGGTTCTTTTTCTTGTTAGCACACGTGTCACATTTTGATAAATAAATTATTGGACTAAAGTTTTTCAACATAGTTGAGCCTGAAATTCATGCTAATGGGTCATCTATGAACCGTTATCGATATATTTTCCTTTATACAATAAAATAATGTAATGAGTGAGGAAAGTAGAAAATAACGAAGAAAAAAAAATATTTCAAGAAAATAAGTAGGTTTTAAAACATAAAAGAGCTGGGAATTAATACATGAGCTTATTGTTAGCAATGTCAAACAAATATATCTAAGAAGGTTAAATAAATATATCGAAGGATGAGTGGAATGATAATATATCACAGATTTTTTTTCAAAATAACACTGATTTTCAAACAATTTTATTAGTTAGCACGTTTTCAAAACTATTTAGGAAACTAACATCTCAAGTGTAATAAACTCGATCTTAATCAAGTACAATGAACTCGATTTCAACATTGGACATAGAACTCGAGCCTATTGGACTTGATTTCGTTTAAATTTCAGAATTCAACTTTAGTTCTTACATTCAATAAACTCTAGCAAAACTCAGCTCCAGCAAAAACCTAGGTCCAATCCAATCTGAGCAAAACTCAAGTGAGCTTTGGTGGGGAACGAGAGATATGGAACAAGACAAAGTAAGAGAGAACCACCAATCCGATCCAATCAACTCCAGCAAAACCTTCCTCACAGTTCCATTCCGATTCGATCCCAGCAACTCTAGCAAAACCCAGGTTCGATTCAATCCGAGCAAAACCCTAGGTGGGTCTTCGGTTTGCTTGGGTTGGTTGATTTCGTTGTTTCTCTTTGGTTGTTGTGTTTGATTGTTGGAGAAGAAGAGTTTTTGGAAATGGGTTGTTGTGTTTGATTGTTTGAGAAGAAGATTATTTGGTTGTTTCTCTTCGCTGTTCTTATTTTTGTTGAGTACCAAAATCAAGTCTGTAAGGCTCGATTTCAATTTGACAGAAAACAAGTCTGACGGACTCGAATTTAGCATTCCAAAATCAAGTTTATTACACGTTAGATTTCTAAATAGTTTTGAAAACATGCTAACTAACAAAATTGTTTGAAAATCAGTGTTATTGTAAAGAAAAAAAAACATATATCACCTGGGAAAGAATTAATGACATGGAAGCTTTTAGCCATTCCAAATAGCTTTAGCTAAAGCATGAAGAACTTAACCGAGCTCTCCCAGACAAAAAAAGTGATGAAAGTCCACTAGCCTGTAATCAACTTCATAGGTAGCCTTGGACTAGATCAAGCCCACGATCAACTTCATTGTCATTGGACAATGTCCAAAAAAGCATGCTCATCGGTTAATCCAAGTCATATTGGGAAGTGGGCTTTTTGAGTTTAGAATGTTGTTGCCTTCCCTGCTAAACAATACGGAAATTCTATTTTAACATAATCTAAGTGTGATGTGTGTGAAGCTCTCTCCTAGAGATTTAATATCGACCCTTACCCCCCACACCCCACAAGCTCTTATACTTGTAGAGTGACTATCACACCAAGAGTGGCCGGTAGAATTGAATGCTAAGGATTTGTTTGAATACCGCTTATTTTGCTGAAAATTGAAAACTTATTGTTGAAAATATTATAACAAAATAATTTTTAAAATATGAGTAGTGCCGTGGGACCCACAGCTGACTTGTTTATGCGTGTTTTTTTGAATTTGGGCTGGGTCATGAACAGTGCCATGGGACTCAGCCAAAAAACGCAAAACGCCTAATAATCCTTAGGCAAATGCACGCTAAGTGTGATTGCATTGTGGAATTTGGGACAAAGGTAATTAAATGGTTGATTAGGCTAGCACTAATTATGATTTGAGACAAAGTTTGCACTATTTTATTAGAGGGGATTTCTCACGTGTTTAGCTAAATGCTTGTTATGGGCTTCTCATGGGTTACAAATATTCTAGGATTATTTGCAAGCCCATTTGTGGGGCCGAGATGGTTTTATTTGCAAGCCTATTTACAAATATACCGTGCAGGTTTTATCATTTATGTCAATTATGCCAGTTCGGCCTAACCACTCATATTCACGGTAAAAAGCCTTTTACGATTACATTTTTATTAGTCTGAAACATCACACTATCAAACCGGTCCCCCTAGCAAAAATATCGCAATCCTAATAAGATTGAACTATTACATCCTGGGAAATAATTTGATTGTTTTACTCATTGCAGATGTACAAGTCTACTCATTATTTGGCAATGTTCAGTGAATTTTTCAAAATTTGGGTTATAAACATTAAACCAGCTATATATATTACAGGCAAACGTAGATGTAAAAGTGGCTAAAAATTTTTTAAAATTTTATTCTATCAAGTAATTTTGCTGCAAGTAGCTCAGCACCATGATGATGCCATAGAGAAATATCACACTATCAAGCAAATAAGCTATTGATATAAGTGGCTAATATGGCATTTCAGCTAAGTTAACATTTTAATACATTTAGGAGGAAATGTAAAATAGGTTAATTTTGTACTGGAAAATATGTTACAAGGACAAAGACAATTTCATTTCCTCTTCAATTGCCTTTGTGAGTCAAAAATAGTATGTGTGTATCCCGTACGACTTCCGAACAGATTGCAATTATCATTATCATATTGGCCTCAAAATTGGGTATTTTTCAAGCAATTCATCTTCTGACAATGTATCATGTTCTACCTGTGGGGTCCAAAGCACCTCTACAGCCTGCAAAATTATTAAACATAGAATTAGAGTCACAACATTCCTAACAAATTCTTAATGTTGAATTGTTAAGAGTCATGTTAGTGGTGGATCTATATATTCCAACTTTACCAATGTTTCTCTGGAAGTGAAGGAATTCAAGTGATGCAAGGCCTTTCTTAAGTCCTCTGTACTTCTAATTGCAGGTAGATTTGGTGTACCTTTAACAGCGACCACGAGTGTGACCTGTGAATCAATTTACATTAAAGGAATAAAGACTAACAGACCTGAAAAGACATAGAAGTGGGAACAAACTAGTACTACAGATCAACTCTACATGACCCAAATCATTGATTCTTGGTTTAGTTCTAGTAAGGATATTCCATAACTCAAAAAGATAAATTTCATTATTTAACAGCTTATGCTTGAAGTAAAGACCCAAATTGAATTATCAAGCTCTAAGACACGCTAACTCAAACACTAAAATTAGTATTTAAAAGGAAGCATATGCAGAATGTGCCATGAGAAATTATGGCAATCAAGTAGCTTGAGGCACAATAGGTATGCATGATATCTAGAATCCATAAAAGATGATATACCACTATGTAATCTTTTCTAAGTTTGTTGTCCTTTGGGATAAAGGTTCTTTGAACTTTTATATTGTCAACATTGACAAGTGACTCGATTTCAAATTTCTCCCTCTCTTCAGCTAAAAGTTGTCTGAATTCCCTTTCCACAGCTTCAACACCCTGCTTTTGTTTCACCTGCAAGAAAATTTTAGTATGTGAAAGTGCTCTGTTGTTATATAATCTTTAAAAAGAAATCTTCTTTTATATAAGCCTATGGAGTTTAGTTGGAGTGAACAGCTGGAAGCAACACAAAACTTGAGCACCTTTTTCTCAGGATTTTCATTTCTCTAAAAAACTATTTTAGGCAGTCGTCGTTTTTTGCAAATCCGTTCACTTAAGATGCTTTTACATAACATCGAAGAGAATGAATTCATAGGGCAACAATAGCCAGAATGATGGAGTAGAATTAAAATAACGTAACTCTTCCAGCACAAGTTGTGGAATTAACCTGAAGGACCAAAATACAAGAGCAGCTTAACTTAATCACTTAACCCTGCTGTTCTTTTCTTTCAACCTCACTCCCTAATACAATGTCATCATCACTGCTGTTCAAGAATAATCTGAATTATCAGATGCTGATTATACAGGGTTTTTTTTTTTGGTGGATTCTTCTATCAAAACCAATGTTTTGTGCAAATGATATTGTCATCATATCAATTTCTAAAAAATCCATATAGCTGACCCAGCTTCAACATGTCCATCAAATCACCATCTACACAGAAACTAAAAGATGCAATTGGCTATTTCACCATAAAATGATACCAAAGGACTAACGCAATTCACTTAACAGGGAGAAAAATGTTTTTCGATTTATTTATATATCAGAAATTAAGTTATAAATTATGGATAAGAAATTAGGTGAAAACAAAAAAGCAGCATTAATCATTTTCCTCTCTGTCAACATTGGGAAACCTGAATAACAGATATTAATTATGCACAAAAATGACAACATAGAAACCAATGAGAAGTCATTGTAACAGAATATAAATCACAAGTATAATGAGTTTTAAGTGTTCTGAAACACTGCTATCCAACGAAAGTTAGAAAACTCAGAAGATCAGCTTAGTTCAGATATTGCAACATTGAATCAACTAACAATCCTTTCATCAACTTGTGTCACGTGTGCCATAGTAAAAATCTAATGCAACGAGAGGATGCAAGCCATGGAAGATGTATATGAAAGGTTAAAGAAGCTCAACATGATGAGGGAAATTCTAAAAAGTATAGTTTGTGAAGATAAAAATAGGCCCAAAAACTTTGATAAAGAAGACTAGAGTACTCTTTCTAGTCCAGAAAAGGCAGAAAAACAATCATGTTTCTTATGATCACATATTTGCATTTACAGATCAATAAGAAAGTATAACCCCATCATACTAAAGTTAAAGTACACAACTTGAAAACAAAAGAATAGTTGGAGAAATTAAACAGGAATACTTTAACATTTAATATCAAGGTGTATTAGCTACCCTATGGACAACAAGAAGCTTAACACTATGGTTTAAATTACAGGATTTTCAAAATATAAGAACAGAATTGAAGAAATATCTAACTAATATCACTTTCAAGCTCAGCCTTCTAATGTATATATTGATTAAGAAGAACAAACTTTCAGGGCTACTAAGCACCATCTAAACCTTTACAAGATTATGTGACTTACAGATGAATAGCCAGAGATCCAGTAATTTTGATGCCGAAGCAGGGCTACTATGGAGTCTGCAACCATAATAAAAAGGAGGAGACAAACTAGTGATGGCTATAATAATTAACTTCATTTCAATATTAGTGGCATCAACAGTGTTGTTAAAAGCGTGCTTAAGCTCGAAGCTCAAAGCCCCAAGGCTCCAGCGTTTTTTGCCTCAAAAAGCTAAGCTCATTCAAAGAAGCACGCTTTAGGTGCGCATTTTTGCACTTTTTGGAGCTTTTTTATATTTTTCAAAAAAAAAAAAACCAAAACTGAATTAAAGCTATAGGATCTTGACATTATTGATATAAACCATTGATTTTGTATATTTTTAGTGTAAATTACTTATAAAAAATATATATTTTGAGTATAACTTGTCCTAAAACCCAACCCACAACCTCCCAGATCTTCTCTATTTTTATTTTTTCTCCTTGAAACAATAACCCACCTAGCTCCTTGGTACCAATTACCATGTTGCAATGTCCTCATATTCTTAGCTCATTCATGAAAAAAAAAAAAAACGTATGATATAATATTTGTGGTAATTGTTTAGTTACTTTAGTGGTTGATTTTGAACATAGCAAACTAATTCTTCCAGAATTATAGTCATTATATGATTAAATTATTAACTAATATTACTAATTAGTCATAAGGCATTATAGATATAGGAGATTTAAGAAAGAATATTACATGGCAGTATTGATATCTAGCTTATCCAAAAAAATAAAATGACTTGACTTGCAATTTTTGTGTTAAAATTGCAAAAGTAGGGCATATCTAAATGTTATATGAATTATATAAAAAGTTTTATTTCAATTTATATGATAATTTGATCATTTGATTGTTGCATTTCTCATTAAGAATAATTTTTAAAATTTTTAAATTATTTTTAAAAAGTGCGCGCTTCACTTCAATCAGGTGCACACTTGCGCTTTGCGCCTAGGCTCCAAGAGGCCTTTGCGCTTAAGTGCGCCCCTCACTTTTACAAACATTGGGCATCAAACTATGCATTTTTGCCTGTCACCAAGGAAATAATTTTATATTTATTCAAAGAACATCAGAATTTATCTCACACATAAAGAATCAACCATAAACCATTCACGGGAAAATTGAGGGGAAAACATATTTTGACGTTAACAAAGAGGAATTTGTTGTCACCACCCACAAACTAAAAATTTCATTAAACCATATAATCATGCTATCCTGTATTGTACATGGACTAGTTTAACTTTTAAAAATTTCAAAGCCATATTTACAAAAAGGGCATAGCTCTTCAGTACAATTAACTTTTAATTTATTCTCATCTCCACCTTGTGTGAAATATGGTACAATGCTGCATATCTTTTTGGAAAAAAATTATAAAAAAAAAAATTCCCTCATAGGGTTTTGATTTTCACACATCCACTATTTCACATATCTTTTTTCACATTCACTTTTGTGTGATAAAATGTGGACATTCCCACATCAATTGTGAATATGTGTGTGAAATAGTGGATGTAAACGTCCATGAAAGAATATTTAACCTTCCCTCATCAATAGCTTCATCAATCACTGAAGGTACAATTCTTTTTTCTTTTTTCTTTTTTAAATTTTGTGCTCTCATTTATTATAAGCTGTAAAAATAGAAGTGATTAAGAATTCTTAGAAAACTTCTTGGGCACAGGAATTCCTGTGTACCAACCTTTCTGATACACTCCTTTTCCTAGCTCCATTTAAAAAAAAAAAGAACCTTTTGAGAAAATATCCAGAAGTAGTAATGTAAATATACTGCATATCTATACCCATGTCAGATCACATCCAACACAGGCATTGTACTCATTCTGAAGTGACCATGTAGTAATGTATTATAGGCTTACTCATCCTTGAAACAAATTTTACCCTATTGGGGATAAAGTACTGGAGTGGAGCTTATGAACATCCAGTTGAAAAGAAATTGGATATATATATTCATTTATAATGGTTGGTTCCTAATCCTTATGGTTCCTAAAGGAATGAAAAACATAGTCTAGTATAAATTTACAATATCATCAATAAAAAATATGCCATTAATTCCATATGAACCTGTTAATATGATGTGGAAACCCTTCTTTTCAGATGTGTCTCCAGCTCCAGCAAGATTATTAAGATCTCTTTGAAGTGAATGAGCCTTGCCTGATAGCCCAACCTGCAAGTGAAAAAAGAAAATATCAGGAGTTTTAGGATTCTAGGAATGAGAAGGTCACAAAGATGAGGATGCAATACGCCCACACACACACACATGACCCACAGGAAAAGGATCTCAATTTGAAGTGAATCCATTTCATAGTTTTGATTAAATAGAACAAATCCAAATGGCGTATCTAGTCTCGTGTCATGTTTTCCAAGAACCTTGTAGTTCAGCTGGTGGGCACCTCCCAGTGTGCATGACATCCACGATTCAAACTCCCCATTCACTGTTGTAGCTATCAAATTATAAGGGGGGGAAAGTCTAGAAATAAAATATGAACCGTGAAACACACTCTTCATTTCAATTGGGGATCCTATCTCTTAGGGTCCACATGGAGACCTGATTTATCAAGTGGACTTGAATTTAAAAACAAAGAAATAGAAATTGAGAGAGAGAGAGAGAGAGAGAGAGGGGGGGGGGGGGGGGGGGGGCGCTGATAGTGCAGAAGTCTCTCTTATTGGGATAAAAAATCAGCCACAGACTGCATGCTGGAAAAATAACAAATAATGTTTTCAATATTACTTAACCCTTCATTTGGTATTTCAAAGAAGAGGATGATTGAAAGGGAATACAGATCCCAAGATTTTCAAACTTTATTTTCATATTCAATTCACAATTAGAAGTACTAATGTCACTATGTTCTCCTTTCTATTTCTGTGGCCATAATTGAAAACACAAATTCTGCACTTTTTTTTTTTATAAGTAATAAAGATTCATTGATATAAAAAAGAGAGAGACACCCAAGTACACAGGGAGTATACAGGGGTGAACAAATCAAAAACAAACATTACAAAAATCAAGTAAATCCAAAATAGAAGAACAGGGATGGTTTCTCCACACAAAGAACCAATGAAGTAAGGTTCTGAAAAAAAGAAGCTTGAGATCAGGCATGGAACACTCCTTGTCTTCAAAACACCTACTATTTCTCTCCTTCCAAATACACCACATCAAACAATGAGGAACAACCATCCATATATCTCCATTACGATGGCGACCAAAACGACCTTGCCAACAATCAAAAAGCCCAGCAACAGACATTGACATAACCCAACAAACTCCAAATAAACCAAAAATCATATCCCACAACTCCAAAGCAACCGGGCAATGAAGGAATAGATGGTCAACAGTTTCACTATTACACTTGCACATATAACACCAATCCAAAATGCAAACCTTTCTTTTCCTTAAGTTGTCAATTGTCAAACATTTCCCCAAGACTGCGGTCCATACAAAGAAAGCCACTCTAGAGGGAATCTTCTGCTTCCAAATGCTTTTCCAAGGGAAAAACTGCTCACTATGGCCAACTAGAAGATGGTAGTAAGCACTAACCGTGTGTGTGTGTATGGCCAACTCTAATTATGCACTTTTGTGTGTGTGTGTATATATATATATATCTCACTCTAACTACTTAAATTGTTACTCCATACCAGAGTCTAAGTTCTATTTGAAATTCCTAAACAATAAGTCTAGGCACACAACATTTTTCATGATTGCTGACGTGATGATGAATAATAAAAGTGATGTCAATGATCTATTTGGGTGAGGAAAAACAAATTTTGATGAACATCTAGTATACATCCTGTTCAATCATAACAGGCTATATCAATACTTATGAAAAAATTTTATGGCAGCTCAAGGCCAAAGGCACATTAATAAGAAAAGACCATAAACTGTGAATGAATAATTGGTTTATAAACCAAAAAAAAAAAGAAAAAAAAAAAGCACAAGCATAGGTGGGTTGTACACTCTCTTCCTTATCCTCAAGGAGGTCATCAAGATTGTTATCCAATAGAAATCGAACCGAATTGAAAGTCATAGTTGTCTAAATAAAAAAAGGTTATGAGTATGCCAAATCATTAATTGATGATGAATTTCCCCTAACATCTTGAGGCTTCAATTTTTGTAAGTCAGTATCCCCTACCTTATATTGTCAACATTATCCACTCAATCACGGCAACACATTAAAAAAATCTTTTCCCCTTTCTCAACACCAAAATTAAAATTGGAAATTCTATTTCATTTTTCCTTCACTATGCATCACCTTACCTCCTTTTTTAATCAGATAATAAATTTTCATCTCTTTAGTTAAATTTGATGCCTAAACCATGATATTTGGTACTCTATATGAAATTAATTTTGGTTTGGTTCACTGAATTTTTATGTGTTGAATCCATCTTTGTTTGAATAGGTTAAGGCTATTGGGTGATTCTAATGTGAAGTTAAGTTGATATATAATGCATTTCATGAACGAGATTCCTACTCTATTGAAATGTAAAATTACTAATTTAAATATATATGAATAGCTTGTATACATCTTGTGTGTACTTTGTGATTTCTAGTTTTTCTAATAAAATTTATTATGCATTAAAAATAAAAAACTCCACACATATTTGATGAATTAGGAACAAGCAGAAGTAAACAATACCTGAATCTTGACAACACTCGCTGCTGTATCATGAATACAAACCATCCAAAGTAAAAACCCACCAAAAATTCCAAATGGCAAGAGAGCAAGCCATGGAAAAGAACCCTTGCCACTCTTATTGACCCTTTGGCTATTATCATCATAGGATCCATAGCCACGACTATACCCTGGTTGACCATAATGATAATGATATACATCGTAAGAATTAGACGAGGAAGATGACGATGTTTCTTCCTCCGAAGAAAATGAAGAACCGCCCATTCTGCCACCAGAGGCAGCAAAGGCTGTGTACAAAATTTCATGGGTAAATAACAAAGCTAGAATGAAAGCAAGAATTGGGTGGTTTTGAAAAAACTTGAAGGCCATGTTTGTTGGGCTCTCTTAGGAATTTTTATCCCATAAAAGATACTATCTGGGATTTGGATGAGAAAGGCCGAGAGAAACAAGGTTCATAGGATTGATATAACATGTAAGAGAAAACTTAAGTAGTTCCCTTTAGTTAGTTGGGATTTGGAATTACTTGGAACTTGTTTGGAATTCGGATGGATACCACCTGGAAGGTCAGTGGAGTGTTTCGCCTGGCGGAGCTAAAAATTTTCCCTGGGGGGCCAGCCAAGACTAAATGAATTAACAACATATATATATATATATATATATATATATTTATATATATAATATATGTGTGCGTGTGTTTGTGCGTGTGGGGTCAACATAGTTGAATAAGTTTGAAATAATATGTTAAATAACATTAATTATTATTAGCAACGCGATGTGTTATACCATATTGTATATGCTAAAGTGGATACGGAAGAGGAAGTATAGAATAGGAACACTTCTGTGAACACGAGAGTTACGTGGTTCAGCCTTGTCGGCCTACATCCACAGAGGAATCCCTTAAGGGTTACATCATTATTATGTATAAGAGTGTAGTACAATAACCTGTGTTACAATGAATACTAACATGAGTATATATAGGCGACTAAACCCTAAACTACTAGTACAAGTAGGACTGGGTTTGGGCCTATTACATTGGGCTAATATATGTCTAATATATATCTCTAACACCCTCCCTCAAACTCAAGGTGGAAGCTCGATGAAGGCTTGAGGTTGGACAAGCATGAGAAGATCACTTGAAGATGCCTTGAAAAATGCCGTTGAAGAAACCACAATGAAGAATGTGCCAATTGACCAATTTCGGAGCTTCAAATGAGGAAATGGAGTCCAGAATTGGAATCTACGCGAAAAACTGAGCAAGATTGTCCATTTTGGAAATTTTGACTTTTGGTCAAAAATCAATGCAAAAAGTCAAAGTCAACTGGTCCAGGTAAAGTCAGCAGATACTGGTCCGGGTCGATTCCGGGTTTCCAGGTCGAGTCACGGATCGGGCAGCAGAGCCGCTGACGTCATCCTATGACGTGTCGCTGACGTGGACTAGGGCTGATGTGGACATGCTTGCGTGGCTGCTGACACGGAGTGATGACGTCAGGATGACATCAGCAGCAGTTTGTTAGCTCGTGCGGCGCGTGAGAGAAGGTAAGTGGCGCGTGGAAGAGAGTCAAGAAAATTGTCTGCGCGTGGAGGCGCGTGTAAACTCCGATGAGCTCCAGATTTCATATGTTTGTAGATCGGCGGGCAACAAGGCCATCAGGACGGCGCGTGTAACTACAGCAGGATCTAAATCTGTGAAATCCGCCGCGGCACGTGGAGAAGTTGGTAGAAACTGCGTCAGCGCGTGGGGGCGCGTGCAGCTTTCAGTGGAGACCAGACTTCTAGGTTTTTCTCGCGGTAGGCCGTGGAGCACGTCTGTGGTGTTGGTTTCATCAGGCGAGGCATGGATTTGCGCAGATCTGGTAAGTTTAGTCACGGCTTGCTTAGTTGTTGGATTTTGACACAGCACAAAGCCATGGAGGCTGCGAGATGCTATGGAGTCTAGATCCAGTAGACAAACATATGTGACTTCAGATAGTGGTATGCACGTGAGAATTTTCTTATTTTTGTGTAGAGATGTTTGTTTGATGCCAAGAACGAAGTTTGGCTCTGATACTATGTTAAATAACATTAATTATTATTAGCAACGCGATGTGTTATACCATGTTGTGTATGCTAGAGTTGATGCAGAAGAGGAAGCATAGAATAGGAATACTGTGAACACGAGGGTTACGTGGTTCAGCCTTATCGGCCTACATCCACGGAGGAATCCCTTAAGGGCTACATCTTTATTATGTATAAGAGTGTAGTACAATAACCTGTGTTACAATTGATGGTGTATAAAAAATGCTAAGCTGATTTTTCGTCCATGTGGCCGTCCGTAACTACGTACACGAAGTGCTGCTGTGCTCGTCCTTCACTCACCATCCCCTTACACTCGTTCAACATTCGTTCGTCCGAGGATGTACGAGGAGTGAACCTCGTCCGTCCACAGTGAAGGACGAAGTTATTTCACCAAGAGCCATAATACTCTTCCAAACAACCAAATGTTGTATTGTTTGTATCAAATTACCTAACTATTGTTGGACACTGGTTCTGATGAGGTAACTCCAATAACAGTTATGGAAGTTGCCCTCTGAATTCTCCAAACACTACGACGATTGGAAAAATAACGGCCAAAATCAACACTATATAAGGACCCCTCTACACAAAGGTATGGGTAACTGGAGAAATTTTCAATAAAGAATTTTTTCCTTATACTGAGAACCAAAAACATCCACTAACTTTGCCATCGGAGGACTTTTGGCCGGTCTCCACCGGTCTCCTCTGACTTCTTGTTTGTTATTCTCAGGATTTCGCTCGTAGATCGTTAACGCCCCAGATATTTTAGCCCACTGATCTCTTGACATTATCAGTTGGCGCTGTCTGTGGGGAGGATTTAGAATTTTTTACGTTTGAGTTTCATTGTTGAATTCTGTAATTTCTTTCTCCGACAAAGGGCTGAAATGGTCCGGACAAGATCAAAGGTCACCAGTCCAGGCCCTCAACCGAGCAGAGATGCTTCTAGTAATCCTCATCATGACCGTCAATCGGCTCCTGTCATGCAACCTTCATCAGCCCAACACATACAATCCATGGCCACTGCCATGGCAGAATTGACTCGCCAAAATCAAGAGTTACGGAGGGAAATTAATCTCAGAAGGCAACCCCATGAGGTCCGTGGAGAGGAGCGAGAACAAAGTCAGGAAGATGAAAGAAGTGTCGAACCAGAAAGTCAGTCAAGGGGCACTACTTCACGGAGGGTACCACATTTAGAGAGGGAGGTGGACCAGATGAGGAAGGTTATGGATGAAATGAGGGAAAATATGAGAAGGGCTAATCCTGTAGAAGATTTGGTTCACAGAACTGATTCACCCTTTACGGCGTCCATCAATGGCCATCCTTTACCACCAAAGTTCAAAATGCCTTCCTTGGATTCATATGATGGCACGCGAGACCCCTTTGACCATATTGCTACCTTTAAGACTACCATGCATCTTCAAGGAGTTCCGGATGACATAATGTGTAGAGCATTTCCAACTACCCTCAAGGGGCCTGCGAGAGTTTGGTTCAGCAAAATACCTCCGAATTCAGTAAGTTCTTTCGAGGAGTTGAGCAAACTGTTTGTAAACAATTTTATTGGAGGACAGAGACATAAACATTCCTCGTCTAGCTTACTAACCATAGAGCAAGGAGAGAATGAAAGCCTGCGTTCCTTCATCACGCGCTTTAATAGGAAAGCACTAACCGTGGACGAGGTGGATGACAAGCTACTGTTAGCTGCCTTTCATAACGGGGTCAATTCTGATTTGTTCATACACAAGCTCTATGAAAAAGAGCCCCAGTCCATGGCCGAGCTCGTCCACTCAGCCCAAAACTTTATGAACGCGGAAGACGCGATCATAGCTAAGAAGAGGAAGAGAATTGACAGAATGGAAGCAAATCTTGCCCGTCACTCTGAACAAGCCCCTCGTCCAAAGAAGGGACGAACAGAATATAAGAAAGAACGAGATAACAAGAAACCAGGCTCCTCGGCGCGGAATCAATAATACACCCCTTTGAACGTGCCACTTGAGCAAGTCCTTATGCAAATTAAGGACGAGCCTATTTTGAAGTGGCCAGAGAAGATGAAGGAAGATCCCAACAAGCGTAATAGGAACAAGTATTGTCGCTTCCACAGAGATCATGGGCATGATACGGACGAATGCTTTGATTTGAAGCAGCAAATTGAAAATCTCATCAGGCAAGGGAAGCTGAGAAATTTCCTTGGACGAGACCAGAAGGACGAGAAGCTGAAAGGAAAAGTAGAAGAATCTTCACGACCACCACTCGGAGAAATAAGAGTCATCGTGGGGGGAGGTTTAACAGGACAGTCGTCCAAAGCAAAGAAGTCATATTTAAAAGCAGTCCAGAGCGTCCGACTCTCTGGACGATCACCAAGAGCGACCACTGACGAACATGCAGTTACTTTCACGGACGAAGATGCCGAGAGAATCCATCACCCTCATGACGATGCCATTGTCATCACCCTCTTTATTGCTGATTACAAAACTAGAAGGGTGCTGGTAGACAACGGAAGCTCGGCTGATATTCTATATTATCCAGCTTTTCAGCAGATGAGGATGAGACGAGACCAACTCCGTCCAGTAAGCTCGCCCCTAATGGGATTTGGTGGGATGAAGGTACAGCCCGTAGGCACTATTTCTTTACCCGTGACAGTGGGGGCATACCCGCAGCAAATCACCAAGGACGTGAACTTCCTTGTGGTAGATTGCCCATCCTCTTACAATGCCATAATTGGAAGGCCGACTTTAAACAGTTGGAAGGCAGTCACATCTACCTACCACTTGTCAGTGAAGTTTCCAACCGAACATAGGGTGAGGCAAGTACAAGGAGACCAATTGGCAGCAAGAGAATGTTATCTGGCTATGTTGGCCATGGACGAGCAAATCCAAACTATGAATATTGAAGAAAAGAGAGGTATTGCAGAACCCGTTGAAGTTTTAGAAGATGTTTCCCTAGACGAGTGTTACCCTGAAAGGACTACCAAGGTTGGAGCAGACCTTAATGGTGAGGTAAAAAAAGGCCTCGTCCATTTTCTGAAGAAAAATGTTGATCTGTTTGCTTGGAGTAATGAAGACATGCCGGGTATAAATCCCAGTGTTATTACTCATTGTTTGAATGTAGATCCATCCTTCAAGCCAGTACGACAGAAGAAAAGGGTGTTTGCCCCTGAGAGAGATGCTGCCATTAAAGATGAAGTACAAAAGCTGTTAGCCGCGAAATTCATACGAGAAGTGTACTATCCCCAATGGTTGGCCAATGTAGTAATGGTGAAAAAAGCGAACGGCAAGTGGAGGATGTGTGTGGATTTTACTGATTTAAATAAAGCTTGCCCTAAGGATAGTTATCCACTGCCGCGTATTGATCAACTGGTGGATTCTACTACAGGCCACAAGCTACTAAGTTTTATGGATGCTTTCTCAGGATACAACCAAATAAAGATGGACGAAGCAGATCAGGAGAAGACGTCCTTTGTTACCAGTCAGGGATTATTCTGTTATAAAGTAATGCCCTTTGGCTTGAAAAATGCTGGAGCAACATACCAACGACTAGTTAACCACATGTTTCGTTCGCAGATCGGGCGAAATGTGGAGGTCTACGTTGATGACATGCTGGTGAAGAGTCGGGATGAGGCAGGATATCTAGAGGACCTGAAGGAGACGTTTGACACGCTAAGGCAGTACCACATGAAGCTAAACCCCAGCAAATGTGCTTTTGGAGTGTCATCAGGGAAATTCCTTGGATTCATGGTCTCCCATAGAGGAATTGAAGCGAACCCAGATAAAATTCAAGCAATACTGGACATGAAGCCCCCATGCAATGTTAAAGAAGTACAATCCCTCACCGGACGAGTTGCTGCCCTCAATAGGTTTGTCTCTAAGGCTACTGATAAGTGTCTGCCATTCTTTAAAGTTTTAAAGAAAGCATTTGAGTGGACGGACGAGTGCCAAAGAGCCTTTCAGGACTTGAAAATGTATCTCATCACGGCTCCATTGCTAAGTCCGTCTGTAATAGAAGAGTTATTTTTGTACCTAGCAGTAACCCCACATGCTGTGAGCTCAGCATTGATAAGAGAGGAAGGAAAAATACAAAAACCAGTGTATTATACGAGTAAAGCACTGAGAGGAGCGGAAGGACAATATCCCCTAATGGAGAAATTGGCTTTCGCGCTAGTAATAGCCTCTAGGAAACTAAGACATTACTTTCAAGCTCATGTCATCAACGTCATGACAGATCACCCACTCAAGAAAGCAATGAACAAATTGGAGGCAGCAGGACGATTGGTTCAATGGGCCGTCGAGCTTAGTCAGTTTGACATAAAATACCAACCTAGGCATGCCATAAAAGCTCAAGCTTTGGCAGACTTTATTGCAGAGTTCACCCCTAGTCATGGCGATGTGAGCAAGATGGAAGGCAACCAGAAGTGGATCATCCATGTGGATGGATCGTCTACGCAGCACGCCGGGGGGATAGGTGTGGTATTACAATCGCCAGAAGGGGATAAACTGAAGCACGCAGTCCGCCTGCAATACCAAGCAACCAATAACGAAGTTGAGTATGAAGCTCTTCTTAAAGGGCTAGAATTGGCCAAGTCCGTGGAAGCTAAGTCAATACTCGTCTTGGGAGATTCTCAACTAATCATAGGCCAAGTGAATGGGATGTACGAGGCTAAGGAAGAACGAATGAGGAAGTACCTTAGCAGGGTTATAAGACTTATAAGAAAGTTTGAGGAAACTAACTTCGTTCAAATCCCAAGGGAGGAGAACATGGAAGCAGATACATTAGCGAAAGAAGCCTCAGCAAGTGAAGTCGCCGACAAGTTTGACGAGGTTCAGTATATGCCAAGCATAGACATCCCAGAAGTGCAGCAGGTGCAGAGCGAAGGAAATTGGATGGCTCCCATTGTATCGTACTTGAAAGAAGGACGACTTCCAGAAGAAAAAGATGAAGCAAGAAAGATGAGGGTGAGGGCAACTAAGTACGTTCTTATGGATGAAACTTTGTACAAAGGGGCTTTTCCCAGCCTTATCTCTGATGTCTTGCTCCAGACGAAGCAAACTATATACTTAGAGAAATTCATGAGGGAGCGTGTGGCAATCATTCGGGAGCCAGATCACTAGTCCATAAAATTGTCCGTGCAGGATATTATTGGCCAAATATGCAAGCTGATGCCAAGGCCTATGTCAAAGTCTGCAACCAATGCCAACGATTTAGCAACGTCCCCAGACAACCGTCAGAATACTTAACCCCAATGACAGCCCCATGGCCTTTTGCACAATAGGGATTGGATATCCTGGGCCCTTTTCCGATAGGGGTGAGGCAAATGAAATTTCTTGTGGTTGGTATCGATTATTTCACCAAGTGGGTAAAGGCAGAACCTTTAGCTAACATCACACAGCAAAATGTCAAGAACTTCGTATGGAAGAATATTGTGTGCAGGTTTGGCGTACCCAGAGTATTAATATCTGATAATGGACGGCAATTTGACAACGCGCTCTTTAAAGATTTCTGCATACACTTCGGGATTCAGAATCACTACTCCTCACCCACCCACCCACAAGCAAATGGCCAGGTTGAAGTTGCAAACCGATCCTTGTTAAAGATAATCAAGACTCTGCTTGAAGGGGCAAAGGGAGTATGGCCAGACGAGTTACCAGGAGTTCTATGGGCATATAGGACGACAGCAAGAACCCCGACGGGAGAAACTCCTTTCAAGTTAGCTTACGGAGCTGAAGCGGTCATACCCGCAGAAGTGCACATGGCCAATCATAGGGTGACAGCCTATCAGGATAAAGATAATGAAGAGCAACTCCGTTTGAACCTCGATCTAATAGACGAGGTTAGGATGAATGCTGAGCAAAGAATGGCAAGGTATAAAAACCTTATGGCAAGGCGGTATGATGCAATGGTCAAGCCAAGACGGTTCAACATAGGGGGCCTCGTCCTGAAAATGGTTTCCTTAGCAACAAAGAACCCAGCCCATGGGAAGCTGGGACCAAATTGGGAAGGCCCCTACAGAGTTGTCAACTGCAAAAGATAAGGATTATATTACTTAGAAGCCCTTGATGGGAGGAAGCTGGAGCATCCTTGGAATGTGGAGCACTTGAGGAAGTACTATCAGTGAAGTACCAGTTTAGAGGAGCATGACTCTAGACGAGATTAGGGGTTAATGTTTGTGTGGCTTTATTATTATGTGTGGCTTTATTATTATTATTATGTTAAAATTGTGGACGACATTATAATTTGTGTTGTTTAAATAAAGGCATTAACCTCTAAGGTGTATGCCTCGTCTATGAACAATGCTTATGTTATGAACAATATATGTGGAATGTACATAATGCTGTGTGAATCAATAATTTCCATAGTACTTTTGTTCATGTCAACTCTTGAAGAATGCTGAAAAGCTCAAGAAGGGAAAATTCTCGATGCGGAGATGTAATCTCAAACTTTCCTAGGAAATCTAGGCATACTCGTCCATCCAAGAGAAGGATGAAGTAAATTCCATGCCTAAGGGCAAATTATGAATGCCCAAGGCATACTCGTCCATCCAAGAGAAGGACGAAGTAAATTCCATGCCTAAGGGCAAATTATGAATGCCCAAGGCATACTCGTCCATCCAAGAAAAGGACGAAGTGGATTCTATGCTTGAGCAAATTACGAATGGAACAAGGCATGCTCGTCCATGGGATGAATCAGGTAAAGCATAATACCCAACCATACCCTGGACAGGAAAAATGCAATGACGAGTCCAAAGGACGAATTAATACTTAACCATTCTACATAAGCAACTCAGATGGAATTCTAGTAAAAATGGTTTATAAATATATGATATGTAGACGAGTAAAACAAAGAGATCCTGTATATAAGAAAACACTCGTCCATGCATATATAAGTCAAATGAAATCCATGATTGTTTCAAGGGCGGACGAGAAAAGTCCTAAACACCCTTGTAAATTAGTTTATCAAAACTCGTCCTTAAAGTGGACGAGCTAAAAGTACTAGAATTACATATATAAAAAAGAAGAAAAGTTATCAAGATTTTTTAAATTGAGGCATCTGGGTTAGGGTCGTCCTGAGGCTTGGTCGAGGCGTCGTCCTCTATGTTGACGTCTTCAGAGTCAAGGTTCAGGAGAGAGCTAGTGGTGGCAGCGTTCAGATTGAGCACAATGGAGCTGAAGTCCACATCAGGAAACTTTTCAACAGCGTCCATCCTAAAATCTTCAAATCCTGCTGCATAGTTGGAATCCAAAGCATCAGTGTATTGTTTAGATGCTTTGAATTCAGCCACTGCATCTTCCTTAGCCTTGGAGAGGAGAGTGCTGAGCTCGTCGCTTCTTTTCTGCAAGTCCTCAAGATGAGCATCTTTTTCAGCAGCACCAGCCTTCAGATCATCAACTAAAGCTTTTAAGTCCTTTGCCTCCTCCGTCGTCTTAGCAGCCACCTCAGCCCATTGTTTAGCTTCATCCTTTAACTCCTGTATCCTCGTCTCCAACAGAATCCTTGTCCTGTCCAACCCAGTGGCCTGTCTGGACGCTGCTATAAACTTGGACATGCCCTATAAAAGTCAACAGCAAGTACAAGTTAAAAAAAAAAAAAAAAAAAAAAAAAAGAAGAAGAAGAGAGGAAATAAGCATTTGGCCAAGACGAAGGAGAGTGTTACCTTGAAAAGGTCGTGAACACCAGAGTGTTCGAAATCCTTGAGGGACATGTCGTAGTAGACGTTTATATCCTCGTCCGAAACAGCGTTCTTGAAACGTTCCCAGGCCAAATCTTCGTTCTCAATGATGTTTGAAGGGGCCCTTTGAGACGTTTGAGACGGGGTGGGCATAGTTTTGGACGGTGGGGTCTTGGATGGGGTGGACTCAACAGGAGTGGACGAATCAATGTCGTAGACTTTGGCAGGCTCTTGGGAAGACGGAGTAGGCTTAATTGCTTGAGACGAGCCATGTTTGATCTTTTTGCTACGCCTGCTTGGAAGGTTTTCCAAGTCCAAGTTTTTGGATATAGATTTCCTTTTATCTCCAGCCGCAGGACGAGCTTAGCGATCAGTCTCAGGACGGGTCCCCTCAGCAACTACATCCTTTCCCTTGCTGCTTCTCATGGTTGCCATTCCTATAAAAGGACGAAGAAAGATTAAAAAGATAGAAAAATAGAGAATACTAAGAATGGAGAAATCCAATACTTACTTTTTCTCACTGTTATCTCGTGTGCAAGCGCGACCTCAGATGGATTAGGACCCAACCCCCACTTGGCTAGCCGTCTGAGGTTAACCAAGGAATGGAAATCCCTCTCTGGGTGCAGACGAGCCCTATGGACGCGATCGCGATGCAACTTGCTTAAAACAGGTCGTCCAACGGCTGCAACAGAACAACTTGGAGTTAAATGATATAATGATGAATAAAAAGAAAGAGACGCAAAAAGGAAAAAGGGACTTACCCTCAGGACGAAGGTTCCCTAGGTCCCCGGTAAAACGACCAAATGTATCCCGGCCAACGTCTGCAGGATTTCCAGCCCAGAATCCAGAGACGAAGAAAAACTTCGTCTTCCATTTTCTGTCAGACGAGGCCAAGGATTTCACCAATCTACAATCATTACTTCTGGCTGTGAATTGATAAAAGCCAGGAGATTGATGAATTTCTGAGGGCTTATAGCAGTAGAGGAACTCGTCCACAGTAATAGGACGATCCCCTCCAAACACTTCCCTCCACAAAACTTGCATAGAGATAATCAATCTCCATGCATTGGGGTTAAATTGACACACTCCTAAACCTAACCTAAATAACAATTCTCTAGTAAAAGCATTTAAAGGAAACCTAAGACATCCAAGAAGATAAGCTTCATATACACCTATCCCAAAATGGGGATTACAACACCATTCTCCACGGACAGGTAATCTAGGATTAAACTCGTCTGGGATTTGGTACCATTCCTTAAGAATATTCAACATTTCCTCGTCCGTCTTGGAAGGAATATCTACAGCACAACTATATACAGTTACCTCCGTCTCGTCCAAAGGACTAGACGGAGGGATGGAAGACGAGGTACCTACCTGGGACCCTGAAATTTTTCTAAGTTGTTTTTGTATTTCTTCTAAAGGAAGCCCAGGGACCCCTGAGACATACTCCTCATCAGTGGTGTTTCCCCTACTACTACTACTGGTATCACTAGACTCATAACTACTCTCGTCATAATACTCGTCTATGGCTTTTTCTGTACTATCGCTAGACGAGGAGATGGCTATTTCTGACATTTTTGGAAAGAAAATTTTGAAAACCTAAAGATGAGGAAAGAAGGAGTACCTGGCTCTAGGACGAACTGAGGCTATGGACGCAAGGAAACTCTTAGACGAGGCTCTAGACGATGAAGGTCAAAAGAGAGATCTCAGAAGTGAAGAGGGTAATGAAGGCATCCCACTATTTATAGGTGGCTGACCTAAGCACACGAAACGACACAACCAATCAGATGATGACACGTGGTGTTCGTCTCGAAAAAATGAATCGACGAAATAAACCACCAATCAGATTAGAACACATGGCGTCTCCAATCGCTGAAAGAGGCTCGTCCGTCCGAAGGAGTAGATTACTTGGACGACCCATGGACGAGGGGGTAACTGATGGTGTATAAAAAATGCTAAGCTGATTTCTCGTCCATGTGGCCGTCCGTAACTACGTACACGGAGTGCTGCTGCGCTCGTCCTTCACTCACCATCCCCTTACACTCGTTCAACATTCGTTCGTCCGAGGATGTACGAGGAGTGAACCTCGTCCGTCCACAGTGAAGGATGAAGTTATTTCACCAAGAGCCATAATACTCTTCCAAACAACCAAACGTTGTATTGTTTGTATCAAATTACCTAACTATTGTTGGACACCGGTTCTGATGAGGTAACTCCAATAACAGTTATGGAAGTTGCCCTCTGAATTCTCCAAACACTACGACGATTGGAAAAATAACGGCTAAAATCAACACTATATAAGGACCCCTCTACACAAAGGTATGGGTAACTGGAAAAATTTTCAATAAAGAATTTTTTCCTTATACTGAGAACCAAAAACATCCACTAACTTTGCCATCGGAGGACTTTTGGCCGGTCTCCACCGGTCTCCTCTGACTTCTTGTTTGTTATTCTCAGGATTTCGCTTGTAGATCGTTAACGCCCCGGATATTTTAGCCCACTGATCTCTTGACATTATCAACAATGAACCCTAACATGAGTATATATAGGCGACTAAACCCTAGACTACTAGTACAAGTAGGACTGGGCTTGGGCCTATTACATTGGGCTAATATATGTCTAATATATATCTCTAACAGAATCAAGGAGACTGGGGAGTATTGCATCATAACATGTATTGCACTTGATTTCAATCTCGCATGAGTTACGAGAATAGCATAGCGCATATGGGTATCCATCCATCCTTCTAAAAAAAAAAAAACAAAAAAAAATTTAAATCAATTCGACAAAACCAACCAAGCTTAACCCAAGCCAACGCATGCGATTTATTTTTGTGAGTTAAAATTTTAATTTAAATCTTGGGTTTGGTTGGTTCATGTTGATAATTTTTTTAAGTCATCTTACCTAATCCGACCCATTATATATTTGAGTATTTACTGTGCATCAAATATGTAATGTAAGCACAACTTATCCAATTCAATTCAACCCGACTTACATGAATTAGATTGGGTTGATTACTACAATCTAACCCAAGCACACCCTTGATATCGTATGAGTAATTGTCTTTTTCTATTTATTTATTTTTTTTCCTTTTTTTTCATTCTTCCACTTGCCACATGACAAATTGATTTATTACGAATTACAAAATTAAGATCTATATATTTTTAATAAATTTAGATTTAGAATAAGTTCTCTTAACCTAAACCTATCTTTTCTAATTATATATGTAAGTGCACAAAGATGGAGCAAAATTGACCAAAGTGTTCCAATGGACTGAATTGGACCAAATAAACTGAAGTGGACCAGAGTGGACAAAATAGGAGCAAAGTGAACCAAATTAGACCAAATAGAATCAAATGACTAAATAAGACTAAAGTTGACTGAAGTGGACCTAATGGACGAATAGTACTAAATTGGACCAAATAGACCAATAGGATCAAAGTAGACCGTATTAGGCCAAATAAACCGAATTAGACCATATTGCACTGAATAGGACCAAGTTAGACTGAATATGAGCAAAGTAAATCGAATAAGACCAAATAGACCAAAGAGAACCAAAGTTGACATAACGGACCGAATCGATCCAATGTGGACCGAATAGGACGAAAGTCGACTGAATAGAAGTGAATGGACCGTATAGGACCCAAAGTGGACTGAATAAGACTAAATAGACTGAATAGGACCAAATTGGACTGAATTGGACCGAATAAAACCAAAGTAAAACGAATATGACCAAATTGGACTGAATAGGACCGAAGTAGGCAAAATGGACAGAATAGGACCAATGAGTAGGAACCAAAGTGGACATAATGGACTGAATATAACCAAAGTGAACCGAATATGACCAAATTGGACTGAATATGATCGACGTAGACTGAATTGACCGAATAGGACTAATATGGACCAATTAGGACTGAATTAAACTAAATAGACCAAATAGAACCAAAGTAGACTGAATAGTATCAACTTGGACCAAATAGGACTGAAATGGATAGATTGGACCGAATAGGACCAAAGTGGACCGAATAGAACCAGAGTGGATTGAATAGGACCGTAGTAGCTCGAATAAGACCAAATTGGACTGAAGTACACAACAAAATATTAGAGAAACACATTTGTAGTGGTAAAATTTGGTTTAAAAAAAAAAACAAATAAATAAAATGATCTTATGAAGCCTTCAAAGTGAGGTAGCAAACATACATATAGAATATATATGATATTAAGTTTTATTTATTAATTCTTATTTAAACATGCAATTCATGCATCATAAATAATAAGACATACAATGTTTGGTACCTTGTTGTCAATCTAGGTTTCGACGTATTTGGCATCATAAAAAAGGGTGCACACAGTTGTCATTGTAATTGAATTTCTAGTTTGCAAGCATGGGCTCTACACATATTTGGCATGTGAAAATTGGATGAGCTTCTTGTACTTGGTCATGGTGTGTTTCTTCTTCTATAAGTCTCACTGATGTTTCCACGGCGGGTTTCCCATGGCTTGAAAGTTAAAACTACAACTACAATGTTGTTTAATTTTTCTATGAAAGTTTTTGCTTCTTATATAGATGTATGGGTCTTTTAATCCTATATGATTTTTAGGAGAGTAAGTCAGCTACACATCCTTTACCATGAAGGAATTTGTGTTGCATGCAAACATGCTTTGGAAGCAAATCAAAGACTTGCACACCACTTTAAGGAATGGTTGACATTTGATTAGTTTGTCAAATAAATAAGAAATAAAATATTTTGAAAATTATATGTCAAATAAATAAAGAAATAAAAAAAATAAAAATTATGTGAAAATTTGTGAGACTGCCAAAGCTTATGTGGCATAATATAAAAGAGTCCAAAAAAAGACAAACATCTTCATCTATTATATATAGATGATTGAACTATTACACTTTGGGAAATATAATTTGAAAATTTTGCATATTGCAGAAGAACTCGCAATTCTACTCATCAGTCATTATTTGGAAATGTCAGTGATTTTCAAATTTTGGTTTTAAACATTAAACCGGCTATATATATAATATATTACATGCGTAAATATATCGGAAGGTGGCTAAAAGTTTGTTAAAAAATTTATTCTTATGCACTTATGCTGCAAGTAGCTTAGAAACATGGGGTAATTATAGAGAAATAACACTATCAAGCAAATAAGATATTGAAATAAGTTTCTGATATGGCATTTCAACTAAAGTAAAAGTTTTTAATACAACAAGATGGAAATATAAAACAGGTTCATTCTGTACTTGAAAATATGTTACAAAGACAGATTATTTATTTTCTTCTTAAATTGCCTTGACGAGCCGAAAATTGTATATGCCATACAGACTTCCGAACAGATTGCAATTATCATTATCATATTGGCCTCAAAAGAGGGTAGTTTTCAAGCAATTCATCCTCTGACAAAGTATCATGTTCTGCCTGCGGGCTCCATAGCACCTCTACAGCCTGCAAAATTGTTAAACATACATGTAGAGATAACTTTTCTAAGAAATTTTTTCACAACTACTGAATCGACAAATTGTTAAATGGTTATGCTCAATTGACAAAGTTGTGTCAATGGTGGATCTCTCTATATATATGTATATATTCTGACGTACCAGTGTACTACTGGAACTGATGGTATTCAAGTTATGCAAGGCTGTCCTCAAGTCTTCAGTACTCTTAATTTCGGGTAGATTTAATGCACCTTTAACAGCTACCAGGATTGTTACCTGAGAATGAATTTAAATTAAAGGAATAGACTTACAGACCTGAAAAAGACATAGAAGTGGGAACAAACTAGTGCTATAAATCAACTCTCCATGATCCTAGTTATTGATTCTTGGTTGAGTTCTAGCAAAGATAATTCATTTTATAACACCTAAAGCTTAAAAGAAAGACCCAAATTGTAATATCAAGCTCTAAGACACACTTAACTCTAACACTAATATGAGTAAGTATTTACAAGGAAGCATATGCTGCATGTGCAATTAATAATTATAGCAACTAATTAGCACAATAGGTGTGCCTGATATTTATATTTAGAACCCATAAAAGATGAAATACCACTATGTAATTTTTTTCAACTTCGTTGTTCCTTGGGATAAAGGTTCTTTGTACTTTCATGTTGTCAACATTGAGTCGCTTGTCAATGTCATATTTCGACCTCTCATCAGTTGAAAGTTGTCCGAATTCCTTTTCCACAGCTTCAAGATTCCACCTCCGTTCCACCTGCAAGAATATTTTGAGTGCATCAAAAGTGCTGTGTTGTTAAATAATCATTCAACAGAAAAATTCTTTTAACAACAAAAAATACAAGCATCTTTTTCTCAAAATTTTCAACAACAAAAAAACAACAACAGCAACAACAAATTATTAATTTTTTTTTTGCACATACATTCAATTTCTATTGTGACATCACAACACTAAGATTCTTCTATATAACGATAAAAAGATTGAATTTTTAATGGTGCAACAATAGCCTGACTGAAGTAGTGGAACTAAAACAACATAACTCTTCCAGCACAGGTTGTAGAATTAAACTGAAGGACCAAAATACCGCAGCAGCTTAACTTAATCACTTAACCCTGCTCGCTCCCTAATACAATGTCATCATCACTTCTGTCCGAGCATAGTCTGAATTATCATACTTCAATTATACAGAGCTTTTTTCTTTTTTATAACCCCCCTTTTATCAAAACAAAATTTTGTGCAAAGGATTTGTCATTGTATTAATTTAAAAAATCCTGGAGTTTATTGTTAGGGACACAAATGGATAGGAAGGAGAGCCTAATGCACACCACTATATATTTATATCATCATTGATGAACCCATATAACCAACCCAACTTCAACATGGGCCATTAATTGGCATCTCCACAGGAACTAGAACATGCCATGCGCTATTTTACCTTAAAATTATACCGAAGGACTAAACTAAACCACTTAACCGGGTGAACAATGTCCGAATTATTTAAATTATGCACGACAACGACTACAAAGAGACCAAAGAGATGTTGTAACAGAATATAAGCCACAAGTAATTTCATAATAGAGGACAGATGGTGACCTTGTGATGATTATCAAGAATTCTGGTACACGGTAATCTGATGAGAATTAAGAAACTCAAAAAGATCAGCTTAGTTCAGACATGGTCCAATTGAATTGACTAACAATCCTTCCATCAACTTCTATTATATGTGTCATAGTACAAATCTAATGCAATAAGTGGATGCATGCCATAGAAGATGTACTTGACACATTAAAGAAACTCAACATGAATAGAGAAGCTCTGGAAAGTCCAGTTTGATAAGGTAAAAGTAGACCCAAAAACTTTGATAAAGAAGACTAGTGTACTCTTTCTAGCAGACAAGGTAGAGAAACATCAATGTTTCATACGATCATGTATTTGCATTTAGAGATTGACATACAGTTATAACCCCGTCATACTAAAGTTAAAGTACACAACTTGAAAACAGAAGAATAGTTTCTGCATTTATAATGGGAACATCAGCAGAGTTTTCTAGATGAAAGGGAAAAAAAAAATTAAACAGAAGAAAAGTAACATTTAATATCAAGGCTGTATTAGCTATTTTATGCACAACAACAAGAAGCTTAAAACTATGGTTTAGAATACAGGCTTTAATTTTAATAACAGCATTGACACAATATCTTACTAAGATCACTTTGAAGATCATACTTCTCAATTATGTAATGATGAAGAAAAATCGTGAACTTTAAACGCTACTAAAGCACCATCAAAACCTTTAAGAATATTAGACTCACAGATGAATAACCAGAAATCCAGTAATTTTGATGCCGAAGCAGAGCTACTGCAGACCCTGCAACCAAAATAAAAAGGACAAGTATGTCACATGAGATAACATGTAAAACTAGCCAAAGTATTGAGGCATTTAATATGCAAGTGATAAGCATGACTTGCAGACAAACTAGTGATGCTGTAATGGCTATAATAATTAACTTCATTTCAATATCAGTTATATCAATGCATTTTTTCCTGAAGAAACATAATACTATTTTTTCCACCAATGAAATAATTGTAAAAGTATGCAAAGTTCATAAGAATTTATAGTGCACACATAGAGAACCAATCATGCATGTGGAAAAAAATAAAAATAAAACAATTGGACAATAAGAAAACGGATTTTGTTGTAGCCATTCACAAAATAGAAATTTCATTAAACTATATAATCATGTTATCCTGTATTGTAAATGGACTAGTTTGAGTTCCAAAAATTTCCACGCCAGATTTAGAACATGGACATGGAACTTCATTAGAAAAAACATTTAACTTATCCTCATCTACACCTTGGATGAAATATGGTACAATGCTGCATATCTAGTAAAAAAATGGTAATTCCCTTGTCAATAACTTCATCAATCACTCAAACTACAATTCTTTTGTTAGAATTCTGTATTCTCTCATTTATAATGTCCATGTTAACAAAGTATGGATCAAGTATTCTTAGAAAACTTCTTGATTACAGGGATTCCTATGTACCTACTTTTATAATACGCTCCTTTTGAGCACATATTTAGGAGTAGTAATGTAAATAGTCTGCAATTCTATACCCAAGTCGTGTCATGTCCAACACAAGTGTCTCACTCATTCTAAAGCATCCATGTAGGAATGTAAAATATGCCATGCTCATCTTTGAAACAAATTTTACCCTGCTGGGGATTAAAAGACTGGAGTGGAGAAAAAAATCTTAACTGAAGCTTCCTTGATCAAATGAGGGGTACTGGATTATATGGCCGGTTGAAATGAAATTAGATATTTAAATTCAATGATAGTGGCTGGCTCCTAATCCTTAAAGGAATGAAGAACACATTCTAGAATATATATAAATTTACAATATCATCAACGAAAAATATGCCATAAATTCCATATGAACCTGTTAAGAAGAAGTGGAAGCTCTTGGTTTTAGATGTGTCTCCAGCTGTAGCAAGTGTACTAAGTTCTCTTTGAATTGAATGAGTCATGCCTGATAACCCAACCTGCGAGAGAATATAGAATTTGGAATTTTAGGAATAAGAAGGTTGCAAATATGGTAAAGTATATACACGATCCCAGGGAAAAGGATCCTCTCAGTTTGAAATGGACCCATTTCATGGTTCATATTAAACAGTACACATCTAAATGGTGTATCTAGTGTCATGCATGTATATATATTGTTAGATACCAAACATAAAATCTGACCCGTGAAATGTACTCTTTCCATTTCATTTGAGTCTCCATATCATTTGAGGATCCTATCCTCCAGTACCCACAATGGGACCTGATTTATTATTGGACTTGATTTAAACAAAGAAATATAAATTAAGGGAACCATAAAAATAAATAAATAAGCAACAGACCATAGGTTTCTCTTCTTGGAAAAAGAATCAATCACAGACTGCATGGTGGAAAAATAACAAATAATGTTTTCTAGGTTACTTAATTCTTTATTTGGTCTTCCAAGGAAAAGGGTTAAAGGGAAATTTTCCAGATTTTATTCCATTTTCATTTTAATTTTAATTTACACTTATATAAGTATTGATTTCACTCACTGTGTTCTCTTTTCTATTTCTGTAGCCATAATTGCAAACATAAATTTGTGCACTTTTATATAACTCTCACCCTAAATAATCTTAAAATGTTACTCCAAACCCTATATGTTAATTCTCTTTGAATTTCCTTAACAATAAACATTCTTCACAATTTTTTTTTTCACAATTATTGACATGATTTGTTGTGACTGAAACAGTGATTTAAGAACTATTTTTAATAAAAATGATGTCAATGATCTACCCAAGTAAAAGTGACATAACTTCTATCACAACCGGCCATGTCAGCAACGATGAAAAACATTGTGCAGCTATATTCTAAACTATACAGCTATCAGGCTAACTATGAGAGTAATTTCAAAAAAAAAAAAAAAATCCACACAAATGTAAAGAAATATGAACAGAGAAGTGATATACCTGAACCCTGAGAACACTTGCTCTATTAAGATAAGCGATCGAGAGACAAATCCCCACCAAGCGATCAACAAATCCACTAATAGATCCTGGGTTGTTGTCGTAATGAAATATATCGCAAGTCTTAGAACACGAACATAAAGATGATTCATTCTCTGAAGCGAAGGAAAAACCACCCATTCTGCCACCAGAGGTAGCAAAGACTGATATCCATGTTTCATGCGCGAATAACAAAGCTAGAATTAGAGCAAGAATTGTATGATTTTGGAGAAACTTGAAGGCCATGTTGGGGTTCGATGCAGAAAGTGTTCCAAAAATCCAATTGCAGGCAGAAAATCACGGCACACGGCGAATACCTCTAATATCAGCCATGGATTAAATCTAATGCTCAGAAAATTGACACGTCATATCCCACGCTGGCAATCCGCGTGCTTCAAGAATTTAATACAAGAAGAGAAGAAAAACGTATTTTTTCTACCAAATAAAAAAAAAGAAAAAAGTATTTACAACACTAGGGCATGGGTCGGGGCGCAATACCTTTAGAGAAATAATATGTCTACAACATTTCTATAATATTTTTACAACAAATCTTAAGTGGCAGGTTGTTACTGGTTATTATTGTTGGGGCAAAAAAGTAATATTAGTGTTAGTTTCAAATTTGAACCAATAACAACTAACCATCTGTGATTTGTTATAAAAATGTTGTAAAATTGTTGTAAACGTAGAATCTCTCAACACCTTTAATATCTCCCCTATCTCTTCTCTTTTCGGATTGAGATCCACAAATCGCAACCCTTCATTTAATCTAATGACTCAAAACTTTGACACCTCACCAAATAATAAAAAGACTGTTTCACCCTTAAAATTTTTCAAAACCCGCCCGCTGTTTCTTCTTACCTGATGGATCTGAGTTCATAATTTCATAAAATCAAAATTTTTTCTCTCTCTCTCTCCTGCGCAGCTGCCCTCCTCCTTGATCTCTGCCTCTCCTGCAACCCGTTGTCACGGCAGCCCCAACTCATACCCATCAGCAAAAGCAAAGAAAAAACTGAAACTTACCATTTGAAACCAAACCCCCAAACACTCACACTCTCCCTCTTTCTCTGTCTCCAAGTGTGAAGCTGTCTCAACTCTCAAGGAGTGAACGTCTCTCTGAAGCGACGCAGCCACTGGCCAGTTCGGCGGTTCCGACTACACTGGTCTTTTTCTCATCAAAAAATCCCTAAAATCCCCGCTGGTACAGTCGCCGCCGGTGCTGACCAGATTTTTCTGCGATTCCTAGGTCGCTTCCTACATCGGACTTCGCAATCGCAAGGAGGTGAGTTCTCTCTTTTGTATACATCGAATTGAAGTAAAAATTACTTATATAAAATAGACACATCATTGGGTAGGAGGAGAGCAGAATTAGAGAAATGGATAATCAGTGCTACAGGAGATAACTAAAATATCTATTTTACAAGTTCGATGTTATAGACTATAGTGGTCGAATCCTATGCTTCTAGTTCTCGAATGTTTTTAGCCTGTAGTGTGCAAGAACTTCTTTACATGAGCTAAATTAGACAAGCTGTTGGATTTCTGATATTAGCAATAATTGTTATTATTGGCATTTTTAAAGCTGGTTTTTGGGTAGGCAATTGAAATGATTCATAGAGTTTTTAGTTTATCTCTTTGTATTCTGCCTTCGTTTTTTGGATTTTTATGTTAATGTGATGTTACGTACTTATCAAAAAAAAAAAAAAAAACTGTGATGTTATGTGTCTGGAAATTGGATTTTCAAGTTAGTGTATTATTGTTTAGAACTTATCTCTCAGGCAGACGGTAGACAAATAATTCTCATAAAAGCTATGATTTTGTATTCATAAATTTTCGAAGAATCCTTAGCTGCCAGTGCTTAACTTCAAGATGCATTCTATTTTTTGTTGATGGATTTCCAATAATAATTTGATTTTTAAGATGCTCCAAACAGGGAGATATTCTTCTTTTTCTTATTCTTATTGTTATTATTTGATTGGTTGCAAAAAAATTAATGATATCTTTCATAAATCTGCAATGATGTTAAATGATATCATTGAGAACATGTTTTATATTTTATGTATAACTTAGCTATAATTATATCTGTAGGGTAGATTGAAAATTGCAAGTTTCAGATGGAATGTAAACATATAGTCAAGATGCAAGACATGAAATACCTTTAGTTGGGTGCTTTGAAAACATATATTGCTTAGTAATGTATAGTAACTTTGGACAATGTTATTGATGACTTAAAGAATTTTTATGTTAGGCCACTTTTCAATCCGCTAAAGAAGTATCATGGAGCTCTAATGATAAATTGAATCACGCTGGTGATTTAGGTAATGTTATAGCAAAATGTGATTTCATTTGCTATTATACGGGAAATTAATTGCGGTCTCATGTATATCTTCGATTCACACTTATGGAGTAGCTGATTTTTCCATTAAGAACAACCAAGTAATCCATTTATGTCAATTATAAGAACAACCAAGTAATCCATTTATGTCAATTATAGACTTATAGTATCATGCTTTGGCTGCCAAATCTATACTAAATTTATCTTTTCTCTTCTTTTTATTGCATTTTAATTTGAGGCACAAATTAGATATGTCACACAATAAATTGGGAGGGCAGTTAGTGTCAGACTCTGTATAACAAGTCTTCACAATAAAATGGGATTAATTTTATTTATTTTAAGTTGCTTTTAAGTTTTTATTACCTTTTACAATTCCTTGGTGTCACTATGGGTGTTATTACTTGTTAGTTTACCTAAACTGTTGGCATGAATATCTTAATTTTTTCTCTCTAATGTTTTTTTCCATGTAGATACCGTTCATTGGATCTCACTCCGTGCTTGGGAGGGCAGTTGTTGTGAATGCTAATCCTAATGATTTGGAAGCATGAAAGGCCATTGGTTTAAAGTTACGTGTATCTCTATAAGATCTAGCCGACTATTGTGTTTTGCTTGGTGAGGTGTGCGTGTAAAAGAAGACTCCTCAAAACAATTTGGAAACCAACTTTGGCATATCAACTCCTGAATAAGCAGTGTTACAGCAAATTTAATTTGTATAAGAGGCTCTCTCTCTTGGGGCTGCAGTAATAAAATTATAGAAGTGATGTGGTTTGATTCTTGTTAACAGGAAAAAAATTTAGCTTTAGCTGGCCAAAAGTTTAATGTATCTTGTGAGAAAAGGTTTTGAAGCATTTCATGATCAATTGAAGTGCTGTGTATCTTGAAGTCAACCCAGCTAATTTTCAGTTTTAGTGAAACATTGAATGTATTCTCTAATTTTGACACATAAAAGTTTCCTTATTTATTTATACAACAATCTTTCAAGAATGTAGAATTCAAACCAAGAGAATGTACTAACATGTTTTTATCCTTTAATGATATTATTTTGCAAATGCAATTGATTGTGTGATTTAACTTTTAATTTCTAATGCTTCAAGTTAAACTAGTAGAACAAATTTGATGTTGCATTACAGTCACAAACTGATACATGAGAGGAAAGATAAACAAGAAATGGATTTGATCCAAGAATGAACAATATTCTATTGAAATGTAAACTTTAATTACAAGATCATAATAGTAATAAGAGTTCTAATAAAATATACACATCCATCGGCAAAGATTTGCCTAAAGTAGATGGTGCCAACACTTTTCAATTGTGTTCTCATATTTATTCTCGTGTACTACACTTTGGTAAACCAAAAGAAAAATTAATTCTTAACGGATGAAGAGAATGGTCAAATTTTAAAGTCATCCCTACCATCCAATGATTCAAATATGAAAAAAAAAAAAAAAATTATATTGAATTATACACTTTGCTCAGCCATAATAACAAGAATTTTATTGAAGTATACACTTTGATTATAAGGTTATAATAATATTATAGCTGATAATAAATAACTATTTCGAACATCACGATACATATTTCCATTAGAAAGGGGGGGAAAAAAAAAGTCTTGCGTGCTTGAAGATCAACTTGTTGGAAACTTCAACTCCCTGCGCAAGAAGGGTACATTTCTAAAACTTGCCTGTGTAAAACTTGTCTATCTTTGAAGGACAAGAGAAGAAGGAATGCAAGTTAAGAGCTTCGTAGTCATGAAAACTAAAAATTATGTATTTCTGTTGATAAGTTGGTAACTGGTAAGAGCAAAGTCTTTAAAGTATGGTAATGATTAACACCCAATTTCCGAAGTCCTAACCATCATGAACATAAGAAAATTAGTTTCAAAACACAATAATGATCTATGATGGTTGTTAGTCAAGTTGAGAAAGTACTGTAAGCTATAAAAAACATGTAACCAAAGTGCCTAGAAATTAAATAAATAAAGACTAAGATTAAAGAACCAATTTCGTTTAGACATTACAAAAACAAACTTCATGGCCAATAGTCTACATCTATAGCAATTTCTAGGAATGCCAGGACAATTGAAAATTAAAAAAAGTCCATTTTGTATAATTTTGAACTTGAAAATCTGTACACCAAGTGACACTCAATATGGATCATTCAAGACAATAAAAGCTTTTTTTTTTTTTTTTTTTAACAACCTGTCTACAAGACGTCTTTAAAGTCAAATTTGCATAATTACCTCCAAATGCAAGTTAAAAACTCTATTTAGTTTCTTCTTTTTTCGTGTTGGATGCAGCTGCTAACTATCTAAAGCATGCTTTTTTTAACAACCTAAGATGAAATATATGCTGTCAAAATTTTTCCACAAAAGCATTTTTCAGTGTGTTGAACATTCATTTTTTGGTCAAACACTCAAACAGACAGCTCCACAAGGTTCGAACTTTCATCATTAGGAACCTAATAATAACCCTTCAAAATTCAACAATAAAATTACCCTTCAGATGTTATAGCATTAAAGGCTTCAAACGTCTGGATCATCTCATCTATTCTATGATTTGAAAGAACAACACCAATGCATTAATGGCTCTCTCTTTCACTTGATAATGATATTCACAAAAAAGCTAACAAATGATTAAACATGCAATATGAACATCATGTCAACGCTTGAATTGAAATAGTGGCAAAGTTCATAAACAGTTTATATATGGGACCTTTCATCTACACATGGGGCTGGTTGGAATTTATTGAGGTTGAAAATGTGACATAGTTCATGCATGTTTGAAATGTTTTCACCAAAAATTGCAAAAGGAATGAGACATCTAAGTCCGTACAGTTCAAAATTTAAGAGCTTCTATCAGTATCATACTATCATGTAAATGTTCTCTAGCAATATAATTACTGCATTTACAATGGTTTGCAGAAAAAAGTAAGCCTCATCCGTCCAAGAAGACTAGGCCTTTCCCATATATATGTTCCAAGCATCTTATTAGGTGCAGGCAATATAAGAACTGGATTTTAATTAAAACTCATAAAATTCCAAACTTAGAACTATAAGCATAATTCTGCAAACATTACATTTTCCATTACCCAAAAACACACGCAAAAAGCCGCTAAATAGATTTTTTGAAAATGAATTTTAGAAAAACTACCTTAGAGAAATGACTGGAACAACCGAAGTAGTGTGCTCTAAGAACCGATCCAAACCAAAACCTAACGATTGGACTTCAACGGAGACAAACAACAAGCCGTTGAAATTGACACCCTCTGCTACTTTTAGAAGAGCTCAAAGCAGAGTGTGGGTGGTAGAGGCGGAAAGAGATTTGTGGATTTTGGGGTAATCCAACAATAACGAGCCCACTCTTGTCAAAACCGGCGAGGCGGAGTAATGGCTGTGCTGGAGGCACAGTCGGGGTTGAGAAAAGAGCAGAGAAGAGCGTCAGGGAGAGGGAGGCAGAAAGAAAAACCTGGTGGAAGACAGGGAAAGAAGAGAGGAGAGAGAGTTTCTAAAATTCAAATTTGGGGTGTATACATACAGCTGCTGAGGTGAAAACTGAAAAAAAGGAGAGAAATGGGAGAAATTTGAAGCATGCGGATTGCCAGCTTGGACATATGACATGTCAATTTTCTGGGCATTAGATTTAATCTACGGCTAATATTACAGCTATTGCACACTGGATCTCAATCCTCTCTTCTCACTTCAGCAGTTCAGCTTTCCCAAATTTGAATTTCAAAAAAAATAAAAAAATAAAAAATAAAAAATAAAAAACTCTCTGTTGGAGACTACAATTCTATGGCCGAATCTCAGTGGGCTTCAGCTCGTCCCACACCACCACCACCACCGGTGATGCTTCCCGGTCTAGTCTTCTCCTTTTTCAAGGTTTTCTCGTAGCTCTCTCTCTTCTCATTGCACCCATACCACTGCCGTTGGGGGTGCTTATTACCGATGTCACCACCACTGGTGGCTACCAGGTTTCCCTTTCTCCCTCTGAAATTTATTTTCTATTTTATTTATTTATTTATTTATTTTGTTTCAGTTTTAATTATTTTGATGACTAAAGTTGTGTGATTTTGTTTGGGATTGAAAAATAGGGGTTTTGGGTATGGCTGAATGTGCTGTGATTCAATATCTGTTTGATGGTGAGCTTGTGTGTGTCAGATATGTGTTGTGGTTATAGCTTTGGTTTGGATTTTTGGGTTTCAAATGAATGGTGATTTTTGGGTTTCAAATGAACGGTGTTTGGATGGGGGGTTTACACTTTACAGACTTGGGTTGACGACATAATGGGTTTTGATATGAGTCTGTTTTATTGTGTAAATACGTGGTCAATTTGTGCATGAGTTATTGAGTGAGTGAAATTTGTGTTCTTGAGCGTGCTTAAATTAGTGTAAACACATGGAGTAGTTGAGTGCAGATCTTAAAATCTGGGTATGTAAAGGGTAAGTTCTACCTTCTTGTTTTTTTTTTTTTCTTCTTCCTTTGCTTTAATCTTCGTTATTGCCTTGTGATGATGCCGAGAAATTCACCAGTGAGGCACACTATACTCGCACACTCCAAACAACACCTGCACAATAAAAAGAGGAAGACCTAACAAAGAGCACCGGTGTGGTGCCAGCCAAATACCCTCCGAAGGCAGGACTTAGGTTTCCACTGAGCAAATGTTGAAGGCAGGACTTAGGTTTCCACTGAGCTCCCTTCATCGCGAGCTACTCAAATATCTAGGTCTATCCGTCAACCAAATATCTCCCAACGCCTGGAGGGTCTTCATTGCAATGGAGATTCTGTATGGTGCTTGGTCAAAAGGAGCTAGGAGGTTGACGGTGCGTGAATTCCTTCACTGCTACCGTCCGGATGAAATTGACAAATCTAGGGGTATATACAGTTTTGTAGCTAGGAGTTCGTTATTAAAGGTAATATATGAAACCCCAGACTCCAACAGAGACTGGAAGAGTCGTTATTTTTTCTTAGAGGGTGACAAATGGATGTATCGTCCAGAGGATACAGAACATATGCCCGTCGATACTACTTGGGGCATACTGTCTCAGACTGGTATGTATCCGTCCCAATGTGTGAAGACTTTTTACTCTACCGTTCAGTTTAATATATTTATTTCAAACCTTTTTTAACCGTCCTTCCTTTTTTGCAATTCGACGGCGTCCGTAAATTAACCTCAAGGAGTATAGTTTTCTTGAAAAAAAATTTAACAAAACTATGCCGGAGGAAAAGACCTGGGCTAAGTTGGTCAACCTTGAAACCATCCACTGGTACTGTGATGGACCTGCACCAACACAAGCAGCAATCAAATACGAAGCCAGAATCTGTCAACGCAAGTCCATCGTTCCAATCTCGATAGAATAATTGACCCTTTGTTTAAGAAACTAACTTTATCCGTTCATCCTTACAGAAATGGATGATGCCAAGAGAAGGGCAATAATAAAGGCCAATGCTGCCAAAAACAAGGAGGCCAGTGCTACTGATCCCAAGGAGACGGTCTCTGCAAAGAGAAAGCAGCCGTCCAAAGGAGACCGTTTACCAAAAAAGCCAGAGGTTTCTTTAGACCCCGTCGTAGGGCTCATGGCTGAGAGCGCCAAGACGGTTACTCTAGCAAAATATGGGGCTGGTAAAGGCCTTATGAAGGGTCCGTCCACCAACCTTAAGAAGTCACCTTCCCTTCTTCAAGACAATCCCAAATATGCTTTGGAGCAACTCTCCTCCATCATCACCTCCGAGGATTACGAAGACTTGAGTAATCACTTGACGGAAGCTATGGGCGAGACAAGTTTGTTTAGCATTGCTCAGGTGATCTGTCCTTCCATCTTTCATCCGTCTATATTTCTTCCGTCTTGAAATTAAATTATTTCCCATCTTTCATCTGTCTATATTTATTTCGTCTTGAAATTAAATTATTTCCCATCTTTCAGGCCATGGTCATGATGAAGGGTTTGATGGGACGGTGCTTAAATCATGAGACGACCTTGAGCCGTTTACGGGAGAAGGCAAGGTTAACGGAGGATGAGCTATCCGAGCTTCAAGCTTGGAAAGTGGCCCAAGAGAAAAAGCTCAAGATGGCTGAGGAGGCAAGTAAACAACTCCACAAGTTGACGGAGGAGCTGAAGCAAGTTATTGAAGATAAAGATAAAGAGATCCGTCAGGCCAAGGATACAACCGTCCAGGAGTACCACGACTCCGACGCCCTCTTGAATGAGCTCGGAGTCTCGTATGGCTACGATTTTGATGAGGCTGTCCGTCAAGTGAAGGCGCTACATCCTGACTTTGATTTATCCTCCGTCAGTATCAATGCCCCTAAACTTACATCCGTCCGTCCTGCTCAATCTGAGGATACCGACGAGCTCTTTGGTGACAACCAACCTGTCAATGCTTTTGGAGACCAGCCTGCCGTTGAAAGTGACTCGAATGATGGCCAGGCCCATTGTAGTAAAGAAAAAGAAGCCCCCAACTTAAATTAAGTTTAGTTTTTTATTTATTTATTTTTCATATTTATATAAGGGTATTTGGAGAACAATTTATGAATCCGTCATATTTTCACTATGTAAACATTCCCTTTTAAGCTTATTTAATCCGTTCAACTTTCCTTCTATATTTGTTTTGTTTATTTCGTTTACTTGCTTGATATATTCTGTTGGGTGGAATTCATCCATCCACTTTGTTTTGTTTGGTTAATGAATGATGCCGTCCATATTGTGGACTTCTCGGACTAAGATAGATACTGTCCTTTTATTATAATTTTGCTCATTCATTAATCTGTGGTGTTTTGTATGCTTAATCTGTCTATTTAGGATCTCAACAATTTGGACCTTATATTGTATCCGTCCACGTTGGGTCTTAGTCATTTTTATCCTTATAGAAATTATCTGTCCACTCTGCGGACTAGATATTCGTCCAAGTTGCGGATTTCAAAGAATTTCATCTTATATGGATGATCCGTCCACATTGTGGACTTTAATATCCGTCCACTTTATGGACTGTAAAAATTCTAACCCTCTTAGGGTGATCCGTTCAATTTGTGAACTTTATATCCGCTTAAGGACTTTATAAAAATTCTAACCCTCTTGGGGTGATCCGTCGACATTGTGGACTTTATATCCGTCCACCTTATGGACTTTGTAAAAATTCTAACCCTCTTGGGGTGATCCGTCCACATTGTGGACTTTATATCCGTCCACCTTATGGACTATAAAAATTCTAACCCTCTTGGGGTGATCCATCCACATTGTGGACTTTATATCCGTCCACCTTATGGACTTTGTAAAAATTATAACCCTCTTGGGGTGATCCGTCCGCATTGTGGACTTTATATCCGCCCACCTTATGGACTTAGTGAAAATTCTAGAAAAACAGAGTTGCCTGAATAGAGTCTTCTGATTAATTAAAAAAACCATGCATTTGTTAAAAATTACTTACACCCTCGGGCTTAAAACATATTGTAGTAAACAAAAAATTGTCTTAAGTAAAACTGGTAACTTGTAGAAAAATTGAAATAAATTGGGAAATTGGAAAACGCCATTGTTCTTCGTATCACTTCTATTGGTAGTATTTTCGTAGGTGCTCCACGTTTCATGGGTGCTGTAGCTTTTGCCCGTCCTGAGTCTCGAGGTAGTAGGTTCCCTTCCTCTGCCATGATGCGATCTTGTAAGGTCCTTCCCAGTTGGGACCGAGCTTTCCTTGTGACGGGTCTCTGGTAGTACCTATCACCTTTCGAAGTATAAGGTCTCCAACCTGAAACTCTCTATGCCTGACATTGGAGTTGTAATGTTTAGCCATAAGATTCTGGTACCGCGCCAGTCTTTGCTTCGCTACTACCCGAACTTCGTCTATCAGGTCGAGCTGAAAGCGCATGGCTTTTTCGTTTTTGTCTTTGTCATAGTTGTCTACCCTGTAGCTCGTGAGTCCCACCTCTGCTGGGATGACAGCATCACTTTCGTAGGCAAGTCGAAACGGTGTTTCTCCGGTAGGAGTTCTTGCAGTGGTTCGGTATGCCCATAAAACGCTTAGTAGCTCGTCTGGCCAAATACCCTGTACACTCATGGCAACCCCAAGGGTATATAAACCATGAGTGGGGCGCTCACCTAGGCGATGTGGGACTTGCTCCCACCCCTTCATGACAAAAGTGCACCGCACTTGGCTCCGCGTCGCACATACAATGAGATGTGGTGGTGATGATTCTATCTGAACATTCTCCGCCCACATTTAGTAAATAATTTTTTTATTTATTTTTTTGCCACATGGAAAATTTTACTAATTCTGTGTTTGGTATAGCTTATTTAATGAGGGAAAAATAAATTCATCTTTTTGACTAAATTGTAGCTAAGAATAAATGAGATTTCACAAGATGTAATTGAGAAAATAGAATGGCTTATATACTATTTTTTTTCCCTTTTTTTTTTCTTTATGAGAATCAGCTAATACTAATATACTTTATAAATAATTTGACTTCTATTTTTCAATTGATTTTAAGGTGATATGCAAGTAAGCTTTAGATGAAAAGATTGACTTTTCCGAAAAAGGATTTTTGAGATTTGTTTGGATACCACTTATTGTTAAAAACTGAAAACTAAAAACTAAAAACACTATAGAAAAATAATTTTTAAATGTGTGAATAATGTTATGGAACCCACTAAAAAAAGCACCCGCTAGGAAATGCACAAAACACGCTTCCCAAATGGAGGCTTGGTGTATTTTAGTTATGAAGCATAGGTACAAGGAATGATGAATACAATATTTTTAAAAAATTAATGATACGGCACATCAGGGATATCATTATTAATTAATATTTTTAGGTGTATTTTATGTATTATTCGACATAATTAAGTTAAAATAATTGAAAACAAATGTTGTCCACAATAACATATTTGTACCTTATATGATTACCAAGTATCAATTAATGAATAATAACATACAAAAACAACATCTGAAACCTTATGTACGAAAGTTTTATTATTAATAATAACTAACAACCTTAATTTTGGAGTTGTAAATCAATCAAGTCATTTATAAACATCTTAAGTTTGCTCAATAAATAGCATATTCATGTTTGTTTATTTGTAAACAATTTTTTTTTCTTTTTTGAGAGATTTTCAACCTATGGCATCCGCTCCTGATGATAGTTTTTTAGGCGTTTTTATGAGCTCAACCTCGAATATTGTTTATAGGCTTGGTTTGACCATGACTTTTCGATGTAATATCTCTTAATCATTAAAGCTATCCCACTGTGGTGACCAAAACCAATGAGATTGAGGAGCTTTTTGGGCTTAGGCCCCAAATTTACTTGTGCGCTAGGTTGGGATTATCCTACAATGGGAAGGCTCAAAAGATGGCTTTGTTCACGATAGATGGAGTTTTGGATGTTGCTCGAGGCTCAAACTCTCATATCCCTAACTTTACCGAGGAAGTACAAACTTTGTCAAGCTCCCTCTCCCCTGAAATTGGAGCAGGATTCCTAAGTCCCTGAGATTTATTTTTCCTCCCTCCTCTCGTGTCTCACTCTTCCCCCATTTTTTCCAACCCCTGATTCCTGCCTTCCTTCTCTTATTTATAGCCTCTCTTTAGTGGGGATGTCATGATGAAGGGGGTCTTTTCCAAGTTAGTGGGCCTCTTTGTGGTATATTCCTAACTAGATGGAACCCTCTGTGTATTGTTGATATGACTCCCTTGGAACTTGCACTAGACGCCGTTTAATGCTTTGCAGGCGAATTCCCCAAGGCATTATTCTATGTTCACGCGTGTCGAAAGGGGGTACACCGTCCAAATGTTTGGCTGGGCTTAGCTTAATATCGAAATAGACTAAGGCCACCTGGTGAATGGGCCACCAAATCGTTAACGGGCCGGTACTCTCGGTCCGTATACCTACAATTAAATCCCACACAATACACCTCATGTTCTTGTATTTTTTTCACTTTTTTTTTCCCAAGATGCAACTTACACTTATATTTTAATCTAGTAAATTCATCTTATTTATTGTTCATTGTTTCTGAATTTGTGTGTAAGATATTATGCCAAAAGAAGTTTAATATAAAGAAGCAAAACAATAGGCATTCATTTAAGTTAAAAGCCCAAACTCTAAACAATCAAAACTTAAAACAATTTTTTTTATTAAAACTATTAACTTATTTTATAATTTATTATTACTATTTATTTAATAATTTTTTTTAGTTATTTAAAAAAATAGCTTTTACATATGAATATTCATCAATCTGTGCATCGCACAAGAATAGTACTAGTATATATATATAAGGAAAAATGCTTAAACACCCCCTAAATTTTAAGGTAATGGCCATGACACCCCTTGAACTATTATTTTGGCCAACTTGCTCCTTGAACTTCACATAACTGCCAAATTAATACTTCTGTTGATGGTCTCCAGTGAAAACACTAACAGAAGCTCACGTGGTACCTCACTTGAACTTCAAAAATACCAAATACAATGGCTAAACTAGTTGAGAAACTCAGAAACCTTTGGCTCTGTTGAGAGAGAGGGAGTGAGTGAGACGATCGGACCAAAACTACCATTGCCGAAGTTTTTATTCCTATCATGGTCTCGCCTTTATGTCCCAACAGCGCCTTATGGTCCCACGGAGCAGTTAAGAGCCACCATTGTTACTACCATTGTTAATTTGTCTTGTTGTTGGTTTTTTTTTTTTTTTCCTACTATTTTTTTCAAATCCTCCAGTGAGCGTGTATGCAAAAATTCATTACTTTTAAGTGTGCCATATAGCTATTTGATGAAATGCCTGAGAGGGATATGGCCAGTTGATGCCACCATAGTTGCTCTTTGGGAGTTGAATGATAAAAGTGGGGATTTGCAGTATAATGGGTGATGTACATATGAATAGTATGATCTCAAATGCAAACGTTTCCCATCCCTTCAAAAGGAAGGTTTTGTTTTTAATGTACATGTAATTTCATTTTTCATGCATTCTTTCATGACTTAAACAGCCCCGTCCCCCTTTTTTTTCAAAATGGTAGACTGACATTAAAATTATGAGAAAGTTTTTACATTCATGAATATATATTTGGTGATACAAGGAGGAATATTCTTTATTTAAGCTCCTATTGTCTTTGATATTGTTGCATCTTTAGTCAATTCTCTTGTAGCTTTGTTGTCGTCCTTTGATACGCAGAATATTGTCCTATTGAGCTGCCTTGCCAAAGCCTTAGATTCTTGTATTAGGTACTTATGCGTACCCAAAATGTGGTTATTGGGCTCAACCTCTACTTGGGCTCACAATCTATTTGTATTGTGGGCTTTGGATTTCCTACTATGGGTGGTTCTGTGCTCGGCAACCCAAAATACACTTCTATTTGCTCAAACCTTTCTCTCTTCCTCACAGAATCGCTCATTTGCTCTCTTTGAGTGTTTTCTCTCTTCTCTTAATATCCTTCCCAGAAATGCCAACCCCTTTTTCTCCTTTAATCCCCTTATTTATAGCTTTAGATAAGTGGTGGTGTTATGATTACTTCTCTCTTTTAGTGCGAATGAATGTCTAATTCCATTGTCTTTAGGTGGGTGTTTAGGTGGATGAGGTGGTAGTGGCATTGGAACTGATTCCCATCTCCAAAAATCCTACTCGGCAATGATATTTCCTAAGGCAATACCAGGAAGCTGAGTCATCATTCTGTCGAGCAACCACACACCCGGCCAAGATAAGTTTAACCAGGAGTGGTTCGCCTTTGACGTTCAGGGTTAAATGGTCCCATTATGTTTATTGGGCTCACGGTGAGCCTTAAGAGGGTGTCTGGATCAAGGTCCTGAGTCCAATAGGGAGGGGGTAAGGTGTTGTATCTCTCGTTCAGGGCCCAAGGCCCAACAACCCCAGGACCAACACCTGTACAATAGCCCCCCTTGATTCGTGACCATCCATTGAGAGCAAATCAAGGATTATTTGAATATTGTTGTCCCCCGGGGAAGCTTGATCGTTAACTGTTTAACCTGCAAAATGGCCATTAATGCTGCTTTAAAAGAAGTGCTACACCAGGCTGTCACATCCGTCCGCAATTATGGCCTGATAGTTCGTGAACCATGCCTACGCGTGTGGGGGTTACCAATAGGGATCAGAGGTGTAACACCTCGACCTAATTTTATAGTTAACCTATATTTAAGTGGTTAAATAATATTTTAAGCCACTCTCTTTTTATGATTAATAGAAGAGTATTTAAGAAAAATATTATTTTATAATGCCATTGAATAAGAATTATAAGGAGTATAAATAATTGAATGACTAATTGTATTATAAATATATATTAAGTATGTACAAAACTATATTAAGTGGTTAAGTTATGAGATATATATATATATATATATATAGTTGTTGGACTATATTAAGTAGTTAAGTTATGAGATATATATATATATATATATATGTATAGTTGTTAGTGTTTTAACTATGTATGATGCATGAGATGTTGTAGTGGAAATTCCACCCACCCATGCAACCAATGGAAATTCAACACACATAATGCCAAGGTTTCATGCATGATGACAAACTCCAAATACCAAGACATGGCCATGCAATGAGCAAACTCCACCAAATTTCTTCCTTGACTTTTCCAAGTGAATAGAATTTCCAAGAAATTCTCTTTCTCTCATTTCTCACGGGTCACACAAAATCAGAAAAGTTTCAGCTCACTTTGCCCTCTTTTCTCTTAAGGAAAGAGCTAGGAAGCTCTCTTGGGTCATTTTTCTCAAACCTACGATCAACACCCCAAAATACACTCTTTTTATCTTGTTTTGGCTGAACCAGAAACATCTTCATTCAGCTTTCATTTGCTTCTTTCTTCTCTTCTTTCTTCTTCCCTTCTTACACGGCAACATCTCTCCCTTACTTTCTCACCGAAAATTCTAGTTTCTCTAAGAAGAAATTAAGAGCCTAAACACTAAGGTTTCATCTTCAAAGTGTGTGGGTAAGTAAATTAAATCTCATCTAATTTTGTATATCTGGATAGTATAATTGTTTGTTTATTTTCATTCTTTATCCTCTATTTTGATTTTGGAGGCTGAACTTGTGATTCTGTTTTAGTAAGTTGAAAGAGTGATGGTGTTATGGTCTATTGGATGCTTATTAGGGTATTTTAATATGTATTGTATAGGTATAAAAATACCCAAATGAAATGAAGGCTAATTGCTATTTGTTGATGATTTTAGAAAGAACATGTGCTGAAACTGTCACTGTGACAGATTTGATGTTTACAACAAGAAAAATATGTATTAAATCATATTTTGTGAGTTAAGATGCTAGGAGTAGTTTTTATGAATTCCAAGACACACATGGTTGATATGGAAGTGGTCTCACAGCATTTGGATGAACATAAAAATAATGGTTTAATTTCTAAGTTGCATGAAATTTTGTCAGGACAGATCCGAGTCTGCTGTATTTTATGATTTTTAGTAAATTATGGTTTTATGCTTTGACTCCAAAATTTTTATGGTATATACTAGACATAAAGGGGAGTAGTTTTGTAAAATTTCATGACATTTGGATGTGTATGGGCAGCCCATTCGTATTTTACAAATGGGGCATACGCTGCTGGAATGAGCAGTAAACAGGGTAGGATAACTTTGATTTTGTAGATTTAATTCTAAAGTTAGGGTGAATAATTTGAGCTATAATTTACTATGCTCATCATTTGATATGTCTGGATCATAGAGTAATTTTTGTATAACTTATCTCAAGATTTAGTACTCAAAGGAGGGGTTCTAATCCATTCGATGGTTGTTTTTTATGAAGTTGTCTTGTTCAATGCGTTGTATGTTGCCATGTGAATGTATATGGTTACATGACCATGCTTAAAAGAGTTTATGTTTATGCATGCATTATTGCCTTAATCCCAAGTACATTTTGAAATGAAGTTGGCACCTCTGGAGTTATGATAAAAATATGAGAATGAAGGTTTTTCTTTAGTTTGGTACATCATTTGTTTATGTGTACATAATATGTTTGTGGGAACCTCATTGAGGTGGAATTAGGATTTCCTTGATTCTAAGAGATAGGCTTCGAAATGAATGTGTAAGTTTATGATAAGGAATAATAAATAGTAATAAGCTTTGATTTTGGTTTAGATTTTACCAGTCGCCAAGTTTAAGCTCCTTCGACTGTAGGCTTTCGGTTCCTCTGCTTTCAAGTAAGGGATAAGTTATATGAGTATTTGATAAGTCATGAGGTTATTTTAAAGTATATTATGCATTAAAAGCTTTTTTATTAGAGATATGGCATGTAAGCATGTTTTAGACAAAGATATGTTCGTGAGCTTTCGAAATCTTATGTATATGATTTAAGCATATTGTTGCTATTACTAATTTCCACGAACATGATGTTTAAAGAAAATAATGGAAGTACTATTATTGTGAAATGTTATGCAAATTATGAATTTCAATATGATGTATAAGTACGAAATGTTTTCGGGTTATGTCCTCTGGTAATTTGCACTTGATCAAAGAGTATATTGAGGATGGCTGTTCATCCGCGCTCAATTAAAGAATGTATTAAGGATGGCGGTTCGTCCGTGCTCAATTAAAGTATGTAATGAGGATGGCGGTGCGTCTGCGCTCATAAGTACAAACTTATCAGATATGAACTAACTAACATGTTATTTATGAACAGCTATATTATGTTATTAATCATGAGAGAATTATTTTGTTAAATGCATTATGAAAAGTTAAAAGCTCTCATGAAAAGAAGAGGTTTCTGATGAAAAGAAAGCTGTTCATTAAAGATAAAAATTTCTAAAGTTCTTTTGTGCTATAAAGATAAAACTTCTGATGAAAGTATAAGTTTTTATTAAGAAGTTATCAAATATCTGTTTTTCTTTATAAAATGTTGAGTTTTATGACTATGAAAGTTATAATATTTTACGAGAAGAAGTTTATGACGGAAAGTTTTATTATTCTTTAAGATGTTTTCAGTTTAAGACAAAGTTACCAATTATCTAATTTAAGTTAAAATGATTAATTTGTAATGAAAATATATATGGTGACTTTGTAAGAAATGAAAGAAATTCAATCTGAAAAGTTTTGGTAAAATTTTTCTGATAAAAAAAGGGAAAACGATTATTTTCCTACAAAATGCGTATAAGTTATTATTATAAATAGTATAAAATACTATGCATGAAAAGATGTTCTCATATCTGCATATTTATTAGAATGAAATGAATTGATTTACATGCATCCTTACTAAATTCTCATATATCTTACCTTTAATGAGTTGTGTAGCTCACCCCTTCCACTCTTTCAGTTAATAGGTTTATTTTGAAGCAGAGGGAGCCTTAGTCGAGTTTTGGAAGGAGTTGGTTTTAGTTTTATATGTATAGATCCTAAATTAGCAATTTGATGTTTATCTTTGTAGTATTGTGCATTTTAGGATCTAAAGAAAGTTGTGTACTTTAAAGTATTAAGAGATGTATTATGTGAAAATGTAGAAATTGAATGACTGGTGGATTATATTATATTTTGAGTACAGTGTAAATGCTCTGAATATCAAGTGAAAAGTTAAAACTAAATGAAAAGAAACAAGAATGAAAAGAAAGAGAGAAGTTTTGCTAAAATTTTTGTAAAAGTTAAGTTGATTCTTGTTAATATCAGGTTTAGGCTTGATATTAGCATGCTGGTCATGGTCACAAACCCAGGTATTGGGTTTAGGGCGTGACAAGAGGGGTTTTCCTGCCTATTCCTCCATTAAATGCTTTCATCCTTATAAATAGCTCCTCCTGATTTCCCATACCACTTTTTGCATCCTCTCTTCTTTAGTTCCCTCTCTGCCGAGCACACTTCTTAAGCATAGTTTTCCTGTGCATAAAACCTCCAGCCCAGATTGTCACTCTCTAAAGTCCCCAGTAAGTCTTCTTTATCTTTCCTCTTTGCTCTTTTATTTTCATTCAGTCTCCCCTTGATCTTAGAGTTTAGGAATAGGCTATTCTTACCTTCTTTCTTCTGAAGCATCCCTGGCTAGCTTTAGGGCAGCCTATAATGTTCCCAAAGACATTGATATCGCCTACTATCACAAGGGTGATATCGACCTCTATAGGCGTTCTGGTTTAAACACAGTATTTTCCCCTTTAATGGCTATTCTTAAGGGTGGGGTTAGATTCCCTATAGACTCTCTCATTATAAGCACCCTTAGATTCTATAGATTGTGTCCCGACCAACTCTTCCCCAACTTTTACCGAGTGGTGAGTTGTGTTAATAGGTTAAACCAAATATTTGGTCTGCAATTAAACCACCATGATATTAATTTCATGTATAGTCTGTGTGGAAACATTAAGTCTGATTACTACTTAAAGACTAAGGATATGCGAGTATGGCTAATATCATGTCTTCCCGATTCCAACAGAAACTTGGCAGGGGAATTTGTACAAGTGAGTAACAACTGGCTTGCCGATGAGCTCCCTTGCCCGTTTTCACTGTGTGATGTTGGTTGGTACCAAGAACCTTCATTTTTTTTAAGTTTGAACCTTTTACTTAGTTTTTTGCATGTACACTAACCAGTCCTTTTGTTGATTTGTTGCAGAAGGAAGAAGATTTCAACCAAATCTCCAAGTTGCGCATGTGAGAGATCTTAATTTTGTGCTTAAATTAGAAATTTTTGAGCACACAGACGGACAGCTCCGAGCATCCCATTTGATACTCGACGTGTACCTCGAGTATTCTACTTGGCAGTGATTCAGCCAAGCCTTGCTGGTGGACAACCCACTCCTTTCTTGCATTGATGTTCAGCATGCCAACTTTCTCCCACCCTCATTGACTATTAGGGAAGCTCGAGACCTCAGCCCCAGATATATTACAACGGAGGATCTCGCACCAGTGAGAGATGAATCAGTTGAACGGGTGTCCCAAAGCCACAAAGTCCACGTCCCTATTAAAGAGCCCGACCCACAAGCCCAAATAATCGAGGAAGAAGTAGCCGAGGCCGACCAAGAAGAGATGGTGACCAGGCGCATAATGACCGTCGACAGGTTCTTGCCCAGCACTACAGCCCAGCCTCAACAGCCTTAGGGTAAGGACCGGACTCCTCCTAATCCCTTTGCTAACCGCACCAAAAAGAAACAACGCCTCGCTGATCAACCCCCCAAAGTCCTGAGTGATGCTCCCACCAAGACCCCTACCCAGGTGCCTAGCGAGGGTGGCATCACTATTCGGGAACCGGCCGGCAGCTCTCGACCAACTGCCTAGGCTGGGACAAACGTCGCATCCTCTTTCTAGCCTATAGAGGGTTGGCAGACTGTTTTCAAACTCGGCAATGAGCCTCTGCCGACGTTTACTAGCATGAGGATGTGGGCTTAAGGCGAAGGAGCTCAGGTCGCCCAAAGCCTGGTGCAAGGCCTTCTGTTGCCCAAGGACGTCCAATTCTTCTCGGACGACTTCAAGGATTCTATAGTATGGCAGCTACAATGACACACCATAGCGGTAACTTCCTTTCCTTCCATTTTTTGTTCGTTTTGATGCTCTTTTGATGTAAGAGTAATTTTTTTAGGCTTACATTTGTTATTGTTATGCTGCCAGGTCGCGCAGTTAACCCACGTCCTCGATAAGAGGCTAAAGGAGCTCACCAAGGACGTTGAACGAGAGAAGGCGCTTAAAGATGTCACTGATGCTACGGCAAGGGAGAAGGGCAAGGCTACTAAGGCCATTGAAAAGAAAGCCCAATCCTGTGAGAGACCGCGCCCCCGACCCCCTTTTTTATGATGTGAGGCCAAACCCACGTGAATGGGTGTAGTCGTGTTTTTACCTCTCAAAATGGAGGTTCAACTAGTTATATTTTCTCCTTTAGATGAAGGGTTTTACAATGGAGTCGCCACTTATTCAATTATTGGGATAAATAAGAAAACCAAAATTGAAAAATTCCTCATTTTATTAACTTTCAATTGAATTTATATTGATCATAGGAAAATTACATGGCTTTGGTCCTAGATACAATCTAAGATAAAGTACATAGCTTTGTTTTCTAGTTACAATCTAGAAATTGAAAATTACAAAGATAAGCATTGGTCTATCAACCCTTGGTCTAAGTTTGGAGACTATGTTACAAGGTGGGAAGGTGTTTGGCACCCACCTTGCCCAGTGAAACCGATCTTCTAGACTATGGTGGCCAACATTCATATCACACCATCTAATATGTTATCAATCAATTTGCATGTTAAATTTAAAGTGTGTGCATGTGATAAACCCTAATTCAATTTATTAAGCATTTCATTTGGATTGAAAAATAAATTCTAGTGAATGTGTGTGAATGGTGATATCCTAGATCCAATAATTTAAAAGAATTATTAAACAAACATATTTTTCATGTTTTTTATGTGAATTTGAGATCGAAACTAGTGTTATGCATGAACATATGATGAACAACCAAGAACATGTGAAGAACATATAAGAATAATTAAGAACATTCAAACATATTCAAAGGAATTTAATTGATTATTATCATGCTTTAATATTAAACTCTTATCATGGCAACACAAAAAATAATTAGGGAAAGGAATTATACCTTCATGCAAGATCTATATGGCGAAGAAGGAGACTCAGTTAATATTTTTTTTAATATATATATATATTTTTTGTAAAATAAAAAGAGACAGAGGTAGCTTGAGTAGATTCAGTTATCATTAAGTCGATTTTTACTCAAGGTATATTAAATTTATCTTCATTTTAATAAGGGATAATTACACTTTACCCACCTGTGGTTTGCCTCTAATTCTATGTGCCTACCCGTGGTTTCAATTTTGACACTTTGCCTACTCGAGGTTCAATCCGTTACTGCTCCGTAACCCACCTCCCTGTCTGCCGTTACTCTAACACGTTTTCTTTCAAAATCAAAACACAAAACAGATCAAAGAGTTAGGATTTTTGATTGCTTAAGAACATTTTTATGAAGCTGAATTCAAGTCCCGAATTGTCCAACAAGGCTGTAATCTTCGCCTCATATGGATGCGGATTCAAATCATTCTCAGTTACCACTTGTCAAAAAAAAAAAAAAAAAAAAACATTCTCTGTTACCAAAAAGAGCACCCTCCAATTTTAATTACCACCATTATTATACTACCGTAACAAAAATATAAGGAAAATAATCATTTAGATTCTTATGCTTTAAGCTCTGTTTTGATTGTTCAGAAGGCAAACGAAAACTTCAACAACAACAACAACAAAAAGAAAGAGAAATCCAAGCTTTTCGCTGAGTTGAGCACTTGAGCTGAGATTTTCGCTTCGTTAGTTCCATTTGTTTCAACAGAAAATAACTCCAGCTAAGTTCTCTAGTAACTAAGAAAAATCTTTAATTCGAAGAAAATTAATTTCTATCAAATATTTCACAGTACAAAATGCAGAAATTTAAAAACTTGTCCCTCAATTTTCTCTGCAGCCAAACAGAACTTCACCTCATGTCACCGCATATTTCAGTTTAAGAATATCAGTTACAAAGTTTCAAACTCTATGCCCCTGCCACCAGCCACCACAACCGACTGCCATAGCCACCACCGCCCACAACCTCAAACCCCAACCAAAGCTATTTTGTGCGATTTGGCGCTATCGTCGGCGACCGAGGGTATTGAGATAACCGGAAACTTCAAAGCCACCCAAGATTGTTGATCGAAGAGAGTTTCCTCGTCGTATATAACGATTTGCTTCGGGATCCCAAACGTTAAGCTCCAAGGCTCGATTTCGAGCTCCGAAACGACCTGTAGCGTGGAGATTCGGTTGTGGAGTCGCTCGATCGCATTGGGCGAGTCGATGATGATGGCATTAAGGTTTCTGGGTCTGGGCATGGAGATTCGGTTGTGGAGTCGCTCGATCGCATTAGGCGAGTTGATGATGATGGCATTAATGTTTCTGGGTCTGGGCATGGAGATTCGGTTGTGGAGTCGCTCGATCGCATTGGGCGAGTTGATGATGATGGCATTAAGGTTTCTGGGTCTGGGCATGGAGATTCGGTTGTGGAGTCGCTCAGCTCAGTGGGTTTCTAGTTTTTGGACATGAGGAGTTTCAAATTTTGTTGTTTGAACTTTTATGGGTTTTTAACTTTTCTGGGTTTCTAGTTTTTGGACATGAGGAGTATGAGATTTGATTTGATTTATTTGAACGTTGTTGAGTTAGATTAGGAGTTTTAATTTTTATCTAATTTTTCTCATACGGCTTGGCTTGGCTTTATCATGCTTTCAGATGTATAATTTGTTTATTTGTGGTTGAGATGATAAGTTCAGATACAAGTTGAAGTTCTAAAAAATTGCATAATATTTTTTATCAATAGTACATTTTGATCTTGTTTTCTCTTGAATTTTTATGTGTTTTATGTTTTAGGAGGAGAGAGACATAAAAATTGTGCAAAAATACATATTTAACCTTCTTTTTAACAGAGGTGGGTAACAGAGCCTTAACGGAGGAAATCACAGGTGGGCAAAGTGTCAAAATTGAAACCACGGGTTGGCACATAGAATTAGAGGCAAACCACAGGTTGGTAAAGTGTAATTATCCCTTTTAATAAAGTTGCTAATCTTTTCATTAAAAAAAAAAAAAATGACGATGCTAATTATCAAGATGTAGAAACTACAAGAAACGTACTACCTTATTTATGGGCCTCCTTAAAAATGGTTTTATTTTATTTTGGGTAAATTTCATACCCAACAAGTCTTTAAAACTAACAAATTTGGTCCCTCAGCACAATTTAGTCCTAAACGGTGCCAACAAGGACGTTACTCTCTAACTCTCTTTTCTCTCTCCTTTCTTATCTGTCATCCCTCTCTCTCATGGATCTCAAACCAGAAATTAAAACCCACGTAATCAGTTCTTGAAGGCGATTAAGTGGAGCTTGAGGGCGATGCTCTCTACGAGGTCTCCGCAAGGTTGTTGCGGCGAGAGTTGCTTGCAAGTTACCACCACGATCTGCTTTGAATCTTGGTTTCTCTACTCTTATGGTTGAGGATTGGCTTAGGTATTTGTTGGGTTTGGTTGCTGTGTTTGATTTGGTATTTTCTCTATGGGTTGGTTTTCTTTTTTTCTTTTTGAAATGGTAGTGGTAGTCTTCTATTTGGGGGTCTTGTTGATGATGGGTTTAGGTTTGAGAAGAGTTGCGTTTTGATGAAATTTTTGGTGTTTCTGGGTGTGGGCTTATGAACGGTGTGTGTGTGTGTGTTGTTTGGGTGCTGTGTATTTCCTGTTTATATGAACAATTTTTTTGTGGGTATGAATTCAAACTTGGACTCTCTTTTGCTTGGATGCTGTTTGTGTTTGAATTTGGACTCTCATGGCTGGGTCAGGGTGGCTGGAATTGGTTTAGTGTGGTTTGGTTTGGCCGTGGATTTTGAGATTGGTTTGATTTGGGTGGTTGTAAGCGTGGGTTTGTGGGAATTCTGATTTATGGTTTTGGTTTGATTTGGGTGGCTTTGTAGCGATGGTGGTGAGGTACTGAGGTGGTGGTTGTGGTCTCAACTAGCAGATTTGTGGGCTGTGGGTTTTTTTTTTTTTTTTGTCTGAGATAGAATGAGAATGGGGCAAGAGAAGCAACAAAGTAGAGAGAGTCAAGAATAGTTAACGTTCTTGATGCCGTGTAAGACCAAATAGTGGCCAGGGACCAAGTTGGTTAGTTTTAAAAAGTTTTGGACTTGTTTGGTTGCCCATACATCAGGGAAGTTAATAAAATTTGCCCTTTTAATTTTTATAGTCAAAATGGGGATGAAAATTTTGAACAAATAGGTGAAAATAATAGGAAGTGTCATACTATCAATAGGCTTGACTCTTTAAAAATACTTAATTTAGAGGTAATAATCGGTGTCTATCAATATTGAACGATGCCTAAATAAGGCTCAAACTTTGCCAAAGTATTAAATATTTAAGTTTGACTTAATAATAAAAATAACGGGCCCGTGTTATAGAACAGTTTAAATAATGTTATTTGGGTGTTTTTGATATACACATAGTGAAAAAGCGTGTTGAAATGTAAGTTGCTTAAAATATAAAAATATATGTTACAACTTGTTCACCAAATAGGGCCAAAATGTTCAAACCTAACTTTCGCTATTTATGAACACAGCCCTAGCCTAGGGTTAACTACTTGTTTAGAGGGGGGAAGTACCGTAGGCCCGCGGACAAGCTGAGGGGCTAAGCCTGGACCCAACTAGGTCTAAACCAAGATTACAATTTACGACTATTAGACTGACAACCTTGTGAGTTGTGACGCCTAACAATGCTCAAGGCCTTTATCATCCCCTGTTGGATTTTTCCCACAACGTTATTTTTCATTTTAGAATAATATCAATAATAAGTAAAAATTCGTACAGCCTACTGTAAGCTTGCTACATTATATATTGTGAATTGTTGAAATATTTTATCATTTTTAAACCACAAAACAAGCTAATTTTTTATTGATAATCGAAAGAAAAAAGGGGTGGGAAACTAAACCAAAAATGCTTAAGCTAATTAGAGTGTTCTTTAGTTTTTTCCATACTAAAAAAGATGAGGTAATTTTGTAACTTATAATTTAGTAGACATGCTAGAAGATATTCTATCTCATCTTGATGTTGTGATCTTATTTGATTTGACTATCTTTTCATAATAATATTTACGGTGTTCTAAAAAAAAAAATGTAATTTTGTAACTTATAATTTAATAGACATGCTAGAGGATATTTTATCTCATCTTAATGTTGTAATCTTATCCGATTTGACTATCTTTTCTTAATAATATTTACGGTGTTCTAAAAAAAAGAGGTAATTTTGTAACTTATAATTTAGTAGACATGTACGAGGATATTCTATCTCATCTTTTTTTTGAGAAAATATTCTATCTCATCTTAATGTTGTAATCTTATCTGATTTAACTATCTTTTTTTAATAATATTTTCAGTATTCTCCACAAAAAAATAAAATAAAATAAAAATGAATGTGTGTTTTTAAGGTGAACTTGGTAACAACTTAAGGAAAACCAAAATTCCCATTTATGTCACAAACCACATATATTATTGTAAAATATATTATTAAGTATTGGATGGTCCATGTCATGCTACATGCTTTTCAGGCCACTAGAGAGAGACTATGTTTGGTTTTACAAACAGCTCGTGAATACTGATGAGATAGAAAGTAAGAGGAAAAAAGAGTGAAAGGATGAGGGTGTGGTGTCAGGCTTTGTCTTTGGGGTCACTTTCTAGTTCCTAACCCTTGTGAAAATCTTTGCCGAGTTGTCTCTGAGTAGTTGGCAATTAAGAACTTCTGGACCTTGTCCTATTGATGGACTCTGCAAGGTCCTCTACTCTTGGTCTTACATATTGCTCTTCTTCAATCTTCGTTCGCACATAAAAATAAAAGTGAAATTTTTTTATTTTATTTTATTTAATACTGTATGACTCATCTCTCATAATTTCCCTCTCACTCACACGCATACAAAGTACAAACACCAGGAAAAAGAAAACATTGTATAGAGTAAAAGAAGAAGCTTGTTAACAAAAGAGAATAGCTAAGAATAGAAAATTAGGAATGAATGGTGTTACAGCTATTGAACCAGATTACACTGAGTTTGTTGAAGTTGATCCCACTGGAAGATATGGAAGAGTATGTTAATATAACCTTTGTTGCTCACTTTTGGTTCTTGCTTTCTCTCTCTGTTTTTCATTTCTTGTTGGTGTTTTATGCTCTTATTAACATGGTCTGATTTTTGAGCTCCCCATATTTGCTATTTTTTGCAGTACAATGAAATTCTTGGCAAAGGAGCTTCAAAGACAGTGTATGAGTCTCTCTTCTCTCCATATTTTGCATACCCTTTTCAAATTTCTGCAAGTTACCTACTCTTTTGGCATTCTATATGTTATTCTGTTAATATAATGGTTTTGCAAATGAATGGGTGGTTGGGTTGTATTGGAATTGTTGCAGTTATAGAGCCTTTGATAAACATACAAATTCTGCAAGTTAACTACTTTTTTTGGCATTCTATATGTTATTCTGTTAATTGGACTTGTTGCAGTTATAGAGCTTTTGATGAACATATCCTTTTCAAATTCTGCAAGTTATCTACTTTTTTTTTGGCATTCTATCTGTTAATATACTGGTTTTGCTTGTTGCAGCTATAGAGCCTTTGATGAGTATGAAGGGATTGAAGTGGCATGGAATCAGGTAAAGCTCTATAACTTCCTGAGAAGTCCTGAAGATCTTGAGAGGCTGTATTGTGAAATTCATTTGCTCAAGACCTTGAAACACAACAACATCATGAAGTTCTACACTTCCTGGGTTGATATTGCTAACAGGAACATTAACTTTGTCACTGAGATGTTCACCTCTGGTACTCTCAGACAGTAAGCATCATAAAGTTCAAAACTTTATTGTTTCTCACCAATTTTTTTCTTATTTTTCTGATCTGGGATTTTGAAATTTATTGGATATTCAATACTGGAATTGTTTTGTAGGTATAGGCTAAAGCACCGGAGAGTCAACATTAGAGCAGTGAAGCATTGGTGTAGACAGATTTTGAAAGGCCTTCTATATCTCCACAGCCATGACCCTCCTGTTATCCATAGGGACCTCAAGTGTGACAACATTTTTATCAGTGGAAACCAAGGGGAAGTCAAGATTGGTGATCTTGGCCTTGCTGCAATCCTGCGTAAATCTCATGCTGCTCGCTGTGTTGGTAAGCTGAAGTGTTTTGAGTTTCCCTCAAAGCTAGAAACTTGCTTACAATTTCAGAATAGTTCACTTAGAATACAAGTATTTCTGTATATGTAACCACCATCAGTTTGGCATGCTATTCTTAGACAATGAATCAATCTGGGAAGAGTTTTAGTAGTTTGTGATTATATCCATTGGTTTTCTTTTCTTTATCAGGAACGCCAGAGTTCATGGCACCAGAGGTTTATGAAGAGGAATACAATGAATTAGTAGACATATATTCTTTTGGAATGTGCATCTTGGAGATGGTAACCTTTGAATATCCATACAGTGAATGCACCCACCCTGCTCAGATATACAAGAAAGCTATCTCTATAGGAACTCAAAACTTCAAATTTTCTTTCCAGATTGAATCTTGTCTCCACCAACTAATTACTTATTGCATCTTGTATGTAGGGGAAAAAACCAGAGGCTCTTTATAAAGTAGAAGATCCTGAGGTGCGACTGTTTGTTGAAAAATGCTTAGCAACTGTGTCCCGTAGGCTCACTGCTAGGGAGCTTTTGAAGGACCCTTTTCTCCAAATTGGTGATTATGGATATAATTTAAGTCCAATAGGGTATCAAGGAGTGTTAGGTTCTAAGGTCTTAGGATTTTATGTATTTAGAACTCTAATTTGTAATGTTGGCAAACCATGATCAAAACAATGTATTTAGTCTTGTTTAGGCTTGCTCAAAGTTGGTTTAATATTGTAAAGTTGGAATCGAGTGGCTGCAGAAGTACTTGGGACTTTCGGCCTGGCTCGATCGATCGAAAAACGCACAGGTTGATTTTTCTACAGAATTTCCAACTCAGCCCTACTTCATTAAACGTTTAGGGTTTTATGTTTTTACAGGTATATAAACTAAACCCTAGCCACATTTTTGAAGAGACTCTATATTGTATTGTTGCTCATATTTTCTGTTTTGTGTGAATCTCTTGTGAGATCTTAGAGGAGCTTTCCTTTACACAAAACTTAGGGTTTTCAAGGTAAAAATGATTTCAACATCTTGAAGATCATTACAAGTTGCAACCATTGGAACTAAAAGATAAACAAGCGGAGAGCTTGTAGCTGATTGAGGAATTCAAGAAAGAAGTAGTCCGTGGACTCAAAGCCTGCACATGTCGTGTCAGGAAGTTTTACTGGTTGGTAGTATTAGGAAGTCGAGCGGGGAGCTTGTAGTCCTTTTGTAAGAACTTCAATTCTTTCATAGTGAATTCTGATTTGCCTTGAGGATCGGTGGGTAAAATCCTCCCCAGGTTTTTCTGTGTGGTTTCTTAGGTGATCATATTTTGTGTTCTTTATTATTTCCGCTGCTTTATATGTTTTATATGCATGATATGATTATTTGATTGTTTTAACCTAGAACTGTTTAATTGGACTAAGTAACAACTTAGCTAATTAATCTAGGCTATGCAATCTGGTTGTTTTTAAGGGGTTTAAAACTGTTCAAGTGGTATCAGAGCAAGGTTGCTCTTTTGTTTGAGATTGTTATCTCTGAGCTGATCCTTAACCCCTGTTGTCATGGAGCATGGACACTCTCTTTTTGTTCCTCCTCACTTTGATAGGAACAACTATGCTTACTAGAAAGTAAGGGTAAAAGCATTCCTGAAATCCATTGATGAGATGGTTTGGAATTCCGTTGAATACGGATGGCAGAAGCCCACTATTCCTGTGAGTGAGTGGCAAACTTCTGAAAAAGAAGCAGCAGGCTTCAATAGCAAAGCTATGAATGCCATCTTCAATGCTGTTTCAATGGAGGAATTTAAGAGGATTTCTAATGTTGAGATTGCTCATACTGCTTGGAAAATCCTCCAAACTGTGCATGAAGGCACAAAGGCTGTTAAGATAAACAAATTGCAGCAATTAACTTCTAGGTTTGAAAGTATTAGAATGTCTGATGATGAAACCTTTGATGAGTTTTATACTAAACTTAATGATATTGTTAATTCTGCTTTTAATTTGGGTGAAATCTATGATCAACCTAAAATTGTTAGGAAGATACTTAGATCCTTAACTGAAAACTTTAGACCCAAAGTAACTGTCATCACTAAAAGCAAGGATGTGGACTCCATCCCTGTTGATGAGCTTGTAGGATCTCTTCAGTCCTATGAGTCTGACCTACCTAAGGTGAACAAATCCAAATCAATGGCTCTTAAGTCGGTTGATGATGTTGATGGTAGTGGATTTGATGATGAGCTCTCTGCTACAGAGATTGCATATCTTGCCAAAAACTTTAAAAAAATTTTTAGGAATACCAACAAAAAGGCAAGAGGTACTTACACTGCTGAACCTAAAAACTTTAGGAAGAATGATCCCACTAAGGTTAATAACTTTGAAAAACCTAGAGAAAAAGTTGGTCAATCTTCAATTAATTCTATGGGTTCTCAGTGTTTTGGCTGTCAAGGGTATGGCCATGTAAAATCTGAATGTCCTACATTCTTGAAGAATAAGGGTAAAGTTATGGCTGTAACCCTTAGTGATAATGAGGTTTCTGATGATGAGTCCGGTTGTGACGAGGATGGAAACTTCATTACTTTCACTGCTACTGCTTTAGTCAATGAAAGCATATCTGCTGAGGAGAACCCTTCTGAATTGGAACTCTCTGAAGATGCAGATCTTCAAGAGGACTATAACAAACTTTGCAAAATTGCTGCAAAGGATGCTATGAAAGTTGAACTAGGCCTGAAGAAAATTGATTCTCTTGAGCTTGAAAAGAAAAATCTGCTTGTTAAACTGTTTGATGCTAATGAGCTTTTGAATAATGTTAAATCTGAAAACATGCTTTTGCTTGATAAAGTTAGAACTTTGGAACATAATTTATCTATTGCTAGATCTGCTAGTTCTAAACTTGATCACATGCTGAATGTTCAAAAGTATCATTCTGATAAAACTGGGTTAGGATATGTTGAAAGCATCTTTGATTCTGGACCATATTCCACAAACTTTGTTCCTTCTTCTTCTTCTGTACCTTCTGTGAGTGAGGTTGTGAGTGAAACTGTTAAACCTCCTGTGAGTGAGGTTGTTAAGCCTGTAAAAGTTTCACCACCTAAGAAGATTAGGGTAGACTTAAGAGAAGCTAAACCTAAGGAGCCTACCAAATCTAAGGACAAGATGCATGGTAAACCTGCTTGGGTTTGTCATTATTGTGGAAAGTCTGGACACATTTGTCCTAACTGTTTCAAGTTTCAAGCTGATAAGAGAACAAAGAAACCAAAAGTGCCTGTGCCTCAAGCACAAGATCCTATGGCACTAATTGGTGAATTGGTAAAGGTGTTAAACCTTTATTCCAATCCTGGATTTGGGAATCACTCTAATGTGAATAAGAACTTCAATGCTCGTGGTGCATCTAAAAAGTTTTGGATACAAAAGACTCGAAATAACTGAGTCTTTCTGACATGGTCCTTGTGCTTCATTGCTCTATCCTATGTGACCATTGTTTTTTTTTTTTTTTTGTTTTTTGTTTTTTTTGTTTTGTTTTAGGACTTGCATTGCATTACATTCATGCATTTCATTCTAGGATTTATTTGTTTTTCTCTTTTAAAAAAAATATATATATAAAAAAATATAAAAATATAAAAAAATAAAAAAATAAAAAAAGGAGAAAGCAAAAACTATGTTTGACACTATTTTTCTTGATTTTTTGAAAACAAGGTTAGTCAATCTATTTTCACATATCATGTCTTGTGTATCTTGTTTAGCTTTGATGAACTTATTCATTGCACTCGACTAGTTGAAACTTTGTAGTGCATGTTGTGTGGGAAAGATGTGTATGGTTTTTAATCACTTTGCCTTAATCATGAAGTCACTTGTTCTTTGACTATCAGACTTGATCCTTTTGAGAAAGGCATAAATAACCATCTCACCACTGTTCACTAGCCAATCATGAACACCTTAGTGCATATCATAAAATTTTGTGCTCGAGAAAGTGTAGCACATGCACAAAAAGAACATAAGGTGTAGCCTCAATTAAATTAAAACTGGTGTGTACTATTAGGCTTGATGCCAATTCACTTAATTCAAACCGGTGTGTACTATTAGGCTAAATGCCAATTCATATATAAATAAGAGGCAAAAATGCAAAAAAAACGTACATGATTGCAAGCTTTTGTTTTAAGAGATGTGGGAGTTATAGGATGTAACTCTTTAGGTAGTAGTCTCTTTTAAATTCTATGTAATGAATTGTGTAGATTTTGTGTTTAATTGCTATTCACATATCACCTCACATGTAACTCAAGTTTTTGCTAGTATCACACACTACACAAGTTACTCTTTGTTAAACACTGTACATACTAGTGTGTGTGTTTTTGGTTTGACCAACCAAGTTTGAAAATATCTTAAGATTTGTGCACAACTTATGTGTTGCTTGAAAAAATTCAATGGGAGAATAATTGAAACTTGTTTTTGAAAAAATTGGGTTTAAAAATTTGGGTTTTTGAAAAAGAATTCCATCTCATACTCATGCATTTTAATTTTGTTGTTCAAATGCTTTGAGGAGTTGTTTTTCAAAATTAGGTTTATGTTTTTCAAAACTGTGTTTTTTCTCAAAATTTTTGTGAGCCTCTACCTGGTTCGATCGATTCAACCTGATTTTCGATCGATCGAAAAAGTGCTCTAATTTGTTTCAAAATGACTGGAACATTTGATCAATCGAATGTAATTTTCGATCGATCGAAGATCGTGGAAAAGCTTTTTTAAAAAGTTCAGATATGACTTTTTCAAAGAACTATTCAAACTTTTTCAAAACTTTTTCTTTCTCTCTCCGTCGAGGCAAGCATCACAGTCAAAGTTTTATCGTTTTCCTCCAAATTTTTTGCAAAATCTCTCTTTCCTCAAGCCGGTAAGACTCTTTTACCCTTCCTTTTGAGTTTATTTTCATGATTTCATGCATTATTTCATGCATTTGAGGGAGATTTTCGGACATTGCATTTTGGGATTTTCTGATTGATTCAAGCTTTATTTTATGCAATTGATCATTGGGTTTTTATAGGGACACATCCTATACATGATTCTTACATGTTAATTTGATCAATTTTGAGTTTGATGAAAAATTGAAAATTCTAGGGTTTCTATTTGATCCGAATTTGAGCTTTTATGAAATTGGGTTAAATTTTATGAAATTGGCTTGTTGTGTTGATGTAATTAGGCATTATAATCCTTGTGTTGTGTTTTGTAATGCTTAATTCATCAATTTGCTGCAAAATTTTTCAAGTGGTTTTCAAATTTTTAGGGTTTTTATTAGAAACTCTATGTTCAAGCCAATTTTGTGAAATTGAACTTAATTTGAACCTGTTTACTGCATTAGTTCATGCATCACAACATTGTTATTGTTCATGCATCATATAGATTTTTATTCTATTTTTTATTGTGCTAACTTGCAATCTGCCCTTAGTTTTGTTTTTTTTTTTTTTGTTCTTTTTGGTTTTTCCTGTGTCTTTATCCTTTCCTTAGCATCATGCCTAGGAAGACTAGAGCCCGTAGGACTATTCCCTCTCCTTCTCCACCCCCACCTTCCTTTGATAGTGAGAGGTTCCCTAGTGAGAAAAACCAAGAGACTTTTGAGACTCTAAACCTTAAGAGAAAAGTTTGGGCTGAGCGTTCTGTCATCTTAGATGAGCTTGATCCTGCCATTAGGGCAAACTTTGAACGTAGGGGCTGGTTACCTTTGCCGGATGTTTCTGATCCTCCTCCTTCAGCTACCTTGATTAGAGAGTTCTTTTCGAACCTCTCTGTCCACGTCTATGATTCCACCACTTTAGTAAAGTGTTGGATACGAGGTGAAGAGTACGTCATTACTCCTACAGTAGTGTCTGATGCTCTAGGGGTACCTTTGGTACAGCACCCTGTCTATCCTTATGATGAGTCACCAGAGTTGAGTGATGTCATGTCTTACATCACTGGGTCTTCTATCCAGTGGGGTTCTGATCCTCGGATCACCACCGCTGAGCTTCCTGAGACTATCTATCTTTTCTTTAGGATAGCTTGTCATTCACTTTGGCCCATTTCTCATCTGCACACCATTCCTCTCGAGAGGTATGTATTCTTATAAGCTCTTGTCACTGATGCTCCTATCAGTTTTCCTCATCTTTTTCTTCGTTCTTTGAACGAAGTTTATAGGAGTTCCTCTACTGCTCACGCTCTTGTTCATCCTATCTTCATTCATAGGATTTTACTTCATCTTGGTTTAGATGATTTCCCTTCTTCTGAGCCCGTTCATGTGATTGCTCCCATAGGTGCCTCATTCCTTAGACAGAGGGCTGCTCATCTTCGAGCTGGCTCTAAACATGATAGGTTTGAGCCTTCTAGTTCTGCACCCCCTTCTTCTTCTACAGGTCCTGCTCGTGAGGCTGTTCCTGATCCTGTAGGTGCTGCTGCTATTCCTCCACCTCCTACGGCTGACTTCGATGTTCGTCGTACTTCGGAGACTGTCATGACCGTTCAGGCGGCTCATGGTCAGCTTTTGGTGGATCTGTTCGATGAGTTTCGTGCTCTGAGAGCGGATTTGGCGCATCTTCGTTCCTCCTCACCAGAATTTCCAGAATTTGACACATCAGACACTATTGTCTGATTTCGGCCTGGCTTGATCGATCGAAGGATAGGCTCGATCGATCGAAAATCGCACAGGTTGATTTTTCTGCAGAATTTCCAACTCAGCCCTACTTCATTAAACGCTTAGGGTTTTATGTTTTTACCCTAGGTATATAAACTAAACCCTAGCCACGTTTTTAAAGAGACTCTATATTGTATTGTTGCTTATATTTTCTGTTTTGTGTGAATCTCTTGTGAGATCTTAGAGGAGCTTTCCTTTACACAAAACTTAGGGTTTTCAAGGTAAAGATGATTTCAACATCTTGAAGATCATTACAAGTTGCAACCATTGGAACTAAAAGATAAACAAGCGGGGAGCTTGTAGCTGATTGAGGAATTCAAGAAAGAAGTAGTCCGTAGACTCGGAGCCTGCACGTGTCGTGTCAAGAAGTTTTACTAGTTGGTAGCATTAGGAAGTCGAGCGGGGAGCTTGTAGTCCTTTTGTAAGAACTTCAATTCTTTCATAGTGAATTCTGGTTTGCTTTGAGGATCGGTGGGTAAAATCCTCCCCAGGTTTTTCCGTGTGGTTTCCTGAGTGATCATATCTTGTGTTCTTTATTATTTTCGCTGCTTTATATGTTTTATATGCATGATATGATTATTTGATTGTTTTAACCTAGAACTGTTTAATTGGACTAAGTAACAACTTGGCTAATTAATCTAGGCTACGCAATCTGGTTGTTTTTAAGGGGTTTAAAACCGTTCAAGGAGATTTTGATGAAATAGGCCCTCTCTTAAGAGAACCCTACTACGGAATTTATCATAGTAACTGCTCTTTGATCAACGATTATGGCAATTATCTTGGTTATATACCTGAAAATGATTTTGAAACAAGTGAACTTGATCTCTTCACTTGTCAAGGGGATGAGCATTTGGCAGATGTTGACATCACAATCAAAGGGAAAAGAAGAGAAGATGATGGCATCTTTTTAAGGCTCAGAATTGTAGATAAAGAAGGTTAGAGTAATGACATAATTTGTTCTATTATTCCAAAATGCCACTTTTCTTCTTTCCTTAAATGATAAAAGTAAGCACGAAACCAAATTGGGCATTCCTTTCCTCTGTGCAGGCCGTATTCGAAACATCTACTTCCCATTCGACATTGAGACTGACACAGCATTGAGCGTTGCGGCAGAAATGGTGGCGGAGCTTGATATCACTGATCAAGATGTGACAAAAATAGCAGATATGATTGATGGTGAAATTTCTACCTTGGTGCCTGAGTGGAAGAGGGGGCTTGGCATAGAGGGAAGTCCACATAACACAAATGCAAGTTTCTGTCACAATTATGTTTCAAATGGTTCTCTATTGGATTATGTGTCATCAAATAATCCAGGTGCCAAGAATCTGCAAGTTCTTCAGTGTTCTAAGCAAGGAGGTGCTGCTGTCCATGGCCGTTTCGAAGAAATTACTTATCAGGTAGAAGAGTCTGAACAATGTGTCACTGAAGGTGCACCAAAAACATCAAGCCAGTCTGGTGGTGGCATCCATTTTGCTGACATCTGGGCTCAGCTAGACGGGCCGGAATTGAGTTCACAGAGGTCCAGAGAGATCCACTGGGATGAAGGAGGTAAAACATTGGACCAAACACCCTTTGGATCAGATGAGAGAATTATAAATGTGGATGATCGATGTATATCCAATGCAAGAAACTCTCTCTCCACTACCACTTCAGCTGACTATGCCCTCTTGGATGATTATGAGAATGAAATTAGGCAAGAATTAAGATGGCTCAAAGCAAAGTATCAAATGCAGTTGAGGGAGCTTAGAGACCAACAATTAGGAGCAAAATGGAAATCTTCAAGCATGTCTCCAAAATCGCCATCATTGGATTCTCCCTCACAAAAGAGAGAGAGCAATGAAACTATCCTGGAATCGTTGTCCTCTGGGAAGCATTTCACTTCAGATTTTCCCATTGCTGCTGATAAGAAATGCTCCAGTGTGGCAAACCAAAGTGGAAATTCTGAGGGAATCAATGAATCTTTTAGTCCTGAGAAGATGTTTACTGCCAAGAATTTCTATTCAGGAGTTTTGCTTCCACACTCTCTTCACAGGGCAACTTCTCTTCCAGTTGATGCTGTAGATGTTTAAAGCCTGCCAAATATTCAGTTTCTCCCAATGCTGACACCACAACCTACGAGTTTTACAATCAGAGATGTAACTTCCAAAGATTGTAGGTCTGTTCCCAGGTGAGATCGTTTCACTTGGTTTTTTTGGAATTAATGTACATTACTCACTAACTTTGAAGTAAACAAGGTTTCCAAAATTTTATGTTCATTTCCCAAAAGAAGGGAGATCCATTGATGACAGTCTGATACTTTCATTGAATCCCTTAACATAATGAATTAATGTAATTTGAAAGAATGGCCTATTGCCTGTGACGAGGTTACTTGTTTTATTACTTAAAGAAGGTGAGAATCTGGTTTGTCTTGGCCAAAGTGTGAGATTATATCAGTCTTTTGCATTTGCTTGTTTGATGATTTAGTTAACAAATTGACACATGTCAGCTCTGCTTGGCTTACAGAATGATTTTGGAGAAGCACATATATGGATTATGGACCTCTACACGACTTTTCCTATATATGGACTTATTGGGAAATTACACGTATCTCATAGTAGATGGACCCATGGGACATCCAAACATCATGTCCAAACACCACCACAGGCACCCCTCTCAAGGCCATGTTCCACTTTTGTCTTCTGTATTGGCTGCACACCTTCTTGATGTGTGACCATAATGCCAACCTCCCAACCTCCCAATCCTAGAGACAGAAAAATCTCAACTTTTTTCAAAATCCTAAAGACCTTTATCAATGTTACACGCAGCATCATTTTCAATTTTATACTGACACCACTTTTATTATTATAACAATTACAAAATGTTGCAAAACTTTTTTTGTCACTTTACTTATTGTATCAATGGACAATGGACAAACGGCACCACATAGTTCCAGCCTTATCAATGACCTCTACCTCTTTTCTTTTTCATCTTTTTCCTCTGTTTTTTTCTTCTGTGGGGACTTGGGTGGGGGGTTTAAGTCTTCTATTTTATACTTTTCAATGGTAAATCCAAAGAAAAGCATCACCTCAGGACAATTATAGGGCGGTTTTAGCTGGATAGTAAGTAGAATGGTCCAATGGTTTCAGTATTTGGATAACTACATATCATGTACCTAACTGCTGGACCCATGTGATTCTGCTTGCCCAAGTTGCCAACTTGGGTTAGATATTCTGAAGGATTTTTTTTTTTTTTGCTAAATATAAAAAGAAAAATGGGTAAGGGGGCTGACTTAAGTAGGCATTTTTCACCTAAGTGTGACCATAGTAAGACTCTACCCACTAGACTTAAGTATGCGGAAGCAAGAAAGAAGCTCGATGGAGCATAGAATATAGAAAAGCCATATGCCTACCATACTTGATGACTCTTCCTAGTAGATGCCACATATTATGTTTTTCATCGTAATGTTACTGGCCAATGATCAATCCCATTAACGAGGCAAAAGGTGTGGAGAAATTTCCATGCAATGCAAGGAGATGTAGATGAAGTATGGCAATTGATTTAGTCGAGTACCACGTAAAAGAGCTAGTCTCAAATTTTAATTAATGTATTATAATGTTAATGGTGGATATAAAAAGGAGGATATGATTGATTACTAGCTCTAAATTATTAGATTCCCATATTCAGTCTTATGTTTTATCCTATCTCCTACTATTAATGTTATTGTTGAAGTGGAACTTTCACTTTTAACAACTAATTAGGTTTGCTTCCATGACTGTCTATGAAACTTTAAAAAGTTGGGTCACGGAAAAGTGATTAATATAATAACACGTAGACAGATTCCATTATGACTCTCTTTTAAAGAGGTCTTTACTCTTTACTAACCAGGCGTCCCATGTTGAATTTGGTAGTAGAAAAGCACAAGAATAAAGATACCATACAACTATAACAAGTGCATTATCACCTGGACTCAATTATGATTGTTGTTTATAATGTCTAGTTTCTGTCATCCTCGGCCCCCCAGCCTCCAATTTGTGACTCAACACCACCCCCCCCCCCCTCCCCACTTTTTTTCTTGTCAATTTAGATGTGTTTTTGTCGTATGAAAATCGAATAGTCTCTGTGTTGTAACATTATTCAAAGGTTAGAAACTACAATCTACAATCACCTAAACAGAGATTTAACACGGTATCGTGACCATTTTAATATTTGCTATGGTGATATGATGTTGTATGTTCAACTCGAAACCATTTTAATATGTGCTATGAAGACATGATGTTGTACGTTCAATGATTAATCCATTTTGAAGGAATTCAATGATTAATCCATTTTGAAGGAATCGATCATTGTGTTGTAAGAAATAAACAGTCAAAAATGTTTGATTCTCATTGGAAGCCTAAACTTGCATGCACTACTTTTTTTTTTTTTCAGTCTTGAATTTCTTTTCAATTAGTTTCAAATAAGTCTACAAGGTAAAATCTCTCTCCATGACTTAAATAGTTTTGGGTTCTTTTTCTTGTTAGCACATGTGTCACATTTTGATAAATAAATTATTGGACTAAAGTTTTTCAACATAGTTGAGCCTGAAATTCATGCTAATGGGTCATCTATGAACCGCTATCGATATATTTTCCTTTATACAATAAAATAATGTAATGAGTGAGGAGAGTAGAAAATAATGAAAAAAAAACAAATATTTCAAGAAAATAAGTAGGTTTTAAAACATAAAAGAGTTGGGAATTAATACATGAGCTTATTGTTAGCAATGTCAAACAAATATATCTAAGAAGGTTAAATAAATATATTGAAAGATGAGTGGAATGATAATATATCACAACTTTTTTTCAAAATAACACTGATTTTCAAACAATTTTGTTAGTTAGCACGTTTTCAAAACTATTTAGGAAACTAACATCTCGAGTGCAATAAACTCAATCTAAATCAAGTACAATGAACTCAATTTCAACATTGGACATAGAACTCGAGCCTATTGGACTCGATTTTGTTTAAATTTCAGAATTCAACTTTAGTTCTTACATTCAATAAACTCTAGCAAAACTCAACTCCAACAAAAACCTAGGTCCGATTCGATCTAAGCAAAACTCAAGTGAGTTTTGATCTTGAGTTTTGATGGGGAACGAGAGATATGGAACAAGACAAAGTGAGAGAGAACCACCAATCTGATCCAATCAACTCCAGAAAAACCTTCCTCACAGTTTCGATCCGATCCCAACAACTCTAGCAAAACCCAGGTTCGATTCAATCCGAGCAAAACCCCAGGTGGGTCTTCGGTTTGCTTGGGTTGGTTGATTTCGTTGTTTCTCTTTGGTTGTTGTGTTTGAATGCTGGAGAAGAAGAGTTTTTGGAAATGGGTTATTGTGTTTGATTGTTTGAGAAGAAGATTATTTGGTTGTTTCTCTTCGCTGTTCTTATTTTTGTTGAGTACCAAAATCGATTCTGTAAGGCTTGATTTTAAATTTTAATTTGATAGAAAACAAGTTTGACGGACTCGAATTTAGCATTCCAAAATCAAGTTTATTACACATTAGATTTCTAAATAGTTTTGAAAACATGCTAACTAACGAAATTGTTTGAAAATCAGTGTTATTATGAAAAAAAAAAAAAACATATATCACCTGGGAAAGAATTAATGACATGGAAGCTTTTAGCCATTCCAAATAGCTTTAGCCAAAGCATGAAGAACTTAACCGAGCTCTCCCAGACAAAAAAGGTGATGAAAGTCCACTAACCCGTAATCAACTTCATAGGTAGCCTTGGACTAGATCAAGCCCACGATCAACTTCATTGTCATTGGACAATGTCCAAAAAAGCATGTTCATCAGTTAATCCAAGTCATATTGGGAAGTGGGCTTTTTGAGTTTAGGATGTTGTTGCCTTCCCTGCTAAACAAGAAATGTTTGTTTTTGTTTTTTTTACAATACGGAAATTCTATTTTAGCATAATCTAAGTGTAATGTGTGTGAAGCTTCCTCCTAGATATTGGAATCTCGGCCCTTACCCCCCACACCCCACAAGCTCTTATAATTGTAGAATGACCACCACACCAAGAGTGGCCAGTGGAATTGAATGCTAAGGGTTTGTTTGAATACCGCTTATTTTGCTGAAAATTGAAAACTTATTACTGAAAACATTATAGCAAAATAATTTTTAAAATATTAGTAGTGCCGTGGGACCCACAGCTGACCTGTTTATGCGCATTTTTTTGAATTTTGGCTGGGTCATGAACAGTGCCATGGGACCCAGCCAAAAAACGCAAAATGCCTAATAATCCTTAGGCAAACGCACGCAAAGTGTGATTGCATTGTGGAATTTGGGACAAAGGTAATTAAATGGTTGATTAGGCTAGCACTAATTATAATTTGAGACAAAGTTTGCACTGTTTTATTAGAGGGATTTCTCACGTGTTTAGCTAAATGCTCGTTATGGGCTTCTCATGGGTTACAAACATTCTAGGATTATTTGCAAGCCCATTTGTGGGGCCGAGATGGTTTTATTTGCAAGCCTATTTACAAATATACCGTGCAGGTTTTGTCATTTATGTCAATGATGCCAGTTCGGCCTAACCACTTATATTCACGGTAAAAAGCCTCTAACGATTACATTTTTATTAGTCTGAAACATCACACTATCAAGCTGGTACAACTAGCAAAAATATCGCAATCCTAATAAGATTGAACTATTACATCCTGGGAAATAATTTGATTGTTTTACTCATTGCAGATGTACAAGTCTACTCATTATTTGGCAATGTTCAGTGAATTTTTCAAAATTTGGGTTATAAACATTAAACCAGCTATACATATTACAGGCAAACGTAGATGTAAAACTGGCCAAAATTTTTTTAAAATTTTATTCTATCAAGAAATTATGCTGCAAGTAGCTCAGCACCATGATGATGCCATAGAGAAATATCACACTATCAAGCAAATAAGCTATTGATATAAGTGGCTAATATGGCATTTCAGCTAAGTTAACATTTTAATACATTTAGGAGGAAATGTAAAATATGTTAATTTTGTACTGGAAAATATGTTACAAGGACAAAGACAATTTCATTTCCTCTTCAATTGCCTTTGTGAGTCAAAAATAGTATGGGATACAAAAATACTATGTGGTATCCCGTACGACTTCCGAACAGATTGCAATTATCATTATCATATTGGCCTCAAAATTGGGTATTTTTCAAGCAATTCATCTTCTGACAATGTATCATGTTCTACCTGCGGGGTCCAAAGCACCTCTACAGCCTGCAAAATTATTAAACATAGAATTAGAGTCACAACATTCCTAACAAATTCTTAATGTTGAATTGTTAGAGTCATGTTAGTGGTGGATCTATATTTTCCAACTTTACCAATGTTTGTCTGGAAGTGATGGAATTCAAGTGATGCAAGGCCTTTCTTAAGTCCTCTGTACTTCTAATTGCAGGTAGATTTGGTGTGCCTTTAACAGCGACCACGAGTGTGACCTGTGAATCAATTTACATTAAAGGAATAAAGACTAACAGACCTGAAAAGACATAGAAGTGGGAACAAACTAGTACTACAGATCAACTCTACATGACCCAAATCATTGATTCTTGGTTTAGTTCTAGTAAGGATATTCCATAACTTGAAAAGATAAATTTCATTATTTAACAGCTTGTGCTTGAAGTAAAGACCCAAATTGAATTATCAAGCTCTAAAACACGCTAACTCAAACACTAAAATTAGTATTTAAAAGGAAGCATATGCAGAATGTGCCATGAGAAATTATTGAAGAAACAAAAGAAACTAGTAACTAGAGAAGAGAGGAATAAAATTATTGTATTATTACTTGCTTATTCCACTATGTACAACTCTGATTAAATAGAGAAACCCTAAACTTATAATAGGAATACAATAGCAGAAATAGGAAATCAAATAATCTCTAATTACTCAGTTTCCTTCTCTAAATATTTCCTTCACCTTCACGCCCAAGATTATACCATATATAGCTTTCCACACATACCATGCATAGAATCTGTCAACACTCCCCCTCAAGCTGAGGCATAGATATCTCTCATGCCCAGCTTGTCCAGGATTCTATGGAAGTGATTAGTTGCTGCCCCCTTTGTCAAGATGTCTGCGAGTTGATCTCCAGTTTTTACATATGGAGTGCAAATGATGCCTTTACGCAGTTTCTCCTTGATAAAGTTTCCATCAATTTTCATATGTTTTGTCCGATCATGTAGAACTGGATTATGAGCAATATTAATTGCTGCTTTATTGTCACAAAACAGCTTGATGGGATCCTTACTGTCATATCCAAGCTCCCTCAATAATATCTTCATCCATAATATCTCACATATCCCATGGGCCATTGCTCTAAACTCAGCCTCTGCACTGGATCTTGCAACCACGGATTGTTTCTTACTCCGCCAAGTAACCAAGTTACCTCCAACAAATAGACAATATCCAGAGGTGGAGCGTCGGTCTATGATTGACCCTGCCCAATCAGCATCTGTATAAGCTTCTATCTTCAAGTGATCATATCGAGCAAAAAGTACTCCTTTACCCGGTGAGGATTTCAAGTAACGGAGAATTCTACGAACAGCCTTCATATGTGTCTCTCGTGGTGAATGCATAAACTGACTTACCACACTTACCGCATGAGCGATATCTGGTCTAGTGTGTGATAAGTAGATTAGTCTGCCAACTAGTCGCTGGTATCTCCCTTTTTCTACTAGGGGGCTGTTAAGGTCTTCTCCCAACTTGACATTCTGCTCTATTGGATTATCAATAGCTTTGCACCCTAACATTCCTGTTTCTTTGAGAAGATCGAGTATGTATTTCCGTTGAGAAAGAAATATTCCATGCCTTGATCTTGCCACTTCAATGCCTAGAAAATACTTCAGATTTCCCAAGTCCTTTATTTCAAATTCTTGTGCCAAGGATTGCTTTAGTCTTTGTATCACTTCCTCATCATTTCCAGTTAGCACCATATCATCCACATAGACAATAAGAGCTGTTACTTTTCTTTGTAGTGAATGCTTAATAAATAATGTATGATCAGCCTGACTTTGATTGTAGCCAAATTTCTGCATAGCTCGGGAAAACCTTTCAAACCATGCTCTAGGAGATTGTCTCAGTCCATACAAGGCTTTCTTTAGTTTGCACACTTTACCATTAGAAGCTGGTAGCTTAAGGCCAAGGGGGAGTTCCATGTATACTTCTTCTTCAAGATCTCCATGGAGGAAAGCATTCTTTACATCCAATTGGTGTAGAGGCCAATCTTGATTTGCTGCCAATGAGATAAGAACTCGTATGGAGTTCATCTTTGCTACTGGTGCGAATGTCTCCTTATAATCAATCCCATAGGTTTGTGTGAAACCTTTTGCAACCAATCTAGCTTTGTATCTTTCCACTGACCCATCTGCTTTATGCTTAATTGTAAACACCCACTTGCATCCAACTGCCCTTTTTCCATTCGGTAAGTCAACAAAATCCCATGTGTCATTTTTCTTAAGAGCTCTCATCTCTTCTTGCATTGCTTCTTTCCATTTTGGATCTCCTAATGCTTCCTGGAAGGTTTGAGGGATAGACACAGAAGATAACTTGGATAGGAAAGAATGAAATGCAGGTGAGATGTGTTGATATGAAAGAAAATTTGATATGGGATGATGAGTGCATGATCTAACTCCTTTGCGTTGTGCAATAGGAAGATCAATATCATTTATGGTGGGTATAGAGAGAACAAGAGCAGAATTACCTGAGCTGGGTTCAGATGATTGCTCGGGAGCTTTAGGAGTAGTCTTACTTTTCTGGCGCCTTGAATAGACCCTTAGTTCTTTCACAGGTGTCTCATCCAGCTTATCATCAGTGGATGACAGCTCATTATTAGCCTCTTGCACTTCAACATCAATGAAATCAGTTTTCAAGTCAACATTAGTGGAGGTACTAAGAATAGGTAATGACACAGAAAACTCCTCATCACCATTATACTCCCCCTGAGGAGGAGTTTGAGGTGAGAAGTAAAATTGTGTCTCAAAGAAGGTTACATCCATTGACACAAAGTGTTTTCGAGAAGGAGGGTGATAACATTTATATCCCTTTTGAGTAGGAGAGTAACCTATAAAGACACATTTGAGGGCTCGAGGGTCTAATTTACTCCTAGATTGACCATGAAGATGGACAAAGCAGATACACCCAAAGACACGAGGAGGGATGATAAAATTAGAGGATGGTACAGATGAAAAAAGTACCTCAAGTGGTCTCTTGAAGTCCAGGACGCGAGATGGCATTCTATTGATGAGATAAGTTGCAGTGAGCAAGGCATCTCCCCAGTAGGACTTTGGAACACTGGCAGTAAGGAGAAGAGCCCGTGTGACTTCTAGGAGATGTCGATTTTTTCTTTCAGCAACCCCATTTTGTTGAGGGGTATAGGCACAAGTGGTTTGATGAATAATACCATGTGTATGAAGATATTTTTGAAGAGTACCAGACATATATTCCCCCCCATTGTCCGAACGAATCATTTTTATTGAGGTGTTAAATTGTGTTTGAACCATTTTGTGAAACAGTTGAAAGACAGTAAACACATCACTTTTGTCTTTTAACAAATATACCCATGTAGTTCGTGAAAAATCATCAATAAAGGAAATAAACCAACGACACCCATTTAAAGAAACAACCCTAGAGGGCCCCCAAACATCAGTATGAATAAGCAAAAAAGGTGCAGAACTTTTATTACTACTAAGAGGAAAAGACACTCGATGGTGTTTAGCTAGTTCACATGTCTCACATTGAAATATGGAAACATTATTATGCTGAAATAAAGAAGGAAACAGTTTTTGTAACAATGAAAAAGAGGGATGTCCTAGTCTCTGATGCCATAACCAAATCTGAGCTGCTGAGTCATCTGATTGCACTGTATGATAAGCCTTTTTGAGCCATCCTTGTGCTTTGGGCTGTTTGTCCAGATAGTATAGACCATCCTTAAGGCTACCACTGCCAATCATCCGCCCCGTGGTTAGGTCCTGAAAACAACAGTAGGATGAGTAAAAAATGGCTCGGCAATTTAACTCAAGGGTTATACGAGCAATAGATAATAAATTTGCTGCTAGGTTAGGAACATGAAGCACAGAGGATAAAGGCATGGATGGAGTCACAACAATTGAACCTTTACCACAGATACGTGATAAAGAACCATTGGCTACTCTAACTTTGTCCTTGCTGGAACAGAGGTTATAGGAGGAAAAAGATGAGGATTTACCAGTCATATGATCTGTAGTTCCTGAGTCAATTACCCAAGGATCATCGTACTCCGTTGATGATGCATTAAGGGCTGTAGCTAAATTACCTGAGTGGGCAAAGGATGAGGATGTATCAGTAGGTGTTTCCAATCGAGCCATAAACTGACGCAGCTGTGCTAACTCCTCTGTGTTAAGTGCCCTTTCATGATTAGGAGCTGGAGTAGGTGCTGGAGGTATGTCCTCTGTGGAAGTAGTGTGATTTGCACGTGGACGAGAGAATCCACCAGAACGGCCCCCTCGCCCTCTTGTAGGACGGCCATGGAGCCTCCAACATGTCTCTCGAGTATGGCGTGGCCTATTACAATGATCACAAAATAATTTGTCCTTGTCATCTAGAGCATTCTCATTCCAATGACCTTTGCCCCGATTCTTAGAATCTCCTTTGGCACCACGCTGAAAAGTAGTGACTAGTGCAGATTGTTCTGGAGTAGATGAATATAACATGACACCCCGACGACTTTCTTCATTCTGAACATATGAGAACACCTCTTTGAGTGTGGGAAGAGGATCCTTTCCCAAGATTTGGACTCGAACTTGATCATATTCAGCTCGTAGTCCTCCCAAGAATTCATAAATACGTTCATCTTCAACAAAATTTTGAAAGTCTATCGCATCTTGTGTACATTTAGCTTTGAAAGTTTGATAGTGATCTAATTCTTGCCACAAACCACGAAGGTTATGGTAGTAAGTTGCGACAGACCAATCACCCTGCGAAGTCGCTTGAATACGACGCTTCAAATCATAAACTTGTGCTTTATTTCCCCTTTTGGAGTAGGTTTGAGCTGCTGCATCCCAAATCTCCTTTGCAGTACGAAGAAATAAATATCCCTGACCGATCTCTGGTTTCATAGAATGCACCAACCAAGACATGACTGTAGAGTTCTCTGCCTCCCATCTGTCATATGTGGGATCAGTCTCCAAGGGCTCTGTGATTTTCCCATTCAAATAGCCCATTTTCCCTTTACTGCGAATAAACATTAATGCAGATTGGGACCATGTTAGATAGTTTAGCCCGTCCAACTTTTGAGTTGTAATCTGGAGAGTTGGATTCTCACTCAGGGAGGTCATCTGACTCTCTACCCCTCTAGTGTGAGTTTCGGAAGTCTTACTAACTTCTGACTTTTCCGAATCAGCCATCCAAATAAAATAGCTCCACAACCGGGCTTAATACAAAAAACGGAGTAGCACAAATCAAAACATAGAGTAATATTCAAATAAAGAGACACATACAGAGCACATACAGTACGTTTTTTTTTTTTTTTTTTTTTTTTTTTTTTTGAATAATTACATGGGGTGAAGCTGGGCAGGAAACAGAAAACAAACCAGATGGACGACACCCAGAGAAGACTCTGATACCATGAAGAAACAAAAGAAACTAGTAACTAGAGAAGAGAGGAATAAAATTATTGTATTATTACTTGCTTATTCCACTATGTACAACTCTGATTAAATAGAGAAACCCTAAACTTATAATAGGAATACAATAGCAGAAATAGGAAATCAAATAATCTCTAATTACTCAGTTTCCTTCTCTAAATATTTCCTTCTCTAAATATTTCCTTCACCTTCACGCCCAAGATTATACCATATATAGCTTTCCACACATACCATGCATAGAATCTGTCAACAATTATGGCAATCAAGTAGCTTGAGGCACAATAGGTATGCATGATATCTAGAATCCATAAAAGATGATATACCACTATGTAATCTTTTCTAAGTTTGTTGTCCTTTGGGATAAAGGTTCTTTGAACTTTTATATTGTCAACATTGACAAGTGACTCAATTTCAAATTTCTCCCTCTCTTCAGCTAAAAGTTGTCTGAATTCCTTTTCCACAGCTTCAACACCCCGCTTTTGTTTCACCTACAAGAAAATTTTAGTATGTGAAAGTGCTCTGTTGTTATATAATCTTTTAAAAAGAAATCTTCTTTTATATAAGCCTATAGAGTTTAGTTGGAGTGAACAGCTGGAAGCAACACAAAACTTGAGCACCTTTTTCTCAGGATTTTCATTTCTCTAAAAAAATATTTTAGGCATTCGTTGTTTTTTGCAAATCCATTCACTTAAGATGCTTTTACATAACATCGAAGAGAATGAATTCATAGGGCAACAATAGCCAGAATGATGGAGTAGAATTAAAATAACGTAACTCTTCCAGCACAAGTTGTGGAATTAACCTGAAGGACCAAAATACAAGGGCAGCTTAACTTAATCACTTAACCCTGCTGTTCTTTTCTTTCAACCTCACTCCCTAATACAATGTCATCATCACTGCAGTTCAAGAATAATCTGAATTATCAGCTGCTGATTATACAGGTTTTTTTTTTTTTGGTGGATTCTTCTATCAAAACCAATGTTTTGTGCAAATGATATTGTCATCATATTAAATTCTAGAAAATCCATATAGCTGACCCAGCTTCAACATGTCCATCAAATCACCATCTACACAGAAACTAAAAGATGCAATTGGCTATTTCACCATAAAATGATACCAAAGGACTAACGCAATTCACTTAACAGGGAGAAAAATGTTTTTTGATTTATTTATATATCAGAAATTAAGTTATAAATTATGGATAAGAAATTAGGTGAAAACAAAAAAGCAGCATTAATCATTTTCCTCTCTGTCAACATTGGGAAACCTGAATAACAGATATTAATTATGCACAAAAATGACAACATAGAAACCAATGAGAAGTCATTGTAACAGAATATAAATCACAAGTATAATGAGTTTTAAGTGTTCTGAAAAACTGCAATCCAACGAAAGTTAGAAAACTCAAAAGATCAGCTTAGTTCAGATATTGCAAAATTGAATCAACTAACAATCCTTTCATCAACTTGTGTCACGTGTGCCATAGTAAAAATCTAATACAACGAGAGGATGCAAGCCATAGAAGATGTCTATGAAAGGTTAAAGAAGCTCAACAAGATGAGGGAAATTCTAAAAAGTATAGTTTGTGAAGATAAAAATAGGCCCAAAAACTTTGATAAAGAAGACTAGAGTACTCTTTCTAGTCCAGAAAAGGCAGAAAAACAATCATGTTTCTTATGATCACATATTTGCATTTACAGATCAATAAGAAGTATAACCCCATCATACTAAAGTTAAAGTACACAACTTGAAAACAAAAGAATAGTTGGAGAAATTAAACAGGAATACTTTAACATTTAATATCAAGGTGTATTAGCTACCCTATGGACAACAAGAAGCTTAACACTATGGTTTAAATTACAGGATTTCCAAAATATAAGAACAGAATTGAAGAAATATCTAACTAATATCACTTTCAAGCTCAGCCTTCTCATGTATATATTGATTAAGAAGAACAATGACTTTCAGGGCTACTAAGCACCATCTAAACCTTTACAAGATTATGTGACTTACAGATGAATAGCCAGAGATCCAATAATTTTGATGCCAAAGCAGGGCTACTATGGAGTCTGCAACCATAATAAAAAGGAGGAGAATGTTACATAAGATAACATGTAAAACTAGCTAAAGTTAAAGCCTTTAATATGTAATGCAGTGATAAGCATGACTAGCAGACAAACTAGTGATGGCTATAATAATTAACTTCATTTCAATATTAGTGGCATCAACGGTGTTGTTAAAAGTGCGCTTAAGCTCGGTGTTGTTAAAAGTGCGCTTAAGCTCAAAGCTCGAAGCCCCAAGGCTCTAGCGCTTTTTGCCTCAAAAGCTAAGCTCATTTAAAGAAGCACGCTTTAGGTGCGCATTTTTCCACTTTTTGGAGCTTTTTTATATTGTTCAAAAAAAAAAAACCAAAACTGAATTAAAGCTATAGGATCTTGACATTATTGACATAAACCATTGATTTTGTATATTTTTAGTGTAAATTACTTATCAAAAAAAAAATATTTTGAGTATAACTTGTCCTAAAACCCAACCCACAACCTCCCAGATCTTCTCTATTTTTATTTTTTCTCCTTGAAACAGTAACCCACCTAGCTCCTTGGTACCAATTACCATGTTGCAATGTCCTCATATTCTTAGCTCATTCATGAAACAAAGAAAAAAAAAAAAAAAAACAACAACAACAACAACAACGTATGATATAATATTTGCGGTAATTGTTTAGTTACTTTAGCGGTTGATTTTGAACATAGCAAACTAATTCTTCCAGAATTATAGTCATTATGTGATTAAATTATTAACTAATATTACTGATTAGTCATAGGGCATTATAGATATAGGAGATTTAAGAAAGGATATTACATGGAAGTACTGATATCTAGCTTATCCAAAAAAATAAAATGACTTGACTTGCAATTTTTGTGTTAAAATTGCAAAAGTAGGGCATATCTAAATGTTATATGAATTATATAAAAAGTTTTATTTCAATTTATATGATAATTTGATCATTTGATTGTTGCATTTCTCATTAACAATAGTTTTTAAAATTTTTAAATTATTTTTAAAAAATGTGCGCTTCACTTCAATCAGGTGCGCACTTGCGCTTTGCACCTAAGCTCCAAGGCCTTTGTGCTTAAGTGCGCCCCTCACTTTTATAAACACTGGGCATCAAACTATGCATTTTTGCCTGTCACCAAGGAAATAATTTTATATTTATTCAAAGAACATCGGAATTTATCTCACACACAAAGAATCAACCATAAACCATTCACGGGAAAATTGAGGGGAAAACATATTTTGACGTTAACAAAGAGGAATTTGTTGTCACCACCCACAAACTAAAAATTTCATTAAACCATATAATCATGCTATCCTATATTGTACATGGACTAGTTTAAGTTTAAAAAATTTCAAAGCCATATTTACAAAAAGGGCATAGCTCTTCAGTACAATTAACTTTTAATTTATTCTCATCTCCACCTTGTGTGAACTATGGTACAATGCTGCATATCTTTTTGGAAAAAAAATTTAAAAAAAAAAAAAAATTCCCTCATAGGGTTTTGATTTTCACACATCCACTATTTCACATCTCTTTTTTCACATTCACTTTTGTGTGATAAAATGTGGACATTCCCACATCAATTGTGAATATGTGTGTGAAATAGTGGATGTAAACGTCCATGAAAGAATATTTAACCTTCCCTCATCAATAGCTTCATCAATCACTGCAGGTACAATTCTTTTTTCTTTTTTCTTTTTTAAATTTTGTGCTCTCATTTATTATAAGCTGTAAATATAGAAGTGATTAAGAATTCTTAGAAAACTTCTTGGGCACAGGAATTCCTGTGTACCAACGTTTCTGATACACTCCTTTTCCTAGCTCCATTTAAAAAAAAAAAAAGAACCTTTTGAGAAAATATCCAGAAGTAGTAATGTAAATATACTGCATATCTATAAACCATGTCAGATCACATCCAACACAGGTATCGTACTCATTCTGAAGTGACCATGTAGTAATGTATTATAGGCTTACTCATCCTTGAAACAAATTTTACCCTATTGGGGATAAAGTACTGGAGTGGAGCAAATGAACATGAGGATACTGGATTATATGGCCAGTTGAAAAGAAATTGGATACATAAATTCATTTATAATGGTTGGTTCCTAATCCTTATGGTTCCTAAAGGAATGAAAAACATAGTCTAGTATAAATTTACAATATCATCAATAAAAAATATGCCATTAATTCCATATGAACCTGTTAATATGATGTGGAAACCCTTCTTTTCAGATGTGTCTGCAGCTCCAGCAAGATCATTAAGATCTCTTTGAAGTGAATGAGCCTTGCCTGATAGCCCAACCTGCAAGTGAAAAAGAAAATATCAGGAGTTTTAGGATTCTGGGAATGAGAAGGTCACAAAGATGAGAATGCAATACACACACACACACACATGACCCACAGGAAAAGGATCTCAATTTGAAGTGAATTTATTTCATTGTTTTGATTAAATAGAACAAATCCAAATGGTGTATCTAGTCTCGTGTCATGTTTGCCAAGAGCCTTGTAGTTCAGCTGGTTGACACCTCCCAGTGTGCATGACATCCACGATTCAAACTCCCCATTTGCTGTTGTAGCTATCAAATTATAAGGGGGGGAAAGTCTAGAAATAAAATATGAACTGTGAAACACACTCTTCTTTCAATTGGGGATCCTATCTCTTAGGGTCCACATGGAGACCTGATTTATCAAGTGGACTTGAATTTAAAAACAAAGAAATAGAAATTAAGAGAGAGAGAGAGAGAGAGAGGGGGGGGGGGGGTAGGGGGGCGCTGATAGTGAGAGGTCTCTCTTATTGGGATAAAAAATCAGCCACAGACTGCATACTGGAAAAATAACAAATAATGTTTTCAATATTACTTAACCCTTCATTTGGTATTTCAAAGAAGAGGATGATTGAAAGGGAATACAGATCCCAAGATTTTCAAACTTTATTTTCATATTCAATTCACAATTAGAAGTACTAATGTCACTATGTTCTCCTTTCTATTTCTGCGGCTATAATTGAAAACGCAAATTATGCACTTTTTTTTTTATAAGTAATAAAGATTCATTAATATAAAAAAGAGAGAGACACCCAAGTACACAAGGAGTATACAGAGGTGAACAAATCAAAAACAAACATTACAAAAATCAAGTAAATCCAAAATAGAAGAAAAGGGATGGTTTCTCCACACAGAGAACCAATGAAGTAAGGTTCTGAAAAAAAAGAAGCTTGAGATCAGGCATGGAACACTCCTTGTCTTCAAAACACCTACTATTTCTCTCCTTCCAAATACACCACATCAAACAATGAGGAACAACCATCCATATATCTCCATTACGATGGCGACCAAAACGACCTTGCCAACAATCAAAAAGCCCAGCAACAGACATTGGCATAACCCAACAAACTCCAAATAAACCAAAAATCATATCCCACAACTCCAAAGCAACCGGGCAATAAAGGAATAGATGGTCAACAGTTTCACTATTACACTTGCACATATAACACCAATCCAAAATGCAAACCTTTCTTTTCCTTAAGTTGTCAATTGTCAAACATTTCCCCAAGACTGCGGTCCATACAAAGAAAGCCACTCTAGAGGGAATCTTCTACTTCCAAATGCTTTTCCAAGAGAAAAACTGCTCACTATGGCCAACTAGAAGATGGTAGTAAGCACTAACCGTGTGTGTGTGTGTATGGCCAACTCTAATTATGCACTTTTGTGTGTGTGTGTGTGTGTGTGTATATCTCACTCTAACTACTTAAATTGTTACTCCATACCAGAGTCTAAGTTCTATTTGAAATTCCTAAACAATAAGTCTAGGCACAGAACATTTTTCATGATTGCTGACGTGATGATGAATAATAAAAGTGATGTCAATGATCTATTTGGGTGAGGAAAAACAAATTTTGATGAACATCTAGTATACATCCTGTTCAATCATAACAGGCCATATCAATACTTATGAAAAATGTTTACGGCAGCTCAAGGCCAAAGGCACATTAATAAGAAAAGACCTTAAACTGTGAATGAATAATTGGTTTATAAACCAAAAAAAAAAAAAAAGCACAAGCATAGGTGGGTTGTACACTCTCTTCCTTATCCTCAAGAAGGTCATCAAGATTGTTATCCAATAGAAATCGAACCCAATTGAAAGTCATAGTTGTTTAAATAAAAAAAAGGTTATGAGTATGCCAAATCATTAATTGATGATGAATTTCCCCTAACATCTTGAGGCTTCAATTTTTGTAAGTCAGTATCCCCTACCTTATATTGTCAACATTATCCACTCAATCACGGCAACACATTAAAAAAATCTTTTCCCCTTTCTCAACACATTAAAATTGGAAATTCTATTTCATTTTTCCTTCACTATGCATCACCTTACCTCCTTTTTTAATCAGATAATAAATTTTCATCTCTTTAGTTAAATTTGATGCCTAAACCATGATATTTGGTACTCTATATGAAATTAATTTTGGTTTGGTTCACTGAATTTTTATGTGTTGAATCCATCTTTGTTTGAATAGGTTAAGGCTATTGGGTGATTCTAATGTGAAGTTAAGTTGATATAATGCATTTCATGAACTAGATTCCTACTCTATTGAAATGAAAAATTACTAATTTAAATATATATGAATAGCTAGTATACATCTTGTGTGTACTTTGTGATTTCTAGTTTTTCTAATAAAATTTATTATGCATTAAAAATAAAAAACTCCACACATATTTGATGAATTAGGAACAAGCAGAAGTAAACAATACCTGAATCTTGACAACACTCGCTGCTATTTCATAAGTACAAACCATCCAAAGTAAAAACCCACCAAAAATTCCAAATGGCAAGAGAGCAAACCATGAAAAAAAACCCTTGCCACTCTTATTGACCCTTTGGCTGTTACCATCATAGGATCCATAGCCACGACTATACCCTGGTTGACCATAATGATAATGATATACATCGTAAGAATTAGACGAGGAATATGACGATGTTTCTTCCTCTGAAGAGAAGGAAGAACCACCCATTCTGCCACCAGAGGCAGCAAAGGCTGTGTACAAAATTTCATGGGTAAATAACAAAGCTAGAATGAAAGCAAGAATTGGGTGGTTTTGAAAAAACTTGAAGGCCATGTTTGTTGGGCTCTCTTAGGAATTTTTATCCCATAAAAGATTCTATCTGGGATTTGGATGAGAAAGGCCGAGAGAAACAAGGTTCATAGGATTGATATAACATGTAAGAGAAAACTTAAGTAGTTCCCCTTTTTTAGTTGGGATTTGAAATTACTTGGAACTTGTTTGGAATTTGGATGGATATCACCTGGAAGGTCGGTGGAGTGTTTCGCCTGGCGGAGCTAGAAATTTCCCCTGGAGGGGGCCAGCCAAGACTAAATGAACTAACAACATATATATATATATATATATATATATATATATATATATATATAATATATGTGTGTGTGTGTTTGTGCGTGTGGGGTCAACATAGTTGAATAAGTTTGAATGAATCAAGGAGACTGGGGGGTATTGCATCATAACATGTATTGCACTTGATTTCAATCTCGCATGAGTTATGAGAATAGCATAGCGCATATGGGCATCCATCCATCCTTCTCAAAAAAAAAAAAAAAATTAAATCAATTCGACAAAACAAACCAAACTTAACCCAAGCCAACGCATGCGATTTATTTTTGTGAGTTAAAATTTTAATTTAAATCTTGGGTTTGGTTGGTTCATGTTGATAATTTTTTTAAGTCATCTTACCTAATCCGACCCATTATATATTTGAATATTTACTGTGCATCAAATATGTAATGTAAGCACAACTTATCCAATTCAATTCAACCCGACTTACATGAATTGGATTGGGTTGATTACTACAATCTAACCTAAGCACACCCTTGATATCATATGAGTAATTGTCTTTTTCTATTTTTTTTTTTTTCCTTTTTTTTCATTCTTCCTTTTTGCCACATGACAAATTGATTTATTACGAATTACAAAATTGAGATCTATATATTTTTAGTAAATTTAGATTTAGAATAAGTTCTTTTAACCTAAACCTATCTTTTCTAATTATATATGTAAGTGCACAAAGATGGAGCAAAATTGACCAAAGTGTTCCAAATGGACTGAATTGGACCAAATAAACTGAAGTGGACCAAAGTGGACAAAATAGGACCGAAGTGAACCAAATTGGACCAAATATAATCGAATGACTAAATAAGACTAAAGTTGAATGAAGTGGACCAAATAGGACCATACTGGACCTAATGGACGAATAGTACTAAATTGGACCAAATAGACCAATAGGATCAAAGTAGACCGTATTAGGCCAAATAAACCGAATTAGACCATATTGCACTGAATAGGACTAAGTTAGACTGAATATGAGCAAAGTAAACCGAATAAGACTAAATAGACCAAATAGAACCAAAGTTGATATAACAGACCGAATCGATCCAATGTGGACCGAATAGGACGAAAGTCGACTGAATAGAAGTGAATGGACCATATAGGACCCAAAGTGGACTGAATAAGACCAAATAGACTGAATAGGACCAAATTGGACTGAATTGGACCGAATAAAACCAAAGTGGAACGAATATTACCAAATTGGACTGAATAGGACCGAAGTAGGCAGAATGGACCGAATAGGACCAATGAGTAGGAACCAAAGTGGACATAATGGACCGAATATAACCAAAGTGAACCGAATATGACCAAATTGGACTGAATATGATCGACGTAGACCGAATTGACCGAATAGGACTAATATGGACCAATTAGGACCGAATTAAACTAAATAGACCAAATAGAACCAAAGTAGACTGAATAGTATCAACTTGGACCAAATAGGACTGAAATGGATAGATTGGACCGAATAGGACCAAAGTGGACCGAATAGAACCAGAGTGGATTGAATAGGACCGTAGTAGCTCGAATAAGACCAAATTGGACCGAAGTACACAACAAAATATTAGAGAAACACATTTGTAGTGGTAAAATTTGGTTTAAAAAAAAAAAACAAATAAATAAAATGATCTTATGAAGCCTTCAAAGTGAGGTAGCAAATATACATATAGAATATATATGATATTAAGTTTTATTTATTAATTCTTATTTAAACATGCAATTCATGCATCATAAATAATAAGACATACAATGTTTGGTACCTTGTTGTCAATCTAGGTTTCGACGTATTTGGCATCATAAAAAAGGGTGCACACAGTTGTCATTGTAATTGAATTTCTAGTTTGCAAGCATGGGCTCTACACATATTTGGCATGTGAAAATTGGATGAGCTTCTTGTACTTGGTCATGGTGTGTTTCTTCTTCTATAAGTCTCACTGATGTTTCCACGGCGGGTTTCCCATGGCTTGAAAGTTAAAACTACAACTACAATGTTGTTTAATTTTTCTATGAAAGTTCTTGCTTCTTATATAGATGTATGGGTCTTTTAATCCTATATGATTTTTAGGAGAGTAAGTCAGCTACACATCCTTTACCATGAAGGAATTTGTGTTGCATGCAAACATGCTTTGGAAGCAAATCAAAGACTTGCACACCACTTTAAGGAATGGTTGACATTTGATTAGTTTGTCAAATAAATAAGAAATAAAAAATTTTGAAAATTATATGTCAAATAAATAAAGAAATAAAAAAATAAAAATTATGTGAAAATTTGTGAGACTGCCAAAGCTTATGTGGCATAATATAAAAGAGTCCAAAAAAAGACAAACATCTTCGTCTATTATATATAGATGATTGAACTATTACACTTTGGGAAATATAATTTGAAAATTTTGCATATTGCAGAAGAACTCGCAATTCTACTCATCAGTCATTATTTGGTAATGTCAGTGATTTTCAAATTTTGGTTTTAAACATTAAACCGGCTATATATATAATATATTACATGCGTAAATATATCGGAAGGTGGCTAAAAGTTTGTTAAAAAATTTATTCTTATGCACTTATGCTGCAAGTAGCTTAGAAACATGAGGTAATTATAGAGAAATAACACTATCAAGCAAATAAGATATTGAAATAAGTTTCTGATATGGCATTTCAACTAAAGTAAAAGTTTTTAATACAACAAGATGGAAATATAAAACAGGTTCATTCTGTACTTGAAAATATGTTACAAAGACAGATTATTTATTTTCTTCTTAAATTGCCTTGACGAGCCGAAAATGGTATATGCCATACAGACTTCCGAACAGATTGCAATTATCATTATCATATTGGCCTCAAAAGAGGGTAGTTTTCAAGCAATTCATCCTCTGACAAAGTATCATGTTCTGCCTGCGGGCTCCATAGCACCTCTACAGCCTGCAAAATTGTTAAACATACATGTAGAGATAACTTTTCTAAGAAATTTTTTCACAACTACTGAATCGACAAATTGTTAAATGGTTATGCTCAATTGACAAAGTTGTGTCAATGGTGGATCTCTCTATATATATGTATATATTCTGACGTACCAGTGTACTACTGGAACTGATGGTATTCAAGTAATGCAAGGCTGTCCTCAAGTCTTCAGTACTCTTAATTTCGGGTAAATTTAATGCACCTTTAACAGCTACCAGGATTGTTACCTGAGAATGAATTTAAATTAAAGGAATAGACTTACAGACCTGAAAAAGACATAGAAGTGGGAACAAACTAGTGCTATAAATCGACTCTCCATGATCCTAGTTATTGATTCTTGGTTGAGTTCTAGCAAAGATAATTCATTTTATAACACCTAAAGCTTAAAAGAAAGACCCAAATTGTAATATCAAGCTCTAAGACACACTTAACTCTAACACTAATATGAGTAAGTATTTACAAGGAAGCATATGCTGCATGTGCAATTAATAATTATAGCAACTAATTAGCACAATAGGTGTGCCTGAAATTTATATTTAGAACCCATAAAAGATGAAATACCACTATGTAATTTTTTTCAACTTCGTTGTTCCTTGGGATAAAGGTTCTTTGTACTTTCATGTTGTCAACATTGACAAGCGACTCAATGTCATATTTCAACCTCTCATCAGTTGAAAGTTGTCTGAATTCCTTTTCCACAGCTTCAAGATTCCACCTCCGTTCCACCTGCAAGAATATTTTGAGTGCATCAAAAGTGCTGTGTTGTTAAATAATCATTCAACAGAAAAATTCTTTTAACAACAAAAAATACAAGCATCTTTTTCTCAAAATTTTCAACAACAAAAAAACAACAACAGCAACAACAAATTATTGGTATTTTTTTTTGCACATACATTCAATTTCTATTGTGACATCACAACACTAAGATTCTTCTATATAACGATAAAAAGATTGAATTTCTAATGGTGCAACAATAGCCTGACTGAAGTAGTGGAACTAAAACAACATAACTCTTCCAGCACAGGTTGTAGAATTAAACTGAAGGACCAAAATACCGCAGCAGCTTAACTTTATCACTTAACCCCGCTCGCTCCCTAATACAATGTCATCATCACTTCTGTCCAAGCATAGTCTGAATTATCAGACTTCAATTATACAGAGCTTTTTTCTTTTTTATAACCCACCTTTTATCAAAACAAAATTTTGTGCAAAGGATTTGTCATTGTATTAATTAAAAAAATCCTGGAGTTTATTGTTAGGGACACAAATGGATAGGAAGGAGAGCTTAATGCACACCACTATATATTTATATCATCATTGATGAACCCATATAACCAACCCAACTTCAACATGGGCCATTAATTGGCATCTCCACAGGAACTAGAACATGCCATGCGCTATTTTACCTTAAAATTATACAAAGGACTAAACTAAACCACTTAACTGGGTGAACAATGTCCGAATTATTTAAATTATGCACGACAACGACTACAAAGAGACCGAAGAGATGTTGTAACAGAATATAAGCCACAAGTAATTTCATAATAGAGGACAGATGGTGACCTTGTGATGATTATCAAGAATTCTGGTACACTGTAATCTGATGAGAATTAAGAAACTTAAAAAGATCAGCTTAGTTCAGATATGGTCCAATTAAATTGACTAACAATCCTTCCATCAACTTCTATTATATGTGTCATAGTACAAATCTAATGCAATAAGTGGATACATGCCATAGAAGATGTACTTGACACATTAAAGAAACTCAACATGAATAGAGAAGCTCTGGAAAGTCCAGTTTGATAAGGTAAAAGTAGACCCAAAAACTTTGATAAAGAAGACTAGTGTACTCTTTCTAGTACAGACAAGGTAGAGAAACATCCATGTTTCATACGATCATGTATTTGCATTTAGAGATTGACATACAGTTATAACCCCATCATACTAAAGTTAAAGTACACAACTTGAAAACAGAAGAATAGTTTCTGCATTTATAATGGGAACATCAGCAGAGTTTTCTAGATGAAAGGGAAAAAAAAAATTAAACAGAAGAAAAGTAACGTTTAATATCAAGGCTGTATTAGCTATTTTATGCACAACAAGAAGAAGCTTAAAACTATGGTTTAGAATACAGGCTTTAATTTTAATAACAGCATTGACACAATATCTTACTAAGATCACTTTGAAGATCATACTTCTCAATTATGTAATGATGAAGAAAAATCGTGAACTTTAAAGGCTACTAAAGCACCATCAAAACCTTTAAGAATATTAGACTCACAGATGAATAACCAGAAATCCAGTAATTTCGATGCCGAAGCAGAGCTACTGCAGACCCTGCAACCAAAATAAAAAGGACAAGTATGTCACATGAGATAACATGTAAAACTAGCCAAAGTATTGAGGCATTTAATATGCAAGTGATAAGCATGACTTGCAGACAAACTAGTGATGCTGTAATGGCTATAATAATTAACTTCATTTCAATATCAGTTATATCAATGCATTTTTTCCTGAAGAAACATAATACTATTTTTTCCACCAATGAAATAATTGTAAAAGTATGCAAAGTTCATAAGAATTTATAGTGCACACATAGAGAACCAATCATGCATGTGGAAAAAAATAAAAATAAAACAATTGGACAATAACAAAACGGATTTTGTTGTAGCCATTCACAAAATAGAAATTTCATTAAACTATATAATCATGTTATCCTGTATTGTAAATGGACTGGTTTGAGTTCCAAAAATTTAAACGCCAGATTTAGAACATGGACATGGAACTTCATTAGAAAAAACATTTAACTTATCCTCATCTACACCTTGGATGAAATATGGTACAATGCTGCATATCTAGTAAAAAAATGGTAATTCCCTTGTCAATAACTTCATCAATCACTCAAACTACAATTCTTTTGTTAGAATTCTGTATTCTCTCATTTATAATGTCCATGTTAACAAAGTATGGATCAAGTATTCTTAGAAAACTTCTTGATTAGGGATTCCTATGTACCTACTTTTATAATACGCTCCTTTTGAGCACATATTTAGGAGTAGTAATGTAAATAGTCTGCAATTCTATACCCAAGTCGTGTCATGTCCAACACAAGTGTCTCACTCATTCTAAAGCATCCATGTAGGAATGTAAAATATGCCATGCTCATCTTTGAAACAAATTTTACCCTGCTGGGGATTAAAAGACTGGAGTGGAGAAAAAAATCTTAACTGAAGCTTCCTTGATCAAATGAGGGGTACTGGATTATATGGCCGGTTGAAATGAAATTAGATATTTAAATTCAATGATAGTGGTTGGCTCCTAATCCTTAAAGGAATGAAGAACATAGTCTAGAATATATATAAATTTACAATATCATCAACGAAAAATATGCCATAAATTCCATATGAACCTGTTAAGAAGAAGTGGAAGCTCTTGTTTTTAGATGTGTCTACAGCTGTAGCAAGTGTACTAAGTTCTCTTTGAATTGAATGAGCCATGCCTGATAACCCAACCTGCAAGAGGATATAGAATTTGGAATTTTAGGAATAAGAAGGTTGCTAATATGGGGTTGTAATTATATAAACGACCCCAGGGAAAAGGATCCTCTCAGTTTGATATGGATCCATTTCATGGTTCATATTAATCAGTACGCATCTAAATGGTGTATCTAGTGTCATGCATGTATATATATATATTGTTAGATACAAAACATAAAATCTGAACCGTGAAATGCATTCTTTCCATTTCATTTGAGGATCCTATCCTCCAGTACCCACAATGGGACCTGATTTATTATTGGATTTGAATTTAAACAAAGAAATATAAATTAAGGGAACCATAAAAATAAATAAATAAGCAATAGACCATAGGTTTCTCTTCTTGGAAAAAGAATCAATCACAGACTGCATAGTGGAAAAATAACAAATAATGTTTTCTAGGTTACTTAATTCTTTATTTGGTCTTCCAAGGAAAAGGGATTAAAGGGAAATTTTCAAGATTGCAAACGTAATTGCAAACGTAAATTTATGCACTTTTATGTAACTCTCACTCTAAATAATCTTAAAATGTTACTCTAACCCAGGGTGTTAAGAGGCTGTTTGGTATGACATTTTAAACAACAGTTTTCAGTTTTTAAACAACATTACACGTATTTTCACACAAAATTTTCAGTTTTCACTTTTTTACCTCCACATATTTCTAAAAAATATTTACCAAACAGGCCAAATTCTCTTTGAATTTCCTTAACAATAATCATTCTCCACAATACTTTTTTTTCACAATTATTGGCACCACTTGTTGTGATTGAAGCGTAATAAAATTGATGTCAACAACCGACCCCAGTAAAAGTGACATAATTCGTATCATAAACGGCCATGTCGGCAATGATAAAAATCATTGTGTAGCTCTATTCTAAACTATACAGCTATCAGGCTAACTAAGAAAGTAATTCAAAAAAAAAAAAAAAAAATCCACACAAATGTAAAGAAATATGAACAAAGAAGTCAGAAGTGATATACCTGAACCCTGAGAACACTTGCTCTATTAAGATAAGCGATCAAAAGAAAAATCCCCACAAAAGACCCTAATGGTAAAACAAAAAACCACGCACTCGTAGTCGTATCCTCATGTTTCTCATTGACCCTTAGGCTATCAATATCATCATCAACGTATCCACTACTAAATCTTGGGTAATTGTCATAATGATATATATTGTAAGACTTAGAAGACGAATATGAAGATGATTCTTTCTCTGAAGCGAAGGAAGAACCACCCATTCTGCCACCAGAGGCAGCAAAGGCTGTGTACAAAATTTCATGGGTGAATAACAAAGCTAGAATGAGAGCAAGAATTGGATGGTTTTGGAGAAACCTGAAGGCCATGTTGGGTTACAAGAATTTAATCCCAAGAAGAAAAGAAAAAAAGTATTTGAAATTTTTGGAGGAGAGAAAAATAGTATTTGAAAGATTAAATTTATACTTGGTCGTGTACGAGAAAAAGAAAACTTTTATAGATGGTGTTTGGGTGTTTCTTAAGAAGATGAAATTACTTGGAAAGAACGTGACGCGTAAAATGTGGTACTCATCTGATCAGTTAGGATATTTACTTCTTCTATTTTTTCCTTTTTTTTTTTTTTTTTTTTTTTTAGAGTTTCATCACGAAGAGAAATTGAAACCCAAATTTTTTATTCAATTTTTAGAATGTTATTGGTGTTATCGGTTTAGCTAATTGTAACTCATAGGATATGTATTTTTTTCTCAAAAAAATAAAATAAATAAAGGCTAAGATATGTGCTTGGTAATGGTCCATATGGAATAACAATTTTTAAAGTTTGCAGTATATTTTATTTACTTATATTTAGTAAATAATTTTTTATTTTTTGCCACATGAAAGATTTTACTAATTCTGTGTTTGGTATAGCTTATTTTAATAAGGGAAAATAAAGTGTGTGTTTGTTTCTCCAAAAAAAAAAAATTTTCAGTATATTTTATTTACTTATATTTAGTAAATAATTTTTTATTTTTTGCCACATGAAAGATTTTACTAATTCTGTGTTTGGTATAGCTTATTTTAATAAGGGAAAATAAAGTGTGTGTTTGTTTCTCCAAAAAAAAAAAAAAATTTGCAGTATATTTTATTTACTTATATTTAGTAAATAAATAAATAAAAATTGTCATATGGAAGATTTTACTTATTCTGTTTTTGGTATAGCTTATTTTAATGAGGGAAAAATAACCTATTCTTTTTGACTAAATTGTAGCTAAGAATAAATGAGATTTTACAAGATGTAATTGAGAAAATAGAATGGCTTATATACTATTTTCTTTCCCCTTCCTTTTTTCTTTCTGAGAATCAGCTAATATAAGCTTTAGATGAAAATATTGACTTTTCCGAAAAAGGGATTCCTGGTGTAGGTTAGTTATGAAGCATAGGTACGAAGAATGATGAATACAATATTTTTAAAAAATTAATGATATGTCACATCAAGGATATCATAATTAATTAATATTTTTAGGTATATTTTATATATTATTCGACATAATTAAGATAAAATAATTGAAAACAAATATTATCCACAATAACATATTTGTACCTTACATAATTACCAAGTATCAATTAATGAATAATAACATACAAAAACAATATCTGGAACCTTATATATGAAAACAAATAAATAAGCAATAGACCATAGGTTTCTCTTCTTGGAAAAAGAATCAATCACAGACTGCATAGTGGAAAAATAACAAATAATGTTTTCTAGGTTACTTAATTCTTTATTTGGTCTTCCAAGGAAAAGGGATTAAAGGGAAATTTTCAAGATTGCAAACGTAATTGCAAACGTAAATTTATGCACTTTTATATAACTCTCACTCTAAATAATCTTAAAATTTTACTCCAAACCAGTCTTAATTCTCTTTGAATTTCCTTAACAGATACCATGCAATAAAAGAAGTTTGTTTTGTCTGCTGTTAATCGACAATTCAAAACCTTTTGAGTGAACAAAGCTTGCAATGACCCCTCGAATTAATGACCAGACAGGATATCCTCCTCAATAATATATATTAAGCTAGTCCGTACTTTTTTTTATGAACATGCTAGCCTGTACCAAGTTCAACTTGACACTGAAAAATTATACCTAGCAGTGAAATATCGTAGTTATAATCTATTTTATTTCATGCACTTAAAAAAGGCTAGAAGAGAATGATTTAATATATAGTGTTGGATACTTAGGTATGTCACTGAATGATGACAATACTTGGTATTTATAACAGGTTATAACTTTGAAAGATTACTTCACTGGTGAGTCATGGGCGTGACCAGCTGACCTCATCATTGACTATCTCTTTATTTCTCCTCCATGAGCATTAGATGGTTATGACAATCTTTTTTTGGTAGGAGAGATTCTTTAACTTAAGACAATTTGTGCACTGCACAAACTGCAGCTACGTGGGTCATTGCATCCAGGGCCGGCCCAAGGCCTAGGCAACTTAGGCCTGGGTCTAAGGCCCCACAACAAAATAAAAAATTTCCTCTTAACAAAAGGCTTCATCCCCCTTTGTAAAATGTCCAAAATTTTATAAAAATATAACATTTTTTAAATAATTAATACTTTTTTTTTAAGAGTGATGCTAAACATATCACAAATTTTACTATAGGTTTAATTGACATATCACCAATCACATAAAAAAATAATTCAAATACAAATAAATTAAGTTGTTGAAATTCATCAATTACATTTATTATTATATTATATTGTGAACATTTTGTAATATCTTTAGTATTTTTTTTTTTTTCATTTCTAACAAAGCTTCCAAAATAGGAGACCAATAAAAATTTAAACCAATTGAAATCCTAAAATGTTTCATAAAAGATGCTGCAAATGTGATAGATCATCAATGATGACTAATCTCCTCTAATAGTTTGAGACCTTAATTTTTGTAAACTAATCTCCTATAAAGTCACACACCAAATAATATTTATCTATCTCTTTATCTTAAAAAGAATATATAAAATTAAAATTTAGATTACAACTGTACTTAACTATGCATAGTCATATATTCAAGTTAAAGCAAGTTTCTTTTTTAAAAAAATAATAATTTTTTTTTAGTTCTTTTTGTTTAAATTTATGGTTCAACTATGATATTTAATCCTCTATATGAAATTAACCTTAGTTTAGTTAGTATTATTCATCAATTTCTGTATTTACATCAAATTAGTCTTAATTTAATTAGTACAATATAATTTTATTTAACTAGTCGCTAACCCATGCGATGCACAGAAAAGTTTTTGACTTTGAAAAAAAAAATCCAACAACGAGTAAATAGACATTTTGCTAGATAGTATTTTTTTTTTTTTTTTTAATGAAGAAATATTTAACTTCTATACTTTTCCATTGTTTAGAAGTTTTATGTAACATTAAACTTTATTGAGTTGCAAGTGCATGGTTACCGAAACCTACAAGTAATTTACAATTCTTAAATTAATAAAACAAAACTCCCAATAGTTATATATACACATATACACTCAAAACTAATATAAACTGCAAATATATAAACAAAGACCATGATATGAGGAAGACACACCAAGTTTCAAATTTGAATAACAATATGACTTTCTCATAGTAATAACAATATAGACAATTCAAAACATAGAACAATATCAAAATTATAATACCTAATTCCATTATTTTTTATGTTGAATCCAAACAAATAATTAATCTACCAAAAATCATAGCTTTTAATAGGAAAACAAAAAATCACATCAACCTAAATTAAAAGCATTTAAGGTGAAGAATTAAGATTAAATTTCAAAATTTATAGAATCCCCAAATTCTACTTCAAAACCAAACCAAATTCAACAAATCTATATATAACATACCAAATAAAAATTTATTGTTCTTTAGGCTAGAAGATATAAGTTGCAGTTTTGATTTTTCTTCAAAAAATAGAGATGTTTTATTCTGCCATATACAATAAAAATAAAAAAAAAATAGTAGAAATTTCAATCCAAAAACCAAACCTACGAAAATAATGTCAATATAAATATGGAGATTAACCCAAATACTCAAAAGAAAATCAATTCTAAACATAATAAAGAATAAGATAGAAAGAAAACCTTAGATATAAACAAATATCCACATATGTTGAATTGAAATTTTATTAATAATAACAATATAAAAAATTTGACATAAAATTTATTAATCAAAGAAGAAAGTTAAATTAGATTGCTTGCATTTTTTTTTTTACCATTGTCATTCCTGTAGACTTCACGTCATCTAACACAACCACTTATTAGACTTCACGTTATAAAATATAACGGTGCAGCCCATATGGTAAACTTTTATGAAAATAGCATCTTTAAAACCATATATCGGACTACATAATGATTGCACCAGGTAAATGCTGATTTTTGCTTTGATTTATATATATATATATATATATATATCAACGTTTGAGTTTGAGTTTAAGTTGGACTTATTAGAGAGATAGAGTTTCACTCCTTGTTAAATTTGGATTAAACAAAAATAATTTTGTTTTAAAAAAATAATAATGATGAAATTGAATTTAAGTTGGACTTGTTGGAGAGATAGAGTTTCACTCCTCCTTAAATTTGGATTAAATAAAAATAATTTTATTTAAATAAAATGATAATTTTATTTAAATATTGTGTTGACGTGAAAAATTGTGAGAGTTTCAAAAATTTCGGTTTTATATATATATATATATAGATTAATGTGTACATATAAAAAGGCCCATATAAAATTTTCGCCTTAGGCCCCAATTTTTCTTGGGCCGGCCCTGATTGCATCTAATAGAGTAAGAAAATGATAGGTGCAGAGAAAAACAGTAACGGTCATTTCCTGCAAAATAAAGTGGTGATGAAAAGTCAAGCAAATTCTCAATCAGTAGCAGGTCACATTAAGGTTGTCAAAATTGAGATCCTACGTAGGATCGTGGGAGATAGGTAGAATCGTGGATCATAAGATTCTACCTATTTTCAGATTTTAAGTAAAAAACCTATTGATAGTGACTTTATATGTTATATAATCACTTAAAATTTGAATCCATCCATTAAAAAAAAATTGCATCATAAAATGTAATTTGCACACACACATCGTTCTTATGTCATTTTAACAAAACAAAATATATTTAACTTTTGACATAATGTATCTAAAAAGTTTTGTACATGTTTAATTAGCAACTAAGTACCAAAATATTATCTACACATATGGAAAATGTTTTCCAAATCTAAAATAAGTTAGGCTAATTAGCATATAAAAACTAGCTAACTACAAATTTACAATATGTAATCCAAAAGAAAATTCTCAATCTAAGGTAAATTAGCTAATTACAAATATGAAATCCAAAAAAGAATTCTCATTCTAAGGTTCTTCTAATCTAATCACTATCATTGTCATATCTCATTTCATCATGTAAATATTTTAGGTTTTGTTTTTGAAAACGTTAAACTTAAGTATTATAGGTTTTTTTGAGATTTTATGTTGACATAGGGGTAAATTTGGGACTTCAATTCATTATTGGGCTTCTGATAACCCATTGGGCTTGTGAGTTTAGGTGGATTATCTTACCCAAATGAAAACCACTTAAAAAAAAAAAAAAAAATCAAGCCAAATGGTAGGATCGGTAAAATCCCATACGATCTTACAATCTCATACAATCCTACACGATCCTACATACAATCCTACCATTTTGTGATCCTGCTACGATTTTAAACTTTTTGGTGAGGTGGGATCGTAAAATCGTGCAATTTTACGATCTGAATTGCGATTTTAACAACTATGGGTCACATGATTGAGTAAGGTAATACAGCCAATAATTTTCGCATTATTTTTTTTTGTATGGGTTACTTATAAAAACACACGTGGTACATGGTGTGTTTTTAACTAAGAACGTGATTTTAAATCACATTTTAATAATATTTATAAAGCATTTTGCCCTTTAACAAAATTTTTCCATCTCAACTTTGCTCCTAGCATAAAAAGAAGACTTTTCTACTTTTAAAAGAAAGCAATCTAATGTTTAACAATCTGTATAAGAGCATCCACATTGGTGGAGCCATAATTTAGCAATATAACTCCACAAAAAACTACTTTATCTATACAAAACACTCAACATTAGTAGTTTTATTTTAACTTTCAACACAATAAAATAATATAAACAATATAATAAAATAATATATTTATTACAAAGCAGTGTGAACATATGAATAAAATAATATATTTAATATAAAGCAGTGTGAATACATAATTTAATAATACCCTTTTTTTTTTCTTTTTTAACCTATGAGCTACCGCGCATAGCCGGTAGATGTGGAGCCAAATTTGGCTCCACCAATGTAGCCATAAATTTGTATTTGAAAGTACTAAAAATAACAATATAACTTTTTAGTACCACTAATACTAATGCTCGGAGAACATTATCGTATTTTTCCAATGAAAACAAAGTTAAATGGCCCCACATAAGACTAAAAAGTATTTTCCTTTTGACCATCTCCAAACCGTTAACAGTTTACACAATTTTTTTTTACAACAAATTTTACCATTTTAACATTTGCTCTATTAAGATAAGAGATCAAAAGATAAATCCCCACAAAAGACCCAAATAGTAAAACAAAAAACCACGCACACGTAGTCACATCCTCGTGTTTCTCATTGACCCTTAGGCTATCAATATCATCATCATATTCACCACCAAAACCATGACTAAATCTTGGGTTATTGCCGTAATGATATGTATTGTAAGACTTAGAAGACGAATATGAAGATGATTCTTTCTCTGAACCGAAGGAGGAACCACCCATTCTGCCACCAGAGGCAGCAAAGGCTGTGTACAAAATTTCATGGGCGAATAACAAAGCTAGAATGAGAGCAAGAATTGGATGGTTTTGGAGAAACCTTTTTTTTTTTTTTGAGAATCTGGTTTTGGAGAAACTTGAAGGCCATGTTGGGTTTCAAGAATTTAGTCCCAAGAAGAAAAGAAAAAAAGTATTTGAAATTTTTGGGGGAGAGAAAAATAGTATTTGAAAGATTCAATTTATATATGGTCGATCGGCCATTTGTGCTAGAAAAGAAAACTTAGTATAGAAGGTGTTTCTTAATTCTTAGGGTGAAATTACTTTGAAAGGGCCGGTCGGAATGTGACGAGTAAAATGTGGGACCCATCTGCTCAGTTAGGATATGTACTTGGTAATTGGCATCTATCTAACTTTCACGTGGCGACAATAAATAACGAGCATGGATAATGGTCCAAAGGGAAACAAAAATTTTAAAATTTGTAGTATATTTTATTTACTTTTATATTTACTATTTTTAGTGTCCCTTCGGGGACATCCGATACTATTTTTAGTAAAGAATTTTTTTTTTTTTTTTTCTTTTTTGATCACATGGAAGATTTTACTACACTTTTTTTAAGGAGGGAAAAATAAACTTTTTTTTTTGTGACTAAATTGTAACTAAGAATAAATGAGATTTCACTAGATGTTATTGAGAAAATAGAATGGCTTATATATATATATATATATATATATATATATATATATATATATATATATTTTTTTTTTTTTTTTTTTGTGAGAACCAGCTAATATACTATATAAATGGTTATATTTTTCAATTGATTTAAGGTGATTTGCAAGTTACCTTTAGATGCAAAGATTGACTTCTCCGAAAGTACAATATGATATGGGGTATGATGAATACAATATATATTTTTTAAGGATATCACAATTAATTAATATTTTTAAGTATAATTTATATATTCTTTGACATAATTAAGATAAAATAATTGAAAACAAAGGTTGTTTACAACAACATATTTGTACCTTATATGATTACCAAGTATCAATTAATAAATAATGTGGGTGTGAAAGCCCAGCGTCAGGTGTTGGGCCTAGGGCCCAATCCGAATACCACTGTGCATCCGAGGAGAAGAAAGGAGTTAGGGAGGAGTCCTGGAGGAGGAGACGTACCTGGAAGCGTTTAATAAAGGTGATCCGAAGACAACCCTATTGATCCGAAGAGATCATTCTCTTCGGACTTCAAGAAGACTCAATCAAACAAATGTGATAATAGTATGGGTGATCTTCCCAACCACTTCCACGACAAGGGCAAGCTTGGAGCATGCCTAGGGATGATCGTAATAGGGAAATATCTAAAGGAAAAGGCTGCTACCACCACATTTAATGCACTGCAGCAATTTTCTTGGCAGCATTTATGTGAAGAAGACCCCTAAACAATGCAGTCTCAGCTACCACCACTAATGGAGAACTAAAGCAGACATCTGATATGACATGTACTCAAATAAGGGCTTAGATGGCATACAAATGGACGGTGATGATAAAGTAGAAGGGAACTATATAAACGTAATAGGTCTCTGAAGAAAGGGGGAGGAAAAAAGATCAAGAGAAAAAGGACTAAGAATTGTAGTTATCTGTAAAGGAAAGAAGAACCCTCTTCGAACCTGAATTAATTTTAGCTTTTAACTTTTAAGTGTGTTCTTATATTGAGAATTTGTTATCAAATTCACAATTAGCCTAACTTTTCATCCCACGCTCTACAAATTCATTGTTTTAGGTTCGTTAGGCTCATAATCCTTTGGGCCACAACAAATTTGGACCTTACAAATAATAATATATAAAAATAAACATGTGAAACCTTATTTATTAAATTTTATTAATAATAATAACTAACAAACCTAAATTTTGGAGTTGTAAATAAACCAAATCATTTATAAACTACTCGAGTTAGCTCAATAAATAGCATATTCATGTTTGCTTATTTGTAAACAAGTTAAACTTGAGCTTTAGTTTTAGAATTGTTTGGTAAACAAACCAAGCCCAAGTGAAAAAAAAAGTGTTTATGAATAGGCTCGTAAATATTAAGGCTCAATACAAAACAAGTTAGATCTAGGCTCATTTATTGGTTTAGTAATAAGCTTGATGTGAGTTTGACAAATAAATTTATATTTTGCTAAGACTTTAATTAATTTAGAGTTGGTAACACTCCTCCTAACCAAATAGGTTTGATAATAAACTTGATATGAGTTTGATAATGTATTTATGTTGGATCTCGAGCTCAAAAGTTTGATATTGAGCTTGAGTTTGGCTAAGCTCAAGATTTTAGATGTTTTGACAAGCTCAACTTAGAATATTGTTTATTGGCTTGGTTCAAGCCTGAGATGAGCTTGAACGTTCTACTTTCACTATTAAGTAAGCTTAAACTCACTACTCGACAAAAACTTAACTCATCTATAACCCCATTAAAGTTATTAACCAAACCAATTGCTATTATTAATAATAAATAACTCACAACTATAATATTTTTACATTAGACCAATAAATAATAACATAAAATAACACGGATAAGTATAACATCTAGCAGTCATCATTCAAAAAGAGAAAAAGATAAAAATAATAATAAAGATTTGTGATGCAAGTGAGAGAAAAATATGGCATGGTTCTTCAAGTAGTTGCGCCAAGTGGCTACCCCCACTAATTAGTAAACTAATTTTATATTATTTGTTAAAAAATATTTCCTCAAAATTAAGGGAAAGTCGGGTTTAGAAACCATGCTTATTTCAAAGGGCTACTCTCACTAATTAGTATATTAATTTTATATTATTTGTTAGATAACACAGATAAGTATAACTTCTAGCAGCCATCATTCAAAAAGATAAAAACTAAAAAGGTATAAATAATAATAAAGATTTGTGATGCAAGTGAGAGAAAATTATTGGCATGGTTCCACAACGATCGACAGTTAATGACAAGATGGGACTGTCAGGGGAGCAATGTAACTTGCAGATCACCAACCTATGTCTATGGTGCTTTGATGGTCTAAGACCATGAGTTAAGATGCGAGAGAAAGAAAGAGAGCAAGACTGCAAGAGTGAGAGATGGAGAGAAAGAGTGAACTACTTCTTCAAATGTTACTTCATACCAAAATTTAAGCTCTCTTTGAATTTCCTTAACGCTAAAACATTCTTCACAATTTTTTTTTTTTTACAATTATTTACGTGGCTAATTATGATTTGATGCATAATAAAAATGTTGTCAATAATCGACTCATATGAAAGTGATATAACTCCGATCACAACGGTCATATTAGCAAGGATGAAAATATTTTGTAGCTAGCATAGCTCTCTTCTAAACTACTAGTCTAACTAAGGAAGTAATTAAAAAAATTCACACATTAAATGAATTAGGAGCAATAAGCCAATTAGTGATATACCTGTCTATCAAAAATAAGTGATATACCTGAATCTTGAGAACCCTCGGTCTATCCGTCTATTAAGATAAACAAGCAAAAGACAAATCACCACGATAATCCCAATTAGCACAAACCCAAGGTTCCCATCGATCGTTATGGTACTGCCATGATAATAATATCCACCAGATGCAGTCGGTGATCTATCTGGATAGATGAAAGATCCATCACCTATTCTGTCACCAGTGAAAGCAAAGGCTGTGTACAAAATATTTTGGGTGAATAACAAAGCTAGAAGGAAAGCAAGAATTGGATGGTTTTGATGAAACTTCAAGGCCATGTTGGGCTCTTACAAATTTTACCCAAAGAAGAAAAAAGTGTATTTATGATGGACAAAGTTTCCAAGGATTCAATATGTATTTATAGGCTAGCGGGAATTGTTTGTACAAGAGACTTAGCATAGTGGGTGTTATTTCTTACGACAAAAATACACGGGAAACACCTTCAAAGGAGTAATGCTATGAACATATAAAAATGCACAATTTTGTGTCACAGTTCACCACATGGCGAATTGTGAGTAGTGTAAATGTGATGATAGGCCATGTGAGGACAGGATTCCACCACTCACAACTCGCCATACGGCAAGTTGTGGTACAAAATTATGCACTTTAATGTATTCTTAGCACTACTCCAGTCAAAACAGCTAATTGGAATGGGACGTGTAACATGCGATGCCCATCTGTACGGTTAGGATCTCATGATGTTTATATCTACTACCATGTGTACGGAGATAGACAATGGGGTTTTTGTTTTTCGGTTTTTGGTGCCTTTAGTAAAGTTTATTTTTTGTGAGGAGAAAACAAAAAGAAAAAAAAAAAAAAAAAACCATTCTGACTTTATTAAAATACCAAAACAAATTAAGCTAACAAATTTGACCTAAGATTTAAAATCTTTAAAAACACACATATTTATTAAATTATCATTTTTTTATTGAGTCATATTAACGAGTACCTTTAGAGCAATTATTAATAAACTATATTAGGAAATTTTTAATATATCTTTTATAGGAAATATAAAAAACTATCAACAACATTAATTACTTTATAATTAATTTTCTCATAAAAACATTTTTAAAAATAGTTCCTAAACTAATACCCGGACATTCGTTAACATTTTCCTTATTAAAATAAAAAAACAAATTAAACAAACAAATTTGACCTAAGATTTAAAATCTATAAGATCACATATATTTATTAAACTGCTAGACTCATCACATGCACTTTGCACGTGCAATAATACTCTTATTTATTTATTTATTTGGTTTAGTGTTGTAATGTTTAAAAATGATATATAAATAACTTTTATAATTTTTTTTTAAGAAAGAAAAAATGTTTAAAAATGAGATAGAGATAGTGTCCTAAGTTTTAGGTCGAATAGAGAAGATAAAGGAAAAACCCTAAAACTTAGGAACATTGGGCCCGTTTGGTTAGAGATTTCTAATATCGTTGTTTAAGTATCGTGAAAATACGTATGAGTTAAAAAGTGTTGTAGAAATACGTGTAGATGTGTTTAAACACTGAAAACTATTTTTTAAACACCCCTACCAAACGCCCCATAAATTACTATTTTAACCAGTTTATGTTTTTTAATTTAAAATTATTTAAGTAAAAGATAGGAGCATTTTAGAGAGTTTAAGAATTTGTGTAAGGGTATTTTAATACGCAAAATGTTAAAAACTAAACCGAGAATCCTCTTAGGTATAGTATAGAAGAATAGATATAAAAGATTAATAGTTTGGGTTTGATTAGGTTACCTGAGTTGAATAAATATATTGTCAACCCAAACTTCAAAAAAATAATTAAGGCCTAACCTTACTTGTTAATACACAAAAAAAAGTTATCCTGAAACAATCGGATTAGGTTGGATCGTCAAATTAATGGGTTGGCATACCTCTAAACTGACAAAAATTTTCTTTACGTGTCAACTTTGTAGTGTTCTCCTTTCTATTTATGTGGCCATAATTGGCTTGTAAATTTATGCACTTTTATATAACTCTCACTCTAAATAATCTCAAAATGTTACTCCAAACTAGAGTCTTAATTCTCTTTGAATTTCCTTAATTAACATTAAACATTCTTCACAATTTTTTTCTTCATAATTATTAACGTGACTTGTTGTAATTGAAGCGTAATAAAAAATCTATCTCCTAACTTGTCCTAAAAAGATTCAAGTGTTCATTTGGAAAGCAATGCGCAACAGGCTGCCCACTCGCACCTTCCTCACCAGTGGTCGCCCTCATCTAGATGCTCATTGCCCTAGGTGCCATCAGCTAGAAACAACCATTCACATATTAAGAGACTATCCCTGGGCAAAAAAGGTATGGAGCCAATCCCCGGGTATTCTGCCCCTGCCTTTCTTTCAATTATCTCTTCAAGATTGGCTCCACAGTAATGCAATTAGGGAAACAAGGGTACTCCCTAGTCAACTCCCTTGGCGAATTTATTTTCCATTTCTTTGTTGGAATTTATGGCTAGCAAGAAACGAGAGAATCTTTAAGGGTACCTCCAAATCCCAACACAATCTTATATACTTCTCTGTTCAGGTTGCAATGGAATTCCACTTCTTAGCAGGACCAACTAATAGATCCCAGGTTAGGATCCCACAAAATATATATTGGAAGATACCTCCTACTCCTTTTATAAAATTGAACACTGATGGCAGTGCTGTTCCTAATCCGAGTTTAGCCGGGGCGGGGGCCTTTTGCGAAATCATTCGGGAGAATGGATAGCTGGCTTTTCCCTCCACTTGGGGTTAGCGTCAAACAATTTGGCTGAGTTGGCTGCTGTCCGACAGGGATTGGCGATAGCATGGGACATGGGTTTTAAATTCATACAACTTGAGATCGACTCAAGTACTGTTCTAACTTGGTTAACTGCTCATAATGACACTTATCCTCCTAATATGTTACCTTTAATTTGTGATTGCAGGAACCTCTTGGACCGGGACTGGGTGGTTCAGGTGCTTCACGTGTATCGTGAAGCTAATGTGTGTGCGGATGCGTTAGCAAAGCGGGGAACTCACCAGCAACATGATGTGTCTTTTTATAGTTCATGTCCTAGTTTTGTTTATGTATGGTATGTAAGGGACTTGGCAGGCCTTGGAGCAACTAGACTCTGTGCTCAAAGGACCACTGATGTTGATGGTTAAATATTAATACTGTATAAATAAGACCCCCGTTTCTATCAAAAAAAAAAAAAAAAATCTATCTCCTATCACCGCAAGGTCCGCAGCCGACATTGTTGAGCAGCTCTATATTAATTGGTGAGATGGGCCGGGCCTTTACTAAAGTTAGCGCCGCGAATCTAAATTCTAAAGGCATTATGGCGGTTTGATTTTAAGGACAAAACGCTTTTCAAATTGTAGCCTGTAGGCGGTGAGACATCTCCAAGGCCACGTGACATTTGCTGTTTCTATTCCTTTAAATACCCCCCAATCCGCTCATCACGGCTCTTACGGAATCTCACATTGCTCCCAACTCCGGAGAAGAAGAAAGGAAGTCGGATTTGGCCTATGCAATTGGACCCTTCTTTCTTCTTCTCATTCTTTTTGCTTCTCTTAAATTTCTCTTCCTTCTTTCTCTCTTCTTGGTATGGTCATTGAGTTTTAATGGCTCAATTAACAACATTATTGATGTCCCTACTAACCCTTTTTCTATCAACACCAGGTAATAACTTAGAAACTAATAACAAATTAGCAACAATTGCACAACTTTGTTAACATTAAAACATGCCAAATTCTAGCAAAGTTATTTTCTTTTCTGTTCAATTACAGGAGTGATTTCAACGACTTTTACCATATTAAACAAGTGCGATTATACGATATGGCCAGGCATTCAATCCAGCGCAGGAATAGCTTCACTTTCAACCACAGGCTTCGCTCTGCAGAAGGATGAGTCCAAAACCATCACTGCACCAGCCTCATGGGGTGGTCGATTATGGGGCCGAACCCATTGTTCCCAAGACTCCACAGGCAAATTCTCCTGCGTCACAGCTGATTGCAGCTCCGGCAAAGTTGAGTGTGCAGGAAACAACGCTCTGCCACCGGTAACTCTAGCCGAGTTCAAGCTCGATGGTTATGGCGGTCTTGATTTCTTCGATGTTAGCTTGGTCGATGGGTACAACCTCCCTATGCTTGTGGTGCCCCAGGGTGGGAAAGGCCGGAATTGTACAAGCATCGGATGCGTGAGCGACCTTAACGAGTGTTGCCCTTCGGAGCTTAAGGTTACGAGCACCGCTGGCGGAGGTGAGAGCGTCGCGTGTAAAAGCGCGTGCGCCGCATTAGACCAAGATCAATACTGTTGTAGAGGCGCGTATGGCACACCCGACACTTGTAAGCCTTCAACGTACTCTCAGATCTTTAAGACCGCGTGCCCCCGCGCGTACAGTTATGCTTACGACAACATGACCAGTACCTTCACTTGTGGCTCCTCGCCGGATTACACCATCACCTTCTGCCCCACCCATAACACTCGGTAACTTTTTTTTTATGTGTTGATAAAATTAAAAGTTAATTGAAATAATACAGTTGAACTCGTAAATAGTACTTAAAAAATACTATAAAATTTATAAATAATAACAAAAATAAACTAAAAATTAAAATTATTTTAATTTTTCATTCCAATTCATTTGATCAAAAAATGGCATTGTGTCGTACAAAATCCTAGAAGAGGAGCTTCATTTTTATTTTTTTGGTAACAGCTTAAAGAAAATGTAGAAATTAAAAAAGCCACCGGGCTTCATCTTATCCAAATGAAAAAAAAAATTAAAAGAAAAAAAGGATATCGGTTCAAGGACTTCAATCTTGTCTTTAAAAAGCCACCTCCTCACTTAACAAAACTTACATTTGGAAAAACAGATATACTACTTCACTAATGAAGCAAACAAAAATGTGGTTGAAAACCCTTTTCAACATTGTGAAGGTAGTGATGATTCTTGTGTTGTTGTTTCTTAACAGCAAGCCGCTTGAAGCTGCAAGGGCTTTGGATGACATGAAGTCAAAACTTGAGTCACAAGAACCAGCACAAATTCCCCCATCAGCGCCCAATCCATGCACCTACATACCTGAATCTGATGATGGAGGTTGCCACTAAATAGATGGAAGTTGTCATGTTTAGTAATTGAAAGAAATGTAATGTTATGTAGTAACTAGCAAGAAAAAGGCAATTATCTCTATTATTTTGGATAGTGTTTGTGTTTGTGTTTGTTTTATGTTACGGTTGCATATTCATTCTTTAAAAAAAATTTGCATATTCGTTTTTTTTTTTTAAGGATCAATAATAGCAAATGGAAATTGAGCACACTTTTTTTTTTTTTTGATGGGATAATTGAGCACACTTTTGGTTTGTTGTTTATATTTATGTATCTATCACTTTAGAAATTAGATGTATTAAAAAGTTTTGTAACTGTTTGCCCCTTGGACTCACCAAAAGTAAAAGCCCATTTGAGAAAGGAAAAAAATATTCCTGTGTCAAAAAGGCCCCACGCGAGAGAAACATGAGCCAGAATCGCATAGAGAGAAGAGTACATTTTACTAACTAGACTCCTAGAGAGTAGGTGCGTGTCTACTATCTTCTCGGCGAGTAATCTCTCTCTAAATTTCCACTTTTCCAGCTTTGGTTTGTTCAAGGTTAGCTCTTCCTCTTTGATTTACATCTTCTTTTCTCTTCATAGGGTTGTTCATACCGAATTTGAGATTTAAGTCCTAATTTTCGATTTTGGGGTCTTCTGGTCAAAATTAGATTCCAGACCTTTTTGTTCTAATTTCTGTATCAAACAGATGGATCCTCTCTGGAATTTGTTCAACTTATTTAATCCCTGATCACCAAGTCCAAGTTGACAATTTCTCTTGGGTTTTTTTCTTATTGCGTCTGACTGATTGTTGTTACTTCTCAGTTCTCTCACGTTTGGATTTTTTTTTTTTTCAAAACGTGAGATGATCCACTGTGCAATCCAGCAGAACGAGTTAGAATTGTTGGAATTAAAGGGAATTATTGTGCTTTAGTTTATTTTTTTTACCTCAAATACCAAGCTTTTTCCTCGGTACCACAATCCTCCATATTTCTCTCTCTGCTTTATTTTTATTTTTTTTTTCCGTTTAGGTGCTTTGATGAAAGGTGAAGGCTACGTGTAGTTGCTGAGAAAATGTGATGAGGAATATGGGAATTGATTTTATTTTTATTTTTATTTTTATTTACACTGTTCAATTTCTTTGTGTATATAGGCTTTTATCCATGAAATGAGAAATGGATTTTTCTTTTCTTTTTTTAATGGATTGATATAAAATGTACGAGAAAACTTAGAACAAAAGGTATCATTTCGTTTTTGAAAAGTAAAAGAGGTTCCATTTTTAATTGGGATTTGAAATTACTTGGCACTTGTTTGGAATTTGGATGGGAATCACTAGGAAGCTCGGTGGGAGTGTTCTTCTTTGCTTTCAATGCACCAAACAAATTGCTTTCTATGGGTGTTCTTCTTCATTTTGTTTTGATTCAGGGGAAGGCCCTTAATGTTTTCTTTTTTCTTTTTCTTTTTTTTTTTTCAAATTTTTCTTATTTTCTTCTAATTCCAAATTTAAAAAAAAATGCAAAAAGGCATCATTTCAGGAGTTTTAACGTGCAGCCACTTACTGAGTTGTAAGAGAGCCGTGTATTGCTAAAAATTGAAAGATAGAGTACTAAACTGACAAAATTGAAAGTTAGAGCTCTAAAATGAAAAAAAAAAAAAAAAAAAAAAAAAAAGTGAATGTTAAAGGGTCAATTTTGCAAAAAATAAAATACCGAATATGACCAAAGTAGACTGAATGTACCGAATAAGACCAAAGTAGAGCGAATGGACCATATAGAACCACAATGGATCGAATAAAACCAACTTGGACTGAAGTGGACAGATTGGACTAAATAGGACGAAAGTTGACTAAATAGAATCAAAGTGAATTGAATAGGACCGAATTAGACCAAATGGACCGAAGTATAAAACAAAATATAAGAGAAACACGCTAGTTGTGGTAAAATTTAGTTTAAAAATCAAATAAATAAATAAGATGTTATGAAGCCTTAAAAGTGAGGTAGCAAATATAAATATAGAATACATATGATATTAAGTTTTATTTATTAATTCTTATTTAAACATGCAAGTCATGCATCATCATAAATAATAAGACATATAATGTTTGGCACCTTATTGTCAATCTAGGTTTCGATGAATTTGCATCATAAAAAAGGGTGCACATAGTTGTTATTTTTGTTGAATTTCTAGTTTGAAAGCATGGGCTCTATGCATATTTGGCATGTGAAAATTGGATGAGCTTCCTATACTTGGTCATGGGGTGTTTCTTCTTCTATATGTCTCGCTGATGTTTTCACGGCGGGTTTCCCATAGCTTGAAAGTTGAAACTACAACTACAATGTTGTTAAATTTTTCTATGAGAGTTCTTGCTTCTTATATAGATGTATGAGTCTTTTAATCCTATACGATTTTTAGGAGAGTTAGTCAGCTACACATCCTTTACCATGAAGGAATTTGCATTGCATACAAACATGCTTTGGAAGCAAATCAAAGACTTGCACACCACTTTAAGGAATGGTTGACATTTGATTAGTTTGTCAATTAAATAAGAAGTAAAAAATAAAAAATTATATATCAAATAAATAAAGAATTAAAAAAATAAAAATTATGTGAAAATTTGTGAAACTACCAAAGCTTATGTGGCATAATATAAAAGAGTCCAAAAAAAAGACAACGCATTCGTTTATAAATAATAGATGATTGAACTATTACACCTTGGGAAATATAATTTGAAAATTTTGCATATTGCAGAAGAACTTACAATTCTACTCATTAGTCATTATTTGGCAATGTCAGTGATTTTCAAATTTTAGTTGTAAACATTAAACCGGCTATATATATAATATATTACATGCGTAAATAAATCAGAAGGTGGCTAAAAGTTTGTTAAAAAAATTTATTCTTGTGCACTTATGCTGCAAGTAGCTTAGAAACATGGGATAATTATAGAGAAATAACACTATCAAGCAAATAAGATATTGAAATAAGTTTATGATATGGCATTTCAACTAAAGTAAAAGTTTTTAATACAGCTAGGCGGAAATATAAAACAAGTTAATTCTGTACTTGAAAATATGTTACAAAGACACAGATAATTTATTTTCTTCTTCAAGTGCCTTTACGAGCCGAAAATGGTATATGCCATACAGACTTCCGAACAGATTGCAATTATCATTATCATATTGGCCTCAAAAGAGGGTAGTTTTCAAGCAATTTATCCTCTGAAATTTATTTTCTTCTTCAAGTGCCTTTACGAGCCAAAAATGGTATATGCCATACAGACTTCCGAACAGATTGCAATTATCATTATCATATCGACCTCAAAAGAAGGTAGTTTTCAAGCAATTCATCCGCTGACAATGTATCATGATCTGCCTGCGGACTCCAAAGCACCTCTACAGCCTGCAAAATTGTTAAACATACATTTAGAGATAAATTTTCTAAGAAATTTTTTCAGAACTGCTGAATCGACAAATTGTTAAATGGTTATTGTAAGGGCTCAAAATGTAATGGACCCTAGACAATAAAATTTGTAGAGAATGGGTAGGAAGGACTAGGCATATAGCAGGCAAACAACGAATTTTGGGGCGGATCCCTCTAGACGAAATGGACTTAGAAGTTTCTCTCAGAAGGATCCTCACAGTGGCTCCCTTTTTAAGATCACCTCCGTTGTCGTTTTGGCCAAGTGTTTGTAGGGCTCATTGATCCTCGGCTCTAGCCGAGGATCTCTTTTTCTTCTCCAGAGCCCCCCCCCTCATGTTTAGAATCTTGCTAGTTATATAGTCTTATTTTCGTTGATCTTGACCATCCACTTGTCAATTATCTGATCGTCGTGTACAGGAGTTTGTCACATCGTCTGTAGTTTACAGGCTTTATGTTAGTTCTCAGCCGCCTTTACAGACTTTCTATTAGTTGAGGTAATCGAGGCGACTGGGCCCGCTGGTCATGTCTTCATTAAGACGGCCAAAATGTTGGTGGGATATTTTCCCTTTAGTGAAGTCGGTGCGCCGAGGACAGATCATCCTCGGTGCGGGCCTTGGACGTTCTGGGTTCTTTCCCATTGTCCTCGGCCTGAGAACTGTCTTCGGCGCGGGCCTTGGGCCGCGTGTAGTGGGCCAGCGCGGTAAGCGCGATAGGGCCCCACAATAGCCCCTCAAAATTCTGCTGCACGTCCCCTTGGGCGGGGAGGAGGATTTTGATTTCCTCGGCGCCTTTTCTCGGCCTGTTTGGGTTTTATTATACTAATAGTATTATTGCTATTTCGGCTGTTTTTGCAGCTTTCTTTTTGCGCGAAGTGTCGCTCGAGGATGGTTAGGCTTGGGTCGTTTGTGCCATAGCACTTAATTTCTCATGGTTTTCGTCCCTGATGGGACTCGTTTATTTGGCGCCCGAAAGGGAGTTGGCTCCGCCTTGGTTTTGAGCTCATGGTTCGTACAAGAGCCCTGGTTCCGTTCGGCGTTTGTATCGTCTCATAGTGACTGGTTCCCATGCAGGTTTGGGTCCGAGGACCGTACGAGACCTCGGTTTTCCTTAACGTTTAGTTTTCATGATGGAACATTCTTCCCGATGAAGTATCAAGTTTCTCTATCCCATTTTTAATCGTCTGAAGTGTCTGGTTTCCCCATGAGGCTTGGGTCCGAGGACCATGCAATGCCTTGGTTCTGTCCAGTACCTAGTTTTCCCATTTAATCATCTGAAATATCTGGTTTCCCCATGAGGCTTGGGTCCGAGGACCATGCAATGCCTTGGTTCTGTCCAGTACCTAGTTTTCCCATTTAATCATCTGAAGTATCTGGTTTCCCCATGAGGCTTGGGTCCGAGGACCATGCAATGCCTTGGTTCTGTCCAGTACCTAGTCTTCCCATTTAATCATCTGAAGTATCTGGTTTCCCCATGAGGCTTGGGTCCGAGGACCATGCAATGCCTTGGTTCTGTGCAGTACCTAGTTTTCCCATTTAATCATCTGAAGTATCTGGTTTCCCCATGAGGCTTGGGTCCGAGGACCATGCAATGCCTTGGTTCTGCCCAGTACCTAGTTTTCCCATTTAATCATCTGAAGTATCTGGTTTCCCCATGAGGCTTGGGTCCGAGGACCATGCAATGCCTTGGTTCTGTCCAGTACCTAGTTTTCTCATTTAATCATTTGAAGTATCTGGTTTCCCCATGAGGCTTGGGTCCGAGGACCATGCAATGCCTTGGTTCTGTCCAGTACCTAGTTTTCTCATTTAATCATCTGAAGTATCTGGTTTCCCCATGAGGCTTGGGTCCGAGGACCATGCAATGCCTTGGTTCTGTCCAGTACCTAGTTTTCCCATTTAATCATCTGAAGTATCTGGTTTCCCCATGAGGCTTGGGTCCGAGGACCATGCAATGCCTTGGTTCTGTCCAGTACCTAGTTTTTCCATTTAATCATCTGAAGTATCTGGTTTCCCCATGAGGCTTGGGTCCGAGGACCATGCAATGCCTTGGTTCTGTCCAGTACCTAGTTTTCCCATTTAATCATCTGAAGTATCTGGTTTCCCCATGAGGCTTGGGTCCGAGGACCATGCAATGCCTTGGTTCTGTCCAGTACCTAGTTTTCTCATTTAATCATCTGAAGTATCTGGTTTCCCCATGAGGCTTGGGTCCGAGGACCATGCAATGCCTTGGTTCTGTCCAGTACCTAGTTTTCTCATTTAATCATCTGAAGTATCTGGTTTCCCCATGAGGCTTGGGTCCGAGGACCATGCAATGCCTTGGTTCTGTCCAGTACCTAGTTTTCTCATTTAATCATCTGAAGTATCTGGTTTCCCCATGAGGCTTGGGTCCGAGAACCATGCAATGCCTTGGTTCTGTCCAGTACCTAGTTTTCTCATTTAATCATCTGAAGTATCTGGTTTCCCCATGAGGCTTGGGTCCGAGGACCATGCAATGCCTTAGTTCTGTCCAGTACCTAGTTTTCTCATTTAATCATTTATTTTATTTATGTATCCGTAGCCGTTTTAATTCTTGCCGCGTTTTACAATAAGCATTAAATAATTACAATTTTCAAGCAGAATAATAATAATAATAATAAATGCTGAAGTTGGTAGAGGATAAGACCTTGCCGTGTTTTGCCTCTCCGTTTGGTGGGATTCTTCAGATAACGAGGCGTCTTTTGGGCTGTCCGGGTGAGGCATTCTGACGCTTCGGTGTCTTCCTGTTTAATGAGGCGTCCCCTCATTAATACTGATCATGGATTGATGAGGATCTAACGGTTGGCAAGCCCCTTGGAAATTGGGGCAGCATCATTGTCTCCGGAAATCTCTCCCTGGGATTTAATGTGGGTTGGCCTTCATCAATGTTCCTCCCACTATAAAAGGCGCTCCTAGGGCAACCTTCCCCCTTACACCTTACAAACATTCGTTCTGAACTTCTCCTATAAACACATCGCCAAAAATTCTTTGAGGCGCCATCATCTGAGCCCCTTCGCATGAACTGGCCCTGGAAAAGGGCGCTCCTGAGAATGCACAGCCCCTATCCGGAGCCGAAGATGACACTCCGACCCTGGCCACCGCGCTAGGACGGGTGTATAGGAGACCCGAAGGTTTTCCTTCTTTTCAACCTAATCAGAGGAGGAACCCTCCTCGCCGTCTGGAGAAGGATCCAGGAAGAACGTAACCACCTCCCCTTGGGTATGGGTCATTGACCCCCCAAGCCGGCTGCAGCGGGGGTGGGAGGGAAATCAGGCGGAACCCAGAAGTGGGGCCGTCCTGTGCCGCGACCCCTTCCACCTCCTCTGTAGCTCTTCTTCCCTCTAATCCGTCTTCTCTCTTCTCTTTTTGCTCCTCAACGAGCCTTCCTCTTTTCTTTTTCTCTTCTCTTGCTTATCATCCAGCCTTCTTTTCTATCTTCTGTTCCTCTGCCAACTTTGCTTTCTACCATTTGTTCTTCATCTCTTCTTCTACTCTCTTTTTCTATCTTTTGTTCTTCTGCCATTGTCGTCCAGCATTCGCCTTTTGTTCTTCTGCCAGCTTTGTCAAGCATTCGCCAGCTTCGTCGAGCGTCTGCCCTTTGTAGTTAGCTCTAGAATAAGCCCCCTGGGCATTACTTGTAAAAGATGTAATCTTTTTTCATATATGAATAAAAGAAGTAGACTTATTTCATGTGTTGCCCCTTTTTTTTTTTTTTTTTTTTTTTTTTTTTTTTACATTTGTTTCTTGTTGTTGTAGACTGCCGGACGAATAATGTTGTTAAAAACCGTATGAATCTGCATCTGTTCTTGATTGATTTGTCGTTTTGTTTTCTTTGCCCCCGCCGTCGTACTGCTAGCGCACAAGTCCTCCCCACAGACGACGCCAATTGTAAGGGCTCAAAATGTAATGGACCCTAGACAATAAAATTTGTAGAGAATGGGTAGGAAGGACTAGGCATATAGCAGGCAAACAACGAATTTTGGGGCGGATCCCTCTAGACGAAATGGACTTAGAAGTTTCTCTCAGAAGGATCCTCACAGTGGCTCCCTTTTTAAGATCACCTCCGTTGTCGTTTTGGCCAAGTGTTTGTAGGGCTCATTAATCCTCGGCTCTAGCCGAGGATCTCTTTTTCTTCTCCAGAGCCCCCCCTCATGTTTAGAATCTTGCTAGTTATATAGTCTTATTTTCGTTGATCTTGACCATCCACTTGTCAATTATCTGATCGTCGTGTACAGGAGTTTGTCACATCGTCTGTAGTTTACAGGCTTTATGTTAGTTCTCAGCCGCCTTTACAGACTTTCTATTAGTTGAGGTAATCGAGGCGACTGAGCCTGCTGGTCATGTCTTCATTAAGACGGCCAAAATGTTGGTGGGATATTTTCCCTTTAGTGAAGTCGGTGCGCCGAGGACAGATCATCCTCGGCGCGGGCCTTGGACGTTCTGGGTTCTTTCCCATTGTCCTCGGCCTGAGAACTGTCTTCGGCGCGGGCCTTGGGCCACGTGTAGTGGGCCAGCGCGGTAAGCGCGATAGGGCCCCACAGTTATGCTCAATTGACAAAGTTGTGTCAATGGTGGATCTATATATATATATATACTGACGTACCAGTGTATTACTGGAACTGATGGTATCCAAGTAATGCAAGGCTGTCCTCAAGTCTTCAGTATTTGTTAATTTCAGGTAGATTTATTAATGCACCTTTAACAGCTACCAGTATTGTTACCTGAGAATGAATTTAAATTAAAGGAATGGACTTGCAGACCTGAAAAAGACATAGAAGTGGGAACAAACTAGTGCTATAAATCGACTCTCCATGATCCAAGTTATTGATTCTTGATTGAGTTCTAGTAAAGATAATTCATGTTAATACACCTTAAGCTTAAAAGAAAGACCCAAATTGTAATATCAAGCTCTAAGACACACTGACTCTTAACACTAATATGAGTAAGTATTTACAAGGAAGCATATGCTGTATGTGCAATTAATAATTATAGCAACTAATTAGCACAATAGGTGTGCTGATATTTATATTTAGAACCCATAAAAGATGAAATACCACTATGTAATCTTTTTCAACTTTGTTGTTCCTTGGGATAAAGGTTCTTTGTACTTTCATTTTGTCAACATTGACCAGCGACTCAATGTCATATTTCAACCTCTCATCAGTTGAAAGTTGTCTGAATTCCTTTTCCACAGCTTCAAGATTCCACCTCAGTTCCACCTGCAAGAATATTTTGAGTGCATCAAAAGTGCTGTGTTGTTAAATAATCATTAAAAAGAAAAATTCTTTTAAATTGGAGTGATCAGTTGGAAGCAAACAAAAAATACAAGCATCTTTTTCTCAAAATTTTCAACCAAAAAAAAAAAAAACAACAACAACAACAAAAAATTATAGGTATTTTTTTTGCACATACATTCAATTTCTATTGTTACATTACAACACTAAGATTCTTCTATATAACAATAAAAAGATTGAATTTCTAATAGTGCAACAATAGCCTGACTGAAGTAGTGGAACTAAAACAACATAACTCTTCCAGCACAGGTTGTGGAATTAAACTGAAGGAGCAAAATACCACAGTAGCTTAACTTAATCACTTAACCCTGCTCACTCCCTAATACAATGTCATCATCACTTCTGTCCGAGCATAGTCTGAATTATCATATGTCAATTATACAGAGCTTTTTTCTTTTTTATAACCCCCCTTCTATCAAAACAAAATTTTGTGCAAAGGATTTGTCATTGTATTAATTAAAAAAATCCTGAAGTTTATTGTTAGGGACACAAATGGATAGGAAGGAGAGCCTAATGCACACCACTATATATTTACATCATCATTGATGAACCCATATGACCAACCCAGCTTCAACATGGGCCATTAATTGGCATCTCCACAGGAACTAGAATATGCCATGCGCTATTTTACCTTAAAATTATACCGAAGGACTAAACTAAACCACTTAACCGGGTGAACAATGTCTGAATTATTTATATTATGCACGACAACGACTACAAAGAGACCAAAGAGATGTTGTAACAGAATAAAAGCCACAAGTAATTTCATAATGGAGGACAGATGGTGACCTAGTGATGATTATCAAGAATTCTGGTACACTGTAATCTGATGAGAATTAAGAAACTCAAAAAGATCAGCTTAGTTCAGATATGGTCCAATTGAATTGACTAACAATCCTTCCATCAACATCTGTTATATGTGCCATACTACAAATCTAATGCAATAAGTGGATGCATGCCATAGAAGATGTACTTGACACATTAAAGAAACTCAACATGAATAGGGAAGCTCTGGAAAGTCCAGTTTGATAAGGTAAAAGTAGACCCAAAAACTTTGATAAAGAAGACTAGTGTACTCTTTCTAGTACAGACAAGGTAGAGAAATATCCATGTTTCATATGATCACGTATTTGCATTTAGAGATTGACATACAGCTATAACCCAATCATACTAAAGTTAAAGTATACAACTTGAAAACAGAAGAATAGTTTCTGCATTTATAATAGGAGCATCAGCAGAGTTTTCTAGATGAAAGGAAAAAGAAATTTGTTAGGTTCTAAGGTCTTAGGATTTTATATATTTAGAACTCTAATTTGTAATGTTGGCAAACCATGATCAAAACAATGTATTTAGTCTTGTTTAGGCTTGCTCAAAGTTGGTTTAATATTGTAAAGTTGGAATCGAGTGGCTGCAGAAGTACTTGGGACTTTCGGCCTGGCTCGATCGATCGAAAGATAGGCTCGATCGATCGAAAATCGCACAGGTTGTTTTTTCTGCAGAATTTCCAACTCAGCCCTAACTCTTTAAACGTTTAGGGTTTTTATGTTTTTGCCCTAGGTATATAAGGCAAACCCTAGCCACGTTTTTCAGAGTTGCACAAGTTGTATTATTGCTCATACATTACGGTTTTGTGTAAATCTCTTGTGAGATCTAAAGGAGCTTTCCTTTACACAAAGCTTAGGGTTTTCAAGATTGAGATTACTTCAACATCTTGATGATCAACTTGGTTGCTGCCTTTGAAATTTAAAGAATATCAAGCGTGGGAGCTTGTAGCTGATTGAGGGATTCAAAGAAAGAAGTAGTCCGTGGACTCGGAGCCTGCGCGTGGTCGTGTCAGGAAGTTTTACTGGTGGGTAGCATTAGGAAGTCAAGCGGGGAGCTTGTAAGTCCTTTTGTAAGAACTTCAATTCTTTCTTAGTGGATTCCGTTTTACCTTGAGGATCGGTGGGTAAAATCCTCCCCAGGTTTTTCCGTGTGGTTTCCTGGGTGATCATATCATGTGTTATTTATTTTCCACTGCTTTATATGCTTGATATGATTTTGTGATTGTTTTAACCTAGAATTGTTTAATTTGACTAAGTAACAACTTGGCTAATTAATCTAGGCTACACAATCTGGTTATAGTTTAAGGGGTCTAAACCGTTCAAAATTAAACAGAAGAAAAGTAACGTTTAATATCAAGGCTGTATTAGCTATTGTATGCACAAGAAGAAGAAGCTTAAAACTATGGTTTAGAATACTGGCTTTAAATTTAATAACAGCATTGAAGCAATATCTTACTAAGATCACTTTGAAGATTATACTTCTCAATTATTTAATGATGAAGAAAAATCGTGAACTTTAAAGGCTACTAAAGCACCGTCAAAACCTTTAGAATATTAGACTCACAGATGAATAACCAGAAATCCAGTAATCTCGATGCCGAAGGAGAGCTACTGCAGACTCTGCAACCAAAATAAAAAGGACAAGTATGTCACATGAGATAACATGTAAAACTAGCCAAAGTTTTGAGGCATTTAATATGCAAGTGATGAGCATGACTTGCAGACAAACTAGTGATGCTGTAATGGCTATAATAATTAACTTCATTTCAATATCAGTCATATCAATGCATTTTTTCCTGAAAAAACATAATACTATTTTTTCCACCAATGAAATAATTGTAAAAGTATGCAAAGTTCATGAGAATTTATAGTGCACACATAGAGAACCAATTATGCACGTGGAAAAAAATAAAAATAAAACAATTGGACAATAACAAAAAGTATTTTGTTGTTGCCATTCACAAAATAGAAATTTCATTAAACTATATAATTATGTTATCTTGTATTGTAAATGGAATAGTTTGAGTTCCAAAAATTTCCATGCCAGATTTAGAACATGGGCATGGAACTTCATTAGAAAAAACATTTAACTTATCCTCATCTACACCTAGGATGAAATATAGTAAAATGCTGCATATCTAGTCAAAAAATGGTAAGTCCCTCGTCAATAATGTCCATGTTAACAATTCTTTTGTTAGAATTCTGTATTCTCTCATTTATAATGTTCATGTTAACAAAGTATGGATCAAGTATTATTAGAAAACTTCTGATTACAGGGATTCCTATGTACCTACTTTTATAATACACTCCTTTTGAGCACATATCCAGGAGTAGTAATGTAAATAGACTGCAATTCTATACCCAAGTCGTGTCATGTCCAACACAAGTGTCTCACTCATTCTAAAGCATCCATGTAGGAATGTAAAATATGCCATGATCATCCTTGAAACAAATTTTACCCTACTGGGGATTAAAAGACTGGAGTGGAGAAAAAAATCTTAAGTGAAGCTTCCTTGATCAAATGAGGGGTACTGGATTATATGGCCGGTTGAAATGAAATTAGATATTTAAATTCAATGATAGTCGTTGGCTCCTAATCCTTAAAGGAATGAAGAACATAGTCTAGAATATATATATATAAATTTACAATATCGTCAATGAAAAATATGCCATAAATTCCATATGAACCTGTTAAGAAGAAGTGGAAGCTCTTGCTTTTAGATGTGTCTACAGCTGTAGCAAGTGTACTAAGTTCTCTTTGAATTGAATGAGCCATGCCTGATAACCCAACCTGCAAGAGAATATAGAATTTGGAATTTTAGGAATAAGAAGGTTGCAAATATGGGGTTGTAAAATATATAAACGACCCCAGGGAAAAGGATCCTCTCAGTTTGAAATGGACCCAATTCATAGTTCAGATTAAACAATACACATCTAAATGGTGTATCTAGTGTCATGCATATATATTGTTAGATACCAAACATAAAATCTGAACCGTGAAATGCACTATCTCCATTTCATTTGAGTCTCCGTATCATTTGAGGATCCTATCCTCCAGTAGCCACAATGGGACCTGATTTATTATTGGACTTGAATTTGAACAAAGAAATATAAATTAAGGGAACCGTAAAAATAAATAAATAAGCAATAGACCATAGGTTTCTCTTCTTGGAAAAAGAATCAATCACAGACTGCATAGTGGAAAAATAACAAATAATGTTTTCTAGGTTACTTAATTCTTTATTTGGTCTTCCAAGGAAAAGGGATTAAAGGGAAAAAGGAATGATACGTTCACAATATTTTTATAACAAATCTTAATAACAAATCTTAAGTGACAAATTGTTACTGGTTGTTATTATTGGGGCAAAAAGGTAATCTATCACAACCGGCCATGCCAGCAACGATGAAAAAACATTGTGCAGCTATATTCTAAACTATCAGGCTAACTAAGAGAGTAATTCCAAAAAAAAAAAAAAAAAATTCCACACAAATGTAAAGAAATATGAACAAAGAAGTGATATACCTGAACCCTGAGAACACTTGCTCTATTAAGATAAGCTATCGAAAGATAAATCCCCACCAAGCGATCAACGTATCCACTAATAGATCTTGGGTTGTTGTCATAATGATATATATTGTACGACTTAGAAGACGAACATGAAGATGATTCCTTCTCTGAAGCGAAGGAAGAACCACCCATTCTGCCACCAGAGGCAGCAATGGCTGTGTTCAAAATTTCATGGGCGAATAACAAAGCTAGAATTAGAGCAAGAATTGGATGGTTTTGGAGAAACTTGAAGGCCATGTTGGGTTTCAAGAATTTAATCCCAAGAAGAAAAGAAAAAAGTATAAGAAATTTTTGGAGGAAAGAAAAATGGTATTTGCAAGATTCAATTTATATAAGATCGATCGGCCATTTATACGAGAAAAAGAAAACTTGGTCCGATGGAGTTTTTTTTTGGTCTGGTGGAGTTTTTTTTTGAGAAGGGTCTGTTGGAGTTCAATAAGATTTTTATTCAGAGGAAAAGAAAAACCGGAATGGGAGAACGCGCTGTTGGAGTTCAATAAGATTTTTATTCAGAGGAAAGGAGAAGAGATCTTGTTGGAGAAAGTTATAGTAAGACGAACTCTTCCTCTTTGTCGGTATAACTCTTCTAGAATTAATCGAAGACCCTCTTCCATTAATTCTTTCCAAACAGTTATGCCGACAAAGAGGTCTAGCTCTACCATTAATGGAAGAGGAAGCCATTAATAGAGGAAGATCCTCTTCCATTAATGGCTTCCTCTTCCATTAATGGTAGAGCTAGCTCTACCCCTTCCATTATTGGAAGATCCTCTTTCATTAACTCTTTTAGAGTTACAGGTGAGTCTAAAAATGTGGGACTTATTAAAAAAAAAAAAGTGGGACTGGGACCCATCCGCTCAGTTAGGATATGTACCTTTTTCTCAAAAAATAAAAAATAAAACTTGAAGGCCATGATGGGCAACAAGAATTTAATCTCGAATCATTCTACCTATCCTTTTGCGGTTTAGAGCCAGTGGAAACATAAGAATAATGTTGTCTTCCAAAATACAACCAGCAATCCAAATTTATCAAAATCGAGGTCCTACCGTCATAAGAATGAGGTGAAATCATGGATCGTAAGATCAAATCATGAATCATAAGATCCTACATATTTTCATATTTAAAGAAAAAATACATTAAGAATGATTTTATATGTTGAATAATCACATAAATTGTGAATTTATCCATAAAAAAAACAAAGATTTTCATTATATGATATAATTTGCATATCATACATCGCTATGTCTATACTAACGAAACAAATATATTTAAGTTTTGACCCAAAATATCTAAAAAGTTCAATAAATGTTTAATTAATAACCAAATACCAAAATATTTATTAACAATATGGAAATATTTTCCAAGTTCTAAGTTCCAAGTTCCAAGTTGAAAATCCAAAATAAATTATCAAATGAAAACTAGTTAACTAAAATATGAAATCCAAAAGCAAGATTAATATTAAGGTGAAGTGAATATATTATAGGGTTCTTATGATCATCGTCCTAATCATCATCATCCATTTCATCATCTATGTAGACATTGTAAATTTGTATACTAAAGCTGCAAAAGAGATCAAAATATAATTTCATACTCAACTATTCAAGTTATACTACTCAGCAACAATTACAGAACATGCTCAAAAAAATCAATCAATCAATATACAAATACAAGCATATTAATAAAATTATATATAAGAAAAACATTTTAGTAATATTATAACACAAATTAGTATATTAATAAAACAAATTTAACAATATTATAACTTAAAATGTAGCAAAGTCAATATAAATTCTTCATTTAAAAATGATGAAGCATTCCTTCATTTTGATTACAAGTGTACTAAAAACTAGAAAACATTTGCTAGGCACATGGACTCACAGACACAGTCCATGTGAACCCTATTACAGGTTTGGTCCTGGAGACAAAGCTGCCAAACCCAATGTTTTATCAATACTTTCTTTCCAGGAAGTTAGTTATATGGTGGTGATACACTGTTGTAAAGACCCTATATTTCCACTAGATTTTTTTTTTGTAATTCTATGTTTTGATATTATTTCCACTACTTTAAGAATACCTTCATTAGTTTGGATTCAATGGCCCAATTTGTCCAATAACTTCCTTATGCTCTAGATAACTCAACTAATAAAATTTTTTATTATTTAATATAAAACTTGTGTATTGAATGTAGACTTGATGATAAAAAATAATTATCATGGAACAAAAGTTATACGTTCAAATATTATCATTTCAACATATAAAAAAGTATTGACTCTTATTGAATTGCTTTATTTCAATTTATTACTCAAGTTAATTTAAAAGTATTGTCATTTTTAAAATCCGAAAGAGTTTAAACTCCAAGGGATAGGGAGGAATTTAGGTGGGAGAGGCTTATCCACAATTTTGTAGAACAATGATTGAAAGAAGAAAGAGGGAAAAGTATACATAGCATAAATGGACCAAAATCATTATTTTCCACAACTTTTATTTTTATTTTTTATTTTTTATTTTCAAAATAAAAGAATCATTTGGTAAATATGTGAGTTTTTTTTTTTTTTTGGATGGTAATATGCATGTGACCTTTTAGCCTTGCTTATCAAATTGCTAAATGCCTTTGGATGTAAGGCTCTTTTAAGTTGACTATTCACTTTTCTATGTGGTAGGATTTGCAGTGTCACTATCGCTTTAATAACAGTGTCGTTACCCGTTAATGCACTTGTCTGTGCACTTACGGAAGGATTAGAAACATTTAACTTCAACCAACCAACCCATACCAATTGACACACACCCTGCAAAGCGTGTATTCTACTTGTAGGGAATCACATGTACGCATATGTTTGCTAATGTGGTTTTGATTCCTCAAAAGGTTTTGTCAAATTTTGCAGAAAGAGAACAGGAATAAATTGGAGTTCTTTTCCAACTACTAAGAAAACAAAGATGTTACATTCAGCAAAAAATAAGAAAACAAAGGTGTTACAAGTGTGAAACATACCTTTTAATGGTGACATAAGATTCTCTTTTTTATTACTCCTATTTTGGTTTTTGTTTTGAGAAAGGCATAAAGATTCACTTAATCAGTCGAAAAGCATGTCCTGAGAAGCGTATAGTCAATCACTCATAAATTTTGACTTCAACCAACCCATACCAATTGACACACACCCTACAAAACATGTAGGCATATGTTTGCTAATGTGGTTTTGATTCCTCAAAAGGTTTTGTCAAATTTTGTAGAAAGAGAACAAGAATAAATTGGAGTTCTTTTCCAACTACTAAGAAAACAAAGAATTTTTGCAAACATAAAGCAACTAATTAGGTGCTCTCATGCTCTCGTGCATGTGGAAGCAATAGCAATCTTGTAAGGTTGTAACCTTTGCAAGAGGTCAATGGCCTCCCTCCGGTGAGGTCTGTTTGGAAAAATAAAAATAAAGAAAGGATGGAAGACAAACTAAAAGCATTTTGGAAAAAGCTTTCCCTTACTGAAGAAGAGGATGAGCATGTGGTGTTGGGTAGCAATAGCACAAAAGCTGCAAGGGAGTTTGGCAGGAACTGTTTAGTGATGAAAGTGCTATCACGAAGAAGCATCTCGTTGGATGCAATACAAAAGAACCTGAGGATGGTATGGAAGCCGAATAAAAGTATGCAGATGTCCGAGTTAGAGGATGAGCTGTTCATGGTGGAGTTCGGGGACGAAAGAGACAAGAAGAAAATCATGGAGATGCGACCTTGGAGCTACTACAAACAGTTGATTCTTTTACAAGAATTTGAAGGGGAGCAAACGCCAAAGGACGTGGTTCTAAGATGGTCTCCCTTCTGGATTCAGAAACATAATCTACCACTAAAAAACAGAATGAGGGAGACAAGGTATTCAATCGGTGCAATAATAGGGGAAGTAGTAAAGGTGGATGTCCCAAAGAATGGAGTGCAATAAAGGAAGTGCCTGAGAGTCCAAGTGATGGTGGATGTTACAAGACGATTAATCCAAGGAAAGAAAGTCACCATCGAAGGAGGGGAAGGAAGGTGGGTTCAGTTCAAATACGAGAGACTTCCAAATTTTTGCTATCATTGTGGCTATTAAACCATGACATGAAAGACTCACTGAGGAGGAAAAGAGGGGCGACCAAACTGAGGTGAAGGAGCTACAATATGGTGCTTGGCTAAGAGGGGAGGTATTAAGAAAGTCTATGAGACAGATAGATCAAATAGGAAGAAGGGGTCTAATGGATAAGTTCAAAGAACCAAACCAAGGGAGCAATGCTCAAACGGAACTGGTGGTCCAACGGGCCAACGACGATGTGGTGGAGAAAAACCAACCTGAGGAAGGGTTGAAAGGGGTGAACGGGAATTCGGAGTCAACAATTCCAATCCACGAAGGTGCAGACAATAAGAAAACGCCAAACAAAATAGACAAGATGGTACAGGGCAATGTGTTTAAACATGAAAGGGGAAAGGCTAGCCAAGCAGAGAAGTCACCAGAGATTACTTTGCCTATCCTAAAATATAAACTTATTTTGGAAAAAGAGTCACGAGGAAAAGGAGAGGACGAGATGCAATGGGAGACTATGACAACACGGCAAGAGGGTCCTAGTTTTGTTTTTAATGTAGGCCAAAAAACTGGGGAGCGTCAGGGAGAGGAAAAGCCTGATATGGTAGAAACAGCCCAAGGCCCAATGACTATGTTATACAAGGAAGATATAGGCTGGGTTGCTGAGTGTCTAGGCCCAATGACACTGGAAGTGAAAGACAAAGGAGACTCGACCCCAAATTTTAAATGAGCAACCAAGCCCAAGTGAAGTCAAGCCTATAAGCCAAAGCAAGGTAAAACGTGAGAGCCCAGTTCCATTGCAGGAGTTGGAATCAAATGTCACCGAGACCAAACGTAGCAAAGGGTGTAAAAAGGGCAAAGCAATAGGGAAGGAGAACACAATCATGGATGGCGAAGTGATGGCAACTGCGACGTAGCGCTGCCAAGCTCAATGAGCCTTCTAGCATGGAACTGCTAGGGTCTTGGATCACCCCTAGCCATTCGAACTCTCACCGATGAGGTGAAAATGAAGAATCCGATCCTAGTCTTTCTATCCAAGACCAAAGCGAGTCTAAGTAAGATAAAGGGATTTCAAAACAAAATAGAATACATGAAAGGGATTGTTGTGCCCAGCGACAGAAAAAGTGGAGGCCTAGCTATGATTTGGAAGAAAGGAACAGAGATAAGGCTGAAGAGTTGCTCTAATTCTCACATAGATGTCGTGGTGGAAGGCGAGGCAGAACAAGCTCCGTGGAGAGCAAATGGATTTTATGGTCAACCTGAATCAGGTAAGAAAAAAATTTCTTGGAGTCTTTTAGAAGCTTTGAATAAACAGTGTGATATGCCTTGGGTTGTTTATGGGGATTTTAATGAAATAACCCGTGCTGATGTAAAATTCGGATGGCTAGAAAGGGATGCAACACAGATGTGGGATTTTAGGGAATGTTTAAGCAAGTGTGGGTTAACAAATATAGGATTTGTGGGGCAGAGGTATACTTGGTGTAATGGAAGATTGGGGGAGCAGAGGACGCTAATCAAATTAGACAGAGTAGTAGCGAATAAAGCGTGGAGATGTATGTTTACAGAGGCTAGTGTTCACCATTTGGCTATGTCTGCGTCGGATCACTGTATGATTGTTTTGTATCTGAAGAGAAAAAATCCAATAAGACCAGCGAAGCGAAGATTTATGTTTAAAGCTATGTGGACCCGTGATGAAAGGTGTAGGCAGATTATTGAGAATGCATGGGATCCCCTCCGAGACGATACTAATTTCCAAATCCATGAGAGACTAAAGAGCTGTCAAGACCACTTGCAATGTTGGAACAGGGAGGTATTCGACAATGTCAACAAAACTCTAAGAGTAAAACAGCAGCGATTACAAGAGATTGAGGCTCTAAATATGCTACATGAGACTACCGAGGAGATTGAGGGTTTGAGGAAAGAAATTAATGAAACATTGATAAAGGAAGAAGTGATGTGAAGCCAAAGATCAAGAGCTTTGTGGATGAAATGCGGAGATTGAAACACAAAGTTTTTTCACGCAACGGTAACACAGAGACAAAGGAAAAACATAATTGAAGGCCTTTGGGGAGCAGATTGGAAGTGGCAAGAAGAGAAAGAAAGGATTGAGGAAATCATATTGGAGTATTTTGAAAAAATTTATAGCACAGAGCATCCCCGGGAGTATGAAGTAAAGGTTGAAGATGTTATAAGCTGTATCACACTGGAAAAGAATAAATCTTTACTCGAGACCTTCAGAGTGGACTCAGTGGAGGAAATCAGATGTGCCCACATATGGAGATAAACAATGGGTTTTTTGCTTTTTGTTTTTTGTGCCTTTAGTAAAGTTTATTTTTTGTGAGGAGAGAAAAAATGGGGAAAAACAAAATCAAAAACAAAACAAAAAACCATTTTGGCTAAATTGTAACCAAGAATAAATAAGATTTTGAAATGGTTAAATTATAGATGATGTGAAGCATTTGTCATTGGCATTGAGAAGTTGTGAATTTCATCACACAAAGGAGGCAAACTAGGTTGCTCACACTAGCCAACAATGCTATTCATTACGATTAAAAAAAAAAAAAAAAAAAACCTCTCTAACTTTTACTTGTTTTCTATTTAGTTCTTTAAAAATGAGCAACTTATTGAAAAAGGGGCTCTCGTTGTGGGTTATTATTAAGGTGCACCAATGAGATTTGGAGATAATTCCTTCATTTGTTTTTTTTTTTTTTGTTCATTTTATAGTGACGTAGTTAACTATATAATAAAAGTTAGGCTTAAAAATCATGGTTGCACCAAGTGGTACTCTTACTAATTAGTAAATTAATTTTATATTATTTATTAGAATATATTTCCTAAAATTAAGGGATAGTTAGGCTTTTTCGGATATACACCACTATCAATTTCTTTAAAACCTTCTCTCCTCTCCCCGTGTGTGTGTTAAAATATTTAGTATTCTAAAAAAAAAATTAAGGGATAATATTGTTAAGGTACATTTTTTTACACCTAATATTGTTTAAATACCACCTATTTATTTTCTAGTATCACCAACAAATTATTGGGCTTCTCCAAATATTTTGTACCATATTATTGTTATAGCCCACAACCATTCTTCTTTTCATTACAAAATTGGGCGACAAATGTAAAACGTTGTAAGACCCAATATTTTTGTAAAGCCTAATCCCAAATTATTTATTTATTGAATGAGTTAAATTCTCATTCTTTTTTAAAAGACCAAGAATGTTCATGCTTAACAATATTTGAAAAAGCCCATGATCCAACTCATGGAAACATATTTTTATGGAATTCAAATCCATAATCAAAGTCCATGAATCAACTCATGGCAACATATTTTTAGGGAATACAAATCCATAATTCATGGCAACATATTTTTATGGAATTCAAATCCATAATTAAAGCCCATGATTCAAACCCATCACAAATTATTATAGCCCGTTGTTACACGGCACTCTAAAACCCATTGCTACATGGCACCCTAAAGCCCGTTGCTACATGATACCATCAAAAGCCCATTGCTATATGGCACCATCAAAGCCCAATTTTCATTGGCAATATCAAAAACCTAATTTACGTTGGCAATATCAGAAAGCCCAGTTCTCATTGGCAATATTTAAAGCCCAATTTACATTGGCACCATTTTAAAGGCTCAAGGATATTAATATTTGACGAGATATTATATTGTAATTATTTAAAGTCCAAGGATGAACAATGTTTTAAGTTCTTAAAACTATTACTATAATAAGCCCATAAAATTTCTGGCAACTATCTACTTTCAAAACTCATGGCAACTTTTTATTAAAACCTATGAGAAGTTATGGTTATTTATCCTAGACCCGGGATGTCTATTTCATAACATATTATAAGCTAATGGAATTTAGATGAGAACACATGTTCACCGTCTATCTTACATCACTTATTTTTTGAAACCCATTTGAATCATACTTATGACATGGAACTCATTATTTCAAATAGTAAATATCATTTACAAAGCATTTTGAAATAATTAAAGCTTATGCTATTATTTTGAGTATTACAAAATCATTACCCAAAGACCTATTACAAATATTTACCAAAACCTAAACTATATTGAATATCAATTAACAATGAGAACCCACGGCAAAATATATCATTTTGTAGGTCCAAACATCTTATGAAGAGAGGACAAGCCCAAGTAAAAAGGGAGCAAGCACAGCGCAGCCTAAGGGTTTGGCCCACATAAGAAAAGCCCTATCTTGAAATCCCAGCAAAGGCAGAAAAGTGAACTAGATAATCAGCCTCTCTTGTTCACCCTTAACCAAGGTCCAGCTCAGAATCTCCACAAGGGACAACCAAATCTCTAAGAGTGAACCATGGGCTGTCACATCAACTTTCTACCACCATTTTCTGATGTGAACAGTGCTCAGACGTTGTACTAGCAGCTAGATGGTTTTATTTGCAAGCCCATTTGCAAATATACCGTGCAGGTTTTATGTCAATGATACCCATTATTTTTATTTTTTATTTTTGATGAACTCAATGATGCCCATTATTTGGCAAATATATATAGTGTAAACTTATAGAATTTATAGCCCGTTTAATGGTTATAAATGCCCATTATTTGGCAAACGTAGATGTAAAAGTGGCTAAAAGTTTGTTAAAAAATTTATTCTATCAAGTAATTATGCCGCAAGTAGCTCAGCACCATGATGATGCCATTGAGAAATATCACACTATCAAGCAAATAAGCTATTGACATAAGTGCCTAATATGGCATTTCAGCTAAGTTAACATATTAATACATTTAGGAGGAAATGTAAAATAGGTTAATTTTGTGCTTGAAAATATGTTACAAGGACAAAGACAATTTCATTTCCTCTTCTATGCCATTGCGAGTCAAAAAATAGTATGTGTGTATCCCATATGACTTCCGAACAGATTGCAATGATCATTATCATATTGGCCTCAAAATCGGGTATTTTTCAAGCAATTCATCTTCTGACAATGTATCATGTTCTACCTGCGGGGTCCAAAGCACCTCTACAGCCTGCAAAATTATTAAACATAGAATTAGAGTCACAACATTCCTCACAAATTCTTGATGTTGAATTGTTAGAGTCATGGTAGTGGTGGATCTATATATTCCAACTTTACCAATGTTTCTCTGGAAGTGAAGGAATTCAAGTAATGCAAGGCCTTTCTTAAGTCCTCTGTACTTCTAATTGCAGGTAGATTTGGTGTACCTTTAACAGCGACCACGAGTGTGACCTGTGAATCAATTTACATCAAAGGAATAAAGACTAACAGACCTGAAAAGACATAGAAGTGGGAACAAACTAGTACTACAGATCAACTCTACATGACCCAAATCATTGATTCTTGGTTTAGTTCTAGTAAGGATATTCCACAACTCAAAAAGATAAATTTCATTATTTAACAGCTTATGCTTGAAGTAAAGACCCAAATTGAATTATCAAGCTCTAAGACACGCTAACTCAAACACTAAAATTAGTATTTAAAAGGAAGCATATGCAGAATGTGCCATGAGAAATTATGGCAATCAAGTAGCTTGAGGCACAATAGGTATGCATGATATCTAGAATCCATAAAAGATGATATACCACTATGTAATCTTTTCTAAGTTTGTTGTCTTTTGGGATAAAGGTTCTTTGAACTTTTATATTGTCAACATTGACAAGTGACTCGATTTCAAATTTCTCCCTCTCTTCAGCTAAAAGTTGTCTGAATTCCCTTTCCACAGCTTCAACACCCCGCTTTTGTTTCACCTACAAGAAAATTTTAGTATGTGAAAGTGCTCTGTTGTTATATAATCTTTAAAAAGAAATCTTCATTTATATAAGCCTATGGAGTTTAGTTGGAGTGAACAGCCGGAAGCAACACAAAACTTGAGCACCTTTTTCTCAGGATTTTCATTTCTCTAAAAAAATATTTTAGGCATTCATTGTTTTTTGCAAATCCATTCACTTAAGATGCTTTTACATAACATCGAAGAGAATGAATTCATAGGGCAACAATAGCCAGAATGATGGAGTAGAATTAAAATAACGTAACTCTTCCAGCACAAGTTGTGGAATTAACCTTAAGGACCAAAATACAAGAGCAGCTTAACTTAATCACTTAACCCTGCTGTTCTTTTCTTTCAACCTCACTCCCTAATACAATGTCATCATCACTGCTGTTCAAGAATAATCTGAATTATCATATGCTGATTATACAGGGTTTTTTTTTTTTTTTTTTTGTGGATTCTTCTATCAAAACCAATGTTTTGTGCAAATGATATTGTCATCATATTAAATTCTAAAAAAATCCATATAGCTGACCCAGCTTCAACATGTCCATCAAATCACCATCTACACAGAAACTAAAAGATGCAATTGGCTATTTCACCATAAAATGATACCAAAGGACTAACGCAATTCACTTAACAGGGAGAAAAATGTTTTTCGATTTATTTATATATCAGAAATTAAGTTATAAATTATGGATAAGAAATTAGGTGAAAACAAAAAAGCAGCATTAATCATTTTCCTCTCTGTCAACATTGGGAAACCTGAATAACAGATATTAATTATGCACAAAAATGACAACATAGAAACCAATGAGAAGTCATTGTAACAGAATATAAATCACAAGTATAATGAGTTTTAAGTGTTCTGAAACACTGCTATCCAACGAAAGTTAGAAAACTCAAAAGATCAGCTTAGTTCAGATATTGCAACATTGAATCAACTAACAATCCTTTCATCAACTTGTGTCACGTGTGCCATAGTAAAAATCTAATGCAACGAGAGGATGCAAGCCATGGAAGATGTATATGAAAGGTTAAAGAAACTCAACATGATGAGGGAAATTCTAAAAAGTATAGTTTGTGAAGATAAAAATAGGCCCAAAAACTTTGATAAAGAAGACTAGAGTACTCTTTCTAGTCCAGAAAAGGCAGAAAAACAATCATGTTTCTTATGATCACATATTTGCATTTACAGATCAATAAGAAAGTATAACCCCATCATACTAAAGTTAAAGTACACAACTTGAAAACAAAAGAATAGTTGGAGAAATTAAACAGGAATTCTTTAACATTTAATATCAAGTTGTATTAGGTACCCTATGGACAACAAGAAGCTTAACGCTATGGTTTAAATTACAGGATTTTCAAAATATAAGAACAGAATTGAAGAAATATCTAACTAATATCACTTTCAAGCTCAGCCTTCTAATGTATATATTGATTAAGAAGAACAATGACTTTCAGGGCTACTAAGCACCATCTAAACCTTTACAAGATTATGTGACTTACAGATGAATAGCCAGAGATCCAGTAATTTTGATGCCGAAGCAGGGCTACTATGGAGTCTGCAACCATAATAAAAAGGAGGAGAATGTTACATAAGATAACATGTAAAACTAGCAAAAGTTAAAGCCTTTAACATGTAATGCAGTGATAAGCATGACTAGCAGACAAACTAGTGATGGCTATAATAATTAACTTCATTTCAATATTAGTGGCATCAACAGTGTTGTTAAAAGCGCGCTTAAGCTCAAAACTCGAAGCCCCAAGGCTCCAGCGCTTTTTGCCTCAAAAGCTAAGCTCATTCAAAGAAGCACGCTCTAGGTGCGCATTTTTGGAGCTTTTTTATATTTTTCAAAAAAAAAAAAAAAACCAAAACTGAATTAAAGCTATAGAATCTTGACATTATTGATATAAACCATTGATTTTGTATATTTTTAGTGTAAATTACTTATAAAAAAAAATATATATATATATATATATATTTTGAGTATAACTTGTCCTAAAACCCAACCCACAACCTCCCAGATCTTCTCTATTTTTATTTTTTTTCCTTGAAACAGTAACCCACCTAGCTCCTTGGTACCAATTACCATGTTGCAATGTCCTCATATTCTTAGCTCATTCATGAAAAAAAAACAAAAAACAAAAAACAAAAAACAAAAACGTATGATATAATATTTGTGGTAATTGTTTAGTTACTTTAGTGGTTGATTTTGAACATAACAAACTAATTCTTCCAGAATTATAGTCATTATATGATTAAATTATTAACCAATATTACTAATTAGTCATAGGGCATTATAGATATAGGAGATTTAAGAAAGGATATTACATGGAAGTATTGATATCTAGCTTATCCAAAAAAATAAAATGACTTGACTTGCAATTTTTGTGTTAAAATTGCAAAAGTAGGGCATATCTAAATATTATATGAATTATATAAAAAGTTTTATTTCAATTTATATGATAATTTGATCATTTGATTGTTGCATTTCTCATTAATAATCATTTTTAAAGTTTTTAAATTATTTTTAAAATATGCGCACTTCACTTCAATCAAGTGCACACTTGCGCTTTGCACCTAGGCTCCAAGAGGCCTTTGTGCTTAAGTGCGCCCCTCACTTTTACAAACACTAGGCATCAAACTATGCATTTTTTGCCTGTCACCAAGGAAATAATTTTATATTTATTCAAAGAACATCAGAATTTATCTCACACACAAAAAATCAACCATAAACCATTCACGGGAAAATTGAGGGGAAAACATATTTTGACGTTAACAAAGAGGAATTTGTTGTCACCACCCACAAACTAAAAATTTCATTAAACCATATAATCATGCTATCCTGTATTGTACATGGACTAGTTTAAGTTTAAAAAATTACAAAGCTATATTTACAAAAAGGGCATAGCCCTTCAGTACAATTAACTTTTAATTTATTCTCATCTCCACCTTGTGTGAAATATGGTACAATGCTGCATATCTTTTTGGAAAAAAATTTATAAAAAAAAAAAAAAATTCCCTCAAAGGGTTTTGATTTTCACACATCCACTATTTCACATCTCTTTTTTCACATTCACTTTTGTGTGATAAAATGTGGACATTCCCACATCAATTGTGAATATGTGTGTGAAATAGTGGATGTAAACGTCCATGAAAGAATATTTAACCTTCCCTCATCAATAGCTTCATCAATCATCAAAGGTACAATTCTTTTTTCTTTTTTCTTTTTTAAATTTTGTGCTCTCATTTATTATAAGCTGTAAATATAGAAGTGATTAAGAATTCTTAGAAAACTTCTTGGGCACAGGAATTCCTGTGTACCAACCTTTCTGATACACTCCTTTTCCTAGCTCCATTTTAAAAAAAAAAAAAAAAAAAAGAACCTTTTGAGAAAATATCCAGAAGTAGTAATGTAAATATATTGCATATCTATACCCATGTCAGATCACATCCAACACAGGCATTGTACTTATTCTGAAGTGACCATGTAGTAATGTATTATAGGCTTACTCATCCTTGAAACAAATTTTACCCTATTGGGGATAAAGTACTGGAGAGGAGCTTATGGACATGAGGATACTGGATTATATGGCCAGTTGAAAAGAAATTGGATATATAAATTCATTTATAATGGTTGGTTCCTAATCCTTATGGTTCCTAAAGGAATGAAAAACATAGTCTAGTATAAATTTACAATATCATCAATAAAAAATATGCCATTAATTCCATATGAACCTGTTAATATGATGTGGAAACCCTTCTTTTCAGATGTGCCTCCAGCTCCAGCAAGATTATTAAGATCTCTTTGAAGTGAATGAGCCTTGCCTGATAGCCCAACCTGCAAGTGAAAAAAGAAAATATCAGAAGTTTTAGGATTCTGGGAATGAGAAGGTCACAAAGATGAGGATGCAAAATGCGTGCACACACACACATGACCCACAGGAAAAGGATCTCAATTTGAAGTGAATCCATTTCATTGTTTTGATTAAATAGAACAAATCCAAATGGCATATCTAGTCTCGTGTCATGTTTGCCAAGAGCCTTGTAGTTCAGCTGGTTGGCACCTTCCAGTGTGCATGACATCCACAATTCAAACTCCCCATTCGCTGTTGTAGCTATCAAATTATAAGGGGGGGAAAGTCTAGAAATAAAATATGAACCGTGAAACACACTCTTCATTTCAATTGGGGATCCTATCTCTTAGGGTCCACATGGAGACCTGATTTATCAAGTGGACTTGAATTTAAAAACAAAGAAATAGAAATTAAGAGAGAGAGAGAGAGAGAGAGAGGGGGGGGGGGGGGGCGCTGATAGTGCAGAGGTCTCTCTTATTGGGATAAAAAATCAGCCACAGACTGCATACTGGAAAAATAACAAATAATATTTTCAATATTACTTAACCCTTCATTTGGTATTTCAAAGAAGAGGATGATTGAAAGGGAATACAGATCCCAAGATTTTCAAACTTTATTTTCATATTCAATTCACAATTAGAAGTACTAATGTCACTATGTTCTCCTTTCTATTTCTGTGGCCATAATTGAAAACACAAATTATTCACTTTTTTTTTTATAAGTAATAAAGATTCATTGATATAAAAAAGAGAGAGACACCCAAGTACACAGGGAGTATACAGGGGTGAACAAATCCAAAACGAACATTACAAAAATCAAGTAAATCCAAAATAGGAGAAAAGGGATGGTTTCTCCACAAAGAGAACTAATGAAGTAAGGTTTTGAAAAAAAGAAGCTTGAGATCAGGCATGGAACACTCCTTGTCTTCAAAACACCTACTATTTCTCTTCTTCCAAATACACCACATCAAACAATGAGGAACAACCATCCATATATCTCCATTACGATGGCGACCAAAACGACCTTACCAACAATCAAAAAGCCCAGCAAAAGACATTGGCATAACCCAACAAACTCCAAATAAACCAAAAATCATATCCCACAACTCCAAAGCAACCGGGCAATGAAGAAATAGATGGTCAACAGTTTCACTATTACACTTGCACATATAACACCAATCCAAAATGCAAACGTTTCTTTTCCTTAAATTGTCAATTGTCAAACATTTCCCCAAGACTACGGTCCATACAAAGAAAGCCACTCTAGAGGGAATCTTCTGCTTCCAAATGCTTTTCCAAGGGAAAACTGCTCACTATGGCCAACTAGAAGATGGTAGTAAGCACTAACCGTGTGTGTGTGTATGGCCAACTCTAATTATGTACTTTTGTGTATGTGTGTGTGTGTGTATATATATATATATATATCTCACTCTAACTACTTAAATTGTTACTCCATACCAGAGTCTAAGTTCTATTTGAAATTCCTAAACAATAAGTCTAGGCACACAACATTTTTCATGATTGGTGACGTGATGATGAATAATAAAAGTGATGTCAATGATCTATTTGGGTGAGGAAAAACAAATTTTGATGAACATCTAGTATACATCCTGTTCAATCATAATAGGCTATATCAATACTTATGAAAAATGTTTACGGCAGCTCAGGGCCAAGGGCACATTAATAAGAAAAGACCATAAACTGTGAATGAATAATTGGTTTATAAACCAAAAAAAAAGCACAAGCATAGGTGGGTTGTACACTCTCTTCCTTATCCTCAAGAAGGTCATCAAGATTGTTATCCAATAGAAATCGAACCTAATTGAAAGTCATAGTTGTTTAAATAAAAAAAGGTTATGAGTATGCCAAATCATTAATTGATGATGAATTTCCCCTAACATCTTGAGGCTTCAATTTTTGTAAGTCAGTATCCCCTACCATATATTGTCAACATTATCCACTCAATCTCCCACACGGCAACACATTAAAAAAATCTTTTCCCCTTTCTCAACACCAAAATTAAAATTGGAAATTCTATTTCATTTTTCCTTCACTATGCATCACCTTACCTCCTTTTTTAATCAGATAATAAATTTTCATCTCTTTAGTTAAATTTGATGCCTAAACCATGATATTTGGTACTCTATATGAAATTAATTTTGGTTTGGTTCACTGAATTTTTATGTGTTGAGTCCATCTTTGTTTGAATAGGTTAAGGCTATTGGGTGATTCTAATGTGAAGTTAAGTTGATATAATGCATTTCATGAACGAGATTCCTACTCTATTGAAATGTAAAATTACTAATTTAAATATATATGAATGGCTAGTATACATCTTGTGTGTACTTTGTGATTTCTAGTTTTTCTAATAAAATTTATTATGCATTAAAAATAAAAAATAAAAATAAAAAACTCCACACATATTTGATGAATTAGGAACAAACAGAAGTAAACAATACCTGAATCTTGACAACACTCGCTGCTGTATCATAAGTACAAACCATCCAAAGTAAAAACCCAACAAAAATTCCAAATGGCAAGAGAGCAAACCATGAAAAAGAACCCTTGCCACTCTTATTGACCCTTTGGCTATTACCATCATAGGATCCATAGCCACGACTATACCCTGGTTGACCATAATGATAATGATATACATCGTAAGAATTAGACGAGGAATCTGACGATGTTTCTTCCTCTGAAGAGAAGGAAGAACCACCCATTCTGCCACCAGAGGCAGCAAAGGCTGTGTACAAAATTTCATGGGTGAATAACAAAGCTAGAATGAAAGCAAGAATTGGGTGGTTTTGAAAAAACTTGAAGGCCATGTTTGTTGGGCTCTCTTAGGAATTTTTATCCCATAAAAGATACTATCTGGGATTTGGATGAGAAAGGCCGAGAGAAACAAGGTTCATAGGATTGATATAACATGTACGAGAAAACTTAAGTAGTTCTTTTTAGTTGGGATTTGAAATTACTTGGAACTTGTTTGGAATTTGGATGGGAATCACTAGGAAGCTCGGTGGGAGAGTTCGCGTGAAATGAGAGTCTCATTTCCTTTCAACGTACCGAATAGGAGTTATAAAAAAAAAAGGTACCGAATAGGACCAAGATAGACCAAATGTACCGAATAAGACTAAAATAGAGCGAATGGACCATATAGTACCGCATTGGACCGAATAATACTAAATGTACCGAATTAGACCAAATTGGACTGACTATAACCAAATTACTCTGAATAGGACCAATGTGGACTGAATAAAGCTGAATAAACTGAATAGGACCAAAGTTGACTAATAGAATCAAAGTGAATTGAATAGGACCAAAGTAGACCAAATGGACCAAAGTACAAAACAAAATATAAGAGAAACACACTTGTAGTGGTAAAATTTAGTTTAAAAATCAAATAAATAAATAAATAAAATGTTACGAAGCCTTAAAAGTGAGGTAGCAAATATAAATATAGAATACATATGATATTAAGTTTTATTTATTAATTCTTATTTAAACGTGCAAGTCATGCATCATCATAAATAATAATACATACAATGCTTGGCACCTTATTGTCAATCTGGGTTTCGATGAATTTGGCATCATAAAAAAAGGTGCACATAGTTGTTATTTCTAGTTTGAAAGCATGGGCTCTACACACATTTGGCATGTGAAAATTGGATGAGCTTCCTATACTTGGTCATGGGGTGTTTCTTCTTCTTCTTCTTCTATATGTCTCGTTGATGTTTCCACGGTGGGTTTCCCATGGCTTGAAAGTTGAAACTACAACTAAAATGTTGTTTAACTTTTCTATGAGAGTTCTTGCTTCTTATATAGATGTATGGGTCTTTTAATCCTATATGATTTTTAGGAGAGTAAGTCAGCTACACATCGTTTACCATGAAGGAATTTGCATTGCATACAAACATGCTTTGGAAGCAAATCAAAGATTTGCATGCCACTTTAAGGAATGGTTGACATTTGATTAGTTTGCCAAATAAATAAGAAAAAAAAATGAAAATTATATGTCAAATAAATAAAGAATTAAAAAAAAAAATTATGAGAAAATTTGTGAGACTACCAAAGCTTGCGTGGCATAATATAAAAGAGTCCAAAAAAAAGACAAACGCATTCGTCTATTATATATAGACGATTGAACTATTACACATTGGGAAATATAATTTGAAAATTTTGCATATTGCAAAAGAACTTACAATTCTACTCATTAGTCATTATTTGGCAATGTCAGTGATTTTCAAATTTTGGTTGTAAACATTAAACCGGCAATATATATAAATATATATAATATATTACATGCGTAAATAAATCAGAAGGTGGCTAAAAGTTTGTTAAACAAATTATTCTTATGCACTTATGCTGCAAGTAGCTTAGAAACATTGGGGTAATTATAGAGAAATAACACTATCAAGCAAATAAGATATTGAAATAAGTTTCTGATATGGCACTTCAACTAAAGTAAAAGTTTTTAATACAACTAGGTGGAAATATAAAACAGGTTAATTTTGTAATTGAAAATATGTTACAAGATAATTTATTTTCTTCTTCAAGTGCCTTTACGAGAAAAAAATGGTATATGCCATACAGACTTCCGAACAGATTGCTCTCAAAAAAGGGTAGTTTTCAAGCAATTCATCCACTGACAATGTATCATGTTCTGCCTGCGGGCTCCAAAGCACCTCTACAGCCTGCAAAATTGTTAAACATACATGTAGAGGTAACTTTTCTAAAAAAAAATTTCACAACTGCTGAATCGACAAATTGTTAAATGGTTATGCCCAATTGACAAAGTTGTGTCAATGGTGGATCTCTCTATAAATATGTATATATTCTGACGTACCAGTGTATTATGGGAACTGATGGTATTCAAGTAATGCAAGGCTGTCCTCAAGTCTTCAGTACTTTTAATTTCGGGTAGATTTAATGCGCCTTTAACAGCTACCAGGATTGTTACCTGAGAATGAATTTAAATTAGAAGAATAGACTTGCAGACCTGAAAAAGACATAGAAGAGGGAACACACTAGTGCTATAAATCGACTCTCCATGATCCAAGTTATTGATTCTTGGTTGAGTTCTAGCAAAGATAATTCATTTTATAACACCTTAAACTTAAAAGAAAGAACCAAATTGTAATATCAAGCTCTAAGACACACTAACTCTAACACTAATATGAGTAAGTATTTACAGAGAAGCATATGCTGCATGTGCAATTAATAATTATAGCAACTAATTAGCATAATAGGTGTGCCTGATATTTATATTTAGAACCCATAAAAGATGAAATACCACTATGTAGTTGTTTTCAACTTCGTTGTCTCTTGGGATAATGGTTCTTTGTACTTTCATGTTGTCAACATTGACAAGCGACTCAATTTCATATTTCAACCTCTCATCAGTTGAAAGTTGTCTGAATTCCTTTTCCACAGCTTCAAGATTCCAACTCTGTTTCGCCTGCAAGAATATTTTGAGTGCACCAAAGGTGTTGTGTTGTTAAATAATCATTAAAAAGAAAAATTCTTTTAAATTGGAGTGATCAGTTGGAAGCAACCAAAAAATACAAGCATCTTTTTCTCAAAATTTTCAACCAAAAAAAATACAACAACAACAAATTATTAGTATTTTTTTTGCACATACATTCAATTTCTATTGTGACATTACAACACTAAGATTCTTCTATATAACAATAAAAAGATTGAATTTCTAATAGTGCAACAATAGCCTGACTGAAGTAGTGGAACTAAATCAACATAACTCTTCCAGCACAGGTTGTGGAATTAAACTGAAGGACCAAAATACCGCAGCAGCTTAACTTAATTACTTAACCCTGCTCACTCCCTAATACGATGTCATCATCACTTCTGTCTGAGCATAGTCCGAATTATCATACGTCAATTATACAGAGCTTTTTTCCTTTTTATAACCCACCTTCTATCAAAACAAAATTTTGTGCAAAAGATTTGTCTTTGTATTAATTAAAAAAATCCTGGAGTTTATTGTTAGGGACACAAATGGATAGGAAGGAGAGCCTAATGCACACCACTATATAATTACATCATCATTGATGAACCCATAGAACCAACCCAGCTTCAACATGGGCCATTAATTGGCATCTCCACAGGAACTAGAACATGCCATGCGCTATTTTACCTTAAAATTATACCAAAGGACTAAACTAAACCACTTAACCAGGTGAACAATGTCCGAATTATTTAAATTATGCACGACAACTACTACAAAGAGACCAAAGAGATGTTGTAACAGAATATAAGCCACAAGTAATTCCATAATGGAGGACAGATGGTGACCTAGTGATGATTATCAAGAATTCTGGTACACTGTAATCTGATGAGAATTAAGAAACTCAAAAAAATCAGCTTAGTTCAGATATGGTCCAATTGAATTGACTAACAATCCTTCCATCAACTTCTGTTATATGTGCCATAGTACAAATCTAATGTAATAAGTGGATGCATGCCATAGAAGATGCACTTGACACATTAAAGAAACTCAACATGAATAGGGAAGCTCTGGAAAGTCCAGTTTGATAAGGTAAAAGTAGGCCCAAAAACTTTGATAAAGAAGACTAGTGTACTCTTTCTAGTTCAGACAAGGTAGAGAAATATCCATGTTTCATATGATCATGTATTTGCATTTAGAGATTGACATACAGTTATAACCCCATCACACTAAAGTTAAAGTACAACTTGAAAACAGAAGAATAGTTTCTGCATTTATAATAGGAGCATCAGCAGAGTTTTCTAGATGAAAGGAAAAAAGAAATTAAACAGAAGAAAAGTAACGTTTAATATCAAGGCTGTATTAGCTATTGTATGCACAAGAAGAAGAAGCTTAAAACTATGGTTTAGAATACTGGCTTTAATTTTAATAACAGCATTGAAGCAATATCTTACTAAGATCACTTTGAAGATTATACTTCTCAATTATGTAATGATGAAGAAATATTGTGAACTTTAAAGGCTACTAAAGCACCATCAAAACCTTTAAAATATTAGACTCACAGATGAATAACCAGAAATCCAGTAATCTCGATGCCGAAGCAGAGCTACTGCAGACTCTGCAACCAAAATAAAAAGGACAAGTATGTCACATGAGTTAACATGTAAAACTAGCCAAATTTTTGAGGCATTTAATATGCAAGTGATGAGCATGACTTGCAGACAAACTAGTGATGCTGTAATGGCTATAATAATTAACTTCATTTCAATATCAGTCATATCAATGCATTTTTTCCTGAAAAACATAATACTATTTTTTCCACCAATGAAATAATTGAAAAAGTATGCAAAGTTCATGAGAATTTATAGTGCACACATAGAGAACCAATCATGCACGTGGAAAAATAAAAAAATAAAACAATTGGACAATAACAAAAAGGATTTTGTTGTTGCCATTCACAAAATAGAAATTTCATTAAACTATATAATTATGTTATCCTGTATTGTAAATGGAATAGTTTGAGTTCCAAAAATTTCCACGCCAGATTTAGAACATGGGCATGGAACTTCATTAGAAAAAACATTTAACTTATCCTCATCTACACCTTGGATGAAATATGGTACAATGCTGCATATCTAGTCAAAAAATGGTAATTCCCTTGTCAATAATGTCCATGTTAACAATTCTTTTGTTAGAATTCTGTATTCTCTCATTTATAATGTCCATGTTAACAAAGTATGGATCAAGTATTATTAGAAAACTTCTTGATTACAGGGATTCCTATGTACCTACTTTTATAATACACTCCTTTTGAGCACATATCCAGGAGTAGTAATGTAAATAGACTGCAATTCTATACCCAAGTCGTGTCATGTCCAACACAAGTGTCTCACTCTTTCTAAAGCATCCGTGTAGGAATGTAAAAGATGCCATGCTCATCCTTCAAACAAATTTTACCCTACTGGGGATTAAAAGACTGGAGTTGAGACAAAAATCTTAACTGAAGCTTCATTGATCAAATGAGGGGTACTGGATTATATGGCCAGTTGAAATGAAATTAGATATTTAAATTCAATGATAGTGGTTGGCTCCTAATCCTTAAAGGAATGAAGAACATAGTCTAGAATATATATAAATTTACAATATCATCAACGAAAAATATGCCATAAATTCCATACGAACCTGTTAAGAAGAAGTGGAAGCTCTTGGTTTTAGATGTGTCTCCAGCTGTAGCAAGTGTACTAAGTTCTCTTTGAATTGAATGAGCCATGCCTGATAACCCAACCTGCAAGAGAATATAGAATTTGGAATTTTGAGAACAAGAAGGTTGCAAATATGGAGTTGTAAAATATATAAACGACCCCAGGGAACAGGATCCTCTCAGTTTGAAATGGACCCAATTCATAGTTCAGATTAAACAATACACATCTAAATGGTGTATCTAGTGTCATGCATATATATTGTTAGATACCAAACATAAAATCTGAACCGTGAAATGCACTCTCTCCATTTCATGTGAGTCTCCATATCATTTGAGGATCCTATCCTCCAGTACCCACAATGGGACCTGATTTATTATTGGACTTGAATTTGAACAAAGAAATATAAATTAAGGGAACCATAAAAATAAATAAATAAGCAATAGACCACAGGTTTCTCTTCTTGGAAAAATAAATTAAATAATCAATCACAGACTGCATAGTGGAAAAATAACAAATAATGTTTTCTAGGTTACTTAATTCTTTATTTGGTCTTCCAAGGAAAAGGGATTGAAGGGAAATTTTCCAGATTTTATTTCATTTTCATTTAAATTTACACTTAAATAAGTATTAATTTCAATCACTGTGTTCTCCTTTCTATTTCTGTAGCCATAATTGCAAACGTAAATTTATGCACTTTTACATAACTCTCACTCTAAATAATCTTAAAATGTTACTCCAACCCAGAGTCTTAATTCTCTTTGAATTTCCTTAACAATAAACATTCTTCACACTTTTTTTTCACAATTATTGACGTGACTTGTTGTGGCTGAAACGCAAGAAAAATGATGTCAATGATCTACCCAAGTAAAAGTGACATAACTTCTATCACAACCGGGCATGTCAGCAACGATGAAAAACATTGTGCAGCTATATTCTAATCTATACAGCTATCAGGCTAACTAAGAGAGTAATTCCACACAAATGTAATGAAATATGAACAAAGAAGTGATATACCTGAACCCTGAGAACACTTGCTCTATTAAGATAAGCGATCGAGAGATAAATCCCCACCAAGCGATCAACATATCCACTACTAGATATTGGGTTATTGTTGTAAGACTCAGAAGACGAATATGAAAATGAGTCTTTCTCTGAAGCGAAGGAAGAACCACCCATTCTGCCCACAGAGGCAGCAAAGGCTGTGTACAAAATTTCATGTGTGAATAACAAAGCTAGAATGAGAGCAAGAGTTGGATGGTTTTGGAGAAACTTGAAGGCCATGTTGGGATTCAAGAATTTAATCCCAAGAAGAGAAGAAAAAAGTATTAGAAATTTTTGGAAGAAAGAAAAATAGTACTCCGTGGTTGAAAGATTGAATATATACATATATATATATATATAGGGTCATTGTATGATACCCACCATTGTATGATCCGGAATCTGATTTTTGAGACACCCTCCACTGGTATCTATATTTTTCTCTTCCCCTCGTGGTTGAAAGCAACCATGAAATGGTACATTCCAGGTACGTCATCTTCCCCTCGTGGTTGAAAGCAACCACTAGTATGAAATGGTACATACCAGGTACGTCACAACCACTAGTATGAAATGGTACATACCAGGTACGTCACATGACGTACCTGGTATGTACCATTTCATACTAGTGGTTGCATGGGCGGCTCTAGGAACAGATCAGGGGGTTCAAATGAACCCCCTGAGCTGTCCAAAAAAAGAAAAAATTTATATATAATTTTTTAATTTATTTTTTAACCCTCTTAAAATAAAATTTTGAACCCCTTAAATCTAAATTTTTTTTAAAGCCTAGTTGAAATGAACTTGATTATGATTATCTTAAAAATATTTTAGTCTTAAAAAAAAAAAAAAAAAAACTCAATATCAAACCAATTTTTCCTAAAATATGGGAGAAATAGTAAGCCTAACAACAAAAGTATAAATTTATTCTTATTAAATTAAAAAAAAAAATCATTTAGATCTTAAAAATTTGAAATAAACCAATACATATAAGTTTATTGTATTTAGATCTCGCTTGGAGTTTACTTAACAACAATAATTCATATGTTTATGGTATTTAAAAACAATAAATAATTTTCAAGATTTAATCTTAGCAACAATAATTAGTATTTTTATTATATTAATAAACTATTATAAAAAAAATCATATTAATAAACAATATACATTAAACTTATAGTTTATCTTATATGAAAAACGCTATGTTCATTATACTTTCACAACAAATTTTAAGTAACAGATGTTACTGATTGTTATTGATGGAAAAAAAGTAATTTTAATAGTGAGTTTAAATTAAAACTAATAACAAATTATCACCTAAAATTGTTAGAAAAGTGTTATGAAAATTTAGTAAATACAGCACTTTGTAATAAAGAAATCATGTAGACTGCAAAATTCATTTTTTACCCAAAATGCATCTTTATATTGACCCCCCTAAAAATATATCCTGGAGCCGCCGCTGAGTGGTTGCTTTCAACCACGAGGGGAAGAGAAAAATATAGATACCAGTGTGAAATGGTACATACCAGGTACGTCACATGACGTACCGGGTATGTACCGTTTCAAACTACACCAGGTACGTCACATGACGTACCTGGTATGTACCATTCCATACTAGTGGTTGCTTTCAACCATGAGGGGAAGAGAAAAATATAGATACCAGTGGAGGGTGTCTCAAAAATCAGATTCCGGATCATACAATTGTGGGTATCATAAAATGACCTGCGGGTCATTCTATGGTGCCCACCTATTAATTGTTTCAATCCTAACCGTTTACTTGAGTTAGTAGTAAAACAGAGAATGGAAGAGGCCAAGAGGATGAAACAATGATTGGTCCGTTAGAGCATCTACAATAGATGCTCTCTATCTATTTTTTAGAGCAAAAACACTACTGTCCACACTCCAACATATTCTTCATCTCTATTTTTTAGATTAACTTTGCTACCGCGCTTCTCTACAAATAGAGAACACTGTAGTTTTTACTATGAAAAATGCTAACAATTGCCCTAGGGGCACTCATTAATAATCCATTTAAATAAAGTTTTTATGGGAAATGAAAAAAAAAGTAATTAATATTTTAACAATTTTTTTCATTTCCCATAAAAGTGGTATCAGAACTTTCCTAAAATGGATTATTAACGAATGCCCTTAGGGCACTCGTTAGCATGATCCTTTTACTATTCATTCTTCAAATGTTTTTTTCTATTATAATAATAAGGTATTGAATAAAAAAAAATGTTGAAAAATGTGTAGTTATTAAAAAAGAATAAATAATGAATGAATAAATAATATTTAAATGAGATGGAGAAAATGATAGAAAATCTGTTGAAAAATGTATTTGAACAAGTAGGTAGATAAAAAATGTCCAAACAGTACAAAAATTTGATTAATTTACTGGAGATGCTCTTAGGGACTGTCGGAATGTGATGCGTAAAATGTGGGACTGGGCCCATCTGCACAATTAGGATATGTACTTTTTTCTCAAAAAATAAAAAATAAAACTTGAAGGCCATGTTGGGTTTCACGAATTTAATCCCAAGAAGAAAAGATAAAAGTATTAGAAATTTTTGGAGGAAAGAAAAATAGTATTTGCAAGATTCAATTTATATATGATCAATCGGCCATTTGTACAAGAAAAAGAAAACTTGGAAAGGGCCGGTCGGAATGTGACGCATAAAATGTGAGACCCATCTGCTCAGTTAGGATATGTACTTTTTTCTTAAAAAAATCATATTATATATTGAAATGACCCAATTTGAGTCCCTAACCCAATGGATAAATGAACTTAGTCCCAAAATGCCCAATACAATGAATTTGTAGAGAGTGAGTTGGAAAATTAGGCTTTAATGAATTAGACAACGAGCAAAGTGGATTCAGATGTCAAGAAAATGAAGATAGACTGGTTTATTCTAAATAAAATCGTCATCGACACAATTCGAGGAGATCAGTTCTTGTATATTTATCTCAAGTTAGATTATAAGTTCAGTTCTTAATTGTTACAGTGTTTTTCTCTTAATTCCTCGATCTCTTCCTCTTAGGGCCTCCCTTCTAATTTATACTACATCTCCCCTTTCATCTCTACCCTCCACGTGGACAACAGATTGCTCGTGTTAATCCTTATCCCATCAGCACCCTTCTGAAGTTTTTGGGGTAGCTGTAAGGCTGAAAAGCACTATTCAGACATCACTTCCTCATTAATGTGACCAGAAAGTTAACTACAGAGTATTAAATGCCGTTGTAGCGGCTTTCTCTTAGATATTTCTTAGCTCCCATATGTTCTGTACGTTCACAATGCATATCATTATCAATAGAACTTCCCGGTATGTCATCCTGGATGATAGGACACACATTTTGATCTTTGCTTCATTTAGCCGAGGGGATATTCCTCCTCGGACTACCTTCCCCAGCTTTTATAGTCATAACTTTCTCGTGAAGCTTATAATCTTACGTTTTCCTTACTACTGAACTACCCTCGAACCATTAAACCTCCTCGAACAAGGCCCAAGGCCCAAACATATATTTGGGCCCCTTGTCTCTATAATAGCCCCTCAAAATTCCAATTTTCTCCTCTTATCCGAGAAAAAAAATGGAGTTTTGACTTTAAAAAATTAAATCCATTTGTTTCTCTGATTTCCACACATGAGAGCATTGCTTTGCTTGTCCCGTAACTATTCCTGACGCTTCAGAGTCAGCTATGTCTCATTAAATGCTCTAGGCAGTGCTTTGTTCCCTGCATCCTACGGTGAGATGTGGATCTTACGGTTGGCATTTCTCCTCAAATTTTAGGCAAGATAACTCCCACTCAATTCTACCTTCTATATAAGGCACCTGGGGGGAGTTATTTCTTCTTATTTTACAAATTTTCAAGCTCTCCAAACATTCCCAACTCTCAAACCTTCAAAGCTTCCCAAGTTTCTAAATCTTCTAAGTCTTTTTCTTCAAAAAAAAAAAAAATTAGATCTTTAAAAGGTTCAAGGATCTACACACTTGCCTATTCTCATAAGTTTCTTCTTCCTTAGGTTCTTTTCTCCTCGGCCTTCTATTCTTTGTTTCATTTCTTTGAAAACTTCTTTCGCATCCCTTTAGCTCACCTAGATGGGTAGATTTAAGCATCTTGTAGACTCTCCCGCCAGTATGGAGGACTTCAGGGCTAAGTACCACATTTCGCAAAGAGTAGCCCTGCGGTATTGTGCTCCAGACCAAATAGTCACAGACAGAAAAGAAGGGGAGGTTGTCATTCCTACGATCGCTTTCATAGAGGGAGGAATGACGCTTCCCATGGGTAGGATAACCCGAGACTACTTACTCAACCACAGGCTGTGTCCTCACCAGTGCGCGTCTAACTTATTTAGAGTTTTAGGTAATGTCGATACTCTCAACGAGCAGATAGGTTTGGGGCTGACCTGGCATGACATTGTCCATATGTACGAATGCCATTCACTTGCTGACTCAAGGTATTACCTCAAGTCCAAGTCCAACATTGTTAGGCTTGTATCGTGTCTTCCCAAGTCCAACAAGGGCCTAAAGGACGACTACTTAATCGCCTCTAGGGAATGGCACGATGGTCTTTATTGCCCAACTTGAGAGAGAGAGCCAGGTGGAGTACCCTAGGGTTAGGTCCCTTAGCACGGGATTTAGTTCTTTTAGCTTTGTTACTCTTTTCTTTAATATTTTGTTTACCTTTGGTGATGGATTTTGTTGGTCTGACCATGATTTGCTTCTCGACTGTTTTTACAGATAAGCAGCATATAGTGCCCCGCCTTAGTTTGGTCAAAATTGCGGGCCTCAACGAAGTCCTATGGTCCGAGGTGTTCGCGAGTAAGGACGGACAACTGCGAGCCGTCCATCTTATCTTGGACTTTGAGCCTCTGTCAAATCAATTCCAAGACGTGGGCCACGCGATAAGAGCCGGTGATCCCAGGCTAAACCGAATAGACGTTTCAGTGCCCCGCTTCTTAGCCCGAGAAGACCTGCCACCCGTTAAGCTGCCTTTCCACCACTCTCTTCGTGAGGTAGCAGCCTCGAGGGAAGAAACAACCTCCTCATGCCTGTCCCTTGAGGTTGAGATTGATCAGTTTATCTTCGAGGAAGAAGGAGAGGCGCCAGAAGGGCCTGTGGAGCTGTCCAAAAATTCCAAATGGCAAGAGACCAAACCATGAAAAAGAACCCTTGTCACTCTTATTTTCATCGTTCTCTCTCTTTGGCTCTGCATTGACCCTTTGGCTATTATGATCATAGGATCCATAGCCACGACTATACCCTGGTTTACCATAATGATAATGATATACATCATAAGAATTAGACGAGGGATATGATGATGTTTCTTCCTTTGAAGAGAAGGAAGAACCACCCGTTCTGCCACCAGAGGCAGCAAAGGCTATGTACAAAAATTCATGGGTGAATAACAAAGCTAGAATGAAAGCAAGAATTGGGTGGTTTTGAAAAAACTTGAAGGTCATGTTTGTTGGGCTTTGTTAGGAATTTTTATCCCCTAAAAGAGACTATCTGGGATTTGGATGAGAAAGGCTGAGATTCATAGGATTGATATATAACATGACCAAGAAAACTTAGAACAGAAGATATCATTTCGTTTTTGAAAAGTAAAAGAGGTTCCATTTTTAATTGGGATTTGAAATTACTTGGAACTTGTTTGGAATTTGGATGGGAATCACTAGGAAGGTTGGGGGGAGTGTTCTTCCTTGCTTTCAATGTACCGAACAAATTGCTTTCTATGGGTGTTCTTATCTATTTTGTTTTGATTCAGGGGAAGGGGAACGACCCCCTTAATGTTTTCTTTTTCTTTTTCTTTTTTTTTTTTCATATTTTTCATATTTTATTTTAATTCCGAATTAAAAAAAATGCAAAACGGCGTCGTTTCAGGAGTTCTAACGGCAGCCATTAACTGAGTTGTAATGGAGCCCTGCATTGACAAAAATTGAAAATTAAAGGACTGAATTGACAAAACTGAAAGTTAAAGGACTGAAATGAAAAAATGTGAAAGTTAGAGGGTCAGTTTTGCATTTTTGCCAAAAAAAGTACCGAATATGACCAAAGTAGATCGAATGTACTGAATAGGACCAAGTAGAGCGAATGGACCATATAGAACCACAGTGGATCGAATAGAACCAACTTGGACCAAAGTGGACAGATTGGACCGAATAGGACCAAAGTTGACTGAATAGAATCAAAGTGAATAGAATAGGACCGAAGTAGACCAAATGGACCGAAGTACAAAACAAAATATAAGAGAAACACGCTTGTAGTGGTAAAATTTAGTTTAAAAATCAAATAAATAAATAAATAAGATGTTATGAAGCCTTAAAAGTGAGGTAGCAAATATAGATATAGAATACATATGATATTAAGTTTTATTTATTAATTCTTATTTAAACATGCAAGTCATGCATCATCATAAATAATAAGACATACAATGTTTTGCACCTTGTTGTCAATCTAGGTTTCGACAAATTTGGCATAAAAAACAAGGGTGCACATAGTTGTTATTTTTGTTGAATTTCTGGTGTAAGGACTCAAATTGTATTGGACCCAGAAAAGAAATGGGATTTGAGCCCAACAAGCCCAAACAATAAAATTTTTAGAGAGTGGGTGTAAGAACTAGTTCTAGTGAGTGGAAAAAGACATTGCTCTCGCGTAGCAGAAGGAACTTCAAAGTAAATAAAGAAAAACACTCTTTTTCCTCTCCTCGGCTTGGTTTCTAGTGTATATCTCTTTGGATTCTTTTCCCTTTTTTCTTCTCCCTCCTTTCTTTGTCTCCTAATTAATTTCACGTTATATACTACCTTCTTCATCCTGCTCTCACCGTACACGTGTAGGTTCCATTCTGAGAACTTATTTCTGTCCCATCCAGAACTTCCTGAATCCTCCGCTTAATGGCCATAAGGCTGCTTGGTTACTGTTCAGGTATCACCTCCACATTAATGCGGCCAGAGAGTTAGCTGGGAAGCATTTAATGTGGAGGTAGCAGCTTTCAGGAGATATTTTCCGTCTTTCCTGGTTCCTCCTTCGTTCTATATTTACTTTTCAGTTCATACACAACTTTGCGGAGTACCTTAATTGCTAAGATAGTTACATCCACCTCGGAGCATGGTATCTGAGGTGGATCTGATCCTCAGACGCAGTTTGGGCAATAAACTTTATCCTCGGACATGTGAGGGTCCTCGGACTGGGCCTATTGGGCCACAAGCCCACTTCCTGTGTACTCTCCGTTTAAGTTTTCAAGCAACTAGCCCCACATCTGGTTTGAAAGCATGGGCTCTACACATATTTGGCATGTGAAAATTGGATGAGCTTCCTATACTTGGTCATGGGGTGTTTCTTCTTCTACATGTCTCGCTGATGTTTCCACGGCGGGTTTCCCATGGCTTGAAAGTTGAAACTACAACTACAATGTTGTTTAATTTTTCTATGAGAGTTCTTGCTTCTTATATAGATGTATGGGTCTTTTAATCCTATATGATTTTTAGGGGAGTAAGGCAGCTACACATCCTTTACCATGAAGGAATTTGCATTGCATACAAACATGCTTTGGAAGCAAATCTAAGACTTGCACGCCACTTTAGGGAATGGTTGACATTTGATTAGTTTGTCAAATAAATAAGAAATAAAAAAAAATTGAAAATTATATGTCAAATAAATAAAGAATTAAAAAAATAAAAATTATGTGAAAATTTGTGAGACTACCAAAGCTTATGTGGCATAATATAAAAGAGTCCAAAAAAGAGACAAACGCATTCGTCTATATATAATAGATGATTGAACTATTCCACCTTGGGAAATATAATTTGAAAATTTTGCATATTGCAGAAGAACTTACAATTCTACTCATTAGTCATTATTTGGCAATGTCAGTGATTTTCAAAATTTGGTTGTAAACATTAAACCGGCTATATCTATAATATATTACATGCGTAAATAAATCAGAAGGTGGCTAAAAGTTTGTTAAAAAAATTATTCTTATTCACTTATGCTGCAAGTAGCTTAGAAACATGGGGTAATTATAGAGAAATAATACTATCTAGCAAATAAGATATTGAAATAAGTTTCTGATATGGCATTTCAACTAAAGTAAAAGTTTTAATACAACTAGGCGGAAATATAAAACAAGTTAATTCTGTACTTGAAAATATGTTACAAAGACACAGATAATTTATTTTCTTCTTCAAGTGCCTTTACGAGCCGAAAATGGTATATGCCATACAGACTTCCGGAACAGATTGCAATTATCATTATCATATCGGCCTCAAAAGAGGTAGTTTTCAAGCAATTCATCTTCTGAAATTTATTTTCTTCTTCAAGTGCCTTTACGAGCCAAAAATGGTATATGCCATACAGACTTCCGAACAGATTGCAAATATCATTATCATATCGGCCTCAAAAGAGGGTAGTTTTCAAGCAATTCATCCTCTGACAATGTATCATGTTCTGCCTGCGGGCTCCAAAGCACCTCTACAGCCTGCAAAATTGTTAAACATACATTTAGAGACAACTTTTCTAAGAAAATTTTTCACAACTGCTGAAACGACAAATTGTTAAATGGTTATGCTCAATTGACAAAGTTGTGTCAATGGTGGATCTATATATATATATATATATATATATTCTGACGTACCAGTGTATTACTGGGACTGATGGTATTCAAGTAATGCAAGGCTGTCCTCAAGTCTTCAGTACTTTTAATTTCAGGTAGATTTAATGCACCTTTAACAGCTACCAGGATTGTTACCTGAGAATGAATTTAAATTAAAGGAAGAGACTTACAGACCTGAAAAAGGCATAGAAGTGGGAACAAACTAGTGCTATAAATCGACTCTCCATGATCCAAGTTATTAATTCTTGGTTGAGTTCTAGTAAAGATAATTCATTTTATAGCACCTTAAGCTTAAAAGAAAGACCCAAATTGTAATATCAATCTCTAAGACACACTAACTCTTAACACTAATATGAGTAAGTATTTAGAAGGAAGCATATGCTGTATGTGCAATTAATAATTATAGCAACTAATTAGCACAATAGGTGTGCCTGATATTTATATTTAGAACCCATAAAAGATGAAATACCACTATGTAATTTTTTTCAACTTCGTTCTTCCTTGGGATAAAGGTTCTTTGTACTTTCATGTTGTCAACATTGACAAGCGACTCAATGTCATATTTCAACCTCTCATCAGTTGAAAGTTGTCTGAATTCCTTTTCCACAGCTTCAAGATTCCACCTCCGTTCCGCCTGCAAGAATATTTTGAGTGCATCAAAAGTGCTGTGTTGTTAAATAATCATTAAAAAGAAAAATTCTTTTAAATTGGAGTGATCAGTTGGAAGCAACCAAAAAATACAAGCATCTTTTTCTCAAAATTTTCAACCAAAAAAAAAAAAAACAACAACAACAACAAAAAATTATTGGTATTTTTTTTGCACATACATTCAATTTCTATTGTGACATTACAACACTAAGATTCTTCTATATACCAATAAAAAGATTGAATTTCTAATAGTGCAACAATAGCCTGACTGAAGTAGTGGAAATAAAACAACATAACTCTTAGAGCACAGGTTGTGGAATTAAACTGAAGGACCAAAATACCGCAGCAGCTTAACTTAATCACTTAACCCTGCTCACTCCCTAATACAATATCATCATCACTTCTGTCCGAGCATAGTCTGAATTATCATACGTCAATTATACAGAGCTTTTTTCTTTTTTATAACCCCCCTTTATCAAAACAAAATTTTGTGCAAAGGATTTGTCATTGTCTTAATTAAAAAAATCCTGGAGTTTATTGTTAGGGACACAAATGGATAGGAAGGAGGGCCTAATGCACACCACTATATATTTACATCATCGTTGATGAACCCATATAACCAACCCAGTTTCAACATGGGCCATTAATTGGCATCTCCACAGGAACTAGAACATGCCATGCGCTATTTTACCTTAAAATTATACTGAAGGTCAGTGAAATCTTTTTTCTTTATTTGGAGAAACTGATTTGGAAAGCATCTTTCACTCATTTGGAACATGGTCCCGGCATGTTTAATGTGGTTAGTCTGGCAGGAACGTAATGCCCGCATTTTTGAAGACAAGGCGAGAACTTTGGAACATCTAAAATGTTTACTCTTTCGTACTCTGTTTCTTTGGGCTCGTATTTGGGGGTGTACGAACTATACTGCTGTAGCTGATTTTCTAGTTTCTATTTCCTTTAGCTCTTGATCTTCTTGTATTTGTTTCATTGTTTAAAGTGTTCACCATCGTGAACATGATGTTCAATTTTTTTCAATAAAAGTCTTATTACCTATCAAAAAAAAATTATACTGAAGGACTAAACTAAACCACTTAACCGGGTGAACAATGTCCGAATTATTTAAATTATGCACGACAACGAATACAAAGAGACCAAAGAGATGTTGAAACAGAATATAAGCCACAAGTAATTTCATAATGGAGGACAGATGGTGACCTAGTGATGATTATCAAGAATTCTGGTACACTGTAATCTGATGAGAATTAAGAAACTCAAAAAGATCAGCTTAGTTCAGATATGGTCCAATTGAATTGACTAACAATCCTTCCATCAACTTCTGTTATATGTGCCATACTACAAATCTAATGCAATAAGTGGATGCATGCCATAGAAGATGTACTTGACACATTAAAGAAACTCAACATGAATAGGGAAGCTCTGGAAAGTCCAGTTTGATAAGGTAAATGTAGACCCAAAAACTTTGATAAAGAAGACTAGTGTACTCTTTCTTGTACAGACAAGGTAGAAAAACATCCATGTTTCATATGATCATGTATTTGCATTTAGAGATTGACATACAGTTATAACCCCATCATACTAAGTTAAAGTACACAACTTGAAAACAGAAGAATAGTTTCTGCATTTATAATAGGAGCATCAGCAGAGTTTTCTAGATGAAAGGAAAAAGAAATTAAACAGAAGAAAAGTATCGTTTAATATCAAGGCTGTATTAGCTATTGTATGCACAAGAAGAAGAAGCTTAAAACTATGGTTTAGAATACTGGCTTTAATTTTAATAACAGCATTGTAGCAATATCTTACTAAGATCACTTTGAAGATTATACTTCTCAATTATGTAATGATGAAGAAAAATCGTGAACTTTAAAGGCTACTAAAGCACCATCAAAACCTTTAGAATATTAGACTCACAGATGAATAACCAGAAATCCAGTAATTTCGATGCCGAAGCAGAGCTACTGCAGACTCTGCAACCAAAATAAAAAGGACAAGTATGTCACATGAGATAACATGTAAAACTAGCCAAAGTTTTGAGGCATTTAATATGCAAGTGATGAGCATGACTTGCAGACAAACTAGTAATGCTGTAATGGCTATAATAATTAACTTCATTTCAATATCAGTTATATCAATGCATTTTTTCCTGAAAAAACATAATACTATTTTTTCCACCAATGAAATAATTGTAAAAGTATGCAAAGTTCATGAGAATTTATAGTGCACACATAGAGAACCAATCATGCGTGTGGAAAAAAATAAAAATAAAACAGTTGGACAATAACAAAAAGGATTTTGTTGTTGCCATTCACAAAATAGAAATTTCATTAAACTATATAATCATGTTATCCTGTATTGTAAATGGACTAGTTTGAGATCCAAAAATTTCCACGCCAGATTTAGAACATGGGCATGGAACTTCATTAGAAAAAACATTTAACTTATCCTCATTTACGCCTTGGATGAAATATGGTACAATGCTGTATATCTAGTCAAAAAATGGTAATTCCCTTGTCAATAACTTCATCAATCACTCAAACTACAATTCTTTTGTTAGAATTCTGTATCCTCTCATTTATAATGTCCATGTTAACAAAGTATGGATCAAGTATTCTTAGAAAACTTCTTGATTACAGGGATTACTATGTACCTACGTTTAAAATACACTCCTTTTGAGCACATATCCAGGAGTAGTAATGTAAATAGACTGTAATTCTATACCCAAGTCGTGTCATGTCCAACACAAGTGTCTAACTCATTCTAAAGCATCCATGTAGGAATGTAAAATATGCCATGCTCATCCTTCAAACAAATTTTACCCTACTGGGGATTAAAAGACTCGAGTGTAGAAAAAAATCTTAACTGAAGCTTCCTTGATCAAATGAGGGGTACTGGATTATATGGCCGGTTGAAATGAAATTAGATATTTAAATTCAATGATAGTGGTTGGCTCCTAATCCTTAAAGGAATGAAGAACATGGTCTAGAATATATATAAATTTACAACATCATCAACGGAAAATATGCCATAAATTCCATATGAACCTGTTAAGAAGAAGTGGAAGCTCTTGTTTTTAGATGTGTCTACAGCTGTAGCAAGTGTACTAAGTTCTCTTTGAATTGAATGAGCCATGCCTGATAACCCAACCTGCAAGAGAATATAGAATTTGGAATTTAGGGAATAAGAAGGTTGCAAATATGGGGTTGTAAAATATATAAACGACCCCAGGGAAAAGGATCCTCTCAGTTTGAAATGGACCCAATTCATATTTCAGATTAAACATAAAATCTGAACTATGAACCGTGAAATGCATATATATTGTTAGATACCAAACATAAAATCTGAACCATGAAATGCACTCTTTCCATTTCATTTGAGTCTCCATATCATTTGAGGATCCTTCCTCCAGTACCCACAATGGGACCTGATTTATTAATGGACTTGATTTAAAAAAAGAAATATAAATTAAGGGAACCATAAAAATAAATAAATAAGCAATAGACCACAGGTTTCTCTTCTTGGAAAAATAATCAATCACAGACTGCATAGTGGAAAAATAAAAAATAATGTTTTCTAGTTTACTTAATTCTTTATTTGGTCTTCCAAGGAAAATGGATTAAAGGGAAATTTTTCCAGATTTTATTTCATTTTCATTTTAATTTACACTTAAATAAGTATTAATTTCACTCACTGTGTTCTCCTTTCTATTTCTGTAACCATAATTGCAAACGTAAATTTATGCACTTTTATATAACTGTCACTCTAAATAATCTTAAAATGTTACTCCAACCCAGAGTCTTAATTCTCTTTGAATTTCCTTGACAATAAACATTCTTCACGTAACTCATCTGGTAAAGTATCTGATAGTTGTATAAGAGATCTAGGTTTAATCTCTGCCTACACTAAAAACTAATTATAGTCTTGATTTGATGATAAAGAATTATTATTAAAGACAGACATCATAGATTTGAAACTTTCTTTCAAACAACATTCTTCACAATTTTTTTTCACAATTATTAACGTGACTTGTTATAATTGAAACTTAATAAAAATGATGCCAATAATCGACCCAAGTAAAAGTGACATAACTCCATCATAACCGGCCATGTCAGCAATGATGAAAAATATTGCGTAGCTCTATTCTAAAATCTAAACTATACAGCTATCAGGCTAACAAAGAAAGTAATTCAAACAAAAAAAAAATCCACAAAAAAGTAAAGAAATATGAACAAAGAAGTGATATACCTGAACCCTGAGAACACTTGCTCTATTAAGATAAGCGATCAAAAGATAAATCCCCACAAAAGACCCAAATGGTAAAACAAAAAACCACGCACTCGTAGTCGTATCCTCATGTTTCTCATTGACCCTTAGGCTATCAATATCATCATCAACATATCCACTACTAAATCTTGGGTAATTGTCATAATGATATATATTGTAAGACTTAGAAGACGAATATGAAGATGATTCTTTCTCTGAAGCGAAGGAAGAACCACCCATTCTGCCACCAGAGGCAGCACTGGCTGTGTACAAAATTTCATGGGTGAATAACAAAGCTAGAATGAGAGCAAGAATTGGATGGTTTTGGAGAAACTTGAAGGCCATGTTGGGTTTCAAGAATTTAATCCCAAGAAAAAAAAAGTATTTGAAAGTTTTGGAGGAGAGAAAAATTTATATATGATCGGCCATTTGTACGAGAAAAAGAAAACTTAAGAATTTTTTTTCCATTTAACAATAAATATAAAAAAATTTAGTTAGTTGTCATTTATGAAAAGAATAATGAAAATTAGCATCTCGAGTGTTTAAAACTCGAGTTCCAACATAAAACTCGAGTTTTTAAGTCTCGATTTGTAAATGGATGGGTCTGATTTGGAAAAAAATTCATGTGAAAATCGAGTTTTAAACACTCGAGTTCCAAAAAACGCCGCTATAGGGCTTAAAAACGCCACTATAGGGCTCTTGTATGACACTTATGAAAAAATTTTGCAGGAAACGCCGCTATAGGGCTTTAAAACGTCACTGTAGAGCTTAAAAACGCCACTATAGGGGCTCCCTGAACCTGGTATGGGCACTTATAAAAAAATTTTGCAGAAAAACGCCGCTATATGGCTATAAAACGTCACTATAAGACTTAAAAACGCCACTATAGGGGCGATAAAACTAAATTTTTTTTTGCATGGAACTCGAGTTTTATAAACTCGAGATCTATGTGAATGGATCTCGAGTTTCTAAAACTCGAGATGTCTAGTTTTCCTTATAGTTTCAAGCGTTGCCTAACTAACCATATACAACTCCTTCTCACTGTTCTTCTGCACATTTCCTCGAAAACTTAATATAGATGGTGTTTGAGTGTTTCTTAATTCTTAGGATGAAATTACTTGGAAGGGACCGGTCGGAATGTGGCGCGTAAAATGTGGGACCCATCTGCTCAGTTAGGATATGTACTCTCTTTTTTCTTTTTCTTTTTTTTGTAGAGAGAGTTTCATTCAGCTATGACGTCACTCTTTCTAATAAATCTTTTATTATCAATTCAGTATTTTTGTGTAAGTAAGGATTGAACCCCACAAAATAGATACATTTTTTCAAAAAAAAATAATAATAAAGGTTGGGATATGTACTTAATAACGGTCCATATGGAAACAACAATTTTTAAAGTTTGCAGTATATTTTATTTACTTATATTTAGTAAATAATTTTTTATTTTTTGCCACATGGAAGATTTTACTAATTCCGTGTTTGGTATAGCTTTTTTTAATAAGGGAAAATAAAGTGTGTGTGTTTATTTCTCAAAAGTAAAAAATTTGCAGTATATTTTTGTAGGGTGCAATTTTGATGGGCTTGGTACAAACTTTGTGCACCGTGAGTCCAACGAACCCCCAATAATAAATTTGTAGAGAATAGGTTAAACAACTAGGCTTGTTATAGATTTAGCAACGGTTCGTACATGCAAGTAAGGATAAAACGATGTTCAGACTAATATTCAGTAAAAATTCTCTTGGGTCCGAAAAGACATAGTATTTATCAACTTCATGAATACAATTTTTCCCCCTCTCTTCTTCAGAGACCTATTTCCTTTATATATCCTCCTTCTTCTTCATCTTCACCGTACACTTGTTCTTCATCCAAGCATTCACTTGAGTATATGTCACATCAGACATTTGCTTTAGTCTGCCGTGAGTGGTAGCAGCTGAGGCTGAACTGTTCAGGTGTCTTCTCCACATAAATGCGGCCAGGAAAGTTGCTGCAGTGCATTAAATGCGGTGGTAGCAGCTTTTCCTTTAAGATATTTTTATGCTCTCCTCATCCCTAGGCACGCCCAGGATTTGCTCTCCTCCGTGGAATCAGTTGGGAAGGTCGCTCTTGCCTTCAGTATATTTGCTTGATCAAGCACCCTAATGATCCGATGATGGGGACTTCTTCGGACAAACAGGATAGTCTTCGGACGTATCCCGCCATTCCTTTTCGAGTGCATTTCCACCAAATGAGCCCAGCCCTGATCCCTTTTACCTCTTCGGACAAATAAGGATATACAAATTAGGCCCTGGGCCCAATTCGTAATGTTGGGCTCACCCCCACAATTTTATTTACTTATATTTAGTAAATAAATAATAATAAAATTGCCACATGGAAGATTTTACTAATTCTGTGTTTGGTTTAGCTTATTTTAATGAGGGAAAAATAAATTATTCTTTTTGAGTAAATTGTAGCTAAGAATAAATGAGATTTCACAAGATGTAATTGAGAAAATAGAATGGCTTATATATACTATTTTTTTCCCTTTTTTTTTTTTCTTTCTGAGAATCAGCTAATACTAATATTTATAAATAATTTGACTTCTATTTTTCAATTGATTTTAAGGTGATTTGCAAGTAAGCTTTAGATGAAAAGATTGACTTCTCCAAAAAAGGGATTCTTGGTGTAGGTTAGTTATGAAGCATGGGTACGAGGAATGATGAATACAATATTTTTAAAAAATTAATGATACGGCACATCAAGGATATCATAATTAATTAATATTTTTAGGTCTATTTTATGTATTATTCAACATAATTAAGATAAAATAATTGAAAACAAATATTGTCCACAATAACATATTTGTACCTTATATGATTACCAAGTATCAATTAATGAATAATAACGTACAAAAACAACATCTGAAACCTTATATATGAAAATTTTATTATTAATAATAACTAACTACCTTAATTTTGGAATCGTAAATAAATCAAGTCATTTATAAACATCACAAGTTTGCTCAATAAATAGCATATTCATGTTTGTTTATTTGTAAACAAGTTAAACTTGAGTTTTAATTAGTTTTAAACTAATTTGGTAAACAAACCAAACCCAAGCGAAAAAAGGGTTTATAAACAGGCTCGTAAATATTAAGGCTCGATATAAAACAAGTTAGATCTAGGCTCATTTATAGGTTTAGTAATAAGTTTGATGTGAGCTTAACAAATAAATTCATATCTTGCTAAGACTATAATTAATTCAAAGTTTTACCACTCGTCCTAACCAAATAGGTTTGATAATAAACTTGATATGAGCTTGATAATGTATTTATGTTGGATCTCAAGCTCAAAAGTTTGATATTGAGCTTGAGTTTGGCTAAGCTCAAGATTTTAGACGTTTTGATGAGCTCAGCCTCGAATATTGTTTATAGGCTTAGTTCGAGCATGAATTTTCAATATAATCTCTCTTAACCATTAAAGTTATCCCACTGTGGTGACCAAACCCAATGAGTTGAGCTTTTTGGGCTTAGGCCCCAAATTTACTTGTATGCTAGGTTGGGATTATCCTACAATGAGAGGCCCAAAAGATGGCCTTGTTCACTATAGATGGAGTTTTGGATGTTGCTCGAGGCCCAAACTCTCTTATCCCCAACATTGCCAAGGAAGTACAAACTTTGCCAAGGAAGTACAAACTTTGTCGAGCTCCCTCTCCCCTAAAATCGGAGTAAGACTCTTAAGTCCCTGATATCTATTTTTCCTCCCTCCTCTCATGTCTCACTCTTCCCCCATTTTTTCCAACCCCTAATTCCTACCTTCCTTCTCTTATTTATAGCCTTTCTTTAGTAAGGTTGTCATGATGAAGGAGGTCTTTCCCAAGTTAGTGGGCCTCTTTGTGGTATATTCCTAACCAGATGGGACCCTCTGTGTATTGTTGATATGACTACCTTGGAACTTGCACTAGACGTTGTTTAATGCTTGGCGGGTGGATTCCCCAAGGCATTATTCCATGTTCATGCATGTCGCCGGGGGGGGGGGGGGGGGGGGGTGGGGGGACACCGTCCAATTGTTTGGCTAGGCTTAGCTAGGCTCGGCTTAGTATCGAAATAGACTAAGACCACCTGGTGAATGGGCCACCAGATTAGTAACGGGTTGGTACTCTCGATCCGTATACCTACAATTAAATCCCACACAATACACCGCACGATCTTGTATTTTTTTCACTTTTTTTTCCCAGGATGCAACTTATGCTTATATTTTAATATAATAAATTCATCTTACTTATTGTTCCTTGTTTCTGAATTTGTGTGTAAGATATTATGCCAAAAGAAATTTAAAATAAAGAAGCAAAACAATAGACATTCATTTAAGTTAAAGCCCAAATTCTAAACAATCAGAACTTAAAGCAATTTTTTTTATTAAAGCTATTAACTTATTTATAATTTATTATTACTATTTTTTTAATATTTTTTTTTTAGTTATTTAAAAAAAAATAGCTTCTACATATGAATATTCATCAATCCGTGCATCGCACGAGAATAGTACTAGTATATATATATATATATATATAAGGAAAAATGCTCAAACATCCCCTAAATTTTAAAGTAATGGCCATGACACCCCTTGAACTATTATTTTGGCCAATTTGTTCCTTGAACTTCACATAACTGCCAAATTAATACTTCTGTTGGTGGTCTCCAGTGAAAACACTAACAGAAGCTCACATGGTACCTCACCTGAACTTCAAAAATACCAAAGACAATGGCTAAATCTGTAGAGAAACTCATAAACCTTTGGCTCAGTTGAGAGAGAGGGAGTGAGTGAGACGATTGGACCAAAACTACCGTCGCTGGAGTTCTTATTCTTGTCATGGTCTCGCCTTTATGTCTCGATAGCGCCTTGTGGTCCCAAGGAGCAGTTGAGAGCCACCATTGTTACTACTATTGTTTATTTGTCTTGCTATTGGTTTTTTTTTTTTTTTTTCCTGCTATTTTTTTCAAATCCTCCAGTGAGCATGTATGCAAAAATTCATTACTTTTAAGTGTGCTATGTAGTCTTTTGATGAAATGCCTAAGAGAGATATGTCCAATTGATGCCACCACAGTTGCTCTTTGGGAGTTGAATGATAAAAGTGGAGATTTGCAGTAAAATGGGTGATGTATGTATGAATAGTATGATCTCAATTGCAAATGTTTCCCATCCCTTCAAAAGGAAGGTGTTGTTTTAATTTACACGTAATTTCATTTTTCATGCATTCTTTCATGACTTAAATAGCCCCGTCCCTTTTTTTTTCAAAATGGTAGAACGATATTAAAATTGTGAAAACTTGTTTACGTTCATGAATATATATTTGGTGATACAAGGAGGAATATTCTCTATCTAAGCTCCTATTGTCTTTGATATTGTTGCATCTTTAGCCAGTTCTCTTGTAGCTTTGTTGTAGTCCTTTGATACACAGAGTATTGTCCTATTGAGCTGCCTTGCCAAAGCCTTAGGGGGTGTTTGGTACCACAACTTAAACAACAATTTTCGGTTTTTAAATAATATTACACGTATTTTCACACACTTGTTTACCCACACGTATTTCCAAAAAATAGAAATAACATTACTAGAACAACATTACCTAACGGGCCCTTTGTTTCTTGTATTAAGTACTCGAAGTTTGCAAAGGACTTGTCAGTTGTCAAGTGAATTGCTGTCAAGATCAATAGGATTGGTTCAGCATGTGGTGGCATCAATATGGATATGCAACAAACCAGAAGAATGTGCAGCTAACACATGGACTCAAGAATGTCAAGATCAATAGGATTGGTTCAGCATGTGGTGGCATCAATAAGAATATGCAACAAACCAGAAGAATGTGTAGCTAACACATGGACTCAAATTTGCATCACATGTAGTTTTCAAGGAGGCACTAAAGGATCACAAGAATAGTAAGATTTCTTCAAGATGGCTGGCCAAGAAATATTTGGCATTCTTTAGGGATGATCATATTTGGATAGAAAATACATTAAGGATAGTGATGGGCCACTAGACTTTTGTTTTTTAATATTGTTGGAAAAATAAAAAATGTAATGATTGATTTACTGGGTGTTATTTTTTGTGAAACAATATACTACTTGTAAACAATTATTGATATTTCAATTCATTGTACATTGGAAAATTGACAAAACTTATGTATAGTACCTTATGTGCTGTTCCTTAGGCTCCCCTCTTAAAATTCTGTCATGTGGCTACTTAATTTAAAAAATACACTTCTATTCATGAGAAAAAAGCCACATGTCAGAATCTTAAGAGAGGAACGTAAAGAACAGCATCTAAGTACTGTATCTAAGTTTTGCTCTTGGGAAACATTCATTCTTTGGTTAAGACTTTCTACCCTTATTTGGAGACACGTGTTTAGTGCTTATTACATTTTTTAGCTCAATGTATGAATTAAAGCAATTGAATAAGGTATGTGTACAAATGCTGTTGAACTTGATGAGAGAAGTATGTGTACAAATGCTTTACTAATCAAAATGATTGGTATAGAAAGGATAATAATGAAGGATCTTTTGTATAAGAAGCCAGTAACAATTAAAGTAAAACCAAAGGCATATCAATTGGTAGCAAAGGTTGTTAAATAGATAGCAACAAATTTATACTACCTATCTATGCACATGGTTTGATTACGTTCACTTTGCATCTTGTAGATGATGACTCAGCCATTTAGTATGCCTAGAGTGAGATTGTTGGGAGGCGTACAGTACACAAGTGTTCATAAATGGAAAGCACCATTGAAGGCATTGAAAATCAAAATGAAGTTTTTTGCCCGCAAAAGTTAGTAAAAATGCATCAAAATAAACTTAAATTATCATCAAGAAATTGAAAACCCATCTAAAATCCTACCAAACATCCAAACCCCGTTAGAGCACTGGCCATATCTCTCCCAGACATTTCATCAAATAGTTGTATGACACATTTAAAAGCAATTAATTTTTGCATACATGCTCACTAGAGCACTAGCCACAACAATGTGATAAATTGCAAACCCATGACATTCCAATCGAGACTCGCACATGGAGGATTGGAAAAATAGATCAGAGGGGAAAAAAAAAAATCAGCAACATAACGATGGTGGTAACAATGGTGGCTCTCGATTGCTCGGTAGGACCACAATGGGCGCCGTAGGGACACAAAGGGAGAGACCATGGCAGGAAATGAACTCTGGTGACCGTAGTTTTGGTTCGATCATCTCTCTCTCTTTCTCAATTGAGCTGAAGGTTTCTTATAGTTTCTCTTTTCCTCTCAACCATTTCAGCCTTTGTATTTCGTATTTTTTAAGTTCACGTGAGATACCATGTAAGCTTTCTGTCAGTGTTTAAACTGAGACCAAGGGAAGAATTGATTTGGCAGATATGTGAAGTTTAAGGAATAAATTGGTCAAAAGAGTTGAGGAGAGTGTCATGGCCACTACTTTAAAGTTCAGGGGTGAATAGGCATTTTTCTTTTATATATATATATATATATATAAAGCCATGACTTTTCTATATAATCTCTCTTAACCAATAATGTCATCACTATAATTAAATCTCACATAATATACCCCATGTTGTTGTATTTTTTTTTTATTTTTTTCCCATGATGAAACTTAAGCTTTTTTTTTAATCTAACAAATTCATCTTACTCACTATTCTTTGCTTCTGAATTTGTGTGCAGGATATTATATCAAAGGAAGTTTACTATAAAGAAGCAAGACAATTGACACTCATTTAATTTCTTCGTTCTCATATGTAAGTTTATAAATTTTTTTTTTTTATATTCTAAAATTTTGAACTCTTTTGTGAATGTTTTAATTTTGGGTTTTGGTCATTATATTTAATTTGTGAGTATATTGATTTTTTAAATTAGACTATCACTAGGAAAAAAATTTTGTATTAAGGAATTATTTTGTTTATTCTTGTTTGTGCAAGTTAGAGCATAGATTAAATATAACTCAAATAGGAATGATCAAACTCACACCACATCTCGTATTAAGAAATTAACACACGACACACAGATAGCTTAAAAATATAAAAATAGATAAAAACTTCTTAAAAATTGAAAAAGCATCTCTTCAACATAATCCACGCAGTGGACACATAAAGATTCAGTTTAGAGGTATGCCAACCCATTAATTTGATGACTCAACCTAATCTTTTTCGGGTTGATTTTTTTTTTTTTTTTTCTTCTGTGTATTAACAAGTAAGGTTAGGCCTTATTAATATTATTATTATTTATTTATTTATTTCTGAAGTTTGGGTTGACAATATTTTCAACTTAGGTAACCTAATCCAACCCACATTATTGATAATTTAATAAATGTGTGTTCTTTAGATTTTAAATCTTAGGTCAAATTGTTAGTTTAATTTGTTTCAATGTTTTAATAAAGTTGGAATGTTTGTATTAGTCCTAAGTCCTAACAAATGGCCTCAAACCAATTCCTACAGGCTAGGGTTTGTGGGAGGGTTTCTCAACTTGAGTTAATTGAATTGAGTTGAAAAAACAACTTAAGTTCAACCCAATCCAACTTGACTCATGTATAAACTCAATCATAATTTACTGCATTTGAAAATTGAAATAGAATAATTTTGTCATTCTTGAAGAAGAAACATTAACCCGTCCCCTACCTCACTTATCCATAGAGTGCCTAAGAAGAATAAAATCACTTTTCAAGACCTTAGGGAAATTGCAGAACAATTAAACAAACATAACCCCAAGAAATTAATACATATACTAGTATAATTTTCATGTAATGCACGATTTGATAAAAATTCATATGTAATCTAAAAAATGTTAAATAATTAAAACTAAATTATTAAATAAATAGTAATAATAAATTATAAAATATGTAAATAATTTTAATAATATTACTTTAAGAATTTCTTTGTTTCTCAAAAAAAAAAAAAAAAAAACTTTTAATGAATGTAAGCTTGTAAATGTGCCAAGTTGATCCTAAAATTAAAATTTTAGACTTGTTTATTGAATTTATTTCGAATATAAGTAGAGTATAAGCTCATTATCAAACGATATTACATATTCAAGTTTAGACTGTTTAGTTCATTTTATTTTCAAACAAGGTTGACCTTATTTCCGATCTACTTAATTAACTTATTCTTTTCTCATATATAGTAAAACTATGACTAAACTTTTTATCACTTAAAAAATCTATGAATTTTTACTATGAATGGACGATTTATATTATCAATAAAGTACAAATTAGAATTTGGTATCATATACATCTATCTTCAAACTTATACAATCCAATTTTAAGTATATATAAATATATTTTTAGACAAATATGCGTATAAAAATATAATATTTATATATAGTTAACTAAAGCCTCATATTCACAAACTTGTTTTAAAACATTTTTTTCCCTTTCTGTTTGAGCTTTACTTGTTAATTAAACAAACGAACATAAAGCAAACTTCTTTTACAGCTCTAAATGGAAGGCAAAGAAAAGTAAAAGAAGAATAAACACAAAAAAAAAAAAACCTTTCAAACTCCATCTATATCTTTTTATTGAGTGTAAATTTTGAAAATTTTATCGTTAAATTACATGTTCTTATTATATCTTTCATACTTGTAAAATTTTAAGAAAATCAAAGATCAATAACTATATCATAAATCAAATGTTTAAATTTCAAGTTTTTGTGGTCTAAAATTACGCATAAAAAAAATAAATTTATTAATTAAATAGTAAATAACATCCGATTTTGAACGAAATTTTACATGTATGTTAAGAATATAAAAAAATATGCAATTTAACAATTAAGTTTTCAAAATTCATATTCAATTAAAAGATATCTGAGAAATTTGAAGGACTTCTCTTCAAACTCAACCAGACGACAGAACTTTTGTTTTTATTTTATTTTTATTATAAATTTATTAGGTACTAAACCGGATTTAGACAACCCCAGACCCAAAATGGATTGTAACTCCACCAGCAACCAAACAGAATGAAAAGGTATATCATTCACTCTTAAACCCAAACTCAACCAGACGACAGAACTTTTGTTTTTATTTTATTTTTATTATAAATTTATTAGGTACTAAACCGGATTTAGACAACCCCAGACCCAAAATGGATTGTAACTCCACCAGCAACCAAACAGAATGAAAAGGTATATCATTCACTCTTAAACCCTAATATCACCCTCTCACGCGCACACAGCCAATTTGCTCCGTCTCAATCTCAAAACGCATCGGCGCCAAAGAGAAGACCAAAGTGAAAACCTGAAACACAACCTCTCTCACAATCACAGTACGTTTGTTTCTCAATCTCTTCCTCCATCAATACTATGTAAGATCTATACATATACATGTGAAACATGTGTGAATGCTTATATGTGAATTATCGGACTTTGTTTCTTTGTTTTTGTTTTTGTTTCTCAGAACAATGGCGGACACCAAGGCAGTGACGATTCGGACGAGGAAGTTCATGACCAATAGGCTTCTGTCCAGGAAGCAATTCGTGAGTTCTATTCTACACACTGCTTTTTTAAAATCTTGATTTGTATATAGGTTTCCATGTTGATCTGTTTGGTTTCCGAGAAACTGTATTAAAAGAAAATGAAAGTTCATATTTGTGTTTTTGGAGTTACTATTTTTTATTTTATTTTATTGGGTTTGATTTTTTTTTTTGCTAAGTTATAAATATTTGTGTGAGAAAATTTAATTACAGATGCAATTGCATTTCTTTGTGATTTCACACAGGTCATTGATGTTTTGCACCCTGGCAGGCCTAATGTTTCAAAGGTATGATGGTTTTTTTTTTTTTTTTGACATTGGATTTGTATATTTGTTTTGTAGTTTTATTTTAGGTAAAATGTACACGGCTGGTCCAAAAACCCGAAAACCCATGATCAATTTCAGTCCCTGAAGTTTAAGTTGATCCTGATTGATTTTAGAATGATGATGTGATAGCTTTTAGTTTGGTCGCATTATGTGAAGGACTAAAAAATTAATTATTTTAAACTTCAAGGACTAAAATCATTCATGCTCTAAACTTTAGGGACCTTTTGTTTTTTTATGTATTGCTATTTTTGTCACCAACTTGTACTTACTCGTGTTTGACCTCTTAATTGTTATGAAGGCTGAGCTGAAAGAGAAATTGTCAAAGATGTATGAGGTGAAAGACTCAAATTCCATTTTTGTATTCAAGTTCCGTACACATTTTGGAGGCGGGAAGTCGACTGGGTTCGGGCTGATTTATGATTCAGTTGAGAACGCAAAGAAGTATGAGCCCAAGTACAGGCTTATCAGGGTAATCTCATCCTTCTTCTTGGCTTTTGCATGTAGTGACTACCGAGTATAATATGTCTTGTTGGGGTTGTTAATGATACACATGGGGATTCTCCTGTTACAGTTTTTAAATGGTCCATATTATTTGTAGTCAAAGGTACTAACTAGATGGATATGACAGCTCAAAATTGATTATAAATTTATAATGTTTTTGCCATCAACCTCAGTTGATCAACAGCAAGAATGATGTGAGAAAGTTTAAGAAAAATTAGAGTTATGCACATTGGAGAGAATCTTGTTGTGTTGATGAGGTGGTCTAATAATATAATGTAATTTGGAGGCTATGGGGATGTATTTGAAGGGTGTAATGAGGGATTCATGGCCAAGTGTGACTGGCACAAAATACAGCGACTAGAAATGAAATCAATACAATGATGGCTTTAGTATGAGCCTATGTGGGTTTAACTGAAATATAAAATTGAAATACAAAAGTTGTGGATGCACATAGAGCCATAGGTGTTATTTATCGTTGAGAGCATTGGGCAGTAAAGATGCAAGATTAATGTTGTTCAGAATACAATAAAAAAGGTGAGGTCAATGAGCTTGGTTCAAATGGTGCCTCCACTCCTTCTAGGAATGGGTTGAGTCATGGTCATGGGTTCAAGACCTAATGGGCACGTGTGTAACTTACCAATAAGAAATGAATTTGGGTGAGGTTCTGTGAATTAGATATTGATGTATGAGCGAACTCTTGGGTAAAGGGATTTGACTTGAAACAATTTTCTTCTTGTGATCCCATGGATTCAATGTGTTCATGCTCTATGCAACATCTGCCTGGGTTGATAGTCCATGTGCACGACCTAATGGGTGGTCAGGCTTCAATGACTGTCACAAATGGGCTAATGTTGCACTCATTTTCATTATGTTCAAATCCTCTTACACCATTTATTTTTTATGGAGGTTCTCTTATGATGCTTTGGTCTTGACAAATATGTCCAAATCCTCTTGCATATTATGGCTGGTCATTCATCATTGCTTGTCCTTTAATATTTAGCTCCTTATTCATGTGCAATTGTAAAACCAGGTAAGTCATGTACTGTGTTCCTTAATAATTAACTGTTAAAACTCCCTCCCCTACTGTGCTGTGAGAAGAATTTCTGTTAGATAATAAGATCTTTTTAATTATTCAAGAACCTTTCTGGTGAGAAGATGTAGAGGTCATCTACAATGTATTAGGCAAATCCCTATATTTTTTCCAATTAAATCATATTGCATATCAAAAAAGAAAAAAAATGTAGAAGACATCTTCAATTCTTGATTATAATTTCTGTTAATAGAGAATTTTATCAAACCCATATGCTGGAACTAGTACTTCAATATTGTAAGCAGTGCAGGCCTTTTGCCCTTTTAAGAAGTGTGGTTGAAAGGATGTTGTGGTGTGGGCTCAGATATTTATTTAGGAGGACCATAATCTTACGTGTTTTGACTCACGTTGTATATTTTGTTACTCAGATAAGTTTCTCAATTGCATTTTTATGATCAATGAGATTTTGGTGGGTTAAAGAGAAGTGAGCAATCTGTTGTGTGTGAGTAAGCATATTCAATTAAGTATATCAATTCTCTTACAATTTTCTGCCAGATTCAAATGTTGCAGACTTGTGTGTCAGTTTTTGTGGTCAGGAGTACAAACAATTTTGATTGGTACATTTTTTGAATCAATATATCTTCGGACCATGGATTGTTATATGTTGTACATTCTTTATCACTGTATGTCTACTTGAAAGAAAATCAACATAACTTTGGATTTTAAACATAAAATTTTATTAATAAGGTTTCCCTTTTGGGTGTTCTCTGCTTCCCTCCCATACTCGCTGAAAGCTCAGTTGCTAACTGTGCAGTGCTGATTCTGTTATTTATTATTACTTGTGATGGCAGAATGGACTGGATACCAAGGTAGAAAAGTCAAGGAAGCAGATGAAGGAAAGGAAAAACAGGGCAAAGAAGATCCGAGGTGTAAAGAAGGTAATGAATCCACTTTTGAAATTTAATTACATTTTAAACTCTCTTTCCATCTCTTTTGGTTTAGACTTTGCCACCATCTCCAATTGTTGCTATGTATCATATGTGCAGACTAAGGCTAGTGATGCTGCTAAGGCCGGAAAGAAGAAGTGAGGTTATTAAGATTGTGTGCCATTTCGTCAGTAATACCATAGAGCTGGATCGCCAGAGGATGTGTCTTCTATTTCTTTTATTAGCTATAATCTTAAGCTTTTGACTTTATTTTTGAGGTGTAATGTGCTCTGATTGTGGGACTGCTAAACCTGTTTATTTAGCACGTGAGAGATCGTTAAATCAATTGGAATGAAGTTTACATTTTATTAACATCTGCATTTATTTTATTCGGCTAGAAAAAAAAATGAAGAAAAAGAAACTTCTGCCGTGTGACACATGAGCATGAATTGCCATGATTCACCAGAAGTTCATTCTCAGTTTGCTTAGGTTGACATTGCTTGTTACAGATAAGTAATTTTCACTTTTTGTTTGCGTTGGTTTGGAAGCAATTGATAAGAGGCTACACTGTCGATGTCAAGAGGTGCAAGTGGTTGTTGGAACTTGGAATTTCGCAGAAATTGTTCGTCTAATTAGAGATCAGATTGTCAAAAAAGTCTTTATGGTTGGAAGTTTGAATTTCGCATGATGTATTTCATTGACCTCCATCTCACATAAGCACGTTTCTATTAAGCCAGTTGCAGCTTTAAATGGTAGTGATGCTAACAACTATCCGCTTTTCAAAAGAAAAAGAAAAAAGCACACCAACCATGCTACATTCCTGTCTCTTCTATTTCAATTGGGTAACAAGTAACAAACTAATGTATAAGAATAAGATTAAGAATCAATCCTTTTACTGATGCCAAAGCTAATACAAAATTCTCGTCCAGTAACCAACAAGGTGCACCAATTTAAAATCGATGCCATCGTCTTTTCTTCTTTTTCTCCTGTTTATTTGTAATGTCAGGGGATAAATTTGTGTTTACCGTCCATTTTGTTAGGCATTTTGAGAGATTAAAAGAATATTTTGCAATCACAATTTTTCTTAGTTTTTTTATAAATGTTCATTTTAAATTTAAAGTATAATTTTCTAACGGTTTTTACAAACAAATCATACAACTTTACAACTTGTTAAGATGGTAAATTGTAATTAGAACAATATCATGAAATTACGAGGGATCCACTTTGATTTCAATCACGGTAATAATTATTTAAAAAGTTGTGAAAATTTTTGTGTTTTTTTTTTTTAACTTACTGGTCACATTTTTTTTGCTCTAATAACGAACCTAATCGAAGATGTATTAGCTCATGAATTATGATATCATATGTTTGATTGGATCGTACGTCATATCATATTTTATATATGTGTTGTGTGTGTGTGTGTGTTGCTGGATGATCATAAATACGCGCGGTTACACGACACGCTTTCATTTACAAATCACAAATGTTCATTCCTATACAAGCCAACCAAAACGACGGTCGTCACATGAAGCTATTAGATTAGTAATCCTCAGTCAAACCTCAAACGGTTAAAAACATGAAAAGAGTGAAAAAAAACAGCAAAAAAAACCTCCGTGTTGAGCTGTTTGAAAGCACCAAAAATAAATAAAACAACCTAGTTTTTACCAAAACAGTCAAAGGCCCAACCAAAAGAAGAACCTGAGCTTATTATGGGAAACAACACAAGCCCAGTCCAAAATCCAAATCAGATACTGTTGTCTGAACCTGATCTCTCTCTCTCTCTTCACGCGCCCTTTTCCGCGCGTGAATTTCCAATTATATTCCTCGTTATTACCTAACTATATAAAATCAAAAATCAATACGCAGATACATTCCAAACTGTTAAAACAAAAACAGCTACCTACCTCGTTTTCACCCTCCATGATCTTGCCACGTGGCAATCCAAACATCAGCACTCTGTGTTATCCTACGTGGAACGATCGCAGCCGTTGATCAAAATCCAGCCCAGCATCGAATTCCCAGATTTGGAGGGAAAACTGGGAAAAATTAGAAAAAGAAAAAGAAAATTTGATCGAATCGTAAAGAGGTAAATATTGAAACTAAAAATTAAAAAATTAAAAAAAAAGAAAATTATATAAACAAAGCACAAATAGTTTTAGTTTTCATAAAGTACCAAACCAAACCCGTAATCTCTCTCTCTCTAACTCTCTCTCTCTCACATACACACTGTCTCTCTCTCTCTCTCTCTGATCGATTTTTTTCGCCGGAAATTTGTGTCGCCGATCGGACCTACCGCATCTCCGGTGAAGGAATCGTGGAAACTTCCGGCGAGGTAAGATTTCTTGAAAATTTGAAATCTTCCTTTGCCGTTTTCACAGTACGGTGACTTTTTTTTTTTTTTTTGATTTACGTGACGCATTTTGGATTATTTTGGTTCAGATCTGGTTGTTTTTTGGTACTTGAGAGAGAATTAGGGTTTTCCGTTGTGTTTAATCGAGAGGTTTTGGATGGATTCGACCGTTGATTTTGGGATTTAGGGGTTTCTTGTGTAGATTTTGATGTAGATGGAAGAGGGGTTGAGATCTGGTGGCCCTTCGGGGCTAGTGGTGAAGAATAGGAACTCGTCTGGTTGTTTAATTGTTAGGAAAAAGAGTGGGGATGGGGTGGGAGGAGTGGCTGGTTCTTCGAGTTCTCGAAAGGTTTACGAGCGGAGAAAGGAGAAGAAGAGGTCTAGGTTGGTTTTGAGTGATTCGGGGTCGAGTGACGAGCTTTTGCCCACGCCTCGGAGAAGGGTTGCCCCCGAAACTATTAGGGTTTGCAATGGTTTATCTGCCTATGATAAGGGTATTGGAGAGGGGAGTGGAGTTGTTCGAAAGAGGGATAGGTTGGATCATGTTAGGCATTATGAGGATGGTATGATTGGTAGGAATGGCTTTGATGAGAGCGAAAGGAAGAGGAATAAGATGGATGTGTTTGAGTTTGATGAGTATGATGGGCTTGATGGAGAAAGGATGCGTAGGAAACGCTTCGATGCTAGTGGATTTGAAGTTGGAGGAAGAAGGTTTTTTGGATCAATGGATAAGCCTCGGGGTGGGATGGAGAGGGAATATGAAACCGGGCCGAGTAGACATGGTTTTGACAAGAGAAAGAATTTATATTTTGACCGCACGGGTGGCTTGAATTTGGGAGATAATGTTGATAATGGTAGGTTTAAGATGAGTAGAGATGGAGCTCAGCTACCTCAATCATTTTTGAGGGAGAAGTTTGGGGGTCATTCAGATGAGCCGATTAGAGTTCAGGGCAAAAATGGTGTTTTGAAGGTGATGGTAAACAAGAAGAAGAAATTGGGTGGTGGGCCTTTGGAAAATTTTGATCCCCGCAAAGCTGAGGAAAGTAGAAAGAGTTTGAAAACTCCAGATGTTGCTAAAAGGAATATAGTAATTCATTCTTCATCATACCCACTTGAGACAAAACTTATTGAGAAACCAGGTTTATTTGTCCGGCCAGAAAAAAGTCAGCTGGCTTTGCAGAAATCTCTATCAAGTAAGAATATCAAGGGTGTCAAATGGGATTCAGAGGACAGTGATACTTCATTAAAGCTAAGATTGAAGAATGTGGAGGCTTATGATTCTATGAAGAAGGTAAGTTGCAAAGAAGAAAATACTCCTATGAAAAAGGTAAGTCCCAAAGAAGAAAAGACTCCACCTTGTGAGAAGCTCCCACCAACTGCAATTAAAGAAGGAAAAGTTAGGCGTGGTAGTGGCACAGAAAAGCAAAAACTGCGTGAACGGATTAGAGGGATGCTTCTGGAAGCTGGCTGGACAATAGATTATAGGCCTAGGAGGAACAGAGACTATCTAGATGCTGTGTACATTAATCCCTCAGGAACAGCGTACTGGTCAATCATCAAGGCCTATGACGCACTTCAAAAGCAATTGAAAGATGAGGATGATGAGGCCAAACCCAGTGGGGATGTTGCTTCATTTGCTCCTATAGCAGATGATGTGCTCAGCCAATTAACCAGGAAAACTCGAAAGAAAATTGAGAAAGAACTGAAAAAGAAGCGAAGAGATTACAGTGATAGTGAGAATGAAGCAGAACCTGCTGTGAGAAGATCTGCGAGTACCAAGCATGATGTGGATAGCATGGACAGTGCTAGCCATGAAGAGAAACTAAGCTCCTTCATAAAGCAGGGTGGTAAGTCAATGAAGGGTAGAATGAATGAAAATGGTTCTGCCAGTGTAAACTCAAAAAGTCAAAATTCTACTCATGATAGCATTGAAAAAGCATCCACTGGATCCAATTCCCGTATCCATGGAAGAAAGAGTAGAAAACTTGGCAGATGTACTTTGTTGGTTCGTAGTTCTAAGAAGGGGCAAAATTCGGAAACTGATGGTTTCATTCCATATACTGGAAAACGGACACTACTTTCCTGGCTGATTGACTCTAAAACTGTGGAGTTAAGCCAAAAAGTGCAGTATATGAACCGTCGGCGGACTCGAGTAATGCTGGAGGGTTGGATTACACGAGATGGTATTCATTGTGGCTGCTGTAGTAAAATCCTCACTGTTTCGAAGTTTGAGATTCACGCAGGGAGCAAATTGCGTCAGCCATTTCAACACATATATCTGGATTCTGGGATTTCTCTCCTGCAGTGCCAGATTGATGCATGGAATAGCCAGGAAGAGTCTGAACGCACTGGTTTCCACTCTATAGACACAGATGGAGATGATCCAAATGATGACACTTGTGGCATCTGTGCAGATGGTGGGGATTTGATCTGTTGTGATGGTTGTCCGTCAACATTTCATCAGAGTTGCTTGGACATACAGGTGTGTGTACTTGATATCATTGCACTTGCACAATGCCTTATGCTTCTCTACATGGTAGTGCTTGTACTAATAACAATGATATCCTTTTAATTTTTTTTCTAGATTTTCCATGATATTCTTCTGTTGGTCATTTGTAATGTTTTTAATTACATATTTATTAAATTAAGGTCTATATTGGAAGGAGAGGATTTAGAGACTTCAAAGATTTATTTTAATGTTGAGATTTGACAATGCAAAAGCTGTTGAATCAAATTATGGCGTCTTTTTTGTGTGATGTGTTCGTCTGGGGTACGTCGTTGAGGGAAGTGAGATTTATTTATTTTAGAAGAAGAGAAGTGAGATATAGGTTGTGTGCTAGTTTTAGGATTTTGCAGATGGGGGGAAGGCATGGAGGGGGTTGGGAATATAACCTCATCTTTTACTCTTTTAGTGTTAATACTTGAGGGGCACTTGTCCACCGAAGATATTGAATCACTGAATAGTGTGAGTCTTTGTTGTGTGGTGAACTGTTATGGCTAACACTTTTGCCTGAAGTGAGCTATGGGTTTTGGTACTTTTAGTTGTTTGTATGGATGGATGGAGGGAGGGATGGAGAGTTGGTACTCTAACGCAAGACTCATATGCTAAGTTTGTCCTGGTAGTATTTTTTCTCTATCAAGGAAAATGCAGCTAATAGCTTAACCTAGCTTGCTTGTATGGTTGACTACTTGCAGTATAGTTGTATGATATAATGAAAAAAATAATTTTTTGATCGGTAATATAATGAAAAAATATAAAACCTAATATACAATGTTGGCTGTTTGATGATCTAAACAAAACCTCAGGACTTTTGGGATTAAGATTCTATGTTGGATTTGTTGTCCTCACAGCTTACCCATATAACCTCAAGTCTTTAAATTTTTGGATGATGGTGCATGTTTTGTGGGTTGTTGCTAGCTTTGGGCAGTCAAAGTATTGCTTTACCTTCATTGTTTCCTCCTTTGCTACTTGAGTCAGTTGTATCTTTCTTCTTGTTACAGACACTTCCATCTGGTGATTGGCACTGTCCAAATTGTACATGCAAATTTTGTGGGTTAGTCAGTGTGGGTGTTGCTGAAGGAGATGATTCTACTGCCTCTGCACTACTCAAGTGTAGTTTGTGTGAGAAAAAATGTAAGCTAGTCATCTTTTGCTTCCTCTCTTTGAAGCTTTTTCAATGGATTATATGCTTTTGATTTATCAAAATACAGATAATATTTTTGTTGAAATTTAAATTTCTCTTTTGCAGATCATGAATCATGCATGCCAGAGACGGATGCTATTCCTGTTGATTCCAATAATCTAGTCCCTTCCTTTTGTGGGCAAAAATGTAAAGAGGTATCTCCTTTTAATGCTAATTCATTTAAATATCTTAAATTTTTTAATAGTAATACTTTTTAATAGGGGAAAAAAATAGTATAGTTTTAAAACTATCTGTTAAATTGTTTAGTTGGGGGTGCAAAGAACTTTTGAGGCGATTTTGTACCTAATGAGTTGATTAGGATATGGAAATTGCTATTTCTTTTATTTTTGACAAAAGATTAGTTAATGCCATGGCTAGTTACCTTTCCCGTCTGAAATCTAGCATTAATGTTGAGTGTCAATGACATATTACAACCTGCATACATTTATTGATACTTTTCCTTGTGATCTCATATAATACACGGGTGCTTTTTTAATGGACCTTCTGCTGATCTTGTCACGTTACCCTATTCTTGACGTAATGTGGCTTCACCCATCAATCTTTATTATTTTTGCATTATTTCTGAGGTTTTAGATCTAATGACATCGGGTATGGGAATTTGTGTGTATTCTCAATTCTGTCCCTTCCAACATTCAAATATCTAGAATTTTCTCTGTAATTTTTTAGACTTTAGGCTACTTCATGTATTTTTTCATGAAGTACTTTCGATGCATTAAAATTATTCTTACCTATAAAAAAAATCTAGAATTCTCTTTTTGATATTTCACAAATATAGCAGTTTTTTGTTTGGTTTCCTTGTATGTCTCGCTAGTTATAGTTTTATATATATCTCTCATTTTACGACATGTATGGCACTGTCTTGAATTGTATTCTGTTGCTTCTACAGATCTTTGAGCATTTGCAGAGGTATCTTGGAGTCAAACATGAACTGGAAGCAGGCTTTTCTTGGTCTCTTATTCATAGAATGGACGAAGACTCAGACACATCTCTTCGAGGGGTTCCTCAAAGGGTGGAAGGCAATTCTAAGCTAGCTGTTGCACTGACTGTTATGGATGAATGCTTTTTGCCAGTTGTTGACAGGAGGAGTGGGGTTAATTTGATACATAATGTTCTTTATAATTGTGGGTAAGTTCTAAATTTTATACTTAAGCTGAAACAATATTGCTTTGGCCAACAGATGACAGACCATGTCATAAGCTTTTTAGTTTTTGCTGAGCTGTGTGTTAAATGACTGCTATTGTTGCTTAGATTGGTTTCTGAGATTTTCTTTCCTCCCTTACCCCCTTCATTTACTGATTCTTAACTGGCTTAATGTATGTTTATTACGTTCATTTAAGCAGGTTCTATGTTTCTCTCATTGCTAATGAATTTAGACATTTTAATATTCTTTTATTTCTTTACCTATGATTCTAACTAGATTATTTTGTATATAGTGGCATGTACAGTTGTATGCATTCGTAGACATGGATAAATGATATATAATAAACTTCTTTTTTGAATGAACAATCACTTTTATATGCATAAATATGATTTTATTGAATTTGAATGAGCTTATAATAATTTTAGACTCAAGGTATGTCTTTGGAGATCGGTCATCTGAATTTGGATTTTTTTAAACTTTACAAATTTTCTGTATTATCATGCTGAAATTTTTTTATCATTGAAAAGTTGACCTTTTATTCACTACTTAGATGGGATATAATGTACATACTTTTAGTCAGAAATAGAATGAGTCACATTTGATGTGGACATGTGGTGTTGGAAATCTGAACTTCTCTAATTGGAGATGTGGAATCCGGAAATATGGTTTTGTGTTTGGGTAGAGCCATTTTTTAAATATATATTTGTTTAACCGTATACATATGATGAACAGTTAAAAGTAAATCAAGGAATCTCTATATTTTATGGTGATATAAAGTTGTACCGTTGTGTTTAGTGACGAGTGGATATAGGTTTCATGTTAACATGCCTTTGTTGAACAAAATGTTGATAGGGGGAAGTGCCCTATATGTTAATTAGAGAAAAATCCTACAATAAATTAACCTGTCTTAAAAAATAATAATAATAAATTATGGTAATGCGCTCTGGCTCAATATATGTGTGTGTGTGTGTGTGTGTGTGTGTGTGTGTGTATTATACTGAATTTTTTCCTCTACATCTATATTTCCTCAAACTGAAAACAGTAGTACATTGTCTTTTTTTGATAAGTAATTTCATTAAAAGCCAAAATAGAGTTGCCCAAGTACACGGGCAGTATACAGGAGGCAACTCAAAAACAAGAACAGAAATCAGCAGTACATTGTTTCTTGAAAAGGATGTAGGAAAGGCACAACACAGATTAGAATGATCCTTTAGCATGCCCACCATCAGTCTGTTATGATGCTTAGACCTGATAATGCAGTATTTTGCAAACAAAGCGTACTCTGTCCAGGCTAGTAAAGAGGAATTGAGGAAAGACCGTGCCACTCAAAAGATGAAGCTTGAAGGTCAGGACTCATTTAGTGTCAAAATTGGGAAGATATATTATAAATGTGTTAACTTATTGATTGGGATTGGTGTTAGCGTTGAAGTAGCTGAATAGAAAAATAAGCTTTAGTAAAGAAAGGAATCACCCTCAAATTGTGCCCACCTGAATTTTATGGGACTTTAATTTAAGGTTAAGTTGTAGCAAACTTATGTGTGATCAAAAGTTCAATTTGATTGGAAAAGATTGTTGTGATGACACAATTATTTAATGTGATACTGTGCTTTAGCAAGCTCAATGGTATAAATATGCCATAGGATACTGGTTCACTTTTTAAGTTTTTGAGCTTTTTTGGTCCACTATCATTTTGTCTTAATTACTTTTTCTAAATCCTTTACTAAGCTGTTTGATGTGTAATTGGTTCTAAACACTGAACCTATTTGGTATATATAATGTGGTTTCTAAGTAATTATTTTATTGTGTGTGCACACATGCCTGCTCAGTATCATGGAATAAGTTATTCACTTTTCTAGAGTACCTAGGCATAATAAAAGCTGTTACTTATTTTACTGACCATCTATATTATATTCTTTGTGAAACATATGTTGTACCAATTGTCTGAAGGTAATTAGTTTCCCATTTTTCTTCTTTTTCTACCCCAGATCAAACTTCAATCGAATAAACTATAGTGGCTTCTACACTGCTATTTTGGAGAGGGGTGATGAAATAATCTGTGCAGCATCTATCAGGTACCATACCCCAAACTTTCATCAGTCGCTATTATGTTTCTACTTTGCGCTTTATTATTTTTTAGCGTGAATATAGGAAAATTAATAGAAAAGAGGAAGGTTTTGTAGTGGCAATGATGTGCTACAGAACAGAATTTGTTCGCCCCTTGCCTTCTAGGTGCCTGGGCGAGGACAAGGATATGGTTTATTATTCCATGCATTTATACAGGATCTAAGTTGAATTAGTAACAATATCCAAACTACTTGATGCTTGGACAAAGTCATTGTGTTTTGGAAAATCATGTGGGACGTGCTTAAGGGAAGCATGCTCTTCCTCTGCTTTTTGGAAGGGAGCTCTTCAGTTGTATTGGTCTTCTTGTGAATGCCAATGTCCAAGAGATTTTCTGTTATTCTGGTCTAGCTGAAGTATTAGGTCCATCACTACTTTTCTTTCCTCTTTTTCTAAGCGAAGCTTTCTTGGGTCAGTGGTTTTACATGTTGGTGTTGTTACATGCATATTTTTAAAAACTAGACCAGATAAAGAACCGCATCTGGTCCCGTTTCCAGTTGAGCAGGTTGGTCCAGTCCCCTTTTTTTAACTAGGATTTTCCCCCTCAAAAGTTTCATAAAGCTAAAAAGAAATTGGTCAAAACAGTATAAAATTAGTTCTGGTTCCTAGCTTTGACCGGCTCTTGAGCAGATTTCTCATGTTAATTATCCCAATTCCCTATGATGTATGTATAAGCCTTTTTAATAGGGTCTCAAGCATAGCTATTAATTATGTACTGTACCGGCCGGAATATGTCCGACTGGTTACCAAACCAGTGTGCCTAAACCCCATGAAATGTACTGCTATAAATTTCAGGCTGTTAGCGTCTTCCTCTTCCAGCCATTGCAGATAATTTTGGATCTTTGGGCCAGTTCCTACTTTTCCGACCGATTTTAAAACTGGACAATTATTTTATTTTTATTTTTAAATTTCTCGTAATCTCAGTGGCCATGGAGGACATGGGCTGAAGGTAGGCTTTGGCAACCTGCTTCAAGATCAGTTGTACATTGAGCTCTTGTACTTAGCTTTGGTGGTGGAGGTGGCATTCAGAAAATACCCATCGTTTCTAACACTTAATTAGCCTTAAGGTCTCTATTATTGGAAACACGGTTCTATTAGAATAACAATACAAAAAAAACAAGGCCCATCAAAATCAATTTGCAAAATAGGCTTCCCATGCAATTAGATTCATATGCAATCAAGATTTTTTTTCATCTTCCACAGTTCCACTGCCCAAATATGTAAACTGCAAACTGAAACAACACTTTCAATGAAATAACCTCTACTCAAGAAGAAAGACTAGGATTGAAGAAGATTTCAAATCAAAGCAGCGAGGGAGGACCGATATTAATTTAGCCCATTTGGAAGTGCTTTGTGATTGAGAGAGAGAGGAGAGAAGTGTGAGATATACAACAAATGGCTTTCATGTTTATCTCTTGGTCCTTATTTTCTTCTTTTCGCTGTCAGGTGTCTAGCGGCCACCCCCCCCCCCCCCCCTTCTCCCTCCCTCCCTCCCTCCCTCTCTCTTTTTTCATTTAGCTTTTTTGAGATCAGTCCTGAAGTTCTTTAAAATTATAGAAAGGTTTTTGGTTAGATACACCAATGCTGACTGGTACTGAAATATTTTCTCTTGATTTAACCGAAATAGCCTTTGGCATGGTATTTATAACTTTGGTCTTGAGTATTTTGCCTAAATATTTAATCATGGAATCCATTTTATGATAATTCTAAAAAACTTGCTCTCTACTTTTATGCCTTTAGTGGGCCTGTGTGTGTATATATCATTATGTTTTACTGCGGAGTTAAAGTTCTGGTGTAAGAGAGGAATTCCTGTTTGGTGGGTTTTGAGATCCATATGATTTCTGCTTGTGTATGTGGAATTCAATACTTACCATCTCAGTGTCTTCTGCCTGGTTAGGTTCCATGGGACTAAGTTAGCAGAGATGCCATTTATTGGAACTCGCCACATATATAGGCGTCAAGGGATGTGCCGTCGGCTTTTTGGTGCTATTGAATCAGTAAGCTACAAGAACTACTATTTCATTGGGGATTTCACTAGCATGGAATAGAGATTCAAAATATTGCATCTCTTTATTTATTTATTTTTTAACGTGCTTGCTTTTCGTTTATGTCATTTACTTCATCCTGCTTTTGTCCTATTTGAAGGCTCTGTGCTCTCTCAAGGTTGAGAAACTGATTATTCCTGCAATTGCTGAACTCATGCATACATGGACCATGGTTTTTGGCTTTACTCCTCTTGAGGAATCTCTCAGGAAAGAAATGAGATCAATGAATATGTTGGTCTTCCCTGGTACAGATATGTTACAGAAACTGCTACTGGAGCAAGATAACATGGAGGGGAACATGACAGCCAGCACAGGTACTGGTTGTGGTGTTTGTTGTCTATCTCTTTGCTACATAGTTATGGCGTGTCGGTTAAGTTTATATATATATACATTTCTTTCCTATAGGTGCAAAGCAGATGGAGTGCAAAATCAAGCTTTCTACTAAGCCTGAGGTGGAAAATAAATCTGATGTGGATTCCTTAGCTGGGCATGATTCTAATGGGTGTAACAGCAATGGTTCGGATCTTGCTAAGGAGATAGCTGATGAAGTTGCAGCTGCAGATGATAAATCTGATAAGGACTCCTCTGTTGGGCATGATCCTCATGCGTTTGATGATGCTGGTTCGCATGATGCTAATGAGTTAACTGATGAAGTTGTGGCCACGGATAATAAATGTGATATGAATTCCTCAGCCGATCTACATGGGTGTGGTGATGCTGGTCTGCAAGGTGGTGGTGAACTAATAAATGAAGCAGCAGATGCTGACAATAAATCTGATATGGATTCCTCAGCTGGGCGTGACCCTCAGGGGTGTGATAATTCTGGTTTGCATGGTGCTAATGATTCTGTGGATAATAAATCTGGGATGGATTCTGCATCTGGGCATGATTCTGAAGGAGGTGATGATGCTGGTTTGCCCACTGCCAATGAGACAGCTGATAATTTTGAAACTACAGATTTGAGTTCTTTAGATGCTCTTAAACTTAAGATTCCAGCTTTGACTGAGCAGACTCTGTGTTCTGGCTCTCTTTCTGGAGACAAGTTAGCAGAGTCTGTTTCTAAGAAGAAACCTGACCCTCCCCCTAGTGTGAGCTGTGATGCAATAGGGATGGGAAATAAACCATTGTTGGATTTTCCTGTCAAAGATAATATGCAGTCTTCTGTCCAATGTCCGCTTGTGCCCTTAAATGATACTCTGGTGATGAGAAGTTCATTAGATGCTTCTGATAAAGTTAAAATTCCTGTTTCAGTTGAGGGGACTGCATGTTCTGACTCTCATGCAGAGGACAAGTTAGCTCAGTTTGCATCTGGCAGGAAATGTATGTCATCATCTGATATTAGTCATGATGTACTTGAGCCGGAAAACAAACCAGCAATGGATTTTTCTGTTGAAGATCATGCCCAATCTCTGGAAGTGAATGATATGGATGGGGTACGTGAAATAAATGACATTGACTGTCTTGAGCCCGTTCCTTCTTCAGGAGAATTTTTTGCAGAGAACACCACCAAGGAGATCAATGAAAAGCAAGATGTCTCTGATTCTACACAAAATGGTTCTGGTGAGTGTTCCTTGCAATTTAAATATGATTCAAATATTCAAATTGTGTGTGAGACAGAAGGCACATTACATGCATCTGATTCTGATGACAAGTCTGCACGTGAAAGAAAGACTGAATCCAGTTCTGTTTGATATCATTGCAGCATCAATACTGAGTACTCCACTCTACTAATTATATCTCTCAATGGGAGAATGCCTCATTTTTAGAAGATTTTAAGGCTCTGGAGCTAGTGTCTTATCTCCTGATTCAGATAGTGTGAATAAAATCTAAAAAGAGTCCCAAGGGAAATTCATTTCGCCTCTGGCTTAATTTATGAGTGTAATGTTAAGGTTCTAGATTAACTTTTGTGCAAGTCAAGATTAAAGTTTCTCTCAGAAGGTTTTGAAGTCTGCCTTTTGATTTGAGTGATGTAGTGTCATGTGCTCGTCAATGGTGAAGTTGCTGCTTTAGAGACAACGCTTGGAAGTTGGAGGTGATCTTTGTAATGTTCTGGGCATGTCACCTACCCATGCTTTTTCACGGTGTATATATCTGAATCTGCCGCGGACAAGTTGGGAGTTTCTCTTCAAGCCCTTTATCATTGTAGCAGTTTGTATTTTATCAGTCATTTCATCACATGATGTAGGTGGTTGTACATGATTTATTGTAGATCATCTCAACTACCTTTCCTAGTGCGCATAATACAGGTCAGCCACAACCTGCTTGCCCAAATTAATTTTGACAGGCTTCTTTATGAGAGCGATAAAATATGATGCTGTTTGATGGTACTTACAAAATCTCTGAGTTCCTGAGCTGAGACGGAACTTGTTTTAGAAGTTCTATTTGGGATGAGTGTCATGATCTGAAATGAAAAAGGGTACTGCTACTGGAAAGTTCTCCAAGGCACGTAACAAGATGGCCTAAGCAATGTTAAAAATATTCTTTAGATATGTAGATTTAGTGGGTATTAATAATCATATTTCTTTGTATGACCTTTTCCTTTTCCTCCGAGCTCATCAGATTTTGATTTGTTTGCTCTTGTTACTGTTATGTAATCAAGGCAACGTTTGATATTTATTAGGATTTTATGCTATCTCAAACTCTGTGAGCATTTTGTGAATTAGAAGTAAATTGGAGCTCCTTTGTTTATTTTCTGAAGGGCTTTAATTGATGAAATTGACATGTATGGATTGTATCATTATTATTGCCTACATAAAGGGCAACGCTATCTTTGCAACTAGTACTATTACATTTGACTTGCCGAGAGGGAAGGAGCTGTTGATTCTCAAAAGAATAAAAAAAAACATATAACATAGAAAAGAAGACTTGGTCATGGGATCCACTACCAAGTTCAAGAGACGTGCAAGCATGTTTTGTCCAATAGCCTTATATTTCTATATTTTATGCTTGTTAAAAATGGGTTGAGTCAATCATTGGAGCTTCTGGAACGAAGATAAAAGCAGGTCTATGTTATGGTCTTATGGATGCAACTTGGTCACTTCTATGAGATGCAGAGAGAGGCAATGGGGATGTACACAGGTGTTATCCCTTACCTTTGTGGCATGGTACGACACGTAAAGCGTATGTGGGGATTTCAAAGGCTTCGGGTGGTGGGAAACCCAGATGTTCCTAACAGGTTGCAAATTGGGGGCATTGCTGTGACTACCTCTAGGAAGTAGAGGAATGTTTTGCTCCGGCAGAGAAAGATTAAGATGTAACGTGAATTATTTGCGACTTTGGTGTATGCTTTTGTGTTTGTCAAATTCCCTGTTGTTTTTATAAATGTAGCCCTTGATAGAAATTCATGTGGCTATGTTCTTTCCTACAAGAATTCTTCTTGTTTCTTCGTTCTCTTTTCCCTATAGCTAAAATAATGAATGATCATTTTCCATCACAGCTCAATTATCATCTCCATCCTAAGTTTTGCGTGCAAGTTGAATAAAATCTTTAGAAGGTTGATTTTTCCATCATCCTGAAAATAACCCTAGGCATATTTTTCAATCATCCTGAATTGATTGATGCTATATGATCTATATTCTATAGCACATTGAGATAAAGAGAGGAAACTGAACACGCCTTCCACCCAAATATCTTTGGTAAATTAAGCAAAAAAGCAAAGTAGCACATTTGTTGACCACAAGCCTCTTGGCCTAAATGTATTCCCAACTCTTCAAATATGGGAAGAGCTCGGGTTCCAACTCTTCAAATATCCCTTACACTTCACTGTAGCATAATAAAACACTATGAAAATAAATATTATTTGTACCTATAATCAGTTGGTTACTATCTTCTTCCCATATTATATGAGAGTTTATAAATCATAATGAATAAATCTATCCAGCAATCTTCTTAAAATGTTGATAAATGGGCTTGAGGTCACAAAGGAGTAATGGCAATGCAAATATCCAATTTAACTCATTCACAACCACGAAATTCCCAACCCAATCGAAGGACTCGGATTTATTCATTCATGAATTGAAATAACAAGTGTTATTTGGTATTTTATGTATCTACTACATGCATTATCTCTCTCATATTATGTGTATATTGTAGGTGAATGGAATCCATACAATGTAAAAAAGATGCTGCATGTAACAAATACATAAGATACTTTTTCCGCCCATCTTAATTTGAACTCGCCCGCACATAACTACGAGATATCATGCAAGTTGGTATTTACATATATCGAATACTTGATAAGGCAAAAAAATCACACCATAAAGAGCATTAGCTTCAAGTGTGTTAAATGTTAAAATATTTAGAGCCTGTTTGGATTGGGTGTTTCCATGACTCAATTCTCTGTTTCCATAACTCAATTCTCAAAAATGGTGGGACCCATACAAAAAGCTTGTTTGCCTACATTATTTTTTGTTTCCATAACTCTGTTTTCAGTTCTCAATTCTCACATTTTTGAGTTATGAGTTGTGGAAACTGAAAACAAGTTTTGGCTGTTTTCAGTTTCCAATTTCCAATTCTCAGTGGCACTCTTGTAATATTAGAACACATCCGGTCCCACACGGTCAGACGCAACACGTGAGGCGCGCCTTTTGATACTGTCCTCAACGGCTCTCTTCGCTCTTTCAACTCAGACTTCTCTCTTTCACCTCAGACTTCTCTCTTTCACCTCAGACTTCTCTCTTCACTCAGACCTCTCATCTCAAATTTCTCTCATCTCCGTTCCAAAACCCACCACAAAGAAGCTCTCACTGCCCTCAACTCCTCACACACTATTTCACCGGTCCGAGCTCAGCCAACCGCCGACCTCGTTCTTAGCTTTTTCCACAGAAATCCGAAGGTATTTGCTTCTCTGTGTTTTTTTTTTTTTTCCTTTTTATTCTTTGTTTGATGTTTGGGTTTTCGCATTTGATTTAACCGTATCAACCCGTGATGATGGGTTTTCAACCCGTGGTGATGAAATGCTTCTCTGTTTTTTTTTCTTTGTTTGATGTTTGGGTAAGCATTTGATTAGATCTGTTGAACCCCGTGGTTATGGGTCTTCAACCGTGATGAACCTGTGCTGGTCTCTGTTTGCATTTTTTTCCTTTTTTTCTTTGTTTGATATTTGGGTAAGATGGATTTGATCTACTGGAAAGGGCGTGGTTATGGGTTTTTTATTTGTTTTATTTTTTAAATAATTTATGGAAGTAATTTATGCAGTGAGATTAATCAATGTGTAAGTTCGAAATACTTGTAAGTTATAATCAATGTGTCAGTTCGAAATACTTGTATCTATCCATTCTTTCAGTTCTTTGTTCCCACTTAGATCTTTCCTTTCGTCAGTATTTATTTTTTCTTAGTATTTCCTATTAAATCAAACTTTCCTACATTATTAAACGTGCTTACAAATACACACAACAGATCTCATTTGTTAAGAGCTGGCAATAATGCAGTGAGAATATTGGATTCTTAGAACATGCTTTTTTCTTATTGGATTTGTTAAAAATTGTTTTTCATGTTGAAGTTTATAACCGCATCATGGTTTCTGTGAAAAAACTTGAGATTAGTTTCATCATATTGTGCCAAGCTGGGAGAATCAGCTTTATTGATCTGGCATGTGCTGATTGTAAATAGGCATGTGACCTATTGTATTTAAGCATGTGGTGTATAACTCAGTGATTAGTTAGATTAGTTGGCAGTTAATTAGTGAGTTGTCATTAGTTGGTTAGGTTGTTGAAATCATTTAGTTGAATTGAGATCCCAAGGGTCGATTACACTTATATAAAGGTCATTACCTGGCTTGTAAAGAATTCATCGATGAAATAAGACTGATTCTATGCTTCTACCATCAAATTCTCTAGTTTCCCCCTCTTTCTTGGAGGCCTAGCTCCCTTGAAGTATAGCTAAATCCTAGACAACTTACCACCTAAAAGAGATTCATACTTTAATTGAAGCTGCAATCACAGCTGCACCAGTACTTCTCTTTGAGTTAAATGCAGTGAGTCCTTATTTAAGACTAGGTTTGAATCAGCCAATCAACACTTCGGGGGAATAGGTTTCAATTGTCCAGTGTTGCGGTCTAGATGTGTGGGTGAGTGAAGCTTTGCTGTTGGAGCAATATTTTACAGTAAGAGTAATTGATGCCTGCATTTAAAGGTCTATCTAAGAAGTTTTAGGGGAAGTAGTTCTTAACTTCTATGATCATGGTCACATCATGTTATGTTCTCCTTCATCACTTATCAAAAAAAAAAAAAAAGTTATGTTCTCCTTCATTGTTTTCAGCCCACACACCCCAAATGAGTTTAATTTATTACAATTCTAGCAATCATTCAGTTTCTCACCTAGTGTTAGTATGCCAACAAGTCAGTTATGCAACAGCCTAGCCTAGGTACATCAGTGAAGTAGTGTGCATCAGTTAAGTGAGTGCAGTAGTTGCCAAGCTGGGAGAATGACCCCTAAATAGTGTTAACTGTAGGGCTATTCCACCTTATCCTTGTTTTAGAATCTGAGAAGCACACGGTCATTCTAAAACTTTGGCATGTTTGTGTAGGATATAGGCATATCCGGATACTGTGAATTTGTGTTCTCAATGTGTCAAGAAGTTACAATGTAACTTGATCTTGATTCTTGACCCAAATATTTTATTAATTAATTATCATATTTTCACAGTGTTTTATCCTTAATTTTTAAGAATTGCTTTTATCATTGTGTCCTATATATTACTGTGTCTGAATGGATTGGAATTTCAATCGACTTAGTTGGAATACTGTACCAGCTCCAAACAATCTGTCCGCATTGGATTAAGTTAGAAGCCATTACCACATATCCTGTTCCTCCCTTGAGTGGTAACTCTTTGCTAACCTGAGCAGCCTGAACCAATTTGCTCCAAAGACTCTGTCATTGAAAGGAGTCCATTCACTCCCTTCTCTTTTCCTCTGGAAATCTGCCAAATAATAAAAAGATTGCTCGAACGTTTGTGTCGGGGGATGCTGACCAGAGGCGTAGACATGACCATAAGAGTCAAAGCGATTGTTTGCCTAAGGGGTAAGCTCCTTGTATGTAGAATATTAAGTTTCTCATTTAAATTCAAACACATGGTTATATTATATTGTCTAATCAAAAATATTCAATGCTATCACTTACACATTTGAATTTTCCAAGCATAATAAACTTTTCATACTTTTTTTTTTTGGTTGTATAAAGTTCTTCACCTTCTAAGAGACTGCATCTTTGCCAAACAATTTTGAAACATGTTGCAAACCCAATTACTTCCATCCCCTCAAACTTGAATTTGAGGCAATTGTGCTTTTAAGAATATATCATTTTATGTTAAGAGCCTTGTAACTTAATAGGCCCGGCCCTGCTTTTGGTGGTACAAACTTAATTCTGATGAATTTTAAAAAAAAAAAACTTATGAATAATTCTAATGGATCTTCAGCTTTATTGATCTGGCATGTGCTGATTGTAAATAGGCATGTGACCTATTGTAGTTAAGCATGTGGTGTATAACTCAGTGATTAGTTAGATTAGTTGGCAGTTAATTAGTGAGCTGTCATTAGTTCCAAATTGTAAATTTAAGGATTCAGGTAGCTTTGGATATGGGTCTGCCCTGTTTTTACAGTTAATATTTGTGTTTTAACTACAAAAGTCTGATAAAAAGTTATTTAATTCTTCTTACCCTTATACATTAAAAAAAAAAAAACCCCATACAATTATTGACTATATCTTAGGGTTCGAGCAACAATTTCAGCTACCTATAATTATCCTGATTCTGATTCTCAAAAAAAAAAAAAACAAAAAAAAAACAATAAAGTATCCTGATCCTCTTATTATACTGTGACATTTTCAACTTTCTTTCAAGAAAATCGTCTTGCTTATAATGAAAGAATTAGAATTTGCACTCTGTCAATCCATCATTCGTTCTTAAAATGATATCAAGTCAAAGTTTGGGATTTTGAATTCTCAATTCCAAATGCCAGGGAATTATAAATGAATTGTTGTCTCCCTTTCTTTGGAGAAACCAATAGCTTCAGTTTTACAATCACGTGGAAACCATGACTTTTATCTTAAAACTTACGTAATATAGTTTTAGCTAAATAAAATTATTTTCATAATTAGTAAAATAAACTAATTTAATAATTTATGAATTGAAATGTTGAATTGTTGAATTTTTTGTTTGCTTGTGTGCCTTTTCATTTTTTGTTCTTTAATCATTTTCTAGGTATAGTTTTTATGATTATTATTCTTGATCCAAAACTCGTGGTGTTGGTTAGTCTTAACCATGAGCTATGTCTCATATTATATAGTCTGACATAAACTACCCAATCATTGAAAATGTCATATAATGCTAGCTGAAGTTACTATTTCACTATCCAGGAAATAATTTTGTTGTATTATCTCAAGTTGTAGTATATAGCTAGCTATAATTGACTTAAATATGTTAATTCAGTTTATGTGATTCATATACACCTTCTTTGGATTCAGAATTGATTGCATGTCTAATACTAATCACAATATTAAGTACGATGATATTGGTCTTTATATCCTCTTTGCATGTTGCATGAAGCATGAAGCACCTCTATTGTTACCCGATTATGGTTCCCCATAATGAGCTTGTCTCCTCATGGCTAGCAAGATACTTGCAAAGAGGACGACAATTAATAGCTTCATACAAATTGTTTCAAATTTATGATGCACTGTTCCTTGTCTTTGACTAACATATTAAACTTGTCCCCATGATATTCTTACAAAATATAATGTACATACACACTACCATGTGCAATAAGATTATTTTCATAATATTGCAGCTTAAAGCTTCTGATCCCATAAAACCTTCTGATCCTATATACATATTAATATAGATCCTATGCTCAATATTTGTTCCTCTAAAAATACTGGGATATCTTTATTGTACTTGTGATATGATTGTGTATGAATGTGTGTGTTGTTCTTTAAGATGGCTGCGGAGTTGACAACATGGGATATCTATTGTGAGGTTGTGTTATGTGACTCTGTACTTGGACACTATATTTGTGGGAATTTGCGTCCTTATCATGCCAATGCGCCCGTGTGGGAGGAGATCACACACCATATTAATGCCCGCAGGGGGAAGGCCTTTACCGTGAGGCGGGTACTTAGGAGGTGGAAGCGTATTCACCAGAATTATCGCAGTGCAATGGCGGGCCGTACCAGATCTCTTCGACCCAGCGTTTCCCCCGTGACCTTTCCAGACCGATTGTCATATGACCCACCGCAGTAAGGCGGATGCGCAATCGAAGCAATTTAGTGCATGTTTCTTTTGATATACTGCTGTCGTATTTTGTTTCCATTATGTTCAGTAGCGTACTTTATTATGGATTACCATGTACTTAACCATGCACTAACTTAGTTGTATTTGTGACCACTTATTCAGTTTACTAACTCATTGCTTCGATCTTCCATTTTTTGTATATCTGGTCACATTGTATATGTAGTAAACCTCGATGAAGGATTTATGTATTACCACTATTTCTTATATTCAGTGCATGCTTTTTCGTAGTTGTGTTGGTTTAACTATGGAATATTTTTCATTTTTTGGACCCCTTAAACTTACATGGCACATGAATCTATAGTCCTATTAAGCAATTATTTACATTATTATCTGTCATGCGCTTACCATGTGAGATGTTTCAATTAGATGGCATATGAATCACAAGACAAAGATGACAAAAAGTGGCCCGCTAATATAGAACATATTTTTATTGAGATCATGTTGGAGGAACAACTTAAGGGTAGCATGCCAAACGGTGTGTTCAAGGGTTCTTTGTGGCCATCAATTACAGCTGAACTTAACCAAAGAACTGGGAAAGACTTTAACTGTAAGCAAGTTTTACAAAAGCACAATAGGCTTCGAACCAAACAACGCAAGTGGAGCCAGTTGCTAACAAAACACACAGGGTTAGGGTGGGATGAGCAAACCAAAACAGTGACTTGTTCTGATGAGGTGTGGCAGAATGTGATTGCGGTATGTTTATTGTTATTTATTAATTATATAACGTATTGCAATTATTTATTTATGCAATTTGTCTCCAAGTTGGTAATATATTCACTGCTGTGTTTAGTGTGCTAATGTTTCCAAGGACATTGCAGGTCAATCGTGGTGCAGCTAACTTAAGGAAAGCGGGATGCCTAGACTACCCATCACTGCAGCAGTTGTTCGCCCCTAGTACTGCGACTGGGAACCTGCAGATCTCCTCAAACACTCCTCCCCTGAATAGTGACGAGGAGCGTGCCCTAGAGGAAGAGCTTGCCAATGCCAATGCAAGTGCACCCACCCATTTGGACGATGACTGTTACACCCCTAATTTTGAGAGTTTCCCTGAAACTGGGGAGGATGCTAAGGTTGAGGAGGTAACCCAACGGGCGGGAAAACGTCCTATGCAAGATGCAAGTGGCAAGGGTAAGGGTAAAAAGGCATCGAAGAAGTCGGATAGGGTAAGTGAAATGACTGTGGCCCTAAAGGAGTACACCGCAATGTCGAAGGATAGGTATAGTGGTAAACTTGGTAGGTCTACCGGTATATCCGACCAATTTGCTCAATCTATGGTAGCGGGTGATCCTTGTTCACTTCCAAAGGCAATGGATGTGTTGAATTCGTATACGGATCTAAGTAACAAGGCCTATATCAAGATGTCAAAGGTTTTGCAGCAAAAGGATAATAGGGTCGTGTTTATGTGTATGCCGGAGGAGAGGAGGAAGTCTTGGATTGAGGACATTCTAAACCCGGAGGAGGATTGAGGAAGAGCAATGTTGCATTATGACGTTTGTTTTTTGGTTTTTATGTATTATGGATTTGGGTTGTTCTATTTAGCACACTAATGTTTCGTATGGATGATACGAAAGTTTATGTTACTAATGAACCTTGAGATGTTTGTATGGTTTATGTTATTGTTGAACTTGGGATGTTTGTATGGTTTGTGTTATATATCATGTGACAGATTTGGATTTTGTTAACGTTGCTTTTTTATAAGTTTATTATGGTGATTGTTGAATTAGGTGTTTATATTATACATTTATATGATGCGATGAACTTCTTTTAATAACGGGTGAATACGTTTATTATGTTTATATTATATTTTTTTATACGTTTGTGCTAATGTATAGGTCACTTATGGCGTCTGGAAATGACTGGTGGCAGGCAGTCCAAGAGTATGACTTTGATGATGCATACTTCAACGACGTTGGCTCCAGCAATGACTGTGAAGACAATGATGATGATTGGACCGATTCGGAGTCCGAACGTGAAGAAGCAGAATTTAATTTAGTGAATCCTATAGTCAGGGAGATGTATGCCTACATGCAGCGGCATTATGACAAACAACCAATGCGAACAAGTGCGTTAACCGGCAAGGCGTATATGGACGAGGTCACTGACGGTAATCCAGGTAAGTGTTACGAAATGTTCCGTATGACACCTGAATTACTGTTACATTTAGTGGACGAGTTGGCTCAACATGGTTACTTGGTGGATTCGGATCGTGGTGAGGTGAATGCCACTCAAGCCGTAGCCATGTTATTGTACATACTTGGACACAACACCCGCTTTAGATGTGTTGCAGACAGGTTTCAGCACTCAACAGAAACCGTGTGTCGGCATTTTCGTCAGGCATTGCGAGCTGTCCACCACTATGCGAAGCATTTAATTAAACCTGATCAGAATGTCACAAGCCTTCCCGAACATCTTCAAGTGAACAAGTACTGGCCATGGTTTGAGGTACAAAACATCCCCTTACTTAACTAACTTCGTATAACAATAAAATAATATGATATTTGGAATGTGCTTGCTAAGATTAATGAAAACTTTCATGTGTAGAGATGTATAGGAGCAATTGATGGAATGCACGTGAGTGCCCGACCTCCTGCAAATGAGACTCAAGCACATAGGGACCGTAAGAGCCAGGTTTCAACTAATGTGCTGTGTGTGTGTAACATGGACATGCAGTTCACATTTATACATGGTGGGTGGGAGGGCAGTGCGAATGACTCAAGGGTTTTTGATGAAGCGATCAGTGACCCGAAGCATGGATTCCCATGGCCACCAACAGGTACTATACATTACTATGACTTCAACTAAAGTGTTTTTATCCTCCACGTCTAAGTAGTATGTTTATGAACAACTTAATTAGTGCTTACTGGTTGTGTGTGTCTGTAGGGTCCTACTACGTGGTGGATTCAGGTCTACCAATTGGCACTAGTTTTCTCCCTCCTCACAAGTCAACTAGATACCATGCGCAGGAATTCCACTCAAGCGGTAGACGGATAACATCAAAAAAAAAGCTGTACAACTACAGGCACTCGTCTTTGTGGATGGTTATTGAGCGGTCTTTTGGAGTGCTGAAGGCTCGCTTCCCCATTCTGAATTTAATGCCAAACTTCAAGCCAATTAGGCAGCGTTACGTGGTTATTGTGTGTTGTGCTCTACATAATTTTATACGCATGAACAATCGGAGTGATGAATTGTTCAGAACAATAGGGGAGAGTGGTGGCGAAGGTAGTGTGACTAATAGCGAAGGCAGTGGCAATACTGGAGCATCAACAAGCTCAGCAACCCAAAGGCATGAACTAGAAATGTCAACTGCATCGAAGAGAGCGATGGGCCAATTTAGGGACAATATCACTGACACAATGTGGGATGATTATGTTGCCCGTGGCAATATCAGATGATTATATCTGGAATGACATGACATGACAACGTGCAGAAACGCTCTTGGCATAATTATGTAACGTAAATCGATTGTATCAATTATTAAAAGATATATGTAATGTAAGGGTTTCAAGTTTCAACTGTTTATGTGTCAACTCTCACCAATGGCAATGAATTCAAAATTGAACACTTTTGTTAAGCGGCCACAACGGTCCCTCCATTCTAAAATAATTTATTAAAAATAAAATGCGAATATGCTTTGGTTGAGGGAGAGATGGTTTCAAGTTTGATGTGCTTTTTTTTTTGGGGGTGGGGGGTGGTAGGGGTTTATACATTTTTTTTTAGGTATTTTATAATTTAGATATTACAAAGATAACGTTTGGATTTTCCTGTGATTTTTTTTTTTCCATTTTTTTGTTTGGGCGGTTTTAGTTACTAAAAATGTTTAACCTTTTTAAATAAATTTTATATGTTTTGGATATTAGGAAGAAAAAGTTTTGATTTTGAGAAAGTTTGTTTTGAAAAAAAATTGCCTTTATATAGAATTCTTTGATGATGCACAAAATTGTAGATGTTATTTAAGAAATAATATTTTTTTTATATTTTACCTTTTGAATACATATAAAAATATGAATATATATATATATATATTCATATTTTTATGAATAAAAAACTCAATGTTTTATATGAAACTTGTTCCGGTCTCTCACATCCAAAATAAATAAATAAATAACTCTATCGAATTCTTCAAGTTTGGTAGCAAGGTTTTTTTTTTTTTTTTTTTTTAAATATATATACTTTTGGCGTGATTTATAAATAAAAAAGATGGGTCGTACTAAGAAAAATCTTGTCTAACAACTTGTATGTTTTTGTAAACACAAAGTTAAGATGGAAAAAGACCCTAGTGTTTGAGTTAGTTTTAAACTCAGCCATGAATATCAGCTTGGTTTGTTTTAAACTCAGCCATCAATATCAGCTTTGTTTGGTAGCAAGAATTTTTTTTTTTTTTTAATCTATACTTTTGGCGTGCATAACAAAAGAAGATATATTTACATATGGATGGGCATTAGTTCATTACACATCTAATTATAATATTCATAGCATGAATTGTTGCTTAACAAATGTAATGTACATTATATACGTGACCGTCAATGGTTCATGGCAGACGCAGTTGCGTATGGCAATGACCCCCAAAAACATTAGAGAACACAAAATAAACCCCGAGTACAGTACAAGACAAAAATAAAGCTACCCTATACTTATAGACCTTGTCTTCAGCAATTCGGAGTTTGAGATTACTTTTTTCCCCCTTGCGCTTTTCTTTCCTTAGGAGCTCCCAAGCTTCTGCTTCCCTTGCATAAGCCTCATCTCTTTCATTTCTTGCAGCTACGGCGTCGGCCTTATATCTCGCAAACCTTTCGTGGACAAGTGGTGCTGTTGCACGGCCACGTGGGCATGTGTTCTTGTCCAACCATCTGAAGAACTTACATGCCTGATCGGAGTCCTGCATACAACATTGAAGGCATATATAAGATGGTCAACAAAGATAGTAAAAAAATGACAAGTCGAATATGTAATGACAATAAAATTGAAGATAGAAACTAACCGGCGCCCATTGCTGACATCCATAGAACCTCCTACCGAAATTACGGATAGACAAAGAGGTCCTTTCCACACACCGATCCATATCGCACATATGGCCAGTAGGAGTGGACTCATAAGTAGTGGTAGAAGACATGGTTATGGCTTTTCTTTTTCCAATATATCTACACACATATATTATATTCTTGAGATGTTTTCACACCTGTAACCAACACACAAACAACACATCTAGGCTAACCCATCTGCCATAATCAATGTAAACTCTAAAGATGTTGGTTTATATCAACATCTATTCCAAACCAAACATACTATTAACAATGATAGCTCATCTTATGCCAAGTAATGGCCTAATGTGCAATCTGGGAGTGGGAACAAAAATAAGCTATATTGAAAATGACTGAAATTGAAGAAACAAATTAGAATCTGTATGGATCCCTCTCTTATTTACTAAAGCTATATTGAAAATGACTGAAAAACAAAAATACATTATGTGGGTAATTAATCAAAATGGAGAAATGCGACGTGGGTTATATAAGTATCGGCTGCTACACTTCATTAAATTTCTGCATTAAATTTAAATTTCTGCATTAAATTTAAATATCGGCTGATGAAGTTACTGCATTAAATTTCTCTACCACTTCAACCAAACAAGAAGCTAAATGTTCATGAGCATACTTCCCAACCATACAAAACAAAATAACATACCAAGAACCAAATTATCTCTTGCAAATTTCAGATGTTAACAAAAATAGGGTCCAGAATTCAGGTTGCAACTATTACCATTTAACCAATTGCGAAAGTTCTACACACAGCACTAAAAGACAAAACCAATTGAGTGGTACAAATACACAAATCTCATACCAAGACATTGCATCAAGCAAATCAAATAAGCCAGTTTCACAATTTCTATTAAAGATAATGCTCCTCTAGCATATCACATATTATAAAGCATTATTCCATTCACCCCTAGTCAACTTAGAAACAATGAACCAGATCATACACAATTGTGTGATCCCAAACTTACTACAGTCAATTATGCAATCAAGTTCATCATTTAGTAATATAACAGTTTCATAAAGTTATTCAAGAAGAAACAAGAACGGTAGCACTAGAAAGCACAGAATTTATAATAGCTCAATCTTTTTGGCAATAGTTGAAAAAGAGATAAGCCAAAGGAAAAGAGGCCTTGCAACAGGAAGGCTTTGGAGAGGTAGTGGAAACTTTTAATTTTGCCACGAAAGCAATTGGAGTGAAAATGAACTCCACTCCAGCATCACAGGAACCTTGAAGGAAGGGAAAAGTTTTGGGAAAAAAAATAAGAAGACAATGAATCATCAAAGCAAAGCGATATTGCGGTTAATTTGATCTTTTTTTTTTTTGGATAATCAATCCGTGAGCAACTTCATTAATCTGGGCCTAAACCCATAGAAACAACATCCATACAGATCTGATCAGCAATCATGGGTGGGCTGTCCTCAACCCATATTACACAGTCATCAATATTACAAGCATGCCTAGCAAGTAAGTGTGCTGCAAACGTGTAAAGATACGGGTGTGGTGTATATATATATATGTATATGAGATGCAATTAACAAATTAAAGTATTACCTTGAGAAGCATATGGCTGAGACATTGAGGAGTTAGAAATATAAAATTGAGCGGATATGTGAAGAAGAAGAGAACATGGACCTGAGTAGAGTGCATATATATGGTAGGACAATTTAGAAGAAGAGCTCTAATATCATCTACATGAAAAAACCATGACGAATTCCCCTTCCCTTTCAAACAGCCACACCAAAAAAAAAAATTAAGTGGTACATGACATAGTGCTTCTAATCTCACCAAACAGCCACACAAACAACAGTAAAACAGCCACACAAACAGCAGTAAAACAGTCACATAAACAGCTAGCAAACTTAACTATCATAAACAGCCAAAGAAACACCCTTAAAACAGAATTAAACGGACTTAAAACAGATACCAGCAGGCAACTAACTATCAGAAAAAATTAAACAGAAGTATAAAACTCAAAACAAACTTAAAGTTGGAGCAACCAATTGGTAGAAGATATGATATCAAACATAGAAAATACATAAGTTTTTCATATAAACAAAAATGATGTGATTACCATTTTATTTCTATTGAAAATATCTAGAAGTGATAAAATGTTGAACTATAAGATATTTGACTGTAGTGTTGCAAGGGTGATTATTGAAGAAAACTTATTCGTACTAATTGAATTTCTAACCTATAAGATATATGTTGAACAATATATTGCCCAAGATAAAAATACAGGATTTCTAATTCAATTGCTACAATTAGGTCTCATTTTAAGTGAATAAAACCTTCAATAAATTAAACGGACTCCAATATTCAGTGATATTGAAGCAGCAAAGTAACAAAAAAAAAGTGTTGATTTATTTACATGCCTGAGTTGAAATCTGCCTAGGGATTCTTCTAAGAGCTCGGCGAGATGAACTTTGAAGAACCGACCTGCAAAACCCAGAACAGTTTTCTCAAAATCCAAATGCAAAACACACAAATCAGCGAAATAAACAAAGTGAGAGAGTACAGGACTGTCGAGTTAGCACCGTCTTGGGTCGGAGGAGACCGGCTGTGCCAAAATCGGAAATGGGTACTGTTTCTTATGCTCGTCGGCGCCGCTGGGTCACAACGGATGAGATGGCGCCGCCGTGTTCGTGTTCTTCCTCTTTTTCTCTTTTTTTTTTTCCTTTCTTTTCTGGGTTCGGTCTCCTTGTTCTTCCTCTTTTCTTTTTTTTTCCTTTCTTCTCTGGGTTTGGTCTCCGTCTTCTTCTTTCTTCTTTTTTTTTTTGTTTTTTTGTTTCACTGGGTTCGGTGGGTTGGGCTCTTCCTCTTCTCTGGGTTTGGTTTCCGTCTTTGTCTTCTTCTTTCTTCTTTTTTTTTTTTTTTTTTTTAACTGGGTTCGATGGGTAGTCTTCAAGGTAAGGGAGGTTGGGCTATTTTTCTAGGTTCGGTTTTTCTGCCTTGGGAGAGTGACAGGGCTGAAGGGAAATGGGAAATGGGAAATAAGAAATGAGAAGTGATGGGAATGGCAAGGCGCGAGTAACAAAACAGAAAGTGTCTGAGCAAATGACAGAGCTGGGCCCCCCAAACAGTGTCAAAAATTGGTGAGTTATGGTATTTTTTTGACAAGCCAAACGGGTATTAAATGTGAGTGATGGGTGATGAGTGATGAGTGATGAGTGATGAGTGATGGAAATTGAGTGACGGAAATTGAGTGAGCAAAAATGTTTGGCCAAACAGGCTCATTTGACACACTAAACACCAAAATTCTTACTGCACAAGATCTGCCAAATTTTTAATTTTTTTACAAGGTGCTACAGATATATATATATATATATATATTTTTTTTTACTCAACCGGTCCCATCCCATTTTTCCCTCATACTCGCTATCTTCCCTCTCCTCTCCACTGCTCTGCCTCTTTCTCTTCCCTATCCTCTCGCCTCTTTCTACTGCTCCACCACACCGCCGATCTCAGCCACTGTTTGAGCCGGTCTGAAGCCACACCGCCAATCTGAAGCTACACTGCCGATCTGAAGCACCACTGTTGAAAAAATGCCTCCACCATCGATTTCTGCCTCTTACCAGCCTGTTTTGATTTTAATCCAGTTGTGGCTCGTTCTTTTTCGGATTTTTTTTTTTGGGGGGTTTGGGTTGATCTTATATTAGTGGGTTGCGGTGGTTGTGGGCTGCAGAGTGCTGAGTTTGGTGGTTGTGGTTGTGGTGCTCGGTGGTCGTTGTTATTTTGAGGTTGTTTTTTTTTTTTTACGAAAAGGGTAGGGGGGTGACCAATGAGTAATCCTGACTGGTGTGCCCGTAGGAACACCCCTACCGCTTTGATGCAAGGGGACCACGGTGATATATAGCTTTTCAGCCCCACGACGAGGAATACTAGTAAATCTTGAGCTGAGGTTTACTAAAAGCTATTTGACTAAAGAGTTATAGTTGTTTAAATATTATGAAAATAGGTGTAAATTAAAAAGTGTTGTAGAAATACATATTACACCGAAACGGTTGGTTTAACATTGATACCAAACATCCCTTAGGGCATTCACAGTAGTGGAGCTAAAAATTTAGCTTTTTAGCTCCACCAAAACTTATTTTATCTATTTTACCTACACATATGCTGCAGCAGTAGATCTATTTTAATTTTCAACGCAATAAAATAATATAAATATCACAATAAATAATATATCTCTACAATAAAATAATATATCTCACTACCAATAAAACATACACAGCACAGCCACAACCACAACAACAACCATCTCTACCATCAGCCACCACCACCACCACCACCACCACTAGAAGAAAAAAATAAAAAAAAAAACCAAACAAAACCACCAATCTTTTCCTCAATCCAGACCAAACAAAATACCAATCACAAACAAAATAAAAAAAACCAATCACAGAGCTGGAGATGGAGGACAAGGCGAAGGCGTGGGTCGGAGATGTGTGGCTTGGGGCTTCGATCGGCGACTGGGAAGGCTGGGACGACGTGGGTCTGAGGCGATCGGCGGCTGGGACGATTGGGATGGCGTGGGTCTGAGGCTAGGATGGCGTGCGGCTGGGACGGCTAGGACAAGAGAGATGTGAGCTTGAGGTGTGACGGCGTGCGGCTGGGACAACTGGGACGGCGTGAGCTTGAGGTGGATGGGCCGGCGATGACAGTGAGCTTGAGAGGAGAGTGACAGTGAGCTTGAGAGAGTGAATGAATGGTCTGACTGAGAGAGAGTCAAATGAAAAAAAAAAAGGAAAACGTTGTATCGGCTGTGAATAAAATATTATTATTTTTTTTTTGCTTCAAGCTACAGTGCACATCTATAGATAGATGTGCACTGTAGCAATTCATCTAAAATATTTAAGTATAGCTCCACTCTTGTAGGGGTTTTTTTGTGTCTGTAGAGCTAAATTTTAGCAATATAGCATTATAGCTACACTGCTGTGAATGCTCTTAGTATCTCATCAACGGCAGACTGTTTACCCTCAATCCTTAAAAAAAAAACAAAAAACAAGAAAAGACACACGACATTTGAGTCCAGCTTGTGCGACATCTATATATATAATAATAATAATAATAATAATAGGTGAAGTATAGAGAAACTCAAATTGAATTCCTAATATATATAATAATAATAGGTGAAGCAGAGAGAAACTCAAATTGAATTCCTAATTAGAGTTCTAATTTTGTGCCATATGTCTAGATTTATCTTTCTAATTCTTTAATTCAAATCTGAAATTGGAGTCCAATTTCATCTCCCCTTCTAGAAATCTGCGTTTTACATTTAAATGTTGTGTTTTTTTTTTTTTTTTTTTGGCTAAATAAAACTTTTTCTCTTCTTTAAATATTAGACACGCCTGTTTACAGGTTCACCTCCCCTTCTGCCAAAGCCAACAACGACAACAACACCGATCTCTTCACCTCCTTGATCTTAGACATCAAATCCTACTCTAGTAACGACCCTCTTCTCCCATGCTTCCAGTATGCCTCTCTCTCTCTCTTCGTGGGTAGCACTTTTAATGGTTTTAAAAAGTAAGATTGTTTGACATTTTGTCTATATATATGAAGGATTCGCTGTCTTCGCAAGTTCTGAACGAGAAGCTACCACGGTTTTTGTAGAAGTGTGTGCAGACCTTTGATTCCAATCATCGTTACAAAAACGACTTACTGTACCTCCGCGTTTGGTTACAATTGGTATTTTACTAATCCATCGCTTTCTTTTTTCTTTTTCTTTTTTTTTTTTTTGTGTTTTCTTCTTGATGATTTCGATTCTGGGTGGTTGGGTTTCTTAGAAGTTGTTTGGTTCCTGTGGAAATGAAGGGGAAAGATGTGAAAATCAAATTTGGATGCGCTTTAGATTTTTTTGGTTATCTAAATGTTGAGAATTTATTCATTTATTTTAGTGTGTAGATGGGTTTTTGTGGATGGTTTGAGAGCTTTTTTTTTTTTTTTTTTACATTTTCTTATTGTTGATTTTGATGCTGGGTTATTTGGTTTTTGTTCAATTTCATAGCCTTTGTTTGGTTCCTGAGAGAAAATGAAGGAAAAGTTATGAACATCAAATTTGGAGTTTTAGTAAACAGAAGGGTTGTTTTGGGCTAAGTTCACTAGCTTTTTATTGTTATTATGATTCTCTTTTGATTTATGACATATCATCTTCATAGAAGCGAGGGAGTTGATAGGATTTAATCATGAATTGAAAAATGCCAATTTCATTGTTTGCATCATAATTCATAAGTAATTATTTATTTATTTATTTTGTGAGTAGATGGAGTTTGCGGATGATCCAAGAGTGATTTTCATTATCTTATGGATGATTTTGATAATGGGTCATTCATTTTTTGTTCAATTTCATAGCCCATTCCCTCTTTTTCAATGAATGCTATGAAATTTGAAAGGCATCTCTCAAGATCAATGATGAATACTTTTCAGTTATGACTGTTCTTATTTAATATTTTCTAGTTATTTGTATTTTTTGATTTCAAGTATTTTGGATTTATATATGTCAATTCCTTTCTCTATAGAGATGAGGTGGGTTCTTTCTAAAATCCTTGACAGCTCTTTCTCTCTCTGTCAATGGCAGACAAGAAATTAGGGTTCTTCACTATAAAAGAAGAGGATTATGGAGGCATAAAGAGAGGGGAGGCACGTACTACTACAAAAAGAAGGTGCACCAAAGGGTAAGACCTTCTTTTATTCTGCACTTTTATTTAGTTGCTTTTCTGAAATTTAATAATTTGTTAAGATAGAGAGAGGTTGGAACCACTATTGGTGAGTTTTTATCTTCGATTTAAGTTTGTTTTATTAATTGTGATTAGGTTTTGATATTTTGTTTGGATTGGTTTCGATTTTGGTATTCAAATTAAGTTTTTCTCTTCGCTTTTCAGTTTGACATTTTGATCAACACGCCCTCAAGTTCAGCCAGGTACCAATTTCGAATCGATCAGATTCCAAATCGCTTAGATCTACTTTGATTCTTTTGTTTTTGTTTTTGTCAGATCTAGGGTTTATCATCTGCTTTTTGGATGAATATATTGCTTTTATTTATTCGTGCTGTTAGTACTCTACTTGGAATGTTTCAATTTCAATGTATTTCTCCCTCAATTGTTCACATTCTAGATTTCGGAATCGGAATGATTGTGTTACTCGCTAATGGTGAAATAAGCCACATCACTTCCCAATGACAACTTCAAAGTCACTGTAACTAAGATCTGCTTTTTCGCCCTGTTCCGTTTCTTCTCTGCAACTCCATACACACAAGGTCAGAATAGCGTAGTTAATTTTCCTCTTTCGGATACTCTCTTTGATGATTTGGCCCACTTTTTTACTATTTGCATGTTCCGTTCCAAATCACTGAGGAAAAAAGAAATCCAAAAGGAAGCTCAAAAAAAAAAAAAAAACTGCGAAAACTGAAAAATTTGTTCATTCTCTGCCCTGTCAACAAACTATTCTGAAGTTATCCCATTCCTTCTCTGCAACAACAGATAATTCAAAAGGTAAGCATGCTTTTTTTTTTTTCTATTCAACTACCGTTTCAAATTGTATAAACTACCCACATATCCTTTTTCCTCTACTGAATGTAATTTTATAGGGTTCTTCTTTTTATTTTTGGCTACCTATGACCTTAATTTCCCATTTATTTTATTTTTTTCAATTTATTGAGTGAAGATTTCTTCAATTGTTGTATTGGTTAGATTTTAATTTTGTTTGGCAGATTTTTGTTAGGTTTGCACTTTTTTTGTTTGCCTTTATGTTTTGTCGATTACTGTTGAGTGTAGATTTATTAATGATTTCTCTCAAAGTGAAATTATGGTTTTACTATAATTATTTACTGCATTTTTTTTAAGGCAAAAAACCCATTTTAGTCCCTACATTCTCATGCGATTCCCACTTTGGTCTCTAACTTTTTTTTTCACCGATTTTAGTCCCTATCCTGCAAAACGCGTCTCGTTTTAGTCCCTGACGTTACATCAAAGACGGAAATTGTATAGCTGGCAAACAGGAAAAATTAAAAATATTAAAATAACACCCGCTATGTCCACGTGGCTTTCCAAATCAACCTCTAAATTAAAAAAATTAATTTATTAATTTTAACTAAATAAAAAAATTAAAAACAGAAATGAAAACCAAACCCAAGAACAACAAATTTAAAACCCAGCAAGAACAAGATGAACAAAACACAAACCCAGCAAATTTAAAACCCAGCAAGAACAAGATGAGCAAAACAATAACCCAGCAAATTTAAAACCCAAAAAATTAAATTCAAACCCCCACACCACCAAAAAAAAATTTGTGCTCGTTCATCATGTGCTCGTGGTCATTGTCGAGGAGCTGGTACTTGAACAACACTTCACAATCAGCTCCGCTGGTGCAGAGAACGGAGAGCTTGGAAATGAAGGAGTTGAACTTGACGGTATGATCGACGGCTAGAATCTTAGTCTCGCCGCTGATGTAAGACAGCTGATTGTCGTGAGGATGAGGGTGGATCTTGCCGCCATAGCTACACATGAACTTTGCTTTGTAGTTCTGGTGAGGCTGATCGTCCCACAGCGGCAGATTCTCAAAATCGATTTCGCGTGAGCGCGACGAGGATTCGCCAGAGTCAGGGTATGAAGTGAAGGAGTAGTTTTCCATGGGTTGATTGTAGAGAGAGAGGGAGAGAAACAAAAAAGAGTGGAAGATTTTTTTTGTTTTGGAAAAAGGAGAGGAAAGGAGAGTGATGTGGAGTGGGGTTTGAAATATGGGTTTGAATTTACTTTTTTGGGTTTTAAATTTGTTGGGTTTGTGTTTTGTTCATCTTGTTCTTGCTGGGTTTTAAATTTGCTTGGTTTCTTGTTGGATTTGGTTTTTATTTTTGTTTTTAATTTTTTTATTTAGTTAAAATTAATAAATTAATTTTTTTTAATTTAGAGGCTAACGTGGAAAGCCACGTGGACACAGTAGGTATTATTTTAATATTTTTAATTTTTTCCGTTTACCAGCTGTGCAATTTCCGTCTCTGATGTAAAGGGACTAAAACAAGACGCGTTTTCCAGGATAAGGACTAAAATCGGTGAAAAAAAAAGTTAAGGACCAAAGTGGGAATCGCGTAAAAATGTAGGGATTAAAATAGGTTTTTCGCCTTTTTTTAATAGAAACAAACAAATACATAACAAAGATTTTGTTAAATACTATTTTGCTGCATGGTTTAAGGTTCGGCTACCTTTTTCCCTAATCTCCCATTTATTTTTTCAATTTCTTGAGTTCTGTTTTGTTCGATTGTTGTATTGATTAAATTTTTTTTTTTGTTTGGCAGATTTTTGTTAGGTTGCTTTTTTTGGTCAACCCCTAAAATTTGAATTGATTTATGCTTTTGTGCAGATCTATGTTTTGTTGAATCATTCTCAAAAGAGAAAAGAAAAAAAAAAGTTGATTACTGAGAGTACAGTTATTTATAATTTTTTAAAGTAAAATTATTGGATTTTTTATGTTAATTACCGAGTTTTTGCAAATTAAACCACATTTTCTCTGATCGCCTTTGTTGTTTTCCTTCTTGATATTTAATTTTATTATTATTTCTCTATTGATATATATATTTTCATCGTATTGCACCTTTTGGCTTAATTTATGTGGTATCATTCTATTTTTATAAATTAGTCCTTAAAATTGTTGGAAATTTGGAATTGCCTTAATTTTTTTTTACCCTTTTTCCAGCAACCTTATATGGATGTTGGAATTCTCCTCAAATTTTTGTTCACTATGCTTTGTAATCAATTTGACTTATTTGTGTTTGTGAGGTTTTACTCAATTTCAAGCCAGTTTTGCATATTTAGTTTGTGGTCTCTAGCATAGTGTTTCATGTATTGTAACTGTTGATTTTTATAATTCACATAATTTTTCATATGTGCGTGCACCCACCCTTTGGTGTTAGTTCTTAAGTTTTTATTGAGAATTTTGCTTTGCAACCCAGTGAAGAGATAAAAAGAATGCAGTGGGTTGATTTTCTATAGATGGAATTCTTAGGGATGTGCTTTAGCAATACAACATTTTGAATCGAAAGAAGGGGTCACATATTAGGTTTTACTTGCTCATTTATTATATTTATCATTTGCTCTGTTAAGTCTGACTAATTAATTCTTGCAATATTTAAAATACCTTGAACTACTCAAATGTATTTTTTGATTGAGATCCATGAAGGAGTGTACCAACTATAGGTTTCACAATAGTAACTTTTTGTAATACAATTTCTAGAATTTCGAAGGCCACTATTTTATGAGCTTATGATTTACAAATACTATAATGAAATGCAAGAATAACCTACTAGGGAAAGCTTACAACAAACCGATACATTATCGATATAAACTTGCTAGAATTATAATCTTAACTTCAATGTTTGTGACTAGACTAGCACATGAGATACCTAATACATCAATTAAATAATTATGCGCATTAAAGACTATTAGTATAATAGCAGTGTTGTTAATAGAATCGAATTTTGTTGCTCCAAATTGATTTTCTTGCCAATTATAGTTTGCACAGTCCACCAATATTACGGAAGAAAGTGGCCTCCGTGATGCCTAGAAGGTAGAAACACTGTATTATTGTTCTAAATTCCTAATATAGACATTGGTTAAATCAAATATTCAGTAATTACCTAAGTTCCGTTTGACTTGGTTTCTGTTAATTTTTGTATTGCTCAGGCTTTTAGGCTCAGATTATTGGCATTTTTTTTTTTTTTTTTTTAATGTTGTTGTTGTTAGCTTTGCTTATTTTGTTTATTCATTTATTTTTATTGTGTATGTTTTAGTGTCTTGGATTTGAGTACTTATAGATGATTTACTTTTATTTATTTATTTTATGAATAGATGATTACATAATAATGGGTGGAAAGTTTCATGAATTCCATAACTTAGGTGTGCGTATAATCTAATATATCTCTTTCTGTAGTTTCGAAGTAAAGCCTAATAAATTCAAGGAACCTTTGTGTAATTAATCTTGATTCTTGCTGTTGAAATTAGAAATTGTTATAAACTTCCTTTTAATGACTATTTTTGACTTTTTCCTGTAGTCTCTCTTTACACTATTCCCCTATTTTTACTATCCCTTATTGAGTACTTATATACGAAATAGGACATAGAATTATTTTAGTGTTATTAAACTTCAATTTGGTTTTATTAGACATTTAGATTTCTTGTTGTTTACTTCGAATAAACCTACCATGTTTTGTGTTTTCAATGATATTTTTATTCTCATGTGCTATTGTAGATTTATCACTGCTTTGTTTAGGATATTTGTGTCACATTTGGTTTACTTTTGTTTAGAGTATTTGGGTTAATTGGTTTTGGGTATTTGCCAATGATGTTTTTAAAATAGAGAAAAAGAAACACAATCATGCCTTTCTTTTCCTTTTTCTTAAGAGATGAATGGTGACAGTCTTAAGTTTGGAAGACACTATATATTTTTTTCCACAGTGTTACCAATTGAGATAACCTTTGATGGGATAACAAAAAAAATACATCTATGGTTCGTCCAGAGGAGTCGTCCATAATGACCAGTTAGCCAAACGACCAGGCCATCTTTGATTCGTCCAGAGATGTCGTCCCTGAGTATTTACCAATTGAATAGAACTCGTAATCAAGTCGAAAGAGTCATCCATGTACATTGCACGTGGACGACCACACAACGGCATAACAAAGAGTCATCCATAGGCATTGCACATGGACGACCATGCAACACTTAGCAAATTCTGGAGCGATTAATCAACCTGTGTTCATCGCCACCAATTCCTCCCAAGTATGTAACTTCCAGCGGCGGTTATGATTTCTCTAGCCATTGAGGAAGTTATGTCTGGATTCCACAAATCTGGGGGAAGTTATTGAACCAATAAACCACCCCAAAGTTCCCTATATAAGGACCGGTCTGAACCAAACAAAGGTATGAAACTCTGAGATTTTTATTCCCAATACAGTTAGAACTCCATTCGAGAGAAGATATTAACTTAGTCATCGGAGGGTCTTAGGCCGGTCCACCCCGGTCTCCTTTGATATTTTGTTTATCTTTCAGGCCTTCGCTACCACTTTCAGCCCATCGAAGCCGAGTTGTCCAGCCTACTGATTATGTTCTTCATCAGTTGGCACTGTCTGTGGGAAGAGAAACTTCAGGTTTGGCAGTTTCTTCCTTCGAAAAAAGCTGTATGGTTCAGACTAGATCAAGGGCCACTAGCCCAGGCCACCAACAGAGTAGGGATGCTTCCAGCCATCCCCACCGAGATCACCAATCAGCGTCTGTCATGCAATCGCCTTCCATCCAACACATGCAATCCATGGCATCTGCTATGACGGAGTTAACTCGCCAGAATCAAGAGTTGACTAGGGAGATAGAGAGGCAACGCCATGAAGGACATGCTGAGAGACAATCCCAGAGTCAAGAAGATGGAGGGGGACATGCTGAGCCCGAAACTCAATCAAAAGGCATCACTTTGCGAAGGGTGCCACATTTGGAGAAGGATATGGATCAGATGAGGAAGGTTATGGACGAGATGAAAGAGAACATGAGAAGGGCAAATCCCGTAGAGGATTTGGTTCACCGAACAGATTCCCCTTTCACGGCTTCCATCAATGGGCATCCCTTGCCGCTGAAGTTCAAAATGCCTTCCCTGGATTCATATGATGGAGCACGCGATCCTTTTGATCATATCGTTACTTTCAAGACCACCATGCATCTCCAAGGGGTTCCAGACGAGATTATGTGTAAAGCCTTCCCTACTACTCTTAAGGAACCGGCGCGAGTGTGGTTTAGCAAAATACCCCCAAATTCTGTAAGTTCTTTCGAAGAGTTAAGCAAATTATTTGTCAATAATTTCATTGGAGGACAGAGGCACAAGCGTTCCTCGTCTAACTTGTTAACCATAGAGCAAAGAGAGAACGAAAGCCTGCGTTCCTTCATCACACGCTTCAACAGGGAAGCCCTGACAGCAGACGAGGTGGACGACAAGCTACTATTGGCAGCCTTCCACAATGGGGTTAAATCGGACTTATTCATTCACAAGCTGTATGAGAAAGAGCCCCAATCCATGGCTGAACTCGTCCACTCAGCCCAAAACTTTATGAACGCAGGAGATGCAATCATAGCTAAGAAGAGGAAGAGGGCTGAGAGAATAGAAGTCAACCCCACGCGTCACTCTGAACAAGGACCTCGTCCAAAGAAGGGACGAACGGAAGATAAAAAGGATCGAGACAGGGATAACAGGAAGGCAGGCCCATCAGCAAGGAATCAGAATTACACACCCTTGAATGCCCCACTCGACCAAGTGCTCAGGAAAATCAAGGATGATCCTTCCTTGAAGTGGCCAGAGAAGATGAAGGGAGATCCTAACAAGCGCAATAAGAATAAATATTGTCGCTTCCATAGAGATCATGGGCATGACATGGACGAGTGTTATGACTTGAAGCAGCAGATTGAGAATCTCATTAGACAAGGAAAGTTGAGGCATTTCGTTGGAAGAGATCATAAAGATGAAAAATTGAAAGCAAAGATGGAAGAGTCATCACGGCCTCCACTCGGAGAAATAAGGGTTATCATTGGAGGGACTTCTGAAGGACAATCTTCTAGATCAAAGAAGACGTATCTTAAAGTGGTGCAAAATGTCCAACTCTCTGGATGATCCCCAAGGACGAGGGGGACGAACGAGCTAACTATTTCTTTCACAGATGAAGAAGCTAAAAAAATTCATCATCCACATGACGATGCAATTGTCATTACCTTACTCATAGCAGATTACAGAACCAGGAGGGTGTTAGTGGATAATGGAAGTTCAGCGGATATATTGTATTATCCTGCCTTCCAGCAGATGAGGCTTGGACGAGATCAACTTCGTCCAGCATGCTCGCCACTGATAGGATTTGGAGGAATGAAAGTGTAGCCCGTAGGTACCATTACCTTGCCTGTAGTGGTAGGGTCATACCCGCAGCAGATAACTAAAGACGTAAATTTCCTTGTGGTGGATTGTTCATCCTCATACAATGCCATCATTGGAAGACCAACCTTGAACAGTTGGAAGGCGGTAACATCTACCTACCATCTATTAGTCAAATTCCCTACAGAGTGCGGAATTGGACAAGCACAAGGAGATCAGTTGTCAGCCAGAGAGTGTTATCTAGCCATGTTGGCTATGGACGAGCAGATGCAGACTATAAGTATAGAAGAAAGAAAAATTGGTGCAGAATCGACTGAAGTATTGGAAGATGTTTTATTACAAGAAAATGATCCTGAGAAATTCACTAGAATTGGAACAAGTATGAAGAAGAAGGCAAAAGAAGACCTCGTCCAGTTTCTAAAGAAGAATGTCGATGTTTTTGCATGGAGTCATGACGACATGCCTGGCATTGATCCAAGTGTAATCACTCATCGACTGAACGTGTCCCCCTCTTCTAAGCCTATTCGTCAAAAGAAGAGGGTGTTCGCCCCTGAACGAGAAAAGGCTATCAAGGAAGAGGTTCAAAAACTAACCATAGCACAGTTCATCCGGGAAGTTTATTACCCGGATTGGTTGGCAAATGTAGTGATGCTGAAGAAAGCAAATGGCAAGTGGAGGATGTGCGCTGACTTCACTGACTTGAACAAGGCTTGCCTTAAGGATAGTTATCCTTTGCCCCATATTGATTAACTAGTTGATTCTACAGCTGGCCATCAATTGTTGAGCTTCATGGACGCCTTCTTAGGATATAATCAGATAAAGATGGACGAGGCAGACCAGGAAAAGACATCTTTTATTACCAGTCAAGGTTTGTTTTGTTACAAGGTGATGCCCTTCGGTTTGAAGAATGCAGGGGCAACTTACCAAAGGTTGGTGAATCACATGTTTTGTCCACAGATAGGACGGAATGTAGAGGTGTACGTGGATGACATGCTTGTGAAGAGCTTAGACGAAGGAAGCCACTTGGACGATCTTCAGAAAACCTTTGAAACACTTAGGCGATACAAGATGAAACTAAACCCAAGTAAATGTGCATTCGGAGTATCGTTAGGAAAGTTTCTAGGATTCATGGTTTCAGAGAGAGGAATTGAGGCAAATCCAGACAAGATCCAAGCCATATTGAACATGGAACCACCGAAGAACATCAAGGAAGTCCAATCCCTAACTGGACGAGTTATACCTCTGAACTGGTTTGTCTCAAAAGCCACTGATAAGTGTTTACCCTTTTTTAAGATTCTCAAGAAGGCATTTGAATGGACGGACGAATGTCAAAGGGCCTTCCAAGACCTAAAGCACTATCTTACCACGACTCCATTACTAAGTCCGTCCATGCTAAGAGAAGAATTATATCTATACTTAGCAGTGTCCCCACATGCTGTAAGTTCAGCGTTGATCAGGGAGGAAGAAAAGGTGCAAAAGCCTGTGTATTATACTAGTCGGGCATTGAGAGGAGCAGAAGGAAGGTACCCATTGATAGAGAAGTTAGCCTTCGCGCTAATAACAGCTTCTAGGAAGTTAAGACACTACTTCCAAGGTCATGTTATCAATGTCATAACTGATCATCCACTCAAGAAGGCAATGAACAAACTTGAAGCTGCAGGACGACTAATTCAATGGGCAGTTGAGCTCAGTGAGTTTGACATTCGGTACCAACCGAGGAATGCAATAAAAGCTCAAGCCCTAGTAGAATTCATTGCAGAATTCACTCCAAGTTATGAGGACTTGGATGAGAGAGAAGACAGTAAAAAATGGGTCGTACATGTAAACGGATCATCTACACTGTATACAGGAGGTATAGGAGTTGTCTTGCAGTCACCAGAAGGAGATAAACTGAAGTACAAGGTTCACTTGCAATACCAGACAACTAACAATGAAATGGAGTATGAAACCCTTCTTAAAGGGTTGGAGTTGGCTAAATCTGTGGAAGCGAGTTCAGTGCTCGTCCTGGGAGACTCACAGTTAATCATAGGCCAGGTAAATGGAACATATGAAGCCAAGGAAGATAGAATGAAGAGATATTTGAAGAAAGTGCTACGCCTTGTAAAGAAATTCAGAGAAGTTAATTTCGTTCAAATCCCGAGGGAAGAGAACATGGAAGCAGACACTCTAGCGAAGGAAACCTCCGCTAATGAAGCAATCGACAAGTTAGATGAAATACGATACATGCCAAGCATATACTTTCCAGAAATGTTGCAGAAAGAAGGTGAGGAGAATTGAATGACCCCGATAGTCTCATACCTGAAGGACGGAAGGCTTCCAGAAGGGAAAGACGAAGCCAGGAAGTTCAGAGTTAAATTAGCTAGATACATCCTTATGGACGAAGTGTTGTACAAAAGAGGTTTTTCACAACCATACCTGAGGTGCTTAGCTCCAGATGAAGCGAATTACGTATTGAGGGAAGTTCATGAAGGAGCATGTGGTAATCACTCAGGAGTCAGATCACTCGTCCACAAGGTCATCCGTGCAGGGTACTATTGGCCAAACATCCAAGCTAACGCTAAGGCATATGTTAAAGTATGTGATCAATGTCAACATTTCAGTAACATACCTAGACAGCCGTCAGAATATCTTACCCCAATAATGGCCCCTTGGCCTTTTGCATGATGGGGTTTGGATATTTTAGGCCCATTTCTAACTGGAACCAGATAGATGAAGTTTTTGGTGGTGGGGATAGATTATTTCACTAAGTGGGTGGAAGCTGAACCCTTGGTGAAAATTACACAACAAAATGTCAAAAACTTTGTCTGGAAGAGCATTGTATGCAGATTTGGAGTACCAAGAGTACTGTTATCTGACAATGAACGACAGTTTGACAACACACCCTTTAGAGAATTTTGTGAACAGTTTGGAATCAAGAATCATTATTTCTCACCCTCCCACCCACAGGCTAACGAACAAGCAGAAGTAGCAAACCGATCCTTGTTGAAAATCATCAAGACTCGGCTTGAGAGGGCAAAGGGAATATGGCCGGATAAGTTACCAGGTGTTTTGTGGGCTTACAGAACAACAGTGAGAACTCCCACAGGAGAGACTCCTTTCAAACTGGCTTATGGGAGCGAAGCAGTCATACCTGCAGAAGTGCATATGGCCAGTCATAGGGTGATGAAGTATCAAGATGAGGAAAACAACGAACAACTTCGTCTTAACCTCGATCTCATAGACGAGGTAAGAATGGACGCGGAACAACGAACAACAAGGTACAAAAATCTCATGGTGAAGCAACATGATGCCATGGTGAAACCCAGGCACTTTAGCATTGGAGATCTCATCCTTAAAAGGGTTTCTTTGGCTACCAAAAACCCGGCCCATGGGAAGCTGGGACCAAACTGGGAAGGACCTTACAGAGTTATCAACTCCAAGAGACAAGGATCCTACTATTTGGAAGCCCTGCATGGACGAAAGTTAGAGCACCCGTGGAACGTTAAACACCTAAGGAGGTACTATCAATGAAGGGTGATCATGGACGAGCCATGAGATGGACGAGATCCTTAGACGTTTGAAGTAATGTGTTTAATATTATTTTCCAGTACTTGCTTATTATTATTGTGTTTTAAGTAAATAAGTATTTTATGCTACCCATGGACGAAGTTATGTTGTATTATGTATTTTTAATTTCCTAAAAGTACAAGCTCTTAGGCATGTGCCATGATTGTGGACGAATGATTACATAGTATGGATTTCTGAATATATATATATATATATATATATATGATGTGTTTTAAATATATGTATGATTGTATGGGAATCCTCCATTTTCTATGATTCAAAATGATCCATGGAAGGCAAAAGGCCAAAGACGAGTAAAATCCTTGGACGCAAGGAAGTATCATCTAAAAGCTTTCCTTTAGATAAGGATAAAGCAAGAAAAATAAACAAGTCGTGTCCGTCTAAGCTCAAGACGAGACAAACCTGAAGTGCAATCGTTTACACCATGGACGAACAATGTGCGTGTGAAAACACCACAGCCCCATAAACGAGTCTAACCAACTTAACAATCCAGCCCATGGACGAGCATTTGTTGGGAAAATTTTTATTAAGGACGAGTAAATAATCGTCCTAAATTTGAGCAACGATTAAATCTGGCAAAAAGACATCATTCATGGATGAACTTTACTAAGAAAATAAACATCTCATGATGTTATACAGGAAGGAGCTCGTCCATATGTTCAAGACGAGATAAAACCTCCATAAAAGAGAAAATCCTATAACCACAAGAATGGTATGGACGAAATAAATGAAGTTTGTTCACAAAGCTTAAGGAATATTCAAACACAATGAACAATGAAAAGGAAAAGCATTCATACATTCATAAAATTCAAAGAGTAGACGACCACCGTCCAAAAACCCTTAAAGAGTAGAGTGCTTATTCATAAAACTCGTCCATAAACTTGGACGAAGAAACTGTACTTGAATAAATTCTAAAAGAAATAAGCAAAAGCCCAAAAAACTGGGCATCTCCAAATAAAATTAAAATATAAACTTTCTAAAGGAAAGATGAAATCACTTGGATTGACCACTGGGAGCATTCTTTGGATCGTCTTGTGTCACATCGTTATTAGCGTCGTCCACCACATTGATGTCCTCAGAACTCGTCGCTAGCAAATAACTTTCTGTAGTAAGAGGAAGCTTGAAGGAGTCAAAGTTTAGATCAGGGAAGGCTTCTTTGGCATCAGCACGAAAGTCTTCATAGCCAACAGCATAGTGACTGTCTAGACGATTCTTAAGCTCGTCAAACTTCTTGAAGGCTAAAATGGCTTCCTCGCGTGCTTTCTCCAAGGACGAAGCAAACCCTGAAACTTCTCCCTCCAAGTAAGCAATACAAGTGTCCTTCTTGACACCATCTGCTTTGCGTTCTTCCACCTCTTCCTTTAACTTCGTCTCACATGCTAGCAAACGGTTGACTTCATCTGTCAACCTAATCACCTCACCCTTCTTCAACAAAATTTCGTTACTCAGCTCTTTAGCCTTCTCTTTTGCCTTCTTGGCCTCCTCAGCAAGTTCCTTGGTCTGGCACGTCGCTGTATAAAACTTTGACATAGCCTATGCATGGATGAAGGAGAGTTAGAGATTTCATTAAAAAAAAAAAAAAAAAAAAAAAAGAAGAAGAAGCACACAAGGACGAATTAAGGTCCTACCTTAAAGAAGTCGTGGATCCCAGAACGTTCAAATTCCTTCACTGACATGTTGTAACATTGGTTAACTTCATTGTCAGTGACGATTCCTTTGAACGTCCTCCATGCATACCCCTCGTCCAGCACCAAGTTAGAGGGACGATCTGATTGCTCTAACGGATGAGGCTTTAAAGGAGTCTTAGCTGGAGGGGGAGTAGGGTCAGTCTGAACAGGATGAATTATCTGGACGGGCTCCACATTGGTAGTAGGGTCGTCCAAATTCATCGTCGGAGGAGTAAATTTGGGGACCTTGGGAAGAGAAGTCTGAGTGGTCTTTGGTTTTTTGGAGCCTCGATGACTGGGAAGGTCGTCCAGGTCCACAGCACTTGAAATCTTCTTAAACTTTCTCTTCCCGGCCTGGACGGCATTCTTCTAAACAACAGGAGGCACGAGAGCGCCCTCGTCCCCACTGGTTACTGTTTTGTCCTTATTTTCTCTCATTGTAATTATTCCTATGACGAGAAAAATCAGTTAAAAAAAGAAAAAAAAAAAGAAAAGAAAGAATAGAAAGAAGTAAAGAGGGATAGACAACACTTACTTCGTCGAGTGGTTTCCTTGTGACCTAAATTCTCAGTGGTAGGTTCTGGGCCAAGTCCCCACGTGGCTAGACTACTAAAAGTAACTAGGTCGTGGAAGGTTCTCCCAGGGAAGGCACGTACTTGGTCGATCCGATCCAAGTAAAGTTTGTCCAAACGTGGACGAGTGACAGCTGCATCAATAAAAATGGGGTTAGACGAACAAGAGTTAAAATTTTCTTTAAGAAAAATGAAATAAAAATGGAAGGAAACATACCTTCAAGACGAAGGCGACCTAGAGGACCAGTAAAAGGTGGAAAGGGGGCACTACCCACATCAGCTGGGTCCCCAGCCCAATTTCCAGAAATAATGAAAAATTCCTTTTTCCATAGCCTGTCAGACGAGCTACGGCTCTTAATTAAACTACAATACGACCCCCCAGACGAGAACTGGTAGAAACCAGCAGACTTCTTTATCTCTGAGGGCTTATAACAGTAAAGGAATTCGTCCACTGTGATAGGACAATTCCCTTCCAACGCCTCACGCCATAGCACTTGCATGGCAACTATCGTTCTCCATCCATTAGGGTTGAGTTGGTTAGGTCCAATACCCAACCTATGGAGAAGACCTCTACAAAAAGAATTCAGGGGGAACCTAAGACCTGCTAAAAGATACGAAGTATAAGCTCCTAAACCAGAAGAAGGAGAACAACACCACTCTCCTTCCTTGGATAGACGAGGGTTAAATTCAGCAGGAATCTGATATCTATCTACAAGAGTTTTCAATTTTGGGTCGTCTAAAGTGGACGTTACCTCAGGAGCACAACTATATATGACATTCTCTTCTTCATCCTCGTCTTGGGAAACGCTAGGTGGCTCCCTGGACGAGCTAGCCCCGGATCCAGATGCTATCCTGCTTTGCATTTCCTGGAATTCCTCAAGAGGAATGCCAGGAACCCCAGATGAGTATTGCTCGTCCGAGGAACTACTATAGCTTGTACTTCCCTCACCACTCTCATAGCTTCTAGAGAAAATGTCCTGATACTCATCTATTTCCCTCTCCATATTACTAGACGAAGACATGCTTAAAATAAAGATTGAGAGACAAAAAACCTAAGGAAGGAAGAAGAAATACCTAAGGACTAGAATGGAGAGCTAGACGAGAAACTTGGACGAGATGGCAGAGGGGAGATTGTGAGAAAAGTGAAGGGCAGGAAAGAGAATGTACCTATTTATAGGGCCCAGACGTAGGTCAACAAAGCGACGTCAACCAGTGAAATCATGACACGTGGCTGTCGCTTTGAAAAACACAATAATCACGAAGGGTCAACCAATGATATCATGACACGTGGCTGTGAAAAGAAAATTAAATCCCCACAATATCCTTGGACAACACCATGGACAAGGGGGCAACTGATGGGATAACAAAAAAATACATCTATGGTTCGTCCAGAGGAGTCGTCCATAATGACCAGTTAGCCAAACGACCAGGCCATCTCTGATTCGTCCAGAGATGTCATCCCTGAGTATTTACCAATTGAATAGAACTCGTAATCAAGTCGAAAGAGTCTTCCATGTACATTGCACGTGGACGACCACACAACGGCATAACAAAGAGTCGTCCATAGGCATTGCACATGGACGACCATGCAACACTTAGCAAATTTTGGAGCGGTTAATCAACCCGTGTTCATTGCCGCTAATTCCTCCCAAGTATGTAACTTCTAGCGGCGGTTATGATTTCTCTAGCCGTTGAGGAAGTTATGTCCGGATTCCACAAATCTGGGGGAAGTTATTGAACCAATAAACCACCCCAAAGTTCCCTATATAAGCACCGGTCTGAACCAAACAAAGGTATGAAACTCTGAGATTTTTATTCCCAATACAGCTAGAACTCCATTCGAGAGAAAATACTAACTTAGTCATCAGAGGGTCTTAGGCCGGTCCACCCCGGTCTCCTTTGATATTTTGTTTATCTTTCAGGCCTTCGCTACCACTTTCAGCCCATTGAAGCCGAGTTGTCCAACCTACTGATTCTGTTCTTCATCAACCTTAATAGAAGCTTAAATTAGATATATGCACATGTTTTGATCCTAGCCACTTTGAGACGTAAATATATATTGTGCAAGCTCTCGAACGAGGCTACTGGACTGTGACTCGTTTGGGCTCACAATCTATTTGTATTATGGGCCTAGAATTCCTACACTGGGTCGCTCCTATACTGAGACTGATCGAGAGCCCCTCTCATTCCTCTTGTCTATCTCTCTTTCTTTCCCTCTTATTTCCCAGTTTTTCAACAACCCCCTTCTTTCCCAAGATCCTTGTATTTATAGTGAGGTGCTAGTGGGATGGTGATGATTACGCTTGCGCTAGTGCATTTGAAGGTCCAATACTGACGATGATTTGTGGATGTTTAGGTGGGAGTGGCCTTGGGAATGGTTCCCCATCTCCGATGCTCGGCGGATACAACTCCCGGCCGCTAATGCTCGGTCTTATGTTCCCCGGGCGAAATAGAACTTCTCGGGTAAGTATCCTCAGAGGATGACGTAACTTTGGGAAGCACGTGTGAGCGGTTAAGACCAAACTGTTCTTGCCCAAGCGTGCCAAGAAAGTAGGGCCCTCGTGGGCCTTACTGATCCAACAAGCCCAGGGAGCTCGGTGCCGTACATATATATATATATATATATTCTTGTTTACCTTCTTGATTTGTAGCTGATATTTCTACTATAACTGTTAAAATTAAGCTTTAATCTTAATTTGGTGTACTTTACTTTCTATTGCATTCATCTCCACAGTGTTACCAATTGAGATAACCTTAATAGAAGCTTAAATTAGAGATATGCACATGTTTTAATCCTAGCCACTTTGAGATGTACATATATATATTCTTGATTAGCTTCTTGATTTGTAGCTGATATTTCTGCTATAACTGTTAAAATTAAGCTTTAATCTTGATTTGGTGTACTTTACTTTCTATGCTAAGTTTTGTTAATGAAATTTTCTAGTTAATAATATGAATTTAGACTTAATTGAGCCTTTTAAACATGAATAAACTCATGATTAATAATATATCCATTCTTGTGCAGTAGCACGGGCTACATACTAGTATATATAAGGGATAATTATAGTAAACCCACCTGAGGTTTGGCCCGTTTGCGCTTTGCCTACCTGTGGTTTAAAACTTTACACTTTGTCCACCTGAACTTCAATCTGTTACCCACCTCACCCTCAGACGTTAGAAAAACACCCTTTTATTAAAAATAGAACATAACACAGATCAAACACGAACCATTAAATCTTTTCCTCATGAACACAAGAACACAACATTTGTAAATATAGTTCAAAATTTTCAATTACACACATCCAAAACCAATTAAATCCTCTGAATCCATACCAAAATCCCTCATTTTTCAAACCCAAACTGTAATAAAAAAAGTTTTAGAACCCAATCATAGATTAAACAGAAAATAGAAACAAACCAAAGAGAGAAAAACAACACCATTGTTCATCCTACCAATGGTGGTGGTCAAGTGCTTCGACCTAAAGTTTAATGGTGGCTTGTACGGTGGCTTGGCTGTCGTGGCGGTGGCTTATAATGGTGCTAACGGCGACCATGGAGGTCAACCACCATTAGCAAGCCAAAATAAAATAAAACCCACAACCAAAAAGCCAAAAAAAAAAAAAAATTTTGAAACTCACGAAGCGTTGCCACCCACTCCACCACCACCACTATTAGAACCCACAACTCATCACCACCACCACGCCCACAATCCACAACCACCACAAGCCACAACCCATAACCCCACCATAATCAAATCATCATCAAACCCACAACCCAAAAGCAAAAAAAGAAAAGAAAAAATGAAAACCACCGCTGGCCGAGACGGAGGCCGAGATCGAGCTCCATTCTCTCTAAACCACCACCGGCCCTCTTCCTGGATCTGCTCTAAACTGTCGAGACGGAGGCTGAGACCAAGATGGATGCGAGAACGAAGGAAATCAGATGAACCCACAACCAAAACCATAAAAAAATGAAACCCATGAAGCAAGAATGAAGGAAAATGAAACCCATCGATGTGCTTTGGTCAAGGAAGCTTTTCTAGGAACGAAGGGCTATGTGGGTCGAGTCCTTTGCCTGCTTGTTCGTTCACCAATACATCTCCAGCGACTACATTGGCTCAGACGGTGCCATCGAACCCGAGCTCATTACCAAAAGCGCCTGTAATGAGTCAAGTAAAAGGAAAATTGCCTTCGAAGAAAGGGTTAAGTATTGGTGTGATTGTGACTGTTGTGATAGTTGGCCTGTTGTGAAATTGTTGACATTGTTATAGATTAAAAATAATTTCATTGAGTCATTTGATTGGTGTGATGTTCCTCCACTTTGTTCTCGTTGAAGTTCATGAGCAATGAAAAACCCTAACTTTTTTATTCTTGTTATATTTGCTTTAGCCTAAAAATGTGTTTTTCTAACGGCAAACAGAGAGGTGGGTTACGGAAGGCTAACAGAACTCATCTCAGGTGGGCAAAGTGTAAAGTTTTAAACTACGGGTAGGCAAAGCGCAAACGGGCCAAATCTCAGGTGGGTTTACTTTAATTATCCCTATATATAATTTAATTGGTACAACAGAATGAGGATTTGAACCTTAATATATATAATTTAATTGGTCTCTTATGTCTAATTTGATTTTATTACCAAACCTAGATTAAGAAAAAAAATCGTTTTTCCTAATCTAAAAGAAAGATAAAAAAAATTATTGATTCATGGATTTGAAAGTTTGGTTATGCTTGAGGAAGGTGTTAGACACCCCATGACATCTGTCACTAGACAGTCATTTGTTTTGATAAATTCTTAAGTTTTTGCTTATTGGCAAATAAAATCAAGCTACTGGTTGTAGCTTTTGAGGCTTAAATATTTTTGGCTTTGAAGATTGATTTGAAAAGGCGTGTGACCTTCATTAATGTTTTGCTAGCACATTTAGAATTCATACTAGATTTCCATGATGAAAGTTCAGCAACATTTTGCCTTATTTGCATGACAGAAATTCGATAGCATTTCAGACTAGGTGCGTCGTGGCACACAAAATGATCCTCACTAAGCTTTTGCAGCAAAAATATAGCAAATTATTGCCTTATTTTCATAGTGAAAATTTGGCAGAGTTTTGCATTAGGTGCATCATGGCGCCAGCAGGGTTTCACGTCAGTGTGTACCCGCATGCACCATTATGTGTGGTCTGTGGCACATTGAAATGCACCAAAATACCATACATGTGAGTGCATATCGTACATATAGTAATACCACATGTCACTAGCTAACACAGATGGGGGCAATCACACACATTGGTTCACCATGCACCAACATCGATATGTGCCGACAACATAAGTCTTGAACACATATGCACATTCCAAGGTCAAGAGCATATATGGTTAAAGAGGGGTTACAAATTAACCACAAATGTCCATCATTCTAAGTGCATGATTTACCTTAGCGTTGCAAATATATACTCCCTCCGTACTAATTTGTTTGTCCTTTATTCCACTTTGGGATATCCTAAAATATTGTCTTGTTTCTAAAATTAAAAACCATTAATTTACTAATGCTTAAGAGATAAATCCTTTGTAGTATTTTCTCATTCCCTCTTCTATTATCATACATTGAGAGGGGATTTTACTCAAACATACCCCACACACTTCTAAGTGTTTAGGGTGCTTTGGAGCTTAGCCAAATTTAGTCGGTGATGCTTGGTGGTGTAATCGGGTGGTATTGTGGGATCAAAAGAGCTATTAAAGACAAGACTCCGAGATAGCTAGAGCTTAAAGGGTACTTTGGGTAAATTAGGCTTGGAGGTCTCTTGGATTGTCTTTGTACTTCAACTTATTTACTAGTGGATCATTTCGTCTTGGAGGGTCGTAGAGATGTTTTTACACTAAGTTCTTCAGTTTTTCTCTTAGATAATGCATTGTGTGTTATCTTTGGTTTGATATTCTTTTCCCTACTACCCTTTACATTATAGAATTGCACATCTATGTTCATCTATGCAATTGTTGAATACTTCGGTTAATTAATTGGTTAATTATGTATATTCCGCTTTAATTGTGTATAGCCTAAAATTAATCTAGCCGTAATTAAAATTTGGGGGTTTTAATTAGCTTTAGTAATTATACTAGTGGGCTTTCAATAACAATGGAAAAAAAAAACATTTGATTGAAGGTGGACTTGCTAAAGAAGGAGAATGTCAACTTAGTCATGATCTAATTTGGTTCAAATGTAAACTTCTATTAAGCAAAGAAATTTTGATAATACCATATTTCTTATGAAATATATGTAAAGAGAAAACACTATAATTGTCTAAAGACTAATATTTACACATTTACAAATATTAATAAAAAAATCAGTGTAGAGCATGGTTCAACCACCGTTTATAACTTAATATCATGAGTCATATAATTATGTGACATAAGCTATATCTTTTATTATGAAAATTGGGATTCAAATCCTTTGCCAAAAGGAGAAATTTTTTTTTTTTACAACTTTACATCTTCATAGCCTATTATGATCAAATTTGTGGGGCAAAATGGGTAAATACCCTTAATTTTAAAACTATGTAGCAAAATGCCAATTTTTCCAAACTATTTAGCAAAATGTCCATGTTTTTGGAACTTGATTTTAACAAAATTGAGTTACATGTGGAACTCGACATTAGCTATGCATATTTTGTCATTTAAATTTTTTTGAAAATTTAAGTGGAACTTGACATTGTTAATATCGAGTTCTACTTAAAAATATACATAGAACTCGATTTTGAGGATATCAAGTTCTATAAAACTCAATATTCTCAAAATCGAGTTAAAAAACAAAGACATTTTATTAAATAGTTTGGAAAGAGGGGTATTTTGGTACGTAATTTTAAAATCAAGGTAGTTACTCATTTTGCTCCAAATTTGTGTTCTCAAAGGGTTCAGGGTCAATTTACTTAAGAATTTACACTGTGTTTGGAAAGGAGATAAGAGAAAGGAGATAAGAGAAAGGAGGAGCCCACATTTTGCAATCCACCTAATTTGGGTGGATTTGGAGAAAAACAAATGAATAAAGTCTCTGATGGTTGTATAAGAGATACAATGTTCAATTCTCGTCTACACAAAAAAATTTATTGGTGTTTTGATTTGATGACAAAGAGCTATTATCAAGAGCGGACATCATAGGTTGAAACTCTCTTAAAAAAAAAAAAAAAAAGAATAAACCCCACATAGTTCATTTCTTTTGAACCAATTTTACATTTTTGCCCACAATTTTCATCCATCTTTTATATTCATGTGGGCATAAAAGTAAAATTACATATTTCTTTTCTCTTTCCCTCTTTATTTCCAAACACATAGAAGAGAATTGTTTTCTTTCCTATTCTCTCTCATTTCATTTCCTTTACTTATTTCTTTTCTTTTCTTTTCTCTTCTCTCGTTTGCAACTAAACAAAGGGTTAAAGCTGTACCAAACTTAGAAAGGAAGCAAAGTAACAGCAATCAATCATCAGAAAAGGCATGGTACTGAAAAACTTTTTTTTTTTTTTTTTGATTATCTGAAAAACGTTCTTTACCACTTTAAAAAGATGGAATCTCTTTTCTCAAAAAAAAAAAAAAAAAAAAAGATGGAATCTCTTTTCTCAAAAAAAAAAAAAAAAGATGGAATCTCAATTTTATTGACTTTGTTTGGACAAACTTTATGCTAGAATCTAAAATGTATACCCACGATCCAAAGCACAGTAGCCTAATATAAAAAAATGTACAATTTTTTTAACGTTTTGCTCTTTATCTTTTGTTCATGACCTTTGCTTTCCTATTTGTAGTGCTTTTTGTGATGTTAAAATTTATTTAAAAAACGCTTTGATTTCTCTGATTTTGAGTGACGTGACTTCAAAATTTATTTGAAGTCGTACTAGTAATAAATAAGAATTACCGTTTATTATTAACGTGATAATCAGTGATGTCCCGTGTGGCACATCACTCAAACAAGAAAAATTATTATATATTTTTGGAGTATCCTAAATATGTAGTGTTTCGTATCACAAGAAATATGGATATCATTATAAATTAGGATATGTTAACGAGTGCCGTAAAGCATTGATTAACAATTCAATTAAAAAAAAATTTTATAGGAAAAGAAAAAAAACAATTAATGTTTTGACAAGTTTTTTCATTTCCTATAAAAGTGATATCAAAACTTTCTTAAAATGGATTCTTAACCAATGCCCCAACGGCACTTATTAACATTTCCCTTTAAATTTAATTAATAAGACTCACCATTCATGTGAAAGGAGAGAGTGCACATTTATAATACTCCAAGAATACACAATAATTTTCTTTCAAACACATGTTTTCAGTTTTTAAACAACATTACATGTATTTCTACACACTTTTTTACTTACACGTATTTTTACATATATTTTCAGTTTTTAACTATATGTATTAAACATCTCCTAAGTGTTTGTGAAGTATGAAAAGTAAGAGTTAAAATTCAAATTTCAAGGAAGGAGGTTTACACGTTTATAGTAGAATTTAGGCTGAAATACCATTTTCGTCCCTACATTTTCATGCGATTCCCACTTTAGTCCCTAACTTTTTTTTTTACCGATTTTAGTTCCTATTCTGAAAAACACGTCTTGTTTTTGTCTCTACCGTCAGTGCCCTAACGGTAAAGTCCTAGGTGGTAGACGAAAGCTGATATGGCGCTGATGTGGCAATTAAAATATTATTAAAAAATATTATTTGGCTTTTTTTAATGCCACGTCAGCATTTTAATTTTTTTTAAAAGCCATGTCAGAAAATTTTAAAAAATAAATTAAATTAAAAAAAAACCTTAAATTTAATTTAATTAAAAATTTTAATTAAAAAAAATTTCTTAATGTTTTTAGTGTTCTTCAACTTGTTCTTCATTTTACAACTTGTTCTTCATATTCTTCCCAAATCAAACCCAGCAGCCCAAGAACTCAAACCCAAATCACTAGGACATAAATGAAAACAAGAAGAAAAAATTAAATTAAATGCTAACAAGAAGAATGAAGAAACCAAGAACTCAAATCTCCAGCAAATCAAGAACTCAAACCCAGCAAATCAAGAACTCCCAAATCAAACCCAGCAACCCAAGAACTCAAACCCAAATCTTCAGCAAATCAAACCAAGTAAACAAACCAATCTCCAACAAACCCATAAACCTATAATCAAACCCAGATCCCAAAACTACTGCTACCACCGACCAACAGATCCATTTTCAAAACCCTAGAAAATTCAAAGCCCAAAAGGAGAAGGAGAAGGAGAACAAGAACAAATCCAGAAAATTCATACCACTATCACTACCAAACCTCCATACCCAAACCACTAAGATCCATACCCTTCAATTTTGAGAGACCCACGCAATACCCAAGATCCATACCCTTCAGTTCTGCCGAGCCATAAACCCACCAGCTAAACCAACCCAACAACCACCAAAGCCAACCCAGCCACCATCGAATCCAACCCAACCAACCCATCAAATCCAACCGACCCACAGCGAGCCAAGACCACCCATGGTGAGCCACGACCACCTCACTCACGGCAAGCCACGACTACCTATGAGCAGACACCGGACCACGGCGATCTAAATCCCACCCACCAAAACCTCCATGCTGATCTGTGCCATGCCGATCTAAGGCCCAAAAGCCAATATTGAAAGAGAGAAGCTTTCAAGGTGAGAGGAAGAGAGGAGAGAGAGTGGGAGAAAGAGAGAAACTTTGAAAGTGAGGAAGAGAGAGAGAGAGTGAGATTAAAAAATAATTTTCTAGGTTTGTTATTGTTTTGTTAAGGTTTTGAATTTTTTGGGTTTTTGAATTTTCTTAGTTTTTATTTTTATTTCAGTTTTTTCCTTTTTTTTCATTTAGTTAAAATTTACAAATTAATTTTTTGTTTTTAAAAAATGACGTGGTATTTATGGGTATTATTTTAATATTTTTAATTTGTTCCGTTTGCCAGCTGTGTAATTTCCGTCTCTGATGTAACGTTAGGGGTAAAAACAAACACATTTTTCAGAATAGGGACTAAAATCGATAAAAAAAAAAAGTTAAGGATCAAAGTGAGAATCACGTGAAAATATAGAGACAAAAATGGTATTTCCGCCTAGAATTTATATATTGTATATATACATATATATATATATATATATATATATATATATATAAATAAAAAAAATTTGATTGGGTGTGGACAGTGTGAGACCAAAACAAAGTGAAAAAATCCAGTACATCGCCCCCAAACCACGATAAATATGTCACTCCGGTGATAATTATCGACAGACGACCGTCTCTCTCTCTCAAGTATATGTCTCTTCAACTCCGTTGATTAAAAAACAGAACACAGTAACCATCTACTCTCGCCCTCACCGTACTATAAAAAATTGAAATCGTAGTCGCGCGAACTCTCTAGCAGTAGCGCTTTGAAGTTTGAAAGTGATGGCGGAGGGTTGGGTGCTGCCGCAGGCGGTGGAGCAACTGATACAGCAAATATGCAGGGAGCAGAACCAGACGCCGCCGGGGACGGATGTGAGACAAGAGCTGGCGTTGCTCGGTGAGGGAGAGGCTGTAAATTTGCTCCGTAAAATAGCGGTCTCGACCATAAAGAAAACCTTGAGTGCCTTTATTATGTACATGATCCGAAAAGCCAAACAACCTCACACACACACACACACTCACTATGATAATAATGATACTCCCTCGCCTCAGAAAGTACCACGCGTCTCTCTGCTTCACAGTCCCTCCTCTCCCTCTCCCTCTGCCCCTGCTTCACAATCACAATCACAATCACAATCCCAATCCCGCCTCGTCTACTCTCCAACACAAGGTATCGACTTCGCATTACTCTCTCTCTCTCTCTCTCTCTCTCTCTCTCTCTGCGCTGTTCATGATTTGATTGTTACCTATTTCAAATTTGGTTTCTGTTTTCTCTAATAAGTAAAAGAGCCAGCCAAGTTTTCAGCTAATTGGGGAATTTTATTTTTTGAGGTAGAGGAAATACTGAGATTTTTTCTTTTCCAGGAAATGAAAATGTTTCTTGATCAAAGCTTATCAACGGTTTTTTTTTTTTTTTTCAAATAATATTTTTAAATTTTCGTTTCTTCCACCTAGCAAGTAGCCAAGTAGGGATTGTAGCAAATAATTTTTATATTGTATATTTTCAGAATTTGTATTTTTAGATTAGCTTTTTCTTTTCTTTTTTGGCTGTATTTTCTAGATTGTATTTTTCCATTTCCACATGTGATTTTGTAATAAGTTAGAATTAGTTAGTTTGTTAGGCAAGGTTTTGAAACCCGGATCGTTCATTGAACCGTAAAAGGGAGAGGTTCAAAATTTTTAAAGTCGAACCGAGGTTGAATTGGGGTTGAACCGCGATGATGTCATAATTAATTTAATAATTATTTTAAATATATATATATAAATATTAAATTAATAAAAAAATGAACTAAAATAGTCTAATTCACCAAGGATTTAACTAACAAGCTCCAAGACGAGTGTTTTACCAAGCAAATCCTTTAATATCATCTAGCCCTCGATCTATTCCAAGGTTTGAAAGTAATCCACCATCAGTAAGTTTCACAGTAACAATGGCTTTCACAAAACTGACCACTTCACAGTAACAATGTGTAATCCATTACACATTGTTTCTTACAAAAATACATAAAACCAAAGTTATGAATACCGTTTCGGTTTGTTTATTGGAATGAAATGTTTCAGTATTGGTTCAATACCGGCTCATTTCAGTGTACCATTTCGAAATTACTGCAAAATATATATATATATATATATAATTTCATATCTTATTGTAGGGGCCTTTTTTGTGTTTGGGCTGGGCTGCCCTCTGCAAGTGATGGGCCCTGATGTGTTTCTGAGTAGGGAAGTTGAGACCAGCCCAACTACAACTCACTTTGGGCTGGCTTGGCACAAACTTAACCTAGTCTGCCAGGAACACCCTTTACGGCAAGCAGAGCTATTATAACGAAATTACAGCAGGCAGATACAATGATAACAAAGTGAACAAACAGAATGTTATAGTTTTCAACAATAATGATGGCCGAATGTCACAGTAGTAGTAGCAATAATAATAATAATGGCTTTTAAAGAAAAGAAAGCAATGGATTAAACAATGATGGAGGTTTAACCAAAGATAAACGTCAAGCCAAAATCTAGTCTGTAATGGTGACCGTCCAAAGAGGAAGAACGCTTCCTCTCAATGAAATCAACCTCCCAGGTGAATATCCTGCCGTGGGGATTAATAACTTTGAGGGAATCGGACCTAAATGGTTGAGGTGTGAAGGAAGTTATTGTTATTTTCACCGCTTCATTATCCCTTAGAGAGTGAGATTTTGAGGGGGAGAGGAAAGAAAAGATCTATTGGTGCATGCCTATTATCCTCACAAGTGATTTTCTTATCTTTTTCCTTTTAGTTTTTTTTTCTTTCTATGTGTTTTTTTTTTTCTTCCTCTGTTTTTCGGTCCCTTCTACAGGGCACGACGAGGCTCCTTTTATAGGGCCTGCCGTAAGCATTCTTTTACCATTTTACCCTCTAACGGCCTTTGTCTGGTCTGGGCATGCTTGCCGACCACCCTCTGCGCAAAGCTCGTCCTCGCCAGACAAAGACAGGTTCGTTTGTTTCTGTCCGCCGTGGCACTGCTCTGCCGTGGCTTTAAATGCTCTCTCTCTCTTCCTATGGCATGCACTCAGCGTTCCCTCTCCAATCTTACCCTTTTTGGACGGTCTGTCATCCCAGCAGGACGTACCTCCAAAAGGGTTTGGACAGGGAGCGCAAAATAAATCATTTCCCCCCTCCCCACCACCAAACCACACCCCCCTTTACCTCTTACCACGGACCCATGGCCCCACCACGACCCATATTGGCTGGGTACAGGCTGGTGGCACCTGGGTTTTGCGCATGCTCCCTGTTATGTGTGTTTCGAAGCCGGCCTGCGGCTCATGGCGCCTTGTTGGTATTCGTCTGCCACTCTTTGATTCTCTTACGCAGACTTTTTTGCATCTTCACTACCTCCCTTTGGATTGGGCTTTCCTTAGTACATCTCCCTTGGCCCATTTCTCGTTTTATGCTTTATGTCTTGTTTTCATTGCTTGGCCTTTCCTACCATGGCAACATGTTCCTGCTAGGCCCATTTCAGACCTGCCGTTTCACTTCTTCCCCCAGTGACTTATGGAAGTCTGCTGGTGTTCTCACTTTATGGGCTCCATTGTCCCTTTCTTTCTTCTTTGGGCCTGCGGCCCTTGGGCTTCCTCGGCCCATTTACTGACTTTGTATTCCCATGGGCTTTTATTTACTAACTTGATTGGGCTTCCTTGGCCCAATCTCCTCATTCTCATCCTTGGGGTTCATGGGCTTGCCATTAACCCCTACTTTCTTTACATCGCTTTGGGCCTGCCGCGGCCCATTCTTAGTTTTTCATACCATACATTGCCCATGGGTGCCATTTCTCTCTTTCCGGGCCCTTTAGGCCCATTTGCTTCCTCAAGACCCATTTGCTCGTGTTATGGGCCTGTGTTTTGTTATTCCTGCCGCTCGGGCCTAATAGTTTTATTCTGTTCCTGCCGCTATTATTGTCTGTTATGCTGGGTTGGGCTGACTTTACGAAAATGACCCTCAACATTTAGCCCCCTGAACATATGGAGCGTTCTTGCGATTCATATGTGAACGATGGACCTTTTTGTCTTTTTCACTTTTCCTTTTCCTTCGCGGGCTTTTTGAAACCACGAACTCTTTCCTGCACGTACAGGTATTTTTTCTTTTCTCTTGCCGTGAACAGTGGTGACTCTTCGGATTTCCCAAAACGGTAGTTGCTTTAAGACATAACTGCTGCCTCATTAATTCCATCCTCTTTTCAATGGCTGACCAGTCTCCTCCCTTCACGCCGGCCTTAATTACCCAGGTATTTAAGAGAAGAGTCCCCTCCCAACGCAGACACAGACTCCTTTTATTTCAAAACTTCTTCCTTTCCTCACCATTTTCTTCTTCTCGAATACCCATCCCTTTCTTGCTCCGTTCAAATCCTCACGCCATGGCGCCAGTGAAAACTCCGGCTTCTTCTCGCCGTAAAGGAAAAAATGTCGCCGTGGACCCTCCAGTAGAACACGAAGTGGAAGAGGAAGAGGCGCGCTCCGATTCGAACCATTCCGAGGAGGAGGAAGCACGGCGCGACCCAGACAGCGAGTGCGCCCATCCTTGGTACAACCTTAGTCCTCATTTTCCTAAGGCTCCTGGAGAGTATGTGCCGCCGCCGGTGAACCGTGTGTGGCTTGCTCTTTGCCGGTGAAAGCCTGATGTTTCTTGGGCTCCGGTGTCTTCCTCCATCTCCGACTTGATCATTCGCCAAGGTATCGCCCTCCCCGTACCCATTCACTTCGAGTTTGGGTCCGGCACCGCCTTGGGTTGGAAAGAATGGGTTGACAGTGAGTTGTCAGATACCCATTTCATGGGTTTGCTTCAGAGGGCCGGTGTTTTGAAGGCCGTCGTCCTTTCCCGAAGTCTTTCCAACTTTAGAGATCTCTACAACCTCCGCCATTTAGTTCGTCGATGGTGCTCCACCACTCACACATTCTTCTTCTCTTGCGGCGAACTTACGGTTACTCTCGAGGATGTGGCTAACTAGCTTCTTTTGCCTATTCTTAGGGACGCTGATCCTGCCGCTATTGAGCTTTCCCCCGAAGAGGAAGACATTGAAGCGGAGTTGAAGAAAAGGATGGCCGGAAATGCCAAGCTGTCTTTTTGTGTTAGTTCTTCCTCCAAGTTTTCTGCCGTTACTCGCCGTGCTGCTTTTATTGCCTTTTGGCTTTGCAAGTTTGTTTTCGGGTCTCCTCCGCATTATGCTATAAAGCCTTTGTATTTTCATTTGGCTATCAAGATATCTGCTGGGGTGAGTCTGCCGCTAGCCCCCATGTTCTTAGGGCATTTATATGTGCAACTGGACATCCTGCGGAGTGACGAGAGTCAGGCTGGTTCTTGCCACATAGTCGCTTCTTCTGTTCATAGCACTATTCTGCAGCAGCTGTTATTTGAGCGTTGTGCTCAATATTTGGCGAAGTGTAGGCCCGTCAGATTTGCTAAGGAGAAGTACCATTCTTGTCCGCGGCCCATCACTGATTTTTGTGGCAGGTTTGAGCATGACTTTCCTTTGGCTTTTCGTTGGTCCGGTTTGAAGCCCATAGATTGTTCTATTGTTGAGTCTTTTGATGAAGATGTTGGTTTTTCTTGGAGAGCTTATAGACAGTTACGTCCTGGTTACACTTGTGCGGATTCGGTCATGGGTTCCTTTGTTGATACCGTTGGTACTACCACCCCACTGGCTGGCTTTGATGAGGTGGGCATCACGTATTTGGCTGCCACCAATCCTGGGTGGCTGCCCTACTTGGCAGATGAGGGTGTTAGATTTGTTCATTATCCTGCCAACCGAGTGAGGAGACAGTTTGGCTTGGACCAGGATATTCCTGATGATCTCTTCTTCCTTGCGGAGTCCCCTACTTCAGCCAGACCCTTCCTGTGGCATACTGCCTTTGCCTTTTGGAGAGAACGTTTTAGTGCCATCACAGTTGCCGGTTCTGCGAGGGAGGGCCTTTACACCGCTGCTATGCATCTCTATTGGCAGCTTGTCATGAACTCGTTTGGTGCAGAGTTAGCCGGCAGTCGTGGTTTCTCCCTCATACCTCCTGAGGGGCTTGGTATGGTTATCTCTCCCAACCCTCGGTTGCTCCTTCCTTCTAAGTCCGTATTGGCTTATGCTAGGAAACAGAATCGGTCTGCCATCTTTGAGTGGAATGAAGAGAAAAGAGGATGGTATTGGCACGCAGGGGATTACCTCCCAGGTTGGGCGAAGAAGGTTAAAGTGATGAACATTCCTGCATCAGCCAAAAAAACTCCTGCCAAGCCTAAGTCTGCCAGTAAGCCCAAGTCTGCCGCCCCTCAGCCTCTTGCAAGTGCTACTCCTGCCAGCAGAACACGAGGCAGCAAAAGGAAAACAACTCCCCATCCTGTGTCTGCCGCTCAGCGAAGAGTAAGTTTCCCAGACTTTTTCTTGTTTTGTCTTCCAAGTACACGTATGTATGTATACATTTCTTTTCTCTTTTTCTCTGACTTCTCCTGAACCTTGGCTGTCTTTTTCTTTGACTCACTTTCTTATCCCTTTTGCTTTTGCAGTCTAAGCAAAAGGAGGATACGTCAGCCGCCCATCCCATTATACTTGAGGAGCCCGAATCAGAGGTATGTTTCCTCTTGCTCCTGTACTTTGTCCAATCTGTCACATTTTGTTTTTTGGTTACTTTACTCGCTCAAAGTATTAACTCGGCCCCTCATCCTTCTTTTCTCTGCTCTTCCAGGATGAGCCTGAGCCTCTTTCCATATACCGCCCCACGGCCGAGGAGCTTTCTGCCCCCATGGGCACTCCTATGGCAGGCTCTTTTGATGGAGGCGAGTTTGCTGCGCCTGCTCCTCCTACGGCCACTATCTCCCCTACTGGACCGGTACCCATGGATGAGGGTACTCATACTGGGGAGGTTAGTGAGGCCATTCCCACTCCTGCCATGACACCTCCTGACAAGGAAACCACCCCTATTGCCGTCACTGAGACTGAAGTCACCCCTGCTACTCCCCTCGTCATCTCCACTGGTGACCCCTTCGCCGCTCTCTCTCAGGCAGTGCAGGGTGTTTCTTCTTTGGTAGTCACCCCTTCTTCTATTCCTGTTTTTGCCACACATGGGTCTCGTGCTGAATTGTCCTCAGAAGAGTTTGAGGAGATCTTTGAGGATCCTGAGGATGAGCCTGGCTTGGGGAGGAGGATTTCTGAGTCTGAGGAGGAGGATATTGTTCCACCCGAGGCAATGGATATGCACTCTCCCTCTTTCTTTTTCTTCCTTTGTTAAGCTTTACTCATTTCCTTTTTCATTTGCACGTCTATTTTTTTGCTTGCAGAGACCTTTGGGGAGTTAGGCATTTCAGCGGGGGTGTCTGCGGTAGCTCCTCCTGTTATGCTCACAACACCTATTCCTGCCATATTTACAGCTTCTGTCTCCGCGGTTCCTTCCGTTCCTGCTTCTGCTTTCCCCGCAGCCCCTATTACTGTTAGCTCTGGTAAGTTTCATATCTCATTCCTTCGTTTCTTCTCCGCGGGCTTCTCTTCCTTTTATTCTTACCAAGGTTCTTTATCTCAACCTTTGCATTTTCTGGCAGGTCTACCTCCTTCAGTGCTTCCTCAATTTGAGGTGGGCAGTAGCTCTGCCACCCTTCCAGATCCTGCGAGTGAGGCTGCGGCCTTCTTTGTGCGCTTTGATCAGTCCGAAGTCAACGACCTTGATCCTGCTTCTTTCTGGGGCTCCGGACCCCGTTACATAGATTTTCATGGCTTCAGAGTCCCTGCGGACTGCGTTCCTCACTTGGTGATGATCTATGATAGTCGTGGGGACTTCATGCAGGGATTCAGACTTGGCCGATCAATCAGAGAGCATTTCTTGAGGATGTTAGGCAGCGTGCTGAACGACATCGAGCACAACTTCGTGGATACTGTCTCCACCGAGAGGATTCTGCAGTGGAGAGCCGCGGTACAGGAGCTCATCAGTGTTGGCTTTGCGGTGGAGTTCATCTTGGATCACCTTCGAGAGATTGCTCGAGCAGTTTTCATGAGGAGAGTTCAGCCTACCGTCGACGTCATTAATTCTCGCCTTACGATCCTGAGGAAGGAAGTGGCAGACTTGGAGGGCCGCCGAGAGCGTCTTCTTTCTGGTGTGGGAGGACTTGGTCGTTTTGGGGATCAATCACTTATCTCCGGACTTTATTGATGATGCAGTTGTTTCCCGTTTCGTAGTTTTTCATTTGCCTTATTACTCTGTTTAGTACATTATGCTTTTCTATAGCACCTATTTAGGCTTGTTTGCCACAGTTTGGGTTTTGTAATCTAACTTCATGATACTATACTTATGATGCTATACTTTGCTACTTTTGCTATAATGTATGATAACAAAATACTTCGTGCTTTTCATTGCAAGGAAGCAAGTTACAGATTTCGATTTATGACATAGTCATTTCTTGAAAGACAAAAAACAGAGTAAAAGAAAAACATGATAACTTTCGGTAAAACAAAAGGGTAAGAGATAATCACATTGCTTTTCCCCTTAGGCGTAGTAGTATTTCAACCATTTCCCATTGATGGGATCCATTAAGTCCTTTCCATCCATCTGAGTCAAACGGTAGTACCCACTTGGATGTGCTTCTCTTATCACAAAGGGTCCTTCCCACTTTGGTGCGAACTTCGATGGTCCTGCCAGGCCTCTCCTAACGTAGTCTGCCACCTTTAGGATCAGTTGTCCTTCCGTAGATATTCTTTCCTTAGTCATCCTGCCGTAAGCCTCAGTCATCTTTTGCCTGTATCTGCGGCTGTGTTCTTGAGCCTTTTCCCTCTTCTCATCAAGTCCTTCCAAGTCTTCGCATCTTTCTGCCACAAAGACTTCTCTATCATTCTCCTTTTCCTGCATTTGCATGACTCTTAGGGATGGGGTTATCTTTTCTGCGGGGCTTACTACTTCAGTTCCGTAGACCAAAGAAAAAGGTGAAAAACCCGTGGCTGTCTTAGGTGAACTCCTGTAGGCCCAAAGAGCGTCTGGCAGATGCGTTGCCCAGCCTCCCGTGTATTCTTGGCTCATTTTACTGATGATTCTTATGAGGGTTTTGTTGGTTGCCTCCGCTTTCCCATTTCCTTGAGGGTAATACGGTGATGACCGGTGATGTTTGATTTGATAAAACTCTAGCATTTTCCTCACCTCGCTATTCACAAAAGGTGTGCCGTTGTCACTGATGATCCTGTGGGGGACTCCAAACCTTATGATTATGTTTTCTTTGATAAAGTTTGCCACTGCCCCTCCTGTGGCTTTACGAAGTGGCACTGCCTCTGCCAACTTGGTGAAGTATTCTGTAGCTACTAGTATCCATATGTATCCTCGCGACGGCGGATTCACCGGTCCAACTAAGTCAAGTCCCCAAGTGTGGAACGGCCATGGTGTGACCATGCTATGCAAGTTCTGTGGATGAGTGTGAATCAAATTGGCTTGTACTTGGCAACTGTGGCATCTTTTCACAAACTCTGCCGTGTCCCTTTTCATGGTAGGCCAGTAATAGCCCATTTGCAGCAAGCACCTGTAAAGCTTCTTCTTTCCCTGGTGTTCCCTACATTCCCCTGAGTGTACTTCTTTTATCATTTCTTTTGCCTCCTCAGGGCCCAAACACCTCAAGGGGTCTCCCTCATACCCCTTCTTGAAAAGGATCTTGTTGTGCAAAAAATAGCGCGTTGCTAACCTCCTGAACTTGTATTTTTCGCTGTGCTTCTGCGGCAGGATGCCTTCGGTCAGGTACTGTATAAATGGGTCTCTCCAGTCCTGGCTGATGAACACAGCGTAACTTTCTTCTCTGTCTGCCGTGAGTTGGCAGCTTCCACATTGGGTTTGGACTTGGTCTGCGTCTTTACTCATGGTTGGCCAATAAAAGCCCGCCCTTTGAAGTCTGCGGTAAAGGCTGACTTCTCCGCAGGATCCACAAGTCTTTTTATGCACTTCTTTCAACTTTCTCTGGGCCTCCTTTTGCCCCACACATCTGGACAAAACCCCGCCTGGCATCCTGCGGTATAATTCTCCTTTCATCAGGGCGTAGTCCTTGAGTACTTTTAGTCCCATGGCTTTTTCTCCTCCCATCAAAACTTCCTTTATGGGTATTCGCCAATCTCCTTCGCGGTGTTCCTCCTGAAATCTTTCTTTCAATACTTCAATTATGGATTCTTCCCTCTTGCTAATCTCCACTCTGGTGCTTTCCCCTTCAAACATTACTTGTGAACCCAGCGCGGCCAACGCATCGGCAAATCGATTCTCGTTTCTCGGGGTATGTTCTATTTCGAAGGTTAAGAACTTTTCTTCCATTTTCTGCGCCATTGCTCTGTACGGGGCAAGATTGGGTTCTTTCAGGGAGAAACTCCCTTTGGTCTGGCAGACTACTAGGTTGGAGTCACCTAATACTTTCAAATGCTTAACTCCCATCTCAAGGGCTGTGGCCAGCCCCGTTAAATAAGCTTCATATTCTGCCGTATTGTTTGAACAGGGGAACTCCAGTTTGAACGATAGCGCTACTGCTTTATCCTCTTCGTGATCCAAAACCACCCCAACCCCTCCAGACTGGGCGATAGAAGATCCGTCGAACTTCATTACCCACTGTTCCCTGAGTTCTTCTGCCATGGCTACTTCCCCTGGAACTTCGTCATCCAGCGGGAATTCTTCCTCCCCTGGAAACTGTGCCAACAAATCTGCTATAGCCTGGCTCTTTACTGCTTTGGGCGCCCCCATTCTCAAATCATACTGCGACAGTTGTAACAGCCACTGTGATATCCTGCCAGAGAGGATTGGCTGCTGTAATAAAGCTTTGATGGCGTGGGACTTAGTCATCAGCCATACTTCATATGCCAAGAAGTAATGGCGTAATCTTTGGGAGGCGTAGACAATAGCCAAACATGCTCTTTCTGCCCTTGGGTAACGCGTTTCTGCGTCTTTCAGGGCGCGGCTGATGTAATATACTGGCTGCTCGATGCCACCTCCATCCTCTTGGGCAATTAAGGCACCGATGGCATATGAGTTGGTAGCCATATAAAGCAGTAATGGCTTTTTGTGTATTGGGGCCTGTACGGTAGGGAGGTTCATCATGATCTGCTGCAGCCTCTTGAAGGCCGCCTGTTGCGCTTCTCCCCATACAAAATTTTGCCCTTTCCTCAGTAATTTGGTGAAGGCCGAGGTGATCGATGCCAGCCCAGGGATGAATCTTCGGATGTACGAGACTTTCCCTAAGAAACTTTTTAGTTCTTTCACTGTGGTTGGGGGTCTCATAGTTGCAATGGCCGTAGCCTTTGCTGGGTCAACATCTATCCCTCTGCTGTGTACTAGGAAACCCAAAAATTTCCCCGAGGATACACCAAACGCACACTTAAGGGGATTCATTCTCAACTTAAATGCTCTGCACCTTTCGAACACCTTTTTTAGCACATGGAAATGTTCTTCCCTCTTCCTGGACTTGACTACTATGTCATCCACATAGTCTTCTAACTCCTGATGCATCATGTCGTGGAATATAGCCGTCATTGCCCGTTGATAAGTTGCGCCTGCGTTTTTTAACCCGAAGGGCATTACGGTGTAGTGGAAGTTTCCCATGGGCGTTCTAAAGGCTGTTTTCTCCGCATCTTTTGATGCCATTCTGATCTGGTTGTATCCGCTGAAGCCGTCCATGAATGAGAACATAGCGCTTCCTGCCGCAGAATCTATCAATAAGTCCATATTGGGTAATGAAAATTCATCTTTTGGGTATGCTTTGTTGAGATCCCTGAAATCTACGCAACACCTGATCTGGTCATTCTTCTTTTTTACTGGTACTATGTTGGATAACCAGCGAGGATGTTGAATAGGCTTAACGAATCCTGTGGCTAGCAGTTTCTGTACCTCTTTGACTATCTGTCCTTCAATTTCTGTGTGAAATATTCTGGCAGGCTGGACTGTTGGCCTGGCCTGCGGGGTCCACATTTAGCGTATGTGCTACTAACCCAGGGTCTAGCCCTGGCATTTCACCGTAGTCCCATGCAAATACGTCTTTGAATTCTTTCAGTAGCGAGTACCAATTCCTTTTTCTCATCTTCCGTCAAGCTTGCACTGATCGAGATGGGTCTCGGCCCTTGTGAAACAGATCCCAGGTCAACTTCTTCCATTTCCTCTTCTGCCATGACCTGCACCTCTTTTTCGGTTATAACTCTTTCATATTCCTCTTTGTTACTTCCCTCCTCTGGGCTTTCTTGGACTCTACAGCACATCAAGCCCTCGTGCTGTTCTTCCTGGGTGGGGCCCGTCTGGGTTTCAACCGTGGGCCCCACGTGCCTTCATAATTTGTAAATGATTCTGCCGTCAGAGCCTCGAACTCTTGTACATTGGGGCGTGTCTTCAAATCCTGCGGCGGGTGCTTCCTTCCTTCGTTTCTTTCTTGCCAATAATTCCCTCAGATCGGGTTCTAGGTCATCTAGGACATCTTCCATCTAGGTACGAAAGTACCCAGCAGCTTTGACACTGAACTCTCCCCAGAGGGAGCCCATTGATCATAGAACATAGTCTCTACTAAGTGAGCCTCCGCTCGTTCAAATGGTGAAGGATTCGCGGCTATGCGTACCACCCTACCGTTCAATCTTCCTTTCACACATTGGTGATAGGTAGATGGGACCAGCCGGTGTTTATGCAACCATGGCCTCCCCAGAAGCACGTGGTAGGATACTTCAGTCTTTACCATGTGGAACCGTGCTAAGAGGCTATGGGGCCCCACCTTCAGCCACAGCTGTATGTGGCCTGCTGTGTACTCACCTCTTCCGCCGAACCCTGTTACTTCCATTGGGCATCCCTGAATCTTCCTTTCTGAAATCCCTGCTGCCTGCAGAGTGCTTAATGGAATGAGGTTCACAGAAGCGCCTGTGTCTACTAAAGCTCTCTTTATGGGGATTTGATTTATGGATGCCGCCAAGTACAAGGGTCTCCTGTGGTCCGGTTGCCCCACTTCCATATCTTCTTCACTAAAAGTGATTTCAGTTGACTCCTGTAAGAGAGCCCTTTCATCTGATATTTCTGCCGATAGACACTCTACTCCTGCACCAGAGGCAATGCTCACCAAGGCCTCGGTGGCTACCTTTCTCTCCCTTTCTGATAGTCCCAGCTGGTCAAATAAATTTTTGAACTTAGAACTCTGTTGTAGAGTGGTAATGGCCGCCGCAGGCAGAGCCAAGTTTTCTTCTTCATCCTCTCCTGGGTCAGCACAAATTACCACCGCTGCTACACCCTTCCCTTTATGGTTCGGGAGTGGGTTTCTTTGGACTTCCTGCTGGGACAATTCTAAAGTCCCCTCCTTTATCCTGCGGTGAACAAGTCTGCGGAGCGCCCAGCATTCTGCTGTAGCATGTTGGACATAATTGTGTAAACGACAAAACGTGGGTCCCTCCTCTCTTCCTCCGAGGGTTCCCTGGCAACCTGGTTAGGTTTGAAAATTCCATCTGCTATCCATCTGTCTAGCAGTACGTCTAATTCTTTGAGGTGCATGGTATTGGCGGGGGAGTGTCATATTCCCTCCCCTCAGTCTTCCTTCTCCGTTCTCCAGTGGACACCGCCATCGCCTGTGGGGCGTTTCTCTTGTCTGAGTTTGGCTTCACAGACTGAGCCGTCTTTCTTGCTTTCTGCAATAGCTGGGCGAATTGGGAGATTTCCAAATTCTCGAGTACAGCCCTGTATTCCCTGATCATGTTCGTCATGCACATCTCAACCAACGTCCTTTCTTCGCAATGGTCATAGCAGTCTAGTGCTATGTCCCTGAATCTCTTGATATATTCCATCGGTCTTCACCGCTTCTCTGTTTGGTTGCTTGCAGGGTTGCAAGCGTCACCGTTTCTTCTCCATGGAAGTACTTGGTGCAGAATACATCCACCATATCATCCCATGTCGGGATGGTTCCTGGCTTTAATCCGATGTACCAGGTGTAAGCCCGGTCGCACAATGACTTAGAAAATTCTCGAAGACAGAAGTCCTCGTCTGCGGCGTAAGGGCCAAGTGTGTCGATGAATTTGCTCACATGTTCGACAGCACTTCCCCTTCTACCATCGTACTGCGCGAAAGCTTTTGGTTCATACCTCTCAGGGTATGGTTTGCTAAGTACCCTCAGTGGGTAAGGAGGCCTTCGTGCATAGAACCTCTCCTTAGGTACCCTGGCCCTTTCCTGCTCCAAGAGGGCGGATACCTCAGCCATTGTGATGAAACGCTGCTCTGCATTGTGTGGGGTACCTCCTGCCGGCGTTTCCTCTTTATCTGTTGCATGCCCTGGGTCATGCTGGCTTCCTTTTTCTTTTGTCTTGTCGGTCTTCAGCTGACGGATTTCTTCCATCATTTGCTGCTGCGAGTGTTGTAATGACTGTAAAACCTCAATGAAAATATTGGCATTGTCGGTAGGCATTCTTGGTGGCGGTTGGGGGTCAGCCCCCATTCCGTTGGCACCTTCTGCCTGGTTGGGTGGCGGTTGGTGAGGCGTTGTAGGCCTCGACTCTGCTTGTGAGGGTACAGCACTCATGTTTCGAGTTGTCCTGGACTTTGGAGGCATTTGTTTGTGTGGGCTCTTGTCCCTGTCTATTTCTCAACTCCCCAGCGGAGTCGCCAATTTAATGTAAGGGCCTTTTTTGTGTTTGGGCTGGGCTGCCCTCTGCAAGTGATGGGCCCTGATGTGTTTCTGAGTAGGGAAGTTGAGACCAGCCCAACTGCAACTCACTTTGGGCTGGCTTGGCACAAACTTAACCTAGTCTGCCAGGAACACCTTTGACGGCAAGCAGAGCTATTATAACGAAATTACAGCAGGCAGATACAATGATAACAAAGTGAACAAACAGAATGTTATAGCTTTCAACAATAATGATGGCCGAATGTCACAGTAGTAGTAGCAATAATAATAATAATGGCTTTTAAAGAAAAGAAAGCAATGGATTAAACAATGATGGAGGTTTAACCAAAGATAAACGTCAAGCCAAATCTAGTCTGTAATGGTGACCGTCCAAAGAGGAAGAACGCTTCCTCTCAATGAAATCAACCTCCCAGGTGAATATCCTGCCGTGGGGATTAATAACTTTGAGGGAATCGGACCTAAATGGTTGAGGTGTGAAGGAAGTTATTGTTATTTTCACCACTTCATTATCCCTTAGAGAGTGGTATTTTGAGGGGGAGAGGAAAGAAAAGATCTATTGGTGCATGCCTATTATCCTCACAAGTGATTTTCTTATCTTTTTCCTTTTAGTTTTTTTTTCTTTCTATGTGTTTTTTTTCTTCCTCTGTTTTTCGGTCCCTTCTACAGGGCACGGCGAGGCTCCTTTTATAGGGCTTGCCGTAAGCATTCTTTTACCATTTTACCCTCTAACGGCCTTTGTCTAGTCTGGGCATGCTTGCCGACCACCCTCTGCGCATAGCTCGTCCTCGCCAGACAAAGACAGGTTCGTTTTGTTTCTGTCCGCCGTGGCACTGCTCTGCCGTGGCCTTAAATGCTCTCTCTCTCTTCCTATGGCATGCACTCAGCGTTCCCTCTCCAATCTTACCCCTTTTGGACGGTCTGTCATCCCAGCAGGACGTACCTCCAAAAGGGTTTGGACAGGGAACGCAAAATAAATCCTTTCCCCCCTCCCCACCACCAAACCACACCCCCCCTTTACCTCTTACCACGGACCCATGGCCCCACCACGACCCATATTGGCTGGGTACAGGCTGGTGGCACCTGGGCTTTGCGCATGCTCCCTGTTATGTGTGTTTCGAAGCCGGCTTGCGGCTCATGGCGCCTTGTTGGTATTCGTCTGCCACTCTTTTTGATTCTCTTACGCAGACTTTTTTGCACCTTCACTACCTCCCTTTGGATTGGGCTTTCCTTAGTACATCTCCCTTGGCCCATTTCTCGTTTTATGCTTTATGTCTTATTTTCATTGCTTGGCCTTTCCTACCATGGCAACATGTTCCTGCTAGGCCCATTTCAGACCTGCCGTTTCACTTCTTCCCCCAGTGACTTATGGAAGTCTGCTGGTGTTCTCACTTTATGGGCTCCATTGTCCCTTTCTTTCTTCTTTGGGCCTGCGGCCCTTGGGCTTCCTCGGCCCATTTACTGACTTTGTATTCCCATGGGCTTTTATTTACTAACTTGATTGGGCTTCCTCGGCCCAATCTCCTCATTCTCATCCTTGGGGTTCATGGGCTTGCCATTAACCCCTACTTTCTTTACATCGCTTTGGGCCTGCCGCGGCCCATTCTCACTTTTTCATACCATACATTGCCCATGAGTGCCATTTCTCTCTTTCCGGGCCCTTTAGGCCCATTTGCTTCCTCAAGACCCATTTGCTCGTGTTATGGGCCTGTGTTTTGTTATTCCTGCCGCTCGGGCCTAATAGTTTTATTATGTTCCTGCCGCTATTATTGTCTGTTATGCTGGGTTGGGCTGACTTTACGAAAATGACCCTCAACACTTATTACTTACAAAAAAAAATTATAAAAATATATTTTTTTAATACATTTATAAAACTTGTTATCTTAGAACTAATATGATCATTTACTTAAACTACTATTATTTTATTAAAGTATACTAATTAATTCTTTTAATGCCAAAAAAAAAAAAATGAACGAAATGAAAGTATGAAACTGGCTTGCACTCTGCCCAACCAATTATATTTTCAATATTTTATATTACTCTTTTTTCCCTCGCCAGTTGGTCACTCCCTTTTCATTTTTTAGTCACACACGTCTAGTCACAGTCTTCTCAGTGTTAAATTTCCTCTCATCTTTGTCATTACATGTTGTCTTCCTCTTTCTTCTACTTTTTTTCCTTGTGTACGTCTTCTTCAACTTACCAGTGCTTCATCTCATCCGACTTTTCTTCACTTCTCACTCAAGTTTCTCACCGTGGCTTTTTTGTTTTGCTTTATTCTTTTTGTAAGGTACATTTGTTTATTTCATTTCTTTCTTCTTCTATTTTTTTTTTTTTTTGGTTGAGATTTTAGTTTTACAGTCCAAACTCCATGCCGACCGAATCTTGAATTTCGGCCGGTATTTACCGTGGGTTTCTTGATTGAAAGAGTGAGGCGAGGGTTTTTTGTTTGAGAGAATGATCAAATTCCAAAGTCCAAACGATGCGGTATAGGAAAAAAAAAAGAGGGAAGAGAGTCCAAAACGGTGCCGTTTAAGGCTTGAAACAAAGGACCCGTGTGAATCGCCTGAACAGGTCATGGTTTGCAGAACCGGGTGGTCTGATTGTGGTCCGTACGGTTCACTACTTTTTTTGCATGGAACGGTTCTTTATGTTTAATAGACCGTAAAAATGGCCGGTTCAAGGTCTTTTCGATCGGATAGTACGGTCCGAGTTTCGAAACCTTCTTGTTAGGTATATTTTCTTAGGCTATCTCTTGTATTGGTTAGTGAATAGTGATCTAATTCGCATACAATCAATAATACAAGAAATTTATTTATCACTCTCTCCCTATTTTTTGAAATGTATCAGCAATGGTAAAAAAAAAAAGTTGTAAAAATTTTGATGTGACAAAAGTAAACTTAATTAACTGTATATTTTTGTGGGCGCAGGTCGTCGAGTTACTCAATCCACAATTCCGGAGTTATGGTCCCAGGCCTCTTTGACCTCACCGAATGGTATTTCATTGAGCCTCCACATGTCTATTTCTTGGACGTTCTAATTTTTGTTTTTATTTGTTGGGGGTGAACTAGTTTTATTTAATTGACAAAAACACAGAATACCAAGTGGCCACTCTGAACATGGAGCTAGCCGCAACTCCTCGTTTTATTCTTCAAAACCCACTGCTCAAACCTAGGGTTAGGGTTTCTCCCAGACCTCTCTTTCTCACTCTCACTCCAAACTCAATCTCAACAGTTCATCACCGCCAGCAACAGAGAATGAACATGTCGAAACCCATTTCATGCGCTGCTTCAGCTGAAGACAACGGCTCCACCACGACCACAACCGCAACCGCAACCGCTTCTCCAATCGGCGCTGGTAAGGGAAAAAAAAAATCTGATCAGATTATATATATATATATATATACATTTTTTGTATTGGTTTTGATTCCGATGCTTAAATTGAGAAATTCGTATTTAGTGATTGTTTTTCTCTCTCAGTGGCTCGGATTGGAGAGGTGAAGAGGGTGACGAAAGAGACAAATGTGTCAGTGAAAATAAACTTGGATGGTACAGGTGTTGCTGAAAATAATACTGGGATTCCCTTCCTTGATCACATGTTGGATGTTAGTTAGTCTTTTTCAGCTTTTGTTATTATCATTTCTTGATTTTTAGCTTTGTTTCTCAACTTGGGGTTTTAGCTGTTTTTATTTATTTATTAGGGTTGTGAATTCCAAGTTCAGATTTTTGAAAACCTTAGTGATAACATAATTAATTTCCTCCATTTTTTTTAGCTAGATGTGAGATGTGTCATTTATTTGATTGTTTGTGGTTTACATCGGTTTTTTTAAGACTGCAGATTTTTTAAATGCCGCCAAACATGTCTTACATCCAGGATTTGAATGGGAGGGGATCCTTTCCAATGTTAGGTATAGTTATGCGTTATTGTTATACCTTGGCTTCCTGATTAAATTTAACAATGTGGTTGTGTTGGCCAATAAGTGACATGCTTGAATTTAATTGTCGTTGGGAAATATGATGCTATTTTTCATTGCTAAGTTAAGAGTACCTAAGTTTTGCCCATATGGAAAATGGAGCAGATAACTTTATGATTTATGTAGCTGGATGTCATTTTGTGGCAGTTAATGGATTCTTATATTGGGGGAAGGGTGGGTGGGTGGGTTTATTAAAGATTTATTCATTTGGTGTTTTGGTTTTATTGTGTAAGATTTTGAGTCTGATATGCTGTTGTTTGTTAATTATATTTATTTGTTTTTATGTTAGCAACTTGCTTCGCATGGGCTGTTTGATGTGCATGTTAAGGCCACTGGTGATATCCACATTGACGATCATCACACAAATGAAGATGTTGCTCTTGCCATTGGAACGGTACTTGACAAACATTACATCATATGTTTTTGTTAATCCTATGGATTTTCTAGTGTGATGCTGAATTCCTAGCAGTCCTTCCCCTTTCTTTTTTTTTTTTTGGTGGCATTTAAAGTAAACTACTTATGTATTTGGTGGGATTCAAATAAGTTTACTTGTTTCACTAATTTGAGTCATTTAGCTAGTTTTACATCTAGCCTGATATCTTTTTGAATTAGTTTTGATTATATATACTTATGCTTACTTGAGCCAATAAGGAAGCTTGTATTTCTAAAGTGTTAAGCCCTCCAATTGGTGATATAATGATAGAGTGTGGAATTTAAGATTTTATAGGGAATTCAATGATTGGGAGTTAGCGGCTTCCTACTTCCTACTTCACTTCATCCAAACCCGGATTCCTAGGGGTGGAGGGCGTGACAGTCTTTGTTGGGGTCTTAATGGAAGTGGGAAGTTTGATATTCGGTCTTTTTATCATAAGATTCAAAATGCAGCTCCTTCTACTTTCCCTTGGAAGGGCATTTGGAAAGTTAAGGTTCCTAAAAGGGTAGCATTCTTTATGTGGATAACAGCTCATGGTTAGATTTTAATTTTGGATAATCTTATGCTTTGTGGTCGCCCTTTGGTGAATCGTTGTTGTATGTGTTGTTGTAATGAGGAATCTGTGGATCACTTGTTACTTTCTTGTCCGGTAGCTCATTTTTTGTGGACGTATATGCTTCGGTTGTTTGGGATCGATTGGGTTATGCCAGGCTCAGTTGTGGACTTATTATTTTGTTGGTATCATTGGCTTGGGAAGCATAGTTCTGATATTTGGAATTTGGTTCCAGTTTGTTTAATGTGGACTATTTGGATTGAACAGAATCGGCATTCTTTTAAGGATAATGGGAAAATTGTGGTTCAGTTACTAGATTTATGCCAACGGACCCTCTTTGATTGGTCTTGGTGTTGGGATCTCTCAGATTGTTCTACTCTTATAGATTTTCTTGTGTATATTAGAATAGCTTTGTGGCTGCTTATGTCTTTTTGTTTCTTATTACTCTTTGTTCACTATCGTGAACTCTTTGTATTTTTCTTGCTATTCATTTTTCAATAATATCTTCGTCTTACTTATTAAAAAAAAAATGCTTACTTGAGAATGTAACATATAACATGGTGGATTAATTTAATTTAGGATACGTCCAAAGGCTATTGCTTCAACTGCTTCATATTTGGATCCACCTGTTGATATCTCTATATATGTGTTATAATAAGTTAGTTTTGCTTGGCCTGCAGGCTTGTTTGCAGGCACTTGGTGATAGGAAAGGAATAAATCGGTTTGGTGACTTCTCAGCTCCTCTTGATGAAGCACTAATACATGTTGCATTGGTACGTTCAACTTTTGATTGTTTCATATGAAGTAAACATGTAATATGTTTTAGGTGTCAAAAAATTGACTGATGTTATGATTGATCTTTATGTTTGTCCTTGCGATTTGAGCTTATAGTGCTGATTTCCATGTAATGATTAAATTTTACACCAGATTATAGTATCAACTCTATCTCTAGTTTCTAGTGTCCTCTCTAACCATGCTGATTTATTTATATTCTCTGGGAATCTAAAATAATGGCTTATTTTGAGGACATTGTTTTTTCAGGATTTATCTGGCCGACCGTATTTAGGTTATGATTTGCAAATACCTACTCAGAGAGTTGGAACATATGACACTCAGGTAGGACCCCTATGTGTTTACTTCTACAATTAAGAATTTTGATGTCACCAATTGTTATTAATCTCTAGCACAGTGGTGGAACTTCCTACTGAGATATTGACATAATGTTACATGTTTGCACCTTCGGAAATTCTGCAATCTTATATAGTTTAGCTATTGCATGAATTTTATTTGTAGTTGGTGGAGCACTTTTTCCAATCGCTGGTGAATACTTCTGGCATGACACTTCACATCCGGCAGGTAATAATACTGGGAGCTTCTTAACCTTGTCATGGTTGATATAAATCTACTGGTTTTTTTTCCAACATAGTTTACTGAAATAATGCCAGCTTCGTGCTCTTTGTATTGGGGTCAACTGTGTATACTTCCAATTATTTTTTATGCAATTGAATATGAATATAGGTTTTTTTTTTTGGGAGGATTTTCATGCACTTTCTTTAAATTCCTATATTCTATGTTTTTCTTAGTTGTGTCCATGATTTCTATTTAGAATAAACTGAAATTGTTTTTTTTTTTTTTCAAAATTTCTGAAGTACCTTTTTAAAAAGAAAAAGAAAAATTCAGAAGTAACATATTATTAAAAAATAGAAAAGGGCAAAGCTCAAGTGCATAGGAAGTATGAAAAGACACTCCACCCAGAAAAATAAATAAATAAATGACAAAAAGATAAAATCAAATGAAAAAAAAATCAACTCCTAAATTACAGAACATCCAAAATTTCTGTCGAAATTCAGTGACATATATATTTTTCACTCAAGAGTTAAGTTTTTAATAGAATATTTTGATTTTGGTTGAGCACCAGCTTACTGGAAGAAACTCTCACCACATAATTGAAGCAACTTTCAAAGCTTTTGCAAGAGCTCTTCGACAAGCAACAGAATATGACCCTCGCCGCAGTGGGACTGTTCCAAGGTTTGTTATTTTCCTGTTTAATTTAAATTTACATCATCATTGCCATTGGTTTTTGGACCCAGTAACATCTACACCCCCTAAAACAAATGGTGGAGGAACCTCAAAGTCATGAATTCAATCCATTTCTGTTCCCTGTAATTTCTGCGAGGTTTGATTTTTTTTAATTGAAGCTATGGAGATGACAAATCGTTCTAATTGTAGAATAGAACTACTTTTGTTTTACTTGAATTATTTTATTTATTTCTTGATGTTAGAGCTAACCACTTGCTTTGAAATCATTTCCTTGGTCCATTTCATCCTTGGCTGTTACATCTTGAGCTGGGGTCTATAGAATTTCTGACCTTTTGGGGGTGTTTGGTAGAGTAGTTTGAGAAAGGTTGTTTGTAGTTTTTTGAAATACGTGTGGGTGAAAAAGTATGTGGAAATGTGTGTAATGTTGTTTAAAATGTAAAAATGTATGATAGACCAAACAAGCCAGCATCTATGTGTAAGAGATTCTTTGAGGTTTTGTTGCAGCAACTTGTTCAGAATAGGGTGGTCCTCGAATCTTTTTCTATGGTCATGTTTTCTGCCAATTGCGTGGTACAAGGATAAGGAATTTTCTCACATCATTTACAATACACACACTCACCGTTTATTCTCTCTCTCTCTCATTTTTTGCTTGTGCTAGTAGACAGTCCTTTTGCTCATTTATTTTACACACTTAAAAAACATTTTATCCCAACTCACAAAAGAAATTTCACCGTACTATAAGTATTTTAAAAGTATTTAGTAAATTCTACTCTAAGACTAAGTGAAACTTTATTACCAAAGTTCCAAGAAGTTTAAATTACTATTTTGATTAAAATTCTGTTACTAAAAGTTTGGGGAAAAAAGTTTAAAAGAAATTTCATTACTTACTTTACACTATTTTAATCATCTACCAACACGAGCCAAAAGAATGTTTTCACTTATGTTCCTCTGCCTTTAATGAAAGGCAACTGATGGGGACTTGCCAACTAATCAAGCTCTTCCCTAAGCCGATGCCAATTTTTTTCAAGATTTTCTTAATGAGCATGTTGCACAATGAAATAGGTCTAATCTCCTCAAAGACCACTGGGTTATCCACATTAGGGATCAGCTCAAGGAAAGTTGAGTCGGTCTATTTTAACAGCTTTCCACCTTGAAAGAAGTTCGATGCAACTTTGTACGCATCATGTTTGATGATTCCCCAACAGACCTGAAAAGTGGTCATTAAATCCACCCAAATCCGGGGCTTTATCTGAATTTCATTCTACAACTCTGCCCAACCTTCTCAATTTCATCTCCCCTGACCTATTGAATTAATTCTAAATACTAATTCTCAGTAAGGAATCTCTCAATCTGAAATTTCTGTTTACATTGCATGATCTGATCTGTCCCAATATGTTTTGGAAATGAGAAACTAGTAGATTCAAAAAAATGCTGTTATATAACTGTTTTATTTTATTTTTACTTTTCATGTGAATTTTAATTAACCCATGCATCGCATGGGCTTATATTAGTATGTGCTTTGCTTCTGTGTGACGAATTTTTTGGAAACTAGTACATTAAAAAAAAAAAAAAAGTGTCTTGTGAAATAAAACCTAAAATACGTGTTGCATTTGATTGTTGCAGTTCAAAAGGTGTGCTGTCCCGGTCTTGATGCTAGAGGTAGATAATGTTGGGCTTAAGGTGGTTTAAGTTAAACCTATATCCTCATTTTCCTCAAGCATGCTTTGGGGATAATCAGGTTGATGATCCCACATGTATGGTATTGTTGATTATCAGTTGAAGCTTCACCATGTTGAAACAAAGCAAAATACAAATCTGGATGCTACCACTGGAGGGATGGGTGTCCAACAGAGAAAATATAAGGGAAGATAGTTGCTTGTATGAATTGTGCTGTACCTCACAGTCTATTGATCAAAAATAAATCACTCAGTTTTAAATTTCCATGCTCTGATTTATTTATTTGTTTTTGAGATCTGTCAATCAATGAACTCACTGCAGATTTATCCATGTGCAATCAAATAAGGTTGGTTATGGTGCTCCATTGTGTTAAGTTTTGTGTAGCATGTTTTAGCTGAGTACATTTCATTTTTCACAATATTTAGAGAACTTATAACTTTTATAAGATCATTTCGGGATTTTATGACTAACCTCCCCGTTTTGTAGTTAATAGGTAATTTGGTGATGTTTGTACGGCCTTGAATGTTGGATCTGGTATTTGGCATGAATTTATTTCTTATCCCTGTTGATTGTCCCTCTGGGACCATGGGCTTGATTAATTTATCACCCTATTGGGTATGACGACCCCATTGGGTGACTATAAAAATTTTCTTTATCTGCTGCAAATCAAAGCCTGAGAGACCTAGAGGCTAACTTAGCAGCAAGAGCTTACAGGTTTATTGGAATTTGGAAGTAGTCACCTTAGAAGATATGCTTGGGTTAAATATAAAGTTTGAGGGCACCGTTCCCTTATAGAGGTCACCATTTGAACCCTATTCCGGTGACCAAGAAGAGTAAATAACAAAGACTTAAGCTATCTTTCTCAATCTAGCATGTTCTTGAACTCTTCCTTTCCTTCCATGGTCATTATGTCTACAGTTTCATGATTTTGCTGTTTCCAAATAACATATTGAAAAAACAAAGAAGATTTGTAAGAGTTCCTGGCAGGCAGCACATACAAGTTCTGTTGAAGTACCAAGTATAGCAAATGCGCATAATTTTGCTTGAACAAATAAATACATAAAAAAACTATAAAATTAGTATTCGGGATACCCTTCAGTTCTGTTTACTACATATTCATCTGGCCAGAAAAAAAAAGACCTTGTCTTACAAGGACCCTTCAGCTGCATTCAGGTCATCTAATATCTCGGACTTAACCTTTTCTGGCAAAGCAGCAGATGGGCCGGCCTTTGAGTAGAAGCTGGCTAATGATCTAATAGCTTTCTCTATCACAACATATGATTCCTACAAGTGAGGCACCAAATTGTGTATTCATTAGTTATCATCTAACAAAAACATGACAAATCCCTGTGTGCTTTCAAAGTCTTCTAAGTTTAGTCAAAAGTACCTCTTGAACCACAGTTTGTTGTCCTCTCCAATTGCTCAAATACTCTCGAATTGATTCCTTTGCTGCATCTGCTGTGCGTCTAAACTTAGCAATATCTTTTGGGTCTTCCTTTAAGGACTCACGCAGTGTCTTCAAAACCTCTCTCGCTGACTTCAAGTAGGCCTTTGGCAACAATTTACCAGACTTAGTCTTCTCATTGGGATCAAATAGTGATGTGATGGCCCCAATAACTCCTGTATCCTCTTCCTCTTGGCCATTTGACTCATCTTCAGCCCAAACAACCGGTGGTGTCAAACCATAGTTGAAGGTCAGTGTGGTAACCAATGACACACCAGTGCACACTATAATATGCCGGCGACTTGATGTAGTTTCTTGAGAGGATAGCACAACATGACACCTTGGTTGCAGTTTATCTGTTTTGTTTCAGAAAACAGCAAAGACAGAAAAGCAACATAATGAGGAACAAACGACTAAATTAGGACAGAATCTTATGAAATTCTTGTTCTAAATATGACATGCAGTATAATTGGTTGGGACCATGCCTCTTGAAGCAAAGGCCACTAGTTTGAATCTTCCCTTCCCAATTGGGGGCAACACTCACTTATCCAAAAAAAATTGACAAGAGTGTGGCGAATATGTAATGCAGGAATATATGGTTTATAAGTGAAGAAATGGTGTAAGCGACATTGTAAGTGATGGAATCTGGAACCATCTTCTTCTACATTCATACTCATACCTTTAACAAAGAAGGAGCTGATATGGGTTTTGCTGTCACAAAAACGTTGGGAAGATTAAAATCTAAAGTTGAAAAATGCAGGATCCAATAACAATTACAAATTTTCTGCTCAACTTTCACCTTAAATACTTTCAGCTTAGGACAAATGCCTGAGGCCACTTCATCCCGGACCCTATCCATGCTACTAACCAAAGGAAATTAAAAAGAAAAGACATAGATATCATGTCACTTACACTCATTGTCGGGTGTCAATATGTTCTTAATTCTTTTGGACAGCACAGAAGGGCAAGTCTTTGGTGCAAGAAAAACTTCCATCCTTGTTTAATAATAAAAACTCGCATTCTACAGAACAGCAGCAATGGCTTGAATCATGCTCTACCCCATGTTAACACCAATTCACCTTCACAACATCTAAATAAGTTACAAACAATGTTTCTCATAAACTTAAATTTCAAAAAACAATAACCAACCCTTCCTTTCTTAGTGCCCTGCAGCTTACTTCTCAGCTTATTGAATATGTTGTCATTTGAAAAAGTTGTACCTAAGAAAAAAGGGAGGACTAAATATTCATTTGAATGATTTTATTTTCATCCGCTTTTTTATTTATTTTTTTTATTGTGTAAAAATACAATTGTACAGAGGGGGAAAATGAGACTTTAAAAAGTTGGGCGAGGCTTGCATCCAAAGTATTGGAGCATTGGCTGCAACATGGACACGACACATATCAAAATTGGCATATGTTAGTCCCATATCCCATTTAGTACTCTAGTACACTGGATAGACCCAGGGCCGGCCCTTCCCTTAGGCGAGTTAGGCAATTGCCTAAGGCCCCCAAGTCCCAAAATTTTAGAAAAGAACCGACTAGTAGAGGAAAAACAAATTTAGTTTCAAAAATAATCTGGCACATCCTTTTAACCAAAAGAACAAAAATTTTGGTAAATCCTATTAAACATTGGTTCTAAACAAAATCATTAACCAAAAATCAACCAGATAAACTACAAATCCAGTCTAAGAGATTAATCACAAATCAAAACAAATAAATCCACTCAAAACCCTAAAAATTTTACCTTTCTCTCTAGTCTCTGCTCTCCGCCTCTCTCTAGTCTCCAGTCTCCACTGTTCAGCCTCAGCCGCTCTCTGATTCTCTGCTCTCCGCCTCTCTCAAGTCTCAACTGCTCACCACACCTCGGGAATCAGGTATAAAATTATAGTAAATATTTGGGCACAGAGCACTCCATTTTATTTGTTAAGAACTTAAGATAACTTTGTTTATTTGGGCCCTCCCTGGCTGCTTTTGTAACTTTGTTTATCAGTTATCAGTTTATCATTATGGCTGCCTGGACCCTCCCTGTCCCTGGACTGGGCGTTAAGTTTGGGCCTTCAAGTTTTTTTTTTTTTTTTAAAAGCCTGCATTTTTTTTTTTGGTTATAGATAGGATTTGCTTTGTGTTTATTTTTTTGGTGAGTGGGTCTTATTAATAAGTCTTGTGTTAGTGTTATGGCTGTGTTTAAATTTTCGTTATGCTTGTGCTTAATTTTTTTTTAATTTATACAAGTTAAGATTGCTAAAAACTTATTATTATTTAGTGAAATTACAACAATATTTTTTATATAAATCAAGTTCTATTTCTCATTTACTCTACACTTGAAAGTTATTTTTTATTTTAGTCTTTATAAATATATTGTTTGATTAGAAATGTCTACTAGAAAATATGCATCTGGATATGAAAAACTTAAAAAGAGAAAAAAAAAAGAAAAATTAATTAAGTCTCAAAAAAGATCAATGGATAAATTTGTTATTAGTAATAAACAAAATATTACACAAAATTTAGATGAAAATATCACAAATGAGCAAGAAATTCACCAAAATAATTTAGAAGAAAATGATGTTCAATTTTGCAATACAACAAATCTTGATATCGAACTTCAAAATAATTTAGAAGAAAATGAAAATAATGATGAAAAATATAATATAAAAATATTAAATAAACATTAATTTAATCAATATATAAGTATAAAAAACGCCCCATTTTTAGTTCTCGCCTTAAGCCCCAAAATGTCTAGGGTCGCCCCTGTTTCCCTCTCATCCTCTCTCTGTCTCAACCCACGTCACACCGTGCTCCGTGGCTAACCACCAAACTCTCCTTCTAAACCTCCATGGCCGGAGCTTTTCAAGCTCATCACCTCCAATCACGCACCACTGCCGAAACCCATCCAAAATCAAATCACGACCACCACCACAGCCAAAACCCAGCCAAAATCAAATCGCAACAAAAACCTAGAAGCCCACCAAATAACAAATCAAATCACACCCACCAAAATTAAAGTACAAAACCCACAAAACAACCAAAATCACAAAATGAAAACACTGAAAGTGAACCCACCATTAAAAAAACATATATTGGTTTTGTTATTATATTTTAGAAGAAGAATCATCTTGTTGAACTAATTTTAGATTCAATTAATCAAACACATCCCACAAACAAGAATGATAGACTAAAAGCAAAGCAAAAAAAATGGTATTTTCCAAAAAAATGTTTTTAGAAAATACAAAGGGTAAACAAAATATAAAAACTATTTGCTTCATAATCTCAAATAAATAAATAAATAACCAAAAATCACACACCATAATCCGGTGAAGCCTCGTGAGCCACAATTTCACTTAAGAGGATCGTCTGAGTTGAGAGGAAGAGATTTTCATAGTCTTTGGCTCGACAGCACAATCTTCGATTTCCTTTCTTGACGTGGCTTTCGCTCACTCCTCTTCTGTCAGTTTAGGCGACGTATAAAGAGAAATAAAAGAAAGAAAAACAAAGCACCGCGTAAAAAAGAAGAAAAGAAAAATGGTGAGAGAAGAAAAACGGACTGAGATCAGGTGCACTGTCATAGGTATTTTTTTTACATTTTTTACTCTTTTTTTTAAAACTTTTTAACTCTCCTTTAATATATTTTATTTAATGGTTAAGATTGAAAGTTATTTTTTGGGTAAAATATCATTTTCGTCCCTAAACTATCACAAAAGTTCGTTTTTCACCCCTAAACTTTCAAAAGTTCTATTTTCGTCCCTAAACTATCACAAAAGTTCGTTTTTCGTCCCTAAACTTTCAAAAGTTCTATTTTCGTCCCTAAACTTTTCCAAACGTATTGATTTTCGTCCCTCCCACATCAGTACTCCATCAAAGCCACGTCAGCACTCCGTCAGACGGAGGGACGAAAATCAATACGTTTGGAAAAGTTTAGGGACGAAAATAGAACTTTTGAAAGTTTAGGGACAAAAAACGAACTTTTGTGATAGTTTAGGGACGAAAATAGAACTTTTGAAAGTTTAGGGATGAAAAACGAACTTTTGTGATAGTTTAGGGACGAAAATGATATTTTACCCTTATTTTTTCAACTTTTAATCTCAGCCATTAATTACAATTGCATCAAGGTATTACACCTGAATCTGAAAAAGACAAAGAGACCTACACATACACATACACATACATAAGCACGCATAAACACATATACATACACATAAACATACATAAATATAAGCACACATAAATACATACACATAAGCACACATACACACACATACATAAACATACACATACACATACACATACAAATACACATAAACATAAATATACATATACATAAACATAAACACATATACACATAAACACGTATAAACTCACATAAACGTAAACATACACATACATAAACTTAAATATAAATACAAACACACATAAAAGCTCGATTTAGCACACCAAAGTAACTAACGAAATTGTTTGAGGATTGATGTTAGTTTGTAATTTTTTCCAATCTATGTGAGGGTTTAATTTTTCTCAGTCTGTATGTGTGTTTATGTCTATGTATGTTTATGCATAAACACATACATAAATATGCATAAACATAAATGAACATAAACATCATAAACATGAACATAAACATACACATACACATACACATTCATACACATAAACACACATGTACATACACATAAACATAAATATACGCACACACACTCATACACATACACATACACACACATAAGCACACATACACACACATACATAAACATATACATACACATACACATACACATACAAATACACATAAACATAAATATACATATACATAAACATAAACACATATACACATAAACACGTATAAACTCACATAAATATAAACATAAACACATACACATACACATAAACATAAACATACACAAACACACATAAATGCTCGATTTAGCACACCAAAGCAACTAACGAAATTGTTTGAGGATTGATGTTAGTTTGCAATTTTTTCCAATCTATATGAGGGTTTAATTTTTCTCAGTCTGTATGTGTATTTATGTCTATGTATGTTTATGTTTATGTGTGTGTGTTTATGTGTATGTGTGTTTATGTTTGTTTGTTTTTGTTAATGTTTGTTTATGTGTGTTTATGTGTATGTGTATTTATGTTTGTTTGTTTTTGTGTATGTTTGTTTGTGTTTGTGTTCATGTATTTATATTTATGTGTGTTTCTATTTATATTTATGTTTATAAATATAAACATATATAAACATACACATGCACACTCATACACATACACATACATAAATATACACACATACATAAATATAAATGAACATAAACATAAACACATATGCACATACACATAAACATAAACATACACATATACATACATAAACATACACATACACATACACACTCATACACACGTACATAAATATATTTATGTTTATAAATATAAACATACATAAACATACACGCGTACATAAATATGCATAAACATAAATGAACATAAACATAAACACACATAAACATACACATACACATACATAAACATACATACATACATAAACATAAATGAACATAAACATAAACACACATGCACATACACATAAACATAAATATACACATACACACACATAAACATACACATACACATACACACTCATACACATATACATACATAAACACACACATACATACACATACATTTTTAGTTCTCGCCTTAGGCCCCAAAATGTCTAGGGCCGCCCCTGGATAGACCAGAGCACTAGAGGGAAGCCTAACCTTAAAAAGCTGTACCTAAGAAATAAACAAGTAAGCAGATAGATATATAATCATCTAAACGAGCTCAAAGCTAAAATTTGAAAAGGTGCAGTTTCAAACAGTTGTACACTGTTTAATCTACATTTTTCAATGGCATATGCAAAAACAAATACACTTATATGTGTGCATATATCAAAGAGAGGAAAAAGGCTGAGTGCTGTTTATGTTGATGCTTTTACGTTGAAACTCATCCAAATAACAACTAACTTTAAGTTCCTTAACAACATATTCCCCAAAACCAAAATAGTTCAACAATTTATTAGCAAAAAGCACTCTGCATATATCTAAATAGAAATATTAAGAGGTAAAATTAAGTGGGTATTTGAGAAAATAAACTATTGCTCACTTGGTGTGTGCTGCTTAACCACACGAAGGCTTTATCTTTGCAATCTCTGCCTTTTATCCAGAGGGATACAAGAAGTACTTTTGGAAAAAGATGAAGGGTCCAATAGTCATTCTATGCAACGCTTAATTACAGAAATACCCCCTCAAAATTTTGTATACATGGACCAGGTTGCATCGGATTTGAGTTCAATCCAACCCAAGCACTTTGCTCTTTAGATGAAATCTCTAACCCAATCTAGTTTATTGGGTATATATCATTTTGTCAAGCCTACCAAATAGTTTGGGCTTTTTTTTAAACCAATAAATTGGGGTTTTCAATCAACTATTTACGCCCATTTTACAATTGTGTATTGTGTTTAATATTTTAAATTTTACCAAAACTAATAAATCTTAAAATACAAAAGAGGGAGAACAAGAGAGGTTTGGGTTGGTGGGTGAGGGAGAGCGATTTGCAAAAGAATGAACCGGATAAAGGAAGAAAGAAAGAAGAAACAAATAGAGAAAGATGACTGTGCACTGTAGCTAAGAAGCCATAATTTTTTACTTTGACTCCACCTATGGAGGCTCAATTTTGTAGTTAGTGGTGCTAAAAAGTCATAAAAATAGCAATATGGCTTTTTAGCACCATCAATAATAATGCTCTTAGATTAGGAAATCTCCCTAGCCCAATCCAAGTTATTGGGTAGAGTTTGTATTGTCATATCCAGTAAATAAATTGGGTTTTTTTTTTTTAAATTAAAAAAAACCAATAAACCGGATTTTTAATCAATTATTTAAGTCATTTTACAATTTAATAATTTATACAGTTGTGTTTAATATTTTAATCTTACCAAAACTAAAGTCTCAAAATACAAAATAAATCAAATTAATAAATTCTCATATCCAAGACAAATAAACCTAAAATTATATAATACATATATTTTTAATATTGTTTTTTAGAAACTAAAGTCTCAAAATACAAAATAAATCAAATTAATAAATTCTCATATCCAAGACAAATAAACCTAAAATTATATGATACATATATTTTTAATATTGTTTTTTAGAAACGTATATTTTTAATAATTAATATAGTGACTTTAGTTGGGATTTTTTTATTAAATTTTTTTTCCAATTAGAATATGACCTAAATTGCCAAGAGCTTGGTATTTATGTTAGTACTTCTTAGTTATTTTGTCAGAAATGTTCAATATTTAAATCTCTCCTTAGAATTGTAAAATTATCACCAAAAAAAAAAAAAAAAAGTTTAACCTAACTTAAATTTCAAAATAAATTACAATCTAACCCATTAGGTGGAGTTCATCAGATTGGTGGATAGAATTATCTCTATAAAGGAAAAAAAAAAGTATGTTTAGAACCATATAATTAAAAAAGTTAAAAATAAATAAATAAACCTTATATATTTTAAAAAACAACAAATCTAATCATATAATTTCAAAAATAATAGATCAAACCCTCATACTTATAAAAGTAACAAAATAAGCCTGAGCTTATTGAGAATTTGAGATTCATTAATATATGTTGAAGTTTTAATTTTTTTTTTATATATTTAAAATTTGAGGTTTTAATGGTTTTAAAATGAAGTTTTTCTTAAAAAGAAAAAAAAAAAAAAAAAAAAAACACTTATAATAGCCCTCTCTCATCTAGGGTTGTCTCCGAAGACCTTTAAATACCATCTTTGCAAACCTCTCTCCTCTCTCGCTCCTCCGCTCTCTCATTTTCCAAACCCTCTGAAACAGAGAGAGCTCACAGAGAACAAAAACCCTAACCCTAACCATGGTGAGTCAACTCAAATCAACTCGCTCTGATTCACAAGCCTCTCTTATTCTTCTTCTTCTTCAATTTCCATTACCTGTTATGCTATTTTTTGCTCTTATTTTATTTTTTATTTTTGAAATGCGCAGTCTCTTGTAGCGAACGAGGATTTCCAACACATATTGCGTGTTCTGAACACCAACGTTGATGGAAAACAAAAGATCATGTTCGCTCTCACTTCCATCAAAGGTATCGGTCGCCGTTTTGCCAATCTCGTTTGCAAGAAAGCTGACGTCGACATGAACAAACGGTACCGTTTCTTTCTTCTTCTTCTTCTTTTTTATAATATTTATTTCCTTCTTGTTGATGTGTATGAATATTATTTCAGTTTTGAATGATTAGGAATTTGATTTTTATTTTATTTTATAAATTTAGGGTATTTGGTTGTTGGGTTATGTATTGAAGGTGTGTGTTACTGTGAAATTTAGCATTGAAAAGTCATTGTAGAATTTGAACCATCGAGAAGAGGGATTTTGGGTTTTTATTAGATCTTAGAGAGAGCTAAGGATTTGTCAATTAAATAGAAGAAATGAGAAATTACATAACATTATTCACTTCGCATAAAGCCCATTTCCAACAGCAATGCAAAATGGGCACTCGCTTGAATGAATTTTTTATTGTCATACACCATACTCCAAAACCTAGTCCCCCCTCATGCGTCGCTCGAGTCAATGAATAGGCTGGGCCTTGTTGTGATGGCAATTCCCTTCCAACGAAAAAGAGACGTGTCGCAGGAAATCATGTATAGAACCAATGGGTAAGGATGCCTGTGAATCACCTCTGTGCACCCTGTGCGCTGGGTATGGCCTTTTTTAGCCAATGAGCTTCAGGTTGAATTACACTTGCTCCCCCATTAGAGAATGGGTGGGGGTGAGATTGTGGGTTTAAGAAATGTAGCCATTTAAAAAGGGTATTTTGGAACGTATCTGTTATGTAGTTTATGTGCTTGTTGGTTGTGAAGTGTTGTATTTTGTGTTTGGCACCCTCGTTTGCTTGTTAAATTTGGTTTTATGGATTGCGACAGAGCTGGTGAGTTGACAGCTGCTGAGCTGGATAACCTGATGGTGATTGTGGCGAACCCTCGCCAGTTCAAGATACCCGATTGGTTTCTGAACAGGAAGAAGGATTACAAGGATGGTAAATATTCTCAGGTTGTCTCCAATGCTTTGGACATGAAACTCAGGGATGATCTTGAGCGTTTGAAGAAGATCAGGTATGCTCTTATTTCTTTTCTTACTTTTCCAACTTTACATTATCTGTGTTACCCATCATGTTGTTGTGAGCTCTGTCTTCCTTAAGATTGAAAGTTTGTCTTAATTTTTTATGTTGAATTAGCCAATGAGTTCTAGATCATCTGGTACCCCATCCCCTTATAAATCCTATTTGGATGGTGAGGTCGTTGGTTCAAGACCCACAGCATTTGTAATGTTCCAACAGATATATATGTATATATATATAATGTTCTCTGCACAAGTCAAATCTCCCTGGCCAGTTATTATTGAATACCAGTACTCAAATTAGTTAATGACGACTCTGCCTGTTCAGCTACCCTTCTCCTTGTTTTCTCTCTTCTTCTTCTTTTTATGAGGTTACTTATGAGTGTTTAGCCTCCTAGAAGCTTTTGATATAATGAAGCATATAAGCATGTAAACTTGTTTGACATTGTGTATGCCATTAGCTTTAGTAATCAGTTCCCACAACAACTGCAAATTAATTTTTACACTAGAAACTGCTGCCGTAACTGATGAAATTTACCATCTGATTTGTGTTTTGGCATGCCTTGTACATTGTATGGCCATGTATTTTCATCTCTTCACAAATATTTCTTTTCTGACCAGTAAACAATAACTTTTGTTCTTAGGAACCACCGTGGTCTGCGACACTACTGGGGTCTCCGAGTGCGTGGACAGCACACTAAGACAACTGGTCGCCGTGGAAAGACTGTTGGTGTCTCAAAGAAGCGCTAAGTTTGTTTTCTCCCTTTTTGGGATGTTTGCGAATTTTGTTTGGCCTTTTAGAATATCTTGGGTTTAGTATTGTACTTCTCTTTTTGGCGGACTCATGCAGTATCATTTAGCTGTCTTTATGTGTTCTCTAGACTGATTGATCTTGTTTGAGAGATTTTGGTATGTGTGACGGTATTAATTATTCATAATTTCATATAATAGTTAAAGTTGACAATGCATTTTGCATTTTACTTATTCATTCTTCTTGATTAATGGTTTGGTGACTAGTGTACAAGCCCCAATGCTGGTACTTTAGCCTTTAGGTACTGTGGCCAGTAGTTTGAATGTGCATATTTACAGCAGTAGATGAGGTGTGGTATGTGTTTACTGATGCCTGGGATTTTTCAAATTTGTGCAATATTGATGATTGTATAAGGAGAATTGCCATTGCTACATGCTAGGATTTATTCATCCTTGGTGATAGAATGGCAGCTATTTTTTATTGGGGAGGGAGGAATAAAGAACAGTGTGAAGGTGGTCACTGATATCCCTCAAGAATAAATTGAACTACTCATTTTTAGTAGACTTTTCTGTTCTCAGTAATACTTTTCGCACTTTCTCCCATATGTTTGGAACTAATCTAGTACTAACTTATAAATCTCGGATGAAGAACCAAAATAACGGTTATGAATGGTAAAAAATATTGGAAATGCAACAATCTATCCTCAAAAACCTTTATGTGAACTGGTTTGCTGATGAATCGTAGTGATTAGTGACCCGAGTCTGATGACAATTTGAAATTTCAGCATATCCTCAAATTCGGGATAAGTTTCTAAGAGATTAGCTTGTGCTGCTTAAATTATCCTCCGAGCTGTGCTATTATTATCCTCACGTTTTGATTTAGCATTGTTTAAATTAACCCAAATTAAGCCAACTTAGCTGATAATCAATAATTGGTTTCCTGTTAATTAACCAACCAACTCAATAGATTCTTCCCTTTCAAAAAAAAAAACTCAATGGATTCCAGTTAATGACTTCATTTAAAGTCACCAAATAAATAAATAAAAAAGGAGAAATAATAGAGATTTAGGAGTGAAAATGGGTTAATTAAAATAATACTCGTAGGTCTTTACTTAGAATTATGTTATCATTCAATGTACATTCGCGAACATTTACCGTATGATTTAGACCATTTAAGTTTGATATTACAGTATCTACCAAAGTAATCCGAGCAGTGAATGTTGCTACTTTGTCTTCACATCCCTCCCAGAGGTTCAGCCAAATCTTTCAACAGATCTCTAAAATCCCTGAGATCCAAATAAATATGTTACACGAAAAAAACAGGGAAATGAGTAAATATATATAAGCACCATTTACACAAAATAAGCTCACTCCCTCATGTTGGCAAATTGCTACATTAATTGTGTCTCTTTAAGAATCAAACAAAATCTCATGTGTTATAATACTAAACCATTTTTTTTAAATCAAATCTACTCAAATTGGAAGGTGGAACCATACCCATATGATGCCCATTAGAACACAAGATCTGTTTAAACCAAACATTACTACCAAGCCTAGCCAAAAAATCAAAGCAAAACAAAGTATCAATTTCTTTTTTCGATAAGTAATTTTGTTTGATTCTTAAATACATGCTTTGGGTTAAATCTACTCATCTTTTTAACAGAATATCACTTTTTTTATATATATCACAGAAATTTTAACTATTAAGAAAAAAAATTTCCTTTTGCTTTGTCTTAGGTTCAAATCGTCAAATCGTCATGTTGCTTTGTGAGCTATTAACTAATTAGTTAACGGGTGTCGTCGGGCTGGGCCGAAAGAGAAAACTCCCGCCCATGACCCTGCTCATGGGCAATGTCTATTTTGTCTTTAGCGGGCTGGGCTATCGGGTTAGGTCTAATGGATTACCCATGGGCTTATGTCAGCATATTATTTTATTATTTTTATAAGGAAAGAATCAATTTTTTTATTAGCGAATAATCAATTTATTTTTTTTAAAGGAAAGAATCAAAGAATTTAATACTTAATTACAAATTTTTTTACAATCAAATCTATTTAATTCTTTGTTTTGTTGATGGAAACCTATTTAATTTTTTTATTAAGTCTTTAAATGGTTTTTTTATTCTCTTAAATAAATAAAAAATGTCAAATGGTTAGTTCAAAGCTGTTAGACTACTAGAAAAATATATATTTAGTAAATTAAGTTTAGCATAATCACTTTAAGGGTCCATTTGGATACAACTTATTTTGCTGAAAACTGAAAACACTGTAGCAAAATAATTTTTAAATGTGTGAATAGTGTTTGGGACCCATTTTTAATATTTTTTTTAATAAAATGGTTATGGATCCCATGAACAGTGCTACTACAGTGCGTGAACAGTGCATTTGTCTCTAAAAGCAGAAACAAGTGCAGAGGAAAAAAAAAAAAGAAAAAAAAAAAGAAGGGAAACGCAAAACGCGCAATACAAACATATACTAAGTATCTTAGTGCTTGGCACCTGGAGGAGTTCTCTTAAAAAATTCCTCTATAATATCTCAAGATTAATCCTTTATACACTTCCTATATATTTTTGCTATGAATTCTGAGTTATTGGATTAGGCAACAAGTTGGGCCAACGGATTAGGCTATTGGGCTAGCTCACTGTGTGCCCATGGGCTAGTGGGCTACCCATGAGCCTCAATAACAACGGGCCGGGCCGCCCATTAGCCCGATAGGCCATCGGGCTTTTGGGTTAGGTCGTGGGCCATGGGCTATTTGGTGACCCTTAACCACAAACATCCTATCTTGAGATCTTCCATCTAGATTGTCAACCAATCAAATTATTATGAGTATATTAATTAGAGTAGGGGAATGAATAATACTATTTATAAATTACTGTAATTAGACAACCAGTTAGCTCTTTCTAAGATTAACAAGAATAAGTCATGATCAAGCATGTTAGTCATGAATCTCCATCGTATTTTAACATTCTAATCATCTTCCTAAGTCACTTCTACTCTATTTAGTATCCAAGTATTTGGTGCCTATACTTTGGTTAAACTATGTATTTGGTGCCTATACTTCAGTTTTTATTTGGTTAAACTGTGAAGTCGGTGGTTTGAATTCAACTTAAACCATGATTGCTTTAAAGTGGCATGCAAGCCTTGATTTCCTATTTCAAGTGCAACACTATTTTCTAATTGTTTTAGGAGTAGTTTTCATAGCAGGTTATGTGTAAAAGATTGAATTCCCACCGGCCTTGGATATCCTAAATATATTAGAAGACACAAGAAGTTAATAGAAAAGTTGTTCAACCTAGAGTATAAGTTCTACCAAATTTTTTTTTACAAGCCCTTGTATAGACCAAAGTCAATCATGAACTCAAATTTCTTCTTCAAACCCTAGTATAGTCCAAAGTCAATTAAAAAACCAAAACTTTTTCTTTAGAATGGCGTCAAGCTGACTATACCTAACATCAGACCTAACAACCAAAGACAAGATCTGCCTATACTCAGCTTCATGATGCATATTAGCCACTGCTACAGAAGCTTCAAGCCCGACCATTTTCCAGCGAAACACATCGAAAATAGCTTGAAGTTGATCAAAAGAAGTCAAAATAGTTGACTTCAATCCACCAACATTAGAGTGAATATCATGCACCCAACGCTGGATATCCGCCACCACAAATTCTACATAACCAAAGTTTACACTAGACTAGTATGCCTCATACCATCCAAGCGTCGACAACCCAAATCCAGCCACAATGAATTCCAATTGAAGCTTATCTTGAGATCTTCCATCTAGATTGTTAACCAACCAAATTATTATGAGTATATTAATTAAAGGAGGGGAAGGAATAATACCATTCATAAATTAACATAACTAGACAACCAGTTAGCTCTTTATAAGATTAACAAGAATAAGCCATGATCAGGCATGTTAGTCGTGAATTTCCATCATATTCTAACATTCTAATCGTCTTCCTAAGTCACTTATACTCTATTTAGTTTCCAAGTATTTGGTGCCTATACTTTGGTTAAACTATGTATTTGGTGGCTATACTTTGGTTAAACTACGTATTTGGTGCCTATACTTCGGTTTTTATTTTGTTAAACTGTGAAGTCGGTGGCTTGAATTCAACTTAAACCATGATTGCTTTGGAGTGGCATGCAAGCCTTGATTTCCTATTTCAAGTGCAACATTATTTCCTAATTGTTTTAGGAGTAGTTTTCATAGCAGGTTATGTGTAAAAAATTGAATTCCCATCGACCTTAGATAAGAAAATGCAGCCCTTCCTCTATCTCCCAATCATTAAATTCTCGAATAAAACGAACATCCCAAAATCTTCTATCCTCCGCCCCCTGCCTTGACAAAGAAGCTTCTACAGATGCCTCCTTATCAATGGCAATTCCATACAGCCTTGGGAAAGCCACTTGGAAAGGTTGATCCCCATACCACCCATCCTGCCACAATCTCACTCTATTCCCCAACCCAACAACAAACTGACAATTCTTGCTAAAATCCTCCCATCCCATGTGAATACCTCTCCACAAACCACACCCATGAACACCCGTACCTAGCTTTGAGGTCTATCCCCCCCATTCTTCCCTATATTTTGACGCTACCACCCTCTTCCATAACTGACCCTCTTCCTTCCCAAACCGCCACAGTCATTTCCCCAATAAGGCCTTATTGAAAATTTGAAAGTAGTATTTTCCTTATCCCCAAACCACCGTTAGCTATAAGCGCATAAACTTTATCCCATCCTACCAGATGATTCTTGCTATCACCCCATAGAAAGTCCCTTTGCAACTTTTCAATCTTATTAGCCACATAAGTAGGAATGGTGAATAGAGATAGAAAATAGGTAGGAAGACTAGATAACGTACTCTTGAGTAACATCAATCGACCCCCTTAGACAAATACAATTTCTTCCATCCAGCCAATTTTCGCTAAATTTTTTCTAAAATAGGATTCCAAATAGAAGGGAAGTTATGTGAAGCCCCCAACGACATGCCAAGATAAGACATAGGCAAAGTTCCAATTCTATAGCCCAAAATTTCCGCCAGGGCATGCACATCATCAACCTCCCCTATTGGAACCATTTCACTCTTGTGCACATTGACCTTCAAACCTATTACTACCTGAAAACTGAGTAACAACAACCGCCAGGCATGCACAACATCAACCTCCCTTAAACCCTTGTATAGACCAAAGTCAATCATGATACCCAAGTTTCTTCTTCAGACCCTAGTATAGTCCAAAGTCAATAAAAAAACCCAAAATTCTTCTTCAGAATGGTGTCAGACCAACTATACCTAACATTAGACCTAACAACCAAATACAAGGTCTGCCTATACTCAGCTTCCTAATGCATTTTAGCCACTGCTACAGAAGTTTCAAGCCCAACCATTTTCCTGCGAAACACATCGAAAGTAGCTTGAAGTTGATCAAAAGAAGTCGAAATAGTTGACTTCAATCCACCAACATTAGAGTGAATGTCATGCACCCAACGTTGGATATCCATTACCATGAATTCTACATGACCAAAACTTACACTAGACTGGTATGACTCATACCATCCAAGTGTCGACCACCCAAATCCAGCCACAGTGAACTCCAATTGAAGCTTCTTTAACTTCTCTCTCTGTTTCAAGAAAGAACCAACCATTGCTTTGCTCCTCACTTCAGCCCTCTCAAGTAACTCATAGGCCTTTTGCTGTCCCCTTTCCAAAATCTTCTTCATAACCATTGTTTGAGAGCTTATCAATGTTTAAATCACAGAGTTCTTGTGAGTGTAGAGTCGTAATCACAGAGTTTTTATGAGTGCAAAGAGAGAGAGAATGAGCCAGTGCAGAGTGAAGGATGGAGTGATTTTCACCTTTTACATTATAAGGATGGGCATCACCTTTTGGGCTTGTGAAAAATGAGTTTTACTTGAAGTTTCATCCTCACCTGCCTTAGATATCCAAGTCCAACTTGGAATTGATGTTTTGGACCTCACGTGCTCAATGTATATTGACTGGTTTGGAATAGTAGCAAAGTAGATATACTTGAGATATAGAGTTCTACTTAAAGTAATTTGTCTTTGCTTGGAGTAGTACTTTGCACGTGGACATAAAGAGGTTGCATGTAATACAATTCTATTGCATGAAGGACTCATCTTTGCCAACTTGAATATACTATATAAGGAGAGGTGTTGCAGCAATTGTAGAGATGGAAAAGAGCGTGAAATAGAGAGAATTGTAGAGTGAAATAGAGAGTTTGGCTGCTGCATATTATTGTGAGAGTTCTCTAGTTTAGAATAGGATGCAAGGTTTTCTATTTGTGAGAGAGCTATTGGGTGTATTGGGGATTGGGTGTGTGTAAGAATATTGATACACCAACTTGTATATCTCCATATTTGATTAGTGGAATTTCTTCGTCATTTCCCGTGGACGTAGGCCAAAAGTTGAACCACGCAAATCCTTGATGTTCTTTTGTTTGTGTGTGTTGTTTATTTTTAGATTTTGGGTTTGCTTTGTTCCTATTATTTATTTCTTGTAGATCTTTCTATAGTCATAATATTTTCACAATCAATATTGAGGTGGGAATGCTATCCAGAGGTGCTTTTCTAGAGCATAAACTACATATTTTGTGCCTATACTTTACACTATATTTCAATTTGGTCCCTAACATTTCAATTGTGTCAATTTGGTCTCTAACTTTTTAGTTTCATATCGATTCGAATTAGCTTTCATTGATGTGGTAATAAACTATTTTTTTTTCTTCAGCTGTTTGCCACGTTAGCAATTTTCATCAAGAGATAACAATATAGATTAAATTGACATGACACTGAGAGGTTAGGGATCAAATCGACACAATTGAAAGGTTAAATACTAATTTAAAATATGGTTTAAAAAATAAAGACCCGTAGTTTAACCAAACGTAAACTCCAAACATAACACCAATGCATTGATCAATCAATCACTCGGAATTCAATAATGGCAACTAAAACTATCGATGTGACCTCTTGGAAAATCGGTATATATGAATACAATCATATTAGGTTTTCTTTTCTTTTTTTTTTATCATGTAATAAAATTGTTTTAACCTAGGATCTATCACTTCGATCTCCTGTTTAGTAGTGCGTGGTGTTCCCTTGTGTGTTGGTTTTGGGTAAGGGTTATCAAATAGCCCATGGCCCATAGCTCGACCTAGAAACCCGACGGCCCACCGGGCTAATGGGCGGCCTGGCCCGTTGTTATTAAGGCTCATGGGTAGCCCACTAGCCCAGTGGGTCAAGCAGTGGGCTAGTTTTTATGCCCATGGGTACCCAGTGGGTTAGCCTAGTAGCCCAAGCCGTTGCCCAGCCCGTTGGTCTAACTCATTGGCCCAGCCCAATAACTCATAATTCATAACAAAAATATATAGGAAGTGTATGAAGGATTGATCTTGAGATATTATATAGAGAAATTTCTTAAGAGAACTCCTTCGACCACTAAGATACTCAAAGTAATTGTGCTAAACTTAGTTTACTAAGTATATATTTTTCTAGTAGTCTAGCAAATTTGAATTAACCATTTGAACTTTTTTTTATTAAAGATAAAAACAAAAAACTATTTAAAGCCTTAATAATAAAAATTTTAAATAGGTTTCCATCAACAAAACAAAAAATTAAATAGATTTGACAGTAAAAATTTTTGTAATTAAGTATTAAATCCTTTAATTCTTTCCTTTAAAAAAATATATTGATTATGCCCTTATACAAAATTGATTCTTTCCTTATAAAAATAATAAAATAATATGTTAACACAAACCCATGGGTAGCCCATTCAACCCAACCCGAAAGCCCAGCTCGCTAAAGACAAAATGGGCATTGCTCATGGGCAGGGTTATGGGCTGAGGTTTTTTCTTTCGGCCCAGCCTGACCCGGCCCATTAACTAGTTAATAGTCCATTATGCCCTGCCCATTGCACCCATTGGCCAAGTAAAAATGGGACGGGCCGGCCTGACCCGGCCCATTGACGACCCTTAGTTTTGGGTTTAATTACCTTTACCTTACATCATACACTCTACAAAATAAAATTTTTTACATCATTCACTCTGCAAAATAAAAATTTGGCGTAAATGTACTTTTTATCCCTACATTTTGACCCAATTCCCATTTTGGTCTCTACTTTTTATTTTTACCACATTTAGTCCCAATTTAGAAAAACGCCACCATTTTAGTCTTTTTCGTCAGTGTCCTAACGGCAAAATCCTATGTGGCAAATAGCACTATTAAAATAATAATAATAAATTTTATTTTGACATTAAAAAATGCCTCATCGACATATAAATTAAAAAAAAATTAATTTATTAGTTTTAATTAAATAAAAAAAATCAAAACAGAATTAAAAATCAAAATTCACATGAATTAAGTTTTAAAGTATCTTGAATAAGAACACCAAGAACACCAACCCAGACTTCAGATCTCAAAATTAAAAACCAAAATCACGAATAACTCAAAAAATAAGAACACAAAATTAAACATAAGATCCACATCATAATAAACATGAACAAGGAATTAAATAAGAACAAGATTAATATTCCAAGATCAAAACAATCTTTCCCGAACTATTAACAGGGATCTAAGCATATAGAACAACACATGAACCCCCTAGCAAAAGCAACAAAATATCAAACCCTAATAGAGCTAAGATTCAGAAGCAGAAGAACATACCCTTTTTCTTGGTTCAGTCTAAGCAACAAAACCCAAATTCGGTAAGCTCTAAAAGACAAATCTGAAATCACCCACCAGATTCTTCTACTCCACAGAATCCAGAAAAATTAAAAAAAAAAAAATTAATATCTAAAAAAAAATCTGAAAGCTGAATTGAAAGAGAGAATTCTTGTGTTGTATATGAGGGGTTCCTGGTGAGGAAGAAGAAAGAAAACAAATAAACGCAAAGAGACAGAGAAAAAGAAAAAGAAAAAACGAAATGGGAACAATTATGCCTTGGCTCGTGGAACAAAGCAAGAGAAGAAAAGTCCAATGGGATTTCTCTCTCTCTCTCTCTCTAATTTCTCTTTCTAGAAGAAGGATTGAGTTAGGTTGAGATTAACACGAACAGACTCAACATAACTACAACGACCCTGGGAACTGTAATTGGCAACGAGATGAGCGAGAATGTCGGTACGGAGAGACCTATCTCAATATGAACAAAATACCACAAACCGAGGCGCCTTAGAAGCTTCTCGTGGCTCAAAAAGTCTAGAGTTTTAGAGGGCAAAAAAGGAATTGGGTTGAGGATTTCGATTAGGATTTTGAATTTCTTCTGGGACTTTTCAAGAGTGATTTGGTGCTTGTGGGTGTTCTTCTTGTTTTGCTTTGGGGCTCGCGAGAGAAGATGTGGAAGTGAGAGTTGGTGGTGGTGGTGGTTTTGGGAGAGAAGAGTGAGATTGGTTTAGGATCGTTGTTTTGGATTGTTGGGGTTTGATCATCGGATGGGTTTTGGGTCTTCAATTTGAAGGGTTAGGGTTAGGGTTTGTGGGGATTGGGGATCGGGGATCATGAGATAGTGGGTGGATCTGATGTTTAATTTTGTCTTCTTATTTTCTAAGTTTTGTGATTTTTGGTTCTTAATTTTGAGTTCTTAAATCTGGGTTGATGTTTTTGTTCAAAATACTTTTAGATCTTAATTCATGTGAATTTTGTTTTTTAATTTTGTTTTGATTTTTTTATTTAGATTAAATTAATAAATTAATTTTTTAAATTTATATACTGATGTGGCATATTTTAATGTCAAAGTAAAATTTTTATTATTATTTTAATAGTGTTGTTCGCCACATAGGATTTTGCCATTAGGGCACTGACGGAAAGGACTAAAATGGATGACATTTTTATAAATAGGGACTAAATGTGGTGAAAATAAAAAGTATGGACCAAAATGAGAATCGGGTCAAAATGTAGAGACAAAAAATGCATTTAGGCCTAAAATTTTTAGAAAGGAGGATGTGTAAGTTTAGATGGAATAGGTGTGATATAGAAAGAGGGAATTTCGCAATGGATTGTGACCCAAGTAAAACTTCATCCTCCCACAAGAGATAGAAATAAAGAGAAGCCTACGGATAACACAATAATCAATGAAGAAAATATTTTTTTTTAGTTTTTAACAATTCTTTTTTTATATGTACAACTTTTTACCAACTTATGATTTCTCCTCCATGAAGAAAAATGGACATTCCATAGTTAGTCATTGGAATAAATTGGTTACTTTTGCCTAAATTACTACCACAAACATCCTATTCTAGCATGAATCTCCATCGTATTCTAGCATTCTAATCATCTTCCGAAGTCACTTCCATTCTATTTAGTATCCAAGAAGCTACTAATCCAGTTGATTGGTTTTTTTTTTATTATTATTATTATTTATTTTTTTTATAAACATCCAATTGGTTAGTCTAGTTAACATAATCCTTAAAAACAATTAAGGATTCATTGATCTAGTTCACTAATTCCTTAAAAAACAACGACAAGTGCTGGTACTTCGTACAATACCAATAACAATATGGCCAATAAGCTCTAAATCAAATAAAACCTTAATAAAACCTCATCTCCTTGCAAGTACAAGAGAGATTGAGATTGTAGACTCAAGATCTAAATCAAATAAATCTTTATTGTTGTCTGTTTGCGTATAGATTTATTAGGCATTTGCTCTGTTAGAGATACTAGAGTCCAAAAGGCCCAAACTCATTGTTGTACTAAAATACTTGAATTACAAGAGCTAATGTGATAAGGTATGCCTTGGTAAGGTGAACTACAAGCGGGCTATGTTAAATAAATCCAATATCCAAATTGATCCAATTTGCTTCTAATCAAAACCATCTCAACTCTCACATAAAAAAAAAAAAAAAAAAACCATCTCAACTCATCCAGTTCCATGGTTGTGTATATATATAAAATATGATTTGAAACATACAACATGAACTTTATGATACGATGATTGTTGTATATTATTAAAAAAACACACTAATTAGTTGTTGGTATACATATGGTTGAAACTCAAGTCTCCTAATTCACAATAAGAGAGTTAGGGACCGACATAGCCTTTGAAGTTGCCCCCCAATTTTTTTTTTTAAATATTAGAATATATATTAGGTATTAATTTTAGCAATTTTGTTATATAAAATTACACTTTGCCCCCTTAATAATATCATTAATTCTTTTTAAGAGTGATGCTATAGCCACAATTTTTTCTACAATATTTTTACAAACTATTGAGATAGCAAATTTTTATTGGTTTGCATCTAGGCCCACCACTTTTTTACTTACCAATGACCATTCATCACATTAGTAATTTGTAAAAAAAAATTGTAGCTCTAGCATTTTCTTCTTTTAAAGACCATAAAAAAAAATCAATAAATTTAAATTTTTTTAAAAAAATACAAGCCCAAAAAAGTTAGCCTAACAACAAAAATTACCAACAGTGAAGTTAAAAAAAAATTAAGTCTAATTAACCAATTTTACCCAAAATAAACAACCCGACCTTTAAAAAAATTTCAAACAAAATAATTGTTCTAACCCAACAACACACATCAAAGTTACAAAAAAAAAAAAAAAAAAAAAAAAAAGCACCTTAGTGGCTAAACAGCCGCACACAACTAGGAGCAAAGTCACCCCCCTAACTATAAGTCTTGGCTCAGATCCTAAAGAGAGCAAAGGTAAGGCTATAAATGAGAAGAGCCAAGTCGAGTTATATAAAGTTTAGGCTTATTCATTTAATTTTATTTGGAACATGACGTGTTTGAGTGCATCACCAAACAAGATTATATGTTCAAGCATTTGTTCATTTTCTTCGTCACGCAAGTTTGAGCTTATTTGTGAGGTACTTGATTAATTAATTAATTTATTTTTTTCCTACATATAATAAAACCACGATTACAATATTTTACCCATTCACAAATTTATAAATTGTTAAAATGAATGGAATATAATTAATAAACTACAAATAATAATTAAATATTATATGAACCTATTTATAATTGAATCTAGTTTTCATGTTCATAAATACATATGGTTATGTTTGAGTTTAAAGAGATATTACGTCCACAACATTTTTACAACAAATCATAGGTGTAAAGTTGTTATTGGTTCTAATTTGAATTCAAAACTTAAATTACTTTTTTATTTATCCATAACAACCAATAACAACCAACTATTTAAGATTTGTTGTGAAAATATTGTAAAAATATGATAGACATAGTATTTCTCTTGAGTTTAACTCGTGTAATAATCATGCATAAACGTAAGTTTGAGCTTGAGTTGTTTGGTAATGAATGAGCGGTTGAGATGAACTTCAATCAACTGATTCCACACCCCAAGATCTAATCTACACCGTTGCCTGTTCCAAATTAGCTATAAAAGAATAGATTTGGCCCCACACTTCAAAACTCACCCACTCTCTCTAAAGCATCTGCAAAGTTCAAACTACACGACAAAAGCATCTCATTCTCTCCACTTCAAACAACAAAGAAAGACGACCTTGCTGTTTCTCAACAAAAGAAAGACGACCTTGTTATTCTTCTTCTCTCTCTCTCTCTCTTCACTCGGAAATCCATCACAATTCTCCCGACCCGACCTGACCCGACCCGGTCCGTGTAAATGGCCGGAGTTAACCTTAACAAAAACGCTCCGCATAAGCCCTCTTCGTCGTCCTCCGCCGCCGCCGCTGCTGCTGCCGCCGTCTCCTCCTCTTCCTCTCACCGCAAATCCCGCTGGGAAAACAACCCCTCCACCACCACCGCCACCACTACACCCTCAAAACCAAACCCTTCACCAAAACTCGGAGACTCAAAACCTAACCCGTCTCCCAAACCCGCCCCGATTCCAAGCCCGGCAAATCAGCGCCACCATCAATACCACCACCAAGCTCACCCTACTCCTCCCCACTCCGGTCCAGGCCCAATCCAATTCCCGGACCTCTCCGCCTTAGGCCCACCGCCTCCGCCGGCTTATGGATTCCACATGCTTGAGCGGCGAACCTTCGTTCTCGCCGACGGTACCGTCCGATCCTACTTCGCTCTCCCTCCCGATTACCAAGACTTCAATCCGATGCCACCGCCGATGCCGATGCCGATGCTGCCACCGCATCGGCTTCCGGGGAGTCCCGGAGGAGGGTTTAATCGGCACCAGCAGGATTACTGGAACTCGCTAGGGCTCGATGGACGTGGGCCTGGGCCTGGTGGGCCCAGCATGGAAGGCCCATCATCAATGAAGAGGAAGTATATGAGCGAAGAAGAAGAGAAACACAGGCAACAGTTTGGTATTGGTAATGGGTTTCCAATTGGGAATGAGTTTTTGGCGGGAAACAGTGGTCCATTTGGGCGTAGTGGTGGTGGGGGTGGTGGTGGTGATGAATATAGTAACAACAGAGCTTCAAAGTATATTAGACTTGGTGGCGGTGGCGGTGGTGGTGTTGGTAATGAAAATAGTGTGCTTCATAAGCATCTACAAGTTGATCAGAGCGCCTTGAACAAGGCGTTTCTTCAGTTCGCTAAGTTGCTTAACGAGCTTTCCAATCAGAAAAAGACTTACTTGGAGGATGGCAAACTTGGACGCCTTCCATGTCTTGCTTGCGGCAGGTTGATGATCATGCTTCTTTGCTTTCTTTGTTTTATTTTTTGGGTGCTCGTCTTGATAATCAATGTTGCTATTGTTTTCTCGGGTTATTTGGGCACATATCTTATAGTGTGTGTGTGTTTTAACATAGCTCGTCATACACATTGTTGGAAGGTTAGGATTCGAAATAGTGTGTGTTTTAGCATAGCTCGGCATATTGTTTTAACAATTTTTGGTAATGTGTTTTTACACATTGTTGGAAAGTTGGGATTCCTCCCTTTAATTACCTAGTAGATGAGGGCGGTGGGAATAGATAGTCAGGTACACACATGGGGGAATAGTCAGATGTTCGAAGAGCCCTGGGCTCCCAGTTAGCAAAACAGAAAGAAAAAAAAGAGTTTAATTTCATTCAGCATAGGTCTATGTATTGGGGATTGCTGAGAGATATATAGAGCTAATGAGGTGTTCATCATGTCTGAGATAGGCTTGATTTGTTTGTTGTTGTATTTGTTGGCTCTAGTTATTTTACTTCTAGTATTTCTTACTATGGAGGTGAATTGTCAAGACAAGGTTTTTATTTTTTGGATATGAGATTATCAAAGGGAGGTGATTTGGGACTTATGTGGGAGATGTGGTACAGTGATAATTTTGTGTTTTAGTTATCTGTGACTATTTAGAAACGTTAAGTGTTTAGTTTGATTTAGGGATTGGTATCTGTTACTGAGCTGTTTGATCATAGTCAGTCCAGTTACAATGTGAATTTTTGCCAATGAGGGCACATCCTCCTCTTGTAAGTTCAAGACAGATGGCGGGTATTGGTTTCAAGATCCATTGAGTGCGTATATTACTTACCAATCCAGTCACAACATGAAATTGTGTAGTGGCATGTTTGATAATTATTAGTACCCTTTTAATGTTATGTCAAAGAGTGGGCTTTGGAGGAACTGATCCTGACATTACTAGGATTTTGTAAAGTACTTTGACAACCAAACTTTATGTTAGATGGTTAAAATTGATCATTGCCTACAGCCTAAGATGGATGTGTGTGCATGGCATGCCTTGTGCACTTGGAATTTAATGGTATATCTTACCTTAATGCTTTGTCGTGATGGAAGGATACAGAGGTACTTTTCATCCAATGCTTAAGATGGATATGCATGCATGTTTGTGGTGCACTTAGAATTCAATGGTGTATTTCATTTTTTTTTTTTTTTCCTTTGTCTTGAAGACCAGTCTTGCTTAGTTGCTCTGTAATGAAGGAATGATCTATTATTGCTGAGAGGTGCTTTTCATGCAATTATTAAGTGCTGTATGTGTTTGCGTGCACTTATAATTCAATAGTTTATATCACTTTTTTGCTTTTCATGTAGATTGGTCTGTTTAGTTGCTTTTTTCATGAAGGAACAATCTCTCTCTAATTGCTGATTTGCATTTCATCCAATGCTTAAGATGTTTGTGTGTGTGTGTGTGTACTTGCCCACTTAGAATTCAATGGTGTATCTCACTCTTTTGCTTTGATATGAAGACTGCTGTTGCTTTGTCATGAAGGAATTATCTCTAATTACTGAGAGATGCTTTTCATCCAATGCTTAAAATGTGTGTGGGCACTTAGAATTCAATGGTTTATCTCACTTGTTGCCTTTTCATGAAGACCAGTCTCTCTTTCTCTTGGTTGTTTTGTCATAAAGGAAGGGATTTATTTGTATTTCTCAAAGATTAGCTTGTTAAGGTAGCCTTTATTTTCTTATCTCATATTTTTCCAAGATCAACTTTGTTGAGGAATTCTTTTATTTCTTATTGGTTGCATCCTGGATATAACTATTAGGTACATTTGAAACTATTGTTTGGCCAATATGAGAGTTGAATATTATTTATCAAGAAAAAAATGTGAAAGAGTTGAATATAGGTGTTACCTATCTTCAACAAGCAGAGCACCATACACCTATATGAGAGTTGAATATAGGTGTATGGTGCTCTGCTTGTTGCTTCAGTGTGTAGACAGCATTTTGTTTTTGTGTGTCAGCTAGTTATAGTGCTTCTGCAACAAAGTTTCTCATCTCTTGTATCTTGACATGGCCTATGTATGCTATTGAAATATCTGGTTATAGTACCTATTTAATATGTATTATTTCTTTTTTGCGTTCAATTTTTATATTGCTAGCCTTCAGTTGTTTGATTAAAAGTTAGGTATTTATTTTTAGGTTTTAATGTAGTTATGGACTAAGTTATCTGGGAGACTTGGGGAAATCTGCTTCAATTATGTCATCTTTACTTATTTTAGATACCTCACATTCTATGTCAAATAGTTCAGGATGTAATGCAAACAGAGAGGAAAACAATAAATTTTGGATTTTATCTAATTTTAAGAAAGTATTGTTGGATTGAAGGAGCAAGAAGCATTATCATATTTCTGTAATGCTAAGATTGATGTAAATATGTTATTGCTTCTTTCATGCGTTCCTATAGTTGTAGGCTACAAAAGTTTGATATAACTTGTTCAATTTATGTTGTATGTGCTTTTTGCCAGTTGCTGCACCTTGGAGTGCAGATCTTGCTATTCTAATCTACTTATAGATGGTTGAAATCGTGATGCAGCTGTAACTACTTACTTGTCCAGACATATAGCACTGGCTTAGAGAGTTAAAGTCTAGTTTGGATGATGTATTGGCTAGTTACTTCATTGCATGTGCATTACAGTTTCCATGTGTATATGGTATGCACTTTTGTTTTCTTTAGTAATTATTAATTAAGTCATGTCTTTACTCTCTATGGGATTTGTTAGGTGTGGTTTTTCTATGCCTTGCCAGAATAGTTCTCTAATGACTATTACTTAGTTTTTAGGGCCTAGATTTGATAGAATGTATGAATATGTACATATTAGCGAATGAGGTTTTGTGTTATATTTCAAGTTTGTAATCAGTATAGTGCTAGCCAACTTTTTTTTTTTCAGCAAAAGTGATGGTCTCTGTTTTTATGCTGCTGTTGTCTTTGGCATCATTTCTTTCACTGCATTTTACCATTTGAAATGTAAGCTTGCCTTTCATTTTTTTGGGAACCTGTTATGTGGGTTAGCGTTAAAAGAAACTTGAGTGCCAAAGTTTGGTGCTTTAGTAAAAGGCAGATTGGGAGAGCTAATATCTTGAAAGTCACTCAAGTCACTCTAGTAGGTTAGTTTATTATATTTTATGCTTGGCAGTGCAGGATGAGTCTGTATGCAAATATTATAAATCTACGGGTTTTAATCACTGATTGTATCCAATTATCTTCTTTTCTTTCTTTTTTTCCTTCTTCTTCTTCATCTTTTTTTTTTTTTTCCTGATTTGTTCTGATGCATTGTAGTCATGCTGTCTGGATGGCATTATCTTTTACTTCCATTTTAAGATTCTTTGCCGTACTTGGAACTGTGGCTTATCAGTCTTTAATTGCATCCATTTATGTCCTTTCTGATTATTAATTTGTTCCCAAACTACACAGTTGCTACTTTTCTTCTTTGATTTGTAATTTTAACTTTGCATTTATTTGTGGTCCATCTTTTTCCTAACTTTAACTGATTAGATGCATATTTAGGGGCTACCAACTTTATATTCTATTACTAAACATCTCCAATTCATAGCCAGTTGTCTTATTGGTGGAGATTTGTGAAGCAATCCATTTGAATGGTTGGTCTTCATGCTTTTTTTGGTGGTAGCATTACGTGTGCGTGTATATATATATATATATAATTGTTATTATGATCTCTGTGTGAGTGGATGGCTGCCTTAAGTGGCCACTCTTTCCTCCTTGGAGTAATTTCTTATGTACTTTTCGTTAAATTTGTAGACCCCTGGTACACCACCTGTGTACAAGGGGATCCTGTTTCATTTGATTACTCAATAAAACATTTTATTTACCGATCAATATATGTGTGTGTGTCTTATATTATGCATTGCTGTTAATGCACTGTAATTTGGGTGCATGCTGGACGGGTGTAATCAATAAGTTAACTCTTATTGCAATTAGCTTTGGCTCCATATGTTATGCACTACTTAGTTTCATGTTTCTGGAGTCAAATCATAAATGGGCAAGGTTTCTGTTTCTGTGCTTGGATTTTTATTTCCTGGCATTGAAATTGCTTTATGTTAGTCATTTTATGGCATGCTTGTGCTTAAAAGATGAGTGTAATGAGGATGTTAAGATGAACAGGTGGCAACCAAAGTGTATAGAATGAGAAAGAAGCATTTAGGGGAAGCTAGAGGCTGTAATAGTAGATCAAAAAATAGTTCTCTGATTAATAATAGTTCTCTGATTACCTATAAAAAAAAAAGTAATAGTAGATCATAAGATGTGGAATATCATATAAAGATGGTATCAATCCATTAAATGGTCAAATCTGTTTTAATTAAAAAAAAAAAGACGGCTTTTAAAATTTTCTTCTTTTAAAGTTTGACTCGTGGGGCTTCTGATTGCTGTCTTGGCTAACATAGTTTCAATCACCCTGATTGTCTTATTCTTCTTCTTTTAATTTGCCTGCCATTATGCACTGCTGTTTTAAAGCTGATTGCACTTGTTTTTTAAATTGACAGAAAGAAAGGCCTATATCAGATGAAAAAAAGGCCTTCAACTGATTCAATTTTTGAAAAATTATCAACTGTTCCGAATCAGTTTCAATTTATTCCTATGATCCGGAACATTTCCATAGAGAACCATCATACTAATTTCATACATGGTGCTGAGGTACTGATACTCTGTTTTAGTATCAAGGCTAATGTTGCCATGCTTTTAGGTTGAGAGGTCAGTGAAACTTGATTGTTCGTTTTAATTGGAGTGCATTTGGAGAACTCTAGTTTGTATAAAATTTCATCTTATTTATTTATTTTTTTATAATTGAAAAAAAATTCATCTTATATTATTATTATAATTTGGAGGTACAATCCCATCATATCAGGTGAGATTCATTCCAGAAAATTGTGTATTGATATCAAAATGATGCTGTTTTATGAAACTTTGGAAATGGATCTTTCCATGTGAGAGAACTAAACTCATTTGAAATGTTCTAGTGGTTAAATAATCTTGTACACAATGGAACCACTTCATTGTTTATATGGTGTTGTAACTTTTAACTGTTGTTCCTGTGATGCAACTGATATATTTCATGCTTGTTACTCAGCTCTATTATATGATATTGTTTAGTCTTAGTATCTTATTATAATGCCTTGAATTTACCCTTAAACTTGCGAATGCATTGCCTTCATTCCCCTTTTAGTTCAAACTTGTAGGCACATACTGATAACTGAAAGGAAAACCTGAATTATATTCTTCAATGCCCTTGATATCCAAATTTCAGGTCTACTAAAGAGTTTCCAGATGTGCATAGTCTCATAATGCACACTTACCACTCAGATCATGGTGACTTGCATGTGGATCACTTGGGCTTACACAAAGCTCTTTGCATTTTAATGGGGTGGAACTACTCGAAGCCTCCTGATAACTCAAAGACGTATCAGTTTCTATCGGCTGATGAAGCGGCAATGAACCAGTACGATCTGATAATGTGGCCACCTATGGTGATCATTCATAATACAATTACAGGAAAGGGTAAAGAGGGGCGCATGGAGGGTTTGGGAAACAAAGCAATGGATAGTAAGATTAGAGGTATAATGCGCCCTTTCATTTATTTGTCTTCTTTGTGATATTTGTATGGAAATTCCCTTAGAAAAGGTTGGCCACTGATCATCTAGATCAGATCATGCAGAATGCATTTGAGATTTTCGTTGATGAGTTTTATTAGATTATTAGGTATGTCAAATTCTATTACACCGAACCATCCCTTTTGGGTATGTTCTATCCTTTTTTGAAGTATTCCTTGCTATATTGTCTCAATTAAGGAGTACCATGTTGAAAAATTCATTATAAACCCTTCAGACTGTGCCACCCTTCATAGTCCCTATCCTAATGGTCCCCATCCTACCCATCTCCTCTAAGAAAGGTTTCCATCCTTTCTGAGGATAATTGGAATGTAAAAGGGAGAGTACTAGGGCACAGTTGCATGCATGCCCCCTTCAGTTTAGTTTTCACACCACCCTTCTAATGATACATTGATTTGATTTGAGGGTTTCTTTCATTTTAGAATTGATCTTATATAGAGCTGAATGACAAAATAGAATCTGTGTATTTGACTGTAGGTAGTTAGGATCAAGGCCTTGCCGAATGCCGAGTGTATATATACTTATTTTCCCTTTCAAATTCACTTCTTATTTTCTTGTGCTACGACCACCTCCATCTTAACTTGTTTGTTAGTCTATGATACTTTTTTTTGCCATCTAATCGATACTCAGTTCTTTCACATTTATAGTCTATTTGTTTCTCTAAAAGTTTCTTGCCTTATAGTTGTTATTTCCTTTAGACTTAGTCATTTGCAATAGAGTCCATTTTCTGGTTAAATGGTTTGACTTCTATTTTTTTTTTTTTTTTGGTGGGGTGGGGTAGCATTCTTCCATTTATGATTTTGTTTGTGACATAAAAATGTTTCTTTTATTGGTACTTATTCCTCTCAGTCTTTGATTTTATAATAGGGTAATTATAAAAGCTCAGTTGAGTTGGTAAATTGCAACATTGTTTATTTTGAGCTAAGAGTAAACACCTAGCTTTATTGCAGATGTGCTTGTTTGTGCCATTAACCAGGTTTCCTCTCAGATATAATTGTGAATTTAAGTCTTCAGGCAATATTTACAAGGCAGGGTTGAAAAAGAGGGTGATTTGGGGGTTGAGGGGATGTAGTATAGAGTACTTGAAACTTATATTCAAATCTTCTGCTTAAGGACATTGTTAAGATGCGGAAACTCTGCACTAAATCATGGTTTGCTGTTGCATCACATTTTGGTTAAGTTCAATTTAACTCTTATAGTAATTTTTTTTTTTTTTTTAAATGGGTGTTTACATTCTTGTTCTATGGTTTTACAAATTAAATGACTCATTATTTTAGTCATCTGCTTTTATCTTTTAGTTTTTATTCCGCTGCTGTAATTTGGACTGTCATTAAAGGTCTTGGCTGGTATTTAGGCTTGATTTTTTGTTAAAAATACAGTTCTCATGATGAATAGCCGTGTGGTGTTTTTTTTGGGCTAGGGGAAGTGAAGCTCACTCCCATAGGGGGAGCCAGAATGTTGAACTGGAGCTCACCCCTTTTTGGGGGAGTAGAAGGCACCATTAGGTCAAGAGGCCTTTGGCCCCTCTTGGTGGTGGTGCATTTTGTGATTGTCATGATCCATTAACATCATTGTATTCTTTGTTTATTGAAATTTAATCTTCTCATCCAACCATCTCAATTTCTTTTCTTTTGGTATGCAACTTTTATTACTTTCACATCCTGGTTTACATGTTGGTTGTGGCCTCCTTTTGGCTTTGGCCTTGATTAGGATTTACATACCCTTTCAGAATCTGAATCTTTATTATACTTGTTTCACACGACTAAGATATTTTTTAAGTGAGGGCTTCTACTTATTTAGGTTGTTTAGTTGGAGGCAATCTGAAGTTTAATTTTAGGGGTTTATTATTCCCACGATACTAAGTATACTTGTTTTACATGACTATGATCTCTTTTAAGCGAGGGCTTTAACTTGGTCAGGTTGGTTGGTTGAAAGCAATCCTGTAACCACTACCAACCATATTTTGGCTTTGAGTTATTACAAAAGTTGGTAATGCAATATTAAGCAATGTCTGACTCTCCATTTAAAGTTTTAGTGTTTGGGAACAAGAATCTCTCTCTCTTTTCTTTTCTTTTTTTCTTTTTTTTTTTTCGTTAAGAATCTCATTTTTAAAATTAGCAAAAGATGTCACAAGGATTCCTTTCTTTGGAAAAGCATCCTGAGGAGCATGCCCAATTTTTATTGGGTGCTTTGGAAACCATATTAATATTTTGGAAGGTTCATAGGTTGAGATCCAAGCTAAAAGAAGAGCGATATCAGGATTTCATTCCAATAGATGATTTCACTTGGTGCCACAGTTTAAACACTTTCACTGGTGGAGGGTGGTGTTGGGTGTACAATTCTTTGTAGGAATGTCTAGCGGTGTGATTTAGAAGAAGTGGGTTGGGGCATCATGGTTGGTCACTGAACTAAACAGTTGTTAAGCTATGGTTGGAGGTGATTATGGGTTAGATTTTTGTTAACTTCACGTTATGTGAGGCCCCATATTAAAACAGATGGCATAGGCGGACAAGGATTTACTGCTGTACAAGAAAGGCCCATTCGTTATTAATGATTTAAGCCTAATAATTATCAGGGTTAAGATTGTTATTGATAATGTACTTGCGAGTGTTTCCTCTCATATCGTTTCTCTTTCTTATCTGTTCTTGAAGCACTTGGCTACCACCCTACCTATAGTTGGACTATTGTTTTATTTCCATATTTTCCTGACCCACTTATATCTAAATATGGATGAAAGAGTCAATTGAGTTTTGCATCTATCCTAGAAAGTTGCCAGTTTTAACTGCTTGTTGGAATCTAGTGTTCTTAGTCTTTCCCACAGCCAATGTAACTGCTTCTATGCAATATTTTTGATTGGTGAGTTTAAATGCACCCAGTGTGTTTTGAAACCATGATGCTATTTTCCACTCTTTCTTATGGGGTAGAGGAGGCGTTGGTTGAGTTAGAGCTCATCAGCTTCTCTTCCTTTGCAATTGAGAGTCTCAGACTAAAAACTGGGATCTAAGCATCTAGATCATGATTCATGAGTTCATCTCATATTATAGAGGATATTAGAGCAAACAATTACAGCTCCTTTTATGGTTGCTAGTATGTTGATTCCTAGTAAGATCAGATGATCTAAGATCTTCCTTACAGGTTCCCCTTGCACCCCTTTACCTCATTTTCTTTTTGTTCCTCAAATTGTATGTAGGAAAATTTAAGCCCAAAAGAAAAGAAAAAAAAAGGGGGGGGGGGGGGGGGGGTTCTGTTAGTCCATTGTCTTTTATTGTTATATGTCATGTTTTATCTATTATTATGTCTTGAGTATTTTAACAGGCTGTGTGACTAACATGTGCTTTTTGGATGGTTATAATTTAATTGCTAGGATTCTAGGTTTACTAAAGGCTATTATATTTTGCCTCTTTTCAGTCTTTGTAGGTAGTCTTCAATTTTATGAAATATCATATTTGAATTTTTCTTAAGATCTTTGTGCCTAGAAATTGATATTTGATTGTTCCAGCTTCAATCCTATTATCTTTTTCTTTACTTCAATCTTGTTTGTTACTATTTTTTTATATTTTATTTTTTGCTGAACTCTTCTTTGCTGCTATAATTTCTTCTTAAATCCTTCTTCTACATTAGACCTGAGTTTTCCTTACTGCATCATATTCATAACAATTGTTGCTATATTTTCTTCTTAATCCTTCTTCTACGTTATACCTGAGTTCCCTTACTGCATCATAATGATTGTTTATGAATCTTTGTAAAATATTATAGATTATTAAGAGCAAACAATTACAGGCCTCTTTCAAACATGTTTTATATGAATGCGCCATCCAAACATGTTCTTGTACTGTTGTTCAGTAAATGTAGTGGATTCACTTTGCAAACCCTCTAACATGGGGACCAAAATCACTTGTCTTAAGTGGGTTTGGACCAGCATACCTCTATTTTTTTAGCATGTAATCCCACGTGATCTGTCGTCAGGGATGGAACACTTACTTAGACCAAGGCCCTGAATTATTTATTTATTTATTTCTCTATATATATTTGAAAGTCTCTATCTAAAAATTTATATTTGGCCTCCAAAATTCAAAACTAGTCCTCTTAAAATGAATGTTGGTCCAAATAAAATGTTCACATGACTCGTGTTTGGCATGACAATTTACTTGATTGATGCTAGTGATACAAAATTACAAGTTTGAATCTTTTGGTTTTGAGTAATGTTGTGTTGTCTAGCTCCACCCGAAGGATTGTTTGAGTGCTTTTTATTTGTTTATCTTTTTTTTTTTTTTAATTTTTGTTTGTTTGTTTTTTTTGTTTTTAATTTAATTTTACTTGGCTAACACTAGTTGGTTTTTTTAGTAAGAATAAATTGCAAATATAATGATATTAAGTATGACTTTCCAGTTTTGTGGTTCACACTATTTCCTTTGTAGAATGGTAGTGCTTGTGCAGATGCGCTTACTCTTCCAATTTTACTGCAATTAGAAAGCAAACATTTTTAGTCATGAATTTCATAGCAAAATCACACTATTTCCTTTGTAGAATGGCAGTTCTTGTACTTACTCTTCCAATTTTTACTGCAATTAGAAAGCAAATATTTTTAGTCATGAATTTCATAGCAAAATTAAAGATGATTTTCTAATGAATTCTTGGTTTTATACATTTTAAGGGAAATTGTTTCTTAATGTAATACATAATCAATTACAGATAATTTTTCTGATTTAAAAGACGCCAATTTCCATTTTGATGGATAAAAATTGTTTGAGTAGAATTGTATTAAGAAACAATCTTTATATATATATATATATATATATATAAAATTTTAGTTTTGAACTTATAGTATATTTTTTATCCTTTGATGGTCAAAAAAATATTTATTCTTCAAAGGCCCCTCAACTAAAAAATCCCGGTTCCGTTTCAGTCCATCAGTTGTACTTCTATTCTTTAATAGGAATGGTATTAAAATCAGGCTTTGAAGAAGCCATTTGTCTGCCAAGTTGCATAGTTGCTGGATATGGTGGGTCCACCAACTCCACTCTCTCCAGATGTTGCTTAGCATCTACTTGACTTTGTGCTTGGTTTTGATCATTAAATTTTTAGAATGATGCACATTTTAAAATTAGCATTTTGCGGCAGATAAGTTGGTTTCACATATACCTTCTTTTTTATTTTTTGGGTGTGGAGATTTAACCCCCAACTGAAAGGGATTAGTATGATTTCACTAGAATTAAAAAATCCATCACTTGTTCCAATGTTTAGAATTAGTATTCATTTTCTAAATATTTAATTTCTTTTTGAGTAAAAAAAGGTTGAAAAGTGCGTTTCTTTCACTGTGTATTTCAAAATTTCAAATTCTTTTTTTTAGAATGAATTTCCTCTGTATCAGTTTAATCACCTTTTTAAAAGAGTACAGCTTAAGCTTTATCTAGTATTGAAAGAAATTTAAATATGGTGTATAGGTTATTGGGTGTAAGTTTTAGGTGGTGAATAAATGGTGTTAAGGGAATGATGCATTTTATTAGGGCAGGACATTCACATTGGAAGAGTTATTGTGCTAGGCCACATATCTAGAGGAGTTACATGGGATTTTAGGTATCTACATTTGCATGTGTTTGTATTTGTGATTGTGATTGCATGAGGATGTGTGCGCATATAGACCACTGTAGAGTCATTTGGGTTTTATATGTAATTAATGTCATTCTATAAGTGCTGCTTATGCATTGAGAACTGTGATTCCATGTGTTGATATAGGCAGGGATGTATTGCATCACGTACTGGTTCTTATATATTGTTGATATTTATGTGAAATATGACTTTCTTTTTTTTTCTTCTCCTTGAAGAAATATGATTTGGATAGAATAGAATGATGCAAAAAAATACATGTGGTCAACATTGACTACTCTGGTGGGGATTCATAGACGACCCCAAAAATGTTGGGACCAAGGTTTAGTGGTGATTGTTGGAGATAGGATCTGAAGAAGACAGGTGCTTTTAGGTTTTTCGCTTGTAAATGTTGTGTTTTTGTTACTCATCTTGAAATATCATCTGGTGGTAGCAATGTTTGAACCTGTATTTTTGTTTTTTTTATTTTATTTATTTTTTATTTCTTTATTTGCCAGTTACCATCAATTATGGATTTTAATTATTTTGGACCCATTATAATTAAATTTAAAGTTGGAAAATTGAAGTTAATTTAACTCTTTCCGCAAATTATCCATGAGGCATTGTTGCACACTCAACTTATGAGACTGTAAAGTCCTTTTGACAAGTTATTTTATTTATGTTTTCTCCTTGATGTTCATGTTTCAGAACTTGGATTTGGAGGTGGCAAGTCACGGTCTTTGTATGGGAGAGAGGGTCATTTGGGTACGACACTGGTTAAGTTTTCTGGTGATCAATCAGGCCTTAAGGAGGCCCTGCAGATGGCCGAATTCTTTGAGAAAGAAAATCATGGACGCAAGGCTTGGGCACGAGTACAGCCCTCACATTTTGGCAGGGATGATGAGAAGAACCCAAACCTTGTAAAGGTGGATGAGAATACAGGAGAGAAAAAGAGGATCTTTTATGGTTATCTTGGAACTGCTTCTGATATGGAGAAATTTGATTTTGACACAAAGAAGAAGGTTACGATTGAGAGCCTGAGAGAATACCTTTCCAAGTAGAATCTTGGTGTCCATGCATGGTATTGTTGTGGTTTCTTATTTATACTAGGTTATTACTGTAAGAATATCTGAGCGTTAGGTCTCATTTGATGACCTAGGTCTCATTTGATGATGAAAGATTTAATGTGATATGCCAACAATTTCTGATGTTATATTTCGTGCAGCCTCTTTGAATACAGGTGCTTATTCTAGTTGATGATATGATATTTATTGGGTATTAGAGCACTCCTATCAATGCTTGTGTAATAGAAAAATGACCACATTTTAGTCAACCAAACTCAAAATTCACCCACATCAAGCCACGTAAAGTTGTGTAAAAATATATAGTTGCTACATAAAGTAAGATAATATTATTGCTGGTTATGAGTGTTTAGAATTCAGCTATTAACTTGCTTTAAGCCTTTCCACCTGTGAGGGCCATTTTGTACCGAAAATGAGAAGTTAGCTCGAAAAGGTGAGGACGGATATTGATTAGTATGAAGTATTAGTTCCGAAAAGGTTTCAAACTCGTTAATGGCAATATGTTGGCTGAGAGGCTGAGAGGTTCTCAACTATGAGGATTTTGTTAGATTGAGAATAGCTTATTTAGTTTTTTGCTGAAAACTTTTTACTAAAAATATTTCAAAGTACAGTATACTTGTACTTTTAAGAATTTGAAAAAACTGAAAAAAAAAGAAATTTTAAAAAGTTGTACATGAAAATTAAAAGTTAAAAGCTAAAAGCTGAAACTCCCCGTTTGGAATGTGATGTAAGTTTCAGTTTATTTGAGTTTTTAGTTTCTTTTAGGTATTATTTATGAGTTTTATTGTACTGTTTAGCTAGCTTTTAGCTTTTAGCTTTTTTTTTTACCATATTTTCAGTAACAAGTTTTCAATTTCAGCTAATTAAGTTGTTCCTAAACGGTAGTGTTTGTTTGGGCTCAGCTTATAGGCTTAGCTTTTAGTTTTAAATTTTTTTGTGCAGCTTTTTAAAACTTCATTTTTTCCCATTTTTTCTTACTTTTTTCAAGATACAAGTATATTTTAGTATACTTTTAATAAAAAGTTTTAATTTAAAAGCTAGATATGTTGTTCCAAAACAGACATTTATAGTGTCCGTTTAAAAAATATTATTTTTGCTAACTTATTTTACTATTCATCTTATTTTTGCTACTATTCATAGGTCTTACTACACTTGTTGATATTATTCATGGTTCCACTATACTATTTTAACTAATTTTTATCTTTATTTATAGTACTTTTAACAAAAAAATTTCAGTTTTAGCAAAATAAGTAGATCCCAAATTGAGCCTTAATCTTAATAATTAAGATTAAAGAAAGGACTAGGAATTCATGTAGGCCTTTGAAATATTATGGAATTGAATCCATACTGATCATGTTTCCACTATTTGTATTGGGGGATGTAAGTTAGTATAACCCACACAGCCGAAAGAGCCTGTTTCTACTAATTTCTTTTGTAGAGCTTTTTTTTTTTTTTTTTTTTTTTTTTTTTTTTTTTTTGAGAATTTTTGTAGAGCTTATTGATGAATCGATTATATTACTTCAAACTTCAAAAAAGTGGTGCTTATTATTTTCTAGATGTCTTGACTTGATAGTAAGAACTCAAATCTCATGGTTCGAAAAAACTAATAGTAAGATCAATGTCAATCCTTTTTTTCCGCCCCAAAGTTGATGCATATAGTACATTGCTTTTTGTCAGATATTTATTACATTCACTTCCCACTTAAATATAGCCAGAGACGTGGACCAAATTATCACCTATAGTTGGAGTTAGTACTCATTAATAAACAAATCTTGGACTTTGCTCATTTTTCCTTCATATTAAAATATTAATCTAGTATATTTTTTTTAAAGCAGACATTGAAACATGCATGAAATCATTGTCATTATAACTCTTTAATTGGGGTCCGAGCTTCCAAGGTCTTATGTTTTAAATTTCAAGTGGGGAAAGTTTAAAATTTAGCCTCCCCATGTTTCACGGATTATTTTGTTTAGTAGGCCCGCTTTCTTTAACTAATAAACATTTTTTTTTTAGAGAATTTCAACCAATAGCATCTGCTCTTGATGATAGTTCTTTATCATCAAACTAAGACATTAATCAGTTTTTAGTGTAAGCGAGGATTGAATCTAAGATCTCTTATACAATCATCAGAAAATTTACCAATTGAGCTAACTAATAAACATCTTAATTCAAAGGAGAATTATCTACCAAGAGCATGTAGCTATATTCTTGCACTTACTATAGTAATTGATTTATTAAGAAGAGAATATACTATATTATATATATTTTACTCATTAACATAAGATATTATTTTATTTAATATGTGTGGTGGTGTCTTCCTAACAAGCTTGGGCTCGTTAGGCCTGAACCTCTAATTAATTTGTATTCTGTTTTGGGTTTAGTTAGCCCACAATGAGTGATCTCAAAATAAGTTTAGCTGAAGATTGATGGTTTAAAATGGTCGTGCGATGGTTATTTACTAGAAATGTGACTGTCCGAGGAGAATATTAGACATCAAGGTGCTCTTTGGGTGTCCCGAATTGGATCGCCTTTCCCAAGTATTGGTTTCTTAACTTTCACTCGTGTTTCTCTCCCTATAATAATGTTCCATCTTCCTAGATTGACCCCCTTCTACCCTTCTTACACCCTTTCGATAATGGATTTACTAAGATAGGAGAAGATTCTGCATGTGTGCGGGTTCCTCCACTAATGGTGCCTAGGTGGCCTTCTGGGTCTAGGTTACTATTCTAGCATATGCAATCACGTATCAAAATTAAGGGCCACGGCTCTGCTGTTAAAATGATTTTATGGTAACTTGTGCCTAACGCCAAATCTTGTGCTCGGTCGGCAGGTTTTCCCAGGACACTACTTTCCCTCCTCGAGGATAATGGAGTTTGTTCGAATATAGTCGTCCATGGTACATAGGTTTGTGTATTTAGTTCAGTTTTTATTACGTCTAACAATTCTCGGCTTGGGCCTAGAATGGGCAAAACTTTCACCCTCCTACAATATATATTTATATTTTCAATGTATCGAATAATAAAAAATAAAAAATAAACATTTTTGTCAAATAATTACAAACATACCAAGAGTCACGTATGTCAATTGATTGACATTTTTTAGTTTTTAACATAAACATTTATAGTTTCAATCTCTCTCTTCGAATTAAAAAAAATATATAAATAAAATATTACAAACAATCACATACACATATCTCTACCCTAACGTGGCTTGGACCCGACATTCCGTGGGTCACGTGTTCACGTGGCAAGCAAGATAGATAACCCAAATAACTGGTCTGGTGTAAGTATATCTGTATAGTGTATAATTGGGAATGTTCCTTTCTACCAAAAATATATATAATAATAATAATAATATATATTTGGGAATGTAAGCAGTAAAAGATTCTTTTGGGGTAGACAACAAAGACAAAAAAACTAGAAGAGGCAAAGATGATTGAGAATTGTACAAATTATATCCCAAACGTTGTGTCATGGATTAGTGATGCTGATGCATGCGCATGCCTCATTGTTCTTCTTCTAACACACATACTCCTGTTATTAACACAACACAGGAGGAGCAGTGTCTACTGTCTACTCTTTACTTTATCTGACTACACCCATGTGGTGGTCAGTGCGTCTGGCCCACCTCACTACCACCCTCCCCAACTTTCCCAGCTTTTCCTCACTCACACTATTTGCTTCTTCTTCTTTTTTTCTCCCTTGATCTGACTTCGGTTTCCGCAAAAGTACTCTTCCCCCCTTCTTCTCTTTCACACCACCCAAACACCCCCTTATCCTACCTCATTTTTCTTACTTTACCAATCTTGTCCTCCTTGCACAGTTGCTCCCACACACCTCAAAAGCCAAACTGCTCGGACTTGGTTTAATTGACATGAAGAGTGAAGATACAATCATACAAATACAATACATTATTTATGGAATATGCTAACGGACACCTAGAATGATTTATTGTGGGGTTTATTTAATTTGTATAAATTGATAAGATAATTAAAAATGGTACTAAACTGATAATTGAAATTTAAAAAGTCAATTTTATTAGATCTATACCCTATAAAGTTGGTCAAAAATATGATATAAGGCAAAATCAACTAGCATAAAAGTCTTTCTTAATGGGCAACACTACCCTTTATTTATTTAGCAAACCATCCCTTCAACTCCAAGTTTTTAGGCTAATGTGTTGCTTGAAGAGTATGAACTTGATTTAATTAAGTATAATATATATATATATATATATATATATATATATATAGAAAGAGAGAGAAGTGTTACGTTACAACATTTTCATGACACTATCACAAAAAATCCTAGGTGACACGTTGTTATTGGTTTTAAATAGTTACCTGCTAGTAACAACAAGTAATAATTTAGCACATAAAATTTATTATGAAAATGTTATAAATATAGCATTTCTCATATAAATATATGTGTGTGCAATTGTGTGCACATGTGTGTATTTATATATTTATATAGATATTGAATTTTCTATATATAAAGATATTAAATTGTGCAAATTTATATATAAAAAATTTAGTAAGATATAAATTACTATTTATAATTTATCAATAATATAAATAGTCTAAAAACCTTGCAAGATTGGCCATTCAAAATTTTCTTTTAAGTTTATTAAATAAACCATTTTATATAATTAGATCGAAAAATATAATTTCAACTATAATTTATTTTTTAGTTCTTAGCATAAATTTGTGAAAGTTGTAATTTTTTTTTTTATATTAATTGTGTTTACTATATATATGTAAGGACACGGTTTGCAGCCCAAGCCTAAGATGTGCGGGATCTTTGCTCAGTGAGCCCAGTACAATAAATTTATAGAGAGTGGGTCAAAGAACTAGCCCCTAATGAATGTAACAACGGCTAATATGGATTTAAAAGATGATCAAGCAAGAACAAGGCACATAAGACTGAATGAATTCACTGTCCGAGGAGGCAAATCTTTGTATAAATCACTAGAGCTGATTACAAATACAACTTTGATTGCTACAATATTATTTTTCTATTTTTTCGATCCCCCTCTCATGGAGGGTCTCTTACATTATATAGATCATTTTTTACCATCTTGATCTTACACTTGTTGATCATTTAAACCCCCACTTAAGAGTTTGTCCCATTAGACACCCCCTTTGACTTTCTATGAGTTGTGGTAGTCAAGGTAGTAATGTTTAGAGGTCTTCTCCACATAAATGCGACCAAAAAAGTAGCTGCAGTGCATTTAATGCGGTAGTAACAGCTTTCCCTTAGATATTTCTGAAATCTCAGCCCTCTGGTACACTTAGAAATACACGTCCCTGTCACTAGAGTATCCTGGAAGGTTGCCTTAATCAAATAAGATGTACATCTGATCTGTGGTCAGCTTATCCAATGAGACATTTCTCCTCAGACCACCTTCCTATTTGCATCTTACTCATTAAATTCTGAGTCTGAACCACTCATTACCATTCGTTGCTCCTCGAACTAATCATGCTCTCGGCCAAGGCCCAATATATTTTTTTGGGCCTTCAACCCTACAATATATATATGAAAAGAATAAGTTAATTAAATTCTTGTGAACAAGTTCAAGTTCATTCAATAGGGAAATTAATTAAATTTATTTATAAACTCAAGTGTTGTAATTTAAAATAAAAATGAAGGTTCTTGAAATCATTCCACTTAGCTTTGGTTTTAAATTTTAATAACTCTAGGAACACAAAACTTTGCACAAATTATTTCACAATTGTTGAGGTAACAAGTTGTTAATAGTTGATAATAAAGTGATCTTATCAGTGAGAATAATCATTAATAAAAACTTGTCAACTCAATTACTGTGAAAGGAAAAAGTTAAGTGGGTTCCAGTTAACTCAATTGATAAAGTCTCTGATAATTGAATAAAAGATCTGGGTTTCAATCTCCGTCTACACCAAAAATGTTAATAAAAGTTAATAAGTGCCTTAAATGTATTTGTCAATAGACTATTTATGAAAAAAGAAAAACGAAGTAACTAAAAAAATTATTTATTTATTATAAAAGTAGTATTAATTTTTTTTTTAAATGGTCTATTAACAAATGTCTTAAGCACTTGTTAATTAGATCTCTGGTGAAAAATGTTTAAAAAGTTATTGAGTTGATAGTGTGGCATTACTTTTATGAGTTGGTAGTGTAAGAATAATAAACTCTTGCCATTTGATGAGTTTGAAAAAAAAAAATAGTGGACTGGCATCTTCACCCTTCACAACTTGCGCATAGTTGAGGCAAAAATGGCATAAAACGTTTTACTTGGCGTAACTGTAACTTTACTCATCCTACGTCACAATCCTCACTTTACCAATCCCCATATCCTGCGCACCCCAACACTTAACCCGCTCACTTTAGCACCCTTCTCGCGCCACCATGTGCGTTCCCTTAAAATCCTACGCACCCCAAGCGCATTCTAGCACCGCCCCTCGGGCCAACTTTTTCAGACGCCAAAACACGTGTCTCTCCATAAACCGTCCACGTCAGCTCACCGTTTGCTCACTCCACACTTAACTTTATCTTCTACCTTCTCTCTTACCCTCTCTCTCTCTCTGTGATTCTTCGTTTTTTCATTTCTAGGGTTTTGATTTTCTTCTTCTTCTTCTTCTAGTGAATTCTGAATTGTATTACCGAGTTGAAGTGAAAGAGAACAAAGCAAACCATGGGGTCGATCCCCGATCCAGGCGAGTTGACCGAGTTGACTCCGCCGAGTTTCGACGAGTTCCAGAGGCAAACCTCACTGATGACGAGCTGCACACTTCTCTGGAAGGAGCTCTCCGACCACTTCACTTCCTTGGAGCAGAACCTCCTGAAGAAATCTGAAGCTCTCAGGAACAAAATCCAGAGCCTGGACCAAGAAACCAAGGTCTCACTCAGCGAACTCGAGCAGCGCGAGGTCACTATCGAAGGCAGCGTCGAGATCGCCCTCGGAAAGCTCGGGGAGAACAAGAACGCCGCTCTCATCGCTCTCCGGAAAGTCTCCGGCGAGGAGGACGAGAACGGCGAGGTCGACGACGGCGAGGGGCTGTTGCTTGTGCTGAAGTCGTTTTGCGTGAAAATGGACGCGCTAGGGTTTTGGAGGTTTGTGACTGGGAAGAAGAAGGAGTTGGAGTCGTTGAGAGCTCAGATGCCTTTGGCTTTAGCTGAGTGCCTCGATCCGGCGAGGTTCGTGCTCGAATCGATATCGGAGGTGTTTCCGGTGGACAAGAGGGTGGAGAAGAGTGAGAGAGGGAACGATTTGGGCTGGGCCTGTGTTCTGGTGCTGGAATCGCTGATACCGGTGGTGGTGGACCCGGTGATCGGAAAGTCGAGGCTGCTGGTGACGCCGACCGTGAAGTCGCGCGCGAAGAGGATCGCGGAGACGTGGAAGGCGAGCTTGGAGGAGCGCGGTGGAATCGAGAACGTGAAGACTCCGGACGTGCACACCTTCTTGCAGCACTTGGTGACCTTCGGGATTGTGAAGAAGGAGGATGTGAATTTGTATCGGAAGCTCGTCGTTGGTTCGGCCTGGCGGAAGCAGATGCCTAAGCTCGCCGTCTCGCTTGGCCTCGGCGATAAAATGCCCGGTAAATATGTTTCTTTTGTTATGTGTGTTTTGAATTTTCTATTTTTAGAATGAATTAATGAATTTTTTTCTCTGTATCAGTTTAATTACATTTTTGGAAGCGTGTAGGTTAAGCTTTATTTAGTATATTGAAAGAAATTTCGGGAATGATGCATTGATGCATGAATTTCACTTTGGAAGAGTTATGGGGTTAGGCACATATCTAGATTCTAGAGGAGTCACATGGGCTTTTTGGGTATCTAGATCTGTGTGTGTTTGTACTTGTGATTGCATTAGTATGAGGATGTGCCTATAGAGTATAAGCATGGACTTTTTTTTCTTATATTTGGTTGGTATTTATATGAATTATGATTTTTTTTGGGGGGCTTTAAGAAATATGATTTTGGATAGAATAGAATGATGGAAAAGAATGCATGTGCCCGACTCTGACTTGTTTTTTGTTCAGGATTTGTAGCTGACCCTAAAATGTTAGGATTAAGGGCTGGTTGTTGTTGTTGTATAAATGATTTCATTGTAAGACATCATTTCCAATGAATGTATTTTTAGAGTTCTATAGTCCATTATGGAATCAGTCAATTTGATTACTTGGCTTTGGAATCACCACCAAACACAAGCACAATTTTCACCAATGAAAGATTATTAATCAAAATAGTTTGAATACAAATAAACTATCTAGAGCTTTTATAAAGCCTCCATGAGATAAGGAGATGAAGATCAACTAATCCTAGTTGAATTCAAAATACTAATCCCTATCTAAATAAATAAAAACTTAAAATATGAAATAATCCATTGAAAATCCAGATAATTTCTGGTTGTGCTCCCACATCAATGTTCCTTGTCCTCTATTAGCTTTTGTCTATAGGTTTTTTGTTTGTTTTCCTTGCATCTAAAGGTCTCTCGGCATATGATATGCACATTAGCATATGGCCTGTATCTGTTAAATTATATATTACTACATGAATGTAATATTGCTTTTAAACACGTGGTAAAGATACTTAGGTTAATTTCATTAGTTTGAATGAGTTATATGTTGTTGGTGTCATGGTGCTTTATTGTTTAGCATAAGTATTTGGAGGAGTTAATGGCTGGTCTTTATTTTAATCTCGGCAGTATCGCCATTGATATGTTCAGATTTTTATATATATTTAAATGTTTGAAACATTAACAAGTATATGTGAGCAACATAATTTTTTTTGTGAAGATACATTTTGCAATCCTGCTAGTTGTCTCAAGTTGTGGCTCTTTCTACCGAGTAGATTCAGTTATCATTTTTTTCCCCGATTCAACAGTTATCAGTAATTGTTACTTTTGTGGAATTGAAATATTTCAAATTAGTGAAGATTAGCAATGATGTAAGCTACTTGTTAATTATATACTACTAGCCTATAAAAGTCTAGAACATTTTCTGTATGTAATTTGAATTATAATATGTGGGTGGTAGAACCTGGTTGAGGTATGCTTCATGCATGTAGAACATGGAATATTTAGAGGTTCAACGCAAGTTTACTTTAGTCCCATTGTTTTATGATATTTTGTCAACATCTCATGCTTGTTCTAGTGCCTGTCATGAATGTCTCGACTAGTTGAGTTGTTAATAGTTTACTGTGTTGTTATGCGCAGATATGATTGAGGAATTAATCAGCAGGGGACAGCAGCTTGATGCTGTGCATTTTACTTATGAAGTTGGTCTTGTGAACAAGTTCCCCCCTGTTCCTCTTCTGAAAGCTTTTTTGAAGGATGCAAGGAAGGCTGCAGCTTCTATTATGGATGATCCCAATAATCCCGGCCGAGCTGCGGTATTTCTTTTGTTATTACATCCTGAATCTTATATCCTAATAATTCGTATGGGCTGTTGTAGTCTAGAAAAATCAAATTATCTCTCTTCCCTTCTTGGTGATTAATCTGATGTCTTTTTACAGTCCTGGGTTTTCTCATTCCTAGCACTCTTTTCTGGCCTTTGACATTATCCTATGTTTGGAAGCAATCTTTTGTGCCAAAAAAGGTTCTGGGTACTAAAGCCTCCTTTTATTGGGGGAAATACAATTTCTACTATGCATATGCATCTAGCTAGGATTTCAGGGAATAAAATGTGAAATAGGTTCAGGATATTAAAGGCCATCTATGTTGGGTGAAGCATGATTTCACTCTATGCAAGCATAAACTTTCTGAGTTTTTCTTTCCTTTTTTTATTTTATTTTATTTATTTTTTTAAATTTTTTTTTAATGTTTGGTTGTGGGGGGGGGTGGGGGGAAGTTGTTATGTTTTCTACAAACACAGTAGATAATGCAGTAAAGGATAGGCATCCAAGCTTTTTGAATTGCATGTGTAGTTGGTGTGTGTGTGTTTATCTTGAAACAGTACAATATCTACAAATATGTTACGATGAGATTAACATGATTGCAGTCCCCTACTTTAATGGCTCTCTTTGATAATTGGAAGATGATGGCTGTAGAAAGTGGGTAATATATATTTTCCCCATATTAGAGGCAACTTAGGGTGGGAGATCTACACCTTACTTCTATTTAACGAGTAATTCTTTGTTGCCTTTGCAGCAACTAGCTGGACGTAAGGAGCAGTCAGCACTTCGGGGTGTCATCAAGTGTATTGAAGAGTACAAACTAGAGGATCAGTTCCCTCCAGAAAATCTTAAGAAGCGCCTTGAACAGCTAGAGAAGGCCAAGACAGAGAAGAGAAAACCAGCAGCAGTCCCTGCCAACAAAAGAACAGCAGCAGTCCCTGCCAACAAAAGAACAAGAGCTAACAGTGGTGGCCCCATGCCTCCGGCCAAGGCTGGACGTTTGACAAATGCTTATGTATCTTCCTTCCCTGCACCACCTACAATTGTTAGGTCTCCCTCTCATGCTCAGTACCCTGCTGGCATCCCCGCATACCATTCCCCACCCCCCATGTACGGCAGCAGAAGCCCACCAACAAATCCTTATGCCTACTCACCAGAAGCAGCCCCACCTCTTGGATCATACCCAGTAGCTCCCATGAACTATCCTGCATATGGAGGCTATGGCAATGGAATTGCACCAGCTTATCAGCAGGCTTACTACCTATAGACATGACTACTCTTTGAAGATGGTAACCACTGATATGATGACCCCAAAATCTCATTTGCTTTCTAAATGGTTTGTCTGTAATCACTAACCGTTTAATGGTAGCGATGTATGTGTGTTAATCGTAACATTTGTCCTACTTCTTGCTCTGCCATGGTGAGAAGTTGTATTTCTAATGTTGATCAAACTTTAGATCTAGGTGACTGTGGAAAGTAATTAGGATGGCAAGAAACAGCATCAAGGACTTGAGGAACTACCAATGCCGTTTGTTTAGTTATAGAAACTGCTCTTACTATTTTGTCTTGGCCTTCTTCCCATTCTTGAAAATGTGGCTTCAAATTGAAACAAATGCCATCTGTGTTTTTAATTTGTTAAGTTGATTTTTCTTTTAAAAAATGGATGGTATTTGATTCCATCTGAGCCTCTACTATTTTCTTCCTTGATTTGGAGAATGATGGGTGCGAGAAAATTTGCTTGATCACAGAGCATGTGCTTCACCACCTGTTTCTGTGGTGGTGATGATGCCCCATACCTTATGTTAGATGGGACAGTGATAGCAAGTTTGGTGGTTAAGATGCGACAAAGTTAAAAAGTAAAATAAATCATCTTTTTATCCCATCAGGAGCTATATCGTAGCTTTAATTAGACAAGAGGAATCACTGAACCAGTGAGTTGATCTGGAGCTTTTGTCCTGGAAGTTGCCGAGTAATTGCCCCCTTTTTTCCATAATGGATCAATGTATGTTTATTAACTGTGTACTGTATGCCCATTATGAATATGTGCCCTCTGTATACGTTTATGGTGTGTAAATCTGAATAGGCGCCCATTTTGGCAAGGAATTAGGAAAAGCTTGAGGAAATTTGCTATTTAACATTATTTTTGTAACAATTTTGTTAGTTGTCAAGTTTCCAATTCGAAGCTTAACAATGGTGTTTCCAATTCAAAGCTTAACAATGGTGTTCTTCGTCTTTGACCTGCCCCGTGGGTGTGGTGGCTTCTTCTTCTTCAGATCTGCTATGTGGGTTCTTCTTCTGCTGATCTGGTGGGTTTTCTTTTTCTGATCTGCTGGGTTCTTCTTCTTCTTGCCGAACTCGAGTCTATAGACTTGAGTTCTTTCACTGAACTCGATTTCCTCGGGCTCGAGATGTTTGTTAATATGTTTCAAAAACATGTCAACTAACAAAATAGTTGCTAAAACCATGTTAAATGACAAATTTGTTTGGAAAAACTTATAAGTCCCAACTGTTGAGTTGAAATATTTGGATTAGTGAATGATAAAATTTATGTCAAAGGAATTGTGTGAAATTGATATTATTGTAATCACAAATTTTTATTTTAATAAGTTGTGAAAAAGAGTTTTGATGATTTTTTTTTTCTTTTTAAAAGGAAAAAAAGTTGTGAACGTTTTTGTCTCCAACCTTGGCTGCCTCATTAGATAATGGTACAAAGAAGAAAACACTTTTTGCTGAATCAATCTCTAAACAATGGAATGTAATGCTTCCCTTCCGTAACTCCTGTCATCATTTTGCAACAAAGTTACAACTACAAGATGAAAAAAAATGTTGGTAGAGAGTTATGAGTGTTAAACTCTCTTTTTTTTACTCTTTCTTGAAGTAATTCATATTCTTCTAACTATTGTTGTTATGTATTATATTTTCTTGATTTCTTTTAGTATAACTAAAGTTTTTAATTTTTAAATTTCTTGTTCTCTTAAGGGGATTATCATGAAAATAAAAACTTATCAAATAATTATAATTGATACTAGCATCTGATCACGCGTTTATGATGTGTGTGCTTAAAAGGTTCTTTATTTTTTTTTTCAACCAGTAAAGTAATCACATATATACAAAGTAAGTACACAAATGATTGCGTGGGAAGTTGTGAGTTATTGTATTTATTGAAGTAAGTGAATAGGATATAAATCCCTCTCTTCTTCTTTTTTTTTTAAATTGGTGAGATATATCTAATTTAGAGATAATTTCGAGATAATGTATGTTAATTTTTAAGAAAAAGAAAACCTGTTATCATGTAAAGAAAAATAATCTCATTAAAAAAATTTGATAAGTAAGATAAATTGGATGCCAAGGTGATGAAATAGATAACCATTTAGAAAAAAAAAAAAAAAAATTCTGCCAATTCAAAAAAAAAAAAAAAATGGTGAAAATTTCTTAATACTTTCTTGTTTAAAAAATCACTTTTTAATACTTACTCAGTTTGAAAACCAACAAACAATGTTTTAGAAATTTATTTTTATCATGTTATTCTTAAGTTTTGTTTCTACTTAAACTTAGGGTGTAGGGATATATTTAAACCACATAAAAGATCAGTCCAAATAATAGAATCCTGTTATAAATAATATAGATTACTCAAATAATTGATAAATTTGTTCAAATATATAACTGTGTAGATTGTGTTTTGCCATGAGTTCAAATTCTCACTTCCAAATTAAGGATTAACTCAAATAAAAACCAAAGGTTATAAGAGGCAGAGAAAGAGAACTTGTGATGAGATGGGGAACTTTAAAAACATAACACCAAACACAACCCAAAGTAAAGATATTAAAAAACAGAAAAAAATTATCAACTTAAAGTGGAGAGAGAGAGAGAGAGAATCAAGGACCGAATAGACCGAAGTGAACTGAAATGGACCAAAATCCTACGCTGATATGGCTCAACAGGATTGTAACAATAATAAATACTATACTTCATCTTTTAGATTTTATATAGAATATAGATGGTTTATATAAATGAAACTTTGCTTTCAAGATTTTTATAAATGCAATAGATAAGCTTAATTCACTAATGTAATAGATAAGTTTAGAATCTTGCCAGATATGCTAAAGGTATCTATATGATTAGTGTGGATGGAAAGTGTTCCATAACAATTCTAAGATGTACTACTACAAACTGATTTGGCCTTTTCATCCTAATAAAATTTATTGAGTTTTCTTTTGAATAACAAATAAAATAAATAAATCAAAGTTGAAAATAGATATCTCCGTCACACTCTGAATTGAAGTATCATTTATAAATTATACAAATGCTTGGAGAAAAATGTTATTTCAATATACCGAAGAGACTCACCCTTAAAAATAAAATGAAAAGATAGAAAAGAATAAAATGTGATATTAAAATTATGGGGTGTTACTTATTCCATATGTATAACAGTATAAGTGCGTAGAAATTACTATAAAATGTGATAGGCGTGTATTTCAGACACAAGTCTTTTTCTTTAATACACAGTTTGGACTTAATATGGTATCCCAGGTTTCAAATAAGATGATAGCATGTTTAAAATCACATGTATGTATCAACCATATAATTCTAACAATAACACATCCATTACCATATAACAAGAAATACTCTGATATGAGATATCATCGCATACATCTAACAGACACCAAAACACAAGTCCCATGGTGTCCAACAAATTCTCGTCTTGATCATTAAATTTAATAATTTCAAGTATTATTAACAAAAACCATCAAAATATCACCTAGTGTAGAAGTTTCATCCTAAACTCCTGTTTATGGAAGGGAAGACTGCTTCAGGCGAGTCCAGGTAGCAGCTACTCTTATTTGGCACGAGGTTTTGCCAATAGTGCCTCCAAGTTATTGGTGCGTCTATAGAATTCCTTAATGTGTTGCCCAAACAGATAATCATTTTCAAGGAGGTAATCCACTTTCTCAATCAACCTCTTATTCTGGTAGTAGTTGACTACCAGAGCAATCCCCGCAAAACAGAGTCCAAATTTACCTAGATGAGCCATCTGAAACAAAGAGTAACCTAACCTTAAACCCACGCAATTCAAATCAACCCTTATGGTACCAGATTAACATTGGATGTACACAGAAAGGAAGATGCATATACCATTCTAAGATTTCCTGATATTTATACATTTAAGATGCACAAAACTGAGACATCCACCAAACAATAAGATAATAGCGTATTTAAAACCGCAGACTCAACCATATAACATCCATTACCTTGTGACAAGATATACTTGAGATCATCATTGTTGCATAACAGACACCAATACACAATTCCCACAGAATCCAAAAAAATCTCATCTTGATTATTAATTTACTAATTTAAAGTAGGATTTGAAAAAATCATCAAGATCCCACATTACACAACCTAATATAAGCCAAAAGCAGATAAGACCCACTTACAAAAACCCTGAGATATCACCAAAACAACTGCAACCCATTTGCCAAAACTCCCTCATTAAGTCAATTCTAACAATAATAAAAAAAGAGAGCACATATATACATATAAAACAGATTGACACAAGCATTACAATATAAGAAGAATACTTTAGATCATCATCATTGCAGCATGTAGTAGACAAGAAAATATCATAAGCACCTACTGTTGGAGTTTGTAAGCAACTTTTTCATAAGCAAAGCTTAGGTTATCAAGAGATAACTTGGATATTATCCCTCAATGGCTTGACAATTTGATTCCTTTTTGAATTAGTTGTAACCGCTTGATAATTTGACAACTTGGTATTGGTGTTTTTGTTTTCATGGTCGGATCCTCACTTTGGATAATCTAATGCTTAAGGGTCGCCCTTTGGCTAATTGGTGTTGTATGTGTTGCCGTGATGGAGAGTCGGCAGACCACCTTCTTCTTCATTTTCTTGTTACTCATTCCCTATGGACTTTTATGCTTGAAGCTTTTGGTATTCATCGGGTTATGCCAGGATCGGTGGTGGGTTTGTTATCTTGTTGGTATCAGTGGATTGGGAAGCATAATTCGGACATTTGGAATTTGGTTCCAGGGTGCGTAATGTGGATTGTGTGGTTGGAACAAAATCGTCGTTCTTTTAAGGACAAGGAGAAGACGTTGGATGAGTTAAAGGTTTTAAGCCATCGCAATCTATTGGAGTGGTCTTGTTGTTGGGGTTTTACTGATTGTTCTTCTCTCTTTGATTTTATGTCTTCCCTTAGCCTAGTTTCCTGATTACCCTTTTCTTGTTGTGCTGTTTGCTCTTTTTTTCTTGTTGTTCATCATCATGAACATCGTATACTTTCCTCTTATTTTTTTATCATTAATATTAGTTTTCTGATTACCTATCAAAAAAAAAAGTTTCACACTTTTTAGTTTTTTCTAACACAACAGTGAATTTTTATCAAAGAGAGAGAGACTCCCAGTATATCCCTACAGCCCCAGTCCCTCTCTTCCTCAAAAAGATCTGGAGCAAGAACAAGCAAGCTGTGTAATTGTTTCAAGGTTATATTTTTGTTAACCTTCAAAACTTTCAACGAATTGCACCCACTAACCAGTCTCTCAAGAGACTCAAAATCGACATCATTGGCAAGGTTACTTTTTATCATCAAAATCATTCTTAAGTATGTCTAGCTCAGTCACATTCCAAACTTTACTATTTAATTTAACTAGTAACTAATCATGCTCAGCTTCCCAAAATCCAAAAATACAACCCTCCCACATATAAAATGTATATGTAAACAAGGTACTTACAAAAATGGCATTTTATCAGTAACTCTAAAATATAAAAATCAATACTTTACAGCCCAAAAGATCATAAAGGAGGTTTTTTTTTTTTTTTTTTCACATATATAGGCGCAGATGAAAATGAGGGTTACCGTGAGAGAGAGGCAGAGAGTGAAACCCAAGTGAAGTAGGTTGCCTAGCTAGAAAGAGTTTGGAGTCACAAATGTACACAGGCCACTTGATTTCCTGTATAGAAGAAATCACGACAAAACAAATAGGAAGAGTGTGAGAGAGAGCCACAGAGAGAGAGAGAGAAACGGTGGTGAAATACTCACCTTCCTTGCCGTACAAGAATGTTGCTCGTGAAAGAGAGAGACAGTGAGGACTGAGGCCTGTTATGAGAGTAAATATAAATAACGTGGTAGGGATTCACGTCAGCTGCAATACCAAATCAAGGCTCAGTGCAATATCAAATCAATGGTTGAGATTGAAAGTTGAAAAAGTAATTTACAATCTTAATTATTAAATAAAATATATTTAAAAAAAATTTAAATTAAAAAGTAAAAAAAGTAAAAAATATTGTGAGGAAAGTGGGTGAATTGCACCTGTGAATCCACGTGGTAGCTGGCTCACAAGAATATTATGTCAGCTTGGGTGGGGCTACTAATTTCAAAAGATTTACAACAATATAAGAAGAGCATTCAAAATTTTCTTTAAAAAAAAATTGGTAATCAGCATTCAAAACTTTTTCTTTATTTTAGATGCTCATTTTTCAAATCAGCAGACCATCTATTTTACATTATGTTTATTAAATTATTTTTAATTGTTTTTCTTTTTTAGACCCAATAACAACTAAGGCTGTGCGTAGTTCGGTCGGTTTGATTTTTTTCTCAAATTTATAACCGAACCGATAAGGATCAATTTTCTCATAATTAAAACCGATGTATACTGCTTAGAGTCGGTTTTCCGACCTATAATGGTGTGGTTTTTAACGGCCGGTTTAACCAATTTGGTCGTTTTTTTGTGTTTGCTCTTTTTATACTTTGGCTAACACTTGAACCAATCTACAAGACCAGTCAAAGGAAAGACAAAGAGCCAAACACCTTTTATAAATCCCAATTCCAGTTTGTTTGTACTTTGTACTTCATATTTTTTTTTTAACTTATAAAAAAAAAATGATTGAAGAGTGAGAGAACTCTCTCAATCTCAATCTCCCCTCCCTAACAATCAAAATGTAGAAAAAAAATGTTAGCAGACTTAAAATTATAATTTTTCCTATCAAAAAAAAAAAAGTGTTAATTTTGGTGGGTTTCTTCTCTACTAAATGTATGGAATGACTAGACAAACTTCATTACTCAATTATATTTTTATCTCAACTCCATCTCAGCCATTTCTAATACAACTCCAAAAATATTCTAGCTTTGAGAGTGAAAGAAAGAGAAAACCAGCCATTATTAAAGAACTGAGTTTCATAGGTTCAAACTTTGTTGTGTCACAAACAGAGAGAGAGAGAGAGGGAATGAGTCACCGGCGGACTAGGCGAACTCAGGCGAGAGCAAGAGATACTGAGAGCGTCTGGTCTGAGAGAGTTGAGTGGCTGAGAGAAGAAAATTGCTATTTATACTAGACAGAAATCATCAGCAACCCTAGCTCAAAAAGGACGCCGTTCCGTTTTGATATATGTAATTTTTTTTTTTTAATTACTAAATGAAACGAATCGTTTTTGTCAACAAAACCAAAAAACTCTACTGATTCAGTGAAAGAAACAGAACGAAACAAACTCATATTGCCATATCGGTCGGTTCGGTAATCAACTCTAGTTCGAAGTTTTCAGTTTTCTCAAGGGGCAACAAGAATGGAAAAATCAGTTCTTGCCCACCACCTGTTTGATGATTTGCTTCTTTGAACTCACACACACTTTTTTTTTTTGTAAACTTGGTACGCATCCCTAGTCCACTATATCATAGCTGTAATGATGACATTTAACTTTTTGAGGAGAAGTATCACCTTCTCATCAGGTGTGAATTCTCATTTTTCTTTGAGGGTGTGTCGTTTTTGCTCCAAGGCCTCCACAACAATTCTTGATAAAGAGACAGAGATAACAACACTTTCAGCACCTTCTTTTAGTTATTCTAGTAGTCTTCATCTCTCTCCATTGTTTACTGATCATAAAGCTCATTCGGGTAGCTATGATATCGAGCTTGTGGATCATGATACGTGGAGAGTTTCATCGGGTTTAGCACAAGCTTGGCAAGGAGTAGATGGTAGTTCTTCATTGGGAACAAATTCTCTTATGGTTGATGAACCAGTTGATTCTTGTTCTCAAGTTGTTGAGTTTGATCAGGACTTCGATGACATTGATAATATGAGAATTCGTGGCAATCTGTTCTATAAACTTGACCGAGATTCCAAGGAATTTGAAGAGTACAATCTTGATTTCCACCGGAGGAAGTCTTCAAATCCAGAGAATGATCGAAGGGAAAGCAAAAAGGCGGAGAAAAAGGATATCCCAAGTGGTAATGTGGCCCCAAGAGCTGAAAAACTTCCTAAGGTAGTAAGCAACAAATTTAATAAGTCTCCACTTGATGAAATGGATAACGCTTGTGTTGTTAAGAAGAAGCTAAGGACTCTGACTTATAATCAGCTTACGGGTCCTTACCATGAACCTTTTTGCTTGGACATTTTCATATCCAAGGCTTCTGTTCGTGCTTGTGTTGTTCACAGGGTGACAAGTAAGGTTGTTGCTGTGGCACATTCCATTTCTAAAGATATGAAGTTTGACCTGGCTTCGACTAGGAATGTGACTGCTTGTGGTGCTGTGGGGGCGGTTCTGGCTCAGAGGGCATTGGCTGATGATATTCATGACGTGGTTTACACTCCAAGGAAGGGGGACAGATTGGAAGGGAAGCTTCAGATTGTGCTTCAATCTATCATTGATAATGGTGTTAATGTGAAGGTGAAACTTAAGCAAAAGAGACCCATAAGAGGTGGTCTGTCATCTACACCTTAGAAGCATGGTTGTTAAATTTGTTCTTTATAGCTAGTCCAGTCGGTTTTCACCCAAGTCTTTACTCTTAATTTTACTTCTTTATTTGAAACTGGCTCTGGTTTCTTTCTAATGTGAACTGTTATAGTTTGATCTGACCATAATGAGACAGTTCACAGCCGAAGAAAATTTTAGTGAAGACCCTTTGACAAGAAGACAAGGACCTACAAGGCTACAACAATATAATTCCAACCCCAAAGGTTGTAAGATTCTGAGTGTAGTTTTGTTAACCTCTCTCTGCTCCACAACTAAACACAGGATGAGAGGAATTTAGCCGACCGTGGTCGCATGATTCTGCAGTAGGCTTCAGTTATTTATTAGGGTGTTCGGTATTGTCTTGCATTATATCTTGTACAATCATTTGGTGTTCTTGGATTTGTTCTTTGTAAAGTATGAATAACAATCAAATCTTTCTTAATTGCGGCCCATACATCATTACATGGTTTTGAACTTTGATTTCTAATATAATTGCTTTATATATTTTTGTTCATCCTATCTGGAACTGGATAGATCACTAACCATACCATTATCCACATTTCCACCACAATAGCAAATACCATAACTTTAGTGACATAGACACTTGTTTTAGCCCATAACATAGGGTAACAGCCTCACTCTGCCTGGTTGATCCAGCAGCACTTGGGCCACAGCCAATTTTAACAAAGGCAATGCGTTTTTTGACTACTTGTTAAAGTTTCTTTCACAGTCTCGTATTATTGACACAAATTTATTATAAGCCAATCAAAATAGATGATATCATCAGCGTAGAAAAAAAAAATTATGTCCCTAGATTTATTGTTTGAATCAATGCCATATTCGAACAGGATTGAAAACCAAGATGATTGCACAGATATTAACTGAAATGCAGCACATAACATTATTATTATTAGCAAGAAGCACAAATTAACTCAATTCAACAATAAAGAACCAACATCCTCAAACTATATTAAAAACGAACAAAAATCAAAATTATCAGTCATTAGCTGTTGCTAATTGCAAAGAAAGCAGCTCATCCTCAGGAATAGTTCTAATGTGACAATCCGAGCGTGGATAAGCTGCACATAAAAGTGCATAACCTCGCTCCACCACATCATCACTAAGCATACCATCACTCTGATCAACTGAGCCACTCAAAAGCCGAGCTGGGCAAGTCATGCATACCCCAAGCTTGCAGTCATGTGGGACAGACAGGCCAGAGTCAAGTGCCTTGGCTAGAATGGTCTCGTCTGGTTCCACTTCTAGCTGGGTAGTTTGACCCTCGTGCTCAATGACCACTTTGTATGATCGAACAATATGTGAAGAGAGCCGGGATGGTTTGATTTTGAGATGAAATGCAGTAGCAGAAAGCTTGGTGGGGTGGTTGTGTCTTGGTGGAAAGAGTGTAGGAGATGGAGTGAAGTGAAGGGTTGCCATGTTTTTGTTTGAGGAGGAAGTGGAGGGGGCTTGTGTGTTCTTGGAGTGCTAAGGAGGCGTGTGGTGTCTGAAAGGATAAGGTTTTGTCATTTTTTTTTTTGTTTTGTTTTTTAAGCTTGCAAATAAGTTTTGTACTTTTGCTTCATTTTTCTAAAGTAACAATAAAAAAAGGGCCTTTCAAAACAAAAAACGGAAAAGGCTTTGCTTCATATTTTCATCTACATAAGTATAATCTGGTTATTAACTTATTACATTTTCGTCTTGGTGTCTTCTCCAAATTTTATTTAGTATAATAGAATTTAATTTTCAATCATATATAACCTTATATATATATATATATATATATATATATAACCTTTGTCACCTTCTTTGGTAGGGATTGGATTGAAAATCGAATTTTATTATACCAAATAAAATTTGGAGAAACTATGGCCCCGTTTGGTAGAGTTGTTAAACAACTCATTTTCAGTTTTTAAACAACATTATACACATTTCTACATACTTTTTTACACATACGTATTTCAAAAAATAACAAACAACATTACTCAAACTCTTCTACCAAAAGGGTTCTATATTATTGGTGTCTAAAATTTAAGTCATGTTTTATTTTAATTCTTCAAAATTTAAGAAATTTAAAATATATTATCAAATTAGTTTTATGTAGCATTATTGCTATAAAACATCATCATCATGTGAGTTTATTGAATTTTTCCACGTAAGCAAGAATTATAATGTTAAGATTATCAAATGATTAATTTGGTAAGTTAACAACTTTTTGAAGACTAAATAAGAGTTTTTCGAATTTCAAAAACTAAAATATAATCTTACTTAATTTTTAGGCATGAAATGTATATTTTTGCCACAAATTGTTATTGAATGAACAAAGAAGAAGTTGGCAATGGAAGACAAGTTGTGTAGTAAATCAGACGAGCTTCAAAAGATGGAGGACATCCTTAATCAAGAATCAGTCAGCAAATAAATAAAAACAAAAATCAAAGATCATGTATTTGATAAATTCGAATTCAAATAATGGTTTTTTTTTTTTTTCATGTTACAACAAGCATTAGTGGGAGTAATGCTATACTTATTTCTGAAAAACGAGAAAGGGTGGCTCACAAATATTAGAGGTGAAATTCGTTTAAAAATTGTTTGCCTCCTCATACTTTTTAATTCCCCCAAGGATTAAATGGATTAATACCAAATTGTGCTTTAGTTGAGGATAATGAATTGCTGAGGAGACGAAGAAAAAATGTTCATCAATGGTTTATCCTCATTATTCTTTGAGCATTATGAGGATATAATTGAAGGATTTATGCCGAAACAATTCAGTTATACCTTGATTACTTTGATTCCTAAGGAGAACAAAGCTGCAAAGATGAACCAGTTTAGACAAATTAGTCTTTGCAATATACTCCGCTCTACAAGGCTATATCCAAATTCTTGGCAATCGATTATAGTCCCTTCTATAGTTCTATCCAAGTTGATATCTCAATGGAAAGCAATATTTATCCATAGAAGAAAAATATAGGAATAGCGTAATTGGCCAAGAGATCAGCCATTCCATGGAAAGGAAAGAATGAAGAAAAAATAGTGGTAAATAGGTTTGAGGCTTGAGGTGGAAAAAAGCTTATGATAGGCTTGATTAGCCTTTTGTCTTCTAAGAGATCAAATAATTTGGATTTTCAAAGTAATGAAGTATATGGGTGGACTATAGCGAACATAACAATGCCATCTTTTTCCATCCTACTAAATGAGAGACGAGAGTCTTTTTTATTTCTTAAAATCTATTTGTAGGGATAAAGGGCTTAAAAATAGATATTGGGCTGTGGGCCGTATCCAAGGACATTAAATCGTCCGAGGACAGGTAGACACTAACGGGAGCATACAAGTTAGTAGTTCGTGGAAGAAGTCTAGTCGTAAGGGATTAGGAATGTAGTTTGAGGAGAAATATCTCCTCGACTAAGCAGAGTAGTGGTCAAAGGTCCGACCTTTCATCAAGAATAAGACACCAGACGATCATACTGATAAGGATAAGCATCAAAATGGGATGAGACAAAGGAAAGCTGAGAAATATCTAAGAAGAAAGCTACTACCACCATATTAAATGCTCTGCAGTTAACTCTTTGACCGCATTAATGTAGAGGTGATGCCTGAACAGTAACATTTAGCCTTATAGTTACCCACAAAGATTTCAAGAAGGTGCTGATGGGACAAGTATTAAAGCTAGTAATTTGATCTACACGTGGAAGGTTGAGATGTAGTAAAGAAGGAAAATATAAAGAAGAAAGACCCCAATTACAAGGGCATCATCAGATAATTTGTAGAAAAAGAGGATTGTACACTAAAGAACTGTAATGTTATTTAGGTACAAGAGAAATATATAAAAACAACCTTCCTCGAACTTTGCTGAGGAGGATTTTCCTTGCACAAAACTGTTTATTTTTACTTTCAAGTAACATTCAGCCTGCTATAATTGTTGTTCAACTCATTAGAGTTTAGTTTTGAGCCCCCTCTCTACAAATTCATTGTTTTGGGCTCTCTAGGCCTTAGTCCTTTTCACTTTTGGACTTTCAGCTCAAACCGCACCATTACACTATTATAATAAGGAGATCTATATCTCCAGTTTTGCTTATTTAATACTTTTAATGTTTATGTGTTTATATTTTTGAAAATATGGTTTTAAAAAGCTATATATTGAAAAGGTTGATATTTAAAAAAAAAAGAAGTATTTTTCTCAAAGGTTGGAATTTTTAGTCAATACAAAGTAGATATCATCAAAAATATCACACACATTCTCACACAAATACTCCGCTCACTTCACGCAGCCCCATCACGTAAGATATTCCTTAGTGTATGATTTTTTGGGTTTTTTTTTTAAGTGTCCAGATACTTTTCCTTATAATTAAAGGCATCAAAGTTCATAGCAAGAGCCCCCCAATTTGAAGATGATTTATTGATTTTTGTTGAGCAAATTAGGATGAGGCTGAAGTAATGAACTTGTTGTCCATGTCATTTATATGAGCTCTGTCAAGTCAAGACATCAAATTCAAGTGTACTTCAAGGCAAGCCATTCAGAGATACATGACTGACTCCTGGGTGTGTAGGATGGGGCAAGAGTCTAGAGCAATTAATGTGCTATAGGCTAGGTCTTGACTCTTGAGGGTTGTCTAGTTGTCTTCCCTTTTACTTCAAGCCACTCTGAGAATGGCCTTTGCTGTTGACATGAAAAAAGTGCCGGTTGGTAGATTTATTTAGAATAAAACAAAGAATCTAGTTGCCGATTGAAGAAGGCAATCACCTGCAATATTTGCATTTAACAAGTGTAAAAGTGCCACGCATAGTTGGTCAAAAGTCAGAAGTCCCACATCGTATACAGAGAGAGAAGAGAGACACCGGGATGGTATATAAAAAGCCAAGCCAGACCCTTTCCAACTCATACCTTTCTCGGCCTTTTGGCTAAGATCAAGTGTAGTATCTGTTCTTATCAGTTTAATATCTGATATGTGGGTCATCGGCCCACACGATATTAAATTTATTTCTTGAGGGAGAGAGCCCACCACAGTAGCTTGCTACTGGGGCTCTTACGCGTCGCCCAAGCGTTGCACTATTGCTCGGGCCTGGCGCACCCCACCCAGTTCTAATTTAAAATTTAATGAGCCTGCTTTAGGGAGCCTCACGATTTAACAGCGTGGTTAGTTGGCCCGGTTTCTTAACCTTCATATTCATACTAAGATAATTGTTAACTATTGCTTCTAACCTTATGGCAGACGGTAACTCGAAACTTGCGAACATTCAATGTATACCTAGTGACACCTAAACATTCTAGTAAAGAGAAATGCTAATTTTCATAGTACTAAATGGTAGTTTGTGTTCAAATGGAGGCCAACGGACACTCTTAAGAGGAAAGAGTGGGAAAAAGTGTTCTTTGTATCTTGCTGTGTCCCATTTTAGTTCATGTTTGCTCACGTTAAAAACGAACTTTGATTTAGAGCCCTGTAGTTTAGCGCCATACTTTTCTCTCCTTTGTTAGGAGAATTATAGTTTATATTCTGTCTCATTTAATGTGATAAGTGATAACTATCAAATTAAAAAAAGGAAAAAGAAAAATGGCCTTTTGCTTTGATGTAAAAGTACTTGCTGAAAGAACAAAACAAAGAATCTGGAGGCCGAGGGACTAGGCTATTATTATTTATTATTTATTATTTTGGAGAGAAAGGGACTAAGATATTATATTTATTGCAATAGCATTAAACGAATATACATGTCAATCTCATCCCACACTGACATTGTGAAAGAAGATGGGGGCAAATGAAGTTTAGGTATTCATGAAAAATTTGATAGAAATTAAAATTATTTTTTGAGGGGTAGAGTCCTCCGCAGTAGCTTATTGCTGGGGCTTTCAAGTGTTGTCCTAAGGGCCTGGCGCTCCCCACCAAATCAAGTCTAATTGTCTAAGTTTATCTAATGATGTAGTTGAAGAATTCAATAAGCTCATAGTCTAATTGTAATTATGAAATAATTTAAATATTTTGCCTTTTGAAGTGGTTGTGTGGATTTAGTTAACTAATCTACAATGTTAACTGGAAGAGATACTTAATCAAGAGTTATAGTCAGCAAATAATAAAAAAACAAAAAACAAAGATCATGTATTTGATAAATTCGAATTCAAATATTAGTTTTTCTTTTTCATGTAACAACTATCATTAGTGGGAGTAATGCTATTGACTTCTTTCTGAAAAACGAGAAAAGGTGGCTCACAAATTGAGATGAAATTGGTTTAAAATTTCTTTGACTCGGTATTTTAAATTCCCCCAAGGCTAAATTGGGTTAATTCCAAACTGTGTTTTTAGTTGAGGATACTGAATTGCTGAAAGTGCAATTAACTGCTGAGGAGATGAAAAAAATATTCACCAATGGTTTATCCCCATTATTCTTTAAGCATTATTAGGATATAATTTTGAGGATTCATTCCCAGGCATGAAACAAACATTTCATGTAGTGTGCGTTTGGGTAGAAATTATTTCTACTCACGTCTACGTTTCCAGCGTTTTCTCTTTTTTTTTTTGGCATGCGTTTCAGGAGACAAATTTAACTATTACGATTACTATTCGTGTACTGTTCATGAACAGTAGCCATAATATTTGACTTTTCAGCACACCAGTGGCTTCCGTGCACTGTTCCAAGACCCACAAACTTCACTTTTCAACAATTTTTTCATTAAAAATAGGTCCCATGGTACTATTTACTCATTTAAAAATTATTTTGTTACAGTGTTTTCAATTTTCAAGTTTTAGCAAAATAAACTATATCCAAATGGACCTGAAACATGTAAAACGACCATTAAGTTATTACAATTTATGCTAAACCTCTACACAATTTAGCCTAATACAATTTATCACCGTTAATTTAACACAACAAACAACTTAGAAATACAAACTGAAATATTCAATTTACTTTTAACAATTCCTCACATAGACAACCTCAGAATTCAAACATAAAATAATATCCTACCATTTACAGAAAGCAAACTAATGTAATGCTATGCAACTCAATCTTAAGAGTACCAAAGCAAGTTTGAACCCTAAGCCTCAAAAAAAATTTCAATATCAAACTAACAGTTGTGCCTTCATATGTGTTGTCTTTCTTTTTAATGCCTAAGCAAATCACCTCAAAACTCGATTCATTTTTTGGATTTTTATGAGGCTGGAGAAATTTCATCATATTATTCTTACTCCCCAGGTTTATTTTGTTTTCATAAATCTGAGCTTTACTAATTAAAATTCAATTGTACTTCAAGGCCAGCCATTCAGAGATATTACTAAGCTAAAAGAAGTTACAGTGAAGAGTCCTGGGTGTGTAGGGTTTAGAGCAATTTATTTGCTATATAGCTAGTTGTCTTCCCTTTTAGTTCAAGCCACACTGTGAATGGCCTTTGCTGCTGATATAAAAAAGTACCAGTTGGAAGAAATAGGATAAAACAAACAATCTAGTTGGCGATTGAAGAAGTGTGACTCCACGCATAGAGATATATAAGTGCCCCTATAGGATATTGCGCGTTCACTGTGTTGGTCTTAAAGTCAGAAGTCCCACAACGTATAGGAGAGAAAAGAGAGACAGCAAGCTGAGATATAAAGAACGAAGCCAATCTCGTAACAAAGCATACCTTTCTCGGCCTTTTGGCTAAGATCAAGTGTAGTATCTGTTCTTATCAGTTTAATATCTGATATGTGGGTCATCGGCCCACACGATATTAAATTTATTTCTTGAGGGGGAGAGCCCACCACAGTAGCTTGCTACTGGGGCTCTTACGCGTCGCCCAAGCGTTGCACTATTGCTCGGGCCTGGCGCACCCCACCCAATTCTACACTAAGTTTAATAATTACAGTCTCCCAAACAATAATGTTTTAGAAAAAGGGATGTTTTACATACTATCTACTGAATTAATTCCCCTAAAAAAAAAAAAATCTATGGAATTATTAAGGGCAATTTAGTGTTCGATAATTGTGATTAAAAATCAGGTTCAGACGTGCTATTTTGATTAAAAATTACTTTAGTCATGAAGTTGATTATTTTAGTCAATAGCTTTTTTCAAAAAAATCATTTTAGCTTTTTAAAACTCGCTATGTAATTTTGCAAAAATCACTCTACTAACTTGTAAGTACTACAAACTGCTACAAACTTATAAAACTTATAGTTATAGGATTGAAAATGATTTTTGAAACACTACAAACTTACAAACTCTTTTTGAAGTAAAGTTACTAATCTTAAATAACCAACCTAAAATTTAAGGAGACTAAACTGATTTTGGGCAAACTGTAAATTGCATTTTTGCCTAGAAATCCCTTTTCTTATTAAAATGTTGATTGTATTCATATGGTTGAACCAGGGACTGGCAATTAGAGGTGTAGGGGCGAATCAGCTATGCTCTAGGATCAAAGTATTGGGGCAAAGGTATAGGGGCAAAGGTATAACCACATTGGTAGTGAAAAATGGTTATTTCTAGTATGTTTGAAGAGATCCAGATATGGAGAGATTGAAAGGCATTGTTAATGCGGACATTAAGGCCTCACAAAGGGTTGAAGAAAAGGCTGCGCTTCAAAAGGAAGGTTTCTATATGTAATATGAGGGAGGACTATTGATGTTACAATGTACAACTTCTTAAAAACTGACAAAATAATCATTTAAATGTTCTGTTTTGTTGAAAATTTGTTTTTGTTACTAAGGACCTAAGGTTGATCTATCAGTTTCTGTTACTGTGAAATTTTTTGGGATTCACTTACTATGAGAGAGGGGATATATCCAATGTATGTGATTATTATTGTACACTAGTTGTAGTCCTACGTGATGCATGAAAATATGTGATTATTTTGTAATGAAATATAATATAAAATTTACTTTTTAAAATATTCATAAAATCATATATTAGGATTAGTCATCTATAACAAATTATATTTCTCATAAGATAATTTCATTTTAGATGTATTAAAATATAATTTACGGAATGTGCTTTATATATATATATATATATATATATATAACTCTTTACCAAACAATCCATGGACGGAGCTAGAACTTGGAGTTAGGTGGCGGAAGTATAAAAAAAATTATTATAAAACTCGAAATAAGCTTTAATTTAGTACTAACAAACCGTCAATAAAGACAAAGATATAAAATAATTGTTTTTTAATACATTACAGTGTAATCATTTATGAAAAGGGAACTCAACATTTTTTTTAATAAAATCTTTGAAATAACTTATGATTGAATCTGTACTAATTATTGTAGCGAGGTCCCTTTCGCTCCATAGTTTCTCACTTTCTTTTCTCTTGATTAGGCTGCTTAGCCGCTTAGGATTTTATTTTATTTTATTTTATTTTTATTTTGTGTCTTTGATGTGTGCATCTGTTGTTGGGTAAGGGAAAAATTATTTTGTTTAAATTTTTTTAAGAGCTGGATTGTTTGTTTTGGGAAAAATTAGTTGATTGAGTTATTTATTTATTTATTACATTTGCTAAAATATACGTATTTATCAAGTTCTTGATATTGTGTTAATTTATAGAGAAGATCTAGATCCTTTGCAATTGCTTGCATATGATATGTGTATTAATATGGTCTTTTGCAAGGGAATAACATTTTCTATATAGAATTGTTGTGGATATAAAATTTGTAATCCTAAGATTATTCTACATTACAAGAAGAAACAACACTCAAATTTTACACAATGCATTTAATTAAAAATTTTAACAATGTCTTCTGGCTGTGGGTGCCTTATGATTCATAAATCACTTAACAAATTAAAACAACAGTAATTGTGAACACATACTCGAAAAAGTCTAGGACCACAAAATTCTTCACAACTTCTTGTCACAACTGTGATATGACAGAATGTAAGTGGTGAAGAAAAAATTGTGGGTCTGTATGAAAGTGACAGATAGCTAATTACAGTTGTGGTAAAAATTGTGACTTTTTATGTGATACTAGAATTACTCCATCTACTTAGCTTTGGGAATCAGTAAAAAGAAGACTATATATCACCAGGTCTCTAGTTTTCCCCTTCGAAACCATATACTTCCTTAGAATACCTTCCCTTTGGAACCCAGCCTTTTCTAACACCCTCTGGGACCCCATATTTTCAACAGCAGCTAGAGCTTCAAGTCTCTCCAAGTGTGGCCACTCACTAAATATAGTATTAGCCGCCAGCTTAACTGCTTTAGTTGCAATTCCTTTGCCCCAGTACTTATGGCTCAAAGCATAGCCAAGTTCACCTCTGCACTCATCATACCTGAAAATCTGGTCACTGAAATGGCACCAATGGGTTTGCTATTAAGGCAAATTGCCCTGAACCACGGGTGAGGAATAATCTTATTCTTGATAAAGTTTAATGCATCTTCTTTGCTAGTGCAAGCGTCCCATTTACAAAAAAGAGCCACTTCATCATCTGTAGCCCACACCATGAAATCATCTATGTCAGAAAGATAAAATGGTCGAAGAGTGATCTCACCAGTGAATTCATTTCCACCTCCTTCCATTGTTACTTCTTGATATTGATTTTGTTGTAGCAATGGTTTGTAAGAATTTGAGCCTTGCTGAAAGAAAGGAGGTACGTATTGGGCTTTTATGCACTTAGAGAATGAGTGAATGACCACAAGAAAGTTGCTTGGAAATAAATGTGTTATGTCACAAGACCACGTGGAACAATGCGTGGAACAATGTGATACAGTAGCAGCAAGAAGTGGCTAGGAGATAAGGATACAGTTGCAGCCAGGAATGGCTAGAAGATAAGGAATGACGGATACAGTTGCAGCAAGAAATGGCCATTTGTTGTCATTTGTATTTGAATTATGGATTAGGATTGGGAACCCATCTCGTGATAGCTAGCTAGGACTCTATTTGATAGGATTCGTTATCTAGTTAATCACAAGAAGCAGGAAAAGAAGTTTATGAGCTGGTATAGTGAATTATGATGCTTATTATTCAAAACTGTAATTCCACCGTGAAAACAAAGGTTTTTCCAGTTCATCACCATGCTCAATTTGATGGCTGCCATCGTTTCTCCCACATAAGCTGCCTGGCAATCAGTTTTTTAACCTATGCAATGAATTGACTGAGCCATACGTGTTAGTGCACATGGTCGACATCATCATCTCAGATGAAAGGACTATATTTTCTCTAACCAACTCTAAAAATTTTATGCATTTGTTGTGAAAAAATATTCATTGATATTTTTTTAAATAGTATAAAGTTTGAAATAGATAATTTGACGTGATTGTTTTGAAAAATAGTTAAATAAAATTAAAAAAAAAAGTAAATTCTTATGCTAAGAAAATAAGCACAAACAGATAATAAAAAAAATAAATGTATACAATGTTGTTTCTACAAAACACAAGCCATTGGTGTCCCACTAAGACGATGCCTGTTTCACACAGGAAATTGAGCAAAATTTTGCAAACTTGTACAATCTATACCGTCAAGCTTTAATCGTTAATCCTCTCTCTCTCACACACTGGTAATCTCTCTCAAACTTTCACTTTTAATTTTTTCTTTCTTTCTTTCTTGCCACCCATTACCAATTTTAGTCCAACAACAAGTCCTTTTTTTAATGTGTCCCGTTGTTAACAATAAACACTTAAATGCAAATGCAATGTAATTAATAGTTTTAGTTATATGGGCATCAATGTATTTTTTGCAATCTATTAGTACTATTTTATATTAATTTCATTTATGTTTCGAAGATTTTGTTAGGTTCTAAGGAATTAGGAACTAATGTATTAGAATTTTAATTTGTAATGTTGGCAAACCATGACCAAAACGTTTTAGTCTTGTTTAGACTTGCTCAAAGTGTAATTATATGTAAAGTTGGAATCGAGTGTTCTGCAGGATTTACTGTGTAAATTTGTCTGGCTCAATCGATCGAAAATTAGGCTCGATCGATCGAAAGTTGTGCAGATTGTTTTTCTGCAGAATTTTCCAACTCAGCCCAAGCCCATTTGACGTGCAGGGTTTTATGTTTTGCTCTAGGTATAAAAGGGTAAACCCTAGCCACGTTTTGAGGTTGCTCTTTATGCTGTGTGTGTGAATCTCTTGTGAGATCTAGAGGTGTTTGCCTTCACATACACTTAGGGTTTCCAATCTCAAGATTGATGTTAAGAGCTTGATGATCAATTAGTTGCAGATTCAAGAGCTTAAAGATACACAAGCGGGAGTGCTTGTACTTACTGGGAATCCGAGACAGAAGTAGTCTGTGGACTCGGAGCTGTCACGTGGTTGTGGTAGTAAATTTCCTACTCGAGGTAGCAATAGGATGTTAGTGGTCTAAATCGCTATTGTGTAAACTTCAATTCTTTCATAGTGGATTCGGTTTACCTTGAGGATAGCTAGATTAAATCATTCCCAGATTTTTTACCGGTTTGGTTTTTCTGGGTCATCATATCTTTGTCTTTTTTATTTTCTGCACTTTACATTGATATGATATATTTGTATTAACCTAGTTCTAATAATTTGATTAAGTAATTACTTGGTTAATTAACTAGGTTAATCTGGTTGTGTTTTAAGGGGTCTAAAAGCGTACAGATTTTAATGGGTTTTAGTTCTAAAACCTAAAATAAACGGCTATGAAAAGTCGAAAGCATTATAATTTTATTATCTACCGTAATAGCTGGTAACCATACCAACATTTTTTGTGAGAATAAGATCTTTGAGTCATTGCGCATTATAATTCTAGAATGCCACAGTGGTCCATGAGTCCACGATGCAAATTTCAACATCAATGTAATCCCACATTCTAGAAAGGAAACAAGACAATCAACCATGTTTTTTTTTTTTTTTTTTTTTTTTTTTCCAACTTAATGTTTAATTTTTTTTTTCTTTTCAAAATAGTTGCCCCAGGTTGATTGTCTTGTTTCCTTTCTAGAATGTGAAATATCAAGCATGAGTCTATGGTGTTTTTTTTTTTTTTTTTTTTTTTTTCGTAATTTACAAAAACATTAAGTTGATTGTCTCTTTTAGGGTTGGTGTGAAAGTGAATAAGCTAATTAATGAATTTTTTTCCTTGTTTTTAAGTATGGTTGACTAACGTGTTAAGAATCAAACACAATAAATTAATAAATAATCCCACCTCCTATTAATCACTGATCTCTATTGGAAGTCCCAAAATGCCTAACAATTGCATATATTTTTTTAAGACAATAATTGTTTTTAACCCAACAAAATTAGAGTCACACTATATTTTGAGAACCCTTTTTTTATTATTTAATTTCTTCCAAATCACTTCCATTGGCATGGCACATGGTTAATTTAACCATTGTTATTCATACAAAGATGATGGCATGTTACTACCATTGGCGACATCCAATTGTTTAGAGTGTTACAGTTCATTAGCAAAAGAAGTTAATGTCATAAAAAATTTAAGCCAACTGAATAAAAAATTCAGCCCCATCTACTTCTCTCTCATAGTCTCGCTCAAACATGTCTCCTCACTAACCATTTTCTCGTCAGTCCAAATCCAATCAAAACACTAAACACACAATCAAACTTATGATAATAATAAACACACAATCAAGATGCAAAATAGAATTCCCTACTAATTACTTAAAATTGATAAGAATAAAAGGGGGAAAATTATATTTGAGATGTCAATCTATAGGCCTCGGGATCAATGAGTCGGTGGTGGAGGGGATGGGTGGGGTGCTTCACGGTGGAGAGCTGGACTTAGGTGGAAGGGGAGATGACTGCAATGCCAATCTCGACGATCTGGAGGCCACAAAGATGAAGACAAGGTCGAGGACGAGGATGCGACAGATGGGCAAGGGTGATGCGGTACAGCACTAGAGGGTTTAGGGTGTCAACAACAGCAAGGCGGAGGGACGGAGTTGACCTCTCTCTCTCTCTCTTAGGTAAAGAAGTTGAAATAAAATTATTAAAAATAAAAACAAATGAAAATGATTATTTTAAATGTGATAGATAAAGGTAGAAAATCTACTGGAAAGTATTATTGGAGATGCTCTTATAAGCTAGTACTAAACACACTATAGTTTTTGATGAAGCGTAAGCTCGTCAGTAATGTTTGTCAGATGGAGGTGATTCTTTAGCCTTCAAAGATGGTCACCGGTGTGGTGCCTGCCACAATGCCTCCGATGCCAAAGTCAGTATATGAAACTATCAAGAGAGTAAAATAATATAAAATGAATAGAATGAAAGAAAATATCTTAGCCCTTGTATCTGTGTATATATCTTGTTCGTGGGAGTGTGTGGGCTTTATATATGCTCTCATGGTCTCTAGCCGTTGGAGCAGTTATGGAGGTCTTAATGCTCTTCTTGGTAACGTTTTGGGGCTGTGTAATGAGGCATCAATGTCTTCAAACGATTCATACAGTTGGATGTATAACCGTTTAGTTGATTGCATTAAATGGCCTGGATACCTTCGTCAGTAGCGTTGTCTTCTACTTCATTTGTACTGAGGGTATACTCATCTATATTGATGGACTCGTCCATATAAGATAGACTTACCAGTTTCGTCATCACTTATCAGTCTCGTTAGTTTTGATAGGCAGAAAAAAGTCATAGCTTATTCACCTCCTACATCATGTTTTGAGAACTATTTATTTTTTAATTTCTTCCAAATCCCTTCCATTGACAAAGCAAATGGTTAACCATTTTAGTTTTCTATTTTCTCTAACATGGGGCTATTTTGTGTTGAAATTTACGTTTTGGACTTATGGTTAGTTCCACAACCATTCTAATTCATTCAAAGGTGATGGATGGTATGGTTACTACCATTGCCATCACCCACTTTAGAATCCAGATGGGTGAAGATTGGCCTGTGATTCTAACCTTGTAGATGACAATAATTCTGACCTTGTGAATCTAACCTTTTGTGCAAATGGAATGTAGATGCCAATGGACTCTGACCTAGAGAAGATTGTGCTCATGAAAGAGGGAGATGAAAGAGTAGATAAAGTGTTCAATGTGTCCCATTCTAGTTCATTTTTTGCTAACGTTAAAATGACCTTTGATCTAGAGTCTTGTAGTTTAGTGCCATATTTTGCTATCCTTTATTTGGAAATTTTGTATCCTCTCTCATTTAGTGTGATAAAAATCGAATTAAGAAAAGGAAAAAGGAAAAATAATGCCACCATGATGAAAATTTTAACAAAAAAGTAGCTGGAATCGTTAGAAAGAGGAAACGATCGAAGAGAAAAGTTGCAGTTGCTATATGTTTCATCTAACTTATGTAACCGTAAGCAAGCAAGCCATTAATATGTTACAGGATCCTGCCCTTGCCACCAAATGCAATGCTTCTTTGCTTGCAAATAATAGCATCCGCTAACATCTTCCTGGTTCAATGCGTTAGAGAACTCTTGCTGGTTTCAAATGCCGATTCCCACATCGCTTCATTTTGAAGAGTCCGCATTAAGTAGATTTTCCAAAGGAACGTGACATTCTTGGACTTAGGCCCTGCAAGTTTAAACACGTGTTTGTATTTCTAAAAAAAACTAAAAACTGTACCAACTGGCTCATTAGACTTGTAAGTAGGAATGGCGGTTCGGGCTGGGTATTTTCATACCCGAACCCGACCCGTGGGTTTGCCCCAAAAACTTGGACCCGACTTGTTTATTAAATAGGTTTTTTTCTTAACCCCAAACCCGCCTCGTCCCCTCATGCCCAGCCAAGCCCAAAATCAGAAACATAAACTTCAATTTACGATTTTCCAGCCCAAAGTCACAAACACAAACATAAATCCAAACACGATCACAAACATAAAAACAAAAATCCTAAACAAAAATGTTAGATCTATGATTTTCCCTTTCAAAATCACAAACACAAACTCACATTGAGACGAACTGAATCCAGAAAATAAAAAAGAAAAAAGAAAAATGAAATAAATGGAGATCGAGGTGTAGCGAGGCCGTGAGGCGATGGGCGAGGAAGATGAGAGGGGCAGAGGGCTATGCGACAGTGTGAGATCGGCAACGGTGAGGACGAAACGGAGTTGAGAGAGTAGAGTAGTGTGAGATCGGTGACGGTGATTGCCTGTGCTTGATTGCTTGTGGGCTTGTAGTCGTGTGAGATAGTGAGTGAGAGAGCTGAGACAGAGTGAGTGACATTGTAAGCTGGAGATGTGAGGCTGAGGGCGTAAGGGGTTGAGGGCGTGAATTGAAATAAGATCAGATTATGAGAGGCGGCTGGGTTAAGGACATAGGGTTTACATTACAACTATATATATACATTACAACTATATATATAAGGGGGGCTTTTTTGTAATTTCAGGGCAACTGGGTCATATCCAGGTCGGGTTTCGGATTTTTTTTTTATAAAAACCCGAACCCGACCCGGACCCGTTTCAGGGTTTTTTTTTTTTTTTTTTTAAACCCATACCCGACCCTATTCTTTATCGGGTCGGGTAAAATCCGGCCCATTAGGGTCGGGCTGGGCCGGGCCGCGGGTCAGATTTAAATTGCCATCCCTACTCGTAAGTGCGACATGTCATGTGTATAATAGTCATTGTGTTACGTTGAATAGAATATTCTCAACAATTGTAATTATTAAAGGAATTATTTCAGTAGCCATTAACAAATCAATAATAACACTAATAAATAAATATATATATAAAAGCAAAGACCTCATGCGGGAGAGTATGAGGTTTTGCCAAGTGGCACTCTCTTTGAAAAGATAATTGAATTTTTTTTTTTTTGGAAATAAAATACATCATTCTTAATTTATTACACTTATTAGATGTCACATCAGTCATTTACTAAACTCAATAGATTTTAATTAGTAATAAATAAGACTAATGGATAAGATAGATAGATGTTAATCATCAAAAACTCTTTGTTTTCCTTATTCCTCCATCCAAAGGTTTTCTTATGTTTATGCCTACTCCTCTTCCCTTATAACTAAATGCCTACTCTTCCTAAACCACTACATGCCTTCTCCTATGCCTATTTTGCTAAATTACCAATTCTATGTTCTATAATTTGCACAAATTGAAATAGCATTTAGATTATTTAAGAACACATGAAATCATATAATAATCACCAAATTAGAGTTTAAAATTATAATTAAATTTCTAAAAGAAATCTAGAAACATTTGCACAAAAATTCCATGTAAGTAAGTCACACTTAGGAATATTGGACCCTTTTTCCTTTTTATAAATAGAAGAGTCCCAATGGGATGAGGGGGCTAACAATTTTCTCTCCAAAACATTTATTGTAGGAATACAAAAGTTTTCCATTGTAGACTTTTCATGATTAAAGAACATGACTTGCCAACTAATCAAACTAGAGTTTTTAGTGCCTACAGCAATTTCACAACATCAAGAACAAACCCTAGTGTATACAATGTCAAATTCCATAGTCTCCAGTTACATCAAATGAGTGTTTAATTTTTTTCGTAAAGTATTGAATAGTAAAGCTTCTGGGCTATAGTCTCAATTACAACTCTCAATCATGTTGGACTTGGATGACACCTATCAACAATGTATCATTATGAGATGCAGAAAAAATTTGGAGTGTACACAACGTTTAGTGTGGATGGGAAGAAATTTCATTATATTCCAATTGGTTAGGTTAGTAAGGGACTTATTCCAATTTAATGATCCTAGAATTTTGTATACAAGTAATAATCAAGGAAACTTCCACCTAAAATAAGTTGGACTTTCGGCAAAAGAGAAAATTAATGTCTAGACAAATCAAGCTAAGGCCGACCAAAATGAACCATATTCTTAATTTCTTATCTCTATTTGTTCCATGTACAAGACTTATAGTCAATACTTGGTGTATAAAAGTTAAACATCTTATCTAAAGTCCATCCTCTGAAAACTTGAGAAAAAATTCATTTAAACCAACACAATATATAAATTATAAAGGAATCAAAGAAAAATTGTCAAAAATAATGAAAATTTAATCTATGCTTAAATTCTTATAAGGATGAACACAATAGCAATATCCTTTAAAAAAAAAAAAAAAGATAAAAAATCTATACTTATTTTGTACGTATGATAAAGTCCTATCACAAAGTTTTTTGAGACTCATGTTGATGAGTGATTAGAAGTTATAAAGGAATAATCATCAATATATATATATATATATATATATATATATATATATATAAGCAGATATCTCATGCAAGAGTGCGTGAGGTCTTGCCAAGTGACGCTCTAATTTTGCATTTAGCATTTTTTTACCTCTTTCATTAAGTTTTTTTTATTGTTACCCAAAAGTTTACATTAAATTATTTTACTGTTATCTTATTAGTCTCTCATTAATTGCCTAAGCTTACATCACACATTTCTCTCTTTTTCATGTCTTTTAGCATACCCACCATTTTAATATTTTTAAAAAAAGTAAAAAAATACTAATTAAGGACTAATAGTAATAACTAACCAAATAAGGCATTGGAGAGAGATAGAGAGACATAAAAATATTGTGGATTGTTAAATAAAATGCATTGTTTCACTACAAAATCAAAACGCATTGTTTCACTATAAAAGACTTGAGACTGACAAAACATTTGAAAGAGAGAGAAAAAGAAATTTGAGGGGACGTCGCCTCCGTCATATTGGCCTCCCACCACCATCAAGACGCCAAAACCCCTACGGGCATTTTTTTTTCTTTTTAAATTAGGAGATTAAATATGATTTAGGTTTGGGTAATTTGGTTGGATAGTTTTTGTTTTGGGTATATAAGTAGAGAGAATATTTGATATGCAATGTAAAGCCATATTCTATCATGGTTTTAAATCATCAATAAGACATGTGCATACACACTTGCCCACACCATGTTTTAATGTCGCTCTATCAATGAGTGGAAGACAGTGAGAGAGTTGGACATATTTTTATTTCATAGTATTAAATATGTGAACACAACACAAATTATTTGATTTTCATGGTCCTATTACTCTTTTGCAAATTAATCTTATCTTGAGAAGGCTATAAATATGCAGTGAAATAACAGTTATAAATTGCACACACATAACCATTATAATTATTTAGTTCAAGGAATGAGTAAAAAAAATTTTTTTTGGAGGAATATTGTAGAATAAAAGTTGTTACAAAATGTCTCTTTCTTAGAGATCTTATGCGAGAGTGCACGAGGTCCTGTCAAGTGGCACTCTAATTTTGCATTTAGCCTTTTTTTAACTCTTTCATTAAGTTTTTTTTTTTTAATTTTTTATTTTACCCAAAAGTTCACATTATCTTATTCTACTGTTATCTTATTAATTGCTTAAGCTTATACCACACCTTTCACTATTCTTCATGTCTTTTAGCATACCCACTGTTTTAGTATTTTAAAAAAAAAAAAAAAAAAAAAAAAGGTAAGGGCTAATAGTAATAACTAACGAGATAAGACTCTAAAGAGAGATAGAGAGACACAAAAATGTTGTGGATTGTTAAATAAAAGGCATTATTTCACTATATATTACCAAAATAAAAGACTTGAAACTAACAAAACATTTAAAAGAGAGAAAGAGGAATTTGAGAGGTCACCACCTCCGTTATACTAACCTCCCACCACCATCAAGACACCAAAACCACTACGGGTAATCTTTTTTTCTTTTTAAATTAGGGGCTTAAATATGATTTAGGTTAGGTAATTTGTAGAGAGAATATTTGGTGCACAATGTAAAGTCATATTCTACTATGGTTTAATTTTAAATCATCTATAAGACACATGCATACACATTTGCCCACCCATGTCTTAATGTTGCATCATTGATGAGTGGAAGATAGTTAGAGAGTTGGTTATACTTTTATTTTGTAGTATGAAATATGTGAACACAACACAAATTAGTTTATTTCATGGTCCCATTACTCTTTTGCATTTATTTTTGGTTTCATGATTTAAAAAAAAAAAAAAAAATCTTACCTTAAGAAGACTACAAATATGCAGTGAAGCTACTAAACCAATTTTTTATATCTCAAAATGTATATGTTTCTTTACTCTAATTTAGTTTACTTTTTTTTTTTTTTTTTTTTTTTTTTTTTTATAATTTATGTATAACATTATTCAAAACTGTTTTATATAAAATATCATAAAATTATCCGTACATCACACGGGCAATTTACTAGTATTCTCTTAATAGAATGGAGGACAGCTTTTGTTCCACTTGAATATAATAGGCCTATGCCTATATGTTTCACTTAGGCTTTGGCCACTTAGGTTTTGGCAGCTTTCAATTCATGGTTGCTTTATTGTTATCAGTATATTTAGGAAAATGTTAGGGATGAAAAAAAAAAAAAATCATATTTTGCCATGTGGCGAGTGCTCATTATGTGAGGAGTTATGACAAGAATTGTAAATTTTTTTATGTCTTTAGCATTGCTTATTAGTTTATCACTAATATTCATCACTCATTAGATATATTCAATCACATATAACCTATTGAATCTTTTTTTCTTTTTTTTGCTGGATAATTGCAGAGGATAGAACCTCCGAGTTGAAGATTACTAAAGCAACTGGATGCCACTAGGCTACAAGGCCCAATGGCCGCCTATTGAATCTATTAGGCATATGAAGTTAAATGGATTGACATGAGTCACGACTTTAGGGTGTGTTTGGTTTGGCTTCAAACCACTTCCGGAAATGCATTTCTGGAAAATTAGGGTGTTTGGTTGGTATGTAAAATTCGGTCAACGGAAATGCAATTCCGGATTGACCGTAAAATAAGGTCCTGATGGGTGAAAATGATTTCTGTTCCTATTTTACCTTCAATTCACTTCCGGAAAGAGGGAAAGAGAGAGAGAAAGAAGGACTAGACGCGCAACAGGGAGAAAGAGAGAGAGAAAGGACTCAGACGCGCACCCAGACCGCCGTCGTCGTCCCCTCCACGCGACGGTGAGAGAGACCAATCGCACCCAGACCAATCGCACCCCACCGAAGACCGATCCACCCAGACCGATTGCACCCCACCGAGATCGCATCACGCCCTTCGACGTCGCCTGTGAACCCCGAGCTCCAGTCCGACGATCGCACGCACCGGTCTCGTCGATCGCAGCACCGCACCGCTCAATCTCGCCGCTCGATCTCGTCATTACCCATGACCGATCTCATCGCCCATGACCGATCTCTCCCTTTCCATCCATTTTTTATCACTCGCTCGTCCTCGCTCTCTCAGTTTGACCGAATGTGGATTTGATCGAATGGAGTTGTTGTGATTTTTGTTTTTTTAAGTTTATACGTTGAAATTTCTATTATAAAATTTGTTTGGGAAATGAGAAAATGGGTGAGAAAATGTGAGAAAATAGTAGGAAAATAGCATTTTTTTTCTCACATTTTCAGAATGCAACCAAACACATAAAAATATTTTCTAGAAAATTTTTCATAATGCAGCCAAACACTCAGAAAATATTTTCTTTTCCTGAAAATACCATTTTCGAAAAATATTTATTTTCCGAAAAATATTTATTTTCCGAAAAATATTTTACGCAACCAAACACAGCCTTAGTCAATAATTTTAAACGGAAAATGGATTCATTGACATGACTTACCACTTTATCAATCGCCTTTACTCCTTTTATCCTTTTTTTTATGTCAATATTTAACTGTACGTTTATTATGTTACCTGAATAACACGGCAACTTTTTTTTTTTTGAGAAGGAGAATAACACGGCAACTGAACTTTTAAATTCAAGAACACGCGTTTTTTGCTGTAACTTTGAAAAGCAAACATTAAACGTGAGTCGTTTTCATTGATACGAATGTACACGAATATTTCGTGTATGTTACGTGTATAAACTAACTAGGCTCACAAGCCTAAGGTTATTGGCAACTATCGATTCAAACTATGTTGTCAATTTTGTATGCACAATGATATTCTTCCTTTTAAGATGGTTTCTTATTGTCCTCTCATCTAAAAAAAAAAAAGAGATTAATATAATAAAAACCTATACTTTTGAAAATCATCCATTAATTAACATGCATATTAATTGACTGATAAGTAAATCCTAATCACCAAAGCACTATACTTATAGTTTAGTTTTGTAACCAAGAATTTGTTGACATGAAAGGATTTGAAACTTCTCAAAAATACATTGTCGATGATGACAAATGAGGCCCCGCTTTCTTCCTCGGAATTACTGAGCTGTGAATTCTAATGTTTTTAGCCTTGTCTTTCTCGGGTCTTTTTCTCGTCACTAATGTTCGGTAAAAGGAAGGACTCTTGTCTTGCTTTGTAGTCTTTCTTTCCAAAGAAAAAAAAAAAATCATAATCCAAATTACACTCAAATAAATTTGGGTAAATTTCCATTTTCATCTTATATATATATATATATATAATTTATTTATCATTTTACTTAAACTTTAGGTTTGACAAAAATTATTTATCCTAGGTCCACCTTATCCATGTGGGTTTTCTCGGTCCCAAATAGGTGACAGGACGAGAACAAGTGTTCAACCTACTTAATCCAAATGTGTATACATATATAATATTATATTGGCAAAAATCCAAAAACTGACCCTTTAACTTTCAACATTTTTCATTTCAGTCCTTTGACTTTCAGTTTTGTCATTTCAGTCCTTTAACTTTCAATTTTTGTCAATGTGGTATTCCGTTTGAGCTCAATTAGTTGCTGGCTTGCTGCCATGAAGGGTGCTGAAATGATGCTGTTTTGGCTTTTTTTATTTTATTTAATAAATTTCGGAATTAAAAGAAAATAAAAAAAAATCTACATATATATATATATATATATAAACATTTAAGGGGAACGATGGACTCAACGACCGACTGGGAATCGGCAATTTCAACACCTCCACGGTGGCACTCTCGCGACTCGCGTAAATCCTGAAGCTCGACTTGGCCGGGTACCACCAACTCAACTCGGAGACATCGTTCAAGGCCCAACTCAGCACCCTCGGTGTCCCTTACCTCGCCAAACACCTCCCTTTTTGCATTGTGTCCGACCAGAAATACTCGTTTCCTCCATCCCGCTATGGTGTTTGGGTGGCCTTGGTTTCGAGCGAGGGCCCACTCAGTGGGGCCAAGTGCAGGCCATGCACGCTGGCGTGTCAAGACACGTGCGTGGCCAACGTGATGTTATCACTTTACAAATGGTGGAGTTGGACCAACTGGAGGAACGAGACGCTTCAGATTTGCGTCGCTTATAGGGACTGGGAAAAAGGGTGGGAGAAAATTTTTGACCGAGTCGCCTGAAAAAAAACTCGCTAAGTCGAGGAAGCAAGTTAAGAAGATGAAGTTGAAGCACTGTGTGGATGATTTTAAGGAGATGAAGAAAAAGAGGAGTGGGAGTTGGGAGAGTCCAGAGGTGGAGGTGATGAAGTTAAATATTTTTATTTTTATTTTTATTTTTCTATACAGATTTTTTTTCTTTTAATTCCCAAATTAAGAAAAAAAAAGGCTAAAACAGCGTCGTTTTAGCACCCTTAACAGCAGCAGCTAACTGAGCTCTAACGGAATACACATTGACAAAAATTGAAAGTTAGAGGACTGAAATGACAAAACTGAAAGTTACAGGACTGAAATAAAAAAAGCTGAAAGTTAGAGGGTCAGTTTTAGATTTTTGCCTATTATATTTGTGCATACCCAACTTCTACTTAATGGACCGGGTTTAGAATTGGGCTCACAATTTACTTGTATAGTGGGTTTAGTGTTTCCTACTAAGGGTAATTCCTTGCCAAGTGACCCAATGACCAAGGTTGTTAAATCCGGACTGGACCGTACGGTCCGACCGGATTAACCGGAAACTATTCATCAAGAGGGTTCTTTAAGCTCCAAGAATCGGCCTATGCAAGAAAGTTATTGAACCGTGCCAACCACGGTTGAACCTTCCGGGTTTCAAAACTGTAAACGGTTCTTACAGGTCAGACCGTTAAAGGTTTTTCTCTGAAAATTTTTTGGTACTTACAAGCATACTGCCATTGTTGAAGGCTGAAACTTTAACCACCGTGAGACACTATCAGACTTGAGATCGCACCCCATCTTCTTGTTCTTCTTCTCTGTCTTGCTCGCACTCTTTCTACTCTCTCCCTCTGTGTTTTTGACGGTACTGTTTCTACATTTTTTCCGCTAGAGTCTTCTTCTTTTTTGGTAAATGGAGTCTCCTTTTCTGATGCTTCAACTCAGCCACTAATATTTGCTTTACTTTCAACCACCAATGCTTTACTGTCAAGCACTTCTAGCTTTTTTATTTAACCCATTTTTAAATAAGCGGGCATCCTTGCTAGATTTTTTGAGTTGTATTTTAATGGTGTATGTCTTGTCCACAGGCACAGGCTAGCTGATTAGCCTATTGTACTTATATTACTTTTTCTTTTCATAAAATGATTCTACATGTTTGGCTGTTTCAGTTAAAAAAAAAAAAAGGCGGGCATCCATTAGGATTCCTATATATATATATATATTTTTAATTCATAAATGGTGGACTATTCAAATGGGCTTGGGCATAAAACTTTTTATGATTGGGTTGTCAAAATAGGCTTGGCCATGGCAGACAGACCAATTTCTACCTTAACCATTTTATGGGTCTCATAAAATTAAAAATAAAAATTATTGGGTACTCAAATAAGATTTGTCATTACTTAAGAGCTCTAACAAAAATGTTAAGTGTATATACATATAAAATTATATGTCCTTATTTTAGTTAAAATTTCAAATTTTACTAATTTAATACATTTTTTATTTTTTAAATAATTATTAAATTAATTATGACGTCATCACGGTTCGACCCCGATTCGATCTCAAAAACGTTGAACCTCTCCCTTTACTGTTCAATGAACGGTTCGGGTCTGAAAACCTTGCTAATGACACCCCTTAGCTTTGACGAACTCCCTTTCTTTCCTCTCTGAGTTGCTTTCCCTCTTGGTGGTACTAGCTTTCTCTCTCTTTTACTCTCTGTTTTCTCCTCAGAATTGCGAACCCCTACTCTTCACTCAATTCTGCTATTTATAGTTTGAGGTTGGTGCAGGTTTCATGATTACATTTTGGTCTCACTCATGTGTGTGGGGTCCAATTTTGATTTTTCCTGTCAAGGAATCTGCTATATTGGAAATAGTAGTAATGACATTGAAATTGGTTCCTGCCTCCAAAAGATTGCTCGGCAGCGATACTCCCCAAGACAATACCGAGCTGTCGGGGACATGGGCTATTCCGAGCAAACGCATTGACCTGACATGGGCTCGTCTATCATGCATCCAAAACGAAATGGACTTTCTATGAGGTTTAGGTTTAGTTTTGGTCCTTGAGAATGTTTGGGCCAAGGCCCATGGCCTAATGGGCCTGGGATCATACCCCGTACAATAGCCCCCCCTTGATTCGTGCCTGGCTACCGGAAGCGAATCAAGGACAATCCAACAGGTGCTAGAGACTCCTCGGGAAGTCCAACCATCAGCCATTAAATGAACAAGACGGTTATTAATGCCCTCTCAAAAGAAGCCTTATGTCAGGTTGTCAAGTCTAACCATAATCATGACCTAACGGCTTGTGAACCAACGCCACTCATGTGGGAGTTATGAAAAAGAATTTAAAAAGATTTTCCCACTTCCTTTTTCATTAAATGCTTCTACCCTATAAATAGTTCCTTCTGACTCTTCATACTACTTTTCACTTACTTACTCCTTCAACTTTCTCTCTGCCGAGCATACTCCTCCCATGCATAGATTCTTTAACCAAGATCACCAATTCCTAGAGCCCATAGTAAGTTGCTTTACTCTTTCCTTCTCTTTTTCAATTTTTCCCTCATTTTAGAGTTAAGAATGGGCTATTCACATCTTCTTTGTATTGAAGCGTCCTTGGCTAATTTTAGAGCAGTCTATGATATTCCTAGAGATATAGATATTGCTTATTGTCACGAGGGTGACATCGCTTTCTAGTGACGCTTCGGTTCTAACGTAGTGTTTTTTTTCCTTTGATGGCCATTAAAGGGAGGGGTTAGATTTCCCGTGGACCCTCTCATACTTAGTACCTTTAGGTTTTATGGTTTATGCCCCGACCAACTTCCCCCTAATTTTTACCAAGTCGTAAGTTGCATTAGTATATTTAACCGGATATACAGTCTACAGCTAAACCACCATGACATAAACTTTATGTATAGTTTATGTGGCAACATTAGATCTGATTACTACTTAAAGGTTAGGGATGTACGGGTACGGCTCATATCATGCCTTCCCGATTCTAACAAAAATTCAACGGGAGAATATGTTCGGGTGAGCAGCAATTGGCTTGCCGACGAGCTCACTTGCCCAACCTCGCCACGTGACGTTGGTCTGTATCGAGCACTATTATTTTTTTTCAATTTAGTGTTTTACTTGTGCTTATTTTGTTCGAACAGGTACTAACCAATTTTCATATTATTTTGGTGCAGAAAGCAAAAGGTTTAAGTCAGACATTAGAGTAGTGCACGTGAGAGATCTAAATTTCGTGCTCTGGTCAGAGATATATGAGCATTTTAACGGGCAACTTCGGGCATCCCATTTCATACTTGGTTGCAATCCGGTTTACTCCACTTGGTAGCCCTTCAGACAAGCCTTATTGGTGGATAGCCCCTTGTTGTCGTACATTAACGTGCGGCATCCTAATCTTCTTTCCCTTAATCTGACTGTTGGTGAAGCTTGGGACTTCGGCCCCCAAATAGCTAGGGCGGAGTCATTAATACCTGTAAGGGATGCTTTAGCAGATATTGTCTCCCAAAGTTGCACCATCCACAAACCCATTAAGGAGCCCCAAGCCCAAGTCCAACCAACCGAGTAAGCAGCAGCCGAGTCAGTAAACTCCTCGAAAGCAGAAGCCGACCAAGGTGAAGGCGAAATGGTGGTTAAACGAACAATGACCCTTGATCGTTTTTGCCCGGCGCCTATCCAGCAGCATAACAGCAATAGCCCCAAGGTAGGAGTCAAACTCCTCCTCCTCCTCCTCCTCCTGCCTGCTCCCGGAAAAGGCAGTGCACAATTGACCAACCACCAAAGGGTTCGGGGGACGCGCCTTCGAAAACTCCACCTCCCCGGGCGTTAAGTGGAATAGTCATCCGAGAGCCTGTTGGTGACGCCCATCCAACTGCACAAGTCGGGTCTAATGTGGCGTCCTCTTCTCGGCCAGAAATGGGTTGGCAGACCTTCTTTAGGCTTGAGAATGAGCTTTTTCCCGTGATGACTAGTGTCAAGACCTGGGCATAAGATGAGGGTGGGCGAATCGCTCAGAGTTTAGCGCAGGGCCTTCTACTGCCTGAGGATATGCACTTCTTCTCGGGCGGCACTGATGGGTCCTTAACTGCCTGGTTGCAGTGGCATACTACAGCGGTAATACACTTTACTTTTTCTTCCTTGCATAAATGTACTTGCATTTTCCCTCTTTTCATGTTTATCGTTATTGTGTTGTCAGGCTGCACAACTGGCTTATGTTATAGATGACCGGCTGAAGGAGGCTGTTGAAGATGCTGACTGGGAGAAAGCCCTGAAGGATGTTGTTGTGGCACTATGAAAGACAAAGGCAAGGCTGCCGAGGCTGCCGAGAAGAGGGCTCAGGTGTCTGAGAAGGCTTGAATACTGGCAGAGTAGAGGCTGATAGAAATGGATGTGAAATTGGGTGGAACAGAGCTTAAATTGGCAAAAGCGAAAAGCCTGAACTTGGCACAGGTTGATGAAATAGCAGATTTGAAGGTGGCCCTTGAAGCTTGCGAAGACAAACTGAACAATGCGGGCTTCGCGGATGCCGAGAATTCTGTGGAGCCAATTGTCTATCAAGCATGGAAGCACAGATTCGAGGAATGGTGGATGGCTACCTTTCAAGCTATGGGGGTGCCCACTAATTCTTTCCACTAAGGAATCCCGAGTAGATATGCTTCCCAGAGCCTCCTGCTCCCGTTTAAAATCTTTCTGATGCCAATGTCGAGGAGGACACTCCTAGCACGAAGGAGCTGGTGCAAGAAATTGACTCCCATGTGGAGTCAATTGATCTTGAAGTTACCAGTAACTTTGATGCTGCTCTGCACACAGCCCTACTGCCACCCCCAGATTTTGGTGCTCAACATGCCAGGGACGCCCAAAATCTACCATATTTAGCCGCTTAGCTCGCCAGGGATGCGTCAAATCAGCCTGCCGAAGAGACCGACTCTATCGCTCAAGCATGAAAAAAAACTTTTAACCTACCTTAGTCCTTTACTTTATCTCGTCTTACTTTTTTACTTTACCGGATTTGCCCATTGTCATCGGGATGTGGTGACAGAACACTAGTTTCTAATTTGTGTTTATTTTGGTTTATTTAGTCACTATGATGTGGTTATAGGACATCTATTTTGGTTGTTTTTATGAATAATTTTTGTATTGTTATTAAATTATTTATGCTATGTTTTATTCTTTCATTTATAATGATCATGAAATCGAACTAAGATTTACTCTTGGTCGGTGATTTGCCTTAACCGAGCATAGTTACCTTGAGTATAGCAGGGATAAGGATTTCACCTCTTTGGGTGACCTGTTTTGTTCTTAGAAAAATAGGGATCAGGTTACCATCTGTTTGGTGAAAATAAACATTAGGTTTCTACCTATTCGGGGATTAGGATTGAACCGAACACAGGCTTCTGTCCTTAGAGAAAATAGATGTACGGTTTCCACCTGTTTGGTAATTAGGCTCGAACCAAGCACATGCTTCTGTCCTTAGAGAAAATAGATATAAGGTTTCCACCTGTTCGGTGATTAGGTTCAAACTGAGCATAAGCTTCTGTCCTTAGAGAAAATAGATATAAGGTTTCCACCTGTTCGGTGATTAGGTTCAAACCATGCATAGGCTTTTGTCCTTAGATAGAATAGACATTATAAAGACAAGAAAGGTAATGTAACTTCTACATATTACATGGGCAGGCATTGTTCTTTACACAATAGTTGTATATGACTAACAGTTGTATATAACTTGTAACTCCCCCCTAAAAAGTTAGTGATAGAACCTTTGTAAATTTTGAACATTCCATGGCCACTCTCCCCAATATCCTCTAAGTAATATGCTCCAGCTCCAGCAATAGTAGTAACTCTAAACGGACCTTCCCAATTCGGCACTAACTTTCTTGCATTGGTATCCCGAGCACTCCCTACTACTTTTCTCAACACTAAGTCACTGGCGCTGAACTCCCTACTCTTGACATCATGGTTGTACCGACAAGCTAGCTTCTGCTGATACTCGACCAGCTTTATAGTCGTTGATTCTCGATGCTCTTCTAACGAGTCCAATTGCTTTATCATAAGTTCTTCATTTTCAGCAGGGACAAATCTTAAGACCTGTGCACTGCATAAGCTTACTTCGGTTGGTATCACTGCTTCCCCTCCATATGTTAGTGAAAATGGGGTTTCTCCCATGGATCTTCTGGGGGTTGTCTAGTATGCCCACAAGATATTTGGTAACTCCTCGGCCCACATTCCCTTCGTGCCTTCCAATCTCTTCCTTAATCTGTTCACAATTGCCTTGTTGGTAGCCTCGGCCTGGCCATTACTCTGCAGATACGCCGGGGTGGAATACCTGTTTTTAATACCGAGATCACTACAGAACTTTCAGAAACTCTTGCTGTCAAATTGCAATCCATTGTCAGACACTAGGGATTTTGGCACTCAAAATCTTGTTACTATATTCCTCCAAACAAAATTTTGAAGGTCTACATCCCAGAAATTGGCTAGCGCCTCGGCCTCAGCCTACTTTGTGAAGTAATCCACAGCTACCAAAACAAATCTTCAATTTCCTGTAGCCCTAGGAAATGGACCAATAATATTTAGGCCCCACTGTGTGAAGGGCCAAAGGCTACTAATGGGGTTCAAACTCCTTGCTGACTGATGGATCAAAGGGGCATGTTTCTGACATTGCTTGTATTTTTTGACGTACTCGGCAACATCCTTGTGCATTTGTGGCCACCAGAATCCCTGGGTCATTGCTCGGTGGGCTATCGTATGTCCTCCAACATGACTACCATATACCCCCTCATGGAGTTTGGTCAAGAGCTCCTCAACCTTGCTCGGGTGCAAACACTGTAGATATGGCCCCCCAAAAGACCTTTAATACAACTTATGGTCTGCCGATAACCAGTACCATGCAGCCATCCGGCATATTCTGTTTGCCTCTTTCCCATCTGCTGGTAATCGATCTTCGGCCAAAAAGTCTATGACCAGATTCATCCAACATGGCTCAGACACCGTCACCACCGAAACATTTATCTTCGCATCAATACTTGGCTATGCCACCACCTCCACTTTGATTAGCCGGGGTATCTCCTCAGTCAGCGAGAATGCCAATGTAGCCAGAGAGTCAGCATGCCGATTCTGCCTTTACTTTGAACCACCTTTACTTTCTGAACAACCTTTACTTTTGAAACTGGTTTGTAATCTGCTTTACCAACTGTAAGTACTCCATCATTTGAGGATCTTTGGCTTCAAAGCTGCCCTGCACCTGATTAACTACCAAACGAGAGTCTGAGTAAACCTCCATTTCCCGATCACCCAGATTTAAAACAGCTCTCAATTCGCCAAGTAGGGCTTCATACTCAGCCTCGTTATTGGAAGCCTTAAAACCTAACCTAAAAGAATGTTCCACCCTGATCCCTTCCAGTGTGATGATAACAATTCCAGCCCCAGCCCCCAGTGCACTAGACGCATCGCCCATAAATATCTTCCACGGGTGAACTTCCACATGACAGACTATTTCCATCTCCCTTCTCGAGAAAAACTCTGCAATGAAATCATTGAGAACCTGACCCTTCACTAAACTCCTAGGTCTGTTCCTAATGTCAAAAGAGCCTAACCGAGTCCCCTACTTGGCTATCTTGCCCGTGAAATTAGATTTCTTTAACAATGACTGCAAGGGATACTCAGTTAATACATAGACAGTATGAACTTGAAAATAATAGGGCAACTTCCTTGTAGTGTGTACTAGTGCTAACACCAACTTCTCCAGGGGCAAATATCTTGTCTCGACATCAACCAAAATTTTGCTGACATAATATATTGGCTGCTGTACACCTTGATCCCTCAGCATTACGGCACTCACGGCATGCTCGGACACTGAAAGATACATAAATAAATCCTTACTGGGCTATGGAGTTGACAACATGAGTGCCCGCACCAAATATTCCTTTAAATCTTGAAAAGCCTTTTCACATTCTTTATTCCACTAGAATCCATCCCATTTTTTTAAAAGCCGATAAAATGGACGGCATTGATCTGCAAACTTAGAAATGAACCGGTTTAGGGTAGCTAGCAAGCCGGTCAGCACCTGGACTTCCTTTGGATTACTCGGTGACTTGAGGCGCTCTACAGCTTTAATCTGATCGGGATTAACTTCTATTCCTCAGTGAGTGATCATATATTCGAGGAACTTACCAGCCCCTACTCCAAATGCACACTTGTCAGCATTGAGACGTAGTTTATGTCGTAAGAGTACTTAAAACACGTCCCTTAGCTCATCAATATGCTCCTGCTCCTCTTTACTTTTGACCACCATATTGTCAATATACACCTCCACCGTACACCTAATCTTATCCTTAAACATCATTGTCATCATTCGTTGATAGGTGGCTTCCGCATTCTTTAGACCAAATGGCATCACGGTATAGTGGTAATTAGCATCAGGAGAAATGAACACGATCTTTTCCTGATCCTCGGCAGCTAGGGCAATTTGATGGTAACCCTGAAAAGCATCTAGGAAACTCATCCTCGGGTGCTTGTACGTTGCATCTACTAGTTGATCAATTTTCGGCACGGGGAAATGGTTCTTTGGACATGCTCGGTTCAGATCAGTAAAATCTACACAAACCCTCAATTTCCCATTCTTCTTTTTCACCACCACGGTATTTGCTAGCCATTCTGGGAAGAAAACCTCCTTTGTTGCCCCTGCTTCTTTCAACCTATTAACTTCTTGCTTGACTGCCTCGACGTGCTCTTTAGCAGACCTTTTTGGCTTCTGCTTCTTGGGAGGAAATAATGGATTCATATCAAGCCTGTGAACCATAAATACGGGGTCTAACTTGGGCACCTCGTACAGGCTCTAAGCAAATACATCTACATACTGCACAAGCGACAACAGCGTCTCGACCCTATCTTTGTCTTTCATACTCGCCCTTTTCTGAAAACTCCTATCTTTATCCGGCAATATCTTCACTCTTATACTCCTCGACATAGCTAGCCCCCATTTCCTCTTAGGGTTCCTGTAATTGCTATAAGGGGACCTCCTCGGTTAGTTCATTCTGCTTAATCTCCCGGTTAACAGCGGCCACCAAGCATTGTCTGGCCACTTGCTGGTTTCCCCTTACTATAGCAATACCGTGCTCGGTACAGAATTTGACCTTAACATGCAATGTAGACGGAACAGCTTCCATCGCATGAATCCATGGCCTTTCGAGAATTGCCGTATACAGAGAAAATGAATTGACCACTATAAAGGTCACTATTATTTCCTTGCCTTCCATGTTCACGGGGAGCAAAATATGCCCTTCCGGGATCACCATCCGACCATCAAACCCAACTAGGGGTGTATCATACTTAGACAAATCTTCATTCTTCAAACCAAGCCCCCTGAACAAGTCAGGATACATCACTTTGGCATCACTTCCTTGGTCTACTAACACCCTCTTCACTATAAAACCATTTATTTGGGCTGTAACCAGCAAAGCGTCGTTATGTGGCTAGATCATTCCTTCCAGATCGTCATCACTAAAGGCAATGGGCTCCCAAGTAAACTTCAACTTCTTCTCGGAGGGTTGCTTGTCTTGACAACTCTCTACCGGAACCACTGCCAGTAACCCTTTCTTTCGGGTTACTAAGGTACCCCTTGAAGTAGCATAGATGACCTTTATCACTCCTAAAGAGGGTGGAGGAGGATTCCCTCGAGGTCGGGTACCTTGTCCTGTCTATTGATTTCTTGGGCCCACAACAAACTCTTTTAAGTATCCTGCCCTTACTAACTGCTCCAAATGGTCTTTTAACACCCTGCATTGTTCGGTGGTATGCCCTTTATCCCTATGATAAGTGCAGTACAAATTTTGATTTCTTCTCGATAGGTCACCCCCCATCTTGTTCAGCCACCGAAAGTATGGTTTGTTCTTAATTCATTCCACAATTCTGTGCATTGGCTCCTTGAACGTGACGTTTATTTCCCCCACTTGAGCGCTCGGTTCTTGGATTCTCAAATCCTTCTAAGGCCTTGACTAAAAACCCCCTTACCGGGGTTGACTTGTGATCAGAGCCTTGCCTTTGTTCTACTGCCAATCGTCCTCTAACCTTTTATACCCTTTAGTATGCCCCATCAACTGCCTCATATCCTCAGCAGGCCTCATTGTCAGCAAATCTCGTAATTGAGAATCCTTAGGCAATCCCAACCGAAAAGTGCTTGCTACGATTTTTTCATTACCTCCACCGATCTCGTTGTATAGTTCCCAATACCGGCTAGTGTAACTGTGAAGAGTTTCCCTAGCTCCCATCTTCATAGACAGCAACGCGTCCACTGGTTGTGGTACTCGGCTACGGTCATAAACCGGACCCCAAACTCCTAAATCAGCTCAGCAAAACTATGAATCGAGCCCTTCCTCAACCCATTGAACCACCTCAAAGTAGTGAGCCTGATAACGCCTTAAAATGTATACTTGTTATATATTTATGTGGGCGTTATCTCCTTATTACTATGCTTAATTTGTATAATGAAGCCATGATTTGCATTAGTCCCTATTATTTATCTTTACATAATTTCTTGAATAAGATGCTATTCATTGTGTGTAATTTTCTACTTTTAGGAAATCATGTAAGAAAGATGAGTTTACAGGAATTTGTGAGAGAATGGAGGCCAAATTGGAATTAAAGTGGAGTTAAAGGACCATGCTTAAATGTCTAAGGAGGTGCAGCTGGAGTGCTTGGATCGTCTACCATGATTGGAAGCTTCAAATAAGGAAAGAAATCAAAGAGGCAGAATCTGGAAAGGAAAAATCTGATTTGAGCACTGATCAGTATTTTGGGCGTATCTCTCTCCTCAAAAATCCAATTGACACAAGGCCAGATGGGTTGGAACCGTGACTTAAATATCTACAACTTTACAGTTTTGAGTTTTTTGAAATTCTCAACTTTTGAAGGCCGAAATTAACTCACAAGTTACTACTGTAAACCTGGACGAAAATTAAAATAGTAAATGTTTTATTTTCTTTGGACACTTAGACATTAGGGTTTAGAAGGGAGGCTGGGAGAACGAATTTTGGCAGAGAAAATCTTGTATTTTCCTTTCTCTAATGGCAGCCTAAACTCTTTGCTAGGGCTAGGGGTTATGTTTCTTCTATGCGGTATGAATATTCAATGTGATTCTTTCTAAGATTTTATCAACAACATATTTGATTGTTTAATTTGATTTCTTTTGATGTATTAGTTCTTCCATACTTTCAATAAGTTCAATCATTTTTTTCTTATTGTTTAGAGGAATTTCTAATAGTTTCAAATAGAAAGTGAATGGGTTTTTTCTGAAAACTTTTCTAACCGCAATATTAATCGAGGTTATCATGCGTTCTTGAATTGTCTTAGTTCAACCAAATCATAAGTTTTTAATTGTATAAGAACAATCAATTATGAAATAGATATTTTTTTAGATCACAAAGAATTTCATATCGATATAAGGAAACACCCTGATGCCCTAGTATTTACATTATTGATTTAAATCAGTTTTTATTATTATTCTTGTTAACAATCACCAAGCAAAATTACTTTTCTTCTTCACCCAAATTGCTATTTAATTATATTGTCTTTGAATCTATCTTGCTCCTTGTGGTTTGACGTCGGTACTCCGAGAATTATATTGCTACGATCTCCTGCACTTGGGAGTGAGCAAGCAAAGCCCGAGACTTAAAGGAAATACCTTACATATTAGCGCCTTGTTATGACTGTGCAAAAACATCATCTGGATATAATGGCTTACATGCTTTACCGGATCCATCTTCTCGTCATAAGAGTTAAATGCAGGTCAAGTAAATCTGCTCGACATCGGTGCCCATTCGATATCTCCCGAGAATGGTGATCGAGCAGCTCTACTTTAACGCCCTAAAATCATAAATAATAAATGTCTATTCAATCTAAATAATCCATAAAAATATTAAATAAATGTAACCAACAACCTAAAATTTCATCACAATTGTCAGAACTCTAATTCCACCAAAGATAAAATATCCTCAAAATAATTCTCTAGTACAATATTCAATACCATAAAAATAATAATGAAATCCTCAGTTTCACAATATAATTTGTAATTGTTGTCCTCCAAGAATCTCTACTCCAATGATCCCTCTAATGTATCTATAAGGGGGAATAAAAGGGGGGTGGGATAATTTAATAAGTGGAATTCACTAACATTGGGGTGTGGAAAGTTGAAACAAACCTTTTTAAATAAATAATTCATACAGCAAAGTTATAACTTGTAACCCATCAATATTTTAACATCAAATATTTCATATAAAAATATCATTATATTATGAGCTATCATAACATACCAACACCATCATATAAACAATTTCTTGGGCTTTTCTCATGGTCAACGTTTACGTCCTGTTGACAAGGTTGTGCTGTCCCCTTTGAGGACTAGAACCTCCTTTTCTTCCCTTCTCTTAAGGGTAGTTCCTTTGGAACCTGAAGGTGTACTTCGTTGCTAAGGAGCTCCCTTTTTGGATCCTTAATGGTATACTCCCTTGGTAAGAGCTACCACTTGTGCACTGTCCCCTTTTTCTAGGACCGTCCCTTGCTAAGGACTAGCTACAATATGATTGTCCCTTGCTAAGGACTCATACAACGCTGAGTTTTTAATCATGACTTGCCATAGGATTCAAAATAAATTCAAGATGCCCACAACAAATAATCACGTCATAATACTCAAAATACAAAGATTTCTCCACACATACAAATTTAAATAAATTTAGGTTGTTCCACAAGTTTTTCATATAACAAATAGTCAACGTTTCCATACAATGTGCACATCAAACATTTATAGGATATCAATATATTTATATAATATTAACATATTTCTTTAATATAAGGATAGTTTGATAATTAAAACTGTTTTGGGAAAATCCCCCAAAATTAGTAAACACCACTTACCTCTTAGTTGCAAAAATGAAATCAAGCACACTTGAATCACAATAAATCAGTAGAATTAGATCCTAGTAACACCAAACATAGGTCCATCAACACATAAATTTCCCACTTATAATTTTGTTCTCACATTTAAATAGTTTTATCTATCTATATTAAAGCCTATAGAGATGTTAGATTCTTTGAGATACACTTCAGCTTTGTCAGATTTTTGGGCTTACAAATATTGCTACATAATCAGATTTTTCCCATTAATTTAATCATAAATATTCATGAAACTCCAATATAGCTGAATGATAGATATTTGATTAATCTAAGATATAGTTGAAGCTAATATTATATCTTAATTTATCAATCCCATGGCTAGCGCTTTATGCCTCTGTTGCCACAAAGTTTAAAGATATTGCTAGTCAAATTTTTGAACAATGGCAGTGCGTGGATGGAAAATTGGTTAACTTAGATAATATATAATTTCTTGTTCCTACGTTATAGGGACTAAAAAGATATTCTAGACTTGAAAAGCATTGCTGCCTTCTACAATAAGTTAGAGATAAATACATGTCACTAGAAGGATGATAAAGAAAATAAATATCAACCATAAAGCAATATTTTCCCTTTCACATGGTGACAAACTTAATTTGATAAAGTCTAAGCCTATTACTCTATCAGATACAACTCTCAAAGCCTGTGGAGTACCCCTTTCCTGACATACAACCGTTGCATCATTCCTAATCTAATATGATAACAATTATAGTAGCCTTTTTCCATTAATATAATGATAGATTAGGTTCATGTGCAAACCCATGTCTTTCTTGTAAGTGTGGGACAATTGCTAACCATTGAATATTCAAACTTCCTAAATTTAGAGCAAGGGAAACCTTACCTGCAGTTTCCACGCACAGCCACAAAGAAGAAAAGAAAAGTTCAATAGTGTGTTGCGGCTGAAACAAAAGGAAACCTGATATGTATACATGTGTAGCTTAAGAGGTAAAAGGCTAGAGTTTTTTTTTTTTTTTTTTTTTTTTTTTTTTTTTTTTTTTTTTTTTTTTTAAAGCTTAACAAGGCCCATATATAGATATATAAATACCTATGCCATCTTACTTGGGCCTCTTATACCATACTAATTATTAGATTTAAATATTTTAGGCCGAAACCAATTAAATCCATTTAATTGTGAGCCTCTTTTTTAATTTACATATAAGAATTAAATTAATATCAAAATTATGGGGTGTTACATCCTTCCCCCCTTAAAAACATTTCGTCATCGAAATTGTACATACCTTCGTTAACGAATGTTGAGGGTCATTTTTGTAAAGCAGGCCCAACTCAGTAAAGCAGGCAATAAGAGTGGCAGGCATAGAATAAGACTATTAAGCCCAGGCGGCAGGAGTAATAGAGCACAGGCTCATAACATGAATAAATGAGTCTTAAGGAAACAAATAAGCCCAAAGGGCCCTGAAAGAGAGAAATGACACATATGGGCAGTATATGGTATGGAAAAGTGAGAATGGGCCGCGGCAGGCCCAAAGCAATGTAAACAAAGAAAGTAGGGGTTGATGGCAAGCCCATGAACCCCAAGGATGAGAATGAGGAGATTGGGCCGGGGAAGCCCAATCAAGTTAGTAAAAGCTCATGGGAATGCAAAGTTAGTAAATGGGCCGAGGAATCCCAAAGGAAGTAAATGGGCCGCAAGCCCAAGGGAAAAAGAAAGGGACAATGGAGCCCATGAGTAAGAACACCAGTGGCTCTGTTAAGTCACTGGGGGAAGGAATGAAACGGCAGGCTTGAAAAGAGGCCTAGCAAGAACATATCATCATGGCAGGAAATGCCAAGTAATGAAATAGGACATGAGTGTAACCAAGAAATAGGCCAAGAGAAATGTGAAACCCAGTATTAAGAGAAGCCCAATCCCAAAGGGAAGTAGTGAAATGTACAGAACGGTCCACATGAAAGAACAAAGAAGCATGGCAGACGATGCAAACAAAGTTCCAGATCACAACAAACACATAAGCCGCAAGCATAACAGGAAAGCAAGCGCAAGGCCCAGGCGCCACTAGCCTGTACTCAGCCAATATGGGACGTGGTGGGGCCATGGGTCAGTGGTAAGAGGTAAAGGGGTGTGGTTTGGTGGAGGAAAGAGGGGAAAAGATCTATTTTACGTTCCTTGTCCAAGCCTTTTTGGGAGGCACGTCCTACTGGGATGACAAACCGCCCAAAAGAGGCAAGGTTGGGAGGGGGAACGTTGGGTGCATGTCATAGGGAGAGAGAGAGAGCATTTACGCCGCGGCAGGAGAAAGTGCCACGGCGGACTAAGAAACAACACAAACCTGTCTTTGTCTGGCGAGGGTAAGTAGTACACAGACGGTGGTCGGCAAGTACGTCCAGACCAGACAAAGGCCGTTGGAGGGTAAAGTGGTAAAAACCAATCACGGCAGGCCCTATAAAAGGATCCTTGCCATGCCTTGTAGAGGGGACCGGAAAACAGAGGAAGGAAAAAATAGAAGAAAAACAAAAAGAAAAAGAAAGGAAAGAAGAAAAGATAAGAAAACAAAGAGCAAGGGTAATGGGCATGCACCAATAGATCGGTTCTCCTCTCTCCCCCTCAAAATCCCACTCTCTAAGAAACAATTAAGTAATAGGAATTCCTTCAGGCATTTATCACTTAGGTCCGATTCCTTCAAAGTCATTAATCCCCGCGGCAGGATATTCTCCTAGGAGATTAGTTTCATTGAGAGGAAGCGTTCTTCCTCCTTGATTCTTTGCCACTGCAGACTCAAACTTGACTTGACGTTTACTTTCTGATTAACTTCCGCCAGCGTTCAATCAATTATTCGTTTCTATAAAAACCGTTATTATTATTACCATTGTTATTACTGTGATTGCCATAGAAATATTCAGTTTTTGTTATTAAGAAAAAGCCGCTGTACTTTGTTTTTCTTTATTGTTATTATATCTGCCTGCCGTAACCTTTTTGTAATAGCTCTGCTTGCCGTGAGAAAGTTCCTGGCAGACAATGCTTAGTTTGTGCACAAGCCGGCCCAAAGTGAGTTACAGTTGGGCCGGTCTCAACTCTCCTACTCAGAAAAAATACTCGGGCCCATCACCGTAGGAGGCAACCCAGCCCAACCCAAAACATAAAAAAGGCCCCCACACTAAATTAGTGACTCTACTGGGGAGTTGAGAAATAGACAGGGACGAAAACCCACACAAACGAATGCTGCCGAAATCCAGGATAACACGGAACATGAGTGTTGTACCCTCACAAGCAGAGTCAAGGCCTACAATGCCTCGCCAACCACATCCTAACCAGGCAAAAGGTGCCAACGAAACGGGGGCTAACCGCCAACCACCACCAAGAATCCCTACCGACAATGCCAACATTTTCATCGAAGTCTTGCAGTCACTACAACACTCGCAGCAGCAAATGATGGAAGAAATCCGCGAGCTGAAAGCTGACAAGACGAAAGAAAAAGGAAGCCAACATGACCCAGAGCATGCGACAGACAAAGAAGAGACACCGGCAGAAGGTGCCCCCCACAATGCAGAGCAACGCTTCATCACTATGGCTGAGGTGGCCGCCCTCTTGGAGCAGGAAAGGGCTAGGGCACCTAAGGAGAGGTTCTATGCATGAAGACCTCCTTACCCACTGAGGGTACTCAGCAAACTATACCCTGAGAGGTATGAGCCAAAAGCATTCGCACAATATGATAGCAGAAAGGGAAGTGCCGTTGAGCACGTGAGCAAGTTCATTGATATGCTTGGCCCTTATGCCGCAGACGAAGACTTATGTCTTTGAGAATTTTCTAAATCACTGTATGACCGGGTTTACACCTGGTACATTGGGTTAAAACCAGGAATGATCTCAACATGGGATGATATGGTGGATGTATTTTGTACCAAGTACTTCCACGGGGAAGAAACGGTGACGCTTGCAACACAGCAAGCAACCAAACAGAGGAATGGTGAAGACTTGATGGAGTACATCAAGAGATTTAGGGACATAGCACTCGACTGCTATGACCATTGCGAAGAAAGGACGCTGGTGGAGATGTGCATGACGAATATGATCAGGGACTACGAGGTAGTCCTCGAAAATTTGGAAATTTCTCAATTTGCCCAGCTGTTGCAGAAGGCCAGAAAGACAGCCCAGTCTGTGAAACCAAGCTCGGACAAGAGAAACGCCCCACAGGCAATAGCGGTATCCACTGGAAAACGGAGAAGGAAGACTGAGGGAAGGGAGTACAATACTCCCCCACCAATACCATGCACCTCAAAGGAACTAAACGTACTCCTAGACAAATGGATAGCAGATGGAATTTTCAAACCTAACCAGGTTGCTAGGGAGCCCACAGAGGAAGAGCGGAGGGACCCACGTTTTTGTCGTTTACACAATTATGTCCAACATTCTACCGCAGAGTGTTGGGCGCTCCACAGACTAGTGCACCATAGGATAAAGGAAGGGACTTTAGAACTGTCCCAGCAGGAAGTCTAAAGAAACCCACTCCCAAATCACAAAGGGAAGAGTGTAGCAGCAGTGGTAATTTGCGCTGACCCAAGAGAGGATGAAGAAGAAAACATGGCTTTGCCTGCGGCGGCCATTACCACTATACAACAGAGTTCTAAGTTCAAAAATTTGTTCGATCAGCTGGGACTCTCAACAAAGGAAAGAAAGGTAGCCACAGAGGCTTTGGTGAGCATTGCCTCTAGTGCAGGAGTAGAATGTCTATCAGCAGAAATACCAGATGATAGGGCTCTCTTACAGAAGTCAACTGAAATCATTTTTAGTGAGGAAGATATGGAAGTGGGGCACCTGGACCACAGGAGACCTTTATTCTTGGCGGCATCCATAAATCAAATCCCCATAAAGAGAGCTTTGGTAGATATAGGTGCTTCTGTGAATCTCATTCCATTAAGCACTCTGCAAGCAGCAGGAATTTCAGAAAGGAAGATTCAGGGATGCCTAATGGAAGTAACAGGGTTCGGTGGAAGGGGCGAGTACACAGCAGGCCACATTCAGCTGTGGTTGAAAGTAGGCCCCATAGCCTCTTTAGCACGGTTTCATGTGGTAAAAACAAAAGTATCCTACCACGTGCTTCTGGGGAGGCCATGGTTGCACAAACACCGACTGGTCCCATCCACCTATCACCAATGTGTGAAAGGAAGACTGAACGGCAGGATGATACGCATAGCCGCGAACCCCTCACCATTCGAGCAGGCAGAAGCTCACTTAGTAGAAACTATATTCTACGATCAATGGGCTCCTTCTGGGGAGAGTTCAGTATCAAGGCCGCTAGGTACTTTCGTGCCTAGATGGGAAGATGTCCAGAATGACCCAGAACCTGATCTAAGGAGTTATTGGCAAGAAAGAGAAAGAGAAAAAAGGCTCTCGCTGCAGGATTTGAGGACGCGCCTCAATGCATTAAAGCCCGAGGCTCTGATGGCATAATCATTTACAAATTATGAAGGTGCGCGGGGCCCGCAATTGAAACCCAGACGGGCCCCACCCAGGAAGAGCAGCACGAAGGTTTGACGTGCTGTAGAGTCCAAGAAAGTTCAGAGAGAGGAAGTAACGATGAGGAATACGAAGGAGTTGTAGCCGAAAAGGAGATGCAAGTTATGGCAGAAGAGGAAATGGAAGAAGTTGACCTGGGATCTGCTTCACAAAGGCCGAGACCCATCTCAATTAGTGCAAGCTTGACAAAAGATGAGAAAAAGGAGTTGGTACTGTTGCTAAAAGAATTCAGAAATGTGTTCGCATGGGGTTACAGTGAAATGCTAGGGCTAGACCCTAGGTTAGTGGCACATACGTTGAATGTGGACCCGCAAGCTAGGCCAGTAGCTCAGCCTGCCAGGATATTTCACACAGAAATAGAAAGGCAGATAGTCAAAGAAGTACAGAAGTTGCTAGCCGCAGGATTCGTTAAGCCTATTCAACATCCTCGCTGGCTATCCAACATAGTACCAGTAAAGAAAAAGAATGGCCAGATCAGGTGTTGCGTAGATTTCAGTGATCTTAATAAAGCATGCTCGAAAGATGAATTCCCATTGCCTAATATGGATTTATTGATAGATTCTGCGGTAGGAAGCGCCATGTTCTCATTCATGGATGGTTTTAATGGATACAACCAGATCAGGATGGCACCAAAAGATGCGGAGAAAACTGCTTTCAAAACACCCATAGGAAACTTTCATTACACCGTGATGCCCTTCGGGTTAAAAAATACAGGTGTGACTTATCAACGGGCAATGACGGCTATATTTCATGATATGATGCATCAGGAGTTAGAAGACTATATGGATGACATAGTAGTTAAGTCAAGGAAGAGAGAAGAACATTTCCATGTGCTGAAAAGAGTGTTCGAAAGATGCAGAGCCTTTAAGTTGAGAATGAATCCCCTCAAATGTGCATTTGGTGTATCCTCAGGGAAATTCCTAGGTTTCCTAGTTCACAGCAGGGGAATAGATGTAGACCCAGCAAAAACCACGACCATTGCAACTATGAGACCTCTAACCACGGTAAGAGAACTAAAAAGTTTCTTAGGGAAAGTCTCGTATATCCGAAAACTCATCCCTGGGTTGGCATCAATCACTTCGGCCTTTACCAAGCTACTGAGGAAAGGGCAAAGTTTTGTATAGGGAGAAGCGCAGCAGGTGACCTTCAAAAGGCTGCAGCAAATCATGATGAACCTCCCTATGGTGCAAGCCCTAATCCACAAGAAGCCATTATTACTTTATATAGCCACCAATTCATATGCCATTGGTGCCTTAATCACTCAAGAAGATGGAGGTGGCGTCGAGCAGCCAGTATATTACATCAGCCGCGCCCTGAAAGATGCAGAAACTCGTTATCCGAAGGCGGAAATGTCATGTTTGGCTATTGTGTATGCCTCACAGAGATTACGCCATTACTTCTTGGCCTATGAAGTATGGCTGATGACTAAGTCCCATGCCATTGAAGCTTTATTACAACAGCCAATCCTCTCCGGCAGGATATCACAATGGTTATTACAACTGTCGCAGTCTGACTTGAGAATGGGGACGCCCAGAGCAGTGAAAAGCCAGGCTATAGCAGATTTGTTGGCACAGATTCCAAGGGAGGAAGAATTTCTGCTGGACGACGAAATTTCAAGGGAAGTAGCCATGGCAGAGGAACTTAAAGAACAGTGGGTAATGAAATTTGACGGGTCTTCTACCACCCAGTCTGGAGGGGTTGGGGTAGTTTTGTATCAAGAAGAAGATAAAGCAGTAGCACTATCATTCAAGCTGGAGTTCCCCTGTTCAAACAATACGGCAGAATATGAAGCTTACTTAACTGGGCTAGCCACAGCTCTTGAGATAGGAGTAAGCATTTGAAAGTACTGGGTGATTCCAACTTGGTAGTCTGCCAGACCAAAGGGAGTTTTTCCCTAAAAGAACCCAGTCTTGCCCCGTACAGAGCAATGGCCAAGAAGATGGAAGAAAAGTTCTTAACTTTTGAAATAGAACATGCCCCGAGGAACGAGAATCGGTTTGCCGATGCATTGGCCACACTAGGTTCGCAAATAATGTTTAAAGGGGAGAGCACCAGAGTAAAGGTCAGCAAGAGAGAAGAATCCATAATTGAAGTGTTAAAAGAAAGGTTCCAAGAGGAACATTGCGAAGGAGATTGGCAGATATCCATGAAGGAAGTTTTGACGGGAGAAGAAGAAGCCATGGAACTAAAAATACTTAAAGATATGCCCTAATGAAGGGAGAACTGTACCGTAGGATGCCAAACGGAGTCTTTTCCAGATGTGTGGGGCAAAATGAGGCACAGAGAAAGTTGAAAGAAGTGCATGAAAAGACTTGCGGATCCTACGGAGAGGTCAGCCTTTACCGTAGACTTCAAGGGCAGGCTTTTATTGGCCAACCATGAGCAAAAATGCAGAACAAGTCCAAACCCAGTGTGGGAACTGCCAACTTGCGGCAGACAGAGAAGAAAGTTACGCTGCATTCGTCAGTGAGGACTGGAGAAGTCCATTTATACAGTACCTGACAGAAGGCATTCTGCCACAAAAGCACAACGAAAAATATAAGCTCAGGAGGTTAGCAACACGCTATTTTTTGTATAATATGACCCTTTTCAAAAAGGGGTATGATGGAGACCCCTTGAGGTGTTTGGGTCCTGAGGAGGTAAGAGAAATGATAAAAGAAATACACTTAAGAGAGTGTGGGGAACACTAGGGAAAGAAAAGGCTTTACAGATGCCTGCTGCAAACGGGCTATTACTGGCCTACCATGAAAAAGGATACGGCAGAATTTGTGAAAAGGTGCCACAGTTGCCAAGTACAAGCCAATTTGATTCATACTCATGCACAGAATTTGCATAGCATGGTCACACCATGGCCATTCCATACTTGGGGGCTTGACTTAGTTGGACCAGTGAATCCGCCGTCGCGAGGGTACATATGGATACTAGTAGTTACGGAATACTTTACTAAATGGGCAGAGGCAGTACCACTTCGTAAAGCCACAAGAGGAGCAGTGGCAAAATTTATCAAGGAAAACATAATTGTAAGGTTTGGAGTTCCCCACAGGATCATCAGTGACAACGGCACGCCTTTTGTCAATAGTGAGGTGAGGAAAATGCTAGAATTCTATCAAGTCAAGCATCACCGGTCATCACCATATTACCCTCAAGGAAACGGGCAAGCAGAGACAACGAACAAAACTCTCATAAAAATCATCAGTAAAATGAGCCAAGAATATACGGGAGGATGGGCAACGCATTTGCCAAATGCTCTTTGGGCTTACAGGAGTTCACCTAAGTCAGCCACAGGTTTTTCACATTTTTCCTTGGTCTACGGAACTGAAGTAGTGAGCCCAGCAGAAAAAATGACCCCATCCCTGAGAGTCATGCAGATGCAAGAAAAGGAGAATGATGAAGAAGTCTTTGCGGCAGAAATGTGTGAAGACTTGGAAGGACTTGATGAAAGAAGAGAAAAGGCTCAAGAACACAGCCGCAAATACAGGCAAAAAATGACTGAGGCCTACGGCAGGATGACGAAAGAAAGAGTATTTGCGGAAGGACAACTGGTCCTAAAAGTGGCAGATTACGTTAGGAGAGGCTTAGCAGGACTATCGAAGTTTGCACCGAAGTGGGAAGGACCCTTTGTGATAAGAGAGGCACATTCAAGTGGATATTACTGCTTGACTCAGATGGATGGAAGGGACTTAATGGATCCCATCAATGGGAAATGGTTGAAACGCTACTACGCCTAAGGAGAAAAGCAATGTGATTATCCCTTCCTTTTTGTTTTGTCGAAAGCTGTCATGTTTTCTTTTGCTCTGTTCTTTATCTTTCAAATGACTATGTCACAAATCAAAACTTTTGTAACTTGCTTTCTTGCAATGAAAAGCATGAAGTATTTGTTATCATATATCATAGCAAAAGAAAAACAGTAGCGAAGTGTAGCATCATAAGTGTAGCATCATAAAGTTAAATTACAAAACCCAAACTGTGGCAAACAAGCCCAAATAGGTGCTATAGGAAGCATAATGTACTGAACAGAGTAATAAGGCAAAAGAAGACAACAAAACAAGGGAGAAACTACATCATCATCAATAGAGTCCAGAAATGAGTGATTGATCCCCAAAACGACCAAGTCCTCCAACACCGGAAAGAAGACGCTCGAGGCGGCCCTCCAGATCTGCCACTTCCTTTCTCAAAACCGCAAAACGTGACTCAATAGCATCAACAGTAGGTTGGACTCTCCTCATGAAAACTGCTCGAGCAATCTCTCAAAGGTGATCCAAGATGAACTCCACGGCAAAGTCAACACTATAAGCTCTTGTACTACAGCCCTCCACTGCAGGATCCTCTCAGTGGAGATGGTATCAACAAAGTTGTGCTTGATGTCATTCAGCACGCTTCCTAACATCCTCAAGAAATGCTCTCTAACTGATCGGCCAAGTCGGAATCCCTGCATGAAGTCCCCACGACTGTTATGAATCATCACCAAATGAGGAGCACAGTCCGCAGGGACTCTGAAGCCATGAAAATATATGTAAGGGGGTCCGGAGCCCCAAAAAGAAGCAGGATCAAGGTCGTTGACTTCAAACTGGTCAAAACGCACAAAGAAGGCTGCAGTCTCGCTCGCAGGATCTGGAATGGTGGCAGAGCTACTGCCCACCTCAAACTAAGAAGGCACTGTAGGAGGTGGACCTGTCAAAGAACACGAAGGTTGAAATGAGAAACCTTGGTAAGAATAAAAGGAAGAAAAGCCCACGGAGAAGAAGTAAAGAAATGAGATAAAATTTTACCAGAGCTAGTAGTAATGGGGGCTGTGGGGAAAACAGAGGCAGGAACAGAAGGAGCTGCAGAAACAGACGCTGCAAATACGGCGAAAACTGGTATAAAAGATGTGGCAGGAATAGGTGTTGTGGGCATGGCAAGAGAAGCTGCTGCAGACATCCCTACATCTGCTGAAATACCTAACTCCCCAAAAGTCTCTGCAAACAGAGAAGTAGACATGCAAATAAAGAGGAAGAGGGAACTTAAAAAAAAAAAGAAAAAGGAGAAGAGTGAACTTAACGGAGAAAGAAGAAAAAGGAAGGAAGAAAGCACATATCCATTGTCTCGGGTGGAACACTCTCCTCTTCCTCAGATTCAGAAATCCTCCTCCCTAGGCCAAGCTCATCCTCAGGATCCTCAAAGATCTCCTCAGACTCCTCTAAGGACAATTCAGCACGAGGCCCACGTGTGGCAGAAACAGGAATAGAAGAGGGAGTAACTACCAGAAAGGAAACGCCCTGCACTGCCTGAGAAAGAGCAGCAAAAGGGTCACCGGTGGAAATGACGAGAGGTGCAGCAAGAGTAGCCTCGATCTAGGTGACAGCAGGAGGGGTGGCTCCCCTTTGAACAGAAGGTGTCATGGCAGGAGTAGGGGTGGCCTCACTAACCTCCCCAATATGAGTACCCTCATCCATGGGTACTGGTCCAGTAGGAGAGGTAGTGGCTGCAGAAGGAGCAGATGTTGCAAATTCGGCCCCACCAAAAGTGCCCTCCGTAGGAGTGCCCATGGGGGCAGAAAGCTCATCGGCAGTAGGGCGGTATATGGAAAGAGGCTCAGGCTCATCCTAAAAGACAAAACAAAGAAGAGATATGAAGACCGAATTAACTCTTTGGGCGAGTGAAGTAACCAAAAACATGTAGCAGACTGAACACGTGCAGGAGCAAGAAGAAATATAGTTCTGATTCAGGTTCCTCAAGCATAATAGGATGGCGGCTGACGTATCCTCCTTGTGCTTAGACTGCAAAAGGAAAAATGGATAAGAAAAGGAGTCAAGGAAAAGAGTCAGCAAGCATGTCAGGATTCAGAAAAAGTCAAAGAAAAAAGGGAAGAAGTATATATATATATATATATGTACTTGGAAGACAAAGCAAGAAAAAGTTTTTTTTTAGAAACTTACTCTTTGTTGAATGGCAGACGCAGGATGGGGAGTTGTCTTCCTTTTACTGCCTCGTGTTCTGCTGGCAGGAGTAGCACTTATAGGAGGCTGAGGAGTGACAGACTTAGACTTGTTGGCAGATTTAAGCTTGGCAGGAATTTTCTTGGCTAGCGCAAGAATGTTTACTACTTCAACTTTCTTTTCCCAACCTAAGGAGTAATCACTTGTGTGTCAATACCATCCTCTCTTCTACTCGTCCCACTCAAAGATGGCAGATCAGTTCTGTTTCCTGGTATAGGCCAACACGGACTTAGAAGAAAAGAGCAACCGAGGATTGGGAGAGATAACGATGCTAAGTCCCTTAGGAGGTATAAGAGAGAAACCGCGACTGCCAGCCAACTCTGTATCAAACGAGGTCATAACAGCCTACCAATAGCTATGCATAGCAGGGGTGCAAAGGCCTTCCCTCGAAGAACCAGCAACTGTGACCGCACTAAAGCGCTGTCTCCAAAAGTCAAAAGTAGTGTGCCACAGAAAGAGTCTAACTGAAGTTGGAGACTCTGCGAGGAAGGAGAGGTCATTAGGAATATCCTGATCCAGGCCAAACTGTCTCCTCACTCGGTTGGCAGGGTAATGGACAAACCTGACACCTTCATCTGCTAAATGGGGCAACCATCCAGGATTAGTGGCAGCCAAATAAGTGATACCCGACTCATTAAAGCTAGCCAGCGAAGTAGTAGTACCAACAGTATCAACAAACAAACCCATTACAGAATCAGCACAAGTATAACCAGGATGCAAATGTCTATAAGCTCTCCACGAAAACCAACACCTTCATCAAAGGACTCAACAATAGAATAATCGATAGGCTTCAAACCGGACCAACGAAAAGCTAGAGGAAAATCAAACTCAAATCTGCCACAAAAACCAGTAATGACCCGCGGACAGGATTGATACTTCTCTTTAGCAAATCTAACAGGCTTACACTTCGCCAAGTATTGCGCACAGCGCTCAAACAACAACTGCTGCAGAATGGTGCTGTGTACAAAAGAAGCAACTATGTGGCAAGAGCTAGCTTGACTCTCGTCACTCCGCAGGATATCCAGTTGAACATATAAATGCCCTAAAAACATGGGGGCTAGCGGCAGACTCACCCCAACAGATATTTTAATGGCCAAACGAAAATACAAAGGCTTTATGGCATAATGGGGATGGGACCCAAAGACAAACTTAGAAAGCCAAAAAGTAATAAAGGCAGCACGACGAGTAACAGCAGAAAACTTGGAAGAAGAACTAACCCAGTAAGACAACTTAGCATTTCCGGCCATCCTCTTCTTTAACTCCGCTTCGATGTTTTCTTCTTCTGGGGAAAGCTCAATGGTGGCAGGATCAACATCTCCAAGAATAGGCAAAAGTAACTGATTAGCCACGTCCTCGAGAGTAACAGTGAGTTCACCGCAAGAAAAGAAGAATGTGTGAGTGGTGGCACACCATCGGCGAACTAAATGGCAAAGATTGTAGAGGTCTCGAAAGTTGGATAGGCTTCGGGAAAGAACGGCGGCTTTTAGAACACCGACCTTCTGAAGCAAACCCATGAAGTCTGTATCCGATAACTCACTGTCAGCCCACTCCTTCCAACCCAAGGTAGTGTTAGATCCAAACTCGAAATGAATGGGTACAGGAAGGGCGACGCCTTGATGAATGACCAAATCGAAGATGGAGGAAGACACCGGAGCCTAAGAAACGTCAGGGTTTCGCCGGCAAAGAGCAAGCCACACACGGCCCGGCAGCGGCGACGCATAATCTCCAGGAGCCTTGGGGAAGTAGGGACTGATATTGTACCAAGGGTCGATCAGAGGGGCGCACTCGCTGTTTGGGTCACGCCGTGCCTCCTCCTCATCGGAATGGTCTGAATCAGAGCGCACGTCCTCTTCTTCTACTTCTTGTTCCACCGAAGGGTCCACAATGACGCTTTTCCCTTTACGGCGGAAAGAAGTTTGAGTTTTCACTGGTGCCATGGCGGGAGGATTTGATTGGAGTAAGAGGGGAATGGGTGTTCGAAGAGAAGAAAATGGTGAGGGAAGGAAAATATTTTGAAATAGAAGGAGTTTGTGTCTGCGTTGGGAAGTGACTCTTTTCTTAAATATCTGAGTTATTAAGGCCGACGTGAAGGGAGGCGACTGGTCAGCCATTGAGAAAAGGATGAAATTAATGAGGCGGTAGTTATGTTTTAAAGCAACTGCCATTTTGGGAAATTCGAAGAGTCACCACTGTTCACGGCAAGAAAAGAAATATATATGCAGGAAGGAGTTCATGGTTTAAAAAAGCCCGCGAAGAAAAAAAAAAAAAAAGGGAAAGTGTAAAAGACGAAAATAGTCTTTCATTCACATATGAACCGCAAGAACGCTCCATATGTTCAGGGGGCTAAATGTTGAAGGTCATTTTTGTAAAGCAGGCCCAACTCAGCAAAGCAGGCAATAAGAGTGGCAGGCATAGAATAAGACTATTAAGCCCAGGCGGCAGGAGTAATAGAGCACAGGCTCATAATATGAATAAATGGGTTTTAAGGAAGCAAATGGGCCCAAAGGGCCCAGAAAGAGAGAAATGACACCCATAGGCAGTATATGGTATGGAAAAGTGAAAATGGGTCACGGCAGGCCCAAAGCAATGTAAACAAAGAAAATAGGGGTTGATGGCAAGCCCATGAACCCCAAGGATGAGAATGAGGAGATTGGGCCGGGAAGCCCAATCAAGTTAGTAAAAGCTCATGGGAATGCAAAGTTAGTAAATGAGTCGAGGAAGCCCAAAGGAAGTAAATGGGCCGTAAGCCCAAGGGAAAAAGAAAGGAACAATGGAGCTCATGAGTAAGAACACCAGCGGCTCTGTTAAGTCACTGGGGGAAGGAATGAAACGGCAGGCTTGAAAAGAGGCCTAGCAGGAACATAACATCATGGCAGGAAATGCTAAGTAATGAAACAGGACATGAGTGTAACCAAGAAATGGGCCAAGAGAAATGTGAAACCCAGTATTAAGAGAAGCCCAATCCCAAAGGGAAGCAGTGAAATGTACAGAACGGCCCACATGAAAGAACAAAGAAGCATGACAGACGATGCAAACAAAGCTCCAAATCACAACAAACACATGAGCGGCAGACAGATTTTGAAGGTACATAACAGGAAAGCACGCGCAAGGTCCAAGAGCTACCAGCCTGTACCCAGCTAATATGGGACGTGGTAAGGCCATGGGTCAGTGGTAAAAGGTAAAAGGGGGTGTGATTTGGTGGAGGGGAGAGGGGAAAAGATCTATTTTACGTTTCCTGTCCAAGCCCTTTTGGGAGGTACGTCCTGCTGGGATGACAGACTGCCCAAAAAAGGCAAGGTTGGGGGGGGGGGGAACGTTGGGTGCATGCCATAGAGAGAGAGAGAGAGCATTTACACTGCGGCAGGAGAAAGTGCCACGGCGGACTAAGAAACAACACAAACCTATCTTTGTCTGGCGAGGGTAAGTAGTACACAGACGGTAGTCGGCAAGTACGCCCAGACCAGACAAAGGCTGTTGGAGGGTAAAGTGGTAAAAACCAATCACGACAGGCCCTATAAAAGGATCCTTGCCATGCCCTGTAGAGGGGACCGAAAAACAGAGGAAGGAAAAAATAGAAGAAAAACAAAAAGAAAAAGAAAGGAAAGAAGAAAAGATAAAAAAACAAAGAGTAAAGGTAATGGGCATGCACCAATAGATCGGTTCTCCTCTCTCCCCCTCAAAATCCCACTCTCTAAGAAACAATTAAGTAATAGGAATTCCTTCAGGCATTTATCACTTAGGTCCGATTCCTTCAAAGTCATTAATCCCCGCGGCAGGATATTCTCCTAGGAGATTAGTTTCATTGAGAGGAAGCGTTCTTCCTCCTTGATTCTTTGCCACTGTAGACTCAAACTTGACTTGACGTTTACTTTCTGATTAACTTCCGTCATTGTTCAATCAATTATTCTTTTCTATAAAAGCCGTTATTATTATTACCATTGTTATTACTGTGTTTGGCATAGAAATATTTAGTCTTTGTTATTAAGAAAAAGCCGCTGTACTCTGTTTTTCTCTATTGTTATTATATCTGCCTGCCGTAACCTTTTTGTAATAGCTCTGCTTGCTGTGAGAACGTTCCTGGCAGACAAAACTCAGTTTGTGCACAAGCCGGCCCAAAGTGAGTTATAGTTAGGCCGGTCTCAACTCTCCTACTCAGAAAAAATACTTGGGCCCATCACCGCAGGAGGCAACCCAGCCCAACCTAAAACACAAAAAAGGCCCCCACAACGAACAACTCTGGATAGTTTGATTTCATCTCATCTTCTTGCTCCCAAGATGCCTCCTCCACTATGTGATTCTTCCAAAGGGGACGAGCTCTTCTCCCGTTTGTTATTCTCCAGTTCTCTCCCGTTTTAATATGGATGAATGCCACGTGGAAACAAAACAATCCAAAGGCCAAAAAATAAGCCACGTAATTCTCTCTTGTTTCACCTTTCTCTCAATCACTTCACCTATTTTCTTTCTTTATCTCTCTTTTCAAACAGACCAAACCTGAGCATCAGACTATCAGAGGCATCAAAACAAAAAGAACAAAGGATGTGAGTGCTGTGCTTAAGATTTTATCATTCTTGGCAAGAGTGGTCAGATTGGGTTCTTCCTAATAGAAGGTTGGGTATAAGGGTAAGGATGGTAATCTCACCCACCTTACACAGCAGTATTTTCTTGGCTTTCCCTAAGAGAATAGAGATCTTTAACTCCTTTTTGGTCTCCTTAAGCACCAATTTTTTTCCCCTTTGGGATGCACAGAACTCACATCCTTTGTCCCTTTTGTTTTGATGCTTATGATGCCTAGGTTTGGCCATTTAGAGAAAGAGGAAAAAGAGGAGAAAGAGAGTGAAAGAAAACAGGTGAAAGTAACAGGAGAGTGGAGAAAGAAGAGAGAGAATTTCATGGCTTATTTTTTTTGCCTTTGGATTGTTTTGTTTCCACGCGGCATTCATCCATATTAAAACGGGAGAGAACTGGAGAATAACAAACGGGAGAGGAGCCCGTCCCCTTCCAAAGGACCTTAACCAATGATATGGTCTTGGTGCGCAGCACTTGATCCTTGTGGTCAAGAATTTGAATTGGGACTTCCTCATACGTCAAGTTATCTTTGATCTTGAGTGGCTCATAGTTCAAATCATGTGAAGGGTCTGGGATGTACTTCCTTAGCATAGAAAAATGAAACACATTATGCACTCTTGCAAGTGTAGGTGGTAAGGCCAACTCATAGGCAACTTTACCAATGCGTTTTAGGATCTCAAATGGACCAATAAATTTAGGACCCAACTTGCCCTTCTTCCCAAATCTCATCACACCCTTCATCGGAGCAACTTTCAAGAATACCATATCCCCAACTTCAAATTCAACTTTCCTTCTCGAGTTGTCATAATAACTCTTCTATCGACTTTGTGCTATTTGCAATCTTTTACGAATCAAATCAATTTTCTCAGATGTCATCTGAATGATTTCTGGTCCCAACAATTGTCTCTCACCAACCTCTTCTCAACACAATGGGGACCTGCATTTTCTACCATACAAAGCCTCATAGGAAGCTATCTCAATACTAGAGTGGTAGCTATTATTATAGGAAAATTCCACAAAGAAAAGTATTTTCGTACTAAAGCTAAGATTAGTACCCAAAGCTTTATGTAGGCTTTCCCAAAACTTTGAGGTGATTCTTGGGTCTCGATCAGACACAATTGATGATGGGACTCCATGAAGACTCACAATCTCATCAATATATATCTGTGCTAACTGATCAAGTGAGTAATTCATCTTAACCAGAATAAAATGTGTTGTTTTCGTCATCTTATCCGCAATTACCCAAATGGCCTCATGTCCCTTAGGAGATCTTGGCAAACCAGTCATAAAAGCCATACATATACGCCCACTTCCATTTGGGAATGGGAAGTGGTTGTAGCAATCCTAAAGGTTTCTGATGTAGTGCCTTAATTTGTTGACAAGTCAAGCATTGCTCCATAAGCTGAGCTATCTCTCTCTTCATGTTATTCCACCAATAAGTTTCTCGAATGTCACGATACATTTTAATGCTACCAGGGTGCACTGAGTATGGGGTACAATGGGCTTCTTCCATAATCTCCTTCTTTAATGCAAAATCATTTGGCACACAAAGTCTATTACCAAACCTTAAAACACCATCATTAGACACATTAAATTCTGGTCTTTTCCCTTCTTGTACTTCTCCTATGATCCTTACAATTTGTGCATCTTCAACTTGTGAACTCTTAATCTTCTCAATCAAAGTGGGTTGTCTTGTCAAACTGACCATAAAAATTTGGGAATCACTAATTACAATTTCAATTCCCATCCTCTCCAAGTCCTTAATAATCTCCTTTTGAGTGGTTAACAAGGCAGCTAAGAAATCGGAAGACTTCCAACTAAGTGCATTAGCCACTACATTAGCCTTGCCTGAATGTTAATTGATTGAGCAATCATAATCTTTAATCAACTCAAGCCACCTTCGTTGTCTCATATTCAATTCTTTCTGAGTAAAGAAGTACTTCAAGCTGTTATGATCTATATAAATCTCACACCTTTCATCATACAAGTAATGTCTCTAAATCTTCAATGCAAACACCACTGCAGCTAACTCCAAGTCATGAGTGGGATAATTTTGTTCATAACTCTTTAATTGGCGGGAAGCATAAGCTATGACTTTACCATACTGCATCAACACACAACCAAGCCCCTTTCTTGAAGCATCACTATAAATGACAAAGCCTCCCAAGTTGCTAGGGATGGTTAGTACTGGTGCAGTGACCAACCTTTGCTTAAGTTCTTGAAAGCTCTTTTCACATTCTTTTGTCCACACAAACTTGGCATTCTTACTAGTTAGTTGAGTCAATGGGACTGCAGTACGGGAAAATCCCTCTACAAACCTCCTATAATAGCCAGCAAGGCCCAAAAAGCTTCTAACCTCACTCACATTTGTTGGTCTTGCCCAATCAACCATAGCTTCAACCTTACTAGGGTCTACAGAAATCCCTGCCTCAGATATCACATGCCCTAGGAACACCACTTGGTCAAGCCAAAATTCACACTTCTTAAACTTTGCATAGAGCTTCTTCTCCCTCAAAATTTGAAAAACAATTCTCAAGTGCTCCTCGTGTTCTTCCATACTTTTGGAGAAAATTAGAATGTCATCAATAAAAACAATAACAAAGCGGTCTAAGTACTTATGAAATACCCTATTCATCAAGTCCATGAAAGTAGCCGAGACATTGGTCAATCCAAAAGGCATTACCAAGAACTCATAGTGCCCATACCTCATCCTGAAAGCTATCTTGGGTATGTCTTCACTCTTGATTTTCAACTGGTGATACCCAGAACGAAGGTCAATCTTAGAGAAGACTTGTGCCCCTTGCAATTGATCAAATAGGTCATCAATATGAGGGAAAGGGTATTTGTTTCTCACTGTAACCCAGTTTAACTCACGATAGTCAATACACAACCTCATAGTCCCATCCTTCTTTTTCACAAATAACACTAGTGCACCCCAAGGAGATGCACTTGGTCTGATGAACCCCTTATCAAGGAGCTCTTGTAACTTTCCCTTAAGTTCCTTAAGTTTAGTTGGTGCCATTCGGTATGGCGCTTTCGATATAGGAGAAGCTTTAAGGAGCAAATCAATGGAGAATTCAATCTCCCTATCTATAGGTATCCCTGGTAGGTCTTCAAGAAAGACGTCAGAAAACTCCCTCATAACAGGGATATCATCCAACTTCAATACCTCTTTTCTAGTGTCCACCACATGAGCTAGGTACCCTTGGCATCCTTTCCGTAATAGACGCTTAGCTTAAAAGGCTGATATCACCCTAGGTAAAGCATGCATCCTAGAGCCCTTAAACTGAAATTTGGGTTATCCTGGAGGTCGAAACACCACCTCATTTCCAAAACAATCTACACTAGCGTGATAAGCCACCAATCAGTCCATTCCCAAAATTATATCATAGTCATACATGTCCATCAAAATTAAGCCTGCTAACATTTCCTCATCCTCAATTTGGATGACACAAGACTTAAGCACAGAATTACACACCAAAGAATCACCCATAGGTGTGGCCACAGACAAGTCATAATCCATAAGTCCAGTTTCTTATCACATAACTTAGCATATCGACAGGAGATGAAAGAGTGTTTAGATCCAGAATCAAATAGAGTTTTAGCAAAGTTTGAGAATAATGGAAGGATACTTGTAACTACAGAATCTGAAGCTTGAACGTCTTGTGGTGTGAGTGCAAACACACTCCCTTGTGCCTTCCTCCTCTGGTCTCCCTTGTGCCTTCCTCCTATGGTCATTCTTTTTAGGTTATGCCATTGAGTTTTGTTGAGGAGATGTATAGGTTTGAGCTAAGTGTCCTGTCTTTCCACAATTATAGCAAGCCTTTCCTTCAAAGAAACATGGCTTATCTCCATGAAACCTTCCACAAGTAGGGCAAGCATTTAAATTTCTACCTTGAGCATTCTGGGGTGGATTCTTATTTTCCGGCTTATTTGATGATGATTTACTCACAGACCTCCCAAAAGATCCCATCTTGTTCCAATGACCTTGAGCATTGCCTTGTCGAAAGCCTATCTATCCAGTGTTTCTAGGTGGGTTCTCATTCCTACCATTTTTCTTGAAATCTTCCTCCAATCTCATAGCTCTCTTAACGGACTCTGCATAATTATCAACCCCTGATGTAATCAAATGGTGTCGGAGTCTCTCATTCAACCCCTTTTGGAATCTGCTTGCTTTCTTTGCCTTAGTAAGGATTAAGTGGGGTCCAAAGTGAGATAATTCAATGAATTTAGCTGCATGCTACTCAACAGTCATACTTTCTTGCACCAAATCAACAAATTCCCTCTCTTTTTGTTCCTAAATCACCTCAGGGAAGTAGTTATCATAGAAAACCCCTTTAAATTTCTCCCAAGTGATGGGGTTTCTCTCAATGTCCATTCCCTCCAAAATGGCTTTAGTGGATCTCCACCAACGTTCAGCTTCTCCAATCAACTTGAAAGTTGCAAACCGCACCTTCTAAGAGTCAGTGCAATCTAAAGCTTCTAACAACTTCTCCATCTGCAAGAACCAGTTCTCAGCTTTCGTGGGATTTGGCTTCCCATAAAAGGAAAGGGGATTCTACTTCATAAAAGTCTCAAAAGAGCAACCAGCCCTTGCCTCTACTCTACTTGCACCTCTACTAGCAGCATCCTGTCCAACAGTCGTGTAGCAGCTTCATCCAAAGGATCAGTTCGTGTCACCCTAGGACATTCATTATCTCTCACGTTTTGAGTGACTTCAGCCTCAGTATCAACCCTTGCTTTGGTTGACCTTCACAAATTAACAATAGGTTCCTCCCTATTAGAATTAGCTACTCTTTTCTTTTTGGGTGGCATGATACCTAGTTAACAAAAAAATCAAGAAATATAGATGGTGCAACAATTATAACTACTAAACATAAGATGTAACATCACCAAAATTATTTAAAATTTCTCATCAAACATAACCTAAATATCAAATGCTCTGACAAAAATCAAGATCATAACCTAGTTTCAAGTGTCTACAGAATCATATCTTAAGCTTTGATATCACAATTGTAACGCCCCAAAATCATAAATAATAAATGTCTATTCAAGCTAAATAATCCATAAAAATATTAAATAAATGTAACCAACAACCTAAAATCTCATCATAATTGTTAAAGCTCTAATTCCACCAAAGATAAAATATCATCAAAATAATTCTCCAGTGCAATATTCAATACCATAAAAATAATAATGAAATCCTCTGTTTCACAATATAATTTGTAACTGTTGTTCTCCAAGAATCTCTACTCTAATGATCCCTCTAATGTATCTGTAAGAGGGAATAAAAGGGTGGTGAGATAACTCAATAAGTGGAATTCACTAACATTGGGGTGTGGGAACAAACCTTTTTAAATAAATAATTCATATAGCAAAGTTATAACTTGTAACCCATCAATATTTTAACATCAAATATTTCATATAAAAATATCATTATATTGTGAGCCATCATAACATACCAACACCATCATATAAACAATTTCCTAAACTTTTCTCGTGGTCAATGTTTACGCCCCATTGACAAGGTTGTGCTGTCCCTTTTTAGGACTGGAACCCCCTTTTCTTCCCTTCTCTTAAAGGTAGTTCCTTTGGAATCTGAAGGTGCACTCCCTAGCTAAGGAGCTCCCTTTTTGTATCCTTAATGGTGTACTCCTTTGCTAAGGAGTTACCAATTGTGCACTATCCCCCTTTTCTAGGATCGTCCCTTGCTAAGAACTAGCTACAGTATGATTGTCTCTTGCTAAGGACTAATACAACACTAAACTTTTAATCACGACTTGCCATAGGTTTCAAAATAAATTCAAGATGCCTACAACAAATAATCATGTCATAATACTCAAAATACAAAGATTTCTCCAGACATACAAATTTAAATAAGTTTAGGTTGTCCCACAAGTTTTTCATATAACAAATAGTCAACGTTTCCATACAATGTGCACATCAAAAATTTATAGGATATCAATATATTTATATAATATCAACATATTTCTTTGATATAAGGATAGTTTGATAATCAAAACTGTTTTGGGAAAATCCCCCAAAATTAGTAAACACCACTTACCTCTTAGTTGCAAAAATGAAATCAACCACCCTTGAGTCACAATAAATCAATAGAATTAGAACCTAGCAACACCAAATATAGGTCCATCAATACACAAATTTCCCACTAGAAGGACGATATAGAAAATAAATATCATCTATAAAGCAATCTTTTCCCTTTCACATTGTGACAAACTTAATTTGATAAAGTCCAAACCTATTACTCTATCAGATACAACTCTCAAAGCCTATGGAGTACCCCTTTCCTGACATACAGTCGTTGCATCATTCCTAATCTAATATAATAACAATTATAGTAGCCTTTTTCCATTAATATAATGATAGATTAGGTTCATGCGCAAACCCAAGTCTTTCTTGTAAGTGTGGGACAATTGCTAGCCTTTGAATATTCAAACTTCGTAAATTTAGAGCAAGGGAAACCTTACTTGCAGTTTCCACGCACAACTACAAAGAAGAAAAGAAAAGTTCAATAGTGTGTTGCGGCTGAAACAAAAGGAAACCTCATATGTATACATGTGTAGCTTAAGAGGTAAAAGGATAGTTTTTTTTTTTTTTTTTTTTTCTTAAGCTTATCAAGGCCCATATATATATATATACCTATGCCATCTCACTTGGGCCTCTTATATCATACTAATTATCAGATTTAAATATTTTAGGCCGAAACCAATTAAATCCATTTAATTGTGGGCCTCCTTTTTAATTTACATATAAGAATTAAATTAGTATCAAAATTATGGGGAGTTACATTTACAATGCTCGGCTTATAGCATCTATGGCAGCATTTCGGGGTCGTCGCCCCTCTGGGGAAATCGAGTCTCTGTCTACATGCTCCCGAGACCGATCCCGGTGTCAATGGGAACTGGATTGATGTGATGCCTCTCCATAGCTACCCCCCACACTTGCTGACCCCTCTGCACGCTTTTCATGGTCTCTTCTCCGAAGCCTACCTCTTGCCTCCAACTCCAGATCCCTTACCAATCTATGTAAGTGTTCGAGTTCTTTATCCCTCCTGTCAAAACGTTCATGCCCGATGGAGCCTGACATTGATCGGTATGTATGAAGCAACCCCTCCCCTGGGCTAGAATGATCTTCTTCTAGCTCATATCTGCAGTCTTCATCTCTCTTGTGCCTCATTTCTCACCAACTAGAGCCCTGCGAAAATCCTCTAGAGCCACTTTCGACATAACTTTCTAAGTGCCTCCCAGACATCTTTCTCACGCAAACCCTGGCAGAACTACAGCTATGTAAGAGATTCCCATAGACGACGCCAATTGTGCATACCCAACTTCTACTTAATGGACCGGGTTTAGAATTGGGCTCACAATTTACTTGTATAGTAGGCTTAGTGTTTCCTAATAAGGGTAGTTCCTTGCCAAGCGACCCAATGACACCCCTTGGCTCTCACGAACTCCCTTTCTTTCCTTTCTGAGTCGCTCTCCCTTTTGGTGGTACTAGCTTTCTCTCTCTTTTACTCTCTATTTTCTCCTTAGAATTGCCAACCCCCACTCTTCACTCAATTCTGCTATTTATAGCTTGAGGTTGGTGGAGGTCTCATGATTACATTCTGGTCTCGCTCGAGTGTGTGGGGTCCAATTTTGATTATTCCTGGCAAGGAATATGCTCTATTGGAAACAGTGGTAATGGCATTGGAACTGGTTCCTGCCTCTAAAAGATTGCTTAGCAGCGATACTCTCCAAGGCAATACTGAACTGCTGGGGACATGGGTTGTTCCGAGCAAACACATTGACCGAACATGGGCTCGTCTATTATGCATCCAAAACGAAATGGACTTACTATGAGGTTTGGGCTCAGTTTTGGTCCTTGAGAATGTTCGGGCCAAGGCCCATGGCCCAATGGGCCTGGGATCATACCCCGTACAATATTTTTTAATGGACAACAATGAGTAGGAGAGAGTAACCAAATGATATGCTTTTCCTATATGAGCGTGACCACAGTAGCATTCTATTGTTGAATCAAGCTTGCGAAAAATTGGTTGAGCCATAGTTTGACTCAACCCTATCGAAGACACTAGTGGACATTGGACAAATGACATGGAATTAATCCCAAGGGCTTCCCATTTCGGGTTCAACCTCAAGACTTACCAGCCACCAAAACCTCATCAAAGTGTAATAAACAGTAATAGATGGAGGGAAAAACTTGAGATGAATATTAAAGTTTATTAGGGATGGCAATTGGATGGGGAAAAGTTGGATTAAGGGCTCTTCATTCATTTTTCCAAGCTGGAAAAACCTTTGTAGGCAAGTTGAAGGCATGGTAAATTAGAGGTTTTTTGTCATTCATAATAAGATGGTTCAATATTAATGACGTAAAGATGGATGTGAGAGAGAGAGAGAGTATGTTACCAAAATAAAATGTCCATTTGGTACGTGTGTTTAGACAACAGTTTTCAATTTTTTTTTAAAATACGTATGGGTGAAAAAATATGTGGAAATATGTATAATGTTATTTAAAAATTGCAAACATGTGTTTAAATATATGTACTAAACAGGCCCAAAATGTAAATATGATAGGTATAAAAATATTTAATATATATATATATATATATAATTAGATTTATATTAAATAAATACTCACACATACCTCACTTCGGTGGTGGCCTAGTGTTATTGGGCTTACCCCCGTGGCGGCCTAGAGTAAATTTCATCATAAAATATTAACATTTGTGAAATACTTGAACATTACAAATATTTGACCGACACTTATCCTTTTATGTCTACATAAATTATGAATCTTCCATATTTTTATGGATTTTTTTTTTACTCTCATTAAATATCTTCTATAAATTTTATGGAAATTAGTAAGTTACCTTAAAACTCTGGATAATCAAGACCTATTAGGCTAAACCAGCTCTGTTGTCATTTTTTTTTTCTTTCTAATTTGCCTTGGAAACAGGCTAGGTTCTTTTTTTTATTTATTTATTTATTCACCATTCATAATAAATACTAAATTTTTTGAAGAAATTATGCTAAAAACTCTAGATAATTAAGACAAAACCAAATTTGTTATCATTTTGGTTATTTCTCATTTACCCTAAAAACAGGCCACGTTCAACCCACCCAAATTCCAATTACAGCCAACAACCTATTATTTTGTGCTTTATTTTTATTTTTATTTTAGCCACACAGTTCCCCAAAAATCAATAAAGAAACAGTAAAAAATAAAAATAAAAGAATAAAGAAAAAGAACAAATCAACAATTTCTAAGTATGACATCATGGTTAAAAACTACCATATAAATAGTTCATGCTTGACTTTTTGTTCATTGACGTAGTCATCCTCACTGCTCAGTAACGCATCGATTTGTACTATTGTTATTGTTGTCTTTGTCAAGGTGATTTTGTCTTTTATTCAAGCTGTTCATTCATTTACAAATTACAGTACTATATTTTCTTTTCATTTCTCTCTTCAAATCATAATTAGATTAGAATAAAAGTAAGATCATAACCCATAATTCTTCTATATAGTTTACGTTTGTTCCTATCCTTTTTTTTTTCTTCTCTGTGATTACCCATCACTCAAAATCCATTTGTAAGTGTGTTAATTTAGAGAATGGAGAAAACAAAGAACAGTATTTGCACTTTGAGTGGTTTAGAATTAGAGGGGTTTGTAAAGTTTAGAGCTTTTTGAATTTTTAATCAGCTGTTTGGCTATGGAGAAATTTTTGGAAAAGGGGAACAAAAAATGGAAAATTGAAAATTACAGTTTTCTATTTTTTGATTGGCTTCAGGAAATGGAGATAAGTGGAAAATGTTAGAGGATGTCATCCATTTGAAGAAAATTTTGATGGAAAAAGAAAAAAAAAAAATTGACAGTTTTTATTTTTTTATTTCAAATAAAAATTGTGTCAAAACTTTCTTTAAAATGAATGGATAACCATGGCTTTAAAGCACCGTTAACATTTCACTGTTAACATGACCCTAAGTCAAATAAGCAAAAAGTGATGAATTGGGTTTTGTCAAGTATAGGTCCTTTCTGCTTTCTTGGGTCCCTATTGATAAAATATCTAGGCTTTGGAAATGATGATAGTTTTCCTACATTGTTTCTAAAATCATATGTTTCTGATTCCATTTTACTGTGTTTTGAAGTACAAAGAAGTGAAAGTTCTAATCATTTAGAAGATATATTTCATTACCAAATATTTAAATTCTGCTTTCTGGTTGCAGTACTCTGAAAATATGGCAGTTGAAAGGTCTGGCATCGCCAAAGATGTTACTGAAGTAAGTTGCCCCACTATTGGCGTCTGTGAATGAAAAAGATGTATTTTTCTTTGTGTGTTATCTAGTGCTTAGAATGGTTTGCTAACTATGATACGCGCTTTTAATTTTGTGTATAGTTAATTGGTCAGACTCCACTGGTTTATCTCAATAATGTTGTGGATGGTTGTGTGGCCCGTATAGCCGCCAAGCTAGAAATGATGGAGCCATGCTCAAGTGTGAAAGACAGGTATTATGGTTAACTATTACTTTTGTTACTTCTTTGTTCTTTGATGTTCATTCTTACCCTCGTCAGAGTTGTGAATTTGTGATAGCCCTGTTTGTTTGTTTTAAAGTATGCTGATTAAGGGGGAAAAGGGAATGCTTGTTTTAAAGGTTGTAATCTATTTTTTGTCTAGCTCCTGACTACTGTGTTCTAATGTGCAGGATTGGTTATAGTATGATTGCAGATGCAGAGGCAAAGGGCGATATCACACCTGGGCAGGTTAGTTTTTTTTTTCTTCTTTTCATGAAGAGGCCTTTAGGGTAGGATACGCACATGACAAAATGGTGGTCACCCTCTTAGCAATAGTCTCATAAAGAAATACACCGTACTTAAGATTACCTATAGCATGCTCATGATTTGTATTGCTCTGTTGATGAAAGAAAGATATGACTGAATTAGAACTAAAGAAAAGATGATTACAATATCCAATACTAGCATGATGAAAGAATGTTTATCATGTATTTTTGTTTGGTTAAATTTTGAGCTGATAAATCTCACTTGCTTTTTTCTATGATTAATTAATGTTTGCCGCAGAGTGTTCTCATTGAACCAACAAGTGGCAATACTGGCATTGGGTTAGCCTTCATGGCGGCAGCTAAGGGTTACAAGCTTATCATTACAATGCCTGCTTCAATGAGTCTTGAAAGAAGAATCATTCTTCGAGCTTTTGGAGCTGATTTAATTCTCACAGATCCTGCAAAAGGCATGAAAGGGGCTGTTCAGAAGGCTGAAGAGATACTGGCAAAGACACCCAATGCCTACATCCTTCAGCAGTTTGAAAACCCTTCCAACCCAAAGGTATAGTTACTCAATAATACATTTTAAATTAGGCTGGTTTGCCAAAGTTAAGTGATCTGTATTATTGTTATTGTAGATACATTACGAAACCACTGGACCAGAGATATGGAAAGGTTCTGGAGGAAAAGTTGATGCACTTGTTTCTGGAATAGGCACAGGCGGTACCATAACAGGTGCTGGGAAATTTCTTAAAGAGCAGAACCCTGATATAAAGGTTAGCTTTAGCTTTTAATATGAACATCAATTCTATGTAATTTTTGTTTATGATCTCGTTTTAAGAGGTCAGACCTTGGTGTGATGGCAAGTGCCCTCTGCCCAAGCAATGTGTTGTGGGTTCAAGTCTAGGAATTAGCCTCTCCAAAATGGGGGGTAAGTCTGTCTATTTGACAATCTTTCTTAGACCCTGCAGAAGCAGAAGCGTTGTGCATTGGGTATAACTTTTTATAATGGTAAACTTGTATCTTCTGTAGCAGTTTGCTTCTTTGTTAACAAATTTTTTTTTTTTTCCGTTTATGTTAGTTGATTGGTGTGGAACCAGTTGAAAGTCCTGTTCTATCTGGAGGGAAGCCTGGTGAGTTAATTTGAATTTAATGCTGCTCTGAGATAATTTATATTCATTACTCATTGCATTTATGGAACCTGTGATAATCTCATTCCTGTTTTACTCTAATTGTGGGAAAACCCCAAAAAGAACAAGTTAAACCCTGTAACATGTGTTTTTCTCCTGTGGAATCAAAACATCATACAAGTTGACAGAGGAAAAATATATATAGTGGTTTGCATTGCAAAATCTATACTAGCTGGAAACAAATGGATCTTAATAAAGATGTACATGTATTAATGTCTGAATCTTGTGTTTAGCAATTTCACTTGAACAAATGTAGCCACTTCCTTGTCAAGAAGATAAAAGAAAATGTAGCTAGCTGCAATAGACCAGACTCACCAGAGGCGTGGTCAATCTTTTACTCTCTGCCACAGCTGTTGTGGACTTTCTTTTAGAATAAAATTTCTGTGTTGTTCAGTTTTGGCTGTTGTGCTTCGTCAAAGAGGGGTTTCCCTCCTCGGTAAGTAAACAAAGAGAATTTCTTGATAATGAAGAATTGTTATTGACCATTTTAAAGTCCTTGCTAATCCAAACTTTTTTGATTGGTCTCGGGTTTGGGGTTTTACACATTGCAACTCCATTTCTGATTTCCAACACTGTTAGATTTTCTATTTGATTTATTTTTTATTGTCTTAAGTACTATGTTTTGACCATCGTGAACATAGAGTACTTTTCTTTTTTAATAAAATTTTTATTACTTAAAAAAAAAATGTTATTCTATCTATGCTTTTTAAAAAATTTCCCACTACCAATGTAGAGTTATTCTTCATGACATAATTAACCCTACTTGCATAATTTTTTTGTCTGCACAATATTTGCAAGTGGTAACTGTTCTAAGCTTTAATCTTGGGGACCTAATGCCTTGATATATTATAGTTGTTTTGTTGATAAATAATGGAATTTTATTGATACCAAAAAACAGTCACCCAAGTATACAGGATGTATACAATTGCGGACAGTACAATAAATCATGCAAAGTACAATGATCAATCAAATAACAAAATGAACATAAAGAAGAACAACCCATAATTGACATCCAATCTAATAAAGTTCAAAGGAAGATTTAGGTCTGGAAAATTTTGTTCCATATCCTCAAAACTTCGGGAATTCCACTCCTTCCAAATACACCACATCAAACGGTGAGGAACAGCTTTCCAAACAATTCCATTTCCATGACATATTATAGTTGTTACAGGTATAGTATCCACTTAAGCCTGAAATCAAGGAAGATTACAAACACCTATTGGCTTTCATCAAATATTCGACCCCATACAAATGATTTTTTGTTCCACTTGAGCTTATATATTAAATAACCTCACATTTTACTTGATGAGTCTGTTTTATTTAGTGTTGATTCTATTTTATATTAGATTTTTGCTTATTAAAAGAAGGGTTTTAGCTTTTTCCTCAAATGTAAGAACTTAAATGCTGCTTTTCCAAAGTATCTTGGATTTCTAGATATTGCTAACTAAAGATATTATTCATGTGTCAATGTCAAGGTCCACACAAGATCCAAGGAATAGGTGCTGGTTTTGTTCCTGGCGTTTTGGAAGTCAGCATTGTTGATGAAGTAGTCCAAGTAAGGGCTGAATGTCTTTGACTGATTTTACAGTTTATAGAAGTGCATAAAATCATAAAATTTTCAGGACTCTCCTGTGTATTATTATTAATTTTGAGAAATAAATAATGAATTTCATTAAAAATAAAATAAACTCTGTGTTCTCGATGATGAGCTCAAAGTTTCAAAAATTACAAAGTCTCAGAAGGAGAAATCTAAGAGAGACTCTCCTGTGTACTTTTCAAAGTGCAAAAAGTTAAGTTATTTAATTCCCTATATTGCTATTATCGAATAAAAATATTCAAAAGTATGATGCACAGTTAGAAAACATAATAATAGGTAATATCATAAAAAGAGTTTGGTTGTTTGTATGTGCAGAAATTGCTTTTCACAATTAACAATTTAAATTTATAGGTTTTCAAGCTGATAGTGGCGATTTTCCTTCATTTCTATCATTTTGATGATATAGATGGGGTTCATCTTCTTTTACTTTACACACAAGACAAAAAGAAAAGAAAAGAAGGCGCTCTTCGCAGCTATAACAGTTCTTCAGATGTCTTTTTCCTACAATAGTGAGGTTAATCCATCATTATTTTTGCAGTGGCCCTGTTAGAGACTGCAAACATGGTTAGTTCCATGCTGAGGGTGCTATTCAGTTGGCCAAAAATGGACATGTTTCAAATTGTAACAGAATTGTTGTCAAAGTTTTAGAGAATGCAAGGAAGAGCTTGAAATTAAAATAAATAAAACTTCCCTTATTATGTATATAATTGTATGAAATATACATTGTTAAAATTGCTATAATAATCACATATATTGATACAATATAGTTTTGAATTTAATTTCTATTGAACCTTTGATAGAAATGACCGGGTGAAGGCTTATATGATAATTTGTATGATTTTGATTATAGTACGTTACTGAAGCTAATTTTTGTAATCTCACACGTCCTCATTTCCTATTTGTTTTTGTATTATAAGATTGTTAACCACTTCTAATGACTCTTTCCAGTTGTTAAATCAGATTGCTGTGTTGTATCTGTAATGCACCACACTTCTCTTTTTATTTGTCTCCCCTGGTTTATTATTAATCACTTTTGATGGCCAAAACTGTTTCCTATTTGCTACATCTGACTTTTGTAATCTTGCAGATATCAAGTGATGAAGCAATTGAAACTGCAAAGCGTCTAGCTCTGAAAGAAGGCTTATTTGTAAGATCTGAACCTTGTTGAGTCATCTCATTGAAGCTGTCCCATATGTGATGCAGAATGGGATGGGTAGGAAAATAAAAATATCGGGGAAGAAAGAGAAACAAGACAAATTTTAGGCTTCACCACCTGAGGGTGCTTAGAATCATCACCAAGCTTAGAGAAACATCTCTAATCAGAAAATCTTTATTCTAATTGCACTATACCAAACCATTCTTGAGCCTTTTTTTAATATGCTTCAGGCATTACATTAAGGCACAATTACGTCCCCAAAACTAAAAACCCAAATTCAAAATTCACAATGAAATCTAATTCAAAATTTAAAAATGAAATCTAGAAGAAACCTATGATAATAGATTCTGAGATAGTTTTGGTTGTGCTTCCTGCATCACTATCCATATACAAATCACTGTCATTGCACGTCTTTTTTTTTTTTTACCACTTTTGATTCTAGGTCATCTGTTCCAGGTGGGAATATCATCTGGTGCTGCTACTGCTGCTGCAATTAAGATTGCAAAGAGGCCAGAGAATGCTGGAAAGCTAATTGTTGTAAGTTTTGATCATTCCCCTCCAAATTCTAGTAAACCTAGAATTGGCATATTAGAAGTGTCTAGTTGCATAGAAGTTTGATAATGTTCCAGCTCAATTATTTAATTTCCTGTAACTTTTTATCTATCTAAACTTGGACCACATTAATGACACGATTAGTCTATGGCATTTTCTCTTCTTAAGCCATCTGAAAAGATTAAACTTCATTGGTGTTCTAGTCGGTTCCTATATACTCTAGCATTAGGCTATAGGCAATGGTCCAAGGATGATGACACGACATCTCCCTTGATCTGAATGGCAAATTCACCTCTGAACTCTTGAATTAAGGATGATGCTATGACATTTCCCTTAATCTGAATAACAAAATTCACCTCTGAACTCTTGCATGTTATGTTAACGTTATTTGTTTCAAGGCACTAAAAACACTTTGTAGCTAACTGTAAGTATGCTCACAACTAAGTGTGAAATAACCAATCCGGATAGCCAGATAGTTCTCCTATAGTTAATAAATTACAATAACCTAATATGGGAGAGTGAAACTAAAAAAAAAATTCACCCTAACAGAGACAGCTATGAACGTCATGTATATTAGGTATAGGATATTGTAATTTTCAAGGTATACTAGAGTATATTTTTTGTTATTTGACACAATAGAGAATTTATTCTTGACTGATAACATTGTGCACTTACAATTTATTCTTGACTGATAACAGTGTACTTATGGGTGTCACTTAACAGTCAACACGTACCATATCTTCTGGGAAGATTTTGCATCTTTTGTCCTGATCCATGTCAAGACAAGTCCCATTAGATTATTATTATTATTTATTTTTAATTCAATATTTGGGGTTGGGGGGATTTGAACGCTTGATATTTCATTTGGGAACACCAGGAAGAGCCAACCAGTTGAGCTACAAGGCTCTTGGAGACAAGACCCTTTAGATTATATGAAAAATCAAATGCCTTCCCAGGTGTAAGATGGAAGTCAGCCCTCTACAATCCTGGTCCTAGATGCATATCACAGCTGCCAATCCCAGTATTTTCTAAGCAAAATCTACCAAATAGGTCCTAACCTCCCTGTTGATATGGGTGTATGTGTTGCTGGCAGCAGATTGGTTTTGGCATAATTTCCCTTTTCATCCCACCTCAAGAAGTTGAATTAAATTTCTGTCTGTCCATCAGCATGAAATTCTTTTAAGCAGTTGCTTTCAGTTTTTACAGGACAGTGGTTGCATCAACCTGTAGACATCTAGCCAAGTCAAATAACACGCTAGAAAGCGGCTCTAGGGCTGCCCACCCTCACCTGACACTCGGCAAAGTGCCGATTCGCACTTGAGGCACTGATTCGTGTTCTGTTTTTTTTTTTCTTTCCCCGATTCGGATCCGATTCTGGCCGAAACCGGCCAAAACAAGTAGAAATCGTCCAAAATTGGCCAAGAAACTAGCTGAAATACATGTTAAAAATAAAAATAATAAAATAAAAACTTGAGTTGATTTCTTATTTAGTTATTAACTTATTATATATTTGTCAAATTATTTGTAGGTTAAACAATATAAATTGAAATTACTGAATTATTTGTAGTTATTATTATTCTTAAATTGGTATATGTTTACCATTATATGAAAATATATTTAATAATTTGTAAATAAAAATATATTTAATAATTTATTAGTAAACATATTCCACCACACCCGCACCCTACTTTTTCAAAAATTACCGAGTCCCGCACCTGCACCTGAACCCGAATCTGCAGCCGTGCTTCATAGATAACACGTAGAATGTGATTAGAATACAATTATATTTTTATTTTTTTTGGATAAGAATGTGATTAGAGTACAATAAAAGTGCCTATGAGCACATTTATTTTTGACCTGTGACGCACCTGCACTCTACTTTTTCAAAAATTGCCAAGTCTTGCACCTGCACCCGAACCTGAATCTGCACCCGTGCTTCATAGATAACACGTAGAATGTGATTAGAATACAATTTTATTTATTTATTTTTGGATAAGAATGTGATTAGAGTACAATAAAAGTGCCTATGAGCACATTTATTTTTGACTTGTGACTCATAATTGAAGGTAGAATTTTAGCCACTTTTCAAGACTGTCCAAGTCATTTTCAAATGTCCTAGGCTGATGGTGTAGCTTGATTATCTCTGCCTCACTCTTACCCATGAATTAATTACTATTAATCAAGTAATGACTAGTAACTGATTACCTCAGTCCTGAGTTTTCTCTTTTTAAATTAAGAGCCTTTTAAACAAATAATTCAATGGCAAATGGCATTAACTTCACGTGGCATATTTATGTCTATTTGGCAAATAGCATTACCATGCTTGAACTGACTCTGTCAACTACAATTTGCAGTTCTTCATTTACCTCCCCATTCTTTATTTATTTATGCAGGTGATTTTTCCAAGCTTCGGGGAGAGGTATCTGTCCTCTGTGCTATTTGAGTCAGTGAGACGAGAGGCTGAAAGCATGACTTTTGAGCCATAAGCTGTTCCCCAGTTCCAGGTTACTCGCAACCTTCTGACAATTTAACATCAAGAGAGATCATGGTGTTTTGGTAAGAGGTGTATGGGGCCTGGGTCGGTATTTTGGTTTCCTTGTGGTTTTGTCAATAAGATTGTCTTGAACTACTTGATCGCTGTATTGCAGAAGGGACTCTAGGACCAACCCTGGAACTAAAGTGTATTGAAGTAGTTTCTAATTGTTGTGTGCTCAAACATCATTGTACAATGCTAGGTTTTGAGACTTACCAAATAGTAATAACGATAATGCCAGGTTTTGTTAAATTAATCCTTCTTTAGAGCCTGCATTAAGTTATTTTAGGTTCTGGTCATGCTGATTATTTCACACATACCAACTGAAACAAAATGAATTGTAGAATGTTGGAAATTATGCTTGACCTATTGCTAGCATTAGTATTGATGTGGAAAATTTTATTTTGGTCTCCCCCCATCTAGAGTTCTTCAAAAGCTAAGCTCCAGCAAGAATGAAGTAAAACTGTTGAGTTTTTGCGTGTCATTTTAGTGGGTATGAATTGAAAATATTTAGGTTAACAATTATTATGTTTCAGATTTTGAGTGCGTTAAAAATCCAGTTAAACTTCTCACTAAACCCAATTCTCAAGAGGTCTGGTTCCTATTCATGATTCAAAAGGTTAGCAAGGGACTTTCTGATTATTTCACACATACCAAGTGAAACAAACTAACAAAGTAATTGCAGGATATTGGAAATTATGCTTGACCTGTTGCTAGCATTAGGTATATGAAACAAGGGATTCAAATGGTAGTCCCTTTAAAATTTCCGTTTTCTTCCCCTAGTACTAGGAAGTAGGAACATCCTACTTTCACATTTGAATTCCTTAATCAAAACAAAGTGAGCAGGATACTTAAGTTCCTAAGTAATAAAGAATGTTTGAGTTCTTGATTAGTGGTGTCAAAATCCCAATGTCACACTTTTAGTAGACTTATATTCATGATTATAAAAACCTGGCCAATCAAAGAACCGAAAAAGGGTCCGGTTAGTAAACTCTATAATTAGCTCTCAATGTGAGCATATCCGATGATTGTTACAATAATCTCATAGAAATCTAAACTATTACTTGTCTCTACTATATTTTTCAGCTCTTAAAAAGTGTTAGTTTTCTTGTTGATGCATGGTGAGTCCATTCTTGGCAAAATGCAATGTCTTAGATGGAGAATCCTTGATTAGGAAAGGCCCCAAGGTCTTGTTCATTTGTGGATCAAAGTCTTCATTAGTGGTCTCCATGTGAACAAAACTCCTTCATTGTTAGGTTCCTATGGTTATGTAAAAATGTGTTAGTTCTAATTGGAGGCAAAGATAAACCTTATCATAGTTTGATGGCCAATCATATAAATACACTTCATAATCTACAATAGCTAATGAGTTAATAGATTGAAGCTTTTTACCAATAAAAACTTTGGAACCTAAAGGCTAGAAAATAAAATGGATCGCAATGAAGACTTCGTATTATGAAGATAATTGACATTCTATATAGTGACGTGGATGTCATTGCTCCTTATGCTACCAAAGAATTTCCTAGTCATTTCTATGCTACCTACGGCTGGTGTTTTTTTCCTCGTTCATTCATAGGTTACCAAATTATGTGAAAATAATATAACTAACCTATTACTAACCAATAAAAAGTTTTTTATATTCAAATTAAAATTCTTCTTTGTCAATTACATTAACACAATCATATTTTTATTAAACAATGTTGGAAAAAAGTAAAAAAAATATAACTATAAAAAAACCCAATTTAAATGAAATGTTAGGTCTTGTAATGGTTTAAAATTGCTAGTGTTTATAGTTGTCATATATTCATCGAGTAAAAAACAATTGTAGTCATGATCATAAACTTTTTTTTTATTGCAGTCATGATCATATACTTAAAACAACTTTGTGAAATATACTTAAAACAATTTTGTAAAAAAAAAAAATAACAAACACATTGACTTGAAATACTAAATTTTTAGGTGAATTTGTAATTGATTTTTTAGTCATGACAAGTAAATTCAAAATGAGAATTAAGTTACCAACCACCGTGTAAGCTAAATTGGATATAACAACATAGAAAATAACATCAAAGTGAACAGAGTTTTTTGAGTAAACACATTGTTAATAACTATATTATTAAAACTTAATTATAAAATCAGAACTATAAAAAATGGTTAGATGGTAACTATGACTATTAAATACATATAGAGCACTTATCACCCAAATAAATAAATAAGCAATGTGTATATATATATATATATATTATTAAATATGTTAATGAAATAAAAATAAAAATAAAAATAATGAAAATAACATTTTAAAAATTCTTATTTTTAAGTAATTTTAGTGGACCAAAAGGACTAAAAAGGACCAAATAGGACCAAAGTGGAACGAAGTAAACCAAATGGACCGAATAAACTGAAGTGGACCGTATGATACGAACTAGTCAGAAGTGGACTGAACTAGACCAAAATAGATCAAAGTAGACCATATTGGATCAAGAGTAGCGAAATGGACTAAAGCGGAGCTAAACGGACAGATTGAGACCAAAGTGGACTGAAATGGAGCGAATGAATGATTGTGAACTAATTGGACCAAACTGCTATGCTTTAACTTTTAGATATTATATAGATACTTTTATCTTTCTTTCTTTCTTTTTTTTGTGTTTTTTAATAAATAAATTAGAACTTCAAGTTGTTACACAAGTATAAGTGCATATCTTAAATTTTACCATGACATAATACTTTTGCTCAATAAAAGGATATATATATATATGTGTGTGTATGTGTGTAACTATAAAGTCGATTTTTTGCAATACAACCAAGTGGTTGTACCCAAAGGATGTCGGGCTGAATTGAAAATCAAGCTCAAATTGAGCAACTGTATCTCGGTCTGGCTTTACAATGGAAAGCATCTCTTAACATAAGCAAGCATGCACACAAGTATCAGCGGGGCAAATATTACATCAATCTATGCGGATTCTGTTAAAGAATCGGGGTTCAGGCCAAGGAATTAATTAACAAAATGCAGTTTTCACACTTGACTTGAGCTGTTGATGGTAAAATCCAGTTGATTCAGCATGTTAGTTCAGAGAGATAGAGAGAGTGGGGATGCAACACTGCTCAAGCAAAGTAATGTGTAGTATTAATAATGAGCAAAATTTCGGTAAGCCATAGCTCTTTTCTGTAAAAATAATAATAATAATAATAATAATAATAATAGTCGCCTAACAAAAATACCAGTCAATTTTACTCTATTCCCCCTCCATGGCCATAACAGATGTCAGTCAGCTATTCGCCTAACACACTCCAATGCTGCATTTATAGTGGCAGGAAACCAACTCATTAATGTCCTCTGATGGCACCCTCTTTAGAACAAGAACACTAACTCAGCTTCTATATTCCACCCAAAATTAACTTCAAGGTTTAGGCTTCTTTGGGGCTGAATTTGCAGGCTCAGTTTTACGCTTTATCCCCAAGAAATGCTCAACCTAAAAGATGAACAGAAAATGCACCTTCGTAATCAGTGCACGCAATGTGGACAGAGTGAATAAAATTAAATGATACATAAACCTTAAATGGAATGCTATCAAGCAGATCATGTGATTCTTAACCTTGTCAGGATTGATATTGAAGAACTAAGGATTTTTATCCTCAAGAAAAAGACATAAAATCAAAAAATTTCCCTCCTTTTTTTAATTGGTTGTTATACAATGGCAGCTGGTAGGTCTTAAACCCCAACTTCATCAACCACCTTGCTCTTATATGGGAAGAAGGTGCCATTTGGGCAAGGGCTCATTAGCAGTATTTTTCTGTTGTACATTAGGCATCTCTTGAGAGATTTTTTTATTTTTTTATTTAATCTTATTTTATTTTATTTTTTAATGGCGTGGTTCTCACCAAGGCAAGGCCCTTTGAACCCACCCCTAGGGAAGTTAATCACAGATACACAACCCACCCGCCAGAACCATGTATAAGGTAATCTAGGGGAACTCCTAGTGGAGATCGAACCCAAAATGTCTAGGCCTGCAGCTCATCTCAAGCCTCCAACCACTAGGCTGCACCTCGACAGATACCTTATTTTTATTTTTTAATGAAGCAAGTCCTGTGAAATCCTTCACTAAAGAAAACTGCAACCACCACCACTAAAACTGTACTAACATATGAAATTTAGAAGGCCTGATATATTTCCAGACAGTTCCTCAGATCATATCCATAAGTCTAAGAAAGAAAAGTTCAACATTCTAGACGTGCACAAGCATACAACATACACAATGATAATATCACAAAAGTTTAGTGTTACTGACCTTTCTATCACCAAGCATTGGCGTCAAGCCCCCAGGAAAGTCCTTCTCGACAGTAGCAAAACCACTTCTAGGATCACTAGTTTGCCTGGTAATAAAATACATACAAAAAGAAACGAGTAAATAAACTGAGTAAACAGATGTTAAGAATAAAAATGCCATTTAGAGCATACAACTACAGACTAATCATGATTCACTAATTCAAAGCTTTAATTAAGAAGTAAGCCTTCCTAGGAGGGATGCAAAACACAAGATGTGTTTATCTTTGAAAATAACAAAATTCTAGATATCCAAAACTTAATCTGATGATGATATTTTAAGCAGGTATTGACTCCAATTTGATACAAACCAACATGGGTTCTACAACCCAATTGATAAAATCCCCTTTAATCTAGATAGTCTTTAATAACAATATGATTCAAAAAATGATTAGAACCTAACCATCAAGCTTCCCAACTGACTCAACAAGAAATTAAGATTCTTTGTCATGACACCAAAACTGTAAAGACATAATCATCTGACAATAAATGCATGCACCACTACCAGCACTCGCATAGAAAGGGGAATAAATGTAAGACACCATATGCAATATCTGAACATCCAAAGAAGCTATGCAATGCTCTAACTAATCATTTAACCTCCTACAATGATATTTATTGAGGATTAAAGTTTCGTATACATATTATTTCCACACATATTTTAAGGTGTCCAAGTGTATCTAACCCTATAAAGGGTTGGCTTAGTGGTTCTTAAGGCCTCATGATATCCATGAGATTCTGGGTTCGAAACCTCTTGCTAGCATCTTGGGGCCACCCCTAAAGAATTTCTCCTTGTAATAACCTAGCGTGTGTGGGACGGGAGGATTGCATACACCCAAGGGAATGTTCAAATACTCAAAAGAGATTTGGATACCCTCATTTGCCAAAAAAAAAAAAATAGTGGCATGATGTATCATGCCAGTCCGTCTCTTATCTACCCCAATCACACAGGGAATATGCTTCTCATCTACCTTTTCCTCATAGAAAAATTCGGCAATAATTGGTCAGAATTATATGTAGACATATGATACAGATGGATGATGCATACCCTGGTTTAACATGACCACTAAGGACAAGATAGGGCGTCTTTAACTGCATTTGAGCTTCCTTCATCTTCTCCACAGCCTTTGATGGTGTATCTGAATTCTCCATGCGCTTCAACTTCAATTCTTCATGGTATTGCTTCATGCGTTTTTCTAGCTTCATTTTGCCAGGACCCTTCCCATGAAACTTATGTGAAATCATACGGAAGGCTTCCTTTGGAGTCATCTGTTAAAAACATGGACATAAGTCAACAAAGCACACAAACACTAAAAAGGAAAATACAAAATAAGCTATAACATAATCTTTTTTTTTTTTTCCTAAGAAGCTACGGAATTCAATTATGAACCAAAGATGCTCTCGTCTTGTTTGTGAAAGAAAAAAACCATTAAACTACTTTGAGTTTCAAAGTCTTCAGCTAACCAAAAAAAAGAGCCAATCCTTAGTCCCAAAATTTTGGGGTCAGCTATGGATCCTCAACAGAGTAGTTAGGGCCAGCCACATGTATTCGTTCCTACCAAATTCTATTCTATCCACTGTCATGTTCTCTATTACTTCAAACTAATAATACTCATTAAACCCCCCGCCCCTCCTCCAAAGTGGAATATCCAAACTATTCTATCCAATTCGAAGATAGATCATAAACTGAAAACCTTGTTTTTGAGATATCTGTTTCAGTGGTCTCAGTGCTTGGGCAATAGTAATAGGCAATCACTTGTTCTGTACCATTCTTTAAAATAGTTTTGTGTATACACCTTGTGTCCATAATATCTCTCTTCTTTTTCAATAAAGGTATTATTTAGTTTTTTTTTTAAAAAAAAATCCAAGATGGATCATGAGAAATTGTCTTAAAATGTCACTTAAATTTTTTTTTTTTTTTAATTTTAATTTTTTAAAAATTTCTTGAGATGCAAAGGAGGTATAGCCAATTATAGAAGTGGGTGGCAGGGAATGAAAATACCATTGAAAGTATAATTTGACTTCATGGATGGACAACTTTTTTTTAAAATCAACCACCAAGTTGAATCCATATTGTCATATCACAGGTCTATAGGAATCTTTGCCCTATACTATAAACTAGGATTAAAAGAAAAGAGTTGGCTCATATTGTGATTTTCATAAAGATCTGAGTAAGTTCTTCTGCAACACTAGACTAGCACACAGACAAGACAGCATGTTATGACATGGTCATGCAGAAACAGTCTCTAATTTGAAATTTCCTTGAGGTTGTCAATTTTTTAACTCTTATAGGAGAAGAAGTCACTGCATATTACACCACATCTATCCTGATAATCTAACCCATGTCTATCTCCTCTTTACATAAGAACAAGAGCAGTAGCAAACAGCTTTCATGACATCACCTGTCTTCAAACACGAATCCAATTCAATATACAACACAATAAATAGTTTCAATACATTTAAAATGGTATTACTTTTTTTATGGCCATATTTTTTTTGTAATTAATTTTTCGCCCCCACGGGGATGGGGAATGGGAATTTCGAACTAGTGATATCCACTTCATGATATTTTGTTTTTTGAATAAATAAGTCCACTTCATAATGTGTGGTCCCCATCTAATTGTTTTATTTATTTATTTATTTATATAGGTATAGTCCCCACCTAATTGTGATACCCTCTTGGAGTACTCCTTTTATTGGCATTAAATGCATGCACCCTTCATAACCATTATATGAAACCTTAGTGGCATGAAGTGGAATGGTGTAAAAAAATAACCCATGTTGTACCCAGTTAGTTTTGTCTCAATTCCACTCATGGATGTGTTTTGTACCAATTAAAGCGGCGGGAAGGAAGAAGAGAGAGAGAGATGATTCAATTCCATGGGATGAAAAGTCAGACCTTAACATATGTAATGTAGCCCACATGATGTGAGATTTATACAATAATCTTTCAAACAGCCAAGTAGATTATAACACATATTTTAAAGAACCACACTCCCAACTGGTTTCACTAAAAAAACTACACCTCATGCCATATGTAAATTGTCTCTCTAAATAAGCATAAGCATCATCCACCCAAATGGTCAAATATCATAACAGTATGTACTCTTAGAAGGTTAGAACACCACCTAGAATTACATTTTACTTGTACAACAGCAGTAAGAAAGAGTAACAATAAATAAGTAGAGAAAGCATCAAATAATACTATTGCATTGGTGTTGTTACTGTTGGATGTATGTCTAAAATCTAAATCAAGCGGAGAGAAAACAGATCATCTACTTCTTTTCTGTGACATAGCCAGAGAATCGGGGACATTGATGTTTGGTCTATCCAAGGTTTTATGGGTTAAACCTAAAACAGTTGTTCATTGTCAGCATGTTAGAACGGACAATTTGGAGGACCTGGTAGTGGTGAAATTTGGAAAGTAGTTCCCTTTTGTATCAAATGGTATATTTGGAGAGAGGAATGTGAAGAATTTTGAGGGATGTGGATTTCCCTTGATGAAGTTGAAGTTTCTATTTTGTAGGTTCTCACTATAATTGAACATCATATGCAAATTACTTTTCCATCTCAAATTTGTGGGAGACGTTAGCTTTTGTTTTGGGGTGTTTCTCTAGTATACTTTCTGTGTACTAGGCTTGTGCCCTTAATTGCGCTTTCCTTTTCCAATAATTTCCCTCATTAACCAGCAGAATATGAGGTCCCACAAGCAGATGTCATGTTAAACCATTAAATAGAGAATGTAACCGAACCATAACGCTATTGTTTATGTATCTGACATCTGTATCTGTGTGTGTGGGATGAAGAGGCCATTTGTGCTAAACAAAAAAAAAAAAAAAAAAATGATTGGCTGGTTAAGTGAAGCACTTACAATTCGCCCAAATTCATCTGTCCGTTCAATGCGAATCTCCTTTTTAAAATCGACCAGAGCGGATGAACGAGGCTCCTTTGGTTCATCATCATCTACAATACCCACGAGTTTACTCTTCTTCTTGTCCATGTTTCTGCCACCCCACTCGATGCTTTCTTTAAGTGTTCCTCGATCTTTAAGCAGCTTCAGCACACCTGATAACCCTTTCCCAACTGCAACTTCATGGATAGCTTCATCGGGAATTATTTCCTCCTTGTCCTCATCAGCAGGGTGCTCATCTTTACTGACATCTTTAACTTCGGTCCATCCACCAGCCTCATCTTTTACTTCTTCATCGGAAGCTCTTGGCTCTTCATCTTCTTGCATAAAAACATCTTCATTTTCAGGTTTACGGGCTTCTGAAAGAGCACAAAAGTACAAGTTATTTCTATTTTTATAAAACCATTGGAGGAATTGAAAACCAGTAGCAAACTAAGACGTGAAATTGTATATTAATGGGGTACAAATGAAAGCTCAAGGAAATCGATAGGCACAAGATCAGGACAACTTCTAAAGAAAAATGGTCATAATTAAACTTGAATTTGACCAGATAAAAAGATGGATATCAACTGACCACAAGATATTGAATGGCCAGAAATAGTAAAGCAGTCAAAAATATTAAATATGAAGAAATCTCAATTCAAGCAGGGCACAACCAGCTCAAATTTCAATTCTACGCAAACACATGAACAAACGTTAAAAGAAAAATACCTTCATCAAGCTGGAGACCCCAGACAAACTCCTCCATCTCTGTAAAGACAACCTTGTTTTCTTGTGACTCTCCAGTTGTGGGGTTTAGATCTTCAGCAGTTTGACTGCTGGCAGTAGTGGCAAGGCGTGCAATTGCTTGAGGACCAGATACTGCCTCCTCCTCTTGCTTTTTAAGAGCCAATTTCCTTGCTCTTTCTAAAGATTTATAAAGATCGTCATCTTCATCTACAAAAACAGGATTCTCATCTTCCTCTAATTTAACAGGGAGAGTTTGTTCCATCCGCAGTGATTTTGATGCCTCATCAGCTTTAGCATAAGCTGACTGGTATGCATTTTTTCTCAATTCAGCCTCTGCTCTTTCTTGCTCCTCTTTGATGGCTTGCCTCCTTGCATCATTCCGAGAGCCAAGATCCCCAACTCCCAAGCCTGAAGAGAGAGCTTCTGCTTCAAGCGCATCCAAATCCAGCTTCTCTTTCTTCCGTAAGGATTTCTTTTTCTTGGGCTTTTTAAATTTAAGCATTTCTTCTTGAGTATAGTAATCTGATGTGATCTTCCCAATTGCATTGAGATCTTCAAAGTGAATGTTATTGGAAGCACCCTCTAACCTTTTACGAAGCTGGCAATAAGGGGAAAAAATGTTCATAAGCTAGGGGGAAAAAAACTAGTTAAGTAATTAAAATGCATTCAAACACCAACAGAAGCGAAAATTCATTTCAAATAGGAAAATCCTAACCCTACAAATTCAGTACAATAAAAAAAGAGCAGAAAGTAGAAAGAATGGGACTACGACTTGAATAAATAGGAAGTCACAACAAACAATAATTAGAAGAATGAAATGACTACGCACACAGTTCCTCATCCTCAAACACAACCATTCTTCTCCTACATTTTCCAGGTTTTTTTTTTTTTTTTTTTTTAATATGGAGAAAGAATTACCTCTTGGAGTTTTTTCTCTGCTTCGCCAGAGAAACGTCCTCTTTCATCCAGAGCTAACCCCTGGAAAGAAGAATAAATTAAGTGAAAAATTTCATGACCAATCCTCATGCACAACATTTCTTGTTATAATTGAAAAAGGAAAAGCAATTTCTCAGACTAAAATTTAAAAAAAGAGTGATGGGAAAAACCAAAAATCAAACCTCATCTGCGGTGGGGTCATCATACTGTGGCAACATTTTCTTCTCTGCACTGGGATCATCATTAAACCTAAAACATCAGAATGCATAACATATGTCAATCATTTTTTTTCATATAATTATGGGTATAATTAACAAATTATATAAGTTTCCATCTTACTTATCCTCATAGATCCCAGTTTTCTTCTTTGCAGCCTTGTAAGCCTCATCTCGCTGCTTTTGTTCTCCAAGTTCAACATTCTCAAGCATATCAATCTCTGTCACACCAGACCAAAAACCACAATTATATAAATGTGTCAACTCGTCTTAAAAGGCCCTGACAAACAAAAAGTATCACCAAAATAGATTACCTTCATTGATGTCACCATCTGCAAGTATATTCTGATCTTTTAGTGTTAAAACAACTGCCCCACCTTCCACTACTTTGTCAATACCATGAAGAACTTTAACTCCTGCCAGATTATCTATAAAGTATTCAAAATAGAAACAATATCAGTATTGATCAGTGATGTAGGAACGCATCAAACAAAACCACTGGCTTACAGATTAGGTTTTAGAAGAACACACTAGTGGGCCATAAATCATAAACAGGTGCAAACTCATCAGAATAATTAACTATAGTCACACACACAAATTTAGTTCCATTATGGAGCTTGGATGTCATTAGGAAATTTCATGACTACTCAATAGAACTTGATGAGTATGGTATTTGAATCAGTCCAATCTATGCACTCAAAATCTAATAAAATGCAGAATGGACTGATTCAAAATCATGTCGCAACATCAATTCGATTTTACAAGACAAATCATAAGGAGTAAGAACCCTTACGCGCAGTACCGTGGCTTTCTTCCTCATCTTCACTGTCCCCTTGACCAACATTGTCCTGAAAAATTCACATTGTGATATTAATAAAAGATCCTGCCTGAAATCGATCATTTTGAGAAAAATAATACAAAGAAACAAAATTAAGACACAACCTGTTCCGCAAAAATCTTTGAGAGCCGCAATGCTTTCTCCTTTTCAGCATTCCTTTTCTCCTCGAGCTTACGACTCCGACTAACCCATGACAAAACTTCAGAAACACCTTCAGAATTTTTGCTCAATCTTTCTTCTCTTTTCCTAAACAAAAAGGTTAAAAAGAGGTGTAAAGAAACATATTCACATTAAATCAAACATGTTTTGGAAAAATGGCTTTTTAAAGTTCTGGAAGAATTGTCACACCGCCAACATAGAATGCAAAAAAACCTAGAAGAGATAAATACGATGTAAATCACTATACCAAATAATCACCATTCAGCTAAACTAATTTAGACACAAAATCCAAGGGAATACTGGAAAAACAAGTAACTTAAATAATAACTAATACAGTGCTAAGTTCAAAGCAGCTACTGGCAAAACACAAGCAAAACCAAGATAGCAGGAAAGTATGGTCAACATGGTTTTATGGACTCAAGGTTTCAAATACCAGTTATTGATTTGATATATCAAAATGCAACAAAGAAGGCATACATAAAGATTTCCTTACTTCAATATTCGCTCCTCAAGCTCTGATGCCGACAAGTGCGCTCCACCTAATGACCCCTCAGTATTTTCTTCAGCCTCAGCATGATGGGATAACCTCCCTTGCTTGGAAGCATCCCTATCCCTATTATCTTCATGGTCCAGCTTAGATTTGCTTCCTTCAAGATCCTTATATTTATCTCTCTCCTTTTCCCTTTCCTTTTCCTTTGGCCTATCCCTTTCCTTTTCTCTTTCTTTATCTCTATCCCTATCCCTGTTCTTCTCCTTTACCCTCTCCTTGTCTCGTCCTCGATCACTATCCTTCTCTGCATCTCTCTCCCTCTCCCTCTCACGGTCTTTCCCTCGATCTTTTCTATCTTTATCCCTATCGCGCTCTTTCTCTCTATATTTTTCCCTATCATATTCTTTGTCCCTCACCTTACTATCTTTGCTCCTATCCTTCTCTCGCTCATCTCTATCATCTTTCCTCCTATCCCTACTGCTTTCTTTCTCTCTTTCCTTCACAACATCATCGCTACTTCTCTTTGATCGTTCTCGGTCTTTACTCCTATGTTCCTTATCTTCCCCTCCTCGACTACCCTTCTTCCTATCCTTGCTTCGGTGCTTGCTCGATTTATCAGTCCCATCCTGTTCTAAATCATCATAATGTTCACGCATTGGAGACTCATCATCCCTCTCTTCGCGGTGTTCATACTTCGAATCAGACCATTCCATGTCCATTACAACTTCAAAAACAAAAACAACAAAAATAAAAGAAGAATCAGAATCAGAATAAATACAAATAATTCAACATTTCTAGGCATTGCCAATAGTACATAAATTTTTCAAGCTCGATTTAGGTTTTTGACCGAAAATCAAACATATTGTGAGCAATTAATTACAAAAATTAAACCGAATATGGATTCAAAAACTAACTAATTAGCTTCGTTTATTTATTCAAATACTTTGTTTAGTTCTAAACAAAAAAAAAAAAAAACACGATACTCTTCAAAATAACGCTTATATATCTACTCATAAATTTTCTCGGGAACCAAACGGAAAATAAAGCAATAATCGATATTGTGTCGAATTTATTGCAATCAGAAATTTAGAACCCTAAGGTAAAAAACCACACTGTGAGAGAGAGAATTGTACCTGTTTAGTACTGCTGACGAACCAATTGATGCTATTTCGACAAAAAGATATGAGAGATCCACCGAATGAGCCTAAAAAGTAGTGTAAAAAATAATTAGAGGTATAAAGAAGTAAAAGTAAGTTCACAAACTCAAAATCTCGGAAAATTACTTGAGCTTACCCTCTGTTTGGGAGCCGAGAAAATTGTATAAGCAAAAACTGCCTGGTATCGACGACGTTGCGTAAAAGCAGCAAAACAAGAAAAGAAAAAGCTCTTCCTGTAGTTCCGACTCGCGGGACAAGGATGATTATTGATTACTTAAAATTCTTTTTTTTTTTTAATGTCTATATTACAATTTGTACCCGAAAGTTTGGAGTTTTTTTCGTCTTGGTCCATTAAAAGTTTGAGTCTTTTTTTTTTAAGCTTATTTTATTTAAAATTTTGTTTTATTTTGTTTTCAATTTATGATCATTCCCCCCTCAAAAAAAATTTTGTGATCATTCCGTCCATGGGGTGTCGTTTTGTTGGTACTTAACAACTGAACTAGATCAGTTATGAAGATAGATAGAATGATCATTTTGAAAATAGAATCAACTTAGTGAACCTAAAGAGAATTTTCAAATTTAAGGGATCAAAATGAATATATAACCCCAAATTTTTAAGGGTTAAGTATTTTAAAATAATGAAAATATCACATATATATGAAATCAAACAATATGGTAATTAGCCAAAATAAAAATAAAAATTACTTTATGTAATAATAAATCATAACAAATATATATATATATATAAGTAAAGGGTAAATTAGACCAACCACTCTTAAGATTTATTGAAACAATTCTTATGTAGATAAATATGATGGGCCGTGATATGATTTAGAACTAAATGGAATGTGAGTTGCTTAAAACAAACTGATAAGTGATTAAACACCTCTACTAAAAAGAAAACATAGAATTCTTAAAGAAAAGCTCACAAGACTTATTTTCAATTATATATCAAATCTTAGTGCAAAGTGACTACAATTTGGTACTTTTACTCTCTGTTTGTTTTGACACTAACGTTTTCTGAAAAATGATTCATTTTTTAGAGTGCATTTTCTGAAAAACTATCTCATTTTCCAGTGTTTGGTAACAACCTTGAAAATGGACTTTAGAATGTTTTCTAGTATTTAATATCCACATTTTTTATAACATTTCTTGTATAATTTAAAACATGTATAATATATATATATATATTGTGTAAACCCACCTTATGTAATCAATATAAATAATTAAAAAAAAAAAACAAAAAAAAAAAAAAAACCAAGAATGAATTTGGTTTTCAAACTAAAATTTTGACAATTGATACAATCAAAATTCGCTATCCAATTTTCATGATCTCAAATACTCATTTTGCTTATGTATATGAACAGTAACGTACATAATATATATATATATATATATATATTTTAAACCATACTTCTCATAGTTCAAAGTAACCATTATAACTTTAAGTTCCATTTTAAGTAGTTCAAAATGCCACACAGGCCAAATAGTTTTACTAGCAAACTAATCCAAGACAAATAGTTTGATAAATATACCAAAAATTATTATAGAACCATTGATCGATTTGTGAGTAGAAAAAAAAAAAAAACCTTATTAAAGAATGGTGTTATAGAGGGGAGAAGCAATATGGAGAAAAAATAGAAGAGGCAGATAGAGAAAGAAATCTGTGGGAAGAGAAGAGGCCAAAGGGGGTGATAGTGAGGGTGTGAGAAGAGAGAAAAAACAAAGAGAGGAGAAGAAGTGAGAGAGTTTATTGTGAGAAAGGTTGAATGAGCAAAAGAAAATATTTTTTTCTAAGTCAGAAGAAGATTGTAAAGACCAATTTTAGGTCTCTAGCCCAAAGGATGGATAAACTTAGGCCCAAAAAACCCAATGCAATGAATTTGTAAAAAGTGGGTTAGAAAATTGGGCTTTAATGAGTTGGACAACAAATAAAGTAGATTTAAATGACAAGGAAATGAAGATGGACTAGTTTAATCTAAGACATTCGTCCTCGGCACAATCCGAGGAGAAGTTCTTATATATTTCTTTCAAGTTTGATTACAAATTCAATTATTGATTGCTATAGTGTTTTTCTCTTAATTTCTCGATCCCTATCTCTTAGGGCCTTACTCCTATTTTATACCACACTCCCATCTCATCTCTACCCTCCACTTTGACATTAGATTGCTTGTGGATACTTGTCCTATCAACACTTTCCTAAAGTTTTTGGGGGTAGCTGTAAGGTTAAAAAGCACTGTTCAAATATCACTTCCTCATTAATGCAGCCAGAGAGTTAGTTACAGAGCAATAAATACGGTGATAGCAGCTTTCCCTCAAATATTTCTCAGCTCCCATTTTGTCTTGTACGTTTACGGTGCATATCCTTATCAGCAGAACTTCCTGGAACATCATTCCGAATAATATAACTCACCTTCTGACCCCTTCTTTGTTTAGCTGAGGTGATATTCCTCATCGACCTACCTCTATCATCACAGTTGGCTCGAGAAGTTCAAAGTCTTATGTCTTCCTTACTATTGATCTATTCTCGGACCACTGAGCCTCCTCGGACAAGGCCAAGGCCCAACATATATTTTTGAGCCCATTGCCCCTACAAAGATAATATTTATAGGAGCTATGCACTGGGTGAGAGAGAGATTGTTTTCCATTTTTTTTTTTTTTTTTGAAAAATAACCTATAAAAAATAAGCTTTATTTTTATAAGAGTTTTCCGTTGACCAATCTTTTTTTATGTTACCAAACACTGGAAAAATGTGGAAAACTATATTTATAAAAGGTTTTATATCGAAACAAACAGAGCGTTACTAGCTATTTAGCATTGGTAGCCTTCCAAATGATTGACAAGTTTCTAAATCCCATTGGCTAGTGTTAAAGCATAATCTAAGTAACTAATTAGTTACAAGAAGATTAAGATAATTGTTGGCATTGAACTAATAGATTGCTACTGAAACTGAGTTGCTGACTTCGTTAATTGTAGCTATTGGTTTTTGAAACTACAGGTGCGTTTGGGACAGCGGCTATGTTTACGTTTGCGTAGCTTGCATTTTTTTTTTGCTGGTCCATGGCACTGTTTATGGACCAGTCAAGTTATAAAAATGTATGAATAGTAATTTGTAGCAAATTAAGCGGTATTTAAACGCACACTACAAGTGTATGCAGTACTTAAAATGCCTTACATCATGCTCACTCTTAAGTTTTTTTTTTTTTTTTCCTGTACATGGGATAGATAAGTCTATATCTGACTATAAGTCTATGTCTGACTTTCTTAATTAAGACAAAATGGCATGTCTTGCTCTTAAGATACATATAAAATTATAAATGACACTATATCCTAGAGGTTTGTACAATAATCATTTTTTAAAAATATGGAATATGTTGTTAAGAAGGTAATAATATAAGAGAAAGTGAACTTATTTGACATATTTATAGACGCCTCAAGGAGAATTGCAATTTATACTAACATTTGGGGAGGTTGCCATTTCAATAAAGTGATAAAACCTGAAGGGAGCTTAGGTACCTTGAACAAATAACGAAGCTTCTATTAAATTTCTTAAAACTTTTAATCATCTACTTTTAATTAGAGTAATATTTTAATTTCCAAAAATAGTTGGTAATAGTATTTTACTTAAAAATAAACTATGTTACTAATTTTGAGGTTAATTTATATATTATATATGGATAATTACACATAACCCACCTGTGGTTTGGGCGAAAATCACTTTGCCTACCCGTGGTTTGAAAAGTATCACTTAACCCATCTGAGGTATGTCTCCGTCACTCTCCGTAACCCACCTCGGTCTCTGCCGTTACAATAACACCTTTTAACCCCAAAACAGAACATAACGAGAATCAAAACACCTAAAACTCAAAAACTTTTCGAGAGGGGAGACCCGAGGTGCGATCAGCTTGTTCTTCGTGGTTTGGAGCGCCTGGAGGGGGAGAAAACACTTGTTTTGCATCATCGAAGCTAGGCAAGGTATGTGTGACTGCTGTTCATCTGCATTTGAATTCTTCCACTCACGTTTTTTATCGCGACCCACCCACGTAGTTAGGTTTTGCTGTTCATCTGCACATTTAAAATTTTTTTGTGTGTTGAATGTGCATTTTGCTATGCTTAGGATGTAGCTAATGGTTGTTTATATAATGCATATACCTGAAAGAATCAAGTTTATTTGTCAATGATTGCACTTGTTTGTGAACTGTGGGTAGTGTGGTCCCTATGAATTTGTTGGGAATCTGGTTTTGCATGTGCTTTATGTGGTCCTTTGTCCGTGTGTTGTTGTCAATTTGTTGGCTTGTCAATTTGTTGTCAATTGACAATTTTTGGGCTTGTTGTCTCTTTTGGCTTCTTGTCATTTTCTGCATGTCATTTTCTTACAGATGGTTGACTTCACATTTGACATTGAAATTCATGTTAGGGGATGTTTTGTGGAGGAGCCAACTATTAAATATGAGGGTGGGTCTGTACGTTTACTGACAGAGATTGACCCTGACAAGTTAAGTTTCTTTGAAATTCGGGATTTATGCCATCTAGTTGGTGCTTCTAAAGAACACAGTAGATATAAGTATTTACTTCCTGAAGGTGATCTACAGCATGATTTAAGAGACATAGAAACAGATGCAGATGTCCTAAACATGACTACCCTTCATAGGGCATGGCCAGTTGAAAAAATCATAATCTATACTGACATAGATGTGGAGCCACTGGCAATTGAGTATCCTGATGGAGGGGGAGTGGCAGATGGTGTAGGTGGTGATGCAGGTGGTGATGCAGGTGGTGATGTAAGTGGTTCAGGTGGTGATGCAGTAAGGGATGAAATAGATTTGGATAGTGATGATGATGAAGATGATGAGAATGATGAAGAAGAAGATGTTGAGGATGTTGAGATTGGTGCAAGAGATGAAGAACAGAATGTTGAAGGAGATGTTGAAGGAGATGATGATGAAGATGATGATGATGATGATGATTGGCTAAATGAAGGCCTAGAGGGGGATGACTTTGGTGATGATATATTTGATGCTCAAAAGTCAGCTCCACAAGGTTCTGCTCCCAATACAGCTCCAAAATCAAGCAATGCACCCTACACAGCCCCAGAATCAAGCAATGCACCCCACACAGCCCCAGAATCAAGCAATGCACCCCACACAGCCCCAGAATCAAGCAATGCATTCCATGCAGACCCTGAGTGGGCTGAGCCAGCCCTTGAGGATGACCTGGTAAGCATGGATGGGTCTGATGATGAGCAGGTAGCTGAGCAAGTAGAGTTTAATGCTAAGAGTGACATGAGAAATGTTGTACTGAAGAAGGAGATGAAGTTTCCTAATGCAAAGGTGTTCAGAGATGCTTTGAGGGAGTATGCAGTCAAAAAACCTATTGACATCAAATTCAAGCTTAATGAGAGGACCAAGATATCAGTTCACTGCAAGAATGGGTGTGGGTGGAGATGTTATGCATCTCAAATAAGTGGAGAGCTAACATTTCAAATTAAGACCTTGACTGATGACTGTACTTGCCCCAAGTCTTTTAAAAACAGCCAAGCAACATCAGCTTATGTTGCTAAGAGGTTCATTGAGGATTTTAGCAAAAATCCAAATTGGGAGGTGAGTGGTGTACACAACCATGTGATGCAAAATATATCTATTGACCTAAATGTAAACCAAGTGTATAAGTCAAAGAGAAAGGCAAAGGATTTGATTAATGGAGATGAGCAACTGCAATATGGTGTCCTTAGGGACTATGCATAAATAATAACCACTGTAGACAAGGGGAGTAAGGTTATACTGCAGACAGAAATGGCTGATGAGACTTCCCAACCAAAATTTAAGAGAATGTATGTTAGGTTCAATGCTCAGAAGGTAGGATTTTTAGGTGGATGCAGGCCATTTATAGGTTTAGATGGTTGCCACATAAAGCACAGATTTGGTGGGCAAATCTTATCTGCTACTGCCAAGGATGCAAATGACAACATTTTTCCAGTAGCCATGGCTGTTGTGGAACAAGAAACCAGGGAGTCTTGGATATGGTTTTTGGAAATTTTTGTTGATGATATAGGGAGGCCAGAGGAGCTTTAGTTGGTCTTCATTTCTGATAGGCAAAAGGTATGCAAGTTTTGTTTTGTTCAGTTACACTTGAATAGTTTACTTTGTTTGCTGAACTAACTTGTTTTGTTTGTTTGTTTGCTTATTTGCAGGGGCTTATACCTGCAATAGAGACACTATTCCCTACTGTGGAGCATAGATACTGTGTGAAACACATCCACAACAATTTCAAAGTTGATCACAAGGGATTGGAGCTGAAGGATGCACTGTGGAGGTGTGCTGCTGCCACAACAGTGAGGGAGTTTGAGAGATGCATGCAGTACATAAGGGATTTGGATGAGAAGGCATACGAGTATCTTGCAAACATTGCACCTGCACAGTGGACAAGGTCACACTTCACTACTAGGGCCTTAACAGATTGTTTGGTAAATAATTTGAGTGAGTCTTTTAATGCAATGATATTGAAGTCTAGGGACAAGCCTATCTTGGCAATGTTGGAGTGGATTAGGGTTAGACTTATGACTAGGCTTTACACAAAAAGGGAAGGGATACAGAAGTATGCTGGAAAGTTGTGTCCAAGCATACAAGATAGGTTGGAGAAATTGAAGGTTGAAAGTAAGCCATTTAGTGCTACCCCAGCTGATAGTTTCTTTTATGAGGTAGGCAGTCAGTATGAGAGGCATGTAGTTGATTTGGTGAAGAAGACATGTAGCTGTAGGTCTTGGGATTTGAATGGTATTCCCTGCAAACATGCCATAACAGCCATTTATACAAACGTTGAGACACTAGAAGACTATACCCACCCATGCTACTTCAAAGAATCTTACATGGAGATATACAAGGAGGTACTTCCTCCCATGCCTGGCCAGTCAGAATGGGCTAAGACTGGACAGCCTGCTCCCCTAGCACCTCACATATACAAACCACCAGGCAGACCACCCATGCAAAGAAAGAGGGTCTCTGATGAGTCTAAGAACCCATACAAAGCAAGTAGGCTGAACAGACCTGTAAGATGTGGGAAATGCAAGAAGGAATGGCATAACTCAAGAGGATGCAAGGATAGCATCATTGGGGAGACACCATGGCAGAGGAGACAAAGACTTCAAAGAGAAAAGGCTGTAAGTAATTAGGATTTAAATGAAAAAAAAAACATGTTTTAAACTTACAATAAACACTGTATTGAAACTAGGTTTTGTTGCAGACAAGGGGAGGGGTGCCTGCACCTAGATCTGCACCTCAGCTTGCATCCCAGCCACCACCCCAGCAGCCTACCCAGACCTACAACATGATGTCTGCCACTCAGCCTTCATCCTCACAGCAAGGAAATCAACCTAGGTCATCTAACAGGAGAGCAGGATGGTTCTCTTCCTCACAGCCAGAGTTTCACACACCTAGGGAGACTTGGGATACCTTACCAAGTTCTTCACAGGTAACTTGGTTGACTAACCTCTTTCCTGGATGGTTGTGTAGACTGGGATATTTTTTAACAAGTGGATCTATTTTTTATTTTGTAGCCTTCTAGGAGCACTGGTGGTGTGAGGACTAGAGGACAGCTTGCTGCACAAAGGCCAGCAAAAATGAATTCAGTGGGTGGAAAGAGGAAATAGTAAAGGAAAGAGTAAAGGCAAGAAATGAATGAAGCTAGTGGGTACGCATGCCAGCATTGGGAGTAAAGCTAGTGGGAACATGTGGGCCTTTTAGTTTTTTTGTGAAGACCACTGTTGGCTTTTTGTAATTATCAATTAGTGTCAAAAACAATCACCTTGTTTTGAGTAATTATATGTATGTGTATATATGTATATATATATGTGTGTGTGTGTGTGTGTGTGTGTGTGTAGCTGGCCTTGGAATGTGCTTTTTTGTAATTAAGGTACAATACACTCCAGGTTGTTATATGGAAGTTGTGGTATGGAACAATTTTTGTATGGAACAATATTTGTCCAAATTAGATTATATGAAAGTTTATTTATTGCTACTACAGATTGTGTCAAAGTAGATTTTTTCAATATAGATTGTATGAAAGTTGTTATTGTGGAATGGTTGTTATGGTATGCACAGGTAACTGTATGGAACATTATTTGTTCAAACCAAATTATATGGAAGTTTATTTATTGCTACTACAGATTGTGTCAAAGTATATTTTTCCAATAGTGTATGGAACTTTTTATTGTGAAATGGTTGTTATGGTATGCACAAGTTATTGATAATTGACCAATAGTTCTTTCATTATATGCCCACAGACTAGTGGCATGACCAATATTTCTTCCATTGAATGGTTGTTATGGTATGCACAAAATACTCAATAATTGACCAATTCTTCATTAATTGACACATCAAAACATTACATCAGTAGGCTAGTGCTATTACAATGCAAATTCATTAACATCATTGCCATAACTATCTCTACTAACCAATTAACTACTTCAGGGCAACAATCTAGGTCTCTTTACACTAGAGAACTCAATTGAGCCAAAACACAACAACATAACAATAACAAGAAAGATCCATGACAAAATGCATGCAAACTTCCACATTCTCTGCTTCTCTTCAGCAAACATGGCTTTTTCCTTAGCTTTTGCACAGACAGCTCGAGCCTTTCTCTCCCTCTCCTTGGCTTTGGCTTCTTCTTCAACAGCCTTTTCTGCCATTTTCCTAGCTTCTTCTGCAGTTTCCATAGCTGTCCTTTCCCTCTCATTGGCAAGTTGGAGAGCACTCTGAAGCCTAGACATCTTCTCTAGAGTCAAAGGTGCAGCTTCATTCCCACGAGGACAGGTTGGGTTATCAACCCAAACAAAGAAAGGACACTTAGGACCAACCTTATAACGGCTACAACCCAAGAACCTCCTCCCAAAATTGTACAAACTTAAACTTGTTCTCAAAACACACGTCTGCTCATTGCACATATGTCCACATGAACCCGAGAAATTACCACTTGATGAAGACATATCAACACAACACGATTCCTGGGAAGTACAATTTAGACTTTCACATAGTAAGTTCGCACTTGAACAAAATCTGAAACCCTAAATCAAGAACAGACACAAAAACGTGGGTGGAAGAACCCAAATGCAGATGAACAGCAGTCACACATATTGCCTAGCTTCGATGATGCAAAACAAATGTTTTCTCCCCCTCCAAGTGCTCCAAACCACGAAGAACAAGTTGATCGCACCTCGGGTCTCCCTCTTGAAAAGTTTTTGAGTTTTGGGTGTTTTGATTCTCGTTATGTTCTGTTTTGGGGTTAAAAGGTGTTATTGTAACGGCAGAGACCGAGGTGGGTTACGGAGAGTGACAGAAACATATCTCAGGTGGGTTAAGTGATACTTTTCAAACTACGGGTAGGCAAAGTGATTTTCGCCAAACCACAAATGGGTTATGTGTAATTATCCCTTATATATATTTAGTCCTCAACATCTGCCTCGTGTTTCAAGATGAACCTTATATTTTAAAATATTTAATTAGCCCCATACTATTATATTGTTTCAAAAGGTCTTTGCTATCAATTGATAAATGGAAATGGGAAAATTATTAGGTACTCCTGGAATACCATAAATGCGTACTCCCTCCTCTCACATGAATGATGGGTCCCACCCTGAATTTAATTAGTAGGACCCACCATTCATGTGAGAGGAGGGAGTACGCATTTATGGTACTCCGGGAGTACACAATAATTTTCCATGGAAATGGATCACATGAGAAATGGAAATCATTTAACTCAAAATATTTGCTAACATGGAACCTATGTGTCAATTTACATGGATTAAAAAATAAATAAAAATTATGTTCTAAGTTCCCTAGCCAATCTCAACAAATCAGGGTGAGCTGAAATAGAAAGGCTAAGATAGCAAGTTAGTGATACAATGATAGGTGACACAAAGGTTTAGAAGTTTGTAACTTGAAATCTACAGGGTGTTTCAAGTCAGTCTAGCAAAGAACACCAAAATATAAGTAAAAACAAAAACCATAACATAAATAACTAAACTTTTAGCTTGTTGATCAATTTATCTTCCATTACTTTGATAGAAAGGTTTCAATTCCCCTTCATACTTTTAAAAAGAAAGCCAGGGAAATAAGAATTGGTAGGGGCAACTGAAATACAAAAAGAGGAAAAATAAAGTTTACTTGGCAGGGGTAACTGATGCATTGACAAATGTGAGCAGATAAAAATAAAATAGGTCATCACTTATCAATGAGTAACATGTCAAAGCTTTGAGTAGCATGGTAAAGAAATAACTCTGATGCCTTTCTTGTCTAATTTCATTCTACCGAATGTAGAGTTGCTGTAAAATTCTTCACTGCAACAAGAATTAATATAAACTACAATAGATGTTTTCATCGGATGCATTCAATTCAAATTGGGAAATGATTTCTAAACTTTTTTCTGGTCCAACCAAAATAGTTCCCATGCTAAGGCTCTGCAACTGAACTTGAAGGATGAGACATTAATAAAACATTCTTTCTCTATAAGCCCAAACTACTTTCTTCCTCTGCTAAGCCTCTGCAGGTGGTAATTAATGCTTCCCCAAGACTTTCTTTTATTGGTTGCCTGTAACAAAGGCACTCAAAAGTTTTAGAGATATATACTGCATTGGACAATCCAGAAGAAAATAATCAAAATTTCAAAAAAATTGGGATGAAAAATTAGGAGTAAAAGGCCGTGTAAAAAGATAGGAGAAGAATATGCTGCAATAAATCAGAAAAGTTATATCACCTGAGAGTCCATACAGACACTCAAAAGTTCCTTCTGCCGGACGCACTTATCATTACTGTTGTTGTTGACAGCCAAGCAGTTGAGAAATGCAATCATTTCCTTCATGCAAGGTTTGTGAAGTGAGCTAAATTTCTTTGGGTTAATATAAAGTGAACCAGCTTTCCGACCCATTATCCTATACTTAAACTGCACATTCCCAACAAGACAGAGTAGACTCAACAACTTGGAAAAAACAAGGACACTTAAAAGAGTTCCAATATTCATGCAAATAATAAGAATAAAGAGAACACGTCACAAACAATGCAAGACTTGTCGACATTTCAAAGTACATATATACCAGATATATTTCCATTTAAGGACCAAAGAGCATGCACCAATTTTAGTTAAGTCACACATGCACCCTTCACCCTTGTTTTTATAGGAAGAGGAGGTGCCATATGAGCTAAAACTCGTTGACAAAGAGCATGCACCATTCTATTGATTGCAAGATAAATCCACTAAAGAATACCAGAGAATCTGAAAAGTTTTAGATTGGAGATTGCACTCTAGCATGGAAAGCAAGTTGCTTGCACTTCAATTACTAACCCAAGAAACATCTTTCAGGTTTACAGCAAAGCCTTGTTTCAAGAATTTCCATTAATCAGATTCTGGACCCATATTTTACTCCTATAGAACTCATATTTAAATCCAAAATTTCTCAAATTTTTTTAGTTGAATTCAACACAATTATATTGGAGTCCTTTTTTCATTTGGATAAGTATTAAGCCATTATATTAGGATGATGTCAATGTTGATAAACTACATGACATTATATTGAATTCAACTGTTAATGTGGCTAAAATACAATGCCCACCTTGCCTGCTTTCATCCCTCCTAAACCTCAACCTCACCAGCATCACCCCTTGCTAGTTGCCAGTCTCTCTTCTTGAGATCCATTAGATCTGATGAAGATCAACTCCATCTTCATTAGATCTTGCAGAGATTGGCTTGGATTGCTGGCCTTGACGTAGATCTCTACCCAAATTGATGGATCGCCTAATCTGGTCAGACAGTTGGTAAGTAGATTTGCATCGGTTGGCAATGGGTTTCTTTCTTCCCTAATCGACATGGTTGAGTGACAGGGTGGCCATCATACTGAACCCAGTCAACTTGTGATCACCCTTGCCTTCACCAAATTGCATATCTATCACCTCATTTCATGATTCTCTTTCCCCTTTTCCCTTCCTCTCCTATGAGATTCAGGTTGCATATGGGTTTCTTTAAAAAGGTGAGGAGGATGAATTGATTTAACTTGGGACAGTAACCTGCTGGACAGCCTTTGGAAGACAAATGGTATGGTCATTTTCCCCTAATGCACACAATTGACTGGGAACCATACCTCATAAAGCAGAGGTCAGTAGTTCGAATCTCCCCTTCCCCCTCCCCATGAGACCAAACATATTTATTTTAAATAAATAAATAAAAATTTGCCCTAATGAATTCCAGAAAGAGAACTTTCATAAAAATATCTTTGATTGCATTAAAAAAACTGAAGTTATTGTTGATTATTGGAAAGTATTAACATTGAATCCTTGGCTGGGATTCAGCATATTTATAAAGTTATGGTCAACCTAAGAGGAGCATGTCTGATTATCTCACCTAGAAACAAATTCACTTCCAGTAATATCTCTCACTGTTTTTTGTTGAAACTGATAACTGAATTCAATATACAGTAACGTAGTTTAGCACCATTGATATCATATCACCCAATATAAGGACTTCATTATAATCGTCTTAAATTTATTTCATAAGAAATATTAGAAATTTTGGATTCAAATGAATTCTGCTGGAGTAAAATATGAGGATCATGAACTTGACAAATTGATATTCTTGGAACAAGGCTTTGCTGTAAGTTTTTTATTGGGGCAAGTAAATGAAGTGCAGAAATTGCAACTTTTTTTGCAAGAGTGCAATATCCATTCTAACACTTTTCAGATTGTCAGACATCTGGTGCTCAATGTGTACGTGTATGTGCAATTTGACTTTTCCAATTGCCTGGCATCAAATGCTGTGTTAGACTCACTAACAGTATTCCAGTTCGCTTTATTAATCAGTGCTAGCAACATCATAATAGGTTGACAAGCCACTTCTCTAAGCCTAAGTCATTCAATAATATTACAATGTCAAATGGAAAAAACCACTAACCTAAAGACAACAGAAAAATCACAAGGAAATAATTACTAACATAAAGATAACAGAAATATCACATGGACAAACAATCACTGGCATAAAGACAACAGAAATCACATGCAAACATTGTCTGAAAAAAGAAACAGCAAATTTTAATGTAACATACACTCCACGACCAAGCCCTAACAATCAGCTCAAAATATGATACAATGTACCACCAAGTGACAAGATAAATGTGATAGGTACACTTGTAAATATCACTTCTGAAAATCTAGACAGTAGACACCAGTAAATATCATAGATATGATTCACATAGACATAAAGAATACATGAGCCAACAGTAAAAACTAAACATAAATCAAAGCCCCACATTCATGGCCAACCCCTGAATCAACCAACCCACCTCCAAACTACAAAAATTGGGTTACCCTAGACTCTAAAAGATGGCTGGTTTGTTTGATAAGCAAGCTTATATTTATGTGGATATTAGGTCAACTTATTCAATCTACTTGTTCTCGATGCTTGCTACTCTCACCCCTCACCACTATTTAGCTTGGGATGTTGGCACCAGCAATGGTCAAGCTGCTATTGGGGTTAGTCCCCTTTTTACCTCTCTCTCTCTCTCTCTCTCTCACGTACATTATTTGTAGTTTGATCTATCTTAGCCAGTTTCAACTGAGAAAAAAAAAAAAAAAAAAATTAATGTGGGTGCATATCTAGCTTTCTTCAATTCCCTCATCTCACACACACAGACACAAGGATAATTACAAGAAATAATCACTTAAGAGTTGTACGAAAATATTGATTAGAAGTTTGAATTCTTAGATTTCATAGAATCTCTCATGAGGCCTTGAGAACCATTAGAACTTATGCAATTTCGAGTAGTCGTGTGACTCATTTTAGGTCGATGGTTCCTATAAATTTTTTTTTATCCAATGGTTCCGCAAAGACGAATAACCTAGGAAGCACGGAAACGGGTATGACACAGTGACATGAGCAATTTTTGAAAAATTATAACATGAAATGACTAGTACGTCCGTGCTTCCTAGTGAATAACATGGTCCTTTAGTAGAATCATTCATTTGGCATGTTCAAAATAGGGTAGTATAGTTTTAAGACCTGCACTTGCAGTCCTAGAAATCTGATTATCACAATTGAGCTTCCAATTAATGGTGCTTTTTTAGTTACTCATTACATAGATATATACAAGTAAGCATTTCGTCATTTCTGCGTAGTTTATATGAATTGAAAAGAAAAAAAACAAAAAACTCAATAATCTAGCTGCAATCTATGAATAACCAATAAAACAAAAAAAAGAATCGAAAATCGGTGAACACAGTAAGCAATAACACTAGATGGTATAGATGGTATTAGGAGCTTACCGCCGGTGCTGCCGCCGCCGGTGATGGGTGCGCGGAGAGAGAGAGAGAGAGAGAGTACCGTGTAGCGAAGCTAGGTAGATGTTACTGTGAGACTCTGGCTTCTCAGATCAGATGTGTAAACTAAGATTGGTCGCACGAGCGGGTCACGTGCCAAAAAGGACTAAATTGTAAAATTTATTTTTAACAAGGACTAAATTGCAATTTAGTCATTTGTTTTTCTTTTTCTTTAGACTTTACCTCGTCCCCTTCCCTCTAAACACAACACAGCGTCAATTTGTCAAATACATAGTACTCAGTTAAGCTAAGCCCAGCACCACTTTGCTCTACATCTAATCGACCTGGTACCTTTTCTCTGTCTCTCTATTTCTTGTTGTTGTTGTTTTTTTTTTATTTTTTTTTGCCTCTTATATATGCATTCTTAAACTGGAGGTCTAGGGCTTCGTTTGGTGTCTGAGAAATCTGTATAAGAATGATAACGTTGTTTTGGTTTTTCCTATGATTTTTTCTGTCTCATTTGAACCAAATTAATTGGTGTGTTAGGCTGTTATAGTGTTTGATCTGAATAATGGGGATTTCTGAGATTTCTTGGTCTTGGGTTTTCATTCTTTGATTGTGCTAGGTTATATTTGATAATTTGAATTACTAGTTTTGTTTTTGGTTAGGGATTTTATGTATAGAATAATTTAATTAATCTACTAATGTTCAAATATTGTTATATCAGTTATTGAATTGAAACTCAGATTTTTTAACAAAGCTTTGTTATTTAGGTCCAAAAAAAGAAAAAGAAAAAGTAAAAAGTAAAAAGAAGCGCTAGTTATTATAGCTACATAATTATTAGCACTTTACACAATGAACTTCAAATGTCATTCAACTGTTATTTTAAAGAGTTTCAACTTTGCTCTTTATACCAATATGATTTAGGTCTGTGGAATAATGGGTTACTCTAAAAGACCCCAAGGGGTAGCAGAATCCGCCCGGGACCTTGCCTCATTAAACATTTGGGTTACTAGTTCGATTCTCCCCTTACCCCTCCCCTTGGGCCAAAAACTCACCAATTTTTTGATAAATTCGATAGTTACAATGAGAGGGGGTGTTGAATGATGTCTTTGTTAGAAACCCCAAAAGGTGCCAGTTGAACTACAAGGCTCTAGTTGGGCCAAAAACTCGCTTCTTAAAAAAATATTAAATATGGGCTGATTTTGGATTACTACCAAAACAATGGAAGGGTTATATAATCACAAAAAGTAGTGAGTTATTAGGTATATGAATATGGATTTATGTATCGATTGCTTTAGAGTTGGTTTCGCTAGCTACTGTCTCATGCGTATTTTCTGATTTTTGACTCTGGAATTTAATTCTGGTTTTCATATTTCATAATGCTATTGGATTTAATCAAAATCCAAAAGCAACTATAAAATGTGTTGGCAATTTAAAAATTCTGAGATGCCAATCATGTATGAATTTAACAAGGATTGGTATAGGCTATTGTTATAGGGAAAATGAAATTACTGGCTCCTGTAGAAGCTGCATCTTCAAAACCTTTTTATTTTTAAATTTTGATGACCGTCAGATTACTCCGTTGCAAATCAAATTTTCGTTGAGAGTAGTTTTGTTGCCTGAGCAATGTAGTGAATTTGTATGCTTTTGATAACTATGCAATTGTTTCATTCTTGTCTTGATCTTTTAAGCATGTTGTGGGTCATGTTGCTTAATTTTGGTTAAAATTTGATTCTCTTCTTTCATAGGGTTTAGTGGCAATAGCTTGGGTTTGGGATTTTAAATGTTATTTGACTAGGATATTATATATTTGAGAAGTGATTAGCAAGGTTTTCTGTCCCAAAATTAAAGGACAAAAGTTTGGAGACATTTTGTTGGTTATATTATTACAAAGTGCAAGTTATCCAGTGATTGATAATGTTTTTAAGCATATTGTTAGATTCAAACAATGAAGTTCATATAGTTGGAATCCATGGAAGCTTCAAGTCGTTTAAAACCACATTACTTGTGCAATAAAAATATTTAAATTCATGTTTAGGCCCTAACAATTAGAAGAACTAGGGGCATTGAGTTGTTTAATTGATTTTTCTCAAGGTTGTATTTTGCCCACCATGTTTTGTTTTGCTTGTTTTCATTCTTTGGTCCAAAGAAATCTAGTGTTTTGCTGTAATGCTGACCGGCATACAATAATATTGGGCTCCCGGAATTGAATGTTTTACCATAGGAATATTACCTGGTACATGAGTCACTTTTCTATAAGGAAGAGCAATGCAATAATAAATGTATCAAGTTTTATATAGCGGTTTTCAGTTTGTAGATTAGTACAGATTCTTCTTCTTCTTCTTCTACTTTTTTTTTTTTTTTTATATAAACTGAAACTGTATATTCTTTCATAAACATCCACCCAAGTCTTGAATCCATGACCTCAATCTCCACACTCTCCTTGTGGGAGAATAAATTTTCATTTGAGCTACTGCTCATTGGCATAAAACTAAAAACTGGATTGATGAATTAAGTTCATTAAAATTAGGTTTTTAAGGGGAAAAAAGAAAGGGAAAACATTGTCTTGCCAATGAGCTATAGCTTAAATGGCACTTCCTCTTCCCATAATAATGGGATGGAGGGTGAGATCGTGGGCACTTGTGTGTGTAACTCACCAAACATAAAAAAAATCTCTTGGATATTTTAGGTTTATGGATTTATCAAAAGAGGAACAAATTCTGCAATTGCTAAAGCCAATATATTAAGCATCTACCAACCACAGGCCTTATTTCTTCAGGCTAAAACTTTGTAACCTCCTGATGAATTACCTGAGTTGCCATATGGGATTAAAGTCCTTTCACTAAAAAATCTGTCCCTGATTGTGGATATTGTAATGGATCAGAATTTCCTATTGGAATACATATCCTAGTTATTATGATATTTCCTTCTTCTTCTTCTTTTTTTGGGGTGGGGGGGGGGGGGGGGGGTGGGGGACTGTTCTATCCCCACCCCCTACAATAATGGTTTACTTTGCAGGAGTACCTGTGCTTATATGGAATGTTCCTTCCATCCTATATACTTATCCTTTTTATTTATTTATTTTTAAAAATCCCCTCCCCTTTCATTTGTAGAGCATCATGGCCAGCAGAGCCGAAGATGAACAAAGGGAACCAATAAATGAACAAGCAGTTGCAAATAAGTATGCTTCTATGAGGACTGAACTAAACCAAATTTACTCAAAAATCACTGAACTAGAGATGGAAGTGGGTGAGCACTCATTGGTCATTAATGCTATCCAGCCGCTTGACCCAACAAGACGGTGCTTCCGGATGATTGGAGGTGTTCTGGTGGAGAGAACCATCCAAGAAGTCCTACCTGCTGTCCAGCGCAATAAAGAGGGGCTTGAGGAGGTTATTGCTAGGCTCAATGAGGCTTTGGAAAAGAAGAAAAAGGAAATTTCTGACTTCGAGGCTAAATACAAAATTAGGATAAGAAAGCCTGATGGTGAGACCAAGGATGATGGTGGGCGGAAGGAAGGTTCTGCACAGGGAGTTCTCGTTGGCCCTGCTGGTGGAAGCGAATGATGGTCTTGTATCTTTTGCCCCTTTATATTTTCATATTGTTATGTAAAATTTCTCTAGTTTTGAACTAGGTGTTGGAGACTTGGGTGTTTGGTTGATCAGGAGGATAGTAGACTTTAAGATTATTGCTGAATGTTTGTGTTTGTTACTTTTGTGTGAAGAGGAGGGCTTTTGGTGTTGTACTCGTGCAAATGAGGCTGAGGTAAAATTTTGAGCATGAGTACAGGTGTCTTATATATTTGACTGCTAGACTTAAAATCTAGGTCTGTATTTAGGATTATCAAATATTTCTGATCATCAAGTCCCTCTTAAGGATCTTGCTTGAAGTTGTGCTGTTAGACATATCAGAATATCCAAGGCAGTGCTATTATTTTTGGTTGAACCATATCTAAAGTAACCACGTTGCTTTGGCAGTGGCAAAAAATGAATTGAAAAACCTGTAAATATTAACTAATTATAAAATCTTTTGCAAATGCTGTAAGGGCAAAGATCTTCCAGGTACAATTTTTTATTTTATTTTATTTTTATTTTATAATCCTATGCGATGATGTATGTGGGAGATAGGGCTATTACAGTATTACTGCCAAAGATCGAGTACTGCTGCAAGCGATTCTGTCCAAAGCATCTAAGAAAGACAAGTAGATATTCTTGAGTCCTAAACTTTCTTTTTTGGGCTGCAATCTCTTGGTTATGAGAAATTTTCCCTCTGCATTTGAGTTGAGTCAATCACCACCACGGCTTAGAAGTGAACAATCCATAACATTATTATGGCCTATGGTTCATGCTTGAATGCCAGTTCATCCAATTGAAAGCAATTGAATGGGGTTATGGGGATGTCCATGGATCAAATTTTGGGATGGAATTCCTAAAATTTAATAGGGTTTGGTATTTAAAATATTTAAATGGTTTGGGTTTGGGTTTGGGGCATTCTTTTTGTCTCAAATCTAACCCATTGCCCTTCCTCTATTTTTATTTTGAGCACAAGTTGAATGGGTCGGTAATGTCTAATAGAGATTTTTTACAAAATAGACCTTCGGCTTGATCACTTATTATGGACTAAAAATTCTCAGCTCTACTCTACAAACCCTTTTCCTTTGATTCAATGGTATCCTTCGCTCATGATCTCAAGATATATTTTTCACCTTAAGTTTTGGCACTAGATTTGCTCTTTGAAGTACTACAATAACAAAGGAGATATGTATCTCTCTTCTTCTTCTTCTTCTTTTTATTCTTTTTTTTTTTTAAATAAATTTTTAAATACATTTTGAAACTATGGTTCGCTCAGCTAGTTCTACTCTTTTGAAGTATTGTAAGTAGTGGAGATATGTTTGTTTGTTTGTTTATATATATATATATATATATAAAAGAAATGAAGAGATTTGAAATTGTGAGTTCACTCATGACGATTGATTATTATCTTCAAGTTAAGACACCATTTGAGTTTTAGTCTAAATGAGATTTGATTTCATTCCCTACTCAACAGCGAAGATATTACCAATTGAAATCCTTAAGATATGTATTTTTTTGGACTTGGTTTGGGTTCAGTGTCCAGTTACACTGAACCTATTAGAATGATGACACGTGACCAAAAGTAGACATGTATCACTTTTGTGATAGGTCCCATATAATTGGCCACTAGATCCAAACTTTGTCCTATCTTATTAAGTAGGCACCAAAGTCTATAAACAACATGAGTTACACATTCGTTAGTCCAATGCGATAGTTGTAGTAATTAGAATCAGAAAGTACATGGGAAAGGAGAAGAGAATGACACCCCAAATCCAATATGAGGTCTCCTTTGTCTCCTTACTCCTTAAGGATAGATAGCAAGTGTTTGATTTAGCAAGTGTTTGATTGAGCTAACCTTGTTACACTTAAGTAAGTGGGTACTAAAGTCTATAAAGTATAAACAACGTAAGTTACAATTTCGCAATGTGCATTAAAAAAAGGTTGCTAGTAAGATTTACACAATTCATTCAAAAACTCTCCAAAATCTTAGCCTAGAACACACTATATAATCTCACTCACAAAGTCACAAAATGTGGCACATACATCTTCTGCCCACGTGTCTTAACCTTAATGGGCCTTTCTTCCTTCTTTACTGGGCTGGGGGCCCACGTGTCTTTACACCACTATTTGTCAGCCGAAGAAATCCTGAACTCCTCTACCGGCGAAAACCCGGTCAGAGAGCTCAGCCAAAACGGCATTCACAGTGAGCAAAACGACACTCGACCCTGCAATCACACCCAAAACGACACCCGTCGTGCCCAAGACCTTCCCAAACGGCGGCCACTCGATCTCTCCGATCTCCTCCGCCACTCCGCTCCACAAACCCCCCTCTCCCTGCTGCTCCTTCCTCTTCCGCATCGCCTCCTTGATCTCCGACCCCACCTCGCCGCCGGGCTGACTCTCCGATTCCGACTCGGTTTGCTGGGTCTCGGACGCGGGAGTTTCTCGGGTCTCTTCAATGGCTTTGAGCCTGAGACTGAGAGATATTAGGTTTAGGGGTCTGAGTTTGGGGTGAGAAAGAGAAAGGTGACCGACACGTGGCGGTTTGAGCAGTGCGGACGTGCGTGGATGACCGGCTTTTGTGGGTGGTGGGAAAGGAGAGGTTACCGGGAATTGTACGGACATTGGTAGCGCCATTTTCCTGTGTGGTGGTGAGTCTCAAAATTTGGATGACATTAGAGTACTTTATGCAAGCGCTATGTCTTTAATTTGGGTGTCAATTTGGGTTGGGCTTTGATTCTAGCCCAAAACCAGCTTTTAAAGCCTACTTTTTCTGCCATTAAGATCATGGCCCATTTTAACTCTATCATCATTTTGTAAAGTGATTGTGTATAATTTCTAATTATTAATTATCATTCAGTTTCATAATAATAACCATTATTATAGGTTAAGTGTAAGTTGAGGGGGTTAGAGTTAGACCCCTAAATCTAACTCTAGAAAAGAGGCATAGAAGACTTTTGGGTTGTATTAAGGGAGCCAATATTTTATTGTGTCTGTTCCGTGAAGTTAGCCTCTCACAAGCTGGCAGTCCCACATATGTGTTGGGTGCACATGTGAGAGGCACAGAACAGAAAATATTTGTGTTAATTGAAAGAAAGAAAGATATTTTTCATGGAAATATTTGTAAAGGAGCATAGCGCATTTGATTGGAGAGAGATAGCATATATTAAATTATTAGTATAGGATGACTAGAAGTTAGTAATGAAGCTAACCATACTCAAAAAAAAAAAAAAGTAATGAAGCTAAACCTTAAAGAGAGACACAGAACACAAAATACCGTATTCATTGAAAAAAAAAAACACAAACTACTAGTGATTTTATGATGATATGAATAGTAGTGTATTTCTAACCATGTACACAAGCTCTTCCCTCTAACCATTAGATTTTATAAATATTTATGATTTAAAAAATGGGTAATTTTTATTTAGTTACAACATGTATAAATTGAACCAATATATAATTATTTATTTATTTTATAGAGGGATAAATAACCATAGTTCATTTAATACAAATTTTCTATTCCATTTCTTTTGTGTTTTACTTTATGTTTCACTAATTGCAGTATGACATATGTATGATTTGATTCCATTTTAAACTTTGATTATTTTATGAGGAAAGTTAAAAAAAAAAAATGCAATAAGATGTGATTGGTGAAATATAAAGTGAAACACAAAAAGTGGGAGAGAGGATTTATATTCATAGTGCATGTAAAGTTGGGTTGAGTATAAACTAAAGGTATAGCGAGTATTAAAAATATTGAAGGAAAGAGTTTGGGGTTTAACTTTACATAATGAGAATTTTGAGATTAATAAAGCTGTTTTTTTAGCCTTGAAAGATTTATGCTAGATACTTCTAAGTTGATGGTTGAAGCTTGATCTCGTGCAGTGGCGACTCTACTTGCAAGCTAGGGTGGTCACAGGACCACCCTAACTTACAAAAAAAATGTATATATACACTTGCTAAAAAAATGTTATATGCTAAACTAACCTATTGTGACTATCTTAATAAAAATTTTGAACACTCTAACTTGAGAATTACAAAAATTTGAGTTTAACAAAAATAAGAGTAGTGCTACTACATTCACAACATTTTTACAATAATTTTACAACAAATCTAATGTAGTAAGTTGCTACTGATTCTAATTTGGACCAAATACTAATATTATTTTTTACCTACCAATAACAACTTTTTGCATAAGTTTTATTGTAAAAATATTGTGAACGTAGCATTATTCCAAAATTAATTCTGCCGCCAAACATAATTCTTAATCCTTTTTTTTAAGCTTAAATAACAAAAATAAATATTAGCTCAAATAATAATAAACATAAACTAAACAAAAACAAGATAAGACCAAACAACAACAAATGAAAAAATTATTCAACAAAAAGCCTATTATAAAACAAAAAGATAAAATTTGTAACTCGTTTAACCTATTCAATAAAAATAATTTCTAATTTCATTTTTCTTTAAAAAATGGTACCAATAAAAATATTGTAGTAATTTAAATTTCTTAGTGATCACCCTAAAAAAAATTTCTAGAGGGAAGAAATTCTGAGCAAAGGGTTTGGTAAGCCTTTGCTCACTAAGAAATTGTTCAAATTACCACAATACTGATCTCGTGAAAATTCTAAGCAAAGGGTTTGGTAAGCCTTTTTAACAGAATAAGCCCCATAATTTTCCTTCAGCCAAATCAAAATACCTGGTCGTGGAGTGTACATAGAGGAATAGACTTTATTTGTTGAGCTTCGGGGAGATTGAAACATAAGTCTATAAGATAGGAATTCCACCATGCCGAGTGTAAATTGATAATAGCATCAATTGTAGCTTCAGTAGAGAGAAAAGTAGGAGGAGGAGAAATCACTCTACCACCACCCTCCTTCTTTTTTTTCTTTTTTTCTTTTTTTTTTGAGATAAGTAGCCAAGGATCATAAAAAAAATCCGAATAGTGTTATCATCTCCAACTCTCCACCTACTCCCATAGAAATAACATTTCTAGATTGTAAAATACTCTTCTAAGCAAAAGAACCCGAGGAAGATTTTGCCTAAAAATAGAGTAATTTAGAAAATACTTTGCCTTAAAGACTCAATAGAAAAGTGAATCAATATCATGAATAAGGTGTCACACCTGTTTTGGCAGCATGGCTTCATTAAAATTTCCAAGATCTCTAAAATCCAAACCTCCAGTCGATATTGGTAACCACAAAAATTCTTATTTTTTCTAGTAAATTTTCCTTCTATCTCCTCTTTGACCACACCAAAACTTTCACGTTAACATTTCAATATCCTGACATAGACCCTCTGGCAATTTGAAAAAACTCATAGCAAAAAAAGGGGTGGCTTGAACAATTGCTTTCATGAAAGCAACTTTTCCTTCCACCCTTGTAGTTTACCCCGGCCCCAAGCTTGGTCTTTAATGTAGTTCAAGTTTGCTCTTTTATTTTATTCCACCACTGTAGGTAAACCTAGATATTTTTCTGGTACTCTTAAGTAAAATTTTTTTTATAGAATCCTTTGTAGGAAGAGTTCGTGGTTTAACCTTAGTTAACGATATATTTTGAGATTAATAAAGCTGTTTTTTTTAGCCTTGAAAGATTTATATATGGTGGACTTAAATTACAGATTAAAATCTTGAACTACTTTTTAATAAAGTTTGATAATTGCGTAGTCCAATGTTATATCCTTTTTTTTTTTTTTTTTTAAATGAAAATGGAGTTCTGGAGATCAACCAGTCATGGATCACAAATGTAGGATTTATAAGATTATAGCTATATTTTGTTGAGAGCGACAAAAAGAAAAAAAAAAGAAAAAAAAAGAAAAAAAAAAAGAAAAAAAGAGGAAACTTATGCTGAAGCACATGCTTCTGAATCATTTCTCGAAATAAAAATGTTGTTCACTTGTTCTATTCATGGTGACCATTGACCAAACTACTTTAGAAGATGATAAGATTTGTATATCAATTTCTTTCTTCTGCATTGCATTTAATTTTAGTAACTTGCCCACCTTTTTCTCAAAAAAAATATTGAGTAACTTTTGTTTTGGTCATGGGATGAAGACAAACAACAAAGGATTTTAAAAATATAGCGTGCAATTTGCATTGTCTCCATGCGTAAAACAAGATCCTGACGCTAAAAGTCTACAGTGAACAAAAACAAAGTACTATTCAACTAGACAGACTACCATTCCCGAGCAAAAATACCCATGACACTGGAGCTGAGAGAACAGTTTCCAGACTTAACCTTTTCTAGCCAAGCAGCAGACGGCAGAATCAAACAAACTTTGACACATTAGTAGCAGTACGTGGGATTGAGATATGGTGAAATACCTTAGGTAGGGTATTGTACTTGATTAATAGTTGAGATTAATAGTTATAAAAAGTAATTTTCAGTCTCAATTATTAATTAAGTACTTGATTAATAGTTGAGATTAATAGTTATAAAAAGTAATTTTCAGTCTCAATCATTAATTAAAAAAGATTAAGAAAAAAAATTAAAGTAAAAAAAGTAAAAAGTAAAAAAATTTTGTGAAGAAAATAGGTAAATTGCACCCGAGTAATACCTCAGTCTGTGAAATAAGGAGCTCCCCCATTCGCTGCCAAAATCTGCACTAGTCTGTGTCAGTCATTGGGTTTGAATAAAATTGGAATTTTAAGATGCAATAGAACATGAGAGTAATCAACACAAAACATTGAGAAGTAATAAACATTCTTTTAGTTGAATGTTGTGTCACTGTCTAAAATACCTAAAGGTTTTATTAACTTATGCCCTAAGACCATATGTTAATAAATTATTTTAAAAAAAATTTTAAGAAAAAATAAAAAATAACTAACTGTTTTAACTTTTAACAGTTTTTTTAATTTTTTATAATTTCTTTTTAAAAAATAAATGATTAGAGGGAATACATTAACTGGATTCAAAAACTAATTGATTCCAATAAAAAATTCAATTTTTATTAATGTACTTCGACGCTCATTAACTAATTACTTTATTATTTTCTAATAACGATAAATCCAAACTCTTTTATTATATACTAATCATGATCAATTGTGTCAAAAAGTGTTTTTTCTTTTTTTAATTATCAAAAAAATGTTTTGTCTTGGATTAATAGATTATATAAATAATCTGGAGTTACATGTGTGCAATATGACTTTGGATGGTACACCTTGGTGGGGTCTTAACAGAAAATCACTATGTCCAAAAAAATCAGATTTGATTTGATTGAAGATGAAAAAAAAAAAACAATCCATAATCTGACAATCCTTACTTTTGGACATGTGTTATATATGGTGATGAATCATATATGCATTATTTTTTCAATTATTTGAGGGTCAATACTCAAGAGGTCGTATCATGTTCTACTACAATTTGCTATCAATTTGACAATCCAACCAAACGTCATCAAATTAGTAATTACGGTGGTGATCAAATTCCAGAAAAGTCAGTACTGGATTACTAATATAATATAGTACTTCAATAGTGTAGTGTCTTGTCTGTCAATTTAAGGTGCTCCTTAAGACTCAAATCTTAAGAAGTCATTGTCGTTAAGATATGGATTTACACATTCTTTTGGTTATTCAGATATCTAGGAGCCACCGCCAAATGATTTTTTCTTCGTAGTTGTTGGCTCAACATAAAAATGATACACGGAACTTCCAAAGTCCTTTAGTTTGCTCTGGAATTCTTGTTTTGACAATCAGCAAATCAAGAGCAAAACAAAAGTCCTGCTTGAATTCTCTTTGATATTATGATATACATGATTGCGTGAAATATAACTCTTGGATAATATTATGAATGTCAAAATTTTCATCTTGAAAAATACATAACATCTTGGGTCACTACAAAGTGCAAACCCATGTCATTGCCACCCTATAATATATAGCTTCTTCTTATCTCTTATAGTAGATGCAGTTTCCATACTCAGATCTATTACTATCTACCTAAGTGATATATAGGATCTGTTTAGATATAATTTATTTTGCTAAAAACTAAAAATATTGTAACAAAATATTTTTTAAATGTGTGAATAGTGTCGTGAGACCCATTTTTAATATATATTTTTTTCCTGATAAATAGTGCACAAACAGTGCCCTGTCTTCTAAAAGTTGTTGCGCATAAATAAAAAAAAAAAGAAAAAAATAAAAAAGGGAAAACGCAAATGTGAAACGCAGCTCAAAACAAGGATGCAAATAGATACATGGAGTCAATTTGGTTAGGCAATTTAGAAGCTTAAAATTGCGTTTTTAAAATTCAAAACGGTATCTTGCAACAACAATTCATAATTTTTTTTACAAGTACTTATTTTAAATTCAAAACGATGTTTGTAATAACTTATACAAAAATACCCATAGATAGACACTTTAGTATATTTTTTTTCATCTTGAGATTGTAATCATGGCTAGCTAGTTACTTATTCAACAATTATTTTATGTATCATGTGTATACACATTGTTTTTCTTATTTCATATAGATCTCATTCAATCATACATTATTTCTCTCACATATGTGAATCTCTCGGTTGTTTGAGACTTATAAGAGAGGGAGACAATTTATATGTTGGAGGTATAAAATATCTTATCCTAATTCTCTTATTATTCAGAGAAAGAGAGAGAGAGTGTGTGTTCCTATCCTATTCATTACAAAATAAAGTAGCCTCCATTGAACTAAAAGATCATTAGACTAATATTGAGATTCTCTGAGCCAATTTCTTCTATTTGGGTCTACTTGTTTAAATCCATATGTCCAACTTGCGCTTTTGGCCTCATATGAGTCTGAAACGTTCATGTCCTTTTTCTTCTACTTCTACTGCTAAATTTTTTCCCCACATATGTTTTGGAATCATTGGTATGTTAATTTCATCAGTAACTGTCAATAATTGATGAAATCTGAAATTAGAAGTTAAGTAATGCTCTCCCTTTGTAACCTGAAAACTGTAATAACTTGGGACATTGGATAGTCTCTCATCCCACCGAATTTCATAACTTGTTGCCCAAAAATACTCCGCAATTTAATACTGCAGACACATGAGGACAAATGGTCTGGTATTAACCTTACCTAAACCAACTAACTTCACAAATAATTTACAGTATAAAATACAAAAGCATCTCATCCTTTTACTGTAGCGGTTCTTAGCTCACTTTGGATCCCTTTTGTCTGTCTCTCTTTTCTGTCATATATGAGAGTAATTAAACATATACTTTATTCTTAATACCATCCCAACCTTGTTCTCTTCCATGCAAATTTTTGGTTTTCCAATGCTTTTGCGCAGTATTTTGTAGACTGATTGAAGACTGCACCCGACACCTCCAAACCGTTGGACCCTTGTGAATTTTTTAGTCTCTATACTTTGAAAGCCAAAGTCTCTACTTAAGGACCCAAATTGCTCACAAACTTAATGCACATTTCATTTACAAGTTTAGGAATATAATATTTTTCTCTAACGGTTGACATAACCTATTATAATTTATGTATAATAAAGACAATATCATTAATTGATAGATCTAGATGAAAATAATATGAGAAATGCTAACATATGCCCTTACGGCAATGGTTAACAATCCATTTAAAGAAAATTTTTTTAGAAAAAAAAAAAATTAATGTTTTGACAGTTTTTTTCATTTCGCATAAAAGTGATGTCCAAGTTTTTCTAAAATGGATTGTTAACCATTGTCTTAAGGGCACGCGTTAGTATGACTCAAATAACATTACTTCAATTATAAATATAATTGACGGTAATTGTGAAAGATGTTGTATGATTGTATACATTGAAATCTGAGCAGCCCCAAATTTCCAAGTGTCTTGACCCAATTTGCATATGAAGTCCTAGTAGTCACTCCAATATGGATACTGTAATCTTGTTTCCTAAACTCATTTTCTTGAGGCCTCAAGTGCAATTTTTTCAAAATCAATAACCATTTTTTTCTTGGGTAAGATTTGAATGAGAAATGTACCACTTAATTTCCATCCCACTCCTTCACTGTAGCCTAGCTAAGGGTTGGATATACCAGAAACCACAGAACTGTGCTTAGTACAATTCGATGTATGCATGATGATGATTGAATGACAATGAAGCTTCCGATATATACCTAGCTTCCCATCCTCCCTCACATCCCAATACTACTTATACGTCCCTATCAAGAAAGCAACTATGCCCAATTGCCCAGTTGTACCACGCCCAACAAAACTAGCTAGGATCCTCGTGATTATGTGTGCAAAACGCCCCAACATGCATGTTCTTACTAAAATATTGCCAGACAGCAAGAAGGACCACAACAAAAACAAAGACAATCAATGAACTTTGCTTGTTACCACATAGTTAATTACCATCGTCCTTTATCTCTTTTTTGTTTGCTGAGCCACCATTATTTACCACATGTAAATCAACAAAGGAACTCTGAACAAGAAAAAAAAATACATTAATTTTTACATAACAAACACGAGAACATATAAAAATATAACATGCATCGAGACACATTAACCTCCCACGCCTCCTTGCTTTTGTGATTATCAAATACATTTTTTTCTTTGTCTTTATTGTTGAAACATGAAGCATCTGCTTTCATCAAAGACAAAGTAAATCCCATAAAAGAAACCAAAAACAAGAGCCAACATATTCTTCCTATACTATTAAAAAGATAAAAAGAAAGAAGAAGAAGATACATGTTAAAGCAATCCGAAAAAGAATACATATAGCCGACCTTACTAATGTAATGAGGAAATCTGACCCGTAAAATATGGGGTTAAGGCTTGTCTTTTTTTTTTTTTGATTGGTAGATAGTGGGGACCGTAAGATGGGGTTCAAATGACAGACGTGGGACACCACAAAGGATGTCAATACTGTGCACTGGATGGTCCTCAGGCTAAAGCTTGGTTGTTGTTGATGCATGTTACAATAATTGCTGTGAAATATATTGCAGCCGCCGGTTCTTAGATTCGCTACAGTGATTGGTGGCTGATGACGACGACGACGATGACGATGATGACAAGATGCAAATAACAAGGTCGGCAAAAGCTTGAATAATATACTTGTGGGTGTTCTTCGGATTTAGTGTAAGATAACATAAGAGAAGCTCGTGCAAATACTCCCATTCAGTTGTGAAGTCGTTGAGATTTCTTGCATCAACCATTTCTTGCATTGAGCGTCTGAAATCAACGTAAGGATCGAGTGAGTACTTGGGGACTTTGACGCTTTCATTGACTAAAACCATTGTGTTGTTATGATCATGATCATCAGGTGGCGGGTGAGGGTGTTGTGTGGAGTCAACTATGGAGTTGGAGTGGCCAGGGGTGGAGAAGAAGAAGCGTTGGGAGGCGAAGACGGTTGCGAAGTCTGGTGGTGGAGGTGAGTAGTCTGTGTCGTCGGAGTCATCGGAGGAGGAGGAGAAGAATTCGGTGGTGGTGGAGGTGAGGGAGGTGGAGTGCTGGGTTTGTGATGAGGAGAGGTTGTATAAGGAGTTAAAGTTTTTTATGATGATTGATGAAGATGTGGAGAGGGAGGGATGGTTGTGATGGTCTTGGTTTTGGTCTGAGGGTGGGGTTGATTGGATGGTGGGTAGGCATTTGAGTTTGGAGAAGAAGAGGTGGACGTTCTTCCAAAGGTGGTTTGACATTTTCAGCTTTTGGGTGTGTGAGAGAGAGAGAGAGAGAGAGAGAGCAAGTAAGAACAATTGGAAGGTTATATATGGTGTAAATGTGTTGTGGGAACTTTTGTTGTGAGTTGTGACTCATATTAGTGGGGGATACAAAGTTAAAAAAAAAAGACGGGGGTAGTTGGTTTGGGAGAGTAGGCTTTTTATTGTCTATTTGATGACCTAAAAGGCCTATAATTCTTTTGAGTTGTAAACTGGTAGTATTAATTATTATATGTGCTGATCATTCTTTTCACAATATACGAACCTTATAATCGTTTGGGACCCATAGAAGAGAAATTATCAACATATTGAACTCATGAAAAATTTCTCCTCCAATTAATTGAGATTGAGAGAGCTTTATTTATTCATATTTTTCATTATATTGTTTTAGTCTTTCTAGAAATTAGAACGTGTGTTGTGGGTGTACACAGGTTAAATTAATTATAATGTATCTAAGGATGTACATTATGCCAACAATGGCATACCTGCAAGCTTTGAAAATTGAAATGAGATGTTGCAAGCATACTCAGCTAAAAAACAATGAGAAGATGTTAAAAGCTAAAAAGATGGTACTTCTAAGCTTTCATGCACTTTATTTCTGAGCTCCTAAAATGGTTTTTTTTATACCTTGAGATACTCTTTTAAGTTGTCTTGGACAATCAACCATGTATCATGCGTGGTATTATCATTCAAATCATCCTTTTTACTACCTCTTTTTCCAACTCTTCAACAATTTCAAAACAAAAATTCTAAGCACATATTTTGAACACACAATTTGGCATAATTTGTGCATGTATCAAATGGTAGTTAGATTATTTTTTACCAAGTACTAGCTGTCATAATTGTCAGGACCAAAAGAAAACTTTCAAAATATGTGGTTTTTTTTTTTTTTTTTAAATAGATTTTATTTTTTATTTAAAATAAAATTTGATATTTTATTAAATTTTTTTTTTTTAAAAAGTAATTGTTCTATTGAAAGTTGCGGAACATATGATTGGCAAAAGTATTAAATAGGAAGATTTTTGTAAAAGAAATCAGAAAAACGAGGCCATTTAGTTTATTTGCCGCAACAACATCATTTAGTTTTTTAAATAGTGAAGTTTTATTCGGTCAGAAAAAAAAATAGTGTAGTTTTAATTTAGACATCCTATTTCTATTTCGTTCCTCAATTATGAATTTGTGATACAAACTCTTTTATGTGTGTGTACCCCCAATAATGAACAAATTAAAGAATGCACATAAACTCTTCAATCTCTTTCTCATTTATTGTGTTAAGCTTTGATTTTGATTCTACTTTGATTTATGTTTTTAAATTTTTTATTTTATCATTCAATGTATCATTTTTCACCTCTACTTTATCAAATTCTCAATTTCACATTTTTATTTAAACCATTGAGTTTTTATTTTAAGCTTAATCTCAAATGAATTTTCCACCCTTCTGTCCAATCTTTTGATTTTAGTGATTAAAAAAGAATGAAAAATTAGAAAAGAGAAAAAAATAAAAAATAAAAAATAAAAACAAAAACAAAAACAAAAATTAATGCTGCTAGTGAGGCGTGCACTGTTGCATTTACAGTGTACTGTTTGAGACCATGCAATATCAACCCCAAAAAAAAAACAGTATTCTCTGTTTGAACTTTGAATTGTGCCTGGAAACTAGATAGAAAAAACAATGCAACGGCTAGGATTTGGGGAATAAATAGAGCAGTGTCAGTGGCGGCTCCAATAATTTTTTTCAAGTTGTTCCTCAACAAGTATAAATTATACAATTTAATAAAAAAAATTTATATATTGACAAAAAAAAAAACCCGCAAATACATAAAATTTTACAGCATAAAGCTTGTGGAGTTCAGTTGTGGTTATTGTTAGTGTTGCTGAACAGGATGGACGACGATGGTTGGAGAGAGGAAGTGAGTTTCTTATTTCCTTTTAGCCTTTAGGTTTGATTTAGTTTTAGTTGAAATTGTTTAATGACTTTTGAATCCGCGAGGCACTGAGGCAGTGAGGAATTTTTTTTTTTTAAAATATTTGTTGAATTAAAAACGTAATCTTGTTGGTGTATAGTAGTGATAGTCTTAGTCTGAGATGTGATTGATTTTGTACTGGGCTTTTCTACATTTGGTTTGGGTCTTGTTAGTGGTTTTATTATAATTTTTTTTTTCGAGATTTTCGTTCAAGTTTTTTTTTTTGGGGGGCTTTTTCCATGATTTTATAAACTAGTACGGTGAAAGAACTGAAAAAGAGACTGGTTACTGGTTTTTTGGTCGGACCAAGATCCGACCAATAGTCGAATCGGTGACATCATAAATAATATAATTAATAAAATTTTAAATTATATAAATAAAAATATAATAAGTTTATTACTAATAATATGATAGCAAAATGTAAAAACATAATATTTAGTGACACTTTTCATGTAAATTTAATCAAACTTCCTTAAAATGGACTACCACATGTTTAATTATAATCATAAAAATAAAAAGTTTATTTTATATATATATATAATGAATTAATTAATTTTATATAAAAATTAATTAATTGATTTTATATAAAAATTAATTAACTTTTTAAGTTTATTCACTTAATTAACTAAAACTACTATTTTTTTCTAATCAAAATTATCGGAAAAAGAAAAAAGAAAAGTAGTTGTACAATGAAAAAAACTAAATTTACGTGACTTTGACCAATTAGTTGTATAATAAATATTATAATATTTTTGAGGAAAAATAGTCGTACAATGACAGTGTGTTAGGCAAAGCAAAAACTAAAAGTAAAGCCGTAGTATAGGCTTAAAAGAATATAAAAGCATATGGTTCTTTTTACTTGAAAGACCCTAATATATTGTTAAGTTGCTCAAATTATAGACCAAAATTTAATTTTATTGGCGTAAAAAAAATTCAGCTCAACCACTTCATTTGTTTTTCTTGTTTCTTTGAATTTCAAAACTGTTATTAGAGAGAGAGATAATTGACATAAATATTTTGAAGGAGGAACTCAACCCTGAGGGTGGACAACCCAAAACCTGTACCAACTCAACCAATTCAGCTAAACCCATTGCACCCATTTTCATTACGACGAGCACTACTCCGGTCCATGGACGCTGTCGCTATCCTTGAGAGCTCCACCTTTGCTGTCGAAGGAGGGCTGGGTAAACTCTTAAACTCACGTAATTCTATTTTTGCATTGACTTGCTTGATTTGTTGGATGAAGTTGCCACAAATTGAAATTTGGTACATACCAAATTTGGTATATGTAGAATCCAAGACAATAATGAATTTAACCTTGTTAAAATAACAATTAAAATTGAAAAAGGTTAAATTTAGGTATGCTTCACATAATAAAATTGTTCATATTTTGTCACTTGCATTTACTGATAATTTCATTATTATCATGTCTTTTTTATTATTGCATGTCCGGTCACATGATTTAGCTCTAGGCCATGCCAACATGCCATTCAAATAAAATTCATTGCTTGTTTGAGTTATTGTTATAAATTTGAATATTATTTCCATGTCCATTAAATAATTATCTAAACACTAAAACTTTCTTTACCCACTTAGTTGAGATCCGTAAAGGCGTAAACGTTTCAGTCGGGCATGGATGTCTCACACTTTCTTACAATGTAACATGACTCCAAATTCATCCTGGCGGAGCGTAACCAAATTTTATACATGGAGTTATTTCTTAATAAAAAATGGTTTTAATTACTTTTTTTTCTCTTAAATATAATAAAATAATTGATGACTTCTAATATTTCAAAAACTTATGATTTTCAAGAAAAAACTTTCAAATCCATCTATTTTCTAAAAGCCCTTCTGGGGACGTCACGGGGTGGTGTCCACATTTAAATACTCATCCAAATGATAAAACATTTTGTTTCTTGAATCTTGTAATCTTGTCTCGATTCATAAAACCCTAATCCTCTAGCGTGCGTATTTCCAATATGAAAATTTCAATTTGAGTTTTTGTTTTTTATTTTTTTTTTAAAGAGAAATTCCAAATGTGCAACAATAGCCACAATGCAAGAGGCCCTTCCACCAATCCATTCCTATTGTATATTTTGTACTATCATTTTACGAACTTTTTTTTTGTCCCTTTTCACAAACTTATTTTTATATGCCCTCAAACGAAACATATTGGTTATGTAGTCTCATTTTAGAACTTGAGTATGTTGGAAGTATAGTTTTGAAAATTGTCCAAATTGATTAACAAAGTTACATAGCAATATCAATAATATATCAATAAAACAAGATATGCTTAAATTAACTTATAAGTAAAATAGACAAGTGCAAAAACCTATAAAATTAAGGATTAGGTAAAACTTATTGCCGAGGCACGGAACTAAATCCGATGTCCTTAAGAAGCGATTTTCGCCCCCACTGGAATGAATCTATTGGTGCAAATGGCTCAAACTGTTGCTCTCCAGGATACAATGGCAACTCTGTTAATGTGCACTTACAAACAAAGTTTCAAACTCGTCACAAATGCCAAAGAGAAAATTTTCAGCTAAAACAGAGGAGCTAAAGTATCAAAGTAATAAGTGTTTTATTGTTTTCAACTAATATCATATATGCAGAATTTTGATAGTCTTAGAGCTCTAAAAAAGGAAGTAGCTAAAGATGATTGGAGTGAAAAGGGAAAGGCAAAAACAAAGGAATTGATGCTGCAAGCTGCTATGTATTTTCTGCAAAATAGGGGAAGGTGCGGATGACTATTTTTCTAAGTAAATATGAGATGATTGAGGGTTTTGTTTGCTGCCAAAAATTCTCACGCCAGCCAAGGAAAATTTTAGAGCATGGGCTTGGGTTTTGCAACAAAATATTATGGGCTTAAGCTTTGAAAATACCTAATTATTTTAAACATACCCAACAGAGTATCTAAACTTGAGTTATTCATGAAAAAATAAAAAACTTGAGTTGAGATTTTTATAGGTTTCTAGTAGAACTCGAGTTTTAGAGAGTCGAATTCTTCACATTAGAACTTGATTCTCATAGGCTACATAGCTAATATGTTTCATTTGATACCATATAATAAATAAGTTTGTGAAAAAAAAAATAATGGGCAAAAAATCCATCATTTTACTTGCTTGTGCTGATATTATTAGACATAGGATTTTGTACTTATATATATAGACATCTCTCTGTTATCAAATATATATATATATATATATAGACATCTCTCTTTGTACAATGAGCGTATGTTAAATTAATATACACCATTTTCCAATGTCTTTCACATTTATTTCGCACCTCGTTGATTCTTATCAATTATGGTTGACGTGTGTTTGACAGTTTGTACAAGAACTCAAAGATGCCCATCACCTTCCTACCCATCCATTCACTATGACCCACAAGTTCATCAATCATCACATCAACCATTAAGATTGTCACCTTGCAATTTCTAGTAATGGGCAAATACCCTACAAATTATTGGCCCAAATGCACAACAATAAAATCACACACAGGTTTCTGCTGCATAGTAATTAAGATTCTTAAAAAGACCAGCATCTAACTTACCTTCACAGGTGCAGCAAGACACTATACTTAATTGGCTAGCTATTTAGAGACATTTACTTACCTAAAACATTAAAGCTATGAATATTTTGAAACATATAGACATAATTGGCCTTCAAAATTGACTCACGGGAACACGTTCTTCCTCTTCTAAGAAGCTGACAGGTTCTCTTGTGAGTTGTGACTTCGATATCATAACATAGTGTATTTTAGGTCCCACCCATGTTCTTCCTTTCTTGCATATATATGTTCTGACAGGATTTTTTTTTGACCATAAGGTACTGCTATACATAGCTATACATAAGGTACTGCAATAGCCCGTTTTTCTTGTAGTGAGAATAGGATCGAACCACACGCAATAGATGTTTAGAACTCTGGTTTTCAACCAGCCATAAACAGCTACTTTGAATCATTAATTGTCATGGACCCATGTGTCCATTAATCGCCCCAGGCCCCCCAAAGGTAAAGGACCACTACTGCAATTGAATTCCCATTGTCAAACCTTCTGCTGCTAAATGGTCCTGGTCGGTATACATTTTGGAATGTAATGTGAAAATATTTAGTAGTATATAAAAAAAAAATAAGTAGAAGCATGAGATCATTATGAACCATATATTACCACAAACTCATAACAAGATATTTATAATAGGCTAAATTCTAAACTAATATGAACTATGATACTTAGTAGAATTAAGATTTTGTTACTTGCACGTAAAGTAAGATTAGATTTAGACTTGATTAAGAATTGAGAATGTCTTTAACATAGGGCTGATTGCAGACCCTGCCCATATGCAAAACCCAGCTCAACTCACGGAGGCCCATCATTTTCTCATCATCCTATATCATGTTACATGTCAGTCCCATGATATGGTAGCAATCACCAAGTAGTAGCCCATCTTACTTTTGGAGAACAACATCTAATTAAGTCCTAGAGACCTGCACTACTTTCATTTTGAGGCCCATCAAAGGTCCATAGAAACCTAAACATCATGGGCTCTTTTATCTTTTAAAGGAAAGCTGGTTCAAAGTTTAAAAGGGTAAAAATGCAATTACAAAGTTGAATATGGAAGAGAAATAAGATTATTATAGAACCCACATTTTAGACCGCATTATTTATACAAAAGGATTGATCATGTACAAGCACATATTTATTACTATAGAGTGAATATAACCATACAAATTAATCATAATTTTACAACTACTTTCATGCATTTGAGTTCTCGTTGAGTCTAGCAGCTGCAGAGATTGATGCAGCCACTCCACCAGGATAAGGAGCCTGATTCAGATTGTTCTTCCACTCAGCATTCCCCACTGCTTCAGCATCTTGCTTGGTCGCCACCTTATCAGCAGGTAACTTTTCTGTTGCACCCTACCCCATGTATACATGTGACATCTTATCAAGTCCAAGAAAAATTTTTAACTATGAAATGAATACAATGAACTATTTCACTTTCATTGAAATGTTATTACGTATTCAAAAAGGTTACATTAATTAAACCAAAATCCTTGTTCTAACCAAATTTTAAACATAGAAAAAAAGAGAGGGTAGAATTAGAACATTTTTTGTGTGCATAAAGATGAAGAACTAGCTTTTATTCGAATTAAATTGTACCACCATTTGAACTTCTACTCCTACACAGGATATATTTTTCAAGTTGCTGTCACTCAAATATAGATAACGAATAGAACTTGAATTTCATTAAAGGTCATTTTGAACTTATTTTATAAGTTTAATTATTTCATACGTGCAAGCATATAATAGTTTTTGTTTTGGTCTTACCGTTAAGACATCACCCAGCTTAATCTTATTCTCTTCTCGCTTCACTTCGGCATTGAAAGCAGCAGCTGACTGAGCTGTGGCGGCGATCCCACCTGGAATAATAGTATCAGTACCAGTTGCTCTAGCCTCTGCTGCTTGAATTGCAGCGGCATCACTCTGATCAACTGGCTTGGCTCCGGCTGATTGTACAGTCGCTTCTAGTGCCTCTCCTATAGTAATCGGACTTTGCACTATCCCTAGTGCTGCTTCTTGGGTGGGCATTGACTGCACATACTATCCAACAACCTAATAACCAAAACAAAACAGTTGGTAATATACCAATACATAACAAAAAACAACTTCTTCTCAAATTTCTAAAAGGGTATGAGAGTAGTTTTAGTATTTATATATGCTACTCATTTCTAACAGCTTTATATAAATCTATAAGAAATGAAAATGTTATTTGAGTGAGTGTGGATCAACTTATATCTATTGAGATATTTTATTATAAATCTATAAGAAAGGAAAGTGTTATTTGAGTGAGTTTGGATCAAACTATATCTATTGAGATATTTTATTTAAAAATTTAAGGAGAGAAAAAAGTGCAAATTGTCTTTAGAACATTGAGATTTTAAAATGCTATATATATATATATATATAAAATCCTTTTTAAATTCCTAGAAGAATAGGATAATAAAATTTATATATTTTTGGATTAGCTTATTTTTATTTTTATTAGAGTTATTTTGTTTAAAGAATCCACTATGAAAATAGTGGAAATTGTATCTAAGTGAGCTTTTTAATTTCTTTGGACAACTTTTTACCATTTTTTTTTTTGAAAAATTTGTAAAGAAAGATGGAAAGATACTACCAACATGTTTGGTTTAATTTATTTTCATTATAAAGAAAAAATATATCCTTTCACAACCTTTTATTTTTAAAGGTATAAGTACACTTTTTAAACAAAACAAACCAATTAGAATGAACAAATTATATTAGAAAACACTAATATATAAAAACTAATATTAGTTTCAAGTGTGTAAAAAAATAAAACAGAGCTTATAGCATAAGTATCCAATTATTAAAAAAAAAAATCCAATTATATAAAAATAATAATAAATAAAGAAATGGGTTCAAGTTATACCTAGTATAACTCTAAAAAATTACACATTTTTTAAACCATTAAATTTAAGTAGATCCAACAGTAAAAAAAAGACCATCATTAATGCTAATATTCTAATTCATCTCTATTATTATCCCTTATTTAATACATTCCATATTTATTTCTAAACCCAAAAAAATTTATAACACAACTATTGCTTTTAGTTGTTCACTATCTCTACATTTCTCTCTCTAGAACACTCTCTTTTTTGTTGCATGTCATGCCCAAATGTTTATCATCATTTGCAGATTGTTACGAAAGTTAAAAAATAGATAAACATAGGGACACTCTACCAACAAAAACAAAAGTTAAAAACGAATATAAAAAACTCTGATTTTGAGGATAAATTTGATTTTTTAAGGGGCCATTACAATGACCAATGGCTTATTTCAAACTTTTGGCCTTAGAAACAAAAGGGTAAATTAGTTGATCTTCATAGCTACATTACAACATCTAATGTTGTTGCAGCGGATCATGTCCAATTGTTTGTCATCATCAGCACATAGTTTACAAATTAATTTACACAAACATAATAACATAAGGAACTTAAATCTACAAACAAAAATAAGAGAGAAGGAGAAACACTTTCTTAAAGAATAAAAAAAAGTCTAGAGAATAGTGTTCTAGAGAGAGAAACGTAAAGATAGAGAACAACTAAAAGCAATAGTTGTGTTATAAACTTTTTTAGGTTTAGAAATAAGTATGAAATATATTAAATAAGAAATAATAAATGAGATGAATTAGAATATTAGCATTAATGAGGATTTTTTTTACCGTTATCCAGAGAAGAGTGTTCTAGAGAGATAAACATAGAGATAGAGAACAACTAAAAGCAATAGTTGTGTTATAAACTTTTTTGGGTTTAGAAATAAGTATGGAATGTATTAAATAAATGATAATAAATGAGGTGAATTAAAATATTAGTATTAATGAGTATCTTTTTTTACCGTCTACTTAAATACAATGGTTTAACATCTCATAAATAAAATGGTAAAATATATTGTAATTAATATCCTTAATGTTAATACCGACCAGACTTTTTAAAACTAAGTTGGACCTAAATGATTATTCATTTTTTCTCTTCTTTGTGATATCATTGTGTCCAATATCTTATCCATTTCTCTAGGAAAATGGATATCTCTTCTCTCATGAAGAAGAATGACCAAGTTAGGCAATTTTAAAAAATTTCCAACCTAATTCCTGGAATTAGCTCAAACCTAAATAAAAAATAAAAAAAACCAAAGTGATACGAGGTTGTAAACGTACGTAGTACCTTTCCATCAACAGATTCAGTAAATATGCGGCGTCCAGGGACATCGTCCTGAGTAACACTCACACCTTGCGCAACCGAAACTTTAGTGGGATCGTTTATCTCCCGATCAACGAGACCAGCTCTTACGATCAAGTTAGCAGCGGCTCGCATCACAGTGGCTGTTTCCACCCATTTGGGTCTCTCCGAACACTGTCTTTTTAGCTGTCTCCATCAACCCTGCATCATGGGGTGCAACGGGCTTCGATGCTAGCTCGCCTGAGACTTCAAAAACGTCGCCGTATCTTATGCGGTCTTCCTGCTCTTGCTTCTCTCTTGGCCTTCGTGGTTGTTCTTGGCTCATTTTTTATATGTATCGAGTTGAACAGAGATTATGAAGAAGTACGTGAGAAACTTTGATAGAGTTGGGGTTTGTTGAATTGGGATGGGTGTGTGTATGTATATATAGGTATGGAAGTATGGAAGGGAAGTGACAGGTGGCAATGGGTAAACGTGGCGAGTGAAGAAATGTGACACAGTTTGACTGCTATAGAGATGCAAATATCAGCTTTTTTAGCTTCGGTGGTGAGAGACATGGTAGACAGTAGTCCAGCCATTTCAAAGCTTTGGCGATAGCTGCATTGCATTTATACGTGGCAACTCCTCTCTCAGCTGAGTCAATCTCTCCAAGTGGTCATCGCTCTCTCTCTCTCTCTCTGGATAAACAGTCTCAACGAATAAAGAACTTATTCATGGACATAAATACGAGTATGAATACGAGTATGACACGAGTATAACTTATTCAAGACTTAGGCCGCGTTTAAAACGCGGCCTAAGGACCCGTACTTAGGCCGCGCTTTAAGCGCGGCCGAAGGACTGGTCATTGGGCCGCGTTTTGAGCGCGGCCATAGCCCCATCTGGGCTATAGTCTCGCATTTTGGGCCGCATCTCAAAACGCGGCCCAAAAAACCGCGGCTACAGACTATAGCCGCGGTTTTGTGCCCTATGGCCGCGTTTTAAAAACGCGGCCACAGGGCCTTTTTTTTGTAGTGTTATGACATTTTATTACGGGTAAAACACTAGTATAATACAAATATGACACTCTAAGAGCATATCTATTGGTGTAGTTAAATGCATAAAAATCTCTATAATAGAGAATGATACCATAAAACGAGTTTTCAATGGATTTTTTATACCTAGAATTTTTTTTGACTCATGAACAGTAGCTCATCAAGTCTGATGGGCTACTGTTCATTCTTCAAATGTTTTTTTTTTATTATAATAATCAGGTGTTGAATAAAAAAATGTTAGAAGATGTGTAGTTGTTAAAAAAAGAATAAATAATGAATAAAGAAATAATATTTAAATGAGATAGAGAATGTGATAGAGAATCTGTTGAAAAGTGTATTTGAAAAAGTGAGTAGATAAAAGGTAAAAGTCACTGTTCATTCTCCAAACTGTACAAAAATTTGAGAAATTTACTGGAGATGCTCTAAATAAAGTTTTTATATTTGTTAAGAATTGAACTTGCTTTTATATATATGTTAGATTTCGAACTTTATAAGTTATCCAACGTTTCAATTAAAAAAACAAAAACAACTTTAGACAAAAATATTGATTTCATCCCTAAGTTTGCAAGATTTTCTATGTCCCTAATATTTAAAAAAAGTATTATTCATTTTTAAGCTATTGAAAATATTTTAAATTAAAAAAACAAAACAAATAAACAAACCTTTTTCCTTCTTGTACCATTAAAAAAGTTTATTTTTCATCACTTGCTATTTTTTGCTCTTGAACGATTAAAAAAAAAATTTGTTACAAAGTTTAAAGACAAAAAAATTAATTAAAGTTTAGGTACAAAAAGAGAAATTCATGCCGGACAGAAGCAACATTTTAGTCCAAATTTTATCGATTTTAGTGTAAATGCGTCTTTCCGTGATTAGAGATTTGGATTAGTTTACGTTAATTGTAATGCTTGTGAGAGTTTGTGTGGGTAGTTGTAGTTGTTATGATGAATTTTGGATTTTTTTTTCATTGTTAGCATTTTCCCCACAAAAGAATTGTAAGTTTTATTTGACTTTTTTTAAGAGAGTTTTAACTTATGGTGTCTGTTCTTGACGATAACTCTTTATCATTAAACCAAGACACTAATCAGTTTTTGATATAAGCGGTGAATACAAATTATTAAGATGAGAAATGAGATAAATTAAGCCATTCTTTCCCGTTCAAACCCATTTTTCTTATCCTCAATATCCATCTTTTATGACAGCAAAGGGTTGGTTAATAAAATTATTTGGTTCCAAGTGTTTTTTTTATAAACAAAACTTAGGTACAGTACCTTATGTTCTACTTTTAAGATTTTGTCATGTGACTACTTAACTAAAAAATACACTTTCATCTCATGAAAAAAAAATTCACATGACAAAATCATAAGAGAGGAATCTAAAGAATAGTACTTAAATACTGTATCTAAGTTTTGCTTTTTTTTTATACCTCAAAGATTCTCTAACAACTTGGTGCTATGCAGAGACGACTAGACCACACCATGTATGCTGAAAATTCATGAACGACTTAAACTTATTACGACCCAGCAACACTAAAAAGGAAAGTATTTTCCTACTCAAATACTTTTTTTTTTTTGAACCACTACTCAAATACTTTGTAATCTCACCAAATTCAAATACACAGACGAGTTCTCTTTTTTTTTTTTAAAGGAAAATTTTTAGTTTATATTATCTTAGCAATATAAGATTTACATTGTCAACTAAACAAATTAATTTGCACAATCTACAATGTAAAATTTACATTGCTACAGTACAATGTCAACCTATATATTACGTACCAAGATAAAAATATTATTGATATTTAGAACATTATTACACTCACTTTTTTACTCATCACTCTCCATTCTTAATTTTCATTTACTTATTACTTTTGTTGGAGCATATTAATATTAAAAAATTATTTTAATAAATTAATTAATGAAAAATTGGCAACTTTAATGAAAAGATGAGTTTTTATGTGGTATATGAGGAGTTAATATGTTTAATGAAAGAGAAATGATATGTCCACAACATTTTTATAATATTTTTACAACAAATCCTAAGTGGTAGGTTGTTACTAGTTATTATTATTGGGGTAAAAAAGTAATCTAAGTGTTAGGTTCAGATTTGAACCAGTAACAACTAACCACCTATGATTTGTTGTGAAAATATTGTAAAAATATTGTGGATGTAACACCTCTCTTAATGAAATCCCATGTTAGAGAGAGAGTCATTATTAATTTATAATTGTGGACATTTATTGTGTCTAAGTGTTAGCGTGATAAAATGGGTTAAGCGCATAGGGGAGGGTGAAATGAGGAGGTCTGGATGGCTGTTGTATCTTGGACGATACAATCTATAAATAGATAAAAATAGTCCTTGTCTTAGACCCAAAAGATGTGTGTTGGTCTGGCCCTAGACCATCAAAAGTCATCATAACAATGTAGCCAAAAATACGCGCTATGTTTGGTTCGCTAGAAAACCTTCTATAAAGATAGTTTTTCACATTTTTCAGTGTTTGGTAGCATAAACAAAATTTGGTCAACGAAAAATTATCTTTAGTTAACGGAAAACTCTTATAAAAATAAGGCTCATTTTCTATAGATTGTTTTCCAAAAAATATTTTTGGAAAACAATCTCTCTCTCACACTATGCATAAATCTTATAAATATTATCTTCTTCTGACGTAGGAAAAATATTTTCTTTCGCTTATTTATCCTTTCTCACAATAAACTCTCTCACTTCTTCTCCTCCCTTTATTTTTTCTCTCTTCTCACACCCTCACTATCACCCCCTCTGGCCTCTTCTCTTCCCATAGACTTCTTTCTCTATTTGCCTTTCTTCTCTTTTTTCTCCCTATTTATTCTCCCCTCTATAACACCGTTCTTTAATAAGGTTTTAATTATTTTTTTTCTCCTCACAGATCGGCCAACGGTTCTATAACAATTTTTGGTATATTTATCAGACTATTTGTACTGGATTAGTTTGCCAGTAAAACTACTTGGCCTATGTGGCATTTTGAACTATTTAAAATGGAACTTAAGGTTATAATGGTTGTAGGGATATTGGGTCTGACAGCCCATCGTTTGCTCATATTACGAGTCTGTGGCCCAGTCCGAGGACAAAGGATTGTCCTAGGATGAAGAATCTTATTTGGTGAGGGCTGTTTTAGTAAACAAAGGTTAGTCCTGACAATAATGGCACAAGGGATAGGCCGAGGATAAATTTTTTTTCGGATGACCAATGCCGATGTCCAAAAAAGTTTGTTAGCTACTTGGAATGAAGTTCCCAGAAGTTTCATCGGCGCTGATAAGCATTAAAAGAGTGATGAACAGGGCAATGCCCTGAAATATCTAAGGAGGAAAGTTGCTACCTCCATATTAAATGCACTGTAGCTAATACTCTGGCCGCATTAATGTGGAGGTGATACCTGAACAGTAGGTTACAGCCTTACAGCTACTACAGCAAGACTAATGGAGAGGGATGATGGGCAAGTATCTAGAATGACTATCTGGCATGCACGTATGAAGTGGGAGTGCAGGGGAAGGATGATATAAAAGAAAGAGGAAACAACAAGGTGGGGGGAGAGAAAAAAAAAAGACTAAGAGGACATCTAAGAACCAAACTTGTAACTGAACTCTAAAAGGATTATATATATAAGAAGGAACCTCCTCAGACTTTGCCGAGGATAATCTTTCTTCAATACAAACATTTTTCTTTTCATTCCCATAACATCTAGATCCATTTAGAGATTGTGTGATCGCTACAACCCTGTATTCTAACCCATTCTCTACAAATTCATTGTTTTGGGCTTTTTGAGCCTAAGTCCACCCATGTAGTGGTATAGGAATTCAAATCTAGTCCTTACAATGGTTATTTTGAATTATGAGAAGTATGGTTTATATATATTAATATTATGAACGTTACTATTTATATACATGAGCAAGATGAGTATTTGAGATCATGAAAATTGGATAGCTAATTTTGATTGTATCCATTGTCAAAATTTTAGTTTAAAAACCAAATTCATTCTTGGTTTTTATTATTATTGTTATTTATTTATATTGATTACATTAGGTGGGTTTACACAATACACATATTATACATGTTTTAAATTATACAAGAAATGTTATAAAAACTGTAAATACCAAACACCAGAAAACATTCTGAAGCTCATTTTCAAGGTTGTTACCAAACACCAGAAAATAAGATAATTTTCTAGAAAATACTCTCTGAAAAATGAATTATTTTCTAGAAAATGTTAATGCCAAAACAAACAGAGCGTTATGTAGGCATATGAAAAAAAATTTATAGCAGTGTGACCATATTTTGCATGATAAGCATTTAAAATATCAATAATATGATTAATATTTCATAACTTTGGCATGATGAAGATTGTTATTAATACAAAGAAACCAATTCAAGTAGGACTAAAGTTGTTAAAAATACACAAATATCAAAGAAACTAATTCAATTGGGGCTAATGTTGTTAAAAATACACAAATATCAAATTAATGGTTTTGCAAATAATTGTTTAGAGAGGAGCACTGATGGGATATTGGAAGAAATTAATAAATTTTTAACTCTAACGAAAAATTATTTTAAAAAAATTGTATGAAATCTCCTTATCATTAAAGATAATAAATTATACGAAATCTCCCTATTTTAGATTATCACCTTAGTACAATTTTAGATTATCACATATAGATTATCACATAGGTATCTCAATATTTTTTTTTTTGTAATTTTTTTATTATATCCACCAACAACTTTTTTTTGGTAATTAAAAAAGGTGTGGACACGAAGGTGGCAACCCAAAATATAAAACTTCTAGAACACTCTCTTTTTAAATAGAACTAAGATTTTATTGAATGAATTGTGAGAATACAAGCAACTGAGCAAATACATAATATCTACTCTATATATACACGATCTAACTAACCAAAACAAAATAACAAACTTCCCTATTTTGGTGGGAAAAGCAGTTTCAAGATTCAGCTAAGAGCATTCACATTGGGAATGCTATATGCCATATGTAGGTGATAATAACTTAATTTTGCATATTTATATCATTATTAGAAAATCATTATCATACTTATTTTGAGTTAATCCATGCATTTTGTAGTTGATTTTGAAATAATGCTAAATAATCAATTTTGTGCTTAATTGAATTTTAATGCGTGAATTTGTCTTTTGTAGGATAATGAAATTAAATAAGTGGATTTGTGTAAAGAAAAAAGCTAATGGACTTTAATTTTGCAAGGGCCATGATGAAGTCAAAGAAGGTCAACCCAATTAAATTCAAGTCCAATTGGAGAAAGGAATCAAAGGAAATTTGCACCAAATCCAAATACAATTCGAATTAGGATTCCAGCTTGCACACCAGTTAGTATTTGGAGCATAACTTTCGGCGCAGATGTCTAATCGAGATGATTCAAGTTGAGCTGTAAAGCTAACTTAAAGGGCTATAATGTTTAATGTTTATAATGTTTATAAAATAATGTTTATTATAATGTTTATAAAATAAACATTATAATAAACACCAGTTATATAAAACACCAGTTATATATTATTTTATTATAATGTTTATAAAATAAACATTATAATAAAATAATATATCTACTACAATAAAATAACATATCCACTCCAAAAAAAATAATACATACTACTACCAAAAAAACACCACAAACAACACAATCCACAACCACTACCAAAGAACAACCACCCAACAACAACTACACAAACGACACAATCCACTTTTCCACTGCCAAAGAACAACCACCCACCAACAACTACACAAACCCAGACCACCATCAAACCCACCATCTAAGCTTGATCGAGAGAGAGAAGACCAGCCATCGCCATCGCCATCGTTGTCGCCATCGCCGATCACACCATCGCCGACCCATCACCCACTAACCCACGCCATTGCCGACCCACTAACCCATGCCATCCATGAAACCCATCGACCCATACCATTGCCAATCACGCCATCCACGAAACCCACCGACCCAATCGCCGATCACGCCATCCACGAAACCCACCGACCCACGCCATCGTCGATCACGCCATCCACAAAACCCACCAACCCAATCACCGATCATGCGAAAAAAAGAGAGAAAAGATAGCGAAGAGGTAGAGAAGGAAGAGAGAGGCTGAGACTCTTGAGTCTAAGACGAAAAGAAAGAGAAGGCACAGAGAGAGAGAGAGAGAGAGAGAGAGAGAGAATATTATAATGGAAAAGGGAGAGAGAAGTTAAATAATTTATATATATATATATATTTTTTTTTTTTTAGCTTTGCGCTATAGTGCACATCTATAGATAGATGTGCACTGTAGTTGAACATCTAAATTTTTTACTTATGCCTCCACTGCTGCAACATGATTTTTGTGATCAGTGGTGCTAAAAAATAGCAATATAGCTATTTAGCACCACTGCTGTGAATGCTCTTAAGCCCAAAAGATGTGTCTTGGTCTAGCCCTAGACCATGAAAAGTCTTCATAACAATGTAGCCAAAAATACTCCTACGCTATGTTTGTTTAGCTAGAAAACCTTCTATAAAGATAGTTTTCTACATTTTTCAGTGTTTGGTAGCATAAACAAAATTTGGATAACGAAAAATTATCTTTAGTTAACGGAAAACTCTTATAAAAATCAGGCTCATTTTCTATAGGTTGTTTTCCAAAAAAAATTTTTGGAAAACAATCTCTCTCTCACACCATGCATAACTCTTATAAATATTATCTTCTTCTAACCTAGGAAAAAATATTTTATTTCACTCATTTAGCCTTTCTCACAATAAACTCTCTCACTTCTTCTCCTCCCTTTATTTTTTCTCTCTTCTCACACCCTCACTATCACCCCCTCTGGCATCTTCTCTTCCTATAGACTTCTTTCTCTATCTGCCTTTCTTCTCTTTTTTCTCCCTATTTCTTCTCCCCTCTATAACACCGTTCTTTAATAAGGTTTGTATTTTTTTTTTTCTCCTCATAGATTGGCCAACGGTTCTATAACAATTTTTGGTATATTTATCAGACTATTTGTACTGGATTAGTTTGCCAGTAAAACTATTTGGCCTATGTGGCATTTTGAACTATTTAAAATGGAACTTAACGTTATAATGGTTATTTTGAATTATGAGAAGTATGGTTTATATTTATATATATATATATATATATTAATATTATGAACGTTACTATTTATATACATGAGCAAGATGAGTATTTGAGATCATGAAAATTGGATAGCTAATTTTAATTGTATCCGTTGTCAAAATTTTAGTTTGAAAACCAAATTCATTCTTAGTTTTTATTATTATTATTATTTATTTATATTGATTACATTAGGTGGGTTTACACAATACATATATTTTACATGTTTTAAATTATATAAGAAATGTTATAAAAACAGTGAATACCAAACACTAGAAAACATTCTGAAACTCCTTTTCAAGGTTGTTACCAAACACCAGAAAATAAGATAATTTTCCAGAAAATAAGATAATTTTCCAGAAAATACTCTATGAAAAATGAATTATTTTTCAGAAAATGTTAATGCCGAAACAAACAGAGCGTTATGTAGGCATATGAAAAAAAAATTATAGCAATGTGACCATATTTTGCATGATAAGCATTTAAAATATCAATAATATGATTAATATTTCATAACTTTGGCATGATGAAGATTGTTATTAATACAAAGAAACCAATTCAAGTAGGACTAAAGTTGTTAAAAATACACAAATATCAAAGAAACTAATTCAATTGGGGCTAATGTTGTTAAAAATACACAAATATCAAATTAATGGTTTTGCAAATAACTGTTTAGAGAGGAGCACTGATAGGATATTGGAAGAAACTAATAAATTTTTAACTCTAACAAAAAATTATTTTAAAAAAATTGTATGAAATCTCCCTATCATTAAAGATAATAAATTATATGAAATCTCCCTATTTTAGATTATCACCTTAGTACAATTTTAGATTATCACATATAGATTATCACATAGGTATCTCAATGTATATATTTTTTTTTTTGTAATTTTTTTATTATATCCACCAACAACTTTTTTTTGGTAATTAAAAAAGGTGTGGACATGAAGGTGGCAACCCAAAATATAAAAAATCTAGAATACTCTCTTTCTAAATAGAACTCAAATTTTATTGAATGAATTGTGAGAATACAAACAACTGAGCAAATACATAATATCTACTCTATATATACATGAACTAACTAACCAAACAAAATAACAAACTTCCCTATTTTGGTGGGAAAAGCAGTTTCAAGATTCAGCTAAGAGCATTCACATTGGGAATGCTATATGCTATATGTAGGTGATAATAGCTGAATTTTGCATATTTATATCATTATTAGAAAAGTATTATCATACTTATTTTGAATTAGTTCATGCATTTTGTAGTTGATTTTGAAATAATGCTAAATAATCAATTTTGTGCTTAATTAAATTTTAATGCGTGAATTTGTCTTTTGTAGGATAATAAAATTAAATAAGTGGATTTGTGCAAAGAAGAAAGTTAATGGACTTTAATTTTACAAGGGCCGTGATGAAGTCAAAGAAGGCCAACCTAATTAAATTCAAGTCCAATTGGAGAAAGAAATCAAAGGAAATTTGCAACAAATCCAAGTTCAATTTGGATTAGGATTCCAGCTTGCACACCAGTTAGTATTTGGAGCATAACTTTCGGCGCAGATGTCCAATCGAGATGATTCAAGTTGAGCTGGAAAGCTAACTTAAAGCGCTATAACTCTGAAATTTACCAAAAGTCCGAATTCTGAAGTTAAATGGGCCAAAAACGTCAATTAACTGAAGCCTAAAAACCTGAGATTTCTCCAAATGGGAATTCAACTTGTAATAGGATTCTTTGACTTATTTAAAGGCTTTTTAGGGAAGAATTCAAGAGAGAGCTGTGGTAGAACATAATTTAGGTTTTTTTAAAGTTTCTTTACAGTTTTTAGAGTTTTATTTGTGTTATGGCTTGCTAGAAACCTTGCTAAGGTAAGGGGTGAAACACAACCATTTATTGGTATGTTCTTAACAATTATTTATTGGTTTTAATGCTTATGTTTTAATGTTTTTGATTGTTTTACTCATCTAGAAAAGTGTTTAGTTCTGTATAATCTTTTGATTTATCATAGACTCCGGGCACGTTAAATGCTTAGTATTCCCTGCGAACTAATTCACTAGTTTTGTTTTGCCTAAAATCAATTAATTGCATGAAACTACCTTAGACAATTAATTTTTGAGTTTTTAATTGTTAAATCATCCGACTAAGATCATCCTTCGTATGAATTTTAGTTGAGTTATAAAATAAATATTGTTAAGACTACCAATAGATGTGTTGTGTGTGGATCCCTAAACCTTAGTTTCTTAATATATTGTTCTTTCTCAATTTAAATTACCTTTACCAAACTATCAAAAATCTCTTCAGTTAAACTTTATTATTTTAGTTTTATTCTCTTGTGGTTTGCTAATCAATTCCCTTTTCCCTGTAGATTCGACCTCGGACTTTCCCAGTTATTACTTCACGACAATCCTGCACTTGGGAGTATTATTTAAGTCACAGCAGCAGGCAAGATTTAGCATAAAGGCCCAAAAAACCCCCCACATTTGGAATTGTAAAACCCAAGTATTGCAAAAAAAAATTGCAATACTACAACAGTACTATTTTAAAGGTATAATTGTACTGTAACAGTATTGTAAAAATATATATATATATATATATATATTCTCTCCCACTGAGACACTTTTCTCTCTCTCTGTCTTTCATTTTTCTTTACCTTCCTTCTCTGTGTGGTCTTGTTCTATTCTTTTCTCTTCTCAAACTTGAAACCCTCGTGTGGTGGTGGCAACGGCAGAGGTAGGCATGGTTTAGGTCGGTGATCGATGGTGGCGGTGTGGTGGCATGGCGAGGTGGAGATCGGTGTGGCAGCGCGGTTAAGGTGGAGATCGGCGAGGTGGGTTTGGGTGGGTTCCGATGGGGTTTTTGTGTGGTTGTATGGGTTTGTGGAGATCGGGTGGGTCGTGCCTAGGTTGGTTTGGATTCAGATTGGTTGGTTTGGGTTAGTTTGGTGGTGGTGTGGTGATTGATGACGGTAGAGCTGTGGAGGTGGGGGTTGCCGTGGGTGGTGAAGAGGTGGGTTTACTGGTATGGGTCTGGGTTTGCTGTCATGGGTGTGGGTTTGGGTTTGCCGTGGTGATTGATGATGGTGTGGGTCTGGGTTTGTTGTCATGGGTTGCTATTTTTTTTTTTTTTTTTTTTTTTTGTGTGGTGTTGATGGTCGGAGAGGGTGGTGGTTTTTTTTTTTTTTGTGGTGTTGAATAGAAAGAATGAGATATATATTATTTTATTGTGTAGAAATATTATTTTAATGAGTAGAATAGGAAAATAAAAGTTGGGATGTTGGAAGTGTTGTAAATTGGTATGGTATAAATGACAAAGTAAATTTTGAGATGGTAAAATAGAATAGTTTGTAGATTGCTGATGCGAATGCTCACTGTACACATGCTAATTGAATTGCATTGCCTTACTAACTCCCTAAGCCACGTGGCATTAGCTCTTCTAAAATATGTATGAACGGCATAGCTTCTATAACTTCCAATAACTCCTTGCTAGCCCAAGTATGCTCTGATGTCACTTGATCATTGCTCCTCAACTGTCCAATTATGTCATGATGCTCTTCAAGCTTGTTAAGATACCTTGCACCTGCACTATCAACCTTGTTGTGATGCCAGCTTGCACCTGCAGTGTCAATTGCATTAGCAATTTCAACCCAAAATTTTAGAGTTAACCCAAAATTTTAGAGATTTTTAAAAAAATAGAAGAAAAAAAGAAAAATTAAAACAATTCTTTTTATCTTTTCATCGTGATAGTAATGGGCAGTAAAGTTTCAGGTTGATTCTCATATACTATATGAAATTTCTATTAATAATGTATCACTCCCATGAAATGTAGCCCGCAACACGAAAGGAAATGACTTCAATATACTCAGATGAAGGAAATTCGAACGGAACAAAATTTTATTGACCCAAGTTCATTCCATTACACCACTTGTGATTATAATACTTTAAGTGAACAAAATTATTGTAATTTTTAATTATATTGACAAACAATTTTCATACCATCTTACATTCTCTTTCTCTTGTTTAATACTACAAAACCTTATATAAGAAATCAATACTTCGTGCAGATTAAAGAAATAAGAGTTTACACGTTCAAGCAGATTAAGAAGTATTTCCTTAATTCTCACTCTAAACGTGCATATATACTTGGAAACAAATCACCGCCCAATTGAGTCGGTGATGGATCCTAGCCCCTTCCAATAAGAAAATAAGAATTGCTCTTTTCAAATGAATCTACCTCTCACCTATTCACTTAATGCCCTAATATGTTTATCCCATATTGGTTGTGTACGTTAGAGTTTCGGTCCTTATAACTCCAGGCTACTACTATAAAGATTAAGCCATTTTGTAGTGGTACTTTGATTATGTAATATATTATAAGCTTGTTTAAAAAACTCTATATATTACTTTCGTGTTTATAAAATATAAATAATATACAAAAGCTTGAATCCTATACATATCGTAACAAAATTACTCCAATAACATAACAAAACCATTCCAATAACTTAAATTTACAAATAATAAATAGGCATATTTAAATATAAGTTTAAATATTTATTGTAAAGTTATTGTGATAATTTTATAGATGTAACATTAAAATCTTTTCTTTTCCCATTTTTTAATTCCCTCCCTGTCCTCACCTGCCAACAATGGTTACAATAAGCCATCATCTCTCTCATAAACTTGATTTATTTCCCCCCCCCCCCCCCCCCCCCCCCCCACAAGGCTTCCATTTCCAAAGTTCAACAAAGACCACATATTCTAAAAAAAAATTTGCACGGCATGTACTTCTCCCTTCCTCTTTTTCTTCTTTCTTCTTTCTAGTATTTGAACAAAGTTTCTTTTCAAACTAGTTTGGAGAGAAACTTTTCAAACTTCTTATATATTTCTTTTTTGGGTGTGAATTTTGAAAATTTAACCGTTGAATTTCATGTTCCTTATGTTCTTTACATGCGTATCAAATTTTGTTCAAATTGGATGCTATTTACTATTTGATCAATTAACTTATTTTTTATATACAACTTTTGATCAAAAAAACTTGAGATTATAACATTTATTTGATGACATAACAATTGATTTTTGATCTTTTTGAAATTTTATAAGCATTAAGAATATAATAAGAACATGCCATCTAACGGTTTAATTTTCAAAATTCACACTCAATATAAAGATACATGATGAGTTTGTAGGGTTTCTCTCTAAACTAATTTGAAAAAAAACTTTGTTCCTAGTATTTTACCCTCAGTTGTTTCCTCACTCTGCTACTTCCAATTTGTTGCACTTTGCACCATTTTTTTTTTCATTCAATTTACACATTGAAAAATAGTAGAGAGAGAGAGAGAGAGAGAGAGAGAGAGAGAGAGAGAGAGAGAGAGAGAGAGAGAGAGAGAGAGAAGGGCAGTAGTACTTGTGGAATTGTAGAGTTCTTGTAAGGGAGAAAAAAATTCTTAAGAAGAGAGTATTGGAGAGATAAACACCTTGGGGAGTTTCCTTGAGTAATTAATATAACATATAGAAACACACTTTTACCCAAAAGGCCTAAGCCCAATGGGTATGTGCTCAATTATATTATATTAACCACTCATTCTTTTCATCTTTATTCAATATGGGACTTCACTCACACGTGTAACCCAACAATCTCCCCCTCACGTGTGAGTCTCTACCACTCTATGGGCTTCAAGACTTCTCTATGGGCCATGAATAAGTCCTACTCGCTCCCCCTTACCTAATGGACTTTTCTCTTCATCAGCGCGTCATCCATGGGTCTCTCGTATATCATCTATGGGAACCACGTGTCAACCCTGCACGCACATCCATGGGAACCCCGCACGTTCATGTCCATGGGAACCTCGCACCATACCATTATTTAGTACCACGTGAGTCTCTGCCTCTCTGTGAGTCTTTGAACAAGTCCTACTTACTCCCCTCTTGACTAATGGGCTTTTCACTTCATCAATGCGTCATCCATGAGTCTCTCGTACGCCATCCATGGGAACCATGTGTCAACCCTGCACGCACATCCATGGGAACTCCGCACGTCCATATCCATGGGAACCTCGCATTACACCATTATTTAACACCATTAGCAATATTCTAGGATCTTTTGTGTGTGGGCCGTTTAGGCTTTCTCTGTCCCCGCTGGATAGGGACCATGAACATCTCACCACCTTTCGCCGCACACCACCATGAGCTCTGATACCACTTGTTGGGGAGAGATAAATACCTTGGGGAGTTTCCTTGAGTAATTAATATAACATATAAAAACACACTTTTACCCAAAAGGCCTAAGCCCAATGGGTATGTGCTCAATTATGTTATATTAACCACTGATTCTTTTCATCTTTATTCAATATGGGACTTCACTCACACGTATAACCCAACAAAGAGAGGCAACTGAGGGGAGAGAAAGACAGTACTTGTAGAAATAGGAGATCTCTAGTAGAGAGAGATTAAAATTTTTGAGAGGAGAGACATATAATATTTCGAAGGGGAGGGAGAGAAAATTTTCGGAAGGGAGATGAAAATTTTGGAGAAGTGAGTAACAGGAGAATTTTTAGGAATATTTTTAATAGAGCATGTTGGGAATTTTTTGGGAATTTTTTTAATAAAGCGTGTTGGGAATTTTTTTAATAGAGTGTGTTATTAGGTGAAGGAATAGGAATTCAAACGTTTTTGTAAGTAATGAGTATGCCTTATTTTAAGGAATAGTTATTCATAAGAAATGATTATTCCTTATAATAAAAACATAACTAAACAATCCTATAACTAAATCATAGGAATAGCAATTACATTACAATGTCTATTATATTTTACCAAACGCGCCCTTAGTAGGTGAGGGGTATTATTAATCCTAAACGGGAGTATGAAGTTTGAACCTTGTGAGTTGTGAGAGAAATTAATAGCATTTGTTCCAAGAATCTTGAAGCTTAATTAGGCTATAATCATATCACTTTAAAGCCAGATTTTAAATTGGATGGATGGATGGATGATATTAGGCCTGATGGAGAGATTTTTATGTAAAAATGAATCAGAGATGTATGTACTCGTGCTCTCTTTGTTTTCAATTGTGCATGAATATTGGAATGTAACGTGATAAAAGTGTCCTGTCCAATCAAAAATTCGTTCATTCCTTCAAACTGAATTGGGCTCTTTTGAAGTGTTTTACTGGCTAGAACATCTCTAATTCTCTATTGTTAAATGGATATTCATTAACATTGCCCATAGTTTAGCCAAATTCAGTGTACATAAACAATATTTGTACACCTATATTATTACACAGTATTACACAGTACATAGTGCAACTCATTGTCTGATAGGAAATTCCACTCTGGAGCTAGCAGAGTTAAACCATTATTTAGCATCCGGTCGACCCCAATTACCACTAACTCATACGATCACATTCTCGTTAAGTCTAGCAGCTACGGTCACTGAAGATGCCACTCCGCCCGGGTGAGTCGCCAAGTTCTGATTGTTCCTTAGCTCGGCACTGACCACTCGTTCAGCATCCTGCCGTGTCACTGCTTTGTCCGCTGGCAACTTCGCAGTCGCATCCTGTCGACACATTATATGAAATTAAGATCTATAATCTTAAAATTAGCACATTATATGTTATTCACTCATTTTAAAATGGATCCGGCTTCTGTCTAATGGCCAGTACCACTGAACTGGACACGTGTTTGCAATCTAACATATCTAGTGGCATTGGTCACTGTACAGAAGCTGAATCCTTCTAAAATAATTTACTGAAAATAAAGTTTTAAAAAACTGTCTACAAACATTTATACTAATTTTTTTTCCCTTTGAAAGAAAATGAATGTAATGTAGACGCAGTTTTAAAAAGCTGTGCACAAACAAAAATAATTTAACTGATTAACTGATAAAAACTTCGAACCAAAACCCTTCTCATTTATGGTTTACCATTAGAACGTCGCGCAGCTTAATCTTATATTCATCACGATCAACTCGGGCATTGTGAGTAGCTGCAGACTGAGCCGTGGCTGCGAGCCCACCAGGGATTATGACATTGCTACCTGTTGCTCTCACTTCTGCTGCTTGAATTGCAGCCGCATCGCTCTGATCCACTGGCTTGTTTCCTGCTGATTGCGCACTGGCTTCCAGTGCTTCCCCTATAGTAAGTGCACTCTCTTGAGTAACCTCAAATGATGTTTGTGGCACTGGGGTTGCTTCTGCATACTGTCCAACAACCTACCCAAAAGAATTTATCCATCAGCAATGATAGATGTGCCCAAAAAAAAAATCAATAATTATTTTTCAAGTTGTGATTAATATATCGTCACTGTTACATAGGTCCATATATCTAAAACTATTTTAGCTTAGCACCTCAAGGATTTTTTTTTTTTTTTTTTAAGACAATTTCTCTAAGAAAATTGCTAAAAATACTATTAATTTTAGCATAAAATGTTTACAAAATTATCATTAAATGACACTAGGAAACTACAAATTCTACCATATAAACCTTATAAAACTGATGTATGATCAAAATTTAAATAAATGACACTAGGAAACTACAAATTTTACCGTATAAAAATGTATAATCAACATTCATTTACTATGTTATTTAAGTTATAATAATCATATTCTTGCCACATCAATTCAAAAACTCTAGCATTACGAACTATTTTGATTTATGTTCACCACTAGCAACTTGTGAAATACAAGAAAAAGTGCTCAAAGTTTACAAAGCTTAAAATTAAACACATGGCATACTGCTCAATTGGTGAAACATAGACGGTAACAGAAAAAATAGGTTAAGAGTATTTCTATTCCTTACTTGGCCAGCAACTGATTCAGTGATACTGCGACTTCCAGGAACATCAGTCTCACTAACAGTGACGCCTCGGTCTCCAGTAACATCAGTGAAATCTTTGTGACCAACAACACCAGCTCTTTCATTTCGAGTAGCCGCGGCTTGCGTCACAGAAGCTGGTCCTCCCTTCTGGGTCTGACCCAAAATCATGTTTTCAGCTTTCTGCATCATCGCAGCGTCTTGTGGTGCAATAGGCTTGGAAGCCAGCTCCCCAGCGACTTTGAAAACGTCGCCGTATTTGATGGGTTCTTTTTGTTCTTCTTTCTCCTGTTCTTGATGCGTCCTCCTTGGCTGTTCTTGGCTCATCTTGGTTGTGTATATACGTTGAAAACAACTTGGAATATCTTTGAGTTGGTGGGAGTTTCAGAAATGAGAGTGTTCCATATATATATGGGTCATAGAACTGATAGAAGTTTGGAAGGGAATGGAGACGTGGCTTTTGGGAGACGTGGCTACTGAAGAAGTGTGACAGAGTTTGAGTTTAGTGGTACAAATGGCAGCTAGATAGCTTTGGTGAGAACAGAGATGTATGGGTTTTGTTCTTGCTTTTACACATGCCAGCTTCTTAGCCCTACTCTCTCCGCTGAGTCAATCACTCTCTCTAATTTTTTATACTCTTTTCTTTTGTTTCTTTTCATGGCTTGTATTAGCAAATGGTTTAAGTTTCAGATCTTAATTTATTTGATTACACTGTCAAAACAGTAACAGATAATTTTATTGACAAATAAAAATGGGACATTCAACTACTTAACAAATCTTGAATTGAAGAGAATAAACAAAAATACAGCTTATATTATATAGGAATAGCTTAAGTTACTGTGAAACCTTTTTAACAAGGTGTGGACATTTAGATTTTCATCATTGTCTTCTAAGAATTGTAGAAACCAGTTTGTGCAACAAACTAGTTTAGGTGTGTTATAAAAACAAACTTTTCGATTGTTTTTCAAAATTTAGTATAAACCAAATATTTTAGGTGTATCAATTATAAACACCAAAATTATAAGCGTAATAATTAGAGCTTGATAATTAAAAAAAATTAAATAGAAAAATAAAAAATAAAATGTAAATTAGAACAAAATAATGAAGTAAATTTGAAATATCACTGAATTTGAAATACTTACAAACAAGCTTTGAAGTGGGGAAAATTCATAAAAGACTAATGGATCTTTTGAGATATAACAAAAGGAAATTAAAATATGGGGAAAATTCACGGTGACAACCATGTAGAGGAATCCAGTGAAGTGTGCATTTGACATCCACTAAAAACTTATAATGGCATGGGAGATTAACAAACAAATAAAAGATTGAAGAAGTTAACAAGTCAATTAAAAGACAATAGAGACTAAAAGAGAAAGTGGGTTTTAAAATAAAATAAAATTGTAAGAACAAATTAATACGTGCATATGTATATTTATGTAATTTTGAACATCTTTTGGAAAAATGTGGTCATTGTAATGATTATTATACGTGGGTGGATTTTACAAGGATGGGAATCACCTTAAGGACAGAAAAATATACCCTGCACTGGTATGTGTTTCCTCTCTCTCACAATTGCTAGGTCTCACTAAGAGAGAGGAAACATATTACTAGTGCATGGTATAACTTCTCCCTAAGGACAGGGATGGAGGATCCTCCAATCTCCATCTAGGTCCTTGTTTCTGCCACCTAATCATGGTTGACAAAAACAACCCAAAGAAATGTCAAATGTCCAAAAAAAATGTATATTCACTTGCCTATTTTGTCTTAGAATTCATGTAGCTATTTGGAAGGGGGGGCGGGGGGGGGGGGGGGGGGGGGGGAGCCCATCCTCATCTTTTCTTCTCTCCTCTCCTGTTCCTTCCTTGAAATCCAGCTTTTCTAATGATGTCTTAAGGAATTTGATGATTGGCTAATGGGATCTCTATCTAGGCAGCAACTGTAGCCTCCCCCTAAAGGCAAGTTGAATTTTCTTTAATGTGATTGTAGGTCTGTAAGCTACAATTAATAGTTACATGAGCTCTAGTGTGTCAAAAACTCAGATTTCTTACCACTATTCATGTTGTGTGAAGTGGTATCTCCTCTTGCCAAGGCTTGAGGGTATCCATGGGCTCGCTAGTTTGAGCTTGGGGTGGCCCTTCGGTCATTAAATTAAGAGAAAATCTAAAGTCACAACTTGCTAAAATGAGTAATCATGAGCGATGAAAAAAATGCAGTGAGTTCATGTGAAAGTGATTGTCCACTACTCATAATCGACCATTGAGTTCATATGAAAGTGATTATATATTACTCACAGTTGTTAACTACTTTAATAAGCGTTAAAAAGCGTATATGTAGAAGAACAGTCAAATTAAGTTAATTAACATCATATTTGGTTTATTTGCAACAGCGATGTGTCAGATAAAAGCTTGCCAGTACCCTAATATCACAAAAAGTACTTCATACATAACACATGGTTCATTACTGAGATCCCCATAACGCACTGGGATGAATTTAGCATGAGGTATGTCTCTGTTTCTCCCCCAGCCTCCACGATTCATATTGCTAGCTCTGGATTATAATGATCTTGAAAATAGGCTTTTAAGTGCCAAACGGGAAAAAATGCAATGACAATGCCTAACAATATATCCTTTACTAAACTTAGTTCATGAAACACTAATTCTCTAGCCATAAGCAATGGAGTAGTTTAAAATTAGAAGTCTGACCACACCCAGAGGTTGTTATGGGAGTTGCTTCTTGAATGTCCTTTTACTTTCCGTTCAACAGATTTGCAAGATAGAGGACTACTAGCAACAGTAGCCTCAGCTGCTCATTGATTGAACCACACATATGCATGAATCCTATTTCTGGAAAAGTATCGTGTTCATGTCACATGTGAAGCATTGGATGCAAGACAAACTCCTGTCTATTTGCATTCTCTGCAAAATCGTATGGAAAAATGCAGTCTAGGTAAAAGAGCATGAGAGGAATCAGCGTCATGAATCATCTATAGGACAACCGTATGATTTTTGGACATATATCATGTCTGTGACTAACTCCTTTCTATTTGCATTTTATGCTCAGCATAAAAAGACGCCATAACTATTCCGAGATAAGCTATACTCAACGAAAAACCTGCATTTGTCACAAATTCATACCAATCCACCGAATTGTTTATGGAAAAGTTTATGGAAAAAATGCAATCTGTGTAAAAGAGCATGAGAGGAAGAATCTCATATGTTCCACTTCATCATGTTTGCCATTCATCCTTTTGGTGCCATGCTACAGCTTTTCAATGACACATCAGGCACTTGATATAATGGCCATACTAAGATACCAATTGATGTTTTTCAACAAAACAGCACTGAAAGGTATATGCACACAATTCCAATATTATTGTTACATAACACCATTTTAGCAAGGATTAACTAATGACAGAGTAAACCCGGATCTTCACTGTAGCTTATTGTCAGAAAAGAAATTCCAGTTTGATCAGAAGCCATCATATTTACTGCTGCGGAACCGGACATGCAACCTCCAATCCATTACCTGAACATTACAGTGCAATTTTCAAATGTACATTCGTTTTCTTGGTCTTAATAAAGTATATCATTAATTCCTAAGTGCAACAACTTTCAGTTGCTATGTTGTATGATGAAGATTCACAGCAATCAAGACACATGAAAACTGCCATCTTGAAATACTAAAATATTTGGAAAATACTAAAGATACTAATTTTACTACAAAATATTTACAAACTAACATGGCAACTTATGTAATTGGTGCCATGTTAGCAACATAATATTAATTACTTAATTGCTTCTTTTTTTTTTTTTTTTTGTTTGCTGTGTGTTTAAAATTGATACTTCAGTTTGTAAAGCTTATATAGTAAAACTTGTACTACCCTAACATTAGTGTGTGTCTGGGGGGAATTTTATTTTTCCCCCAAACCCAGGCAATACATTGTCCAACATAAAAGCTTACCATCGGGATCAAAGAAGAAGGCTTGCTTAACTTTCCCATCAGGAAGGGATCTTTGAAAAGTTTCAATTCCCTTTTCCTGCAGAACCAACTAAACTTTAGCCAGCAATTAATATTTAAAAACAATTACTATAAAATAAAAGCACACACCACTCTTCTATGATGATTAATGCTGGAGCAAGCAGAGTATCTCAAAAATTTTGCTAAAATTTTCAGCATTTCCAGTCACTTCTCATTTTCTGCCATATGCAGACTCAAATGAAGAACGCATCATCAGACACCATTTCAATTTACACTCCCCTATTCAAAGAATAGATTTATTCTCCAACACTAACCATAAGGCCAATAAGCTCCAACTCAGATGGTACTTTCTTCCCACAATAATATGGTGGGAGTGAGGTTATGGGTTCAAGACACACTGCCTCACCATAAACAAAAACACATACACTATCACATAGCTCGCGACAGATTATGCATATGATTGGTGCCTCAAAACACATTTCTGCTGTTTACTTCCCATTGAACAAAGCCAATTTCCAAGGTATAAATTTCTACTGACCAGTGACCACCTAACTTTCCAAGCACACCATTGGCTTGATTTCACAATCTTACCCTTTAGTCAGAGGCAGTAACTGTGCTCATCAGTCTTATCTATTAAGTATTAATAATCGATATAAAAACTATTTTCAAGCCCTACATCTCTAAGCTTATTTTTCTTAAAATTTTAAACCCACCCAATTCAACATCCTCATCGGCTCATCCAGGTAAAACTCTCACTAAAATTACCAACTAATTGATCGCATAAAATGGTAAAAATAAAGGTATAATCTGAGTCCACCAAAAACTGACACCTATAACAACAATCACTTGCAGATTCAATAGTTGTATACCAAAAAGGATCACTTTTAAGGGACCAAAGCAATCAACTTTATCCATCAAACCCCAAATCAAAACAAAAAAAGCTCAACTCTACAATGAAACTATTTTAAAAATCCATGATTCAATTTAAACCTTGCGAAACTATAAGGTTCAATTTGCAACCACCTTAAACATCATGGTTTAATTTAAAAACTCTAATCAAAGCACGATTAGAATCCAAATTAGCTTATAATTGTAGTGTAGTTTTGTGCCTAAGGTTCATTATAATTGTCTTAATTTTGGTACTACCAAATCATAGTGTTTAGCATAAAAATCAAGATGACCACCCTACTTACTTAGATTAGATCAACTCATTGTCACTACTGTTTAATGTTCTATGCGTAAACAAGGATGACAACACTACTGTTGAATGTTCTATGCGTAAACAAGGATGACAACCTAGTTTGTTTAATATAGAACAACTTAATTTGCCCCAAAAAGAATTACTAACAGCAATATCCTAAATAAGTGACAGCAATATCCTAAATAAGTGAAGGGTAAAAATAGAGAAAAAAAAAAAAGAAAAAAAGAAAAAAAGAAAGGAATATTTTACCTTAAGAGATTGCAGAAAAGACTCAAAATTGGAGACAGTGAAGCAGATATGGTGACCTCTAGGGAGATGGCTGGGGTCAACAACTGGTGACGTGGCACTCCAGGGACCTTCTGGAAGATTGTTACTGGGGTTCCTCTCGATGAGGTGGAGTTGGAAAGCTGAGGACAAGTTCAACCATATTACCTTAAACTCCAAAAAGTTGGGGCTCTCTATCTCTTCAAACCCAAAAATCTGCACAAAAACTATAATCAAACTTTAGAAACAAAAAAGAAAAGAGATTTGGTAATAGAAACAAAGGTATTTTTTTTTTGGGATGAAATATCTTGGAACACCTCTTTGTAGAAGTTGGCAAGGCGTCTGATATCTGAGGATTCTCTGGAGATGTGATTGAGGGACACTCCTGTGGCCACTGACGCTGCCATTTTTTGTGTGTGTTCACTTCAGTAGTATTTGTTTCAGTACTTTGGTGGGTTTGTGGGTTTTTTTAGGCTAAAAGGCTAGTATTGCATTGTTGGGGTCCTCGGGGATGTATGATAGGTAGAGAAAATATTGTTGTACTTGTCAGCGATAGGTGGTGAGGTCGTAGTCATAGAGTTGTGGAGTTGTGGCTAACCAAGCGGTCCAACCGTCCACGTGATAATCATGGTTTATTAGTTAATAGGAAAAAGACAAGAACTGAATTAGTACCAATGTTAGATTATTGACATGGAATAAATACTTATATTATCATTATCGTATATGCTATTTATGCAAAAAGGGTTAAGTTTAGGTTTAGTGTGTTGTCCGAATTGTGTAGGTCGTGAAAAACAAATCTTACCTTCTCAGCATTTGACATCTAGTGGGGTTGAGAGCACTATTAATATACTCGTTGTTTAGGTAAACTTGTCACGAATTCAATTTATAGCTTAGTGGTGCGCTGTATTAAAATCTTTAGTTGTGTTTAATGTCTAGGATTCAAACACACCTCACTCTTTTTCCATTTACCTATAATTTTTTTTTTAAATGGTTATAGCTGAATCCTGATCACTCTATTCAACCGGAAAAAACTACCCCACTTTTTTTGGCCTGATTCACCAACAAATTGTCAACAAGAGACCTTCCCCATGATTAACTAACCCAAACCAATCCAAGTCAGATCGAGTTGTGGTAGGTTAATGATTTTGAGTAACAGAACAACTGCATAGAAAGTGAATGGTGAAATAACCAAGCTACTTAACACTAATTTGGTACGACTTATGAATGGAAATGTGTAATAACTAATATGGACATTTATGATTTGGTACAGACTATTTCCTCAAGAGAAGAGTAGCGGGGAACACACATTCTAGGTACAGCCTACTTGTGATTTATACATCTATGTAAAATTTTGAAATACAAGTGTGACCAATCAACACTATAGAACAAAGTGACTCAAAAGGTGGCAAATAAAAATTAAATCCTCTACACTTGGGAATCATATCCTACCCGCCAATAATTTAAAAACTACCATGTCTTGTATAGAAAGAATCTCAATCATTTTTGTCAGAAAGCTCTGTCCCATACAAAATTGTTGAAATTTGAAAATATTAAGCTATCACCAATAATCTCCACAAGAGCACTGGCCATCTCTAAATTGATGAAACCGATTGTTATCTCTCACTATAATTTCTCTGCCAACAATGCCAGAGATGAACTTGATGGCACTGTGGCAGTCTCCACAAATCCTAAGATTTTTTGTGATTCTTATAGGTACTCCAGGAGGGATAGCTATGAGGCCATATGCAAGGGCAATCTTCTCACTATGGTACCAAACTTCTGATATTTTCTCTTCTTCTTGTAAATCATAGAGAGCAAAATTAGTATCAGGTACATAGCCAGCTTCATTCATATCCCTCCTTAGTTTAGCTAGCATTGCCTGAATCTCTGAGTTCCTTTCATGGGAAGTATCCTTTGCTTGAAAGACATGGACTGCATTCTTTACAGAGATCCAACTGCAGCCTGCATCCTTTTTTATACCAACATCCTTCATCCCCTTTCTCACAAGAGTGGCTTCTTCCCACCTGCATTAATTATTTATTAAATATAATCAGTATACCAAATTGGGGTTAAGACTGCCTACCAATTATTTCTCTCAAACTCTGCAAAAGAAAGCATATATGTGCACAAAAGCGAAAGCATTACAATGTCTCTAGTTCCTAGATAAACCATATCAGTATGAAAGATGACATCTTTAAACCAATTCTTTTATTATCTAGATATACACTGCCTAAGGAGTTAATGGATGTCAATGGGAGTGAATTTGATTGATCAAATTTTAAGTAGTAAATTTGTGGAACCTCTTGACTGCTTAGTATGAAAAGACATGATTGGCTTTGTTTTCATATAGTGTTATTACCTGCCAGTGGCTGCAAAAAGATTAGAAAGCACCACATGATTGCCCGAGTCTTTTGGATCAAGTTCAAATAAGTTATCAGCAGCAATCTTCCCCAATTCAGGCTTCCCATACACTCTGCAAGCCCCTAAAAGAGCCCCCCAAACTGATGTTGTTGGCTGAATTGGCATTTCCTTTATAAAGTCATAGGCACGCTCTACCATCCCAGCTCGCCCCAATAAGTCCACTACACATGCATAATGCTCTACCCCTGGTTCAATCCCATATCTTGTCCTCATTGAGTCAAATATTTCCATGCCCAATTTCACTGCTCCTGCCCTACTACAGGCCGATAATACACAAACCAAAGTTACATAATTTGGTACCACCTCATTGCCACCAGACATCATCTCCTCTAACAATGCCAAAGCCATGTCTGCATGCCCTTGATGTGCATACCCTCCTATCATTGCATTCCAAGTGATTAAGTTCCTCTCAGGCATTTCATGAAAGGCTCGCTCTGCATCATTTATATTTCCACATTTCCCATACATGTCGACAATTGCACTCCCAACAAAGATATTCCCCTCCACACAAGCCTTTACAGCCAGTGCATGAACTGACCTGCCCAATTCAAGACCCGAAAGACCAGCAGAAGCACTTACAACACTCGAAAGCATAAAATCCGTTGGCTCAACTCCTTTTTCTCTAGCTTGCAAGAAGAACATACACGCCTTCTCATCCTCATCATTTTGCACATGTGCAGCCAACAAAGAGCACCAAGAAACATCATTTCGCCGACCCATTCCCTCAAAAACCATCTCAGATGATCCAATCTCCCAACACTTGCCATAAAAATCAATCAACCCATTCGAAACAGACACATCAACCTCAAACCCAATCCGAATCACAAACCCATGCAATTGTCGCCCAAGCTCCAAATACGAAGCATCAGAACACGCATTGAGAAACGCACAAAACGTTATTGAATCAGGCTTCCCACCCACACGTAGAAACTCAATAAACGCCTCCACCCCATTTCTCGGTTGCCCATCAAGCACTGCATTAGAAATATACGCATTCCACGTCACTAAATTTCTCTCAGGCATTTCATCAAACACCTTCCTAGCCTCTTCTCTCAGCCCCGTTTTACAGTACATATCGAAAGCACTAGACCCCACAAAGACATCAGCTATCTGACCATCCTTAACCGCAATGGCATGAACCTGTTTCCCCACAAAGGGCATTCGAAGATAGGCCGAGGCTTTGAACAAACAAGGGAAAGTGAAGTCATTGGGGTGAATATTTTCACGGAGCATGTTTACAAAGTGGATGAGAGAAGAAACAAAATGACCATTTTGGACCGACCCAGCAATGAGGGCGGTCCAGGTGACTACTGAGCGAGACGGGGTGAGTGAGAGCACGAGTTGAGCCGAGTTGGGAAAGTCAAGTTTGGAGTACATGTTGATGAGGTGGTTGGAGAGGAAGGAAGGGAAAGGGGTTAGGAGGGTTTTGATGATTTGGGCATGGGTGGCACGGCCGAGGAGAGAGGAGCGAGCCGAGATCGACGATTCGATTAAGGCGGCGAGCGAGGTGGGAGCGAGGAAAGGCATGGTATTGGTTGATAATTAAAGTAGTCATAGTTGTTGTTGAAGAACCATGAAGAGGTTTTGCAGTGTTACATAAAAGGTTAAGGAGAGAAGAGGTTCTGTTCTGTTTGGTGAATTTTAGGAATTGGAAGTGTCTGAGAGATAAGTGAAGAGAATGTTCCACTTTTTAAATTTGTTTCTGGCGCGCCTCTATTTTATGCAAAGGCCAAAGGGCCAACGGCTTTATTGATTTTTTTTTTTTTTTTTTTTTTTTAAGTTTTAAAAACCGGTCAAAAAATTAAAAAATTAGTTCGTTCCAATTTTTACCGGTCAAACCACCATTTTTATGGTTGAATCACCAAATTTTATGGTTTTTACTCGATTAGTCGAGGCTTGAGGGTCTGATTTTCCATTGAATTTACTAATGCGATCCAGATTTTAAAATCATGTGAAGAAGAAGTAGCTTTAATTTTTGTCAAATATTTCATTTTTACAAAAAAAATGTTATTTAAATGCTTTTACTCGAAGTTATTTGATCATGTAGCCCCTTTTGAAATTTAAGCTTATTCAAGTGAAAATCGAATTTAGCAAACTTGAATTCTAGACAAATAACCATAATCTGATTGAAAATACTATATCATATGATCTCCGTGAGAAGAAGTTAAGTGAAAATCGGGTTTAATAAACTCAAGTAATGGGCTATGTAACCAAAAAAAACTTTGGAAATAAATGTTTCAGTAATATCTTTTTGCAAAATCTAAATATTTGGAAAAAAAAAAAAAGAAAAAAAAATGCCAGAAGAAAGAAGAAAGAATCCACATAAAATTTCACCGTCTTTATTTCAAATTTAGGCTAATCTCTTGAGACCATTTTAATCATGTGTGACAACTTTGTATGTTTAAATGTATCCCAAAAAAAACAAAGTGCAAAAAATAGAACCGCCTAAGCCAACAGCTTTCTTTCAAAATCTTCCCCGAAATTCTCTCCTCTGATCCGTACTTGTCTCTCCCCATGCTGACATCTTCCAAAACCCAACTCCCCCTTCACATCTCTCTTTCTCTCTCTCCCTCACTCTCTCTAGAGAGACGAGAAGAGAAGAGGAGGCTTAAACAGGAGGCTTTGATCATCAGGGTCCTTCAAATTAAAGTAAAAGTTAATTCTTGCTTGTTGGAGTCGATAAGCATGGTACCTTCTACTACTAGTGCTCGGCACAATAAGTCCCTTTTGGGAGTCTCTCCTCCTCATCCTCATCATTATCATCATCATCAGCAGCAGCAACAGCAGCAGCGTCATCTCCTAGAGGCAATCTCGTTGCTTCTCTCTCGTTGGAATGGTCTCCAAATGGCCATCCAGAACCAGTGGGGTGGCCAGGACTCTCTGCAGAAATCCCACCAGCTCGAAACCGATATCTTCTCCTGGTTCTCTCAACCCAAAGGTCATATATTTTTATTACATTTGCTCACATCATGATTCATCCATGTTCTCTCGGCCCTTTTCTTGAAATCCTATATATGTCTCTTTTGATTTACAGCACTGCTTTGTGTGGAGGATTTAGAGAACTTGCTCCATGAATGCATGCTATTCTCCTTTAACACGGAGATTGAAGATGGTAGTATTGAGGAGGTAATGTATTATATACACCCTTTGAATTTTGAACCCAATTTTGAACCGCAGTTGAAGAACATGTTTGATATGCTTGGATTAATTTAGGACTGGAGTCAAAGTATCTAGATCATATAGCAATAGCAGTCAAAACTTTTTAAGCTTTAAATTTTGTGCTTGGCATTAACATTAATTACTAAATTGCAAAGAAATTATAATTTTTTGCAGACACTAATTGTCTATAAGGATTTAGGAATGCATATTTGCTTAACAGAATAATTTTACATATCTGAGTAAACCCCGTATGTAGCTGCTTTGTCAGGCTACAGTTTTTTAGAGCTTTTTTTTTAGGTATAACTATACTTTTTATTGAGTTTTTTTTATTAAGAAAGGTAGATTTCATCTGAAATTGGGTGTGACTTCTAAATGCAAAATTTCATCTGAAACTGGTCAATGAAATGAATTTCTTGGCTAACGATTGTTTATTAACAACTTGAATTTAAGCTTTGAAGGCCCCTAATCTTCTGGATATTGTATGATACGTTGAATTATTGTTAATTAAGCAGGTGGCAGAACAGTTGATGGTTATGCATGAAGAATACATGCATATAATTCAATAGACATTATAATATCTAAAGGGATCTCAGCTGTGAGTCAGAAGTTTTTCCTCAAAGTAGACAGGTAACCATGGTTATATCGATCAGCCTAAATAAATCTTTGCTTCATGTCTGTCAATGCATCTTATCATGCCATATGGAGCAGTGCTTCATTGTTCATATTTAAGCTTTCATATTTTTCCCCCCTAAGAGTGACCTTTATTAATAATAAATGTTAAGAAAAATAAGAAAGTTTTGATGCCATGTTAGTTATAGACTTGTACCTATAATTTCGTATAGAAAGAGATAGCAATTGATGCATGGAATGAATTATGTACCATAAAAAGATCCCTGAAATTATTTTATTGATACTCCACAGGAATGTTTTCTGAACAGCTAAGTAAGATTTGTTATCTTAATATTTCCTATACATATGTGTATATGTGCCATCAGTGTTGCACAGACAAAGACACAAGTTCTCATGTGAGATAGACTGATAAAATTCATGCCCTTAAAACATTAAAAATTCAATAATGAATAGAGTGATATTTTATGAATCAATATAAGTTAAATTTGAACATGATATTTGATTTCAGAATGTGTTATAATTAAAATTTCTTTATTTCAGTGATATCCGTGTGCATCCGAATAAAATTGATATGAATTGAATAACTTGCAAAAAAAGGAATTGAGTTAAAATATATTCTATACTTATCCATACATCAGGCGCTCAGAAGAAAGTTTGATGGGAGAAGAGGGTGAGGTATTGAAAGTAGAAATTTGGTGCATAAGTTTTGGTCAAGCACAACATATAGAAGCCTAGATAATCAGTGAAGCAGCACAACTGCACAAGCAGAGATGGATGGTAGCTAATTGCCTATTGCCGAACAAGAACAATTGGAATTACTACAAAATGCCGAGGACCCAATTTTTTTTTTTTTTGTTTTATACTGAAATGTACTAAATTGTGTTCTATCCCTTGTATTTTGACATTCCAACATTGATAAATGAACTATTTAGTAGGAATTTTATCCACATGCTGCTGACAATATTGAACTGCATATATGTGTGATGTTCTATGCTAAGTGCTTCTTTCCCTTTTATGTATTACAAGATCTGGATGATATAGAGAATTAAGTGAATAAAATTTCTGTAATCCGGCAGCTAAAACAAGTTATGACAAAATAATGACATTCTCGTAACCTATATAAGGTTGCATCTTATTCCCAGTGAAGTCAGCGTTATTGTGTGAGTCAGATATATGGTGCAGTATCTCTATTTTATGATCAGTTATTGGAATCGTTTAATCTATCTTCCCATATCATACCAATGGGAGAAACAATTATGATAATATAGAGCTGATAGGGTTTATTTAATGGATATATACTAAATACAAAGAGCTGCTTTTAGATGGTTATTTGTGATTTTCAAAGAGAAATTAATGCATCATGTATCTTGTTTGGTTTCGAATGTCTGAGTGAATAGTCTTCCATTTCAAATATTAAGTTTCAGGTCATTGTCCAAAAGCGGTCAGCAAGATCAAGCTCTTTTAGTGTAGAGACTCTCGATTTGCTACTTTTTGTGTTAGTTCATTCATAATTTCTGTAATGACCACATCCCATGCCAATGCGAATTGTGCACTCTTGTCACTCTACATCTTTTAATGTAGGTGTCAGAAAGCAAAATGGTAAGAAATAACAAAATTGTTGAATGGAGGTCACATAAATGAATGAAAATGGGGAAAACACGTTAAAAAGGAAATGGAAAGCGGATGAGATTAATTTCCTGTATCAACTATGGAACTGCTAAGTTTCAATGTGACTAAAGAAAATATCTGATCGAGTCTTGGCCCTGAGGCCATAATCTAATTTTTAGTTGTTCACAACACATGAACAAGTCATGTATCTAATTTAATCATTTAAAAACAAGGCTGCGATTGAGACTTTAATTCCGTCCTACATTTTGGGATACCATTTTACTTCTATCTTTCACTTCATTCAGCTGAGTTTGATGCGTCAAAGATTCAGTTGTTGTAAATACTCGATGAGAAAGGTATTATTATAGGAACTTCTCAATAATGTACTTTGAAGAAGTGAGAAAAAGTAAAAAAAAAAAAAAAAAGTAAGGTTTTAAAAAATTGTATATAAAAGCTAAAAAACGAAAAACTAGCTTATAATCTAGTCAATCGCAGTTTAACAGGCTCACTCGTGGCAGGGGTATGTACCTTAAGCCATAAGCCTTGACCATCCAGTACACCGCAAAATACAAGCACCACTAAATGTCTAATCTCAACATATAGGTGATTGAGGTGGTGAACAATCACTTTTTAATCTTTTCCAACTGGTTTGGTTAACAATTGAAGTATTTAGTATTCTACCAAAAAAAGAAAAGAATTTAGTATGCTATGTTCATTTGAATTTATTTGGGATTGTATGTAGATTCTGAATCAGATGCAAAACTAAGAAGTAAGATGACAAGGAATCTCAAATCAGCTATAATTAGGGTCGAAGAAAGTTGACGAAGAAATAAAACGGGGAACTCATGTTGCATAATGGGCTTAAAGACAGAGATTGTGTGCTTCAAGTCCTATTTTAGCAGTTTAACAAAACTTAATTTGAAAAAATAATGAGTTGCACCAGCCGGGAATCGAACCCGGGTCTGTACCGTGGCAGGGTACTATTCTACCACTAGACCACTGGTGCTTGTTGGTAATTCTGTCTAGTTTTTTGGTTAACACTGACACAAGTTTGTGGCTGCTGTATTGGTAGATTATTGTTTATAGGCCGAAATTTAAAATGCACCTTCTAAGTTTCACTATTTTTTATTTTAATCTTACAAGTTTGAGTTTTGTCATTTCAGTATTTTAAGTTTCATTCTTTCCCAGTTAAGTCCTTCGCCAATGCACTGTTTGTTTTTGCCGTTAACTTTTATTTATTTTAGAAAAAACTTTATAATTAAAAAAAAAAAAAAAAAAAAAAAAGAGCCAATTAGAGGAACGTTCCCTCCCAGAACATTCCAATCAATGAGAAGGCCACCATTTCAGAAAAAATTCGCACAATAGCACACAACGCCATCAAAAGGCAAACAATAGCATTGGCCAAATATAATATACACCTATGATCAATGAGAAGAAGCAAAAATAAAAAGAACCTTCGTAGAACCCAAGTTACAAATGTTTACAGTAAAACAAAGATGTTTATGAATGGATCAACCCAACTTTAGCGTTTGAGATTAAAAGAATTAAAATTTCTTTGTTACGCTGATGGACAGAAACAACCAAATTTCGCGATCTCTCTTTCTTCTTCTAGATCTCTCACTCTTTCTCTTTCCCCTCTTTCTCATTCTCCGTTTTCTTAGATCAGGGTGGGGTTTCAATTTTGTTATTTAGGTGGGGGTCTTCTAATTGTCTTTTTATTATTATTTATAATTAACGTTTTTTTTTTTCTAAAATTAAGAAAAAAAAAATAGTTAATGGTAGAAACTAACATCACATTAATGGATGACTTAATTGGGAATGAATGAAACTTAGAGGACTAAAATGACAAAACCCAAACTTATAGAATTGGAATGAAAAATTGCAAAACTTAAGGGGTGAGTTTTGCATTTTAACCTTGTTTATATCTTCCAAGATATCTGCACAGAGAACCAAACTGTGGGCTTTCAATTTTAAGCTTATGTACAATCAGAACTCCTAGACAAAATTCATGTTAAAAGTTCACTCTACTCATCAAGAATTAACCTTGCAGATCCTTGAGGCAAAGAAGGCCAAGGTTTTCACAATAAACGCCTAGCCATATTGTAAAGGCATTTTAAACCTCACAGAAAATGTAATATTATATTATTAAAATAGTTAAATTGTAAAAAAATATATACTTATTTTTATATTAGAGTGCAGATACAATGTTATTTAGAACTAATGCATTTCATGTGATTCAGATAAATGCTTTTTTTCCCCCAATAATAATCATCTCAATTTCAATGAAATGTTCTACATGATTTGTGGTTATGAGTAATGAAAGGAGATTGTTTCAACCAGGGACGGAACCAGGATTTGAACCTGTGGGGGGGGGGGGGGGGCCAAAGCTTAAAACAATTTTTTTTTTTAATGAAAATAAAAACTAACACCTATTTCATATTTAACAAAATACTACATATAAAATAAGTATTTCATAAACATTTGATATTATAAAAATGTCGACAAAGTATAACATACAAAATAAGTATTTTTTTAAACATTTCAACACATTTATCAAAATGGAACTCGACGCTTTTTAAAGTCTCGAAAGTCGTCTATGACTGAAAAAAATAATAATAATGAACAAAAGTAATGAACAAAAAAAAGTTGGAAAAGAAATAAATTTAAAGGATGGATTTAAAATCTTACCGAAACCTAGACTAAAAACTACCCCCATAGACTCTATAGTCTATGGCATGTGAAAGAAATGAAGTTACGAGTAAAAAACGGCGAGTAGATGATTGGTACAACATCAAGTTCACAACAAAAGAAAGAATAGCTCACCTTGAATTTAATGAAACTTCCAAAATGAGAGCCATGTTTTGACCAATATTCCTAGCTTTTTTTTTTTTTTGAGGCAGGGGCGGCTCTACTCTATATTCAGGGGGTTCAAATGAACCCCCTGGCTTCAAATATATATATATATATATATATATAATATTATTTTTTGTTAGTTTAATATTTTAATTTATTTTTAAAAATATTTTTGCACTCCCTAACTTAAATTTTGCACAATCTTATTATAAGTATTTTCAACTCTAAGAGTAAAGTGTAAGTGTTTGTGAATTATAAGTATCATTATTTTTTATAAATTTATATTATGTGTGTGCGTGTGTTTAATATTAATTGTGCATTACTTTTTGTTATGTTATAATGCTATTTGTGTGTGGACGTTTGTGTGTACAATATAAATATAATATAAATTTATGTAATTTAATAATTAGGAAATAGAGATGATTTGTTACTTGTGTGTGTGTGTTGTTATCATATTATAATAACTTTTTGTTATAAAGTTAGTGAAATTTAAGAAAAAAAAAATTGTAAAGTTAGTGATTGTCCAAGTATTTGGTTAGTTAAGTAGACACATAGCGTATAAGTTTATGTATGAATGAGTGTGGTTGTGTATGTCAATAATTATTACAAAGCTAATGAGTTTAGTTTAGTCATTTAGTTTAAATTTTTTTTATAAAAACAATAACAAATAGATAATAACAACTGCATAAAATAAAAATGTTAGAAAAACTTAACAAAATAAAATAGTCATAGGCTCATAGCTACTCATATTGGTAATAGAAACTCATAATGAACTATCATATAACAATTTAAAATTTGTAAAAGAAAATTATAAAACTTCATGTATTAATTTTTTTTGTCGATAACTCAATATATTCAAGTTTTTTTTTATTAAAATTTTTTAATGACCCTCCTAAACAGAATTCTTGAAGCCGCCATTGTTTTGAGGGGTGGGGGGGGGGGGGGGGGGGGGGGGCAATGGCCCCCCTGCCCCTATGTAGTTCCGTCCCTGGTTTCAACTATGATCGGATCATGTATCGTGGGTGAAAAAAAAGAAAAGAGTACATATCTTTAGGATCTTGTACATGGTTATTTCACATTTTATATACGAGAAAGTTATTGAAAATAATCATCTTGAAAGTTTGCAAGTAATAAAGGATACTAAAAAAATAATGCAACTTTTTTTTGAGAGGGACAAAAAAAAAAAAAAATGTAACTTGATAATTGATTTGTTAATAAACACATTTAATTAAAATTTAATAATTAAGCAATGTAATATTAACCAAATTACATCCATCCTCAAGTAAATAACTTGAATGCGACTCATGCACGTGCATGTATGTTTATATGCGTAACGTAAAACACTTATTGTGAGCTATGCTAGAGTGTGAGAATTAGATAAGAATACGTTGCACTTAAAATAGTAAGACTTTTAAAAATTGTACATAAATTAAATAAGCTAAATAAGTTGAAAAATAAGTGTATCTTCTTTTTTTTTTTTTTTTTTTTTTTGAAACAAAAATATGCATATCTAAATAGATAGAATGACTCGTGGCAGAAAAGATGACACCAAAAAAGGGAAAAAAAATATAAAATATACATTAGACCTAAAAGTTGAACACCAAAAGACGTGGTTATGGGTAAGTTTGGTCCAACTTTTTAAAACTGGGCTTTTTGAAAAAGTGAAGTTTTCAAAAAGTGCGGTATGAAAAAATGCTTTTTTGAAAAAGTTAAGTGTTTGGTTAGCACTTATAAAAGTGGTGGTTTGAGTGGTAAATTACCAAAAATGACAATGTATATATAAAGTATTGTGAAAATTCTTTCTAAAAAATTATTCTAAAAAGTACTTTCAAAGTTTCTTAAAAAATTATTTTTTTCTCACCAATATTAACTAATAATAACCTACCACTTAAGATTTATTGTGAAAATATTATGAAAATATTGTGATAGCATTTTTCACTTTTAATTTCTCATTCTTTATTTTATTTTTCTCTTATTTCTTTACTTTTTTTTCATCCATATTTCATTTCCCTCCCCCCCCCCTCTTTTTTTCTCCTCGACACATGTACCCTTCTCTTTTTTTTTTTTTTTTTTTTTTTTTTTTTTCCTTCTTTCCCCTTTTTTACCTACCACTTCCTCCAGAACATTCCAGTTCCGCAGAGCTCTCTTTCTTTTTTTATTTTTCTTCTTCGTTTCTCTCTTTTCTCTTACCACTTCATCTACAAGTTTCTTTCCCTCTATCCCATCAAAACACACAAACTTAAAGATCACACACACCACACCATTTAATTCTCATCAAATGAAGATAGAGGGGGAAATCGCCAAGGGAGGAATGGGTCAGATCGGTGCTTGATCTCTGCCTTCACCGTCGCCTGTCTTCCTCCCCACTACTACTTGATCTCTTCCCCACTGCCAACGACATGCGGTAGAAATGGGTCAGATCGGTTTTTGTTTTTTTTTTGTTCTGATTTAATTATTGGGTTCCTTTGTAATGAAATGTTTGGGTAATTTGGTAATTGAAGACAAACTCTTAACGGTAATATTTATGAACATGGAATGACTTTTGCAAAAGCTTCGCTTCGGTGTGTTGTGTTCAAGTTTAGTTTCTTCACATCTGTAAAAGTTGCGTTTTACAAAAACTAGCTTTTAATAGTCTCACCAAACGCATGATTTATTTATTTGGTTTCAAAAAGCACTTTTTCCTCTAGAAAGTGCAACCAAACAAGTACTAAACCAAATTTTTTTTTTTTTTTGGGCAAGTGGTTACACTTTCTTTGAGCCAAGTGGCTGTACTTCAGTAACGAATTTGATTAATTACATATTTACCTTTAGGTATAAACAAAATTTAAAAAGTTTTTAATTTAAAACAATTGAAATTTTTAACTGCTTTAAGTGAAACTCTATTGGTAAATTTTCAAAAATGCTTCTTAAATTAAAATTGTAAGGACCCGATTTGATCCAGAGCCCAAATGGTTTAGACAATGACCCAATGAGCCAAAAACAATGAATTTGTTAGAGAATGGGTCTATTACTGAACGTTCAATGAGTTAGGATGTTGATCACAATAGGCTAGTTAATATTTGGATAAGCAAAAAAAAAAAAAAAAAAACAGTTTGAAAAAGAAGATTACTCCTCGGTCAGGTCCGAGAATGGTATGTTCTTATATATTTCTTTTAGACTTATACAAATATTCAAGTTCTTGGTTACACAATGGTTTTTTCTTTGGTTCTTCTCATCATCCCCCCTGTAAAGGAGTTCTTCCCTTTTATATTCCCTTCCTCTCTTTTATCTCAGCCTTCCACGTGTAATTAGATTGTTAATCTCCTTGATACTTGTCCCATCAGCACCTTCCTAAAGTCTTTGTGGGTAACTGTAAGGCTAAAAGTTACTATTCAGATATCACTTCCACATTAATGCGGCCAGGAGGTTTGATGCAGAGCATTCAATGTAGTGATATCAGTTTTCTTCTCAGATATTTCTCGATTCTCTGTTGACTCATCTCTTCCTAAAATTTATCTTCCCAAGCACGGTTGCCTGTTGCCTAGTACTTGATGGATGGTCGAACTTTAGGCCTCCACTTTGTTGGCCGAGGAGGGATCGCTCCTCAGACAATGTCATCTATTCATTGTGACCTGACCTCTTACTTGACCCAATAATCTATCTGTCTTCGCTAGTATTTATCTACCTTAGGCTACTTGACGTCCTCGGACGCGGCCCACAGCTCATTATCCTTATCTGGACCCTTCATTCCTACAAAAATTATATTACCAAGAGTTCAAGGGAATTTCTTTTTTTTATGAATAGTTCAAAGAAATTTCAAAGAAGCCTCATTTTTTATTTTGCAATATTTTGGTAATTTAATATATTTGTTAATAATAAAAGATGAGTCGTACACGTCATATTTGCATGAAATAGATCAATGTAAGTACTATAAGTTACACAACATATAATTTATAATTGGAATAAAATATTTAGTGTTCACTTTTCTATACTTTTAAAAACAATTCTATTACCTAGTTGAAAATAAGTTAAGAATAATACAAATTAAAGACATAAAAGTAAATTGAGATTTTCTAAATTATCTATCAAATTATACTGTCACCCAAATAAATAAATAAAATGAATAAAAAAAACTATAAAATAGTAAAAGTAAAAGAAAAGACCAAATTTCATATAAGACTAGAACATATATTTTACAATTAAATTATAACGACTTGTCGTTGCAACTTAAGAATGTCTTAATATTCAATAACAAAAAAGAAAAAAACAAAAACAAAACCTTAGCACATCTAAAAAAGACTAATAATAAGCAATATAAAATTATTAACACAGTTTACTTCAAGATAAACTCTATAACCACAAAGTTAAGTAAAAATTAAAAATCATACTATGACTAAAAATTAATTAAATATATTTAAAATTATTTTATAATATATGAAAAAAAAGGAAAAATATAATATTTCAGGTGAATTTAGACAAAAATAAAACATGGGCAGGAAGATGATGGATTGAAAGGGGCAAAAGCGTCATTAAAAAATCCTCACCCCACAATCCCGCGAGTAATTATTAGGTACTTTCAGAGTATCATAAATGTGTACTCTCTCCTTTCACGTCACTGTAAATTTTACTAATTAAATTTATAGGAAAATTATTAGGTACTTCCGGAGTACCATAAATCCGTACTCCCCCCTCTCACATGAATGATAGGTCCTACCATGAATGAGATCCACTATTTATGTGAGAAATGAGAGTACGTATTTATGATATTTCGGAAGTACACAATAATTTCCTAAATTTATGATGGTCCCACAATTCATATTGATATTTTTCCAATTCCACATGCCATCTATTTAAATTCCAAAAATGTCCACAACGACGATCTTTGCTGTTAAGATTCTCTCTCTCTCTCTCTCTCTCTCTCTAAAATTCTGTGTTGGGGTTTTAGTTAGGGCTTCGCTTCTTCTTGTTCTTGTACCTTTGTTTTTTCACCTCTGTTTCCGCAAATCCTTCAGTTCTGTTCCTTGAATCCTAAACCTAAACAACAACAACGTTTCTTCTCTCTCTTTGATTTCGGTTTCACAAATTTTGTCTTCTTGAACACATCAAAAAAAAAAAAAAAATTCATTTCCAAACCTCGTTGTACTTCATTTTAGCTTCGTTGTTCTTTAACGAGCTTGATTCGTTGGGATCGGAAACCTTTTCATTGTGAATCTGAGGAACACAGCTAGTTTCAGGTGATTTTTTTTTTTATATTATTTTTTTAAAATTATTTGAACTTGTAATAATTATAATTAATTAACTGTGTTTTAAAATTAAATCAATGTTTTGGATTCATTCGATAATTAAAATGTATGTATGTGGCGCTTCTAGATAACATCGTTTTCGTTTGGGTGTTTTTGGAGTTTTTCGAGCTATGTAGGATTAGTATTTATGTTTGACTTTATTTGATGTTTGGAACCTAGAAATTTCCAGAACATACTAAACAAAGAAACATGTAATTTAAAATTTTTTTTTAATTGAATGAGAATTGTAATTTTTAATGGCTAATAGTAATTTTTACGGCGTTTAAATTTTTGGTAATGTAAGTTGTCTTCATTTCTTGGTTGGTCTTTTGCGAGTACGGGTGTGACAAAGAAAACCTGTGATGTGCGTTTCTCTTGTTATTTATGTAATTTGTGTAGATCTGTTTAATTTACGTGGGATTTCAAGAAATGGATGTATCTATTTGTTTGGGTAAATTGAGGCGCGACTTCTCTAGCTTAAAATGGCGCGTTCTCCCTTTGTAAGAGCAAGGTGGAGAGCGAAGTAGCGAGAAAAGAAAAGGAAATTGAGGCTATATGGAAATTCGTGCTGCATGATCGATTTAATGATTTCATGATCTGCTTTTATTTCAAGTTACTATTACTAACAAGTATGTAAATGGGCTTCCATTTCAAACATTCCTGATGAATAATTGGTAGAAATCTATATAAGTTATATGGGCGAATTCAAGTACCTATGGGATACCTAAATGGGATTTATTAATTAGTATTTCTTGTCTCATCTACAAAATATCTCTAAGAAAAGGAGTAGGAATTTTTTTTTTTTGGATAGGTGAAAAGGAGTACAACTTTTGTTCGTTGCAGACATGAACTAACGCTAGAATCCTAGGAAGCCAATGAACTCTGCCTCAAATGGCACTTTCTCCTACAAAAAATGGGTGGTGTAATAGGTTGTGGGTTTCCCTTAGATGCATGTATAACTTATCAGTAGGGGAAAAAAAGTAGAAACCTAAGATTCTATGCCTTGCAAATATAGATTTGAATTTTAGGTTCCATAATTGTGATTGGTCAATTATGACTAGTGTTGTTGATGATGTTGTTGTTGTTGTTGTTTTTTTTTTTTTTTTTGACATGTAAGTAGAAAGTTTTTAAAAAAAAAATGAGAAATACTTCATGTTCATGATGATGAACGCAAATTATTTAAAAAATTACAAATAATTAGATGGGAGATACTAAAGAGTTTTGGAAATAAAAAAGGGAAGTACAAAGTGTTTTTGAGAACAATTATCATTAGACAATATGATAAACCAGTAATATAAAGTTCAAACTAAAATCGTTATATAATTTTCTTGTGCATTATAAAAATACATAAGTGTTATAGATATGATCAAAATGAAGTATATGATTCAATCAAAATATTTCCCAAAAGACAAAGATCAAAAAGCACAAGAATAGTAAATTATCCTTATTTGTGTCTTTTGATATGTAAACAAAAAATTGTTGGGATAATAAATGAATGGTCCATGCTTTTACTTTCGAGATCCATTGATCAACTTTAATGACTCATATATCTAGCAAAAGATTTGAAAAGCACACCTAGGTATGCTTTGTACATCCTCAAAAAGCACCAGAAGGAAGAAAAGGATACTCCATTAAATGAGATTCACATTCAGTCAAGTGAAGCTCTTAGACCTTGGGCTTTGAGCTTTAAGTGTGCCTGAGCGCACTTTTAACAACACTGATAGTGGCTGCACTGCTGCACTTATCTTTATAGTGTCTTATTTTCTTTTTGAGGAGCAAGTTGCTTATTTAGTGTTTTCTGATTAATATGCCTCAATGTACAAAGTTTATATTTGAACAGATGCATCATTTTCCTTTTTTTTTTTTGGCGCGCGTGTGTGTGAAGTTTAAGTCAGAACCAGTAAGGTCTGGAGCCTTCAAAATGGCTTTGTACTTTTGCAATTTAGTAGGTTTTGTAATTTTTTTACTGCCACTGATATCTAAATGGCATTGAGCAGCTCAGCAGGCACAGGCAATTGTCAGCTGGAAAAAGATACATATGGAGATTGTTTTTTATGATGAAAATAACGGAAGCACAACAGGGACAAATGAAAATGGTTCTCTTCTAATGCCGGTTTCACCTGATGATTCTGGTGAGGGTTTGCCATATGCTCCTGTAAATTGGCCCAACCGAGGTGACACTTGGACTTGGAGGGTGGGGAAGAGAGTTGCTAGTACTGGACACTATTTGGATAGGTACCTTTATCTTCCAAAGCGCCTTTGCCGTCGTATTGAGAGCTCATCAAACTCATCACGTAGGAAACATGGTTTTGCAAGCAAACTTTCTCTTGAGCGGTATATCCGAGCAGCATTCCCTGGTGCTGACGTTGAAGCATTTTTCAACTCATTCAGCTGGAAGATCCCGGCAAAGAAATCGGCATTGACAAATGGTCAGCTGTAATTAACAAAACTTTTTCTTTTCAAAAATTTATTTTTCACTTCTATTGTTGTAAACTTGAGATTTCTGGTTTGATATTATTAAATATCATCTTTTGCGTTTTCTCCTGAACAAATACTTTTATACTACATTTTTTTTGTTATGTTCATGGAACAATTTAGTAGTTGCTATTTGCTAGTGTAGCCAGCATTGCTGAATCATGAATTTAGAGCCATTTTCTAGTTTGGTTAGGTGCCCGTTTGGTGTAGCCATTTAACATTGTGCTTTTCCAAAGTACAATCTCTTAAAACCTCACCTTTTCAAAGTACACATTTTTTTTTAAAAACCTCACTTATGTTTATGTGCAATTTTTTCAAGTAGTCAAATTTCAAAAAGCTGAAAAATAAGTTGTACCAAACAGGCTTGTAGTTAACACTGGTTCCAGAGGTTATATGTCTTCAGGCAACACATATGATTGGCATCTTGATGCTGAATCCATGAGATCAGTGTCCTAAAGCTCATGATTGGACTGGTGTTTTCTATTTTATGCTAGTTGCAATTTAAAGCCTATCAAAAGACTCATCAATATTCAAATGATTAATGTTTGTTCTTCTTATTATTCCTTGATGTCTTTAGATTTAGTTGATGAAACTAGAAGTGGAGTTAATGTTAAGTTAGAAATTTGGACTGATGTTCTAGAATTTGAAGGATTTTGGCTAAGTAGAAATAAAACAAAATATGGAATGTAGGTTTGGTAAAAGTAGAAATAAAGATGAATGGGTTGTAAAACGTGATGGTCAAGAGATACCAAAAAGTGAAAGCTTTTGATATATCTTAGATCAATAATTCATATGAGTGGAGAGATTGAAGAGAATGCGAATCGTAGGATAAGGGTAGCGTGGATGAAGTGGCAAAGTGCATTAGAAGTATTGTGTGATCGTAGAATACCAAGTAAGTTAAAGGAAAAATTTTATTAGATAGCTATAATACTAGCTATGCACAATGTTGTAGAATGTTGGGCTGTTAAGAAGCTACATGTTCAAAAAATAAGTGTAGCTAAAAAAGAAAATGTTAGACAGATAAATGGAAATGCAAGGAAAGATAGGATTTAAAATGAGAAAATCCCCTCTATAAATGAAAAGATGATAAAGAGTCACTAGAGATGGTTTGGTCATGTGCAGAGCAGAGCAATTAATACAACAGTAAGGAAGAGTTTGAGGGAATGAGAAAACGTAGAGATGTGGAGAATGGCAAAGGTTAAGGAGATAACAGAGATAATGGAGGGTATGACTTTGGATATGATAGAATGGCGGAAAAGAATACATGTGGCCGATCTTGATTAGTTTGCTGATGATCCATATCTAATCTAAGATGTTGGGACTAAAGCTTAGTTGTTATTGTTGTTGTCATTGTTGTTATGCCAATGGTTGATTAAATTCTCACCTTCTATATTTTAAGTCATCGTGATAATCACATTTAGTGAATAGTTGAGTGATGCCAGTTTTCAAAATGCCATGCAACCATTTGACTTTACATGGAGGATCTTGAGAACATCAATAAACTTTCAGATTTTCAATTTTGTTCATGGAGTACTTTATATATTAGATAACAGAATTGATAACTCAGAGATCATTTGTCACCTTGCCTGTTGGATTTTTACTCCTGTTTTTTGGGTGGTCTAGCATGGACTTTCATATTGAATTATCTTCAAGACTGTTTCATGATTATGCATTCTTATATATGTTCTTTATGATATTTTATTTTGGTTTATTAAAGGGAAAATTGCAAAAACACCCCATGAGGTTTGGGTCATTTTCAAACACACCCCTTTACTATCCATTTGAAGTTTAAACCCCTTAGGTATACAGAAATTGACCAAGTTGACCCATCTGTTACACTTCCGTCAACTATTTGCCATTTTTCTAAAATTCTTTATTACCTGTAATTATTTGAAAGTACATCAGTTATGATCGGTATCAATGCAGTAAATTTTGAGACTATATTTAGAATAATGTTAAATGCTTAAAGTTATACCACTGTAAATATGGATGTCTAGGTTTAACACTTGTTAATCTTTTTTGTTCTTCTTTAACAATGTTGCCCTGCTACAGGTCATGTGGAACGGCGAAATTTATTGACTATACCTCTTGAAGAGATGGCAGAATATGGTGTGTCTGATTCCCCAACTGATACTGGGGGTTGTAAGGCTGGCAATAAAATGTGCAGCAGCATCTTGGAACAATCAGAAAAACCACCATTAGCTGCCATGCCCTGTGATATTTGCTGCAGTGAACCTCGGTTCTGCCATGATTGTTGTTGTATCTTATGTAGCAAGCTTATAAATTCAGAGCATGGAGGCTACAGTCACATAAAATGTGAAGCGGTGGTGGATGAGGGTTATATATGTGGGCATATTGCTCACATTGACTGTGCTCTTCGATGTTACATGGCTGGGACAGTAGGAGGAAGCATTGGATTAGATGCCGAGTACTATTGCCGTCGTTGTGATGCTAGAACAGATCTGGTTTCACATGCTGCGAGGTTTTTACAAACTTGTGAATCTATTGATTCTCGTGATGACATAGAGAAGATTTTAAGTGTTGGTGTTTGCATCTTGGGTGGTTCACAGAAAACCAGTGCAAAGAGGTTGCTGATTCGTTTTGAATCAGCCATTGCAAAGGTAAAACTGATCTCTAGGTATTGAAGTTTTTAGCTTTCTTCTAAAGAAGTTATCCTGGCCCTCTTTCAGGGTGTGTAAAACCAACCTGCAGTCTGACAATTTGATATTTACATCAGCTTCAAAGTGGTACTTCTCTTGAAGATATCTGGAAAGTGGAAGACAGCTTCTCAGCAATTTCCACAGGTAATTTTCCATTTTAAATAATTCAAATTAATCAGCAAACTCTACCAACAACTTAAGATTGGTTGGACACTGCATGAAAATGTATTGTGTTAACTCTGCTCAAGGTTTTTCTATGGGCATATAGTCATACAAGTATAAGAAATGGCCTCCCAAAGTTTTGTACTCTCTATCTCCCTCTCTTATGGAAATGGTAGGTTTTTTCAACTTTTTTCTTATTAAACAAGTCTACCTACATTTGGCCAAACTTTAGAAAACCATATTTGCAAATGCTGAAATTTGTTGATCCGTGAATTTAATGCCTGACGCCTGCACCTCTCTCAACCTGGAAACAGTTTTGCTTTGAATCAAGTCATACCACTGTCTCTGACATTGTTATTATAAATACAGATGTTCGTTAAACCATTCTACTTCTCTCAGCCTTGGATTTTTTTGTTCACAAGCAGGTGCCTTTGATCATGGTAATGCTGCCCTGGAAATTGTGAATGACGAAGACCCTTTAAATGTCAGAACAAGCTCAGGGCACACTTTGTCCATTGCTTTTGACCATCGATCAGAATCTCTAAGGCTTGAGGATGAGATTGAACAAGTTCTACAGGCACTGCGAAAATCACAGGACTATGAATATAAAATGGCAGAGGAAAGGCTTCATGCGCAGAAGAATTTTCTTCTTAATCTGTATCAGCAACTTGAGAAAGAGAGGTCTGAACTAGCACGTTGCGCATCATCAGCTGACCCAAATGCCTTGCTCGATGCTGTCTTGAATAGAGTAGATCAGATAAAACGGGAACTGAGGAAACTCAAGGATATGGAAAGGGTGGCCAACGGCTTCGGGAAGACTTCTAAAGGAATCCTTAAGGAACACTTCGGTTTGGAAACTCAGAACTAAACCCTCAAAACTATACAGTTTAATTCGTCATCTGTTCATCAAATTTTGATCTTGAACTGATCACCTGTATATTTTGGAGAGCATACACCCTGTCAGTTTTTGGAGGGGTCATGTAGCAGAGATACTGCAGAATCTGCTTGTGCAGCGATAACAGCACATCAAAGCGATGAGAATTCAGTTTAGAGCTTCTGACTACCCTAATGCTGAATTAAACAGTGGTGGATCCGCAGAAAAACAGTGTAAGAGTTGGCAAAGGGATTGTGAAAATATTACCTGGGGCATATTAAAACAACATTTAGATTAAAAAACCGGTTGGATTCAAATCCTTTTGGCCATGTTAGACTTTCAATGAATGTTTCCCTCACAGTTTAACTAGTCACCATTGTTCTTGAGTAAACAGCTTGTGGTGGCCATAGGTAGTATCTGTATACATTAGATTGGGTTGCGACTTTGCTTCCATGGAATGAGAAAGTATTTCATGAGACCCGTCTCATGAAACACATTCTCACATTCGGTGGGTCCACATTCTGTGACGGTGTCTCATTAGACAATTTTTCCCATGGAACAATATTTTGAGGAATGGATGTATGTTTTTAGGAGCAACTTATCAAATCGAATGAATTGCAATTTGTTCCTATGATTTCAACTTCCCCTTTCTTTTTCCTTTTTGGTGCACATTTATTAATGGGATGGGATATCTCTGGTAGGATTACCAAACAAAAGTCTCCGATAGAGTAACCTCAGAAGCTGTGTTACTAATACCCGAAATTGAAAATTTTGATCTTGTTAAAAAAAGAAAAAAGAAAAAAAAAAGATGAGTTTTATTCAAAGCACTCCTGCAAGAGAGACTTTCTTATTCTTTGTATATTTATGCAAATAGTGATCTTTGATGTAAGCTGAATATAGAAGATATGATTAATTATAGCATCAAGAGGAATAATTCCCGCAATCTGATCTGAATTCATCAAAGCAAACATGTCTACGGCAGTAAGATGACAATTTTGGAATAACTTTTTATGACTACTGAGAGTGCAATGCAAAGCCCATTCCTACGAAGGGAATCGGACACGCAAGCACAAATTCGTTCGTGCATTTACTTTATGTGATGGGGGCCAGGAATGGATTACCAGATTCTGTCTCTTTATTCGCGTTTTAAGGTCCTGGCATGCATATGTAACAATGAACATCTATAAACGTGGTAAAGGTACATCTTTCTATTTCCTTTTGAGATAGACCAAATGGATGGAGTCTTATGACAAAGGTATGATAAAGTCTTATTAAAGAAGATGTATATGATATCACATCATTTATTTATTTTTTTTAATTTGCAAATTACACAATGTCTGTTGTAACAGTCTCACCCTCCAACCATTACTGTAGGAGGGGAAAGTTTAGCATTATTTGAAGTGTAAGTACCATTTCAAGGCAAATCAGCTTAAAAAAAATTACTCAAATTAAAATTCAAGAAAAGACTCGTTTCCCAAATCAAAATGACTAGACTACAAATTCGTTGTTGATTAATTCAAAGATTTTACCTGGGCCATGTGCCTCACGTGTTCGTTTAAAATAGACAAAATACAGAGTTTAAAAAAAAAAAAAATGCAAAAACAAACCTTCATTCTAAAATAAACCTTTCAAGAACTGAAACAAAGAACATTAGTGCATGACTCCTTTCTGGTTTTTCTGCATCTACCTTTTCTTTTATACAAATGCTCATAGATTGCATTCCTTAATTTGCAGTTTACTGAATGAAGTTTCAAGTCACTAATACGCATAAAGGAAGCATTCAACTTACATTGGTTATTGATCTGCAAGTCAAACATGACACATCACTACTACCATTAATTTTCCTCTGAATTAATCGGAAACGAATGACAGCATTGTAATGAGGTAAGTAACCATCCCAGGACAAGGAAAAATTTCATGGTAAAAATTTCACACAGGCACAATGAAATGCCTTAATCACGTAGAGCACTAAATGCATAATGAAAGATATCTTAATAGAATGATCGATTTCATGAGAATTATGAAAGATATCATTTAAGTTAGAAATGCATAATAATACTTAATAGAATGACAGAATTCATGAGAATTATGAAAGATCTCATTTAAGTTAGAAATGTTGAATGACACCATACGTCAAAACTCAAAATTTCTAAACAGCCCTACAATAGCTCTATTGCTAAAGACAGGAGGACTTATATTAAAAGTTGTAATGTAGGGAAATGCAATTAGACCTCTAAAGTGATCCTTAATTCTAAACTCCCCAAAGAACAGGTCTTCCACTTCCTGAGAAAGCAAAATCCCCAATGCTTGAAAAGGAATCTAACTCTAATGAAATCTCTCGTGGCAAACAACGTATCAAACAGAAAACTTATTCTTCCTCCAATCTCATTCCAGAATATTTAAATTAAAATCTTTGCTCAAGCGTCAGAAAGAACTTTGGCTGAGACTGCTGCACTATCACAGATATTTAAGTAATTTAGAAAAGAAAGAGAAAAATGATATTGTAATTGGTAGACCAAAGAAAGCGTGTAGAAAGTCAAGCAACATAAAGCAGGATTTGGGAGGAACAAGATAATCTGATCATAATATTGCCAATGAATATGTTTAGTGTGAGACTAAGGGGATGTGGTGGACCCACTAAAAAAGTCTTCAAATGCCAAGACTGCAATACAAACACAACAGTAGGGATCACGTCAATTGGGACTAAAAAGAAAAAGAGAGGAAAAGTAGACCTTAACTCCTTAAGGAAAACAAAAAAGAAATAAAAGAACCTAGTGGCCTGGTAAGATAAGGTAAATTTTCATCACTTCGTGAAATCTAGATAGGCTAAAAGGGATATTTTAATCACTAAAAGTAAAAGGCAAAATGAAATGCTTAGGTCTAAGATTAGATGGCTTTCTACTAATGGGCTAAAAGCATATATTCATTACAATGCATGGAGCAACTAAGGAACCAATTCTCGGCAAAAATAAAATAAAATAAAATAATGCATTTGCTTTATCATGAACTATGAAGTGAATTTTCCTACCTGGTGGATTACAAGAATCACTGGCATAGAAATTCAGACCAGACTATAGTGTTCCAGTCAATCACCAAGTAATTGAAAGGGGAAAAAGTAGAAACAGTCAAAACTTCAAACCTTCTTCTTTGGGATCCCATAAAGACAATTATTGTACTCAAACAATGACAACTATTTGGCTAAGAATCTTCAACCTTAGAAAGGCAAACAACATAATACCTGACACAACTATGTTCTCTGTTCTATTTTTTTACTTAGCAACAGCTTAAAGGCCTAAGAAAGGATGCAAAGAAGAAGACAAAGTTTTCATCAGACATCCATAAGGTTTTGTTTATTCAAAAGTAAACACAAAAAGGAAAGTGCTTCAACTTTCAACACCACTCTCTAGCCAAATTAACTAATCCTACAATACATCAAGAACCATCTAACCTACAAAACAAAACTTTAGTGGAAAAAAACAAAAACATGCCAAAGTAAAGCAACATCAATGAACTAGTACAAAATTTACACTAAGTAGATTCTAGTTAGCTCAGCTGATGAAGTCTCTCGAAATCAAATAATGGAATTAGCTTCGAATTCCACTTATACCAAAAACCAAAACCAATTGATGTTTTGAGATATCGATATCGGGCAATCATCATAAAGCAGTCGCCACAGGTTCAAATTCTATCATCTCTATAAAAAGTAATAACAATAATAAGACTCAACGATCATATTCATTCTTCATTGCCATTGCCATTTCCATCACACTTACGATGTGACAAAAACAACATTTCATGATTCAACAACAACGGAAGTAGAAGCATACATAAACTAGTCCCACCATCCACCCCACTAACTTCAAAACTAAAAACCCAATTCAAAATAAGAGCAAATAATTTAAAACTTTTTTATAATAATTACTGTACAAGCACAAGCCTACCTCCCACACCTCCTCTAAAGCCGCCACCATTCCCATCTCTCCAAATCTCTTCATCTCCACCATCACTTCCATTTCCCCCACCACCTTCCACACCTTCCTCATCACCCTTTGGCACAGTCACAATAAGCTCTCCATCAGCAAAAACCGCACTAGCCAACTCGGGCCGAGTCGACTCGGGTAGCCGAAACCTCCACATATCAAGCTCCAAACTATCCAGAGACAACTCAAGCGACCCACCTTCCCTCACCACAATCTTTGTCACCCCAGGATGGATTTCAACCATGTGGGCCCTCACTTCACCGATATTCTCATCCGTCTCGGCTGTGAATCGGAAACAATCCGGTTTTTCCTCAATCGACACATCAGCATCAGACCGAAATGGAAGCTCGAGAACTCGGCTAAACACATGGGGTAAGCGCCTCAGCTTCTTTGAAGAGAGACCCAGAAGAGCTTCAGCTTCAGAGAGTGGGTTTCTTGAATTGATGTTGTATTGGATTGTGATATTTCGCTTCTTTGGCATAGGGTGGACCTTCATGTTTGCTGAAGAATTTTGCGTTTTTCTTCGCCCTTAAGGATTCGATGCTTAAATGAGAGAGAAAAGTAATGAAAGATTGAATTTTTATATACTAGTAGTGAAAAAGAAAAGATGGTCTTTGTGAAAAAAGAAGAAAAAAAAAAAGACCCAATATTGGATGGGAATCTTAAGGCTTTATCATCAGATTGTGAGGTGGAAAAGGAATAATCATAAAGGGGAATTGGAAATAATAATGGGTTTTTGAGTTTTGATGGGAATTTAGACAAAACCTAATGGAAAGAGGTACAAAAGAAGGGCCTAACAAGAGTCAGGAAAAGAAATTCCCTCTTTGTGGGTGTGAGATTTATTTTGGAGTTTTTTTAACAAGGAATGGGGAATTTGAAGAACTGGGAATTGCAAATTTTGGAAATGAAATTCTCGAGGCAATGGAAGAAGGAAGAAAAATGGGTGTTGTTTTTTAATGGAAACCTCTCCTTTTTTGGATTGTGCAGAGTGGTAATGGGAATCACTGCAGAGATAAAGAAGAGGCGAAAGGAATGTTAATAGGCCCTGTATTTCTAGGAAATTACAAGAGCGGCCATATTATTTTGTTTTATTATTTATATATTTGGTTACTGTTACTATCAAATTATAGGAGTTTGTTCATATTGTGTGGGTTTGCATGGGTGTCCAAGCAAGCAAGCAATACTGCAACACACCTTCAAAACCAAAGAAGGATTGAATATTAATGCCACATCATTGATTCCATCATGACCACATGCTTTTCTTTTATATAATAAATAGATGAACATATATAATATGATATATAAATCTTGTTACGTATATGGAGTACTAAATTTTAAACAAAGGTTGTTTTTTTCCTAATCATGTTGGCTTAAAAATTCAATAAGTCAATGACCCTCCCTTGCCATTTGAACTAAATTTTAAATGAAATATACTAATCACTCTTTTATACAAATCAAGTAATAAATGTGAAAGATTTTATGTGAAAACAAAAGTGTAAGATTTGGCATAATTCTTGAAAAGGAATCGGTTGAAAGCTTTGCTTGTCGATGATTGTTTTCATTGAATTCTTTTCTTCATTGGGTTTGGACTATAAACCCTATAATTTGAATTCTATCATTGTTAAGTGGCAAGCATACAAACAAAGGATGGTTAAGGAAAAGTTGTAGGGACTCACTCAATTTTGTAATATGTTTACATGTCAACTTGTTATTGATGTACAATAACTTCATTTTGTGGTAATTTCATGTGTAAGTAATGTTAAGTAATGTAATTCAATTACAAGTTAATATTTTTTGAAACCAATTACAAGTTAATATTTAAACATATTATGAAATTAGATGTGTTCATAGGCAAACTAGTGATTAAGATGAATACGCATGGCCCCTTGTTAGAGAATTCAAACCAAGCAGGTGGTGGTCAGATTAATACTCGAGAGTAGAGATCATTAGGGGAATTGGGTGTATGGATTCTCTTGACATATGGCCATACGGGAGCAGCCACAAGTGTTGTGGCAGAATTCTAGACTCATCGAGATGGGTTATCTCTTGCATCTTCTATTGATTTTTTTCTCCCTCTTGAATTGTGTGTTGATTTGGATGCACTTTTTATAGTTTCTTTTTATACTTATACTAATGTGGACAAATCCTAGTTTGAGTCCTCTTGTGGATGATTGTAGGTTGCTCTTGAGGAAGATTCCTCAAATGGAAGTTAAACATGTGTTCAAGGAAGGGAATAGATGCACTCAAGGATTTTATTTTGTTTTACTTTGTTCCCCTAGTATTAACTTATCAAGACTTATGTTGATTTTGATATTTTGGTAGATGTTAGCATCGGCCTTGTACCTACTATTTCGTTAATCTATATCCTTAGTTACCTAAAAAAAAAGAGTAATAAATGTGTATTTTAGCTTCAAGAATAAGGACAACGACCTTGTGAATAATTTTCTGTCAAAAATACATCGCATGCATCAAATCTAAAACAATGGGCTACTCCACCCCTAGATAATAATATCTTGAGGGATTGTAAAATCTTCAACAGAGTAAAATGTAGCGTGTCGGGTGTGAATTTTCTTTATTTGGAGTTTCTTTCTTCTTTTTATTATTTTTCTCTCTCAATACCACATATTAACAAAAACAATTGGAAGTAGTATTTCTTTGATTTTTTTTGGGGGTCTCCAAAAAGTTGTTATGAGAACTCATAACCTATTGAATTAATATTATATCATTGGTAAAAGTCTTATAGTTCATCTAACACCACTTCATGTTTCCAAAGGATATGTTTGAGATTAAAATTCTCTTTTCCTATTATAACTATTGATTTATTTTTTTTAAAAAAATTGTAACTAGTGTTATAAATAATGTCCAAACGGATGTCTGCGACAATTCATATATATATATATATATATATTTCAATTGTAATTATAGTTAAATTTTAGGGTAATGGTCTATAATGTGTTAGGTATACACATGTGAGTAACAGTACATTGTAAAGGAAAATAATGAACTTGCAATATTAAAATATAATAAGGGTCATGCTAACGAGTGCTCTTAGGGCACTCATTAATAATCCATTTTAGGAAAGTTTTGATACCACTTTTATAAGAAATGAAAAAAAACTGTCAAAATATTAATTACTTTTTTTTTTTTCGTTTCTTATAAAAACTTTCTTTAAATGATAACTTTCTTTAATAAGCCCCTTGTTAGCATTTCCCATATAATAAAACCTGCCTCATAGATATAAGTTTTTGTGTTTAATGGAGTTCAACAAATTCTCGAATTTTAAGGAAAATGCTAAAGACTACCAAGTTTTACTACATAGAATTGACAAATTGATGTAACAATAAATGTGATTGACCAGCTTCAACAACCACATATCTGAAAATTTGAATGGTCTCATTAGTAACAAATTAGTTTGTAAGATTATTATAGTAAAATTCATAATACTTATAGCATTACTCAAATTTTAAAGATTAACTGACGAATTGGATAACTGATTTTTATTAGATAATCTTCAAAGTTGCAGACAATTAGAAATTACACTTTGACTGACAATTAGTCACAAATTATTACACTCCGCCTATTTTAGGCACTAATATTTAAGAATTTGAAATTTGAAATTTTACTTTTTTGCCCTAGTATTTTTTTAAAAAAATATATTTAATATAAAATGAGGATATTTTGAGATGCATATTTTAAAAATGGAGATTGATTTTATCTTCTTTTTCCCCCTATATAGGAAATGTCCAAGAATCTTCTCAAAAAAGAAAAAAGAAAAAAAGGAAATGTCTAAGAAATCGGCATGTTATAGATTTAACTTTCTATTTCTCTAACATGTTAGCATGAGTCTAAGAAATTGCTTTTTCTTACAAAAGCAATATGAAGCCTAAGAAAGATGATGTTGCCAAAAATAATTTAGCAATATGGGGAATCACAACACTAACAGTCATTTTTCCTTCCAAGTCAAAAAAGAGAAAGTGCTAATTACACCTTTAAACGACCTCTCTAAACTTTGCTTCAATGTTGATAGCAATTAGAACACTTGCATAAGTGTTTGTATAATAAAAAAAAGTATCACATTTAGACAACTAAGCCCAAAATTCACCTATATCAAGTTATGTAAAGCTGTGTAAAAATACATGATTGTTACAGTAACTTTGTAAATTTACACTATTCATGTTGCATTTATTTTTTTATTCTTTTTTCTACGTACTTCGACAATAAAATAAAAGAGTGGATGATGCATGGTTATTGTGTATGAAGAAAGAGAAACAATTAAAAATATATATTGATATTTTAATGAAACATGGTTTAAAATAGATAATCGGATATGAGTGTTTTGAAAGGTAAGTATGTATAATAAAAAAAATAAATTCTTATACTAAAATAAATACAAATTTATGCGCGAGCTAATGTGAATGCTATTACGGTTCAAAAGTTCATCTAACTTCGGAGTTGAACCACCAGAAAACGAGTATATGTTTCAACTACGCGGTTGTTTTCAACCTAAAACACGTTAGAGGAAAGTTGCATGCAAGATCCGCCATGGTTAGCCGAAGTCTCCTTAATCATAAACCGTTACTTTTCCGTAAAGCGTGTGCGTTGGGTTCAAAGTCACAATTCAAAGAATTAATTTGTTATTAAAAAAAAAAAAGTTTGATCGAAGGAGAAAGACAAAAAGGGAAAAGAAAGTTTGACAAGATCGTATCTCACTCACCACTATTCATTAAGCGACAAAATTAAATTATTCTAATCGTTACTAATACATCTTCTAATGACAAGGCATTTGAGGGGAAGAATGAATAATATATTGGTTGGGGTTTTGTGGCAAAATAGTTATAGATTTAAGGGTAAAATACCATTATTAACTCTAACATTTGGGCTAATGCTAATCAAGTTCAAGACTTTTCAAAACTGACTAATTTGGTTCCGAAACCCAACTTGGACGATAAACTGTTATTCATTTTTTTTTTCTATCTCAAGGTGATTAAGAATTAGGTTGGTTAGTTTTAAAAAGTTTTAAACTTGACTGGTATTAGCCTAAACTTCAAGGGTGTTAACTGTATTTTACTCTAAATTTAAGATTTTAACTCTCTTGGATTGCCAATGCACGTAATTTATGAATGATTATATGTGTAATAATATTCAAAATCTCATATTGTTTAGGTAGGATAATATTTGAATTTATAGCATTCGTTTCAATAATTATTCTTACCAATATGTTAAAGTAACAATTGATTTCTTTTTGGTATAGACGGATTCAATTTAGTGTCTTTTACTCGATGATAAGAAACTTTATAAATTGAGTTAACATTATAGTAACTAATGCTAATATTTTTTTTTTTTTTTTTTGAGAAACAAATACACACAAGGGAGAGGGAAAAACATTACAGTGAGATCACCATAGATACCAGAAAATTTTGGTGGTTGGAAATATAAGGATTAGTGAAAATTTAAATGATTTTGCATAACTGTTTGAATAAAGTATAGAGACACACAAGTGAGGTCATGCATCACTCTTAACTTATTAAAGTATAGAGACAGAGATGGAAGTTGCTATGATCCTTCCTAGAAAGGGTGAGAACTAAAAGGGTGCCATTTTTATAATGCGTAGGAGCCAATAAACTCTGAAACTTGGACATGGACATGGTTTTTGTTTTGTCCTTATTTCATTTGTGGCGTCACGACTCACGAGTTGTTAGGTGTTGAAGCAGACATTGTTTTCTGCAACATTTTCGTTGTAACGATAGGTGGGGCATTTGAAGGCCCCCACAAATTTTATGTGAATTATCACTTATCAAACCATTTAGCAGACTGTGTTCTCTGGCCCAAAAATGGGACATATTTTCTTTTCAAGGACACATGTAACTTGTTGAATAGTCCCTATAAATTTATAATACAATGGTTATTTCACAAAAATAGCTACTGCTTTTATTGTGTTATCAAAAAAAAAAAAGCTACTACTTTTATTGAGAATGATTATTCTTTTAGAATAGCTTTTTTAATAAGTTAATTAAAAAGCATAATCAGAAAAACTTTCATAATGTTTTCGAAGTTGATTAAATAGAAAGATTGTAAAAGAAAAAATTAAAAAGTTTTGTTCAATAAACAAGTTGTGTAAAGCTATTTTTATCAAAACAAAAAGTTATGATAAATAACTAAATTATTTTAAAATAAATAGTGAAACTTCAATTTAAAATATACAATAAAACTTCTTTTGAATTTCTTAAAAAAATTTAATTTGGTACTAGAGTTATAACTGTTTAAATTTAATATGAAATTCGATAATAAAGTTTCGCTCAGAATAAATAATTATAATGTATTACATGGCATAAAAACAAGTGCATGTAGACCCAACTTTCGGGTTGTTACTTTCCCAAAAAAGAAAAAATAATTAGGTTGTTATAGTTATTATTATTATTTTGAGTGAAACAGTTGAAATTTCACTGTATAGCAGGCTCTAGTTTTTTCTTTTGCCGAGTGGTCAATCTCAACAACTGCAGCAAACACAGACTATCCCAGAAAGAACTCCCCATACAAAACATGGAGCAACAGAAGTACAGAACCATCAAAACTACGAGCTAGAGCCCACTTACTATATGCATGGGCTAGAGAATTACAACTTACAAGCTCTTTTAACCCAGTTGAATAAAATACAAATTCATTCGTTAGAGTCGATCAAAGCTTCAATGTCATGGATTATCATGCGAATTTCCCATTGAGCTTTGCAAGAATCCCTTCTGAATAGCTTCTTCTTCCACAACCAGCTCATTTTGCCATGGTCATAGCATGGCTGAGCAGTTAGCAGGCTCAAGTTTGTTGGCACACCAACTACCACACACACATGGTAAGTTTACTTCGAGCAAATTTTATTTTTGATAATTTAATAATTGAGAGTAGGAGGATTTGAACCCTAAATATTTCTAATTAAACTTTTAGAATGCTTTGGTTTAGCTATAAAGCTCATGCTTCAATTTAGCTATATAGAACTCTCGGAGTTTACTTGGAGCAAAACTTCAGGGCTAAGAGTTGACAAAAGTTTCTTGAGTGGAATTATAGCCATAAAAAAGGTGTTCACAAACTTTCAACATATCAGATCAATGGAACCACTGGCTTGCCAACTTTAGAAAAAGAGGTGTTTCAGACTTGCCACCACTTAGGTCAAAAGTTTTCACATAGCCTCAAAATGAATGCAGTACTGCACTCTCTTGTACAGCCAGAACTGCCATCTCCACCACCATGTCCTCAGCACTCACTAACACCACAGCCACCGGCATTGCTTACAATGCCTTACCAAACCTTCATTGCCTTTCCCAGTAAAGTCACTGGATACAAATTAAGGAATTAACCAAATATGTGTTTTTATGCACAGGAGCATTTACAGTAATATAAACAAATAGTGTTGAGACAGGTTAATTGTGTGCATACTATTTGATTTATTCAACAATCGTGCTACAATAGCACAAAGAAATGGCCATAACATACCCTGAGTTTGATAAAGTCCTTCAGAACATCTGTCATTGCCAAAATTCAAACTAGAAAATAAACCTCTTTTCAAATTCCAATTCTTAGTTCCTTTTATTTTTTGATTGGCACAATTCATAGTTCTTTTATACAGTTCTTCTCTGAGTTTCCTGCTGTTTATTGACATCATGACATGCAAATTGTATTACACACGTTGAGAATTTAATGGGACATCCTGATGATGCATGTGACGCCTACGGTGAGATCTTTTATGGCCACGAGTATGTCCCCTAGGTGGTGTTGGCTTGCTTGAGGTATTAGGGAGATGAATCTCATCCATTGTAGCCAGATTACCAAAAACGCAATCGAAAGGGTCTGCCATCACATCAATGCCAGGGTTCCTCTATAACAATAAAATAGGTCAGGCAAAAAGGAAAGTTATATTAAATGCCATGAAAGAAATGAAGGGACTTCTCCCAAATGCCAAGGATAAAAACAAGTGATTCCATTTCTATTAAAAATCAAAATGCCTTCTCACTTAATAAGATTATCAAGCTCTTCTTAAGCTTCAAGCTAACAGCCTTAAGTAACAAGCATCTATAGCTAAGCCAAACATATGATTATAGTCAAACCCAAAAAAAGACAATTCAATTTTCATTTTCTAGAAATTTGAAAGTAGGCACTAGAAGGTCTGTTGCACCGTAACTAATACCAATTTTTTCACAATTCAATCATTAGTTTTAAGAAAAATTCCATTGGAAGCGTAATAATTCTATGAAGATAAAAAAAAAAAAAAAAAAAAAAAAAAAAAAAAACTAAGTATACTTACAGGAACTTGTTTGGACTCAAAATTAGTCCTTTTACTGTCAGTGTCATTGTGGTAGTCAGTATGCTCTTGGTTGTGGAAATCACTGTGTGAATCTTTGTGTGAGTCACCATAGGACTCGTGGGAATTACGTTCTGAGTTGCTGGGAGAGTCACTCTCATTCGTCCTTTGACCATGTACAACATTATCACTAAAGAAATTTCTATAACGCCACCTTATTTTTGGCCGATCAGCTGTTGAATCATCAAAAACTTCTTCAGAATAGAAATGCTTAGAGATAAGCTGCATTCTCCAAGGATCATCCCGATATTTTGTCACTATTCTGTCAATTGAAATATATGTCATAACTATAATATTCAATTCAAGTTTAGCCACACAGATATCTGCATGCACACATGATGTAAACAGGTTTTCTTGCGTTGCTAGAATACATTAAAGGATAACTGAATTTATATCAATTCAATTTTAGGCAAATTTACTTCTCAAAAAAAAAAAAAAAAAAAAAAAAAAGGCAAATTTGGCACTCTTTCCACTTTAAGTGTATACAAACCTTGAGGAAAAGCGTGATGCTCTGATGTGATATAAAGCACTTTGAACTTATATGTAATTCCTGTCTAGTCTATGGGCCATAAACAGATAATAGACAATTTTAAGGAAGAGAAACAAAAATCTATCTTACATAAGAAACATTAAGTTTCAAATCTAAAGATGTTGATACTAGTAAAAAGTATCATATATACTAATTTATACAATTGGAATTTCTAACTGTTTGAAAGAAATTTTAGAGAATCAAGATGTTTGAATGAAGCGAACAGGTCAAAACATTATTGAATACTTTGACAATAACTAACCACCTTAAATGCCAGCCTACCACTTAGTTAAAGGCTAGATCCCTCCCCTGAGTTAACTGGACTATTTTATATATTTATTATTTACTTTTACATGTAAGATTACAACATAGAACCAACACTATCTCACACACCTATTTACTAGCTGAGCTAGTTGAAATCATTGACTGTCCAACTTTCATACAAACTTAGCTCAGCCCTATGAGACTCCATTATGGTTTAGCTCTAACTAAAGAATTGATTACACTGGATAATGATAATAATATGAAGATAAATTTCTAAAACTTCAGAAACAAATGATGCACAAATATCTAGGATAAACTAAAAATCTAAGCTACATTGGCTAAGGCTTATTAACTAGCTTAGGACAGCAACCATAGTCTGTTGACTTCCTAACAAATACCGGTAATCAGTTTAACTAGCATATTGCACAAATGGGAAAAGTTCACAACCAAAAAGCAAATGGGCAGAGGAGACCTACATATTTGCCAACTCCTTCTGCATCCGACTTCCATCTATTGCAAGAACTTGATCAACACATGAATCAAGGGACCTACCAAACCTCCACAACCCAAAGCAAACCGCAGCTCCTGCAAAAAAGAGAGGTCTAATAAAATAGAGAAGAGGGGGGAAAGACATGTAGATGCATAACATCAGCAATACTGATGTTGAGAGAAAGAGAGAGAAAATTGGTTTATCTTACCTCCTGAAAGATTGATTCGAGAAAACCTACCCAGTCTCCGTGTTGCTGTCAGGAAAGGACTGAAATTATAAAGTGAACTATATATATATAAAGCGAGTCCAACAACATCAATATGCCAAAAATAAAAAAGGCCAAACCATATTTAGATAGCTATGAACCTATCACCTAATCATACAAGTTAAAAAGCAAAATATTTACTCATTCTGACCATTTATTGAGGAATTCTACCATATGGAAGAACATTCCCTTTGCTCAACTTAACAAGTCCCATAGCAAAGAGAATAAAATCAACAAATCACTGGTTTCTAAAACCTTCAGAAAATGCTTTAGCTTCACATTCTTCTATAAATTTGACTCTGTGTTCAGAACTGATATCAAGCTGACCCAACTGAATAATTATTCTCCTAATTAGGGAGGCTACATGAATTCATTAGATATAGTTTATGTATGGAATTACTGAGGGGATGGTTTAAGTCAATAATCCACAACAAAACAGATTACAAGGTGTTTATGCTAAAATACAGGGTGAAAATTTTCTTAACTTTTTTTCTCCAAAGATCCTTCAAGTTAATAAGATTTACACAAAGACCATGAGGCTGCAAGAATGCAAAGCTATCAAATCTCACGTATCTGCCAAGAGCCATATGACTCAGTGGCACTTTCCTATTTTTAATATGAGTAGAACATGGGTTCGAATCCCCTTCCCCCACTTGTTGCAAGTGGAAAAAAAAAAAAAAAAAAAAATTCATATACCTTTCGGCAAAACCATTTTTAGAAAGTTAATTGATGTGACCTGCCGGTTTGGTTGCTCGGAATATAAACCAACGTCATAACTAACTGCAACAGACCAAGACAATTATGTGTTCCCAAAACTCCAAATCATACAGAAAATTGATTGATAGACATAAACACTAATGCTTGTAAATCCAGGTGCAAAATTGATAAATTCTTCAATAGCAATGCACGATTAAGTAAAAATTTCTGGTATCAAAATTGTGTTCTCCATGATCTGCAGTGTATCAAAATCAAATTTATTTTTAATTCAAACATGAAGAACGTAACAACATAAATATCATGCTTAAAAAATCTAGCTTTGAGGTTGACAAGAACTTTCATATCATAGCAACAACAACAGTCCAAGACACGGTTTTCTCCATGGATGTTGTATTACAAAACACAACAAACACAATCCACAACCCAACCCAACACAACATGTCTTCATATGGAAAAAACTAATGATTCAATTGCTCAATTTGAGTTAAAATCCATGGACTTACACCGCAGTCAACGTGTCTCTAAAATTATATAATTATGATTACACACCTATACAAATTAGTCAGAGTTGGCCATCTGTATTCAATGAATATGATTATACACCAATGACGAACCAAAAAAGAAAGTGTAGACAAGTAAATTTTATGCATTTATACACAATACATATGCATTATATCTTGTCAATAAATTTAAAATACAACTCAAGCAAGTGTTATCTCAAAAGGGTCACGCACAAAACATGAGTAGAAACACATACCGCCCCACGCAACACTGGCACCCATAAGAGCTCCAATGGTAAAATCCCTTACAGCAGTTGACTTGCATGATAGAAGAACGTTTGCTTCTTGAGGCGTCATTTTGTCCTGAAACACACACACACACACACACGTTAGCTGACAATGTGGTTCATTAAAATTTACAAACTCTTTAATGATTCTTTTTTAACCAACAATATTTTACAAATTCTAATATTTCTCTCGAGATTAATATCATTTTGAAAACACATTTCTAAGGTAAAATATTTTCCATTCAGTATTTTATAAGTGCTTGATATGCAAAATAATGAAATTCTTACTGATAAAGTCAAAGATATATATATATATATATATATTTTTTTTTTTTAAAGGCTAACCAAACGAGAACTAGGAAAATAGAATCAGATATAGAAAAAAGTCAAAAAAAAAAAAAAGTGGAAAACTAGGAAAAAAAAGTAGATAAATAATTGAAGGGTTTGGAGAGGTGGATGAGAAAGTAGTACCTGTTTGGACCTGAGAACTTGTTCCAGTTCGAATAGAGCTTCACCCATTGATCTTCACTCTTCAGTTTTTCACCTATTAGCTTAGCTCAAATGTGCAGAGGGATTTACCGATGAAATGGATTAAAAAAAAAAAGGAATAAGTATTATTTATGGGTCTTTTTTGGCTGCTTGTGGTGAGTGATTTGGCAGCTGCAAAATCCTAGCTTTGTTTGGTGAGTAGTGGTGCTGGTAAATGGTAATGCAAGTGAAGTATGAGAGTGACACTGAAAGTCATGGATTGGGGCCCGGCCCATGTTTAATTTGTGGATGAATCACATGGATCCCAAGCTGTGGATCAAGTCCAAATGAAGCAGCAAAACAATTTGTGGAGAATGGTCCATCACTGAATTTTGTTATGAATTGAGGAACTTGTTAGCTTCTTCGCAAAATGAAAACAAATGAAGGGTAACTTGAAACTTGTAATAGGATTGCTTTTTAGACAGAGTGATCTCGTTTGGGCCAGCCGGCCCATCTCCCTCCAAAATTGTTCTAGATATATTTTTTTATGGGTTGTGTTAACGCCAAATTTTTTGCCAGAAATTTTTTACTTTGTGTCAAATTTATTGTCTTTATATTAGTATTTTGTCAGCTTTATAGGTTTTAGGGTCAACTTTATACAATTTCTTCAATTTTTTTAATTTTTTTATTAAGTGAGCCTCACGTTATTTTAACCTTAACAAGCATTGCATGGTACTTGTTAACATTTGCCTTTTTTTTTTTATAGGTAGTAGTGAGGAGGGGAGGGTGGAGCCAAGAAACATGAGACGCGAGTACAGATTGCTACACATAGTGTCAACGTACATGCACCATGTAAAATTGTGACTTCAAGTCATGACTCATGATTATTCAAGTTTGAAATCATGACTTTAATCATAATTTCAGTTGTTGTATACATCATGTATAGGTACACACTATATGCAACAAAAAAAAAAAAAAAAAAAAAAAAAGGCCACAACAAATACTATTATCATTCTATTATTACTTGAATCAAAAGTTCTAAATATTTTAACCGAGGGCAAAAAGATTTTTATCAAAAATTAGGATAAGAATTTCACGATTGCTTTTTTTCCCACTCTATAACCATGACTAGAGTATGGTATATAAGTCAGCGACACACACAACCACAAACATTCTAACTGTTAACAAACACTTGACTCCTATGTTTCCCTCCATATTTTCAGCTCCAAGTTCAAACCAGATGTCTGAGCAAACTGCGAAAACACCCTGAGCTCCGAAACTTCTCCAACTATATTTCCCTCCATTTCTCAACCAATACAACACCATCATGTCAAGCTTCAGCCTAAACACCTTAGCCGTCTCTCCCTACCCCACCAAACCCAATACTACCACCACCACCACCGCCACTACCACTACCACTACCACCCTCATCCAACTCAAACAAGTCCACGCCCAAATCCTCCGCCGCTCCTCCAATCTCAACCCCTCCTCCAACTCCCTCCTCCTCCAACTTCTTGTCTCCTCTTGCACGCTATCCCCTCACCAGCTCGACTATGCCCTCCACGTGTTCGACCAAATTCCCACCCCTCACACCCATCTTTCCAACACATTCCTGCGTGAGTTGTCACGCAAGGCCGAGCCCAAAAAGGCCCTCTTGGTGTACGAGAGGATGAGGAGGAAAGAGGGACTTGGTGTGGACAGGTTCACCTTCCCACCATTGCTGAAGGCAGTGTCAAAGGCTTCGGCTTTGGCTGAGGGGATGGAGATTCATGGGCTTGCGGCAAAGTTGGGTTTTGATTCAGACCCTTTTGTGGAGACGGGTTTGGTCGGGATGTATGCTGCGTGTGGGCGGATTTTGGAGGCAAGGTTGGTGTTTGATAAAATGTCTCACCGGGATGTTGTTACATGGAGCATTATGATTGATGGGTATGGATTTTACGGTATCTTTTTATTGGTTGGAGTGGTAGCATACATATTTTTCCTTCACTCCTATTTGAATTGCTTTGAGATAAATTGGAGCCTGTTTGGGATTCATTTGTACCTATGAAGGGAAGGGAAATGTTGAGAGTAGTGCACTGTGCACTTGCTATATGTACCAATACCATTGCACATTTCAAGAAACAAAATTTTTGAGGGAGAAGAACAAAATAATTTTGAAAGACGTAAAATTTGGGGATGGAAAACAGACTACATAATCATGTCATGGTTGAGATTCTTTTTGCAGCTTTATAGAGTTTACTACTGCTTAAAAGTTAAAACACCACCACATACACACTCAGGGGTGGAGTTAGGATTTTTTGTTTGGAGAGCCAAATTTTGGTATTAATATATTAATTTCGAGTCAAGATAAACCATCGTATATTTACGTAAACGTACATACACAAATATAAACATTAATATTTTGATACTAGAGTAGGTCATAATTTATAAATATATTATATATAAAATTAACAACTTTCAAGATAATTTTTTAAGGGAACTTATCATCTTTTAAACTCTGATGAATATACAAAAGCTGTCTAGTTTGATATTAAACATGTACAAAAAACGAATTAGAGAAAACAAAAATTACGTTGTCTCTATAACTACTAGACCAATTGACAAATTCTATTAGTTTTTAAGAGCGTTATTGGACTAACTCAAACATTTGGGGAGGCCAACTTCTATTTTTGTAGCTAAATATTTAAAGTTTAATACTTATACATAATATAAAATAATTTTTTATAATTTTGTGGGGGCCATGGCCTCCCAAGCCATGTTATAGCTCCGCCCCTATACACACTCACCACTTCATCACATTCTCCACCGGTCATGTTTTGGTTTTAAGTTACCTTGTATTGTAAGAATAAGCTTTAGCTCAAAGGGTACCTCCTCCTTTTGTAAGAACAAAATGGAGTTTAAGGTCATGGATTCAAAATCCATCACGTGCATTTGTCAACAACAACTGGCCTTAGTCCTAAAATTTTGGGGTCGGTTATGGAGACTAAACATACTAGTTAGCATCGGCCATATGTATATAAATCAGCTCATATCTTTTGGAGATACTCCATTTAAGATAGTGATCAACTGTGAAACTCTACTTTTAGAATTTCTTCTTCTCTATAATGGAAATGCTGACCTTTATAACATGTGCAAACAGGTACTGCCAGAGTGGCCTTTTTGATTATGTATTGCAGTTCTTTGAAGAGATGAAGGCATCTAATGTGAAACCAGATGAGATTGTTCTTTCTAAAATTGTTTCTGCATGTGGCCATGCCAAAAATTTAAGCTATGGGAAAGCAATCCATGAGTTCATTACCGAAAATAATATTGTGGTGGACCCTCATTTACAGAGTGCTCTTGTCACCATGTATGCAAGTTGTGGATCTATAGATTTTGCTCAGGAATTGTTCAATAAGATGTCAACAAAAAACTTAATTGTTTCCACTGCCATGGTTTGTGCATATTCAAAGCTTGGACAGGTTGAAAATTCTCGCACGATTTTTGATCAATTGGTTGAGAAGGACTTGGTCTGTTGGAGTGCCATGATATCTGGTTATGCTGAGAGTGATCGTCCTCAAGAAGCTCTTAAATTATTCAATGAAATGCGAGTGTTAGGAATAAAACCTGATCAAGTTACCATGTTGAGTGTCATCTCAGCTTGTGCTCATCTTGGTGCATTGGACCAAGCCAAATGGATCCATTTATATGTTGACAAGAATGGATTTGTAAGAGCTTTACCCATCAGCAATGCTCTTATTGATATGTATGCCAAATGTGGGAGCTTGGAAAGAGCAAGACAGGTATTCGAGAAGATGCGAAGAAAAGATGTGATATCTTGGACCAGTATGATCAGTGCCTTTGCCATGCATGGGGATGCAAATGATGCATTAAACTTCTTCTATCAAATGCAAGATGAAAAGATTGAACCTAATGGGGTTACATTTGTTGGTGTGCTCTATGCTTGTAGTCATTCAGGCTTAGTTGAGGAGGGCCGTAGAATTTTTTCATCCATGATTAAAGAGCACAATATCACTCCAAAACATGAGCATTATGGTTGCATGGTTGACCTCTTAAGCCGTGCCAATCTCTTGAGAGAAGCTCTGGATCTTGTCGAGACAATGCCTTTGGCACCTAATGTTGTCATATGGGGATCCTTGATGGCTGCTTGTCAGGTTCATGGTGAGACTGAATTAGGAGAATTTGCTGCAAAACAGCTTCTTGAGCTGGAGCCAGATCATGATGGTGCCCTTGTTGTCTTATCAAATATTTATGCCAAAGAAAGAAAATGGAACGATGTTGGTGAGGTGAGGAACCTCATGAAATATAGAGGTATTTCCAAGGAGAGAGGACACAGTAGGATAGAATCAAATAATGAGGTACATGAGTTTTTGATGGCAGATAGATATCATAAACAAGCAGATCAAATCTATGAAAAATTAGATGAGGTGGTTAGTGAGTTGAAGCAGGTTGGTTATGCTCCAAATACCTGCAGCGTTATGGTTGATTTAGAAGAGGAAGAAAAGAAGGAAATGGTTCTCTGCCATAGTGAGAAGTTGGCACTTTGTTATGGACTAATTAGTAATGCAAAAGGTTCTTGCATACGCATAGTGAAAAATCTTAGGATTTGTGAGGATTGTCATACTTTTATGAAGTTGGTATCAAAAGTGTATGGGAGAGAGATTGTTGTTAGAGATAGGACTAGGTTTCACCATTGCAAGAATGGTGTCTGTTCTTGTAAAGACTATTGGTAATCATAATGCTATTTTATTAGATTGTAACACATTCTTATATCCTCATGTAATTAATCTATCAGTGAATGAAACCTTTATATATATATATATATATATTGAGAAAGTGAAGCCTGAGCATCTGGTGAGAGGAATTAAGATTCCAATGGTGTATGATTGTTTGATATGTCAAATTTGTTATTTAGGAATTTAAGATTCTTGCAATAAAAACAATACCAAGAGAGACAAGATTCAATTGATAGCCAAGTGGTAAAGGCATTCTTTGTACTGCCCCCACCACCACCCCACCCCCCACCCCCCCACATCCTCCACCATCCACCTATCTCTAAAAAACAATACCATGAGAGGGAAATGAACTCCTGTCTAAATAGCATGGGTAAATAAAAAGGCAACATATACACTTTCACATCTTAAAATATCTAGTTCCTGTCACTATGACTAACACAAGAAAATAACACTTTAATTCAAAGGCTTCCCTAGTGCAAAATATATATTAAAAAAAAATTACAAAAGATAAGCTTCTCACAAGAAATGAGATCTAAGACTACTGGGAGAAGATGAGGCACATCACATATCCATCCATTCTCTTTCAAGTTGGGATCTTCGTATCATATTTTGCTGTAAACTGACTGCTGAACTGGTTGTTTTTAAAAGCAGAGAAGAGCCAAAACCCTTTCTTCACCTTTCCAACCTTCTTTGAAATCCTATACTTCAAGAACTCTATTGCTGCTGTAGATAATCTCGAGTTATCCAAAATTGAGCTCCGCTGGTACTCAAGAACCCATGTATTTGGATTTAATTGCACAACTGAGGCACCCCACTTCCGGTGCACCCATGAAGTGTTTCCCTTTCGAATCATATACCCAATGCTTCCATCGGACCACTTTTACACAGAAAATAAAATCATGAATTGTAGTTAGGAAACAGCATCTATTGTATAAACAAAAGAAGAAATTTGTGTTTACATTTTAACCTTGTCAATTGCCATGGCTAGTGATACATATATGAATACTGATCAGGATAGGCCATGGCTATAAATTCTCAGCAAATTAGTCAGGATAGGCCACATGTAGTTAAGTATATATGAAGAGTGTTTTGATTCGTGTTTACCTCTGTGACTCTGCCAGATAAGATAGTGAAAGATCGGGAAGAAAAACCAGTTTTCAGCAATCCTGCAGTCTGCAAAGGCCATCCCCATATGCTCACCTCCTCCATTGCTGTCTTGTACAATGTACAACGCGAATTCAAGAGCAAACCATCCTGAAATTCAATTATATATGAGTTAACACAACTAAAAAAAAGAGCTTCCGCGTGTTTGGCAACCCACTAAAATAGCTTTAAAGCTAAAGCTGAAATTTGGAGTTTTTAAGGGCAAAAAATAGATCTCTACAATTCACCATATATGTTTTATAAATCCAAAACTTATAGCACTATTCACTGTAATTAACCAAACACTCAAAACGCAAAAAAAAAAAATTCTAATTAAAGCTCTATATTGCATAGCTCTACAATTAAAACTCTAAGCTCTACTTCCTACAGCAATACCAAAGGGGCTATCCAACCAAGACAAAGACTTTCTTTAAAAAGAGTTTGATATATCATATATGGCACCTCATCAATTTCCCACATAGAATTAAAAAAAAAAAAACCAAAGATTGCGACTTTCTTTAAAAAGATTTAGATGTATGGTACCTGATCAATTTCCCAAGTAGAGTCAACATAGCTGCAATTTGAAACCTCCCCATCAACAACAAGACCTTGCAACTCTCTCTGCACAAATCTCAGCTTTCCCTTCAAATCTTGCACCACCCAAGATTTCTCACCAACATGCTTAACAATTTCCGGCGACAACACTGGTCTTAAAATCCCACAAACCCCACTAGAAAAACCAAACTCCACCACGAAAATCAAGCTCAAACCCACCACCAATTTCACAAACCAACCCTTCCAAACCCACTCTTTTTCACTCTTCTCCATCCTCTCCATCAAATTCGATCTCGCACTCGATTTGAGAACCGGGGAGGAGGCCAAAACAGGGCGAGAACTGGATCTGGGTGTGGACAAAATCGAAGCATTGAAAGAGATGGGAGTGCGCTCGACGTCGTTGTTTTGGGCACGAGAAGACGAGAGCTTTGTGAGTGTGGTTTTGTGGACACTGACGGGCATGAGATCAAGCGTGGCATTGATGCTAGCCAAGCAAATCTCACAGTTGCAATTTGCATCTTTTCTACACCCAGGGTAGTAGCAGCTGTCTCGAGTTTCAGACCGCTCGTCTTCCATGGCTATGGCCGTAGCCGTGGTGGTGCTGGATTTCGCAGAGGTTGTTGTTGATGGTGATGAGGATGAAAGGACAGTTTTCATGGCGTCTTTGGTTGGGTTTTCTTTTGGGACTCGGTTTTGGTCAGTTTGGAGTCTTTTATTAATTATGAGAGAAAGTTTGGGGTTTCAAAATTTGAATCCCAACGGTCATATTTGATCTGGGGTTGTAGCCTTGGACCACTGTTAAGATTCGGTTTTAAAAGGAGGGACAGATAAGGTTTCTTATGAAATGACTGAAATAACCCTAATATTTTTGCCTTATGGCCTTTGTTTTATTAATTGGGTCTTTTTTATTTTTTATTTTTTTTAAGAAAAATTTTGGATAGCTGAGGTGGTACGTTGTACAATGAGTATATGTGGTTATTTTATTTTATTTTATTTTATTTGACTAAGAGAATGGGAAAAATGGAGATTTGAAATTTGAACAATTTTATTTGAAGTATTTGGAAATGTCAGTTGGGTTAGAAGATTCTTATTGAGTATATGTAATATTAGTTTTGCATATATGTATAGTTTAGGTATGATAATCAATGCATATAGATATACTATAAAATATACTAACATAGAAGAAAGGTTTAAAAAAAAAAAAAATTGTAGTTCAGTGGTATTGCTCAATTTCCTCTTTTGAAAGGCGTTGCCAATGGTATATGTTTACTTTACATTTGAAGATTTACAACCAATTTTTTTTTTTTTTTGATAAAGTAGAGTTATTTGCAAAATTTTAGACAAAATCTCAGCTTTAATCACTTGCTTATTATTATTTGTGGGATTACGTGTTTTAGCTTGTTTCTTTCCTTTGAGAGTATTTATTGAATATATACACGTAATCACTTGTATAACCATTTAGTTAAAGGAAAAACTATGATGAAACAACGTCTCATCAAAGTTCATTGAGTCGCATTATTTTTTATGAATAATAATAATAATAAGTTTATAGTATTTAAACAAAGCTAGTATAAAATATGAGGGTAGGTGTTTTTTCGAAATTTACATGAATTAGTGAAGAATCAATATCTTACCAATTTTTTATCCCAAAAAAAAAAAAATCTTACATATTTACTTATTACATGGTTTAAAACTTTATATTACAACATAATTCATTTCTTTGTATGGTTTCGTGTAGTAGAGTACATCTTAAAGCAAAGCTATTTCTAAAAGCTATTTTAGGTTGTAAAAATTCTTTGGGAAAAGTTTTGCTACATACTTTTATGCAGCAATTATCAAGGGCGGAGCTAGAAATTTTTGTTTGGGGGGGTTAAGTTGCGACACTAATATATCTATCAAGACAACCCCCCCCCCCCCCCCAACACACACACACACACACACACAAACACTTTTTTATTTGATATATATATATATATATATATTTTTTTTTTTGAGAAACTTTGTTGATGCCCATTTTGGACAAAGAGCCCAATAGCAGAAGAAGCCCAACAATAGAGAAGGTGAGAAGGGGAAAACGATAAGGGAATAAGGAAACAAGCCAAGTAGACTGAAATGACAGGATTGATAGCTAGCAGGCTCACAAGAATAAAAAGAGGTAAAGAAGGAGTAAATGGGCCGAGGAAGCCCAATGAATGAAGTAGTAAGCCCATGAGAATAATAAGAGGTACAGAGGAAGTAAATGGGTCGAGGAAGCCTAGAAAATGAATTAGTAAACTCATTGGGTTGGCTTAAAGGCCAATAAGCCTGAAAAGTAATAAAAGGTAAAGATGTGGTAATTGGGCCAAAGAAGCCCAAAGAATCTAGCAAAAAGCCCATGGGAGTAAAAGAGATAAAGAATGAGTAAATGGGCCGAGGAAGCCTGAGAAATGAAGTAGTGAAATGGGCTGGCACAGTAGGAATGTTGGGCAACAAAGCCCAAAAGAGGTAAAGATGTGGAAAGTGGGTCAAGGAAGCTCTGAGCAAAAGATTGATGAAGAAGTGAGCTGGCACGGCAGAAGTATCAACCCACAAGCTTATGGGATAACAAGAAATATAAAGTATATAGTAGGCACGATGAAGTGATATGGTAGGATTAGTCGCCAAAAGGCCCACAGTCATAGAAAAAGAAAGGATGAGCTCGGTAGGAAGATGAAGGCTTTTGTCTAAGCAACACCTAGTCCAAGAAGGGGTAAAAGGCAGAGAATACGAGCCTAAAAGCCCATATATCCTTCATGCCTCAAATGATAAACACCAACTAGCACATACAACAAAATCAAACAAACACGAAGGCAACATAAATGGTGTGAAGACCAGAAAAAAAAAAAATTCAGATGGAGTGGAGCATGCACAAAGGGTCAAGGTACCTCCTACTTGTACCCAGCAAATACATAGGAGGTGGTCCACGGGTCAAGGCTTTCAGAGGGTGTGGTTTGGCGGTGGGGAGAAAAAGGAGTCTATTTTGGGGTTCTCGCTCAAGCTTCTTCGGGAGAGATGTCCTGCTGAGATGACATCTTACCCAAAAGAGGTAAGTATGGGGTGGGACCACTTGATGCATGCCATAAAGGTAGGTAATGAGGAGGCTTAATCCTAATCCGGATGAGTGAAGTGAAAAATGGAGAGAGGTAAGAAACAAGACAAGCAATTTTTTCTGGGAATGGAGAGTGGTGTAACTAACACATTCTGAGCAGAGGTAGTGGCTGAGCAGTTGGCAGGCCAATGGGTAGTCTTGGAAGAACACCCATAAGGAGCCAAAAGTAGTTGAGAGGCAAAAAATTGTAAATCCCACAATAGCAGAAGGTATAAAAAGGGGTAGTTGTGAATAGTGAAGGAGGACGAAGGAAAAAAGAGAAGGAAGAGAGGTAAAAAGAAAGAAAAGAAAGAATAGAGAAAAAGAAAGAATGCAAAAAAAAAAAAAAAAAAAAAACCTAATGGGATACAAGTGGTAGGAATAGAAGCATGCATCAATAGACCACTTTTTCTTTCCCTCTTGACAGACCCACTATCTGAGGGATTGAGAATCGAAACTTAAACCATTTAGGTCATTTTTCCAAAGTGCGTAACTACTATGGCAGAAGCCTTCCTTGAGGTTACTCACGTTAGTAGTATTTTGATTGAAAATACAAGTGGTAGTTTCAATCAAAATTATGTTTGATGGCAATCTTTCATAAAATAAAATTCAATTTTTCCATTTTCATTGTGAAATTATTAAAAAATTTCATTTTAAATACAAATTATCAAATTTTATACTAAAGTAAGTAAAAAATCTTTCAATTCAACTAATGAAATTCTCAAAAACATAAATGATCCAAAACTTGGAGGAATAAGTTAGGCTCTAAACATATTTGAAACTATCTTGCTTTAACCCATTATGTGGCAACTAAAGACACATTTCATGTGTAATTTTAGTGACAAGATTTTTTAATGAGTCAATGACTTGTTAATCGCTACATAATGGGTTGAAAAAGATAGATTCAAACATGTATGGTGCCAAACTTTATCAAATATTTAATAGATATAAGAGCACATTTTACAATAAAAAATAGAATTGCAAAAAATAAAGTTTTATCTCTATAACTATTAAACCAATTATTATTTTTTTAAAAAGCATCATTGGACTAATTCAAATATTTTGGGGGGGGGGGGGTAGCTCTTATTATTGTAGACTAAATTTTGAAAACATTAAAATAATTATATATAAAAAAAATTCAAAATTGGGGGGGGGGGGGGGGGGGGGGGAGGGTGGGCAATGGCCCCCCACCCTTGTACATACCTCTGCCCCTGGCAATTACTGCATACAAGGATATGTGGCAACAAAAAGAAAGGGATATGTGTTCAAGGGTTATGTGTAACATCCCGTCAGATAAAAAAAAAAAAAAAAAAAAAATGTCAAAAGCAGATATTTTTTTTGTGTTCCCACGTGCAGCCCACCTAACCCCACTACCCATTTCCCCTTATCTCTTCCTTGGCCGGCTCACAGTCTCTGCTCTCTTCCTTTTCATTTTTCTTTTGTTTTCTCACATACACTTCTCTGCTCTCTCACATTTTGTCTACCCGGTACTGCCACCATCATCATTTCCACCATCAATTTTCCGGCAAGATCACCGGAAAATTGTTGGGAACCCATAAACATCTTCACACCCTTTTTCTTGAGGTAAAAATTTCTCATCTCTTTTTGTGGGTTTTGCATTTTGCTTGAGGTTATTTTTTTATCTAAGCATTAATGATGATACCCATATGATTTATGAGCAATAGAAGTGATATTTATGTGTTCTTATGTATGGGTTTGGTATTGGTGGAATTATTTGATGAGTGGATACATATTTTGTGCTATTGATGGCTAATTAAGGTTTATGTATGGTGGGAAAATTGGGGGTTTTAAGCTATAACATGTGATGGTTTGTGAATTTAAATTTTTCCATTGCCATTGGGTTTATTTGGAGTTAGTTGAAATTCTAAAGTCTTGTCTTGGAGGATATGTTGATTTTGCTTTCATGGGTCTCTTGGTAATGTAATGCAAAATTTATGGAAGCTAGTCATAATGTTGGAGATTGTATTAAATGGGTTAACTCTATAAATTGGAGTTTATAGCTTGTGAATCAATTTGTTGAGAAACTAGGGAAGTGAAATATATTATTATTGATGGGGTTAAATACTAGGCTTGCCTAATTAAGTGATTATTTGGCAAATTCCTAAATTGTGGTTAGATGCAATTTCAAGTTTTGTACTTATTGTGATAGGTTTACTTGATATTGTTAGGTTCTAGCTAATCTCCTTGGAGCTTGGAGAATTAGGATTTTGCGGTTGCGAGGTAAGTAGCTTTTAATGGGATTTTGGAAAATAACCATGTTTTGTAAATGTTATTTTTGGGTCAAATACATTTTGGAAAATTATATATGGATATATGTTTTCATAAAAGCATTGTGTTGTGACCCTATTATGTATTATTATATATATGAAAAGAGCATCATATTTGGTATTGCATTTGGGGAAATGCATGATTTTGTGTTATGGATAAATAAGCATCTTTTATTTAATCTTGATAAGAAAATCTTGGATTTTATGGTGTATTGGAACATTTAAGATGCTTATCTTGTCTTAGTACTTGGAAGATTGATAGAAAATCTTATTGATAAGAATGAAGTTGAAAACCTTACAAACTTTGTAGAAGTTAGATTATTTAAGGTTTTCTGAAACTATTTGGATATGAACTATGTGTTTCAAAATAATGTAACCTGTGAGTTTATGTTGTTTTAACACCATGCCATGTGTGATTTCCCGGTGATCACCCGATTTGGTTTCCGTAGTCTTTGTGACAACGAAATCGAATCAAGGTCAGTGCCCTTTTACTTTGGATGACGCGTTCTTCCCTGCTGTCCATGGGGGGAAGAGGTTCCTTGATTGTGTGTGGGTGAGGCTGCTGTCCATGGGGCCAAGAGACCATATGCAAGAGAGGTCCTATTTGACGCGCTCTCCCTGCTGCCCATGGGGGGAGAGAAAAACCTTGAGGGTATGGGTGAGGCTGCTGTCCATGGGGCCAAGAGTCTGCATACCAGAGAGGACAATATCATGCCAGTTGTGAATGGGTGGATCCCCTGACCAGTTTATGTGGTAGTATGGTAGTATGGTAGATTTGGGATAATTTATCTTATGTTAGATATTATGACTTTGGAAATTACATTGTTGATGTTCACAGATTATAATGTATAGTTTCAAGATATTTTACTTTGAGAAACTTTGTGTTTCATTATTAGATAATTCTTGTCATACTATTATCATTGAAGATGAAACTTGCATTTCCCCCACCCCCATTAAATATGCTACTTACTGGGCTCTGTCTCATTCCATTACTTTATAATCTTTTCAGAGTAGGCAACAGTCTTTTGAGACAGCTTTTTGGGTGGCTAATAGTAGTTAGACTAACTACTGATGGAGGCTGAACTTTTGTAATGGGTATATTAGATGGTATAAATCTTAGAATAGGCTTGACTTATTCTTTTGTATATTAAAGTGGTCGTGATGTTATTTCCACTGATAGGACAAGCCGTGATATGTAATTAATTATTCAGACCTCTATTCTTTTGTGGCCAATGGTCCTTGTAATTATTGCTTAGAGCTCTAACTTACTTTGAGAGTTTATTCAATGAAATTATTATGATAATTCTCAATGTTGGTTCTTGATATGATTTATGTGGATTGGATTGTCAAAAAGGAAAATCTACAGGTTCTTTGAGATGTCTTTTTCATGCCTTGAACCCTTTTGGGTTCGGGGTGTGACATTATGTGCAATGCACATGACTACAATGCACATGATTACAATACACATGACCAAGTGGACCTTAGACACTTATCCTTTTGCTGCCACATACCCCTGTATGGAGCAATTGTTGCATGCAAGTATGCAGCAAAAACTTACCAAATTCTTTTACATGTGGGAAAGTTATCATCAATTCTTTGTACTCAAAAGTCAAAACTATACTTAATTCCTAAAAAAAAGGGCCAGATTTAGTGACTGAGGTAAAAATGTTCTTATACTCTTGCAACATGGATAACCACATACGTGTGTGTGATGCTTGTTGGCAAAATTGAAGTTTTGAATTTTTGTTTGGAAGGATCAACTTATTGATATAATAGTTAAAAGAAATCCAAAACACACGCACCCAAGTGCACATATGAGCACATACATGCATGTACGCACACACATAAGGATGGAACCAAAATTTCAGCTTTGGGGCCAAAGTTTGAACCCAATTTGTTTTTGAAATTTAAGAATAAAGAATACACTTATGTTAGGACATATGTGAATCATGTTAGGAACATGTGTCAATATTTTATGCAAATGGCTAATCCTTTGACAAAATGCACTTTACTTGTAATTTAGTAGATCTAGGATGTGTTTAATACTTCATGGAACAAGGTTTCAAGATTAAGTGTTTAAGCCATGCAAATCTATCCAAGAATTAAGTGAGAAAGTGCTGGATTTTAAAACTCGACAACTAGCATCTATCGAGGTTTAAAAGCTATTTCAACCCGTGACTCGACAGCTAGCTCGATAGATGGCTATCTATCGAGGTTTATAAAATTTAGTTTTTCAGAGTTGATTTCACTCCAATCCGTGAGTATGTGTTTAGGCTTTCTTTTCTCACAACCCTAAACATATATAAAAATTATTTTGAGGGCCGTAAAAGGTGACATAAGTTGCACAAGTGTAGAGCAAAGTTTTGTTCATGCAAATTGTGATCGGAGACAGAATTTGCCATAGTTCATCTTTCTCTTGAAGAAGCTACTGTGTTTGTACACCATAGGGTTTTGTGACCAAGGAACTTCGTGATCTTCGTCGTGTGATGAACTAAAGAATTTTGCAACCAACATCTTTCTCAAGTTGGTGATCAAGTTGCGTACTGGGAGCCGTGCATTGAAAATGAGAGATTGTCACTACAAAATAAGTCCAATTGGGTATTGGGGTAAGAGTTCAACTGTAAGTTGGTATAAGGTACTGGGATTTCTTTACTTGTAACCGCTTGTTGTGATAATAGTGAATTCTCGGGAGTGGTGACCTTAAAATCACCCGGTGGGGTTTTTGCTGTATAGGTTTTTCCCATTCGTAAAAAAATCACTGTCTCAATTTATTTTTCGCTGCATGCTTTAGTTAATTGGTGATTTGTTTGTGCTACCACGCGCTTTTCATGTTAATTTAATTTAATTAATAAACTTGGGTAATTAATCAATTAATTCATCACAATGAGTCAATACATTCTTGGCCTATCAACTTAGATTAAAAATGAATACATGAAAATGCTTGTTCTAATAGTTACGATGGCAGTGTTGAAAGAGTAAACACAAAGTATAACTATTCTATGCGTTGGTAGGCAATTGAACTTCTATTACTTATAAACCAATTGGTACAATTTTTTTAAAAGATAAGTAAAAACATATACATGCTTTGGATCTACTACCATCCCATCAAATTTTGATAAAAAACTAACTAGAAGTATATTGATAGAAAAAAGAAGAAGAAGTAAGCGCACATATGCACATTAAATTAAAAAAAAGAAAAAAAAAAAAGAAAAAAAGAAGAAGGAGCTATCTTAGAATATAAATAAAAGAGTAAAATTGCTTGAAGGTCCTTAGTTTCTCATTTCTTAATTTTCCTTTAATTTATCTTGATTAGGAATTTTTTTTTTTTCACTAGAGGATTTTTTTTATATTATATTTTTTCCATTCAGGGATTTTACTAGAGGATTTTGGTTGCTAAAAACACGAAAAAAAAATATCATATGTTAAAATTCTATTTGCACTAAAAAAAATGTTGAAATTCTATCCTATCTTTTTGGAGGAGGGCCACACATCATGAATCAATCAACCACTTTTATTTTAACCTCTTTGGGCCAATTGAATTCTTGGAGATAGGTAAATATTTTTTGACATTTTTAAATATTTATTTAATTATATACTATTATAACATAATTTCAATTTAAGTATGTTAGGGGCCATATATTATAAATAAATCATTAAGGGGAATAAGCAAAGGCGCCATGGCTCTCCTTGGTCCTGACGTAGTTTCGCCACTTTATAAATACATTTGGACGTGTATATATATGAACAAAATATAAATATTAATTTTCTAATATTAACTTACTCTAATAGTAAAATATTTATAAAGATAAGTTATCATCTTAACAAACTTTAATGAGTATACGCAAGTTGCCTTGTTTGCTATAAATGTGTAAAAAAAATCACCATTATTTTATAGTAATATATTAAACTATGTCTTATTCTTTCAAATAGTATAATTTGTGACATATCTTCCATGTTTAGCTATTTATTTAAGCACTATAATAAATTTCAAAATTTTTAATCTTAATCAAGCATTGACATACAATTGGAAACTTCATAACAACAACAAAAGCTTTGTCAACGGAACGTTAGACTTCTAGTTTTACGCACTTCTATTAGCGCATAGGTGGAATCCAAATTTTGGGTAGCTAGATGGGTAATATTCAAACAACAATAACTCACTTGATTTTTGTCAAAAAAATTCAAAATGTGTGTTCAAATTCAAGCTTAGGGTGTCTAGCTACTTTCTAAAAGGTTTAGACTGCGTCTGTGACTTCCTTTATGTTTGAAATTTATTGTCAAAATGGTGAACAAAAGTCACTTTTTAACACATTTCCTAAGCGATAAAGTCTTGTAAATAACTAGCAATTAAGCTAAATTTTACCGAAAATTTGATTTTAAAGAGATAAATCACGTTCTATAGAAAGAATATTTTAAAACAAAATTTGTCAACGGAACGTTGGACTTCCAGTTTTACACCCTTCTATCGACGCATAGGTGGAATCCGAGTTTTGGATAGCTAGATGGGTTATATTCAAACGACAATAACTCACTTGATTTTTGTCGAAAAAAATTCAAAATTTGTGTTCAAATTCAAGCTCCAGACATCTACTTTCTAAAAGATTTAGACCGTGTCTACGAATTCCTTTTCATTCAAAATTTATTGTCAAAAAGGTGAACTAAGGTCACTTTTCTGCACTTTTCCTAAGCAACTTAAGTCTTGTGAATAACTAGCTACTAACATATATTTTACCGAAGATTTGACTTTGTAGGGATTGATCACGTGCTTCAGAAAAAATATTTTAAAACTGAATTTTTCAACGGAACGTTAGACTTCCAGTTTTACGCCCTTCTATCGACGCATAGGTGGAATCCGAATTTTGGGTAGCTAGATGGGTCATATTCAAATGACAATAACTCAATTGACTTGTGTCGAAAAAATTAAAAATTTGTATTCAAATTCAAGCTCAGGATGTCTACTTTCTAAAATATCCAGACTGCATATGCGAATTCCTTTTTGTTTGAAATTTATTGTCAAAGCGGTGAACAAAGGTCACTTTTTTGCACATTTCCTAAGCAATTAAGTCTTGTGAATAATTAGCTGTAGGGACTCAATTTGTAATGGACCCATGACAATAAAATTTGTAGAGGGTGGGTAGAAGGGCTAGGCACCAACAAAGCAAACAATAGGTGATATGAAATTCATAGGAATAATAGCAAAGGAATTTTGACTAAGTGTTTTTGAGGATAATCACCATGACCTTGGTTAAATGTTTATGAGGATCTTTATAACGATTTTGGTTAAGTATTTGTGAAGATCTTTGTGATGATTTTGGTTAAGTATTTGTGAGGATCTTTGTGATGATTTTGGTTAAGTATTTGTGAGGCATGCTCGTCCTCGGCTCAGTCCGAGGACCTTTTTCCTTAGACTTGACAAACACAGGGGTTGTTCTTAAATGCCCTCCAAGATTCCCCCTTCTTTTGGGGGTTCTATCTGTTATATATTCTCGTTTGGCTAATCCTCCGTCGTCCACTTGTCGATTATCCGAACTCTGTGTCTATGGGTTTGTCCCATCATCTGCCTTTGTAGGCTTTCTGTTAGTTCCCAGCCACATTTGCAGGCCTTCTATTAGTTGAAGTGACCAAGGCATCTGGGTTTGCTGGTCACTTCACCATTAAAGCAGACAGAGTGTTAGTTGTGTATATTTAATGGGTGAGTGATATTTCCCTTTATCAACGTCGGTAGGCCGAGGAGATGGGCATCCTCGGCCTCTATATTCTCCTCGGCGTGGGCTTTAGGCCGGATATGGAGTGGACCGGAATTGTTTAATATTTGGGGCCCCACATTAACTATTAACATATATTTTACTGAAGATTTGCTTTTATAGAAATTAATCACGCACTATAGAAAGAATATTTTTAAACCAAATTTGTTAATGGAATATTAGACTTCCAGTTTTACGCATTTCTATCGGCGCATAAGTAGAATCTCAATTTTGGGCAGCTAGATGAGTCGTATTCAAATGACAATAACTCACTAGATTTGTGTTTGAAAAAATTCAAAATTCAAATTCAAGATCTGGATGTCTACTTTCTAAAAGATACAAATCGTGTCTGGGAATTCTTTTTCATTCAAAATTTATGGTAAAAAAGTTGAACTAAGGTCACTTTTCAGCACATTTTCTAAGCGATTAAGTCTTGTGAATAACTAGCTACTAACATATATTTTATAGAAGATTTGATTTTGTAGAGATTGATCATGCACGATAGAAAAAATATTTTAAAATTGAATTTGTCAACAGAGCGTTAGACTTCCAGTTTTTCGCACTTCAGCACATAGGTGGAATTCGAATTTTGGATAGCTAGATGGGTCATATTCAAACGACAATAACTCACATGATTTGTGTTGAAAAATTCAAAATTTGTGTTCAAATTCAAGCTCGGATGTCTACTTTTAAAAAGATTCAGATTGTGTCAGCAAATTCCTTTTCGTTCGGAATTTATTGTCAAAAAGGTGAGCTAAGGTCACTTTTCCGCAAATTTCCTAAGCGATTAAGTCTTGTGAATAACTAGCTACTAACATATATTTTACCAAAGATTTGATTTTATAGAGATTGATCACGCGCTATAGAAAGAATATTTTAAAACCGAATTTGTCAACGGAACGTTAGACTTCTAGTTTTACGCCATTCTATCGGCGTATACATGGAATCCGAATCTAGGGTAGCTAGATGGGTCATATTCAAACGACAATAACTCACTTGATTTTTATCGAAAAAATTCAAAATTTGTGTTCAAATTCAAGCTCAGGATCTCTACTTTCTAAATGATTTAGATTGCATTTATGATTTCCTTTTCGTACAAAATTTATTGTCAAAACAATGAACAAAGGTCACTTTTCAGCACATTTCCTAAGCGATTTAGTCTTGTGAATAACTAGCTATTAACATATATTTTACCAAAGATTTGATTTATAGAGATTGATCACGCACTATAGAAGGAATATTTTAAAACTGAATTTGTCAACGAAACTTTAGACTTCTAGTTTTACTGCCTTCTATCGGCGCATAGGTGGAATCCAAATTTCGGGTAGCTAGATGGGCCATATTCAAACGACAATAGCTCACTAGATTTGTGTCAAAAAAAAATTTCAAAATTTGCACTCAAATTTAGGATGTGTACTTTCTAAAGATTCAAAGTGCGTCTTCGAATTCCTTTTTGTTCCAAATTTATTGTCAAAACGGTGAACAAATGTCACTTTTTAGCACATTTCTTAAGCGAGTAAGTCTTGTGAATAACTAGATATTAACATATATTTTACAGAAGATTTCATTTTATAGAGCTTAATCATGCGCTATAAGAAGAATATTTTAAAACCAAATTTGTCAACGGAACGTTAGACTTCCAGTTTTTCGCACTTCTATCGGTGCATACGTGGAATCCGAATCTTTGGTTGCTAGATGGGTCATATTCGAACGAAAATAACTCACTTGATTTTTATCGAAAAAATTCAAAATTTGTGTTCAAATTCAAACTCAGGATGTCTACTTTCTAAATTATTTAGAATGCGTTTGTGATTTCCTTTTCGTACAAAATCTATTGTCAAAACGGTGAACGAATGTCACTTTTCAGCCCATTTCCTAAGTGATTTAGTCTTGTGAATAACTAGCAATTAACATATATTTTACCGAAGATTTGATTTAATAGAGATTGATCACGCACTATAGAAAGAATATTTTAAAACCGAATTTGTCAACCGGAAATTTAGACTTCTAGTTTTACGCCCTTCTATTGGTGCATAGGTGGAATCCAAATTTCGGGTAGCTCAATGGGCCATATTCAAACGAAAATAGCTCACTAGATTTGTATCAAAAAAATTCAAAATTTTCTATTGAAATTCAAGCTTGGGATGTCTACTTTCTAAAAGATTCAGAGTGCGTCTCCGAATTCCTTTTTGTTCCAAATTTATTGTCCAAACGGTGAACAAAGGTCACTTTTTAGCACATTTCTTAGGCGAGTAAGTCTTGTGAATAACTAGCTATTAACATATATTTTACAGAAGATTTGATTTTATAGAGATTAATCATGTGCTATAGAAAGAATATTTTAAAACTGAATTTGTCAATGGAACATTAGACTTCCAGTTTTACGCCCTTCTATCAGTGCATATGTGGAATCTGAATCTTGGGTAGCTAGCTGGGTCATATTCAAACGACAATAACTCGATTTTTATAAAAAAAAATTCAAAATTTGTGTTCAAATTCAAGCTCAGGATGTATACTTTCTAAGTGATTTAGATTGCGTCTGTGATTTGCTTTTCGTTCGAAATTTATTGTCAAAATTGTGAACAAAGGTCACTTTTTAGCACATTTCCTACGCGATTAAGTCTTGTGAATAACTTGCTATTAACGTATATTTTACCGAAGATTTGATTTTATAGAGATTATTTATGCGCTATTGAAAGAATATTTTAAAACCGAATTTGTCAACGGAACATCAGACTTCCAGTTTTACGCCCTTCTATCAGCGCACAGGTGGAATTGGAATTTTAGGTAGCTAGATGGGTCACATTCAAATGACAATAACTCACTTGATTTGTGTCAAACAAATTCAAAATTTGTATTAAAATTTAAGCTCCGGATGTCTACTTTCTAAAAGATTTAGACCATGTTTACGAATTCCTTTTCTTTCAAAATTTATTGTCAAAAATGTGAACTAAGGTCACTTTTCAGCACATTTCTAAGCAATTATGTCTTGTGAATAACTTGCCACTAACATATATTCTACCAAAGATTTGACTTTGTAGAGATTGGTCATGTGCTATATAAAAAATATTTTAAAACATAATTCGTCAACGGAACGTTAGACTTCCAGTTCTACGCTTTTCTATCGGCACATAAGTGGAATCCAAATTTCGAGTAGCTCGATGGGTCATATTCAAATGACAATAGCCCATTGGATTTGTGTCAAAAAAATTCAAAATTTGCATTCAAAATCAAGCTCGGGATGTCTACTTTTCAAAAGATTTAGACTGCGTCTCCAAATTCCTTTTTGTTCCAAATTTATTGTCAAAACGATGAACACTTTTTAGCACATTTCTTAAGCGAGTAAGCCTTGTAAATAAATAGCTATTAACATATATTTTATTGCAGATTTGATTTTATAGAGATTAATAATGCACTATACAAAGAATAATTTAAAACCGAATTTGTTAACGGAACGTTAGACTTCCAATTTCACGCCCTTCTATCAACGTATACGTGGAATCCGAATCTCAGGTAGCTAGATTGGTCATATTCAAACGACAATAACTCACTTGATTTTTATCGAAAAAATTCAAAATTTGTGTTCAAATTCAAGCTCATGATGTCTCCTTTTCATTTGAAATTTATTGTCAAAACGGTGAACCAAGGTCACTTTTTTGCACATTTCCTAAGCGATTAAGTCTTGTGAATAACTAGCTATTAACATATATTTTACCGAAGATTTGATTTTATAGAGATTAATCACGCGCTATTGAAAGAATATTTTAAAATGAAATTTGTCAACGGAACGTTAGACTTCCAGTTTTACGCTCTTTTATCGGCGCATATGTGGAATCTGAATTTTTGGTAGCTAGATGGGTCATATGCAAACGACAATAACTAACTTGATTTTTTTTGAAAAAATTCAAAGTTTGTGTTCAAATTTAAGCTTAGGATGTCTACTTTTTAAAAGATTCATACCGCGTTTGAGAATTCCTTTTCGTTCAAAATTTATTGCCAAAAGGGTGAACTAAGGTCACTTTTCATCACATTTCCTGAGCGATTAATTCTTGTGAATTAGCAACTACTAACATATATTTTACCGAAGATTTGATTTTGTAGAGATTGATCACGCATTATAGAATAAATATTTTAAAACATAATTTGTCAATGGAACGTTAGACTTCCAGTTTTACGCCCTTCTATTGGTGCATAGGTGGAATCTGAATTTTGGGTAGCCAGATGGGTCATATTCAAACGAATATAACTCATTTGATTTGTGTCGAAAAAATTTAAAATTTGTGTTCAAATTCAAGCTCAGGATGTTTACTTTCTAAAACATTTCGACCACGCCCGCAAATTCCTTTTTGTTCCAAATTTATTGTCAAAATAGTGAACAAATGTCACTTTTTGTACATTTTCTAAGCGATTAAGTTTTGTGAATAACTAGCTATTAACATATATTTTACCGAAGATTAGATTTTACTAAGATTAATCACGCGCTATAGAAAGAATATTTTAAAACCAATTTTGTCAACGGAACATTAGACTTCCAGTTTTATGCCCTTGAATTGGCCCATAGGTGGAATCCGAATTTCGGTTGATTGATTGGGCATATTTAAACGACAATAGCTCACTTGATTTGGGTTGAAAAAATTCAAAATTTGCATTTAAATTCAAGCTCGAGATGTCTGCTTTCTTAAAGATTTAGAATGCGTCTCCAAATTCCATTTCATTCAAAATTTATTGTCAAAACGGTGAACAAAGGTCACTTTTCAGCACATTTCCTCAGCGGTTAAGTCTTATGAATAACTAGCTACAAACATATATTTTACCGAAGATTTGATTTTGTAGAGATTGATCACGCTTTATCGAAAAAATATTTCAAAACTGAATTTGTGAAAGGAACGTTAGACTTCCAGTTTTACGCCCTTCTATTGGTGCATTGGTGGAATCCGAATTTTAGGTAGTTAGATGGGTCAAAAAAATTCAAAATTTGTATTCAAATTCAAGCTCAGGATGTCTACTTTCTGAAAGATTCAGACCGTGTCTATGAATTCCTTTTCTTTTGGAATTTATTGCCAAAACGGTGAACAAAGGTCATTTTTTAACACATTTCCTAAGCGATTAAGTCTTGTTAACTAGCTATTAACAAATATTTTACCGAAGATTTGATTTTATAGAGATTAATCACACGCTATATATAGAATATTTTAAAACCAATTTTGTCCATGAAACATTAGACTTCTAGTTTTACGCCTTTGAATCAGCCCATAGGTGGAATCTGAATTTCGGGTAGCTTGATTGGGCATATTTAAACGACAATAGCTCACTTGATTTAGGTCAAAAAAATTCAAAATTTGCATCCAAATTCAAGCTCAAGATGTCTACTTTCTTAAATATTTAGACTGCGTCTCCGAATTCCATTTCGTTCAAAATTTATTGTCAAAACCGTGAACAAATATCACTTTTCAGCACATTTCCTAAGCAATTAAGTCTTGTGAATAACTAGCTACAAACATATATTTTACCAAAGATTCGATTTTGTAGAGATCGATCATGCTCTATAGAAAAAATATTTTAAAACTGAATTTGTAAAGGAATATTACACTTCCAGTTTTAAGCCTTTCTATCAACACATAGGTGGAATCCGAATTTTGGGTAACTAGATGGGTCATATTCAAACAACAATAAGTCACTTGATTTGTGTCGAAAAAAAATGCAAAAATGGTGTTCAAATTCAAGCTCAGGTTGTCTACTTTCTAGAAGATTCAGACCGTGTTTGGGAATTCATTTTCATTCGAAATTTATTGTCAAAACGGTGAACAAAGTCACTTTTTAGCACATTTCCTTAGCGATTAAGTCTTGTGAATAACTAGCTATTAACATATATTTTACTGAAGATTTGATTTTATGAGATTGATCACGCATTATAGAAAGAATATTTTATAACTGAATTTGTAAACGGAACGTTAGACTTTCAGTTTTACATTCTTCTATCGGCGCATAGGTGTAATTCAAATTTCGGGTAGCTTGATGGTCCATATTCAAATGACAATAACTCACTAGATTTGTGTAGAAAAAATTCAAAATTTGTGTTTAAATTCAAGTTTAGGATGTCTACTTTCTAAAAGATTTAGACTACATCTCCAAATTCCTTTTCGTTCAAAATTTATTGTCAAAATGGTGAAGAAATGTCACTTTTTAGCACGTTTCCTAACCGTTTAAGTCTTGTGAATAACTAACTATTCACATATATTTTACGAAAGATTTGATTTTATAGATATTGATCATGCGCTATAGAAAGAATATTTGAAAGTCAAATTTGTCAACGAAGTGTTAGACTTCCTGTTTTACGCCCTTCTATCGACGCATAGGAGGAATCCGACTTTAGGGAAGTTGGATAGGTCATATTCAAATGACAATAACTCACTTCATTAGTGTCAAAAAATTCAAAATTTTGGTTCAAATTCAAGCTCGGAATGTCTACTTTCTAAAAGATTTAGACCGCATCCACGAATTCCTTTTCGTTCAACATATATTGTCAAAATGGTGAACAAAGGGCACTTTCAACACATTCCATAAGCGATTTAGTCTTGTGAATAACTAGCTATTAACAAATATTTTACCGAAGATTTAATTTTGTATGGATTGACCACGCGTAAAAGAAAAAATATTTTAAAACTAAATTTGTCAACAAAATGTTAGACCTCCCGTTTTACGTCCTTCTATTGGCATAAAGGTGAGATCCAAATTTCGCGTAGCTCGATGGGCCATATTCAAACGAAAATAACTCAATTGATTTGTGTCGAAGAAATTAAATGTTTGTTTTGAAATTCAAGGTCAGGATGTCTATTTTCTGAATGATTCAGACCATGTCTCTGAATTCCTTCTCGTTCAAAACTTTTTGACAAAATGGTGAACAAAGGTAACTTTTTAGCACATTTTCTAAGCGATTAAGTCTTGTCAATAACTAGCCAGTAACATATATTTTGTCACGCCCCCAACTCGATACCCGAATTTGTAACCATGACCGGCATGTTAATATCAAGCCTAAACCTGGTATTAACAAGAACCAACTAAACTTTTACAAAAGCTTCCCTCTATCTTTCATTCTTGTTTCTATACTTCTTGATTTAACTTTTCACTTGATATTCAGAGCATCTACACTATACTTAAAATATAACATAATCCACCAGTCATTCAATTTCCACACTTTCACATAATACCTCTCTTAATACTTTAAGGTACACAACTTTCATTAGATCCTAAAATGCACCATACTACAAATCTAAACATCAAATTGCTAATCTAGGATCTATACATATAAAACTAAAACCAACTCCTTCCAAAACTTGACTAAGGCTCTCTCTGCTCCAAAAATAAAACTTGTTAACTGAAAGAGTGGAAGGGGTGAGCTACACAACTCAGTAAAGGTAAGATACATGAGAATTTAATAAGAATGCATGTAAATCAAATCATTTCATTCTATGAATATTCAGATAGGAGAACATTTTTTCATGCAAAATATTTTATACTCTTCATAATAATAACTTATATGCTTTTCATAGGTAAATAATTGTTCTCCTTTTTCTTATCAGAATAATATTACCAAAACCTTTCAGATTGAATTTCTTTCATTTCTTACAAAGTCACCAAATATAATATTGATTGTTTAGAATCATATACATATATATATATATATATATGTATGTATGTATGTATATTCTCATTACAAAATAATTATTTTAACTTAAATCAGATAATTGGTAACTTTGTCTTAAACTAGAAACATCTTGACAAATAAGAAAACTTTTCTTTATAAACTTCTTCTGGTAAAATATTATAATTTTCATAGTCATAAAACTTAACGTTTCATAAAAAAACAAATATCTAATAACTTTTTAACATTAACTTGTACTTTCATCAGAAGTTTTATCTTTATAGAACACTAAAACCTTTTCATTAGATTCTTTATCTTTAAAGCACAATAGAACTTCAAAAATTTTTATCTTTAAAGAACAGTTTTTCTTTTCATCAGAAACTTCTTCTTTTCATGAGAGTTTTCAACTTTTCATAATGCATTTAAACAAAATCATTCTCTCATTATCAATAACATAATATAGTTGTTCATAACATATTGGTTAGTCCATATCTGATAAGTCTGTACAGAGAATGCCTCATTACATTTGAGTGCCCTTGTGTCTATGATATTGTCCTCTTTGGGAGGCCTGATGGCATATCCCCTCAAGGTTTTGTTCCTCTCTGCCGTCCGTACACATTGGGGAGAAGGCCTTGTTCAGATTAGAGTTATGGGTAGCCCCATTTCCTCTACTTTAAATGGCCTAGCGTTACGGGCAGCCCCATTTCCTCTACTGTAAATGGCCAAACATATAACATTTTCCATGGAAAGCCAGTAATTAACCCCTATTGGCCGAGTTCAGATCACCAGAGAACATAACCTGAAAACATTTCATACTTATACATTATACTGAAATTTCTTATTTTGCATAACATTTCATAATAATAGCATTTCCATTCTTTTCTTTAAACATCATGCTCATGGAATTAGTAATAGCATCAATATGCTTAAAACATATAAATAAGGTTTCGAAAGCTCACGAACATATCTTTGTCTAAAACATGATTACATTTTATATCTCTAATCAAAAACATTTTAATGCATAATACACTTTAAAATAACCTCATGACTTACCAAATGCTCATATAACTTATCCCTTACTTGAAAGCAGAGGAACCAAGAGCCTAAAGTCGAAGGAGTTTAGACTTGGGTACTGGTAACACCTAAACTAAATATCAAAGCTTATCACTATCAATTATTCCTTATCATAAACTTACACATTTATCTCAAAACCTATATCTTAGAATTAAGGAAATCCTAATCCCACCTTAACGAGGTTCCCACAAACACAAAATACATTCATCAAACCACATGATGTACTAAATCATAGAGAAACCAACATTCTCACATTCATATCATAAACATAAAATCTTTTAAACATGGTCATATAACCATATACACTCATATGGCAACATAAAACACGTTGAACAAGACAGCAACAAGAAAAAGCAGTAGGATGGTTTAGAACCCCCTCCTTTGAGTACTAAACCTTAAACCAAGTTATACAAAATTAATCTATGATCTAGACATACCAAAAGATAAGCATATTAAATTATAGCTCAAAAAATTCACCCTAAATTTAGAATTAAATCCTCAAAGTTAGGTATGTTGCTTACTGTTCACTGTATATTCCAGCAGCATATGCTTCATTTGTAAAATACAAATGGACTATCTAAACACATCAAATCTTCATGCAATTTTACAGAGTCAGTCATCTTTATGTCTAGTAAATACCATATCAATTGCAAAGTCAAAGCATAAAGCCACGATTTATTAAAAATCATACAAGAGAATGTGCTCAAATCTGTCCCGACAGAATCTCATGCAACTTAGAAATTAAACCATTATTTTTATATTGATCCAATGACTATGAGACCACTTCCATTAGAACCATTCGTGTCTTAGCATTCATAAGAACTACTCCTCGCATTCTAATTCACTATAGACAATTTAATACATAATTTATCATGCATAAACATAGAATCCGTCACAGTGATAGCTTTGCAACATTTTCTTGTAAATTCACAAACAATTATCAAATGATGGTATTTTCATATGGGGATTTTTATACACTCATTAGACAATAACTCACTTAATTTGTGCCGAAGAAATTCAAAAAAAAAATTCAAATACAAGCTCAGGATGTCTACTTTCTAAAAGATTTATATCACGTCCGCAAATTCCTTTTTGTTCGAAATTTAATGTCAAAATAGTGAACAATGGTCACTTTTTAGCACATTTCCTAAGCAATTAAGTCTTCTGAATAACAAGCTATTAACAAACATTTTACTGAAGATTTGATTTTATAGAGATTAATCATGCACTATAGAAAAAATATTTTAAAACCAAAATTTTGAACGGAATGTTAGACTTTCAATTTTATGCCCCTCTATCGATGCATAGATGGAATCCGAATTTTGGGTAGCTAGGTGGGTCATATTCAAATGACAAGAACTCACTTGATTTTTGTCGAAAAAATTTAAAATTTGTGTTCAAATTCAAGCTCAAGATGTCTACTTTCTAAAAGATTCATACTGCGTCAGAGAATTCCTTTTCGTTCGAAATTTCTTATCAAAACGGTGAACAAAGGTCACTTTTTAGCACATTTCCTAAGCAATTAAGTCTTGTTAATAACTGGCTATTAACATATATTTTACCAAAGATTTGATTTTATACTGAGTGATCACGCACTATAGAAAGAATATTTTAAAATTGAATTTGTCAATGGAACTCTAGACTTCTAGTTTTACGCCGTTCTATCAGTGCATAGGCGGAATCCAAATTTCAGGTAGCTTGATGGACCAAATTCAAACGACAATAGCTCAATTGATTTGTGTCGAAAAAATTCAAAATTTGCAGTCAAAATCAAGCTCGGGATGTCTACTTTCTAAAAGATTTAGACTGCATCTCCGAATTCCTTTTCGTTCAAAATTTATTGTTAAAACGATAAACAAAGGTCAATTTTTAGCACATTTCCTAAGCGATTAAGTCTTGTGAATAACTAGCTATTAACATATATTTTACAAAAGATATGATTTTTTAGAGATCGATCACGTGCTATAGAAAGAATATTTTAACAGAACGTTTAACTTTTTGTTGTACGCCCTTCTATCGGTGCATAGGTGGAATCTGAATTTTGGGTAGCTAGATGGGTAATATTTAAACGATAATAACTCACTTGATCAATGTAAAAAAAATTCAAAATTTGTGTTCAAATTCATGCTCTGGATATCTACTTTCTAAAAGATTCAGACTGCGTCTGGGAAATCCTTTTTGTTCAAAATTTATTGTCAAAACAGTGACCTAAGGTCACTTTTTAGCACATTTACTAAGCGATTAAGTCTTGCAAATAACTAGCTACTAACATATATTTTACTGAAAATTTGATTTTGTATAGATTGATCACACGCTATAGAAAAATATTTTAAAACAGAATTTGTCAACAGAATGTTGGACTTCTAGTTGTACGCCATTCTATTGGCGCGTAGGTGGAATTTGAATTTCGGGTAGCTAAATGGGTCATATTCAAAAAAAATAACTCACTTTATATTTGTCAAAAAATTTCAAAATTTGTGTTCAAATTCAAGCTCCGGATGTCTACTTCCTAAAAGATTTAGACCGTGTCTACGAATTCCTTTCGTTCAAAATATATTGTCAAAAAGGTGAACAAATGGCACTTTTCAGCACATTTCCTAAGTGATTAAGTCTTGTGAATAACTAGCTGCTAACAAATACTTTACCGAATATTTGATTTTGTATGGATTGACCATGCGCTATAGAAAAAATATTTTAAAGCCGAATTTGTCAACAGAACATTAGACTTTCAGTTTTATGCCCTTCTATCGGCGCATAGGTTGAATCCAAATTTCTGGTAGCTCGATGGGCCATATTCAAATGACAATGACTCACTTGATCTATGTCGAAAAATTAAAAATTTGTATTCAAATTCAAGCTCGGGATGTCTACTTTCTGAGAGATTCAGACCAAGTCTTTGAATTCCTTTTTGTTCAAAACTTATTGACAAAACGGTGAACAAATATCACTTTTCATCTCATTTTCTATGCGATTAAGTCTTGTGAATAACTAGCTATTAAAATATATTTTACTGGAGATTTGATTTTGTAGGGATTGATCACTTGCTATAGAAAGAATATTTTAAAATAGAATTTGTCAACAAAACGTTAGACTTCCACTTTTACGCCCTTCTATCGGTGCATAGGTGGAATCCGAATTTAGGGTAGCTAGAATGATCATATTCAAATGACAATAACTCACTTGATTTTCATCAAAAAGATTCAAAATTTGTGTTCAAATTGAAGCTCATGATGTCTACTTTCTAAAATATTCAGACTGCATCATCGAATTCCTTTTTCTTTGAAATATATTGTCAAAACAGTGAACAAAGGTAATTTTTCAGCACATTTCCTAAGCGATTAAGTCTTGTGAATAACTAGCTATTCATATATATTTTACCAAAGATTTGATTTTATAGAGATTAATCATGCGCTATAGAAATAATATTTTAAAACCAAATTTGTCAACGGAACGTTAGACTTTCTGTTTTACGCTCTTCTATTGGTGCATAGGTGGAATCCGAATTTTGGGTAGCTAGATGGGTCATATTCAAACGATAATAACTCACTTGATTTGTGTTGAAAAAATTCAAAATTTGTGTTCAAATTCAAGCTTAAGATGTCTACTTTCTAAAAGATTCAGACTGCGTCTGCGAATTCCTTTTTGTTCGAAATTTATTCTCAAAACGGTAAACAAAAGTCATTTTTAGCACATTTCCTAAGCGATTAAGTCTTGTGAATAACTAGCTATTAACATATATTTTACCAAAGATTTGATTTTATAGAGATTGATCGTGCACTATAGAAATAATATTTTAAAACCAAATTTGTCAACGGAAAGTTAGACTTCCAGTTTTATGCCCTTCTATCAGCGCTTAGGTGGAATCCAAATTTCTGGTAGCTTGATGGGCCATATTCAAATGAAAGTAGCTCACTTGATTTTGTTGAAAAAATTTAAAATTTGCGTTCAAATTCAAGCTTGAGATGTCTGCTTTCCACAAGATTCAGACTGCGTCTCCGAATTCCTTTTCGTTCAAAATTTATTATCAAAACGGTGACCCAATGTCACTTTTTAGCACATTGCCTAAGCAATTAAGTCTATTGAATAACGACCTATTCACATATATTTTACCGAAGATTTGATTTAATAGAGATTGATCACGTGCTATAGAAATACTTTTTTAAAACCAAATTTGTCAACAGAACGTTAGACTTCCTGTTTTACGCCCTTCTATCGGCGCATAGGTCGAATCCGAATTTTGGGTAGCTAGATCGGTCAAATTCAAACGACAATAACTCACTTGACTTGTGTCGAAAAAAATTCAAAATTTGTGTTCATGCTTTGGCTATCTAATTTCTAAAAGATTCAAACTGCATCTAGGAAATCCATTTTGTTCAAAATTTATTGTCAAAATGGTGAACTAAGGTCACTTTTTAGCACATTTTCTAAGTGATTAAGTCTTGTAAATAACTAGCTACTAACATATATTTTACCGAAGATTGATTTTGTATAGATTGATCACATGCTATAGAAAAAATATTTTAAAACCGAATTTGTCAACGGAACATTAGACTTCTAGTTTTACGCCTTTCTATCGGCGCATAGGTGGTATTCGAATTTCGGGTAGCTAAATGGGTCATATTCAAACGACAATAACTCACTCTATATTTGTCGAAAAAATTCAAAATTTGTGTTCAAATTCAAGCTTCGGATGTCTACTTCCTAAAAATTTAGACCGTGTCTACAAATTCCTTTTCATTCAAAATATATTGTCAAAAAGGTGAATAAATGGCACTTTTCAGCACATTTCCTAAGCGATTAAGTCTTGTGAATAACTAGCTAGTAACAAATACTTTACCGAAGACTTGATTTTATATAGATTGACCACGCGCTATAGAAAAAATATTTTAAAGCTGAATTTGTCAACAAAACGTTAAACTTCCAGTTTTACGCCCTTCTATCGACGCATAGGTAGAATCCAAATTTCTGGTAGCTCGATGGGCCATATTCAAATGACAATAACTCACTTGATTTTTGTTGAAAAAATTAAAAATTTGTATTCAAATTCAAGCTCAGGATGTCTACTTTCTGAAAGATTCAGACCAGGTCTTCGAATTCCTTTTTGTTCAAAACTTATTGACAAAATAGTGAACAAATGTCACTTTTCATCTCATTTTCTATGCGATTAAGTCTTGTGAATAACTAACTATTAACATGTATTTTACCGGAGATTTGATTTTGTAGGTAGAGATTGATCCCGTGCTATAGAAAGAATATTTTAAAACCGAATTTGTCAACGGAACATTAGACTTTCACTTTTACGCCCTTCTATTGGCACATAGGTGGAATCAGAATTTAGGGTAGCTAGAATGGTCATATTCAAACAACAATAACTCACTTGATTTTCATTAAAAAGATTCAAAATTTGTGTTCAAATTGAAGCTCGGGATGTCTACTTTTTAAAATATTCAAACTGGATCTTCGTATTCTTTTTTCTTCGAAATATATTGTCAAAACAGTGAACAAAGATAATTTTTCAGCACATTTCCTAAGCGATTGAGTTTTGTGAATAACTAGCTATTCACATATATTTTACCGAAGATTTGATTTTATAGAGATTGATCACGCACTATAGAAATAATATTTTAAAACCAAATTTGTCAACGGAACGTTAGACTTCCTATTTTACGCTCTTCTATTGGCGCATAGGTGGAATCAGAATTTTGGGTAGCTAGATGGGTCATATACAAATGACAATAACTCACTTGATTTTGTCGAAAAAATTCAAAATTTGTGTTCAAATTCAAGCTCAGGATGTCTACTTTCTAAAAGATTCAGATTGTGTTTGTGAATTCCTTTCTGTTCGAAATTTATTGTCAAATGGTAAACAAATGTCACTTTTTAGCACATTTCCTAAACGATTAAGTCTTGTGAATAACTACCTATTAACATATATTTTACCAAAGATTTGATTTTATAGAGATTGATCGCGCACTATAGAAATAATATTTTAAAACCGAATTTGTCAACGGAACGTTAGTCTTCTAGTTTTATGCCCTTCTATCAGCGCATAGGTGAAATCCAAATTTTAGGTAGTTTGATGGGTCATAATCAAACGAAAGTAGCTCACTTGATTTTGTCAAAAAAATTCTAAATTTGCGTTCAAATTTAAGCTCGAGATGTCTACTTTCTAAAAGATTCAGACTGCATCTCCGAATTCCTTTTCATTCAAAATTTATTGTCAAAACGGTGACCAAATGTCACTTTTTAGCACATTGCTTATGCGATTAAGTCTTGTGAATAACTAGCTATTCACATATATTTTACTGAAGATTTGATTTAATGGAGATTGATCACGTGCTATAGAAAAAAAATTTTAAAACCGAATTTGTCAACAGAACGTTAGACTTCTAGTTTTACGCCTTTCTATTGGCACATAGGTGGTATTCAAATTTCTGGTAGCTAAATGGGTCATATTCAAACGACAATAACTCACTTTACATTTGTCGAAAAAATTCAAAATTTGTGTTCAAATTCAAGCTCCGGATGTCTACTTCCTAAAAGATTTAAACCGTGTCTACGAATTCCTTTTCATTCAAAATATATTGTCAAAAAGGTGAACAAAGGGCACTTTTCAACACATTTCCTAAGCAATTAAGTCTTGTGAATAACTAGCTACTAACAAATACTTTACCGAAGATTTGATTTTTGTATGGATTGACCTCGCGCTATAGAAAAAATATTTTAAAGTCAAATTTGTCAACAGAATGTTAGACTTCCAATTTTACGCCCTTCTATCAGCGTATAGGTAGAATCCAAATTTCTGGTAGCTTGATGGGCCATATTCAAACGACAATAACTCACTTGATTTGTGTCAAAAAAATTAAAAATTTGTATTCAAATTCAAGCTTGGGATGAAAGATTCAGATCATGTCTGCATATTCCTTTTTGTTCAAGACATATTGACAAAACAGTGAACAAAGGTTACTTTTCAGCACATTTTCTAAGCGATTAAGTCTTTTGAATAACTAGCTATTAACATATATTTTACCGAAGATTTGATTTTGTATAGATTGATCACGCGCTATAGAAAGAATATTTTAAAATTGAATTTGTCAACAAAACGTTAGACTTCCAGTTTTACGCCATTCTATCGGCGCATAGGTGAAATTCGAATTTAGGGTAGCTAGATGAGTCATATTCAAACAACAATAACTCACTTGATTTTCATCAAAAAATTCAAAATTTGTGTTTAAATTCAAGCTCGGAATGTCTACTTTTTAAAATATTTAGACCTCATCTTCGAAATCCTTTTTCTTCGAAATATATTGTCCAAATGGTGAACAAATGTCATTTTTCAACACATTTCCTATGCAATTAAATCTTGTGAATAACTAGCTACTAACATATATTTTATCGAAGATTTGATTTTGTATAGATTGAACACGCGCTATTGAAAAAATATTTTAAAACTAAATTTGTCATCATAACATTAGACTTCCAGTTTTACGCCCTTCTATAGGCGCATAGGTGGAATTCCAATTTTGGGTGGCTCAATGGGCCATATTCAAACGATAATAACTCATTTGATTTGTGTCGAAAAAATTCAAAATTTGTGTTTAAATTCAAGCTCAGGATGTCTTCTTTCTGAAAGATTCAGACCACGTCTACAAATTCCTTTTCATTCAAAATTTATTGTCAAAATGATGAACAAATGTCACTTTTTAGCACATTTTCTATGGGTTTAATTCTTGTGAATAACTAGCTATTAACATATATTTTTCTGGAGATTTGATTTTGTAGAGATTAGGGTTTAGGGTTTTGTAGTTTAATTTGTGATATATCTTCCATGTTTAGCTATTTATTTAAGCACTATAATAAATTTCAAAAATTTTAATCTTAATCAAGCATTGACATACACTTGGAAACTTCATAACAACAACAAAAGCTATGGTTCCAAATAATGTAGAATTCCATATATTACACACTAATAAATCAAACTAATAATTCATAAGTACAAAGTACATAAAAGAAAATTCCAATTGAACTAATCAAGTACTCAAGCCATGAATGATACAAAGTAAAACATAAATCACAAGATTGATTCAAAGTAAAAGGTGCAATATGACATCTTTTTTTTTTGAAAATTCTCTACATGGAATCAACAATCATAACTCACAAGACAAGAGAGACGGAGAGAAAAAAAAAACTAAAAAGGAGCAATAATTGCTAGATAATTTTTTTTTTTTTTTAAATTAAAAACCCTCGTATGGAAATAAACAACCATAACTCACTAGACAAGATAGAGAGAGAAAAAAAAGACTAAAAAGGACCAACATTATTCTAGCAAGTCCTTTTTTTTTTTTTCTTTTTTTTTTGGATTTAAGAAGGACAGTATTATAATTTTTTTTCTATAAAATTTGTGGGAACCATGGCGATATGGCCCCAAAAGCCAGAAGTCATTCCACAGCTTTTAGTTAGCTTCATTTATTTTCACATGTATGTGAGATTCGTGATATTATACAGTATATTTTTATTATATCTTGAATCCATAATCTCATCTTCTACCTAACGCTTATATGGGAAGAAGGTACCCGTTGAACTAGAGCTAATTTGCTCGATGTCGATGGATATTATATACATGCATTGCATACACAAGAACTTAAAAAATGGGCATTTTCAGCTGCTTCCAAACAGTAGGTGCTACATGCTTTTTTGAGGAATCTCTCTACAATTATTCTGCATTTTTATTAGGAGCAAGTAATTGTATCATGATGTAAAAAGTCACTCTAATAAGAAAATGAAAAGTTTGATTAGTGGTCAAACTTTTTGTGAGGGTACGACAAAACACCATATAAGATATAAGATATATTAAGATGCTTGGTTTGTAGATGGGGACCTGCATTTTCCTCCTGCCCATAGAAACGTAGAAAGATGGTTTAAGCACCTAGATTTCATTCTCTATTATTATGTACGTACCTGAATTGAGTGGGCAGGCATCTGAGGATTTTACGGCTCAGACTCTAACATGTACCCTCTACCAAAATTGAATGCCTTTTCATTAATTGCATGCCTGACAGTCTCAGGAATCCAATTTGAGGTGCTATTGCCATTGATGGTTCATGGTTCGAATCAGACACAGCACCTTCAGTTTCTTAGTGAAAGAAATCAAATAAACAAAATGTTTTGACCCCATGAATAAGCACTCCAACTGAACACATGCATGGAACTTGATTATTGGAACAACTTTCTTTTTCTCTGGAAATAGTCTATTTCTTAGGTGAATGTATATTTCTAAAGAACATCATTATCATATTCGCATGAGATTTTTGACCATCATTATTGTAAATTTGGTTTTTATCGATTAACTGTATACATCCTCTTTGACCACTATTATTGTAAATTTGGTTTTTATCGATTATCGGTATACATGCTCTTTGACCACCATTATTGTAAATTTGGGAATTCCAACTTGAACATTTTTGTTAGAATAGCTGGAAGTAGTAGTTTTAAGCTAAGGGTCATTGGCAATAACTAGTACACTAGAACATATTAAACTTTGTTTTTCCCTAGAATATGAATTAGGTCTATGTTCATAGCTTTAGGGACAATCCATCTTTTAACCTCTATTAGCTTAATTTGGGGTGTATTATGAGAGAATTTGTCTTCATGAAAGGAGTCAAGCTTATCTAAGCAACAGAAACAGAGGCAGCTCAAACAAGAATTTGATTGATTGTCCACAAATCCAATTTGGGTCCTGCAGAAACTCAGTGGTACCCCATTTTCATTTTATCATTACAAAGCGATTGTTACAAAGATAAACATGTTTCCCTGTCTCAACCACTGCTAATAATGGAAAAAATCAATATTTTAACTTAATAATTGAAGCTTAGGGCACAATGTTCAATTTGTCCTTTCTAGTGGAGTGAGTTTTTCCTTTTTTAAAACTTAAAATAATTGAAGCTCAAGCAACAATGTTCAATTTGTCCTTTCTAGTTGATTAAACACCCCCCCCCCCCCCCCCCCCCCCCAAAAAAAAAAAGTGGAGTGGGAGGTTGACCCTTAAATAATGCAGTTTAATATTGCAAAACCCAGATATGTTATTGATTTTATTGGTCACATTCATCTCCAAAAAAAGAAAACGATTTTATTGGTCACAATAATATAAGTGAGCCAAGTTGAAAAATATCTTTGGCATCAAGAAAACCAGGGTGTTCAATTTTGTACTTTTCAACCTAATAATTCTACTTTCCTCCAATAGCACTTCAAAGTCATTGGACATGGAGACTAAAATTGGCTATTTAAATTTATAAAAAAAAAATGAAGTTATACCTTTTCTAATTCATTTATGCAACTTCAAGTCATTAAAAGAATCGATCATTCATTAAGAAAAATTAAAGTAAAATTAACAAGGAAAAAAAAAAAAACCTCAGCTCCGAGTACCTATGTTCAAAATTTTTTGAAGGACATGCAAAAATTCAACATAAAGGGTTCTTTTTTTTTATATATATAAAAAAAGGAAAGAAAGAAAGAAATGAAAAGAAAAGAAAAGTAGAGAGAGAATACATGGTGGGTGTTCTAGGAATGTCTTTCATTTCTGGGATACGAAAAGTAGAAGGTTTTATCTTCCATAAAGGTTAATAAAGTTAAGATTTTTCCCTTGAAAATTGTTGTCCTTCTAACTAGAAAAAAGAACTATAAAACATACTAATATCAATCACTTGGAATAACTAGAAAAACCAAGAAGAGAAGCCCCCGCTTAAAACATATCCCCTGTACAAGACAAGTTGAAACTTTATTATTCCAACCATAGGATAGGCCTCCCTTAATTACTTCTTTTCTTTTCCAATTAGTACAATGAGAAAGTTGATGCATCGCTCACTTGTGAAGTGCTTGCTGATTTTGAATACTTCTTATTAGAAGAAGATGGTGATGGTGATGATGATGATAAATCACCTGACCTTCTTCTTAGCATCTGCCTCATCCCATCGGCTACTCGAACTGCAGGGTTTGATTTGAATTTACGACAAAATGACATGTGAGCCTTCACAGCTTCTTCCATATCAAATGACTTTTTGCCTCGGCTAACTTCATCACTTACTGCTTCTGAGCACAACCCACATAGCCATTTGTTATCAAACTTGGCCTTGACTTCATTTATATAGTCTTGTGTACAATCTTCTTTGAGTCCACAACACTCACACTTGACTGATTCAATCTCCATTTTTCTTTGTTTTTAGAGTTGGGAAAGATAGGAAGTGTTTTAGTTTATTGTGTGTGAATGGATTTGAGAAAAGTGATTGGTAAAGAAGTGCTAATTATGGCTGTTTTTCTTGTTGGATTTGATTGTAATGATGGTACAGAAAGTGGGGTTTCTTTTTTTTCACTTTCCTTTTGGTTGTGGCTCCTCACTTGGCATGATGGTTTTGTTGCTTCAAGAACTAGGAAGTATTTGGGGTGGTTTGAGAGCTTTTATGGTTGGGATTTGGGTGAGAGAGAGAGAAGATTGAATCTGCCATAATTTCCTCCATGTTCTAAGGGACATGGGGCAGTGGAAATTGAGACAAGGGTGGTTTGATGGGCCCTTCAAAGCCTTTAAAAATTAATTCATTCCACCTCTCTCTCTCTCTCTCTCTCACAACCAAAATAATAACAATAGCAATAAGAGAACAAAAATTCTTAACTAGGGAGTCAGTGAATTGGGTTATTTTGTCTCTCTCACAACCAAAATAATAACAATAGCAATAAGAGAACAAAAATTCTTAACTAGGGATTCAGTGAAGTGGGTTATTTTGTCTTGTTTGTTTTTGTACTGCATGTTGTTTCTTTTCTTTATGGTAGTTTTTTTTTTACCCTTCTTTTAGTTGATTGGCAGTTACTTTCGGTTAACACAGTTGAATTGACTGGTTTTTTGGCTTCACTTCACTTGGCTATATAAACTGGCTCAAACTTTGGCTGAGCTTGGGTTAAGGCTTTTTTGTTACGTTATATCTTGGTTACATAAATCTGTTGACTAATTGACTTCCATAGTATGCATCAAGCTTATATTATTAAAGGGTCACCTTCACAGTCCTGCTTTATTGACCAAGTGGCCTTGAGTGGTTCAACAGGCAATGATTTTTTTTTTTTTTTTGGGTTCCTAATAAGCGAAAGAAATGAATAGATGAAACTGATAAGTATAGATCTTAAGCTCAACTACAAAATAATATTCTAATATTTGATTAAGATGGTTTAAGCATTTATAAGTTTACATTTTTATTGGCTCTTTAATAATGTAAGATTTGCACACACGAGTCGGAGTTTGCTTTTTATGCTAAGCAGCTAAAAGAGATCAATGGATTAAGCATATAATATAAATGTAAGCCCTAAACTCATCTCTCTTAACTGCAAGGAAAGAATTCACCGGACAATGAATGATCAAAACAAATTTAGTTAACTACCGCACCTTTAGGCAGTTGGGACCTTCCTACTAAGTGTTTGGAGGGTTTTAAGAACAATGTCATAGGTTCAAGCTATCGAGATAACAATGTTAGTAAATAACATTTCTAATCATCTCAAAAGAAAAAAAAAAGATTTAAATTACTTTAATGGGTAATTGTTATAGTACAAAGACGATGTATGTCCTTTAATGTTTCTATGTTATATCTGGTACAAAAAAGTTTTTTAAAATATTTGTGAACATAAATATGAGTACTATTATTTGTACAAAATTTATGCAAACAAAATCCTAAAGCATGGTATAATTGGTTAAGGATCATGTTCACAAAATGGAAGTCATTAATTATTATTAGAGTCAAAACTCACTTATAAAAATAAAAAATTAAAATTTTTTTCTTTATAAACGAAAGTCAAAACTCACAAATCGGAAGTCATTAATTTTTTTTTCTTGACAATTAACACCATGTATAAAGATGTGAGATTCATCTTATGCATGTATTACTCTAAGAAGTATGAAACTTTCATGTATTCGCAATAATTCTAGATGAATTAGTCTTGCATATAATTTTATGCATAAGCCTCCAATATTGACTTGTGGATTATATATATATATATATATATATATCTTAAGAAAGAGCCGCAATATTTGATCCCCTCACTCTATATTAGGACTTTTGTGCAAGAATTGTACTGTTTCTCTAGCCAAAGGTAAAGAATCTCAAATTCTCAAAAAAAAAAAAAAACTATCCAAATAAATTAACTAGCAAAACCTCAAAATTTCATATTTATTGTTAGGTCCAATAGGTTTATTATTGGTAAACTATGACAAATAAGTTTTGTTGAGTCTTTAAAAAAAAAAAAAAAACCCAAGATTAGCTCAAGAAAAGTGCAGTTTTTGGAAAACATTTTTCAGTCAATCAAAAATTGCATACCCTAATTCTAAAAAGTCCTAACAAGTTGTTTGTTTTAACTCTAATTTGTGCCCTACTAAGAACTCATTAGGGATAACCAAAACAAATTAGGGTTGAAACAAATTAAATTTCAAACACTTTTTTTCTCCATTCCACCATCATACTAGAATTCAAGAAGTAGATCTAAAGACGGTATATATACTTGAAGATTGGTGATCAAGGCTAAAAAATAATAAAGCCAAAGGCTGTTGTCATTACATTTGCAGTTTTTAACTCCTGCAATTGTCAAGGATATGGAGAAAAATGAACAATATTAATTAACTCCCGTAATATAGAGATGTGAGAACCCACGTTTTCTACGTTCATTTGAAAATCTAGTTCGTTTGACTCCCTAATATAGAATCGTGTGAAAATAATAGATATAGCTTGTGATCTTAGAAAGTTGAGTATGGGACAAACATGAAAATTGACAACTTGACCACTAAATTTGATTATTGCATAGTACTCTTGCAATAATGCAAACAAACTTTTTGGCATATCAAACATATTTTTCAAAAGAGATGGTGTGTTCATGTCATTCTAGTCTACGGAGTTGTTTACCAGAGCAAATGAGAAAAAGACATGGACATAAAATAAAGTTCGATATATGATGGGTGTTGCTTTGTCCAATCCTGTCCTCCCAAGCTTGTCTTTACATGCAAAGTTTATGAGCTCGATCTAAGTGCTTATTTGGAATTTTTAATAGAAACTATAATATATTAAACTGTAAAGATTTTGTAATAAAAGGTTTATCTAAAAACCTCTTTAACATATTTTGAGCTTGTGATAAATTATAATGGAGTAGAATTTTAGGATAAAAGAAATTTAATTGAAAACTCTTTAGAGTTGGGAGCATTTTGCATCTCGTTTGGTGACAGAAACTGAGCATTTTATCTTCTTTAATATTTAGAACATTTTATAATGTTCCTTCATAATAACCTGCAGATTCATTATCAAAAACAAAACAAAACAAAAACCCATTTTATCTTCTTTAATTTCCATAATTAATTTTTTGTTATTTTTTCTAATTTAATTTCTTCATGACGTTATATTGACAGCGTGTGAGCATCATTGAAAGGGAAGCAATCATTTTCATTTTCCGTATTTGATTTTGTGGTTGGTTAAATTAAACCCTGCTTTCCCCTCATGCTAAATACAACTACAAGGTCCTTACTCTTTTTTTGATAATCAATTTAAGGACCTTTCTTTCACCTGCACAGTAGTATTTTTGTCACGTTGACTCAAGTATTGTAAACATTATGATGGATTACAATCGGTCAGTTTCATTGGCATAAATTGACAATTCGAACAGTGTTTACAATAATAACCATCGATCTTGTTTTTTTTTTGAGGAAGACCATCGATCTTGTTGGAAAAAAGAAAATGTTTTACAATTATTTTGATGTGATTGATATATCATAATAAACGTGGTATTAAAGATAGATTTATAAAAATATATGTGTGCATATCAATAATGATGTGATTGATATATCATAATAAACGTGGTATTAAAGATAGATTTATACAAATATATGTGTGCATATCAATAAACACTTATATTTTCCCCCTTAACTAATGAAAAAAAAATTTATGGAAAAAATTATATCCTAACATTACTTGCTAGCTAGAAATAGAAGGTAATTAAGATAGGATTTTTGTCATTGAAGCCTGCCTAGTAAATAATACAAGACCACCACATACCCTTGATGCGGTGGTCACTCCACAAGTATAAATACTTATGGAGTATTGGGAGCAAGAGCCGGGGTTCAAATCTTTAGGAAAAAGTTTCACACACATATACACTTAGATTAGGCTAGAATATAAATTTTATCGCATATATAAAAAATAATAATAATAATACGAGAAAATTGCATTGACCTATGAGGTTTTCCGTTGTTACACTTAAACTTTATCTAGTGTAAAACTATTTACACTAATCTTTAAGAGCATTGATTTAGGACTTATTTTTAGAAACCTTTTATGGGTATATAAATGATAAAATAACTTCTTCTTTTTTTACGATTTTTTAATATTTTTCATAAAAGTGATATCAAAATTTTTTTAATATGATTTATTAACAATTGGCTTAGAGCACTCATTAACACAACTTTTTTTAATAATTTGTATCATTGTATGAAAAATGTTAACTAATACCTTTAGGTTTAGGAATTATTTTTAGAAACATTTTATGGGAAAATTATAAAACAATTAATTTTGTTGACAGTTTTTTATATTTCTTATGAAAGTGATGTTAAAATTTTCATAATATAGTTTATTAACAATTACCTTAAAGATGCCTGTTAACATGACCTAATTTAAAATAAAACACGTGTTTTATTTCAAAATGAAAGGAAAGTAAATATAATAACAGAAAATAAAATAGGTGCAATTTTCTAAATAATATATATATATATATATATATATTATATTTACGCATTGTAGCCTTGCAGGCAAGCAGATGACTATCAAGTCGACGTTACTGCTGGGCTGAAAATTCAATTTCGGCAGTTTGTCGCTTTGTACATTACCATTAAAACTTCCTTAAACCAAAGTCCTAATCAAAAACTGTATTATAGAACACTAATTACACGACCAACTACTGGACTTTTGCTCTATAAAAGTAAAACTCACGAAGAAATGAAATCTATAAGTCTCAATTTTTGGTCCAACGCGAAGAAATTAAAGCATGTCTGAAAATTATGTTTAAACCCCTAATCGTCGTCTGATGAATTTTCAATTTTAATGAATTGATTCATAACTAATCCAAATAGTTAATTAGTCAAGATTCAAATCACAATGTTTATATTCATAAACACATTCAAAAGGATAGTGCACATCAACCACAAACACACTCATAGAGACCGTATATGTTCATAGAATGAAAACCCTAAACCATAAAAACACTCTATGGACAACCCCGAACAACAAATTCACTATAGAAACTTGTTGTGGCATGTACGATATTCACAAGACTTTCCGTTCATGTAGTCAAACTAAGTATCCAAACCATCCAAGCTCCTGTTAGCAATTACATACTCTTGCCTTGTGTCTTCTATTTTTTTTAGAAGATTATATTGTGTCTTCTAAGATCGATATCTGTTGTGTAAGACAATACATGGCTTTCAAGCCAATCTCTTGACTACTTCAAGACTCCTTAAAGATTTGATGTAGTCTCTGTGATTTCAGCAGCAACGTCCAACACACATATGGTGATTTTGAAAGTGCTGTCATCTTCCTCTCTGGTGATTAGGGTTAATTTTTGGCTTATAGAGGTGTAAGATTTAAGGTTGAGAATGTCACCCCAAAAAAAAAAAAAAAAAAAAAAAAAACTGTCGTGTGAAAGCAGGTTGGTGCTTTCCACAATAAGGTTCACTCAAGTGAGCCTCTGATGAAAGTTTCTGTCCAAATTAATCCCAGCTTTGCTCAACTAATCAAGACTCTTGTTCAAGCAAGGTCTTCATACTTGCACTTTGAACATAATCATCAAACTTCAACGCTTATGAGTTATGACACCCATATACGTAATTCAAGATACATTGTCCAAAATTACAAATAAATTTATTATGAAATTAGCCAGTACTTAAAATCCTAACCCCATCATAGCATTAAAGAGTAATACTTACAAAATCTTCTCAAGGGTGCATGTAGAAATATTCTTGTGTGATGGCTATGGAGTCAATTTACCAATCTGAGCATTGTTAAGCGAGTTCAATTATTTTAATTTATTATAAGTATACATAATTGGAAGAAGTCTGTAACATACTTTTTTAAATAACAAACTAACCCAAACATATTTACCTTCTCAAGAGTCAATTTTTAGTCATAGTTTGACCTAATCTATTTTTACTGATTATCTATAATTTATTTATACTTACACTAAAAAATGCCCTTTAACTTAAATAATTAGTAATTTATCACGATATCAAAGTAAATGATCCTGAGTTTAATATTTATCTCTACTTTACCTCTTATTAATTTAAATAGTTAAAAATCTCATGTGTTGAGTTAAATCCGACTTATTAAGGGAGGATTTGAGCCTACACATAAATGAAAGGGTTAGAATAATGGTTAAATGAATAAATTTATAATTTTTTGGCAGTTTAAACTTTTTGGATAATTTGTAATTTATCAAAAAAATGTTAATGTCATTATTTAATAATTAATTAAAATACAAAATAAGGTATTAAATAAGTTTGAAATGTATTTCCACAAATTTTTTGAGGTTAATAGAAAATAACAAAGTACAAGCAAGCATAATTAAATATTGCATTCTTTATCTTTCAAGTAGAAACCATTTTAATAATATTGCATAAATTGTCCACTACTTTTCTAAGCTAAAAAAAAAACCCCATTTTGCACCACCCAATAATACCGGACGGTTGGGTCCAAATTTTAAAACCATTATTTAATTTACACTAAATAAGTGTGTTAATAAAACAAACACACATGCAAGAATGCACTCAAACACACATCTCATCACAAATTCACAATTTAATCATGAATGATATTGATATATATGCAGGTCAATCAATCAATCACAATTTAATCATGAATATATTGAAATGCAACTCAAGCAATATTGGAGGAGGGACATTTGCTACGCAACTATGATTGTGAGTTATTTGGTCTTCCACTCGGTTAAACTCACTTAAAATGCCATGTTTACGAAGGAAATTTATTTCACAATGACGGCAACACCTTTTGCTATTTTTAAAAACTTTTTTTTTCTACAGTCTGATAATAAACTTATAAGTTATGAGAGAGAGAGAGAGAGAGAGAGAGAGAGAGAGAGAGAAGCTGGCTATATGATATTGTATGTGCTGCCCACATGTCTTCATGAAATACGAATGTGAAATAAATGTTATCCACGTCCATGTTACTATAATTAATATTGTTGGCATGTAATAATAATATAATATTAGTGCAGATATATGTAAAATCAGTACCTAATTTTAATATAATTTATATCTATTTTTGAATTTTTGTCAGCTCTCTGAAATCACAGATTAAATATCTTACAACAAGATGTACAAACAAATATTGTAAATTGAATTGAAGGATGACTGACATGGGTGCACTTTAAACGCAACAAGATGTACAAACAAAACTACCAATTGCATCCAAGTAAGGAGTAAGTGTGCGTTTTGAATTGAAATGAAAAATTAAAATTATTTTACTAGCTATACTTTCAGCAATAATTTTTTAGTTTCAGCAATATAAATGGTATCCAAACACAAGTGTGCATTAAGATTGAAATGAAAAATTAAAATTATTTCACTATTCAACTTATTTTTGCTACTATATTCATAGACTCCAGTGCATTTTTGGTATTATTCATGTACTCCACTGTACTATTTTAACTAACTTTTACCTTTATTTACGGTATTTTTAGCAATAATTTTTTAGTTTCAATAAAATAAATGGTATCCAAACACACACTAAATGGCTTTTTACAAACATATCTTCGCAAAGGTACAGCTCTTTGCATAGGCATATTTTGATTACATAAATTTATAAAATTAGAAAAAAATTTTAAAAATTTTAAAAAATAAAAAATAAAAAAACCTCATTGGTGTATTAAGCCGACAATAAAAAGCAATTAATATTAAGCAAACGTCATAGATTTCAATTTCATTGTCTATTGATTTTTTTTTTTTAAATCCCTAACATGAAAATGTTTTAGCCATTAAAGGTGCTGTTATTTACTGTATTATGCTCCAATGTTACATTCCAAAAACGTATTCCTTCTCCCTCTTTTCTCACATTCTGCCCTTATACAAGCCATAGGCTAATTCCATTTAGGGTTTTGATTGTTTTACCGATCTAAAAAAATTTAAATTCTTTTACATTATCCGTAAAGTGCGGACATTCTTGAAATATGTAGATGCTTAACTTTGAAAAATGTGGGTATTGTGTAAACTAGTGTGAATAAGGGAGTACAAAATAATATGGACAATATTTTCTTAATTCTAAACTGGTTTGGAGCAATTCCCTCCAACTCACTAGATAGCGATTTATAAAGTCATCCGCGTGCATTATTCTAAAATGTTACACAACTAAATAGATCATATGACAAACAATATATATGTATAGGTTTATAAATTGTCACATGGTGAGTTTGAGGAAATTTCCTTTAAATTGGTTTGAAGGTAAACTTTTTCCAAACATATATTTATTGCCTACCTCACCCTTCAAAACCACTCACACCACTTTGGTGAATTATGGTACAGGTCTATTCACAAGCTTGCTTCAATAATTTTCCTAGGCAATATTTAACATCTAACTATACGTAACAAAACCTAACTTGATTGTTGGTTGATTAGACTCGACTTAAATTATTGACCAAATTCTTCTCAATTTGATACATAATAATAACATTTTGACTATGCTTTACATGCATGATCATTAGAATCTTGATAATACAATTAGGGCCTATAAAAAGCTACTAAATTAATCGTTCTTATCGCATTAACAAGTACATTAAATTTAGACAGGTTTTCATGTTAATTTGGGCTAAACAATCTGATTTAAGTCACAAAGATCATGCTCTCTTTGAACTTAAAACAAACACATTATAAGTGGACCATATTATAGAAAAGATACAAACCCTAGCTTCCGTTAGCTTAAGGCATCAACAATTACCTAGACTTTGTCTTCTCCCATGTGATGAATTAGAAGAATTTAGTAGTCAAGCTTATATATGCATTGTCCTCCATAGATAATGGACTATGCTAAAGTACGATAGTCCAGAGACAAGTCATGGCCAAGCATGTGGGGTTCCTCAGCTTGAAGAGCTTGATCACCACGTAAGAAAGTCCTGTCGTTGTCATGGTTTCCCGACATGTGAATGCTTGCCCGGTAGATGTTCGGCAATTCCAGTGGCCACAATGGTGCTCCCTATTGCTGTCCGAAAGGTGACAAGCTGGTCCAAACACCAATATCCTATAATTATTGTGTTAAATACTCTTGCTACCATTTAACGTTTATGGATTAGACCTACTTTTCCTAGCCTAGCTATTATAGCATCAGCATGTATGACTTCATTCTAACTATTTAGGTTAATTTTTCTTTTGCTAAGATTCTTGTACCGACATAATATGCTCTCTTTTATTAGGAGAATTGAGATTGAATTAATTCTCATTTCTTATTGTTATAACTATCGAAATATTTTTTTAAAAAATGCTTTTTTTTTTTTTCTTTTCAAGTGATTTTTAATTTTTTATAGATGTTATAAATTTACTACTTAAACTTTACAAATTTTTGTATCAATTTTTAAATTAAAAAAATAATTAAGAAAGTTATTTGTTTTATTATTCATGTAATACAAACCACATTCATTGTCATTGTTAGTACAATGTAAAATAAGAATTTTCCTTAATATTTTCTATTTTTGAACATTAATTTTTCATTTAGTAAAAGAGTCAATTTTCCCTTGGTTGCTATATAGTACAAGTTACAAATGCTAAGTAAGATTTAAAATTAGGCTTCCGTCTAGTGCTCCCATGCACAAAATAGTATATTGGACAGATACATTACCATTTTAATTAAGACATATGTCATGCACAATGTCTAAGCTACTATAGCATTGAGTGTGCTAAAATACCAAAAGTTCTATTTTAGCACACCAAGTATCGAAATGACCTCCATCTTGTGTGCCATTTGCCAAAATTTTTAGCATTTACTACAATGATTTGCTACTAGTAGCTAGTAGCATATCATTGTAGTAATGCTACTCTCTCTCTCTCTCTCTCCAACGATGATGATGGCTTAGAGGACGATGACAACTTTATTGGTGATAGTGGTGGTTGGATTTTGGTAACAGTGGTGGTTGGGTTGTGTTCATGATAGTGGTTATTGGGTTGATTTTTTTTTTAATACACGGTAAGAGTTATTTTAATGTTTTGTATACTAAACGTAGAATAGAAGATTAGGGTGTAGTGTTAAATGAGGCGTTAAAATAACAAAAATAGGTTCTTGGTATGCTCAAATAGCAATTTTTTACTCACCAAATGCTTATACTCTAAGAAAAAAAGATTCTAGAATTCAATAAGACCGATGAGTCCAATCCCATAAAAAGCTTATCACAGTTTCAAGTCTGGCTTCTCAGCTCACTGAGTTGGCTTAAGAATTCATAATATGAATGTATTGGATGTAAACTAAGGAGCAACCAAATTCACCTTGTTTTAACCTTTGACTAGTTCTATCACAAAAAATAAAATAAAATAAAATAATTGTCTAGTAAATCCTACGGCATTATTGTTTGTCTATATATCTAGTATTGTATGTTTAAATATAGCACTATATATAGTATTATTATTCTAATAACAATAATAATTAGTTTTAACCTCTGCAGCATTTTTTCCTGAAATATTGCTTTAACCTAAATATCCAGAGTTCAGAGGGTCAATGACTTCTCACATGGTATTTTGTTCGGTTCCTCCATTATAAAATCTGAAGTACGTTCAAGTATAGTGGAGTGTTCAAAAATTAATGGTCTTCACATGGCATCCCACATGCACTCTCTTTGCGCATGCACTTTTCTTATCCAAACTTGGATTCTTCTCTCCCACTCAACCAATCTTATCTCCCAATCAATCATTTGACACTTATATATATAGCACCTCAACTTTTAATAGCCGAATTCGTATATATATTTTCTTCTCTTCTCGTGTACTCTTATAATATACAAGTATATTTCAATAATAGTCTCTGCCATTTGGTAGATTACAACTTTATATCACTCTCACTTCTAACCAATCATTATTATTATCTACCATGTGTGTTTTGAACTTTTTATGATAGAAATCATGAAAGAAATCTTATAAATTTCAAATTCTATCGTATCAATTTAAAAAAATAAGAACAATATTAATCGATGAAACCAAGAAGGCAATTAAAAAGGATTTAATTTTTACCAGTACATATGGCAAAGGATTAACTGCAAAAACGAACCTTTGAAGAAGCTAGCATGCCCTATAAAGTTAAATGCCTCACCTAGAATCAGTAGTAGTTCCAATCACAAATGAATTAATTTATAAATTTGAAAGCTATGTGTGTATATATATATAATTATATATGGTGAATTTATTGGTTTCTGCGAAGTATTGCTAGATCTTATTATGTGGGGTGAGTCGTCAATTATTATATTTAGCTACTTTTGAACTTTTTTAATTAAATTAGCTTCAATCATATATATGAGACTCAACAACATAGTCAGCCCCAACTCCTTCCCACAACACATGAAAGCTTTTAGGATGTCGCCCATGGTATCTACACTATAAATAAATAAATAAAATGACATACGACGTGTGAATCTGCATATAAATACATAAATAATTAAATATATGAAAAGATTGCTCATGGAACCTGGCTTGAGCCCACTTGATGATTTTGCTCACAACTATAGTATTCCATGTAGTAAAATGTTATCCACAATAAACTTTTGAAATGTGAGCAATTAAGTTTGAAACTTATTAAAAAGAAACATTCTATCTGATTTTCTGATTTGTTATCTACATAAAATAATACAATGATGATCAAGATTTTTTTTGTTTTGTAATTAAAAAGGGATTTTGTTACAAATGTCTTAAGAGCATTTGTTTAGGAAATATTTATAACAACTTATAAGTATTTAGTATTGAACTACAAAGCTACCCATTGATTGAGACGTAGCTTTATCTACGTATCTTTGTTTCTATGTACCTTAATAATTGGTATCCTATTCACGTTTGCAATATTAACGGTGCAAGTTGAGCATATCAGAATAGCCAGATTTTAAATTCATTATCAATTTATATATAACTTTTAAAATTCTATATTTATATATAATAAAAACAAACCATATAAATTAAATGCAAGATGCATGACCTGATATTTGTCTTTCCTTTTATAGTGATAGGATTTTTGTCTTAATATTACAGTATTGCATATGGTCATGATTGCACCATTAATTGGACCACGAATTATTCAGATAAAATAAATAAGTAAAAAGAGCATGAATTCTTCCTTAGACCAGGATAACCAATAAATCTACCAATATACTACATTTCACAACTTTTTGAATTGTGGGAGAGAGGAGAGGACACCTTTTGGCCACCGTTGTTTATATGAACTAATAATTTTTTTTATTAATCTCTTGTAATTATACAAATCAACAAGTTGCAAAATTAAGTATAAAAATAAGCGTATCTTTGTAGTATTGTTAATAGAAAAAAAATGCCGCATAAGCAAACCTAAGAAGAAATGCTAGGGACATTTTGGCATAATTTTGTGATACAACTTGCCACATACCGAGTTATAATTAATAAAAATATATTGTTACATGACAAATTGTGATATAAAATTATGTCAAAATTAGTGTCACTAGCATTTCTCAAACCTAAAACCATCAACTGCATGTGTGGTGAGGTGGCCTAGCGGCTAAAAATGTTGGAAGTGGGATCGTCTTTATGGAAAAATAGTTTTTTTATTTTTATTTTTTTCCATTCTCGAAAGAAATTATAAATCAGAAGACATGAGTCACATGACACAGCACAACATTGGACGATATAGCTTTGTAGGACCCACCCACGTGGACTACACAATCAGCTTGTCCAATGACTATCAGTCTTCCTTGCTTTCTCATGTGTTGGCTAGGCTGCTAGCCGGCTGGGCCTTTTTTTCTTTCTTTTGTGTAAAGATAGATCAAGACATATATTAATTGAATAATACCAAATGATCTGAACAAGGTTGAATCCTAATCCTAAAATCGGATTACCAACAATGATCTGAACAAGGAAGTAAAATAATAGTTGAATCCTAATCCTAAACTGAACAAGGTTAAATCTTCCTCTGGTCTAGCTATAGCATTATAGTTAAAAAGTTTAGGTAAGATATTTACCAAAACGATCTAACCACCGCTTTTAGTTTACTGTAATCTTTGTTTCATTAAACGGATTAAAATGGGGCCAGTATTTCACCTAAAGTAATTAATCCGCTTTAAAAAAAAAAATTACTTTCTTTTAATATTATTTAATTTAATTGTTGAAATTGAAACTTTTTTTTTTCAACTTTCAATCTCAGTCATTAGTTATAATTGCATGAGGTGAAACCTGATCTCAATCCTCATTAAACAACACTATTCCCTTCCAATTCTTCCATTCTAGAAGGCAATGATCACCATTTGCGTCCAATTCTATCCAATGCCCCTATCATGATATTTTGCTCTATTCTCACAATGTGGAATCATATAAAGTCATTCCTCAGACTTTTGAGTCTTCCATCCTATATCAGGATGGATCCCAATTTCCAAGTTGCCAAAATCATGCTAAAGACCAAAACTTGACAATAACTTTTGAATGAGCAAGGTTTCGGATAAGAGTTGGTTTATTTGGAAAAGGGATATAATCATCAAAAAGATACTAAGTGGATGGAGGGAGTTTGTATTATTAACAACCAAAGATGGAGGAGAGGAACTTTAAACTAGAGATGGCAAAAAATCTCCTTTTTACGTGGATTTTATCCATTCCAAATAAGGGATGGGTCATGGGATGGGATGGGTCTTACCTGTCCGTTTTCAAGTGTATAAATATATACGAACAAAGTTTGAGTACACGTATGTCAAATTTTGTACTAATCGGATAGTATTTATTATTCGATTCATAAATTTATTTTTTATACATAATTTTAGATTACAAAAATTTAAAATTTAAACATTTAATTGATAACATAATTATTAATATTTGATCTTCTAAAAATTTTGCAAACATTGAGGATATAAAAAAGAAAATGTTATCCAATGGTGGATTTTCACAATTCACATCTAAAAGCTCGTAAATGTGTCGAAAACACACGAACGGTTTAGACTCCCAAATTTAAAATTACGGCTTGGTTGATTTTACACTAACTTAATGATAAGTGCGGAATAGTGTAAACACAAGCGTATAAGCAATACAACTACTCTAATCTATATTTAAAGCAACACAGCAGTAAAAATGAAATGAACAAGAGTAGGGAAGAAGGATGCAAACACAGATAACACCGAGACGTGTTATCAAAGAGGAAACCGAAGAACTCGGCGAAAAACCTCTTCGCCGTCCTCCAAGCGGAAATCGATTCACTAGACAATCAGTTGGGATACATGGGTTAGCAAGAGACCCTCCAAGCCTAGTCTACTTTATGTACCTAAGCCCTCCAAGCTCCTACTCCAACAAGGCTTCTCATAACCGTGTCTTGTCTTAGTTCTCCGGATCCCGCAACAAGCTCCATGTTGCATTTGCCATCCTTAGCTTCTTCCAATGCTTCCCAATAGCTCCAAAACACTTTCTACACTCTGAATAGGTGTGGGTTGTGTTTGGGTACAAATCTCCTCTCAAGGTATGATAATGAGAGAGGAATGGAGAAGAGGCTACAATGATTTCTCACTAAGGAGGAGTAGCTCTCTCTCAAAAGATGGGTGGGTGAGTTGTAGAAAACCTATCTAGGGTTTTTCTCTTTGAATAGCCACACCAACATATGTGGGTAATGAGGGTATATATAGAGTGGGTAAGGATAGAGTGTATCAAACATGACAGTTCAGCCAAACGGAGCATTTTGCGGGTATCTCGCGGGAAGGCCTTACTAGCGAGATAGTCGCAAAACACAGCTGTCTCCATCTGTCTTAACTCTTCGCATTCCAGCATGTGCAAGGCACATGTGTCACTTTGCGGGAAGCTAAGTCGCGACATACCCGCGAGAAATCTTCAGTCTTCAAATGCTTGAGTCTTCACACACTCTCTCTCTCACACACAACCTTTACAATTAAATCCCACAAAAAATACAGGGTACAAAAGATTGAATAAAATTACAATCAAATTTGGCACGGAATAAAAGCCAACAAAAACATAGTTGTAAATAATAACTTTACAACATCTAATAAAAAGATAATTAGATGAATGAGAAGTTTGAATTTAGAGAAAAACCTATTCCTATTTTAGTTTTTTTTTTTTTTTTTTTTTTTTTTTAATAATGTGTGTGTGAACTACCTAAAACATCTCCATCTAAATCCTCGTTAACAAGACTTAAAAGATTAAAGATGGGCACAGAACCAACCAGGTTACAGGGACAGACCAATTGGGTCAGGTTATGTTCCACTATGTTATACTCCCAATGTAGATAGTATATACATTCCAATATTCAATTTTTCTAGTATCAAAACAATGTCTTCACACTAACTTGTAGAGCCTCACAATTACCACAAATCCCCCAACACTGGGAAACAGCAAACAGGCCTGAGAAGCGTTGTTCATAGGACATTAGCATTTAACAATATGGCACATGCCTCGAATGTGGGTGAGGATTTTAGCATGGGGTAAGCGTGTGGAGTTCATGGCTGAAATGAAAAAGAAAGCCACCAACTTTTGGTGTAAACACCTTGTCCCGATATTGGAGGCCAAAACTCGAAAATGTTGGTCTACGTACACTGTTTCTTTAATGAATTGTGACGTTCACATCTAACCACCCCAGAAAAAATTTAATTAAATTGAGCCATATATGGGGGTTGAGCCATTGACATCTGCATTAAACAAACAGAGAAGATTGTACCTGTAGGACCAAGACATTAAGGATGAGTTTGGCTTTAGCTTTAAGTTTTTAGCAATTATGTACAGCTTTTTAAAACCTCAATTTTTTCATTTTTTCTTATTTTTTTCAAAAATTTTCAAGATACAAGTATATTTTAACACATTTTCAACAAAAAACTCAATAAGTTGTTCTCAAACGGATCCATTTAAACTCCTTACTGATGCAACATGCTCTCTCTCTCTCTCTCTCTCTCTCTGTGAAAAAGGTGGTCCTACATAGACAGTAATCACAGGACTAGAAACAATCCTAGATCACAAAATAAGAAACCTTGATTGCATTCAACAATATAATAAACTTGCTACAAGATTAGTCCTCACCTCAACTCAGAGTAGTGAAACAAAGGTATGAAAACAAGAAAAATTAATCGATCAGTGATAGTCGAACTACATATAGCAAGCAAGTTAGCTAAACTAATAATTAGTGAGTACGATGACGCAGAAGAGCACCTAACCTCGATATGCAAGCTCAGCTAGCACACAAGACGTGCCCAAGTAAGCTACACAAGAACATCAAGCAAAAGATACGCTCATATTTGCTAAAATAATTCCCCAGAACTCTTTTGAGTTTACAAAAAAAAAAAAAATAGAGGCACCCCTTTAACTACATTATCGAAGAGCTCGTGCAGGCACCAGACAAATGCCCCCTGATCAACTCTTAACTTGTTTTACAGGTATTCACAATCCAGATCAATTGTGCAATTACTGTACGTCAACATCTCTCAAGGTCTGCACCAAAAAAAAAAAACATTTCTCAAGGTCATGGCAACAGCAGCTATCAACTTGAGAATATCATTTCAAACACAAAATAAACCGAGGAAATATCATTTCAAAATCAAAAAAGGGGACGTACAATCATCGTAATATTTACAAACTCTCTCTCGTTTATAAGCTATAGAAGAGCAAAAGGCTAAACATTTTGCTAAGGGCTTGAAAATTATTATTGGAGGGTGATGCACCTAGCCTAGGATAAGGAGGATGCAAACATCCAAAAATCAATTACATTTAATTTCAATATCTTCGCTTTCCTTGTTAGCGTCAGGAACATCCCTTGGAAGGAGGCCAAGGAGAGGCAAAGGCAACAATGAGCTAAGATTGCAGAGGATTATCAATGTGGCTAAGTTGTCAAAACTGTCTTTGGTAATCCCAAAGAGCTGGGTCAGACCAGCACCTATTAGCCCCCCAACAACGCTTCCTCCATTTGATATAGACATTAGTGTTGCAAAAAGTGTGGCTTCCATTCCCTCTGGACATAATCTTGCTGCTAACACAAGAACAGGCATGAAAGAAGCCTGCAATAAATTTACAATTAGTTTCATACTAGAATCAGCAGGATCAATCTGCAAAACAAGGGGATAAAACAGATTTTTTTTTTTGGCTAATAATTTGAAGGGAAAAAAGAAAGGAAAAAAAAAAGTCGTGGAGAAGATCCATTAGAAGTAATAAAATGGTTGAGCAGAAAACAATGGTACTAAGAAAGAACATATATCATCTCATGCATGTGGCTACATTAGATTCATTATATCAACGTAGAACCTATGTTATAGTCTATTCCTTAAAGGAACCATGTATGTCTTTGGATAGAACTTTCTAACTTCCCTGGGATTCTATTTATTTAACGTAAAATGTACTGACAACTTTGAACTTTTATGATTTTATCTAGTTATACCAACCCCCCTGAACTAATTTTTTTTAGCCAATATAAGTCTTCAAATATCAAGAAGTAGTAACTAGCTCCTACCAAGCTACCATTGGTTCCCCTAATGAGATCCATAATGTCCTAAGTTCAAAACTACAAATTAGCATCTTAAGTCCACCCCCCAAAGAATTTCTTGTTGAAATTATCTGGTATGTGTGGGACGGGACACTACACACACTTGGTGGAATAGTAAAGTACTCGAAAAGTGCAGGAAACCCACGTTAGCCCAAAAAAAAAAACCAGACAAAACTAGCTCATTTATATCAACACTCCATCCAAATTGATAATAATGATTTACCATGTGCTAGTCTCATAAGGCATGTGAGAAAATATAAAGAAAAAAATGGAGGGGAAAAAAGAGTTGTCAACAAGAAAAAGGAAGTGATCAAGAGTGTATTCAAAGCCACTCTCTCTCAAAACCTAGTTGCCCCATTAGAGGATCGAAGATGGATTCAAACCCTAGCAAGATCCCCGTGAACAGTGAGATTCCAGATCCGGGTACAACTGCTTCATACCCGTTACCCGTGAATTAAATGTTCTGGAAAGACAGTGCAGAGAAACTTGGCATCAATGCCAGGAACAACAATAAAAGGCCTCAGAGCTTGTCATTGCTCAGATCAATAGCTATAAGCTTGTTTTGGGTGCCCAGAGAAAGTGGGACTTGTATGGACGAGAACTAGTTGAATGAGAGCATGAGTTGCTGCAGAGATGGAAGGTCGAAAAGAAGGGCTGGTATGGGGCCATTAAGTCAGTTGTGACTCAAATTGATTGCTTGCAAACAAACCCATAATTCGGAACCTCTCAGGGATTGTTGTTCCTTCTAAGCTGTTATTGCAATTTGAGCCAAGGAAGGCAGGAAAGTCAACAAGATTCTAGTGCAACTAAATAAAATTTCAAGAGTTGTTCATGCATTTTAATCTTTATTTAATTATTAATCTATCTAATTAGGTCCAAAACTATCTCCAACAAGATTTAAACCAAACAACCCAAATATGCATTGAACATTTCGTCAAGGAAACTGAAAGACCTTCCTAGTAAGTGGTGACCCAAGCCAGGCAAGTCTCCAACCACTATGCTATGGAAACTACTGCCTTCCAAATTAAGGACAGTCACATGCATACTTTAGGACAGTCACAGCAAGAGTTAACACAAAAAATGGTTTTCACCAAATGTGCAGAGAAGTAAAACGGCACAAATCGAAACATGTACATCACCTGACCAAGAACTGTTAAAATCAAAGAATCCCCAATAGCAAACCACTCATCACTTATACCAAACTTCCGATTCAATCCAGTTACAAGAAAAACCTGACCAAAAACCAACAATAGAAAAACAATAATTAAAAAAAGGACAAAAAAAATCATTGGGCATAATCAAACAAAAATGTAAATCATCTCAAATAACCTTTAGAAGTAAACCTGAGTCATCCCAAGAGCTGAACCAAAAATGGTTGTTACGAGAAAAATCTTATGCAGTGGAACATTCTTTAGGAATCCATTATAAAGTCCAACACCGAGCAGTGATGCCACTGAAGTAACAAGCTTCACACGGCCTAAAAATTCCGGGGTGAAACCAAGCTTATTTGTGCTGTGACAAATTTAAAATGTCAACAAATGAATAAGATTATTGCAGATCAATGTAAATGCTAAAGCTGAAAGGTTACAAATAGTAATGAAAGACATTCACAAATTGGACATACGTAAAGTAGAACATGGCAGAGTCTGACTGAGGTGTTGCCTGCCACAGAAATATAAACAAAGTAGGAAGAAGTACACTGCGCTGCCTGACAGCATCCCACAACTGAATTATGCTCTGCTTCGAACCTTCAATAAAGCTAAGACTGGCCAAAGGAAGATTTGTTCCTCTTGTTGGACCACGCACAGGCTGTTCTCTTACAAGAACAGCAACTGCAGAAGTAATCAGTGGTAGCAAAGCCGTGATTCCAAAAACAAACCTGGGAAATTAAAATTGTAACCAAAATGATTGCTTTGGATCATTATCAGTCATAGGAAATTATCTCCATACACAAACCACCTTAGTTACCTTACACCATAAGCATCCACCAAGGAGCCACTAAAATAGGCGCTCACAATTCCACCAAAAGCTGAGGATCCCCAACATAAAGACTGGAGTGATCCTGACATGCTTTGTGACTCACCACGAGCCCTTTCTACAACCATGGAATCTACAACCTACAATGTACTTCAGTTTTTGACATAATTTGTAACGTATGCCACAAAAATGAATAGCTGAGACACCCAAAATCAAGCAAACAAAATTTCCTTCCCTATCTTTGGCATTAGATGGGAGTCAAACATCCAATAGAGATGGACCTCCTAAGGGAAACCAATTAGAATACTTTTGTCACATGTAGTATTTAGACATCAATGCAAGCCTTCATTTACAAGGTAAAAGTCCAGGGCTTGCTGCTTTCCTGTGACCTATTCTGTTATGGTAAGATCTTTGGCAAAATGCTCCCAAGACTATAACAATAGGGATAGGGTTTTGGAAATTATGGATTGGTAGGATTGTGGTAATAATTTATCCAGAAATACAGGAATTTGCGTCTTGTTGGTTGTTAGAGTGGTCATAGCTTGTAGGCAGTTACTTTCCAACTTTATAAGATATTACAGATGATCTCAGGCCAGGCCTTGCCTTTGTTCTCTGAGGATTTGGGGTAGCATATCATTAATAGCAAGTGCAGGTGCTAGGTTCACACGTAGAGGGAAATGTTTTAAGGTACTGTAGATGCAAAGACATCTCCTTCTAAGAAATTTCTATATGTAAAGCCTTGGCTTCCAACAATGAAAAAGTGAAAAATATGTGAACCCTACATTATGGTGGCAAATATTTGTAAAGCTCGATATGCAATTCATAAGAATATATAGCTTGCATAACACTCAAACTCAATCATTCATTAACAATAACTAACGACGCAGCGTTTTATAAGGGATACTTACAACATCAGAGAAGGCAACAGAAAGTGATCCTAGAAGTATGCAGAAAGCAGCATCATACTTGCTGTCAACAAAGCTGGCCATCAAACTCCATGAGAGTGCACCAAGGAGTCCTGATAAAATCAGGTATGACCTTCTTCGGTAACCGAAAAGTGGAACAGAATCGCTGCAGGAACCAATCAATTCTTCAAATGAAATACAGACAAAAATACATACACTTCCTAGATAACCGGAAAGAAAATTGGGGAGAGATATAAGATAGACTCGGTCGCACCTAATAAACCCATATAGAGGTTTGATAAGCCATGGTAATGCAGAAAAACCAGATATGACAGCTGTCTAGTCAACCACATATACTTTGTCAGTGCTCTCGATAAAAAATAAAAATAAATTAACTAATTATCTTAAAGAAAAGATAAAGTTTCCTCACATACATTTCTAACCTTTAAAAGAATGCCGTATAAGCAGAAAGTTTTTTTTTTAATAAGTATAAGCAGAAAGCCTCTGAGAACATTGGTCATAATATTACATCATTGGAAAGGGTCATGAGTTACTCTTTGCAGTCACAACATTAAAGGAAGGAACAATGCATAAGTTAGATATCTAATCTAAAATTCCTAAGATGATCAACAGAACTAATCACAATCACATACCTCTGCAGGATCTAGGTGCAAATCGTCCTTTAAGTAAAAATTGACAGCAAGCCTTGCAAGGCCTAATACACCTTGCACAAAATATACCATAGCAACTGCAACATTATCTGGGGACAAATCCACCCCAAAGCATTTTATAGCACTCATTTGATATTTGTTCTTGCGGGCAGTTTTACTAGAAGAGGATTTCTCTCCTTCCACATCTGTTGCTAACATATCCCCTTTTCCTGCACCTGCATAAAGCATGCATATAAAGAATTAGACAAACACAGGATAGGGGCCATGAACCAGGACACATCACCCAAATATATTTTTTTTAAGAAATAGAAAGTAAGAATGAAGGAGCAAGAAATAAGGGCAGAGGAAGCATTGAAGCCAAAACTATATCCTCAGATAACACCTTGGCGTGTTTCTTGATATGGGGAAAAAGACTAAAATGCCACTCCTGGTCAAGATTAGTTTCTGAAAGCTAGAAAATAATCAAAAAGGTTCAACCAAGGAGCCCCTCAACCTCAATCAACTCAAGTTTAATTCAACAAATATGCCACCCAGTCTCCAAGTTAAGTTGCAATAAGCTTAAAGATGCCCAAAAGTATTCAATCAAAGAATTCCCCAGCACAATTAGTAATCCAAATTAACACACATGTCACACCTATTTTCCAGTTAAATTTCTCAAAGCTTGAAAATTTTAATGGTACATGAGCATCAGCTATCCTAGCTAGGAAATTTTTCTGCCCTCCAAAAATAGAAGTGTTAATAGTGTCTATAGGGTTCAAAAGATGGGAGAGAATTGCCTCACACTGTTTAGCCTGTATACCCAACCGACCTCCAACGTAAGAAAAAGACCAAATCAACAAAATAATATGTGTTGAATAAAAGAGTCACTGGCCCCAGTCAACCTCATTTAAGTTACAAAGCTAAAATTATAATTTCTAAAAATTACTTTTTCTTTTTAATATACACTTGTTTCCCATTGGTCTTCATCCCAATACCTCACCTATACTTGCAAAAATGCTATTGGAGTTAGAGCTCACTGGATAAGACTTTTAACTTGCTTGGAGACCTAATTCCCCATTGTTCTTCAGCAACTCTGTGGTAGAGTGGTCAGTTGTTAACTGTCCGTCATAGGTTTGAATCCCACTTGGGGAGATTTGATTCATTCTGAATTCTTTTATTTGGGAGGGTTCTATATATCTCCTTATTTAAGAATTTAGTAGAAAGGAATGAATTGGCAAGGAGGGAATGCCAATTCAATTCCATTTCATTCATTTACATGCATTTTGTCTAACAAATCCATTATCACTAGTACTTAAGGAATTAATAAGAAATTACATTGTTATCCTCATTTCCTTCAGCCTATTTAGGAGGGAAATGGGCAAAGAGAAATGGAATGGAAAGAATCTTTTAAGAATATTCCTTCAATTCCCTTGTTTGGGAGTTTAAGTAGGAGAGAACCGGAAGAACATTCCTTTGTTTGGAATTTTAAATAAAAGGGAATGGATAGTTAGGAAGAAACACTCATTCCTTTGTTGTCCCTTGTCCCACACACACCAGGTAATTATAGGAAGGAATCCTTTGGGGGGTAACCCCGAGATGCTGAATAGAAGTTTTGAACCTAAAAACTCATAAATCTCATGAGGCATTGGGAACCACTAGACCAGCCCTTTGGGGTTAGAATTCTTTTTTGCCACTCTATTTTATTCTATTTGAAGTCGTACTCTCTCTAACTTCGTTAACTGACAAGTCATTCTTTACTACTTGTACTAATGTTATTTTTGGTTTTCCTCTAGCTTTTTCTTTCCCCAAACCTAAATCCACTCACCCATTTTTACTAGTACATTAATAGTTCTCCTCTGAATATGACCAAACAATCTCGAGTAACTATCCCTCTTTTTTCCTACTAATCATATAAAAGAAATAAAAATATTGTAACAAATGACAACATCTTACATTGTTTTGTTATTATTAAAGGAGGGATATAATAGGTATGTTGTTATAAAATTATTCCTTTTCATTCTCTCTAATGGTAATCCCAAAGAAGGTTACTTACACTCCATTTATTCTAAAACATCCAAACAAGACAATTTAGTTCCATGCCCTTTCCACCAAGAGCCTGTAGCTCAACTGACACCTCTTGGTGTTCCCAATGGACACACCATTCAAATCCCATTCCCCCAATTATCGAATTATTAAAAAAAAGGTTCCATTTATTTTCCTTCCTTAATAATGCACTCATTCCATTCCTTTATGAACTTTCAACAACGCCTAAAACAAAAACAAATATAATTGCTAATCAACATACTCATAGTTATACATTTATCTTTTCCTTTCTTTCCCTTCAAACACACTAGAACACACACACACACACACTCACTCCATCCTATTCCTTCATGAACTACCAAGCAGTGTTAGAGTCACTGTAACATCAATTTCGTTATCAATTCAAGATCTTCATGCATTCACAACCTAAACCAATCAGCTCCAATTGCATCATCATCATCATCATCATCAAAATTAAACATTAAAAAAAAAAAAAAATTCCTCTTTTCTATGCCTACACTCCCAACCACAATTTCCAAGACCCCAAATTTTTCTCAGCAACCAAACACAACCCAAATCGGGAAAAAAAAAAAAAACCAACGTACCGGTTCTGGAATCCAAAAGTGGACCCTGGTCTTCATTGTCCCACCGGTGAGACGGCGCCGGCGGCATCGGAACGGCGACCGACATGTCCTTATCCGGCAGCTTTCGTCTCCTCCGTCGAGTCCGAGAGAGCAGAGGTGGTGAGATTGAGGAGAAAGAAATGAAGGGCAAAATTGGGTTTTGGAATTGAAAAGGTACGATTGAGATTATTGAAGAAGAAGAAAAAGTCGACGGTTTTGCCATTTCTTTTATAAAGGAGGAGCAAAAATACTAAAATAGTAACTGAATTTAATTTTTTTTTTTTTTAATTCGTCCAAAAAAAATATTTATAAATTATATGTTTGGTAATGTATTTTTAGTTTGTTTAATTAATTTGGTTTTTAGATTTGATTTCTTTTCATTCAAAAAAGAAAAGGTTTATCTATCAATCTTTCTCTCCTCTCATTTTCGTTTGTGAGGATAAGTTACACAAATTACCATTTTAAGCTAATTTTCAATGGAAAACCTTTTATGAATTTTTTTTTCTTTTGCATTTTTTTTATATTTGGTAATATAAAAGAATTCAAAAGAAATTTATTTTTTGGTCAATGGAAAATCATATTCCAAAAATGTATGACTTATTCTTTACAAATTGTTTTGGACTAAAATATTTTGGAAAACAATTTTATCTTGCGACATGCTAAATAAAGGAAGTTAAGAGCCAATATAAATATTGTTGAAAACAATTATATCTCATTTTGAGGCCACTATTAAATATTTTTTAAAAAATGAGATAATTTTCCAAAAATTATCTCATTTTCTAGATAACATTATAACCAAAACAAACCGTAGCGTAATTTTATTTTAAATTTGGTTTAAAAACAATTTGATCAAACTTTTTATTGTCACACACCTCATTTGAGTAATAATTATTTAAAACTCAAAATTTAATATTTACATTTTTTTGGCAAAAGGGAATATAATTAAATAAAACTACAAATTACAAAGTCTCGCAATACGAAATACCTAAAGTATCCGAAAATAACATGTACAAAATAGAGGAAGGGAGATGTAAGTACAAAATAAAGCTATCACTATTAGGAGACTCTTCTTTTGCCAAAAGGTCCGTGCATTGGTTCCTTTCGTGGAAGTTGTAGTGGGTGTGGGTAGGAACGGAGCCACTGAAGAAAAATATTATTATTATTATTATATATGTATACTAATTTTAGCAATTCTGTTTTATAAAATTAAATTTTACTCCCCTTAAACAATATCATTGATTTTTTAATTTTTTTTTAAGAGTAATGCTATACTCACAAACATTTTTACAATATTTTTACAAACTGTTTTAGTAGCAAATTTTTATTGGTTCGCATATGGGTTCATAACTTACATTATTTTTTTATTTACCAATAACCACTTATTAAATCAACAATTTATAATTTAAAAAAATTGTAATTTTAGCATTTTCCTCATTTTAGTGACCATAAAAAAATTTATAGATCTAAAATCTAAAACAAAATATACAAGCCCAAAAAAATTAGGAATCAGATGTTGAAATTGCCACACATAGCCAACTGTAAAGCTACCCTCTTAAGTTAAAGTTATAGCTCCGTCCCTAGATGTGGTTTTCTCAAGAAACTGAAGAAGGGAGCTAAAATCATATATCAAAACACTACAAGGGTGAGATGAATTAGTTAAGACATCATGCTTTGTAAGGATTGTGACCATAACTTTTGTATCTTGTTCAACGATGAGTTTCCTGATATTTAGATTCTTTGCTAAAACCAAACCATCACAAACGCCCTAAAGCTCAGCAATCATGGCATGTCTTTTAAAATTAAAGAGTTAAAGATATGTGTGTCTCATCTTTAGATCTACCAAAAAATTGTAGAAGTTTCGATAACTTATATGGAGAAAAATGAAATTCATGCAAATTTTTTAGATGAAAATAATAATTTAACCTAAGATGTGTTAACTTAAGTATCACATAACATTCAAACTACTACTCCCCATGCACAAAATGTATAATGTATTTCCTAATAAAATTATAAAAAAAAATAATTGTAACATATCTAGTTACAATCAAAATTGGCTGGGACAGTCAAATTCAAGCCTAATTAGGAATGATGACACTATTACAAAAGGAAGAACTATGGGTTAAGCAACCAAAAGAAAAATGGGAAGGAAAACAGTGAGTTTTTTTAGAACTTATCCTATCAAACAAAAACGTCGCTATTGTCTAACCAAATCAATTGCGTATCAAACTTTGGTAGTGATCAAAGTACACAACCGTGGCACAATGTAAGAGGTGTGTCGAAGAACATAGAAATGTGGAATGGCATCGTCCCTTCAAAAATCAAAGAGTGAAAACCTCGAACCATTTGGGCCGTAAACTCACAGCTGGTGGAAAGTTCTGATGAGCCCAAAGTGCCACGTCCATTACGTACCGACACCGCCATGTGTGGAAAACTGAGCCCCTGTCAACCAATGACTTTTCGAGAACACAGGATGCCTATTGTAAACAGTAAACACTAGACACTGCCATAATATGCAAGACGTGGATCCTAAATATCCACTACTCTGCTTGCTGATCCTCCGACACTCTCTCTATATATATCACTCTGAGACCAAACATAAATGCCACAACCACTTCCTACTTCATTTTCTACTACCTAGTACCTACTTGATCACTCATAGCCTATTAGTGAGTTCCATATACAAAAGCTCTTTGGTAATAATGGCAGCCTCATCTGCAATGCAATCCATCTTGGCAAGCCCTTTGACCCGTGTAGTTTCAAACAGGTCTACTAGGGTAAACCAGTTTCTAACTATTCCCACTAGTTATGTGTCACCTGTGCCAAGAAATACTAGCAGCATGCGAGTGCGTTGCATGGCAAAGGTAATGAAATGCTACCTCGTCGTGGAAAAAAAAAAAAAAATTTCCTACCTGTTTCATGTTTTTCTTCTTCTTCTTCTTTCTTTCTTTCTTCTTCCTCTGGTTTCGGTCTACTAGCTGACTACCTCTTCTTTGTTTTTTGTTTTTTGAACAACAAAAGCAATTCTTTGTTTTGTGGTGTTTTTGAACCCCACGTAATACTCATTCCTTCCAAGCTCTTTTGTTTTGTCCACTTGAATTTAATTTTTTTTTTTTTAAATTTCTTTGTTTTGTTTTTGTGCACCTCACGTGACTCATAATAAAAAGGAAACTTTCAGCCTTTTAATTCCATAGTCACTAAAATTAGAAAAAGCATAGGACTATACAAATTTTTACAACTTTTTGTCACAATTGTGATGTGAGAGTGTGTGATTGATAAAAAAAAATATTATGAACTCATATTTGACTGATGGTTAACCACTCATAATTTGTCACGTTAGAATTGTGACAAAAGAGTTGTGAAATAATTATGATCCTATAACTAATCTTAAAATTAACATTTAGTTTTGTCTTCTTCTTTTTTTCCTTTCATATTATTACCCTCATTATATTCTATATATAATTGAACTAATAGTTGTTGTTGTTATTATTATTATTATTATTATTAAACTGCTATTTGAGATTAAAGATAACCTATTAGTTGAAATATTTACTTATAACTTTAAAACCTTTAATAATTTATTATATGAATCTTTTTATCAATAATTTATAAATATTGATAAGGCCGAAACAGTACGATAAAATAGGCACTGTTCCAATGGACAAATCAAAACGAATTTCAAAACGATATTCATAACATTGATGAAATCTATGCATAATGACATTTTTATTCTTATTTTTGTGGAAAATTCAAAATCTGATAGAAATAATTTAACATTCATATTATTATGCTATGCTAATTGATTTATAAGTAAAGTTCATGACCGTACGATTCTTTGACTTTGCACTTTGCAGAAAGAGCAACCAGAGTTTGAGACAATTTCAACACCCAAGGTAACTACCCTTAACCCAGAGATACTTCATCTCTTTTTTCTCTCTTTTTTTTTTTCTTTTTTTTTTTTTTTTTCACACTCATGAACCCTAGATATACAATAACAATATTTGTTGAAGATCTATTTTTTTACCAATTAGTTTAAGCACACAAAATTATTCATTAATTTTTTTCACAACTTGCTCAGCAAATTATAATTAGAGTCAAATTATTTTCACATAAATTTATTATTAATCCAAATTTAATTATGCACAACTTATAATATGTCACTTTGATTTTGTGAAATTTTTGTCTTTTATGTTTATTCATTTTTTTACTTTTTGAGTAATACTAGAGATACAATTATAACCAGTAATATGGCTTGTTCGGATGAAAGTAATATAATTCTTACTTGTTTTTACTAAATAATCATATTTTTATTAAGCTCCAAGCAAAGTAAGTCATGTCAACCTTTATGGAAAATGTTGTTAATAGTTATGTGTACATTATAACATTAGTTAAGAGTATTTTTTGACGGGTGCTTCACCGTGATTGACAGGTCAGTACAAACTTCTTAGACTTGTTGGCATTCAGTGGGGCTGCACCAGAGAGGATCAATGGCAGACTAGCAATGATAGGCTTTGTTTCTGCAATGGTAGTGGAGTTATCCAGTGGCGAGGATGTGTTTGCCCAGATATCAAATGGTGGAATCCCATGGTTCTTAGGAACTAGCATTTTGCTCACTCTTGCATCTCTAATTCCTTTGTTTAAGGGAATCAGCGTGGAGTCCAAGTCGGAGGGGGTGATGACCTCAGATGCTGAGATGTGGAATGGAAGGTTTGCCATGTTGGGTTTGGTTGCTCTTGCCCTCACCGAATATGTCAAGGGTGGAACCATTATTTAGGTCTCTGATGTATTGACTCAGGCCAACTTGTCTTAATGAATATTTAATTTCCATGTAATTTGAAAAGCAAATCATGTAATTTGCTTTTCAGTAAATTAGATTTCAAGTTTATAAAGGAATAAAAATTTATATGCAAATGAGTTTATCAAAATTAGTGATCTTCTCTAAATATGTTTGTCTACTGTCTACTCTCGTCGTTGCCATACACATAGAAAGATTGGAAAATTTTAAGCTTTAAGGTTCACATTTATATTTCAATTTATATTCCTCATGGCTTGTAGAGCGGATCTGCAACAGAACAAAGTGAATAAATGTGTGTTTTATTAGATGATAATTAGTTAATTACAAGCCTTTCATAGTAGATATTTTATATTTATAACTACCTCGAAGCGAAGCTATGACCACATAACATGAAATATGTTGATTTTTAGTAGTGCAAGTACGACCCACGTAATACAATTGGACTTAATGCAGACATAATATTTGCAAACTTGCATGCATGATACAAATTACCATTTCAAGCTAATTCTCGATGGAAATTTTTTTGTGAAAATAGTTTTTCATGTTTTATTATTATTATTATTTAGAAGTAGCATAAAAATAATAATTCAAAAGAAAATTATCTTTGATCAATGAAAAATCTTATTAAAAATATGATTTATTTTTTAGAGACTGTTTTCAATTAAATTTTTTTGGAAAACAACTTTATTTCACACCAATACTAAATAAAGAAAGTTAAAAAAAACAATATGGAAACTATTAAAAATAAATCTATCTCATTTTGAGGCCACTACCAATAATATAACAAAATAAGATAGTTTTTCACCCCAAAAAAAAAAAAACTCATTTTTTAGATCACATTAATGTCAAAACAAACATAGCATAATTTCATTTTAATTTTGGTTAGAAACAAATTTATCAAACTTTTTATTGTCACATGACTTCATTTGAGTAATAATTATTCAAAATTCAAAAATAAATATTTACTACTCTCATGACTAATTGATATTATATACATGTCAAAGCTATAGCTACGTTAGATCACTTATGTAATTACTCACTCAAATTTGAGTGTTATCTATCTATATATCTAGGTGGTTCAATGTTTGTGTATTACAAATTTACCTAGTAGTCAATTCCAAGTCTATTACAGTCAAAATGGCCAAAATATTTGTTTCATGCAATAAATTGAAACAGTTAATCTTTTTGTTAAATCTCGACTCAAATTTCAATTTATTTTGACCGAGACCCATTCTCAAACCTCTTCTTTTTTTTTTTTTTTCCTTCTATTTATACCTTTATTAGAAACACCTTTATTAGTTTCTATTTCTATCTTCTAGTCTCTTATCTCTTTTTCTCTCATGTAAAATGAATTTTATTTTATTCATGTACAAATTAATCGAAAATAAAAATACTTTGAATTCAAAGAATGGCTGGTGCATGAAAAGTTGGACTCGTATTGGTTAGGGGAGTCCTAGCGCCTAGCTGCTGAGCTTCAAAGGCTCTTTAGCCCACAGCCCGACCATACCCTTTGGGCCAAGTGAATGAGTCTTCACTTGTAATGGCTATAGACCCAAAACAATGCTAATTTGGGCTCTTGTATGCTGTACAAAGTACTAACTGAGCTCTGGGCTAGTTTACCACTGCAAAGTACTAAGTACTAGCTAGCTAACAGAGCTCAATGTTAAGTCATTAAGATTAATAATCTACAGAAGGAAGATTTCTTCTGATTCTCACAAAAATTCTAGCTGGAACAGCAAGAAGGTGGTGCTAACTCATATATGGAATTTGGAAACAACAGACCACTACAACAAAAATACTATCTATCCTAATGCATTGCAAAGTATCACAGACAGTCTTGTTGTATCTAAACAATCCATACATATGGGTTTTAGTTCTATAGGACTCACATGGATTCCGAATAGTTCTCACATTATAGAATCTCAAACTTGAAACTTCACATATCTATATAAAATTCATGAGAATTACATTTATATTGATGATATAGCCATATAGGGAAATTAATTCTAATTAACATGCAACATTAATGTCCAAGTCAATTACCTTGTACTCACATTGTTAATTCCCTAGAGAATTTCTACCTTCTTATAGTTTTAGAAAAGATTTCTTGAAATTCTTCCATTATTAATGCATGTGTACTAATTTAATTTAAAATTTTTTTTTTTAGAGAAAGTTTCAATTTATGCCGTATACTTTATCATCATATTAAGACGCCAATTAATTTTTATCCCGAGTCGCGGACAGAAACACCCTTTGCCTTGGTTTATTATTTTCTTGCTCCGAGAGAGAGACCCTCGTATAATCAAAAAAAAATATCAAAGCCTCAAAAAAAAAAACCAGAGGAAAATCTAAAAATTACGACTACACATCCCCATAGTAAGTTGCTACCAACTCAACGTCAAGCCCAAACACCAACACCATATCTCAACCTAAAAAAATCCCCTATCTCTTGCTCTCTCTTCTGCCATTGTTCCTCCGATGCGCCGGTGCCACTTATCGCCGGCGGGACTTCAGGCGAGGGCGACTTGATAGGGTTTTTGGCCGGATCGTGAGAATTTACTATTTAGGGTTTGTTGAATGGCTCCGGCGCGTAGACGCGGAGCGAAGAAGAAGAGGCAGTTAAGTGTGGGCGATCTTGTCCTTGCTAAGGTCAAGGGCTTCCCAGCTTGGCCTGCCAAGGTTTCCCTCTTCTCTCTTTACTACTACTGCTACTGCTACTGCTACTGCTAGGGTTTTTATTTTTTTCTTAATTAGTATATGCGTTTCATTGTTTTTGGGGAACTAGTATCTGACTATGGTAGTTGTTCCTTTTTCTTTACCCAAAAAAAAAAAAAAAAAAAAACTCCATTTATTGGTAATTTTAAAATAATTTAGGTTTTTGAGGCTCTTATACGATTTTATAGACCCATCTCTTGGTCAGTAGCTTTTGTTGATTATGTGTTTACAGATTAGCAAACCTGAAGAATTTAAGCATCAGCCTGATCCCAAGAAATACTTCGTCGAATTCTTTGCTACAAAAGAAACGTAAGTATTTCTTACACATTGTGATGTAATTTCATGAACATTTTTTTTTTATGTATGGTTCTTGAAATATTATCTTGGAAAGGCAAAATATTTGTTGTCGTGAACTTGAAAACACTATCAAAGGCTAAAATATTAAAAAAAAAATGTTGACTATTGATAGTTCTAAGGAGACTGTAAGACGGGGGCGAGCTATTTTCTTTTTCTTGATAAGTAATAAGATTTATTGATATAAAAAAAGGGAAGCCCTAGTACACAAGAAGTGTACAGCAGGGGTCAACAAATCAAGTTTAAAAAATTACGTAAATCAAGAAAAGAAAAGAATGATTGGTTTTGCAAGCTATAGTTTGCCTTGGTGATTGTAGTATAGACTTTAGCATGCATATTTTTATCATTTAATTTTTGGCTTGATAATTCTTCTGATTGAGTTGAGGGACTTATAATTTTTGGAGATACTTTGTAACGACCCTAGGAAGAGCACTAACGACATCTGCCTTATTATTCTTGTAATCACTTATAAACCCAATATTCATCTAGTAAACACCTTGTGTGGGACTTAGCACATGCCCGCACAATACACTCCAACAATATCCAAATCCAATCAATCAAATACACACAATTTGGGGTATCACATACTTGTTGACCAAAAGTAATGTTAGATTGAAGTTTTCCAAATTGGTATTATGTGCGCTACACATTTGACCCCATATGTTTACATTGAGGTATTGCTGGTCCCTTATTGAGCATTCACATCTCCCATATCCTATAGCTCTGGTTCGCTTGGTGTTCATAGTGGAGAGAAAAAAGTATTGATGGGGAAAATATGTGGAAGCTAATTATGAATCATGATGTGAAGTTTTATGTAGAAATAACTTGGTTGTTTCAGAATTGTGGGGCAGTTTTATGGGTATTGTTTTAAAATAAGAATTTATAGTTCTTATACAGTTCATTGTTGGAATCATGGTAAATTAACTTCAGCCCATCCCTATCTCCATAAATGTTATGGCGAGCAATGCTGTACCTGCAAAAGCCGCTTACTAAGAGTTTGCTCAAGGCTCTAGATTGGGCACTTGATTAGCAGGAGCTAATACTAATTTATTTGTTCCCAAATGTGGATTGAACAAGATCTTTTCAATAAACTTGCTACTGAAAAGTGACATTAGATAAGAAGCCCATACATCACAATGTATGGAAAGGACATATGCAGCATGCACTGCATTGCCAATTCATAGGTAGGGTTGGGTGTCACACTTCTTGCCAGGAGAACTACCATGCCATTAAGGGCTAGTAAATAAGGAATGCAGCTTTTCAAAAATATTTAAAGCTGAACTACTTTGAGAAGTAGCTCTTAATTTGCTTCTCAAAATCCCTAAAAAGCATTAATTGCCTCACAAAATTGGTGAAGAGCATACAAAAACCCTTGGCTGAGATCAAGTTTACTTCTCATTTTTAAAAGCCAAAGCAACCCTGGAAAAGCTTAAGAAACTAGGTCTTAGTATGGAAATTTTGAAAGATTAATTTGTGTGGGCATTTCCATTAGGGGAGATCGAATTTTAATTTGATTATCATCTTTGAGGATTTTATAATTGAAGGAAATATTTGGAGGTTACTTGGGAGATACTTGTGTAGGTTTGTATGTAATAGTTGGTTTTATTTTAGTGTTGATTTTAAAGTTTTTATATATTGCAACACACGCACTCACACATATATTACCTCTTTATCAATCTATTTTATTTTCAAATAATTGATTGTATTGTTCTTGCATTAAACCTTTACCTATAAAAAAAAAATTGTTTTTATTATTGACCTGTGCTAATTACTGTGTGAATTTTGGTTAAAGCTGCCCCATTCAGTGGCTTAGAATGAAATGAAAGTAGTAGAAAAGAGGTAAATAAGCCTTTTGAATTGCGTGGAGGTTTATGATATATACTATTATATAAAGTGTGTGTTTGGATCTTGATTATAGGCCAGCTTATTGCTTTTTTTCCCCCTACTATTTATGGATCCCACGTGAGTCCCTTACTTATTTTATTTAGTTTTTATCTTTTATCTACAGTATTTTCAGTAAAAAGCTAGATAAGTTGTTTTTAAATGGACATAAAGTGAGGCCTTTAGTTGGTGTCACATTTTGAACTCTATGACTTGCCAACACATACATGCGTATTAGTTATTGGTCAACTTATCTCATTCATTACTAGGCACAAATGAGTAAAGCACTTGTTTAAAAACCTTAACAGGCCATGATGTACTCTTACTAGGCCATGACGTACTCTTCCTCTAACTCATCAAACCAGTTTAAATATAAAACCAATAATTCCATACACATTAGAAGCAGCGAAATTCACAGCATCAAAGTATCATTTGTTCATTGTTTACATATTATTGGTATGCATCCTTACTGATGGTTTTTTTTTTTCACTGTAATAATTTCAGTTTTCTTCACCATATATTGTATTACTTAATTTACGATATTTTTAAGAAATATTTGATTAAGTTGTTTTTGTTCATCATATAGTAGCTGGATGTGTTTGTTTGATTTTAGTGAGGCTGCCTTAGTGTAATATATATTCTTAATCCTTTAAACATTGTTTTATTTTTTCAATGGCAACCCCGAGGGGTAGCACAATTGGTTGCAGACCACGCCCCAGAATGTTCTCATTTCTTAAAATATTGTACTGTTCTAATACATTTAGTGTTTGGGTAAGCAATATTTGTCTGATGTAGAGCCTCACTATCATTTACGTGTCTGCTGCTGGCTGAGACGACCAGCCCTATGCAGGAACCCGTTTGCATTATCTGTACACTCCAACATGTGATGTTTACTGTTTATTGACATTATCCTATCTGAGATCCACGCATATTTTAAAGAAAACCCATCAAGTTTTCTTTCTCTTTGGTTTGTGTACGTGGTTATAATTTTAACTTAAAATTTTGTCCATTTTAAGTGTTTAGCGATCTAAAAGATAGGTTGAAACGTTCTAGGTCAATTTGTAGGTTAAGTTAATTTGGTAAGAAATCTATGATATAATTTGGTTGTATGAAAACTGGTTGAAATGTTGTGTTATCTCTCTTATGGGATGGTTCTCCCATCCATTTCTGTTTGCAGTGTGTTTCTTATTGTCTCATTGATTAAGTTGACAACCTCAGGAATTTAGCTTCTTACTTTACCTTTGGTTACTTCTCCTCCATTCACAGAGGTTTTGTTGCCCCTGCGGATATTCAGGCATTCACTAATGAGCTAAAGAGTAAATTGTCTGCCCGATGTCAGGGTAAAACGGTTAGGTTCTTTTCTCAAGCTGTGAACGAAATCTGTGTGGCGTTTGATGAGCTACAAAATAAGAAATCAAGTGGTTTCAGAGATGGTGCCGATAAATCTGATGTTGGGCGTGAGGCTCTATCTGTTAATGAGGTAGAGGTTGACTTAAAGGTTGAGACAGGTAAGGCGACATACCGTGGAGAAGCTTTGAATGAGTCTTTAAGTGATTCTGGCTCTAAGTTGGGGCGCTGCTCACAGAGACGAGGTGGAACTGACATTCAAGATGTAAAGCCTTCTATATCCTGTTGTGCAAATGATAGTTTGTCTCCAGGTATTTCCCCTGAGAAAAACAATAGTAAAAGCGGTGGTGGAAACCGTAAGGAACATGTATTAATGACATCCAGTCCAGATAATTCTTCCTTTCCAAAGGAAGAAGCAAGTGATGATGAATTTGTAGAAGATGCTGTTTGCACTAAGCAACATGGTAAGGAACAGAAAGTATTAACAACTGGTAAAAAGTTGAAGAAGATGGGTACTGTGTCAAAGAAAAGACGTGAAGGTGCTGTTGAAGTACACAAAACTGGTTCCTCTGCTGTAATATCATTAAAGGATGGAAGTGATGGTTGTTCTGTTGACCGCCTTGAATCTGTTGAGCGATTGAAAGATGGAATTAAGGGCAAGATTGCCTCTAACAGCTTGCGTGAATTTTCTCTGAGCCCTCTTAAAGCAGATTCTGATATCAATGCTGGGAAAAAAATCAAAAGATCTGCTAAAAGCTAAAAAAACATGTCATTGTTGCTGATAATATGCTGGACTGGTGTTGTTTCTGATAAACAGATCAAGGGAAAACTTTCTGGCAAGGAAAAGAGGACCCAAGATAGACAAGGAAAAGGAACTAGCATTGTGCTATCTCTTGCATCTCTGATTCCTCTGTTTAAGGGAATCAGCGTGGAGTCCAAGTCAGAGGGGTTGATGACCTCAGATGCTAAGCTGTGGAATGGGAGGTTTGCTACATTGGGTTTGGTTGCTCTAGTCTTCACCGAGTATGTCAAGGGTGGAACCCTTATTTAGGTCTCTGATGTACTGACTCAGGCCAACTTGTGTAAATGAATATATAGAGCACGTTTGAGTCTAAATCTCCTATAATAATTATTACATGGGAATAAAAATAAGTATTACAAGGAATACATTAAGTTGGAATGTAATAAATATTACTATTCATTAGTTTTGTGACCATTTAGGAATAGAATCCTGAGAATGTGTTCACAATTCAGTAGAGTATAAAAAATATGTAATTAAATCATTTTAAAGTCAAATTTTTTAGAATACACTTATTTTAGGGTGTTCAAAATAAAGCTAATAATTAACAAGGAAAATTTATTTTCCTTTCTTTTGAAGATGTAGCAACTAATGGCTTTTGAGGAAAGTTTTTTAAAAAGTTGTTATATGAGGTGAAAAAATAGATATTTAATACTTTTGATAAAGAATAGTTATTCCTCGTTTTAAAGAATAACTATTCATAAGGAATAACTATTCATTATAATAAAAACATAATCAAACAACCGAATAGTTATGTCATATGAATATCTATTACATTACAGTGTCTATTACAGTCTACTAAACATGCCCATAGTTCTTATATAATTTGGAAAGCAAATCATGTAATCCATTTTTCAGAAAAATTAAATTTCAAGTTTATAAAGGAATAGAAACTGTAGGGTCACAGTTTGCTGGCCCAAGCCCAAAAATACGTTTGGACGATGGTTTGATAAGCTCTATACAATAAATTTGTAGAAAGTGAGCCAAAAAGTTAGGTTTTGCTGATTTGTATTAACGGCTAGGGAATATTTCAGTAATGAACAAGAACAAACAGCACATAAGGCTTAACTAAAAGAGTTGTCCGAGGAGACTCAATATGAATAAATGCAGTAGTTATGGACTTTCATACAACACTTGGGCCTACAATAATTCTCTCTTTCCTTTCTTTCTCCCCTTTTTCCGATCCCCCTTACTTGGGAGATCTTTTACATTTATATAGGCCTTTTCAGACCATCTCAACCTTACACTTGTTACCCTCAAAATTCTTACTTGAGTGCATGTCTCATCAAGTTTCTCCTTTTGTCATCTTTGAGTAGTGGTAGCTGAAAATCATACTGTTTAGAGGTCTTCTCCCCATAAATGCGGTTAGAAAAGTTGCTACAGTACATTTAATGCGGTGGTAACAGCTTTTTCTTGAAATATTTTTACGTTACCATCTCCTCTGCACGTACCTGAAGCTCGTCCTTATCGTCTAAACAATTACCTAAACCATTCGAGCACTTGCTTGAGCGTCATTCATCCTGTCTGAGGAGGTCAACCTCCTCGGACTATAACCCCGCCCCTTTTCCTTGTGTGGCCCTCTATTCCGAAGCGTCTTCCAGCTATTTGTGCCTCCTCGGATGGATCCACGCATATGGCCCAAGGCCCATCATACAAGCTTGGGCTCTTATCCCCACAGAAACTTATATGCAAATGAGTCTATCAAAATTAGTGGTCCTCTCTAACTATGTTTGTCTGCTCATATCGTTGCCATAACACGTAGAAAGATTGGAAAAATTTAAGCTCTAAGGTTCACATTAATATTTCAATTTCTATTCCTCGTGGCTTGTAGAATGGATCTGCAACAGAACAAAGTGAAAATGTGTGTTTTAGTAGATGATAATTAGTTAATTACAAGCCTTTCATGGTAGATATTTTATATTTATAACTACCTCGAAGCGAAGCTACGACCTCATAAGTCATAACATGAAATATGTTGGTTTTTAGTAGTGCAAGTACAACCCACGCAATACAATAGGACTTACATAACAGTTGCAAACTTGCATACATGATACAAATTACAATTTCAAGCTAATTCTCGAAAGAAATTTTTTTGTGAAAATAGTTTTTCGTGTTTTTTTATATTTAGTAATTAGTAGCATAAAAATAATAAGTTAAAAGAAAATTATCTTTGGCCAAAGAAAAATCCTAATAAAAAATTAAAAATGTGATTTATGTTTTAGAGACTGTTTTCAGCTAAAATTTTTTGAAAAACAATTTTATCTCACACCAATTAATCATCAATCAATCAATATCAATATATATATAAAAGCAGAAACCCTATGTGGGAAAATATGAAGTTCTGCTAAGTGGTGCATTCTATGCAAAGAGAATTGAAATATTCTCAAATGTCACATCAAAGATAAGAACAAATTAAATATTGATTTTTTTTTTCATTTGATTCAATATTTCAAGATTTTTGTAATTAAAAAATAAATATTCTTCGTATCTTTTGGTTCAATGTTTCAAGACTTTTCATCTTTCATACATACACACAAAACTGATTACATTTTAATTCACCATTTTCACCTCTTCCTCTAAAAAAAGAAAAAATCATTTTCACCTCTTGCACTTCTACCCCTTTATATATACCCATTCATAGCCCTTTATGCCATCCCATGTCAAATACACACTAACCAAAAATGATGTCATTTATCTTTAATCTTTCGATGACACCTACCAAGTTTTGACATTGTTGTTTCATCTTAACTCATATGAGTTGGTTACAACCAAGGAAGGAAGCCTTGCATTTTATATTGAGTGACAACGACAATAACGATTTTGATTTTAAAGTCAAACGCTGCGGATTTATGAGTTTTGTAAATAATGTGATTGACTATAGGCATTTAGAATGTGTATTTTGTTTTAGAATTAAGGAGAAAAAGGAAAACACATTCTATATAAACTTTTATTCTATAATATATTCCTTCAAAGTATTTTTTTTTTTTTTCATTACTTCAATTGAATAATTATAAAGGATATATATGTGCAATTTATAATTGTTACTTTTTGTAGGGGCTCAAAATGTAATGGACCCTAGACAATAAAATTTGTAGAGAATGGGTAGGAAGGACTAGGCGTATAACAGGCAAACAACGAATTTTAGGGCGGATCTCTCTAAGCGAACCGGACTTAGAAGTTTTGGTGAGAAAGGTCCCCTCTTTGGCTAAATCTTTAAGACCCCCTCCGTTGGCATTTTGGCCAAGTGTTTGTAAGGCACATTGATTCTCGGCCCTAGCCGAGGACCTCCTTTCCTTCTCTGGAAGATCCCCCCCTGCCTCATGTTTAGAATCTTACTAGTTATATAGTCTTATTTTTGTTGATCTTGACCATCCACTTATCGATTATCTGATCGTCGTGTACAGGAGTTTTTGTCACATCATCTGTAGTTTACAGGCTTTATGTTAGTTCTCAGCCGCCTTTACAGGTTTCTTATTAGTTGAGGTAATCGAGGCGACTGGGTCCGCCGGTCACGTCTTCATTAAGACGGCCAAAATGTTGGTGGGATATTTTCCCTTCACCAACCATCAGTTTGCCGAGGATAGGTGTATCCTCGGCGAGGCTATTGAACGACTTGGGCCTTTCCCAACCGTCCTCGGCGCTGGTCCTGGGCCGGATACGAAGTGGGCCTGTGTGGTTAACATAGTAAGGCCCCACAATAGCCCCTCAAAATTCTGCTGCACGTCCCCTTGGGCGGGGAGGAGGATTTTGACTTCCTCGGCGTGTTTTCTCGGCCTGTTGGCTCTACCTTGTCGTCAGTGTTATTGCTATTTCAGCTGTTTTTCTAGTTTTCTTTTTGCGCACAAGGCTTGCCCGAGGATGGATAGGTTTGGGTCGTTTGCGCTATAGCGCCCAGTTTCCCCTGGTTCCCGTCCCCGATGGGGTTCGTTATTTAACGCCTAAGGGGATTGGGTCTGCCTCAATTTTGGACTCGTTGCCCATATATGCACCTTGGCTCCGTCCAGCGTTTGTATTGCCTCATAGTGGCCGACTCCCATAGAGGTTTGGGTCTGGAGACCATGCAAAGCCCTGGTTTTATTAGCGTTTAGTTTTTACGAGGAAATTTTCTTCCTGCTGACCAGAGGCCTTTGACCGTGCAATGGTTAAGCTTTGCTCAGCGCTCGGTCTTCTCATTTTAATCGTCTGAAGTATCTGGTTTCCCCATGAGGCTTGGGTCTGAGGTCCATGTAATGCCTTGGTTCTGCCCAGTACCTAGTTTTCTCATTTAATCATCTGAAGTATCTGGTTTCCCCATGAGGCTTGGGTCCGAGGACCATGCAGTGCCTTGGTTCTGTCCAGTACCTAGTTTTCTCATTTAAACATCTGAAGTATCTGGTTTCCCCATGAGGCTTGGGTCCGAGGACCATGCAATGCCTCGGTTCTGTCCAGTACCTAGTTTTCTCATTTAAACATCTGAAGTATCTGGTTTCCCCATGAGGCTTGGGTCCGAGGACCATGCAATGCCTTGGTTCTGTCCAGTACCTAGTTTTCTCATTTTAACATCTGAAGTATCTGGTTTCCCCATGAGGCTTGGGTCCGAGGACCATGCAATGCCTTGGTTCTGTCCAGTACCTAGTTTTCTCATTTTAACATCTGAAGTATTTGGTTTCCCCATGAGGCTTGGGTCCGAGGACCATGCAATGCCTTGGTTCTGTCCAGTACCTAGTTTTCTCATTTTAACATCTGAAGTATCTGGTTTCCCCATGAGGCTTGGGTCCGAGGACCATGCAATGCCTTGGTTCTGTCCAGTACCTAATTTTCTCATTTAATCATCTGAAGTATCTGGTTTCCCCATGAGGCTTGGGTCCGAGGACCATGCAATGCCTTGGTTCTGTCCAGTACCTAGTTTTCTCATTTTAACATCTGAAGTATCTGGTTTCCCCATGAGGCTTGGGTCCGAGGACCATGCAATGCCTTGGTTCTGTCCAGTACCTAGTTTTCTCATTTTAACATCTGAAGTATCTGGTTTCCCCATGAGGCTTGGGTCCGAGGACCATGCAATGCATTGGTTCTGTCCAGTACCTAGTTTTCTCATTTAATCAGTTTTATCCGCTTATCTGTAGCCGTTTAATTTTTCATTACTACAATTTACAATAAGCATTAAATAATCACATTTTCCGAGCAGAATAAAAATAATAATAATAATAAATGGGGCTGGAGTTTGTGGAGGATAAGACCTTGCCGTGTTTTGCCTCTTCGTTTGGTGGGATTCTTCAGATAACGAGGTGTCTCCTGGGTTGTCCGAGTGACGCGTTCTGACGCTTCGGTGTCTTCTCGTTTAATGAGGCGTCCCCTCATTAATGCCGGCCATGGATCTACGAGGATCTAACGGTTGGCAAGCCCCTTGGAAGTTGGGGCGGCATCATTGCCTCCGAAATTTTCTCCCTGGGATTTATGGCAGATTGGCACTCATCAATATCCCACCTCCTATATAAGATGTTTCCAGGGCAACCTTCTCCTTCATACTTGACAAACGTCCATATCAAATTTCTCCCAAAAATACCTCCCCAAAAAGGCTCTGCCAAACATAGCCGCCTGAGCCCCTGCGAACAAGTTGGCCCCTGGAAAGGGCGATCTCGGGGATGCAAAGCCCCTATCAGGAGCCGAGGATGGCACTCCAACCCTGGTCGCTACGCTGGGATGGGTGCATGGGAGATCCGAAGATTCTCCTTCTTTTCAACCTAACCAGAGGAGGAGCCCTCCTCTTCGTCTGGAGGAGGATCCAGGAAGAACGTAACCACCCCCCCTTGGGTATGGGTCATTGACCCCCCAAGTCAGCTACAGTGGGGGCGGGAGGGGAACCAGGCGGAACCCGAGAGTGAAACCGTCCTGTGCCTCTGCCTCTTCCGCCCCTAATGTAGCTTTCCTATCTTCTAATCCTTCTTCTCTCTTCTCTCTTCTGCTCTTCAACGAGCCTTCTTCTTTTCTTTCCTCCTCTCATCCTTCACTTCTTTTCTAATATTTGTTCTTCATCTCTTCCTCTACTCTCGTTTTGTTTGTTCTTCTGCCATCGTTGCTCTCCACCATTTGTTCCTTTGCCGGCTTTGTCAAGCGTCTGCCTTTGTAGTTAGCTTTAGAACAAGCCCCCTAGGCATTACTTGTAAAAGATGTAATCTTTTTTCATATATGAATAAAAGAAGTAGACTTATTTCATGTGTTGCCTTCTTTTTTTTTTCTTTTTTTTTTTGCATTTGTTCCTTGTTGTTGTAGACTGCCGGATAAATATTGTTGCTAAAAACTGTATGAATCTGCATCTGTTCTCGATCGATTTGTCGTTTTGTTTTCTTTACCCCAACCGTCGTGCCGCTAATGCACAAGTCCTCCCCACAGACGACACCAATTGTAGGGGCTCAAAATGTAATGGACCCCAGACAATAAAATTTGTAGAGAATTGGTAGGAAGGACTAGGCGTATAACAGGCAAACAACGAATTTTAGGGCGGATCCCTCTAAGCGAACCGGACTTAGAAGTTTTGGTGAGAAAGGTCCCCTCTTTGGCTAAATCTTTAAGACCCCCTCCGTTGGCATTTTGGCCAAGTGTTTGTAAGGCACATTGATTCTCGGCCCTAGCCGAGGACCTCCTTTCCTTCTTTGGAAGATCCCCCCCTGCCTCATGTTTAGAATCTTACTAGTTATATAGTCTTATTTTTGTTGATCTTGACTATCCACTTGTCGATTATCTGATCGTCGTGTACAGGAGTTTTTGTCACATCATCTGTAGTTTACAGGCTTTATGTTAGTTCTCAGCCGCCTTTACAGGCTTCTTATTAGTTGAGGTAATCGAGGCGACTGGGTCCGCCGGTCACGTCTTCATTAAGACGGCCAAAATGTTGGTGGGATATTTTCCCTTCACCAACCATCAGTTTGCCGAGGATAGGTGTATCCTCGGCAAGGCTATTGAACGACTTGGGCCTTTCCCAACCATCCTCGGCGCTGGTCTTGGGCCGGATACGAAGTGGGCCTGTGTGGTTAACATAGTAGGGCCCCACACTTTTTATAATGAACTCATTACTAATAAAATTATATAACAATTTTGCTATAATACAAATACAATATTTTCCAAAACCATTTTACATAAAACATTATAATATTATGCATGCATCACACGAGTAACTTACTAGTACTAAATAAAGGAAGTTAAAAGACAATATGAAAATTATTAAAAAGAACTCCATCTCATTTTGAGATCACTACCAAATTTAACAAAATGAGATAGTTTTTCAAAAAATAATTTTTTTTTAATAACTCATTTTTTAGATAACATTAAGTCAAACCTAACATAGCATAATTTTATTTTATTTTTGGTTAGAAACAAATTGATCAAACTCTTTTTTGTCACATGACTCCATTTGAGTAATAATTATTCAAAACTCAAAAATTAATATTTATCACTCTCATGACTTAATTGATATTATATATATGTCAAAGTTATTGCTACGTTAGATCACTTATGTAATTACTGACTCAATTTTGAGTGTTATCTATCTATCTAGGTGGTTCAATGTTTATGTATTACATAGTTGTCAAGTCTAAAGTCCATTACAGTCAAAATGGTCAAAATATTTGTTTTCTGCAATAAATTGAAACAGCTAATCCTTTTGTTAAATCTTGACGCAAATTTCAATTTATTTTGACCGAGACCCATTCTCAAACCTTTTTTTTTTCCTTCTATTTATACCGATATTTATTAGTTTCTATTTCTATCTTCTATTCTCTCATCTCTTTTTCTCTTATGTAAAATGAATTTTATTCTTGTACAAATTAATCGAAAATAAAAATACTTTGAATTCAAAGAATGGCTGGTGGATGAAAAGTTGGACCCGTACTGGTGGTTGGGGGAGTCCTAGCTGCTGAGCTTCAAAGGCGCTTAGCCCACAGCCCGACCATACCTTTTGGGCCAAGTAAATGAGTCTTCACTTATAATGGCTATAGACCCAAAACAATGCTAATTTGGAGATTGGGATTCAGTGCAATTGCTAAATAGAATTGCACCGTGCAATTCACCCAAACCCTTCACTACTTTTTTTTACCTTTTTACTTTTACTCATTTTTTATATTTAATGGTTGAGATTTAAAGTTACTTTTTACAACTTTAAATATCAACCATCCATACCAATTACACCTAATCTCAATCCCTAATTTGGGCCCTTGTATGTAGTACAAAGAACAAATAGAGCTCAGGGCTAGTTTACCACTACTAAAGTGAGAGCAATTACTAAGTCACGATGATTAATAATCTACAAAAGGAAGATTTCTTTTGATTCTCACAAAATTTTAGCTAGAACAGTAAGGTGGTGATAACCTATACCAATTGCACTTGATCTTAATCCCTAATTTGGGCTCTTGTATGTAGTACAAAGTACAAACAGAGCTCAGGGCTAGTTTACCACTACTAAAGTGAGAGCAATTACTAAGTCACAAAGATTAATAATCTATAGAAGAAAGATTTCTTTTAATTCTCACAAAATTTTAGCTGGAACAGTAAGATGGTGATAACCCATATATGGCATTTGGAAACAAATCACTACAACAAAAATACTATCCTAATGCATAGTGTCACAAACATTGTCTTATTGTATTTAAACAATCTATATATATATATGGGTTTTAGTCTATGAAGCACGGGTGCGGATTCGAATTCAGGTGCAGATGTGGGTGCGGGATTTGGTAATTTTTTAAAAAGTAGAGTGCAGGGTGCGGTGACTAAAAAATTATTAAAAATATTTTTATTTTTATTTTCTATATATTGCTAAGCATATTTTTTATATATATAATGGTAAACATATACCAATTTAAGAGTAATGGTAAACATATATTAATAAATTTAAAAGCATATATGTATATATATATATATATTGTAAGGACCAGATTTGAGTTCCTAGCCCACTACGTGGATAGACTTAGACTCAAAAAGTCCAAAGCAATGAATTTATAGAGAATGGGTTAGAAAAATTGGGCTTCAGATGACCAAACCAACATTGGAATAGGTTAGATGACCGAATAATACAAAGTGATAAGATTAAGGTGAAGAAAAATCCTCATCGGCACAATTCGAGGTGATCTGTTCGTATATATATTCCTCTCAAATTAGGTTACAAGTTTGATTCCTTCATGCTACAGTTGTTTCTTTCTTTTTTTTCTCCCCCTTTTTCACGAATGGTCTCTCCCATTATATAGTTTTGTCTGAAGCATCCTGGTCCTATACTTGTCAATCATTTGGGGCTACTACTTGAGTACATGTCTTATCAGACACCCTTACTGATCTTATTTGCATCGGGGCAGCCAACGTTACACTATTCAGGTGTCTTCTTCACATTAATACAGCCAGGAAATTAGCTGCCCAACATTTAATGCGGTGGTAGCAGCCTTCCCTTCAGATATTTTAGGACACTTTCCCACCCAATATCTTGATAAGAACAGTCAACCTTAGCAAGATTTCTTGGAGTCTTACCCTGCTCATTGGCCAACCTTTACAGACCTCAGTATTAGTCAGCCGAGGATGTATTTATCCTCGGCACACTACTTTGGGCCATCGTGATTAAAGTTGACCTTTATGCACCATACAGCCCTAACTAATACAGATTCCTTATCCTCGGACAGTCCAGTGTCCTCGGCTCGGGCCATAGGCCCAATCATACAAACCTACGATGGGCTTCCAAGCCCAATATCCCTACATATATATATATATATATATTATTATAATGTTTACACAACCCCAATTTTAGCCCAATAACATATTTATAATATTAAATTATTTTCCTTCAAAATAAAAAAGTAATGAGGTGATAAAATCAAATAACCAAAGCCTATATTTTTACTGTTTTCACAAATTCCAACATTTTCTATCTCTTTGACTTTTCAAGTCTTTATCTCTTATACCAATACACCTATTCAAAAATCTATCCACAACTTTCTATCCACAGTGTTGTCCTTATCTCTTCTTCCTTCCTTTTTTTTTTGGTTCTCTCACAAGGCCACATGAAGTAGAAGAATGGAGGCTGGCGACATGGTGGAGGCCCATTTCGGCTGGAATCGGGCCGTACTAGCCATTTCCACTAGAACCGGTGCGAATTGGCACAAATCCGAAAATGAAAAAAAAAAAAAAAAAAAAAAAAAAAAACCGACACGGCACAGATGTGCTGTCAGCGGCGTCGCGTACCGCACGCCGCCTCAGGTGCGGTTGCGGCGGCCCTATAGCCGCACTCGTGCTTTCTAAGTTTTAGTTCTATAGGACTCGCAAGGACTCTGAATAGGTCTCAAATAATAGAATCTCAAATTTCATATATTTGGAATATATATATATATATATATATGAGGATTACATTGATGATGTAGAGGAATTAATTCTAGCATGCAACATTAACCTTTTTTGAATGTCCAACTCAATTACCTTGTATTCACATTGTTAATTCCCTAGAGAATGTCTACCTTCATATAGTCTTAAAAAAGATTTCTTGAAATTCTTCAATTATTTAATACATATGTGCTAATTTAATTTCAAATCTAATAAGTGTATCTAACGAAGGACCCATCATGGCAACAAATGCTTAATTTTTTTTTTTTTTTTTTGGGAATAATTTAATTGTTATAACAAGTGAGAAGAATGATTCCTTACATAAAAGTTGTATATTCCAATTCTTTATTTTCCGTTAAAAATAAATTATCTGTAGAACTAGAGAGTTGGAGTGTCACAAACAATTATTTTACAAACAAGAAGTTAGGCTCTAATTAGTATTACACAACGAAAAAAAAACAAGCCAATGCTTTTGTGAATAGCCAAAGGCTTTAATGATGTTATACAACATTGTTGACGTATATATCTTTTTTTTTTTTTTTTTTTTGGCATAATGCACATTTTGGGAGTAGGATTAATAACAATCTCTAGGAACGTATATAGTTGTAGGAGAAACATCATCTTTTATTTCTTTTCTTTTTCTTTTACTTATAGTCAATATGGTTATGTCACGGGCAAATGATATTGAGGTTGGAATTCCAACCGATTCTTCCAACTTAGAAATTGGCCAAAATTTTGATGATAAACACAAACAGTAGCCTAACATCCTAAAGTTTGTTGTTACAATCTCCTTAGTAGCATCTTTTTCTTTCTCCTACTTTTTAAAGTGGATTTGAACTTGATACATCATACATGAAAGCATCACCTCCACAACTACCGTTGATTGAAATGGTATTTCATAGGCTAATAATCTCTCTTATAATCCATTCTTTGTTTGACAGTTATGTGTCTCTTTCTTGCCTAGACTTATATGTTGTAGGGGGCTCCATTGTCAACAACAAATCCCGAAATATTTGCCAGATAATCCATCATCTTTTAGTTTTATCTTAAGGTAAAAAAAGGGAGACTATGACGGGAAAAAATTGTTGAGTATACACTTTGAGTATGAGTGAATTCATCGCCATCAGTTTGACATTTTTATTCAAGATGTGTACTAATATGCATATAGAGCAATCCATGATGGATACCATACACAAGCTTTCAACATTTATCAAATTTCACTTACAAATGACCCTGGAGAAGGCTTCTTCCTTATTATTTTACAGATCAAGATCCTCTCCATTGTACTAGTTTTGAAAGTTGCGAGTGACATTTGATAGATATTGAAAGCTTCAATGGGATGTGTAGCTAAACTGTATATACATAATCTCACGCATAAAAGAAATATTATTGAGTGTACACGTATGAGTATGATTGAGTTATTGTGTTCAATATTTATAAACTTAAACTTTTGATTAAGACATATATCTAACATATCATATTAAAGTCTCACTCAAATAATTTCTTATATTTTTATCTTCCTAACAATTTTAAGGTGGCCAAATATTTGTACCGATGAAACCCAATAATTCATGATCACAAGTTTACAAAATTACATCTAAAGCATATCCTAATACTGTGAGATTGTTGGTTATCTTACCAATGGATTTAACCAATACCAAATCAAATAACTAGTTTCTCAAAAAAATAAAAAATAAAAATAAAAATCAAATAACTAGGACCAACTCTAGCACATTAGACTACATACGAAATAGACAATTGCCTACGGCTTTCAAATCAAAAGAATATCCTATAATTTTAGTCCCACAGTACCAATACCATAAATTTATATCAACTTAAAGTACACTCTCAAAAAAAAAAAAAAAACTTGAAGTAAATTATATCTTAACCCCATTGACTTAAGAAAAAAGAAAAGAAAAAAAAAAAAAAAAAAAAAAGAGAGAGAGAGAGATACATATCTAATCGAAGAAACAATTTTTTTTTCCCCTTTTCGCTCTCTAGCATCTCTTAAAAATCATTCACCATTAAACCCTCTAAATTGAATTAGCTTATTTTGTTTAATTTACTTAGTGGAGTAATCATTGCATTTGAGAGAGAGAGAGAGAGAGAAAAGAAAAAAGAGAGAGAGTATGTGTTTACAAATGGACGGACTTGCTTTTCTTCTTCTTTTTAGTTTAAGTCGTGTGCTATTACAAGTGGCATCTTATGTAGTATAAGAATAATTTTTTATTTTGATCATTAGTCATGTTAACATTTTTTATTCATCACTTAACCGCAAAGACTATTTTACTCAATATCAAAAGGTTTGGGATTAAATTGATACATACTATAAACATTAAGGACCAAAGCAATAATTTACCCAATGATTTTTTATTTGTTGGGCCATTTGAAAGCTTCAAATGAGAAAACATACTCCAATTTTAGAATCTATGTAGTAATAATAATAATAATGATAATATTAATAACTACTTAAAAAGTGACTAATTTGAGATAAATAATTCAGTTAGGAAAAAAGAAGAATTTGATCGGTAAACGGTCAACATGTGGAGAGAGAGAGAGGGAAAATGTTACCATTAGGAAATGTTATTTGTTTGAAATTTATTTGTATTAGTTTGTTTACTATATATTCCCAAAAAAAAGTTTACATTCCAAAAAAACGTTTTTTTTTTTTGGTTAAAAAAAAAAAAACATTTTTGCTCTATGAATTTTTCGTTAACTTTGCAATTTTCACCTTATCATAAATCAGAAAATGAAATAGAGTGGAGCTTACGTGCACCTTCCTGCCTTCATTAGATAAGAAGTATTTGTAGGGCAAGACTTAGATACAGTACTTAGGTGCTATTCGTTAGATTCTCATCTTAAGATTCTGCAACGTGGTTTTTTCCTCATAGAATGAAAGTGTATCTTTTAGTTAAGTTACCATATGATAAAATTTAAAAAAGAGAACTTAAAAAATAGCACATAAGATATTATACATAAGTTTCGTACGTATTTGAAAAGTGGACTAAAAATCGCTTGAGTAACATTGGCTATATTAGGAGATAATAAAAGGCTTGGCAGTGGAGTAGTTATTATAGTGAGTTTTAGGGATAAGATTTATTAAATCCGCCGTTCATGTCAAAGAAAAAAGTATTAGTCTCAGTTTAGATTTTTTTTTTTTTTTTTTTTTAATGCAAAGTGGAAAAGCAAATGAGTCATGAGTGGATGAGATTTATAAATATAAGTCTTTTTTTTTTTTAGAAATAAAATAAAATAATAATTTGATAGTTGGGACTTGGAAGAAAGAGAATTTAAACTCTAAACATCTTCGTTAGAAAGATAAAGAGTTGTCAATTGAATTACAAGACTCTTGATATTTATAAATATAAGTTATAAACTCACTTAAAATAAGTACTTTACCGTGGAGTATTAAATCACATATCAATGAGTTCTATGGTTCCATAATAATAATAATAATAATAATAATAATAGTAATAAGAGTTCTATTGATAACACTTTACAATGAAATTACAATTCTTGTCAAATGATGAAATATTGTTCCCGAGTACTAAATCATTTGCTAAAATTATCATACCAAGATTGTGTTCGGATTTGAGGATTTAAAAGCAAGGGAGTTGAAGAACATTTACTAGTAAAAATTTAACAATATATGCGGATTTGATTTTTTTTTCTTAAACAAAAATATTTGTGATATTATAGACTTAAAGTGAAATACTTACAAATAATAATTTCAACTTCCATCTATATTTATATATGAAGATAATATAAAATATAAGTCAATTATTGTAGATCATTCTTCTAAAATATATTTTTTAATTTGATTTTTAAAATCACATATCGAGTTAAACTATATTAATTTAAATTGAATGAGTGCTTACATTCGCTTGTGTCCGAAATAAAATTAAATAAACAATTTTAAGCTTTTAATTAGAAGTAATCTTCTTTTTTGTAACAAAATCTAATTAAATTAAGTAGTTTAGTTAAAAAAATTTATTAGTTTTGATGAAAATACATTTGAAATATTTTAGCAAAATCCAATTAAATTAAGTAGGTTCTTTTTGATAAACAACTAGGGAGATGCTTTTTGTTTAGTCCCACACTACCACTTACATCTTGATCTTTTAAAATATAAATACTTTTCGCATAGCAAATAGATGGAAAGATCATTATCTCTGTTTCAAACAAGCCAGACAACACTGTCCCTGTGTAAGACTGGGAACTTGGTTCCACATCTGCAGTTGTACTTTATATATATAGTATATTTTTTTGAAGTGTGTACTTCAAATTTTTTGTTGAGATAAAAAAAGATATTCCAAATACACAGAATTATTCCCTCGAAATGGTCACTATACTATTTCCTTGAAAGAGTCATTCTCAACTCCCTGTAGTATAAAGAGTCACTAGATTAATATAATTCTCAAAGCTTGACAAAGTGGGCATTGATTATTTTATTTTTATTCATCAAAAAGGAGAGGAAGAGGCATTGATTATTAGAGATGTGTACAGAATGAGGACATGAGAAAAGAAAAGCATCTAATAAACGTCAAATGAGGTCATTGGTCCCGTGTGCTTAATTATTAGATGATTAGTATAAGATAAGCAAAAGTAATTTGTGCTTTAGTCATACATCATCATCATCATCATCACAAACTATGGAAAGACAAAAAACTGTGGACAAACCCAACAGCATCACCTATTTATCAGTTCAACAAAATCAACTCTACAAATATCTAAACCTTTGAAGCCCTCCTTTTAACAGGAGGAGTATTAAGAAGTAGAGGTAAAAGTAAATAAAGAGAAAAATAATAAGTGAGAAAATACCAAAACAGGTTCACAATTTTCTAGGAAATTCAAGTACCATCCTTGTCTGTGATTTTGGAGTACCAATGATACAAAGGTTTACCCTTGTGAAGTTTGGCATTTTCTTTTTATGCTTATTTAACACTAAGCAAAATTAATGGTGAATCAGGATTATGGTTCCAATTTATCCATTCCCTCCTCCTCCAAAAGCATGTGCTGGGAGCGACAATCGCTGCTACAGAAGGCTTTCTCACCTCTGAAATGAGAATAAGATCAATTAGATTCTCCAAAACTCGCTTGCTAGATTGTGTTTCTATCAATTCATAAAAGAAAAAACGTCAGATAGCTCACTTTCACTTGTATCAAACATGTAATAAAAACAGATTAGAAATTTGAATCAACATAAACAAGGCAGATATAAACGATTAACAAATCCAAATCAAGATCAGTCGCATAGTAAAATTATGCCACTATCCTATCAGAATAAGAATAAATGTTCCAAAACATTCCCTTTAAGAAAAAAGAAAAAAAAAGTTCAAAACTTTCACAAATGCACATGGATGAATTGAAAAGTATCTAATCCCAAATAAAAAGAAAAAAATTGGACCAACCTGTACATGTAAATGTCCTTTCCCTGACCAAGATTCTTCCTGCAAGAGTAACAGAAGCTGAGAAAACTATCAGAAGGATAGCTAGAAGACTGGCCAGTGAAAAACCCATTTTGTTTTCTTGGACCAGAGAAACCAACAACACCACAACAGCTCTCAACAATGCAATCCTCAAAAATATGAGTGGTTTTTGGGTTAGGACCATGGGATATCACACAAGTATAGTCTTCTGAGAGCTCCATTTCACTAGCAGAGAGACAGCCAGTGAAAACCCGTGAAGAATTCGGAGTCTCCATGTCAGAATTCGCAGATCCGAATGCTGATTTCTTCACTGGTGACTGAGAAAAGCCAGAAGAGAAAGAACCCAGTTGAGAATTCCTAGTCTTGGTTCCAAAATCAGCAGGGGATTTGGGAGATTCAGTTGGAGAATGAACATGGTTTGCCAGAGGAGGAATCTGAATCTTAAGCTGAGAACCAAAAAGAACCATTCGGCTGTCAGGTTTGGATGGCTTTGGATCAGATGTTTCTTCATTGAGAGAATCAACAATGGCCAAGCCAAGACCCTTGGGGTCTAAATTGTCCCAATGGCGTTTAGTTTCAGGTTCTGGGGTTCTGGGTGTGCTTGTTTCAGACCTAAAGGGGTTTCTGAAACCAGAGAATGGCTTGCTATCGAGTATGGAAGTTGGACTCATAACAACCTCGGGTTCAGACAAAGATTTTGGAGTGGAATTTGTGAAAAACCTCGGAGAAGTTAAGAGAGAGGAAGTGGGTTTCCTGTATTTGTCTGTTGGAGATTGGAAAGAGTTAGTGTCTGCCATTAGAGATTGCTTATTACTACTACTACTTGTTGTTGCTCTTGATCTTTTTCTAAGCATAGCTCCAAATCTTATAACCACACTGCAGTGAAAAAAGACCCAAAATTAGAACTGAGAGAAAGAAAAAGGAATATTAATTAGAAAAAAGAGTTATAGTACTGTTGTGACTTACCTGAAGAAAGTTAAGATTTTTCCTATATATTAAAGAATATTGGAGTAAAGAGTGGTTTTAGTACACTCAAATCCACCATTCTGAAGAAACCCAGAAACCAGAAAAAACCAAAAAGGGACTCCATGAATTGAAAAACCCCAGTCTCTGCCTCCCTGTCTATGCACTGCTAAAAAACTTCTGTGACCTCCATTTTCTGAAGACTTGAGAAACCCAAGAAAAAGAAAAATTAATGGGAAAGGTGGTAACTTTTTCCCCGACTTTCTCGCTCTTTTACAATAACTTCCTCTCTTTCTATTTTGCTCAGCTTCTATCTCTCTCACAACCGACATGCAAAGAAACTCTCACCAGTCATGAATCAGATGTGCATGCACTAGACACAGCATAACAAAGAAGAGGCTTTGTAATTTTGTTCCTTTTAATGGCTCTTCTGCTTTTCTTTCTGTCCCTCTTTCTTTTTACCTTTTGTATTTTTGTGACTACTACTTCAGAAAATCAAAATATACATGGTCCTTAATATAAAAAAAACCAAAATTTTCACAGGGTGTAAAACCAATTTGAAGAGTAAAAATTAAACCAACCAAACCTTAAAAATAAAAACCCAGCATGAAAAACCAAAGAAGGATAAAAAAAAAAAAAATTTTGAAGGGTGATTATTGTCTCTCTCCCTCTCTTTTTTTTCCTTAGTGGGCTGTCCTTTTACTGTGCTTTATTTGCCACTAACTCAGTTTTCCATCATCCAGTCCTGAAAAATCGCCATGGTTTTGCAGAGAGGACAGAGACACTGAGTGAGAGAGAGAGAAAGAGAGAGGTGGGTTTCTCTGTGAGAGAGAGAGAGAGGGAGGGGTAGTTGGGAGTGATTTTAAAGACGCGTGTGCATGGGAATCAGTGGGTTTGATAAAACCACCCAATCCTGTCCAGAAATGGCAGTTTCTTCACGTCGTTTTTTTAGCCAAGAATTACTCTCTCCTCTCTCTCTCTAGAGAGAGTGGAAGTATATATTTGATGGATCAGCTATCTCCATCTCTCAGCATCAATGGACGTGCGAATATTAAAAAAAAAATTAAAAAAAAAATGAAAAGCGCACAGTCGAAGGCTGACGAGGCTGGCGTACCGTACAGAGCTTAATCAATCTCTACTCTTTTGCCAATGGGTTAGCTTAGCTTAGCTTAGTTCTTTTCTGTGCGTTCTCTTCGGCTCAGCTTCATAGCTTGGAGCATTTTATTTTATTTTTTTAAATTTTAGCTATGTCAATATTTACTTCTTTTTTTTTATTTTAGAGATTATATAGGAATAGGATGGGGTATAAATGATTACGTGGAGAGAAATGACAATCTACCTATACAAACACAATCCAAAATAAACTAGAAGCATGTTTGGTTGTGTTGTTTGCGCAACAATTTTCGTTGTTTAAACAATACAATATGTATTTTCAGAATACTTTTTTACTTACATGTATTTCTATAATATTTAAACAATTTTACTAGAATAATATTATCAAACGAGTCCTAAATCACTCAGGTGACAGATGTTTGGCCATAATTTCCCTAATAGTAAAATTAGTCATTTTTACTATTAGAGAAATCTCTCTCTCTCTCTCTCTCTCTCTCTCTCTTATTTATGATTAGCAGAGATACGATTTTAGTTTTTTTTTTTTTTTGAGAATGAAAAATGGAGGTCTTTATGGTTATATTACACCCCCGGGCAGGGCGCTAAGTGGCAGCCAAGTTAGCGGGCCCTTTCGTAGCCGACCGGCCCTTTACACCCCTGTGTGGGGGTTACCCACTAAGGATGCCCACCAACGGACTCTTGCTAGTAGCGGGATTCGAACCTAAGTGTGGTTGCACGAAGCGTCCGAACCTTGCTAGCTGAGCCAAGCCCCCGTTGGCAGATACGATTTTAGTTTAACTTTCATAATTCTTGTCATTTTTGGCATTAGGGCTTATGGTCATGATTACACACTCAAAATGAATCAAATTACTTAGGTGTGATATCAACTTAAGTTTCTCTAACACTTGAGTAAGTCGCATTTCTCATATTGATAGGTAAAAGTAATAGATGGGGTAATTTTATCTCCTATTTGAGACTGGCGGAAATAAGATGTTAATATAACTTTTAGAATACTTCCATTTCTTCATAAATCTTGCCGTTTCTAGCATCATGGGAGTTACAGCCATGACTGGAGGTTGATGGCGTGATTTACGGATCTCAAGTCTCTTTTGGACGTGAATCCAGGAACATATCTCATAATCCTATGATGTGGTTAGTCATTTAAGCAAGGACAATTTTCGACCCCATCAATATAAAAAAAGGTCCATAATTTATATTTAAAAGTAGGTTTTAGGTTTTTAATTTTGTCAATTTAAATCTCAAACTTATGAAATCTTTTCAATTTAATTAATTTTTCTAAGCATTGAAAAATTCATAGTTGAAAATCATTGATCAAACTTCGCATTTCAATTATAGTTTGTTCATAAATCAATTTAACAACCACTAAACAAAGAAGGTAAAGAGACAAAGTTTCGTTTATAGTGGTAGTTTTACTTAGAATGAGAAAGTAAAACAATGAATCTTCGATGTCAGAAAATCAAAATTGGTTGCCTAAAAGAATCACAAATTTTTATCAATAATTTATCGTGTTTCTATATTTCATTCCATCCAGAGTAACGGAGATGGCTAAAGGCTTCATATTGAATTGATATAATTAAAATTTTAAGACCTAATCTAAAACATGGTATAAACTTTAAACTTTTTTATCTTTTTTATTTTTAACCATAAGCTCATCATTTAACTCATTCATTCCAATAGTTAATATTAATATCTCGAGTATGTATAAGAAAAAACAAATGATACCTCGAGCATGTACTGGCCGGGCGTACGTGGAGGCCACCTACCAGTATACCATTTCAACAACAGAAAACCTAATTGAAGAATCTTGTTCTTTAAAGAAGATATGCTTTAGGTAGATCTGGGGTTATATATATTGAATATTTATTTGACAGTGAGAATCTTTGGAAACGTAGAGAAATGACATTGTTCAATCATGTATAAATGCTATATATAGTTTATGTTTTCCAATGCATTATTTAGAAGTTAGAGATTGGTGGTGGTTCTAATTGGGGGTTTTGGCATGAATTACCTAACAACCGATTTCTCTTTGTATTCAATTTAATATATTTGAAGTCATTCTCTTCAATGAATATTTCTAGATACCGATAGGAATGCTTGTGTAAGTAGTGAAGAGAATTGGTTGAAAATCTACCATTTCCAATTAGTGATTATAGATTGTTTGTATAGAACATCTCAAACTCCAATTCAACCTCTTTTTTTATTCCTTCATTAGTGTGTCAGTTGATGTCTCTATATTACAAAAATATTATAACCAACCCTTAGTCCATTACTATTATTATACTCTTACAAAATGATTGTTTCTAGATGCTCGTGTGAATGATTGTATAAGTGAGGAGGATTGGTTAGAATTGTACCATTTAAATTAGTAATTAACTAATTATACAACATATTGACAAGTTATGTTTCTATATTTAATTATATGTATATAATATTGTAGGGGTGAAAGGCCCAGGAAAATATATCTACATACGTATTGGGCTGGGGGCCCAATCCAAGGAAAGTAAGTAGTTTGAGGATGGGCAGACGCTGTCATAAGGATCCGTGTCAATAGTTAAAGGGGTGAGGTCTGATCATGATCGCCTATGAGGGCTATCCGAGGAGGAATGCTACCTCGGCTGCGCAAAGCCGAGGTCAGAAGGTGTGGTCTGCCGTCAAGAGTAGCGTTTTAGACCATTCCATGGAAGAGGATAAGTATTAGGAAGGAACAGGACGGGGAAAAGGTTATGAAATATCTAAAAGAAAGCTGCTACCACCATATTGAATGCTTTGTAGCTAACTCTTTGGCCACATTAATGAAGAAGTGATACCTGAACAATAGTTTTCAGCCTTACAGCTACTACCCAAAGACTTCAGGAAGGTGCTGATAGGACAAGGATCAATACCAACAATCTAATCTGCATGTGGAGGGTAGAGATGAAAGGGGAAGATAGTATAAAATGGAAAAGATACCCTGAGAGAAAGGGATCGAGAAATTAAGAGAAAATACTGTAGCAATCAAGAGGTGAGCTTGTAATCAAAATTGAGAGAAATATATAAGAACTGATCTCCTCAAATTGTGCCGAAGACGATTTTCTTTAGACTAAACCATTCTCTCTTCATTTTCTTGTCATTTGAATTCACTTTACTTGTTGTCCAACTCATTAAAACACAGTTTTCTAACTCACTCTCTACAAATTCATTGTATTGGGCTTTTTGGGCCTAGGTTCATCCATCCTTTGGGCTGAGGACCCAAATTGCGTCCTTACAAATATGGTGGAAATATACAAAAAGATAAAATTTAAATAAGGATATTTTCCTAAAGATAGGAACAGTCTCTGTTAATGAAAATATGAGAAAGTCATTTGAGATAGTTTGATTATATTCAAAGAGGAGCAATATATGCACCAATGAAAAAAAAAGTTGAATCAAATTAAGGGAGCGAAAACATGTAGAGAAAGACAAAAATTAATATTAGTAGAAGTAGTGAAAAAAAAAAAAACATGTCAATGAAGGAAGTAACAAATAATATGATTTCAAGTAGAATATAAGGGCTAAAAAAGAATACATGTGATCGATCTTGACTAATATATTGAGCCATAGCTAAGCTAACTCTAAAAAATTTGAAGTTTGGGTGTTATTATTTTGTTAAACATCGAATTCCAATCCCTTCAAATATCTCCCGATTCCTACATAATTTAGTCTGGAAGTTGATACTCCTATATCATTATGATCAACCATTCTTATAATAACAACATTCTCAAAAAAAAAAAAAAAAAAAAAAAATCTTATAATAACAAAATGACATATTTATGAGTTAGTTAATTAGAAAGACAATTAGGTTAATGGGTTTTGGAATTTGGTTAGATCATAGATTTTACTCCTATTGGTATAGTCTGACCAATTGTGATACTGTACAATTATTTTATATTTTCATGAAGGAACAGGGGTTGGCTATATAAGTTTAACATTTTAATTATTGTCATGTTCTATCAAGAAAAAAGTGTCATGTTTATTCTCTCACTTGTGTTTATGTAGCAGTTCTCTTCAAATAATTTTTGTTTCATTCTTATTGAATGCTGTCTTAGGGATGTATTAATTAAATGAATAATATTACAAATTAGACCAAATCAATAATATTTTTTTTTCTTTCATGTTCTAATATATATATATATATATATATAAAAATTACAGTTTAATTTATTTTTAATATATTTTCTATCATCTAATGAACTAGTGATCTTTTCATTATTATCTCTCTCTCTCTCTCTCATATGCATCTGTTACAATAAGTTTGCTAATGGCCTATGGACCAAATTGCATGCCGTAACACATGCTGGTCTATATATATATATCTTAAAAGATCATTTGGAATGTCACTATTAATATACTATATGTTTTGTTATGAACTTATAGATGGTTTAGATTGGCAATAATAGTATACAATGTAATATGAAATTGGGTTGTAATAATTAATTTGTCTTCTACTAAAGAATAAGGTAAAGTTGAAGCTATTTCAAGAAGTACTGCAACCTGAGCACGCTCGAGCAAATCATTTTCTCAATCAAGCAAACAGTATTACTACTGGTGACATTAGATTCCACGTATGTGCATAATCTCGTCAATCTTGAATAGTCGAATTTCATGCAATACCATTCAACATTCTTCACATTTTATTATGATTCCAATCTTGAAATTCTAAAATCTTCTTTTTTAATCATTTGCGAATTGATTCAATCTTTCTTTTTTCTTTTCTTTTTTTTGTTTTGCATTTATGAAATTCGTCAAAAACCTAGAGTCATTTAGAATTGGAATTCATTTTAAGAACTAAACTTACCTGGGCGTGTACTTTTTAGTCTATGGTCTTACTAGTTTCATAGAAATTAATAATGTAACCTTCCAAGAAGTACCTGTAACCTGCATGAGGAGTGTCTCCACCAGAGTTATTCGATCTATTTTCTTTTAGTGCCACCCTCCCCCCACAAAATACACATACAAAAATCCAAGTCAAAATGGACGAAACCACCCTTTGGGTTGGTTCAAAGTTACTTCACGCAAATGAAGAGCTTTTAATCCAAAACCTATGAATAGTGGGTGGAGGAGGGCTTATCCTAGATGACGAAGGCAATTAGATACGGCAATTTTCACGTTTTATCGGTATGGCAATGAGTTTTAACTATTTTATGGCTGAGAGACAAACTAACTATTGCTAAAGAACTTGAAATTGAAATAGTTATTATGAAATTGTGACGCAAGCGGAAAGCCACAAGAAGCAAAACACATTTACTTCAAGATAATAACCATTAAATCCATATGCAAGGGGTTGCTTGAATCAATAAGTAAAACTTCCAAAATCCACTAGAAAAAATAATAGAGAAAACTCTTTGAAATTTTATTAAGTCAAAATTTAATTGTCTTGGAGGTTACAATGTTCTTAAATAGGAAAAGAAACCCTAAGGCTACCAACTTCATTCCAAAGGCAACTAGGAGACACTAAAAACCCTAATTTGTGTTAGGCACAAAATTTGGCTTGAAAATCACCAAAATATGCATAATTGAAAAAATTGCAAAATCCAATCCTAAAGTCTCTCGGAGACATCCCAAACTTTATTTAAATTAAAATTTATAATGAGAAGAAAATTATTATAAATAGCAAAAACGATTAATTAAGGGTGTAAATGAAGGAATTTGCTCAAAAAGTGGCATATGTCATGGCCAAAGGCACGAGTTTTGAACCTTGCATCTATTTCAAGTCACCAATTTTCGTGGATTCTATCATTGGCTCATAGGATTTCTATTAGTACTTTTCTACCTTTTGAATTTCTTACGTGCAAACTTCAAACAGCCTCTCTACTCAAGAAAAGTTTGTACTATTTGTTAAACATCAAATTGGAAGTTTAAGAAGTAGTGATTAACATTATGCTGATAGTACTAGTAATATTAACAAACTAACTTAGATTTTTGTAATAGACTGCAAGTTTATGCTCAAAGCTATTCAAGATTACACGCTAGAGCACAGTTTCAAAGAAGCAAACAAAGCAACTCACAATCTAACAAGAAGAGGATGTAACCAAGCAAAACCTTTTATAGTTCATTTTGTGTGCGTTTGGATTCAGAAGTTTTGGCCTGCGTTTGCGTTTTCTACGTTTTTTTTTTTTTTTTTTTTTTTGCCCCTATGAATAGTAACCCGCACTGTCATGCACATAGATTACACTGTATATGAGACAAATTGCACTGTTCATGCATTGTTTATGTACTGTTCACACATTCTTTACAGGACCCACAACCACTTTATTCAAGAAAAAAAAATTAAAAATGGGTCCCGCGGTACTATTCACATATTTAAAAATTATTTTGTTACAGTATTTTCAGTTTTCAGCAAAATAAGTTGTATTTAAACGGACCATTTGTTTCACTTTTGAAAGTTGCTTTTTTATTAGCCTTTGATAATTCAGATGTGGAAAAAATTTACCAATCAGGATTCATAAAATCATTTATGTGTATCTTTTGTTACATAACTCAGTTAACGACTTATTTAAATAATACACATGTATGATTTTATGAGTTATCATATGATATTTTTTTTTAAATTCATCTAATGGGTTAAGAATAAGCTTTGTCCGTTGGCATGAAAAGAACTATAAAATTATCTTCTTTGGCTTTTAAAAAGAAAATAAAATAAAACTAGTTGAAACTTGTAAGCCAAGCCGAGAGACCCGTTAATCCAACCAACACAACTTAACTAGAGTAACTTTTGGTAGCCATGTACAACAAGCCTAGTAAGCACCAATAATAAACAGACCCAAGTCACTAACGCCATATAGTTACGTTGAGTTTTTTTTTTTTTTAATTAAAGGTACCGTTGAGTTAGTGGCCTTGTCGGGGCCCACTCGTTTCTTACTAAAATGGGAGAGTTATTAGAACTGAGAAAGTTCACGGACCATTTCTGTATAGCTCAGCTCATCTGTACCATGACCATCATCATCATCTTTCTTTTTTTAGGTGAAGTACCATCATCATCTTCATCAACAGTATAAAGTGTATATACACACCCAACAAAAAAAAATTTTAAATCAAAATATACTGCTTTTATCCGAATTTATTTTAATCTTTTAATTTTACTTTTATTTATTTTAACTCTCTAATTTTTATATTTATTTAATTAAAGTATTTTCATTCATTTTCATTATATATCATGGCTGATTATTTTTTTTCTTCAAAAATTTTAAATAAAATAAAAATTCAATTAATAATTGAACAGTATTTTTTATTTTTTTTTTAAAACGTGAATTAACTAAAAGTCTTCAATGGAATAAGCCTAAAATTTAGAACACTAAAAAGAATGAGACTGAAATGAATTATAATAAAACTTAAAAAGTAAATTTTATATTTTAACAAAAAATTATAAATCATAACAATTTTTTATAACAGTTAAATTCACAACATTTTACTCAATTTTTAGCTAAACCTACTATTAATATTATTTTATTACGTACCACTCACTCACCAATTACCATATTCTATCAAATTTTTGTTTTGTTTTTATAGACTCTACTATCAATATGATCGTCAAGATTATAGAACCCGGACTCTACGGCCGCGTAAACCTAAGTCCTTAGATATGGGTGGACCCCACTGAACTCACAGTTAAAGAACCCGATCCCTGGTCCGACCCGGACCACCACATCATGTACCTATCTTAGGGTCGGGCCCGCTACATAACAGGTTATGTCATCATCTCATCATTTTGTTAATTTTTTTTTCCCTAAAGTATTTGAAAACTGTGAATTTATGATGCTATCTACCTATTGAAATTACTTTAACACCCTTGTGAAAGGTCAATTATGCTATGTGGAGGTGGGGGACTGATATGGAAATTCGATGAACAAGAAGAATCTGGGGGGGCCCATTTGAAATGATGACTAGCAGTATCAATAATGGTCTATGATCACAGGGGTACCAGTCTACCAGACCTGACCAATTAGTATATAGTCTGACCAATTGTGGCCCATAGCCATAGACCCAAACCCTCTCTCTATTGTTTTTGTTTTTGCCCAACATTTCAAAGAAACTTTTTTTTTTTTTTTTTTTGAATAAAAAAAAGTTATTCATGTGAACTCATCAACCTACGGTCACGCGACTGCAATAAGTAAAATCATATTCCTTGATGGGTGTAGATCGCATAACATATTTGTTAAAGAACTATTATTCGAATCGATCGATTCTAATCAATTATCATGTAAAAAATGATACGAAAATTTCTATCACTGAGCGGCGTCAAAACATTTGACACTCCCATACATACACAATATCCATACACAATGCACAAAGCATTAAGCTTGTATAAAAATAGAATTAAAATAATCAATAACAAATAAAAAATAATTATTTTCTTTGTTATACTTTTGTATATATGGGATATGTACACTTATATTTAGATTAATATAGAATAAAATTTATATCTTGTATAAAAAAAAACATAAGGTTTAACATAAAAATACATTTAAACATAATAATGTGTTATTAAAGTGTGGAAGTAATTCTTTCTTAAAAAAATAGAAGTAATTAATAACTATTATGTTTGGTGCAATTGAACACATATTCATTTGAACTATACTACGCACTTAACACTAGAAATATTAGAAATTTTTACTCATGACCCATAGTTTATACAATGATTTTTATTATAGAAAATAACATGTAAATGAAAATTTTCAAAGAAAAAAAAATACGATTAAGTTTATATTAAGAACTATTATATTCGAAATGAAAATTATGTAGGCAACAATAAGAACTATATTAAGACGATGGATCATCTTCTTCCAAGTTTGTAATTCGTCTAGATGCTTATTCCAACCCCTAAGAGCATCTTTATCAGCTGTGCCAAATGTTAAATATTTGGCACATTTGGCACATCAAGCACCATTTCACCCCATTTATCAGATGTGCCATATCCCATATTTTTTGCAACATTGAACAGTACCGTGACAAATTTGCCACGGTATGGAATGCGTGTGGCAAAATTTTTTTTCTTTTTTTATTCTTCGCTTTCTTCTCTCTCCGTCATTCTCAGTTCTCACCTCTCTCACCTCAATCCTCTCCTCTCTCTCTCTCACCCCAATCCTCATCACTGCTCTTCGACGCCCACGCCAACGCCAACGCCGATGCCGATGATCACTTCCACGCCGACGCCAACGCCGATTTCTCTCTAGCAAGGTTTTTCTTTTTTTTTTTTTTTTTTTTTTGGCTGTGTTTTGATGGGTTCGGTTCCGACGGGAGGTGGGTGGGTTCGGATGGGTCAAGGTTGTTGATTTCCGATTTTCTGTTTTTTTTTTGGCTGTGTTTTGATGGGTTCGGTTCCGACGGAGGTGGGTGGGTTCGGATGGGTCAAGGTTGTTGATTTCCGATTGTGGGTCGAGGTGGTTGATTTCCGATTGTGGGTCAAGGTTTTGGTGGGCTATAAGTTTGTTTGTTGATTTCCGATGGGAGTTCCGATGGGTTGATCAGGGAGTTCCGATGGGTTTCTAGTTTGTTGTTGTTGTTCTGATTTGTTCCGATGAGCTATGAGTTTGTTTGTTGATTTCCGATGGGAGTTCCGATGGGTTGATCAGGGAGTTCCGATGGGTTTCTGGTTTGTTGTTGTTGTTCTGATTTGTTCCGATGGGCTATGAGTTTGTTTGTTGATTTCCGATGGGAGTTCTGATGGGTTGATCAGGGAGTTCCGATGAGTTTCTGGGTTGTTGTTGTTGTTCTGACGGTGGTGGCGGCGGCGGCAGCAGTGTTGTGGTTGTTATTTACTGGGATAGATATATTATTTTATTAGGTTGTTTATATTATTTTAATGTGTAGGAAATATTATTTTAATGTATAGAATTGTAGTATAAAACATCTGATAAATGGAATATTGTAAAATAATGTGGTAAAATAATAAAGTAGGGTTTTAGTGTGGCAAAATGGCATAATTTTTGCCACATCTGATGCGGATGCTCTAAGGAGGTTCATATGGCTCTTCATTAAATGCATCTTTTAAAAACCTCAAGATCGGATGGTATTACTAAACACACGTGAGGAGTAACAAGCAAATGCTCTTACAAAAAACTAAAATGGCTTTTACTTTTTTATGTTTGTTGACAACAAAGACTGAAATTTCTGTTGCTCTGGGTAAAGTCATTATAAATGCAGTTGCCAAAGCTTGTTTCCACGAAAGCAATCCAAACTCTCTGAATATTAGGAGAGAAGAAAGTAGCCGGATACTATATACTACAATAATTAAAATAGCACATAAAATTGTTTTTTTTTTTCTTTTAAGTCTATACAAAATATATCTATATTGAAACTTAATATATATATATATATATATATATATATACAGAAAAAGGAAAATTTTAATAATATCGTCAATTTGATTGATAACCATAGATAGATTTGGTATCCTGGGAATAGCAATTCTCAGGATTAAAGTAATAATAACACTATTATCAGTCAAAATGTCATTCATCAAAGAGTTACAAACAACTGACACGAAGACCAATATAATCATTACAGATCTATTTGAAAAAAGAAGACGAAGTAGAAACAAAAACAATTAGGAGACTAAAAAAATAAAAAGACAAAAATGACAAACACTAAACAACATAGAAGAGGATTGGGAGAGAGCGTCGAAGACGCATGACTATGTTTACCGTAAAAAAAATTTACCTAACTCAGTAAAGATATCAACAGTGACTTCACTAATCATAGAAGCAGATAGAATATCTAAAGAGATAATATTGGAATAAAGCTTAAGGTCTTCTAGGTTTTGGTAAGTTGTGGAATATGAGGGAGAAGAAATAGCAAACAATAATAGTGAAAAACCCTTATGCCCCTCCTTTTCAATTTCCCAAATGTATTCAAAATTTTTTTCCACCACTATTCCTGTAATAACATAACTATATAGTTAAACATTACAATGTGTTATTTATATAGGAAAATAATAAGTGGCTTATGTTCAATTCATTTGAACACATTCTTTTCTACTATACTATGCACTTAACACTATAATTACTAGAAACTTTAACACTTGAATTAAAGTTCTCGCAATGATTTTTATTTTAGAGAACATCATATAAATGAAGATTTTCAAAGAAAAAGTTTATGAAAAAAAATACAAATAAGTGTAAATTGACTATGCTAATACGATGGATTATATTCTTCCAATTTTATAATGTGTCTAGATGCTTATTCCAGCTCTTAAGGAGGTTCATATAGCTTTCCTTGGATTTCAAGAGCTTCATATAGCATTTCTTGAATTTTACATCCTGTTTTATTTTCCAACCATGGAAATGACCCCATTGATTATAAAACACTTAGATCTACCCAATCAAATTTAAAACGTTAGTTGCAATGGTTTGTGATACGGTAAAGATTTATGTTAGCAAGAGTGCAAGACAGATTTGTGTCTTTGTGATGTGCACATGACACAAGATGATGCCACATGGCAAAATTTAGACCATTAAGTGGTTGTACTGGAATTTAATAATTTTTTACTTGTATATATGAGAATTTCTTTTATTATTATTATTATTATTATTATTATTGATGAAGCCAAAATCGTCAGTTGGGTCACTCATCCAATCCGGAGCTTTAGACGATCTTGTAGGACCTGCAAGATAAAGAGATATAGATCGAAGAGATCAACAGGTTGTGCCCAATGGGGGAGCCTCCGATGCTTAAGTTAGTATCACCCCATATTTCTCATATTTAGATAGTGTTTTGTTGTAGCTTTTGACCTACCTTCACAAGTGAGACAGACTGTCCCTTTTATAGGTGATTTGGATAGCTATTATACATAATTGGAGGTGATTATTACCCATGTGTAACAATCATCGTATTGATGGGTGTTTAAGACCGATGAGTAACTGTTGCCATTAATGTGTTGAATGTGCTTGAACGGTTACATCTTTTGGTCTACTAATGATGCAAGGTTGTCCGTATTAATGGACGGCCTTAATGATTTTTAGGACTCATCAATTATTATTATTATTATTTTTTGGTAAACATTTCTTTTATTATTATTATTATTTTGAGAAAAAACATACATAAAAATGGAATAGGATTCTAATACAAAGGTACAGAAACCCCCTTCTCTTTCATCCTCACATTCCCAGTCTTATTATTGTCTCTCTTTAATATGTAATTGACTCATCTACGCATTTTGGTTGAAGAATCCAATATATGAAATGAAACACGTACAAGCACATTTCCATAATTTCTCTTCCAATATCAAAGGAAGGTTGAACTTATAGCACAAAATTTCAAAATCTTCCAGTCTCCATTGATCATAAAGTACACATGTTTTCAAGTTTCGAAACACTTGTCTTTTTTTCCTATTATCTGCCAAGAAGGTTATTAAGAAATTTCACTTCCCTTCCATTCTTCCTAATTTAATAATTAAGGAAAAGAAAAAATAATGTGACGTCGTTAGTCATAATGCAATGGATTTAACATAAGCATAAATTAATGAGACGTCGTTAGTCTTAAAATACTTACTTATTAATTTTTTCATAAATACAATAAAACCTTGAATTTATAACATCTACTCTATATATGATGACTGTTCTTACAGCTAGTATACAATAATTGATCTTAAAATTCTTAGGGTTATGTGTATATTAGAATCCTATAATAATTAGTTACATATCAATCAGATCAATTAGTAATTTTCTTAGATCAATGGCTTTTCTTACTTTTCTTTCTCTAAGGTTTTCCATTTTTTTTTTTTTTTGACTCTCCATTCTTTGTTTCGTTCATAGTCCAATTGCTTAGCTTTGCTTTCAAACAGTAATTGGTATTTGATATGGGTGGGAATTAAACTCAAATATCTTATTCGATAACAATAAATTTTACTAGGTGAGCTAACTAAAACTCACTGAATTTTTAGTCATTGAACTTAATTCTTAATATCCAGTCTTTTAATCCCCTTTTTTTTTAAGTACAACTGTACATTTTACTGAATTTATCACTCAATTAAAATAAACCTATAAAAAGGGTTATATCAAACAAACCTAAATAGTGGGTTTCAATTAGCTCAATTGGTAAAGTCTCTGACGGTTGAATAAGAGATCTGAAATTTAATCCCTGCCTACACCAAAAACTAATTGGTGTCTTGGTCTGATGATAAAAAGTTATCATTAAGAGTGGACGCCATAGGTTGAAACTTTCTCAAAAAAAAAAAAAAAAATCTAAATATTTTTAATTGGACTGTGGTTTTCTTAAATAGATATAAATTAGGTAAACCATTATTAAAAAAAGAACAAGAGAAAGGTTTTATCACATAAAGTGGTGAAGTCTTGTAGGTTGTAACTTGTAAGAGACCAAGACCGCAAAAAAAATATATCAAACAAGTTTTGCTCATCTCGTCTCATCTCTCGACTCTGCCCTAAATGTGTTAGTATTATAGTTATATATTATTTAATTATATTTGCATTAATCTTTTTTATTCTCTCTCTCTCTCTCTCTCCATATAAATGTGTGTGTAATGGATCTCTTACTTTTGTTTTGGACAAGTTATGATTGGTGAAAGCATAAATTCACTGTTATTCTTGTATTTCTATTTACTAATCACAGCCACAAGTTCGCATCTCAACAAATTATAAAATAAAAAGCTTATAAAATAAAATCCATAGTAGATTTACTCATTTCATTTGCTTAATATACGTTAGCATGACGGTAGAATTCCTTTACCTACATTTTTTTTTTTTTTTGAGATACTCTACGAGTCTACCTACATTTAAAAAAGAAAAAGAAAAAAAGATCATCACTAGCGCTGAATATATAGCATTTGGCACCGGTATCACGCGAAAAACCTTATCACCCAAATCAAATAACAAAACTAATGGACTGAAGGCATTGCAAAATGGAGAGGTTGAGGTTGTAAAATTTTCACAAAATTAAACTCTTTAGAACGTGCTAGTTGAGGTTGTAAAATCCATGACTTTCGCCTATTTTAGACAGAAATATAATTCATTCATATTTAGAAAGAGTGTGCTATCAAATTTTGATGATTTTTCAGGCCATATATTTTTAACTATAAATAATATTAATTTAAGGGGGTGTTTATGTGTTATAAATAATGTCATCAATTTGCTATATTTGAAAGTAGAGCATGTAAAAATCTCTGTGGTAGAGGCGTAGAGATCATGGTAGGAATAATAGGTTTAATTTTCATATGATCATTATATAACCAGTTGCTAGGTCTTGAGTCTTGATCCAATGAGAATATATATGTTAAAAATAGTGGTTAAAATTTTTCATTCACACTTTTTTATTATTTAAGTTTTTGAATAAAGTATAAGTTTGTTTATCCTCTAATATCTTTGTAGGTGATTTTGAATTTAAACCATTCCCTATCAAATTATTTTATTTTTTTGAATAGTGGGCTTAGAGCATTCTCATCAAACATTCTAAAAAATTTAGCATTTACCCTCTCAAAACCCAAATTTATAACATATAACACACCACTTTACAATCTTCCTTACATCAAAACTTCTAATTTTTTTAACACTTCATTTAAATATTATTTCTTTATCATTTTTTATTCTTTTTTATTCATCCTCTCTCTTTCTCGGTCTCTCTCTCCTCTGTGTCTCTCTTCCACAACCCAGCGCCGCCGGCCACCATATCCACCCACCCATATCACAACCACCACATCCACCCACCATGGCCACAACCACAAACAACAGCAGGAAAAAAAAAAAAAAAAAAAAAAAAAAAAAAAAAAAAAAAAAACCTCCACATCCAAAGCCACAAAATCAAAGAATCACAAAATCAAAGAATCACAACATCACAATAAAAGACCCAAAACCACCTTGATCAACCCACACCCATCTCGGAACTACCCCGATCAACCTATACCCAGCACCTAAAACCACCCCGATCAACCCACAAACCCAGCCACCGAAATCAAGAACCCACCAAAATCAATCAAAACTACTGAAATTAAAACTCTCACCAATATCAAATTGCAAAATCCACTCACCGAACCACCGCAGAGACCCACCACGAATCACCGTAGAGACCCACGATCCACGAAAAACCACCGTAGCCCAACCACATCCAGCCACACCCAAGACCCACAAACTCAAGATGCAGAGAGAGAGGGAAACAGAGAGGCAGAATGAAAATGAAAGAAACAGTAAGAAGAAGTAGACGGAGAGCACGAGATCGGCAGCATGTGGGTATGGAGATAGCGCAGAGATCGGAGGGTAATTAGATCGGACGGTGGGTAATTGGTGAGCTATGGACACCAGAAGGAGAAAGACAACACGGAAGTGAGAGGGACGGAGAGCACGAGGGAGAGTGACAGAGGAGAAGTGAGAGAGGAGAGAGAAGAGACTTGAGAGTTGAGACAACACGGAAGAGAGAGAGAAAGATATTAATAAAAAATTATAACATAGTGCTACAGTGCGGTCTTATTTTTGAGACCGCACTGTAGCAGTATTGTAAAAGTTTAGGCATATGGAATTTTTGATGGAGCGCGTTTTTTGGTCAGAAATGCTAAAAAATAGCATATTTTAGCATATACAATGTTCAATGAGAATGCTCTTAGAAGCCTTAGATTCATCATGTACAAAATGGTCACTGAACCTAAGTTTATTCTAATGTACACACCAAAAAAAAATTATAATATAGATAAACCCTAATTGGGATTTGGGGATAGATAATATACCTAACCTCGACACTAATTATTAGACGAGTTGGGACATAGGTTTATAGGATCCTAAGTAAGGATGAGCATATAAACCTTTTTCGTTTCCCAATGAAAGATAGGCATATGTTAATAACTTAATATAAATCTTTATTTGCATAGCAATACATATAATAATAAAAAGTGGTACATCAAATTTCAGTAGAAAAAAAAAAAGTAGGACATCAAATCGATGAACATATGGATGACTGAATTTGCTGCCTTTAACTAAGGCTTTAAAATTTTTTCGAAAAAAACTAAGGCTTTAAAATGTGATCTTGTACGGAATCAGTAGGTTGAACGTTCTGGTTTTGGTGGGTTAACTGCTGACAGCAAAGGCTTGCTAAGATGAAAACACTATTAAGGGTGACCGGGGTGGACCGGCTAAATACCCTCCGATGGCTAAGTTAGTTCATTCATAAGAATGAAATTTCAACTTTTTTGGAGTAAAAATCTCAGAATCTCCTACCTTTGTTTGATTCGGACCGGTCCTTATATAGAGAACCTTAAAACGGTTATTTGTTTAATAACTTCCCCAAGATTCGTGGAGATTTAGCGATTCCAGATATAACTTCTTCAACGGTTATATAAGTTATAACTGCTAGTGGAAGTTAAACACTTAGGAGAAATTGGTGGCGATGAACACGGATTGATTAACCGTTCCAAAACTTTGTGGTTCGAATTCTCCATACACGTGAAATAATTAACATTTGAGATTTTCCAAGTGTTATGTGGTCGTTCATGCGCTTTGCTCATGGACGACTCTTTGTTAGATTGATGTTGTTTGGTCGTCCATGCGCTTTGCACATGGACGACTCTTTTGTCCAGAGATGGTGTTATGTGATCACCCATCTGTTTTGTCACTGGACAACTCTTTTGCTCGGACAGCTTGATTGACCATTTAGACATACGATGCTCATGGACGACTAATATGGACGAATAAGAGATGATCATTTTTGCTATTCCATCAAAATGTAAATAAGTCTGGCTGTAATTCTGCAACCCTTTTTTACTCTCTAGTTTCTAGGTTAGCAACTTATAAATGCATTCACTTCTTCTTCTCTGTCTCTTTTTTTTTTTTTTTTTTTTTTTTTGAACATTTTACACTTCACACCTTAACCATGAAATTTATCCCAAAAAAAAAAAAAAAAAAAAAAAACTGTATATAAGATAAAACTCTAAAAATTAGAATAATGAATAATCCCAAATGACAATAATATTTTAGCTTATCCTTCTATTCGAACAAATTTTAGCCAAAAAATCTAGAATTTAATTTTCAATTACTTTATTGTGCATATTAGAGTTTTAAAACAGCGGTTATAGGGATTCTCGAATCCGTATCAACCAAAAGTAAATGAAACCTATAGCTGCACCTATGGCTTTTCTATGCACTAAAAAAACCCTTATGTGAATACCATGGGTATTTTAATTTTAAATTTTTTATTTTTTTTTTATTTTTAAATTGCACTACAAAACAATAGGGCACTACTATTTTTAGCCTCAACTTTAGTCGAGTAGGATTTGGCAGTTTTTTCAACTAACCTAACCTATATGTTATTTTATTACTCTTATTTTAATTTGAGTTTGATTTATTTTGGTATTTTGAGAATTAGTGTTGATGAATCTGAAATTTTGAAATATAATTTAGTTATATTATGTGAATTATAAAAATTATTGACAAAAAAATGCTTAAATAGTTTATGAAAATTCAATTTTTACCACCCATTAAACATTTAAGCACAACTTGCTAAGCCCAATTTGACTCATGTATACACTTGGATTGGGTTAGAAATATGTTCACTCCACTAGACAAGGTTAATTTAGGTGAAGACACCTTCCAACCCAAACCATGCATTTCCTTGTGAGAAATGTTATGTCCACAACATTTTTACAACAAATCTTATGTGGTAAGTTGTCATTAGTTGTTACGGGTGCACAAAAAAGTAATTTAAGTCATGAATTCAAATTAGAACTAATAACAACTTTTCACCTATGATTTGTTGCGACAGCATTGTAAAAATGTTTTGAATGTAACATTTCTCTTTCCTTATTGGTAAGGGGTAATTATAGAATACTTCTGAAATACTATAAATGCGTACTACCCCTCTCACATAATAATGAATTTCACTAATCAAATTCATGATGGGACACACAATTCATGTATGTATAAGTAAAATGTCTTTAATTACTAGTTGAAAATTAATGATATTATTTTTTTTTATACAAGACAGAAATTTTACTCTAACATAATTTAAGAGTATATGTGTATGAAACTCTTTCCTAGAGACTTGAACCTGACTCTTGCCATCATCACTTGTTGAAGGAAAGTCTCAAAATCCCATGCCATTAATGCTAAACTATTGTGTAGTCCCATGTATATGCACGAGTACAATTAAAAAAAATTACAATTATATAGTTCAAATTATACATTTTTTTTAAAAGAGGTTTAAATTATACATGATATTAGTTTACATTTTTTCAAAACCATACATTTCTAGAATATGTAATGGTTTCTCATTATATATAAATATGATTTAGAATTTAATTAGTTAAACTCATACATTTCTAAAATATGTAATAGTTTCTTATTATATATAAATATGATTTAGAATTTAATTAGTTTTAAACTTTTCGGTTTTTGCACCCAATAATTCGCAAAAATTAAAAACTTAGATGGACACATGGTGGAAAATTAAATTTCAATTGAAATCCAATTTAGAATTTAATTGGATTTGGACACTTCAATTTTTACACTCAATAATTCAATTGGCATAAAATTAAAAATTAAAAATTAAATGGGACACATGGCACAAATTGAGAATTCAATTAAAATTTAATTGGATTTTCTCTAAGCTTTTGGCTATTAATATATATATATATATATATATATATATATTAGTCTTTGAAAATTGAAACTCAATAGACTAGTTACGCCATTAAGTTTTCTTAATTAACTCCCTAACTGTACAATGGTCAAATTACTAATTCTTTAATTACTAAATAATTTTGCATAATGTTATTTTAAAATATTAAAAAAATATATTTTTTCTTAAAAATTGCATCTGAAATAAGGTTTAAATTCAAATGCTAGATATATATGATCAACATAAATGTAAATCTTGGGAGGAAGACGTCTTTAATCCCTAATGAACTTATTTGAAGTTTGCCTTTAATACCGGGTTAGCACTTGATTCTCAACGACTAGCTACACGATTAAGTTTCACACTTGCACTAATTCCTTAAGTCTAGATTTTAAGTGATAATCTAGTGGTAATGAAATATTTTGTGATGCCTCATAGTTGTTTTTTCAAAGCCCACATCTTCCTCCCCACTACTGTTCATATGCCTTCGAACGGTATGGACTAGAGACATGACCATGATCAATTTGCAACTTGCATCTATTCGTACAAAAATGGAATGGACTTAAGTGGACTATCAACATTCTTCCTCTCTTTTCCTTAATTTCTATCCTACTTGACAATGATGAAACACAAGAATCCCTCTCTTGTGTAACTACTTATTTGCCATAAGGTCATGGCATGGAACAAAAGTTCAAAAGGATGAGTTATTACTGCCCAAATGTCTTTTTAATAAAATAGAAAAGAGTCAAATTTTTGAAGGAGCATTTGCTTAATTATGCTCCGAACAAACAATCTATTATACTCTTTTTTTATTGATATATGTTACGGTCCTTAAAAAACCAATATATGTTACAGTTGTTGTCTTTGTTATTTGATTGTTATGCGAGACTATTTTTATCTATCATTCCTTTTTATAATTACAATGATCAAAAGTGAATCATATGGTGACTTCAATTGTATTCCAAAATCTTTTTGAATGCGACTAGAGGTAAGAATTATGCCTAAAAGAAAAGCATTGTAGATATCCAAGAGATGGTGACAACAACTTAAAATTTATAATTGTTTAACCTCTATCAAATTTAAAACATACTTTTAACATAAAAGTATATTTAAACATAACTATGTGTTACTGATATAAGGAAGTAATTCCTTTTTAAAAAAATAGAAGTAATTAATGACTATTATGTTTAGTGAATACGAACACATTCTTTTGAATTATACTACGCACTTAACACTAGAAATAATAGAAACTTTTATGCATGAATCATAGTTCACGCAATGATTTTTCTTTTAGAAATAATCATGTAAATGAAAATTTTCAAAGAAAAAATTGAGGAAAAAAATACGAATAAGTATATATTGACTACTATTATATTTTCGAAAATGAAAATTATGTAGGCAACAATATTAACTATGTTAAGACGATGAATCAACTTCTTCCAAGTTTATAATTTGCCTAGATGCTTATTCCAACCTTTAAGGAGGGTTCATATAGCTCTTCGTTAAATGTGTCTTTCAAAATCCCTAAGATTGGATGGTATGACTTTTTCTTTTTTTCTTTTTTATTTATTTGTTTATTTTTATCAATCTCATTAGCATACTGTGGGTACTAACATTGTGAATGTTGTTTTGTGTAATATTAGATATAGGGAGACATTTTGTTGTGCTCCTTGGAGTTACCACAAAAGCATTAAAGAAAGTAATCCAATTAAACAGTTTTCTAACTGGTCGTAGCTGTGACCTTGTCAATCACAGCTAATAAATCACACAATTATCTGACTGGTCGTTCCTATGACCTTGTTAGTCACAATCATGCGAAAATAGGATCATCGAAATTGTTTCCATCATTTGTTATTTACTCCATTGTTGGACTCATTTCAATAATTTTGGACATATTTGAAATGTTGTGGATGGTGGCGGCATTGTCCTAAATTTCTTTACACTTACTTTCTTCACAAACTTGACTGCTTAGAGGTAAAATTGATATACTCTTCACTTTGTTCTTTATCTCTCTTTAGATTCATTTGTATCTTGTTGTTAGGTTTTTCATGAATTTTAATTCTATATACCGCCAAGGAGATCTAGGAGGGATTGAAGACTAGGTGGCTAGCTGTGTAAGTTTTTGGGTTTCAATTATAAATCTAGAAACTTGAACTTTATTATTGTTTATTCTTTTTTTAGTGTAAACATAATGTTTAACATAAACATATATGTAAACATAACCATTGATTATTAATATATTAAAGTAATTCTATGGTCCACAGTTCCACTCAAGTTGATCCATCTACCCTTCCCATTTGTGAGGGTTAAAGTGTGGAATTAGGTATATCACCATCCTTCCTATCTTTTTCTTTTCTAATTTTTTTTCTTTTGAACTTTTATTTATTTAATTTATTTATTAATATACAATTTTTAAATCCTTATTTTTCATTTTTCTTATGAATAATCATGCATTTACTCAATTTATCATTCAAATAAAATAAATCCATAAAAAAAGGGTTATATAAAACTAACCTAAATATTTTTAATTGAGAATGTTGTTTTGTTAAATAAATATAAATTATGTAAGCCGTTAAAAGAAAGAAAAAAAAAATAACAAGGAAAAGGTTTTCTCATATTAAGTGGCAAAGACTTGTAAATAGTAACTTGTAATTGATCGCAATAGAATTATGACAAAAATTCTTGTCTTAAAGAGGTGGTGAGACAATGATAAATCTTGCTCATCCCGTCCCACCTCTCTATCCTGCCCTAAATATGTGTGCATGTATATATATATATATATATTAATGTATTTATTTATATGTATAAGTGAATTTTTTTTATACATATCCTATTTATAATTTTAGATTTTTGCTTTCTCCCTCTCTTTTACGCTTCAACTCTATCATGATTGTCCATATTCTTTTTCATTAATCGCTCACTTGTTAAAGTCAAAACCATCTTATCGTGAATGACAAAATACCTTCAACTTGTTACGTCCTCGACTTGTCCCGCCTCTTATCCTGTGCACTTTTTTTAGGTCCTAATCCAAGAATGGGACACCCTTGATTCGACCTCGCCATTTCCATTGTCTTCCTTAGGTGAAAAAAAAAAAAAAAAGGGTTAAGGTGGACCCATGCCCAATTCTTGTCTTTCACCGCACATCATACGGTTGGCCAGATTTCTTTTATGTGCAGATCCCTAGTATCACTTTTTAACCTTTTAAGGGAACTGAACTTTTTAACATCTTCTTCTGCACGCGAATGGTACCCAAAAACCAAAGGGATCCTTACACGTGGCTCTCTTAGATTGCCATTGAATTTACCACTGCACCACTAGTCATCAACTTCGTCTGACTCAAAAGCGCCACAGACTAATCGATGACTCTTCTCATAAACATTTGAGTTTATAATAAGACAAAAAAGAAAGTTCTTTTTAGTAGTATTACTTAATAAATGTCTTCGAAAGAATAATTTAATTTTCCCTCTTTATTGTGGTTTAAGAAGAATTCTGACAATGACATTTTTTTTTTATTACAAATTTTTACCACATAAATTATTCATAGATTCCCCATTTTTATGGTTGATTTTGAAAGGCTAATTATAATTTCAATAAAAAAAATGATAACGTGGTATGAAGGATGGAGATGACTATTAATTAATTATGAAAAAATTGACATTACTATTATTATTATTATGTATTAGTAGATTTCTAGTTCTATCTGTTCTAATAAATAATAACTACGATATTTTTTTATTATTTTAATTACTGCTTATTACATGGGTGTACTCTGTAATCTGTATTCCTTAAAAAATAAGTGCTGAAAATCTCTGTATGTGCTATAATATGCAAATCTTGTCAATGGTAAAGAATATTAGTTGGAAAACTTGATTATAAAAATGTAGAGAGAAGTATAAAAGAAAAGAAAACAAAAATTTAAGTTGAAGATTCAGGCTCAAAGAGTTGAAATTAAAAATATAAAAGAAAGATCAATATTTCAATTATGTTGAAATTATTTTTTGTCTAGTTGTGATGTCGCTTGCATCCCTTGATTAAAAACCACTGTATTTGCATTATTGAATAAACTAATTGCTTATTTAAGAAGTTTGTCCATTTGCAGGCTTTAAGGCACTCCAACCAATCACTATTTCCCCTCCCACTTTGCATTATACATGCAGTATTACCTTTGTACAAAAAGTTTTCAACTTCTTATTTGATTTTTTTACCACATTTTATTCACATAGGCTACTCATAAAGCTGTATAAACAAGTTCAGAAAGTGTACATAACTACATATGCACTATTAAATCATTAATATCCAAATAAAATCAAAGATTCAAAAATGGAAGAATTCACAAAGTTTGAGGGCTGCCATGTCAAAGGAAGCGTACACGCAAGCATGTCATGGCCTTGGCTACGTGTCCATGCAGGCATGCGACATGCCATGCTCTTGACTACATGCTCACCCGGGGCAAGCATGGTCTAGGCAGCATGTACGCAAACATGTTATGGCCTTGGCTGCGTGCTCACGTTAGATTGCCCATATAACTTTCTTTGGGCATGTTGATCTTCCCAAATAACCTCCCTAGCATGCCCTTGACAGCCCAGCGTGCAAATTGCCTTTAAATATCCATTCATATCTTAGACAATAATACAAGTTTGGTTTAGTCTTTTAACATGGTTCAAAGCATTTTTGGTGTACTTCTTTTACCCCACGTTTTGGAAGATACATAGATATCCATTTAGTAATTATCTTAATACTGTTAGAATATAATCCAATTAATTTAGTAATTGGATTTTTTGATATGTGGTTAGACTAACAATCCATAAAATAGTACCTTGATCTTCTAGGCCCCATATTATATTATATAATAGTCCACAAATTATCTGAGTTAATTTTATATGAGTATCAAATTGTCACTTTTTTATTTTAAAAAAAATCCATAGTTATAACAAAAATGAAGAGAGGATTCAAACCATGATTCTTCACATAAAGAAATGCTAATAATGCCATTGAATTACAAGGATTTTGACAAAATGTCACGTACCATCTTTACGGTTCATATTTCGTCTCAATAATAATTTTTAAGGTTGAACCATTTGAGTTTAAAGTACCTTGGTTAGCTTAATGGTTCTTAAAACGTCATGTATAAAATCTATGAGGTTCTAGGTTCGACACATTTATTCAACATTTTAGAGTCACTCTTAAGAATTCTTTTATGTAATTTTATTTTATTTTTTATTTCATGAATTCTATGCAATTACTTGTTGTGTGGGACAAGAATGAGAAATAATGAAGTATTCAAAAAGCTCTTGATACTTGTTAGCATAAAAAAAAAGGTCAAGATATAATTAACCCTTTAAAAGGAAAGCCAATTAAATCTAATAAATACAACATCACAAAGAAAAGGCAGAAAATGTTATCATATCGAAGTTGAAATCTTTTTTTATTGATTTATAATTTAACGTCCAACCATGGATTGAATAAGTGGGCGAGGTTTGATTTCTTGCTTCTTTTATTTTATTTTTTCAAAAACAACATTTAAGTCAAAATCATCACTATCCCAATTTCTTTTTATGCATAATTTTCTACAATTATTGGTCATAAGAAACAAAAGGGTATCAAGTCTCTAAATTTTATAATTTCAATTAGAATCACACCGTTTCAAAGTATAATACATTGTTCAATTGACAATAAAATATATAGCATTCCTTTTACTAGTGTTTTGTACCTCAAAATGGCACTTAAATTGAACAGTTTCACAGGACCATGACATGATACGTACCTAGAAAACAACAAATAATACTGAAAACTAACGTAGCAACAAACTCAGTACCAAGGATTATCTTTGTTTTGTTCAAACCTCAATCTACTAGAGAATAATATGATTTGCATTAAACACAATGACTAAATTAGCTAATCGATGTGTAATATTGTATAATGTGATTGGTGTACCTCTCTAGAATACTGAGCTAATTCTTAAGGATTATATAAATCTATAATAGAATAAGACAATAAACACAACTAGTATGATATACTATTCATCCTATATATAATGGAGTTGGTGGATAGCGTGCAAAACATATCTGCTAATTTTTTAATAAACCAATTTACGTAACGTCAAACCATGTCAGGTTATCAGGACTTAATTATTTAATTTATATTCCACAAGATTAAAAAAAATTAATATTAATAATAGACAGTGTTTGTTTTGGTTTTATTAATGGAATTTTCTAACTTCTAGATCATACAATATAATTACTAATTAATATTTACCACATATAAGCAACAGAATATTATATGCTCCCTTGTAAGAAGACAACACCATTTACCTCTGTGATTTCTTTCTACAATTTAAAATTTTTTTGGACTTCGGAACATAATCTACTAGTATGGATATTAGTTTAAAAAAAAAGGGTTTTGTATTCTAATCTATGGTTTTACAGCAACAAAACTCAAAGAGTGGTAATTTTCTGACGACAACATTGTGTTACTTGTGTACCTGAAAGCTTACCTTAGTTGGAGACATGGAGTGGTATTACACTATTACATTCTCCCAAGAAAAAAAAAGGAAAGTGGTATGACTTTAAACTTAATTAATGATGTAACCTTAGTTTTTTTTTTGGATAAGTGACTTTTGGCTCTTAAGGGAAGAAAAGATTAGAACTAATAATTTGTTTTTCATATGATTAGATCAGATTAGGCCCCTCCATTTTATGAGTTTTGGCTCTTATGCCATTGTCCTATACTCGAGTTTGATGGTGTAAACTTTATTAGTTAGAAAGTATATATTCATGAACAATGTGAGGGACACAAATTTTTATTTATTTATTTATTTTTATATCTTCATTAAAATTTGTGATTCACATAGGTCAATTACATACACAGTTTTTCTCATCCACTAATTATAAAATACCACGTCAATAATTATATAAAAAAATCTATTATTATTATTATTATTATTTGAGTAATTTTATATATATTTTTCATGACAACATGATATCAGATTGACAAGAACATCCCCTCTTTGTTGGGTTATTATTACAAATGGGGTCTCCTCGTGAAGATGTTCCTTTTCCCGATAGGTCTTTGCATATTTTTTGTTTGCTGATGGATGGTGCTATCAATATAGGTGTCCCTTCCATCCCTTGAGAGGAGCTGTAAAATGCAAAGCTCAAAACCAATGCCCATTGATATTGTAATTTGTAATCATTCAAAGGTATAGGCCGGTACCTGAAGGGTCCACATTTTTTTTTTGCTGAATCTGCAGGGTCCACATTGACTTGGTCACTTATTTGCATCCACGTCACTCAGATTAATATATATCTATATATATATATATATATATATATATATATATATATTTATATGTATGTGTGTGTGCGCCTCGTTGACAAGGGAGGGTCCATGGCAAGAACATGATAAAGATTAAGAGTAGACACCAAATGGCCCAAACAACTTCCTAACATTTTCCAGTTCCAACTTGCTAATTGCTAGATCTTAGAAGTCATGTGGGTCCAACTGCGTAAATTATAATTTTGTTTTTATATGATCGCGCTATTTTTTTTTTTTTAATAATAATTTATAGCTAGTTATGACAGAGGAGAGAGAATTTAAATCCTAAATGTTTTTGATAAAAATACTAGGAAATACTTACTATAAGGTTGTTGACATGATCGTGTTATTCAAGGAGCGAATTAGAGTTTTATAACTATAGCCTATTTTTAATTTGGAAAAAAAACTCTAACTAAAAACGAATTTAAACAAATTAAGCGTATTCAAACGAGGTTATTCAAATTTTAAGTTAAATTTGAACTAAAAAGAAAATTTTCCTATTTCAGTTTCCACATTTTTTCTAGATCCACTCATCAATGATCAAACTCTCTATTTTATTTCTTTATTTTCTTTTTCAAAGTTTAGAGATTAATATGTAACTTATAAAATTATATGATTTAATTTGAAACCTCTTCTAAACTATTGGACTTAATTTGTAACTTATGAAAGTATAAAATTTAATTTAAAACCAACCATAAATTATAAGTTTTAAAATACATTTTAACTTGTTTTTATTACCTACTTTCTTCTTTGAAGAAAATGTTTAAGCTGTTATTCTTTTGTTTGTTTGTTTGTTGTTTGTTGTTGTTGTTGTTGTTGTTGTTTATTTTATTTTATTTTATTTTTTCATTTATTACCAAACAATGAAAAGTCATAAATAATTAAACATGTTTTATTATTTTCTCTTCTCTAATAATAAATCAAACACTATGTAAGGAAATGGGACCTCTAACTTTAATTCTTACTCAATATATATCACCATCGATCTTCTCAAAGCACATCAGTGACTCAGTCTCACCCTAATTTTCACTAACTTACCATTTCTCATAGTGGGTGTATGCTGGCCTTTTCTTATCTCTATAATGCACCTCCAAAAAAGCTAAAGAAGATACATATGACACATTTTTTTGTCATAATCTCTCTCTCTCTCTCTCTCTCTCTCTCTCTGTACTATGATTCAATTATGGAGTTTTCTTCAATACATTTGGTTTTTTGTCATCTCTAATATGTAGCTTATAAAATTATATGATTTAATTTGAAATATCTTCTAAAAAATTGGATTTAATTTGCAACTTATGAAACTATAGAATTTAATTTAAAACACCCCCATAAATTATACGGTTTAATGTCCAATTTTCCTAGTTTTTGTTACCTACTTCCTTCTTTAAAGAAAAGGTTTAAACTGTTATTCTTTAGGTCTTTTTTTTTTTTTTTTTTTTTTTTTTTTTTTTTTTTTTCATTTATAACCAAACAATGAAGAATAATAAATAGTTAAACATGTTTTATTATTTTCTCTTCTCTAATAATAAATCAAACACTATGTAAGGAAATGGGACCTTTAACCTCAATATATTCTTACTCAAAATATACCATCATCGATCTTCTGAAAGCACATTAATCTCACCCTAATTTTCACTGACTTTCCATTTCTCATGAGTGGGTGTATGCTGGCCTTTTCTAATCTCTATAATTCACCTCAAAAAATGATAAAAGAAGATATATATGACACGTTTTTTGTCATAATCTCTCTCTCTCTCTCTGTGTACTATGATTCAATTATGGAGTTTTATTCAATACGTTTGGTTTTTTGTCATCTCTAATCAATCAGTCTGTGTTTGCATGCATAGCATAGACACAACCTTTCAACTAAAACCAAAATTTAGTTAAAGGCGTTGGTGGGCATGGCATCCACTTGTTTCTTAATGCCACATGAAAAACTACAGGAGATAGGGCCCTATAATAAGAAGGGGGACCTCTTCAGATGTCCCTTCTCTCATAGGTTTAAGTGCTGATGGACCCACTGGCTTTAGTGGGCTTTTAGTTGGGTTCCCCCACCAGCCTAGTCCCTCACTTGTAGGGCTTAGCCTTTCACTTGTACGTTTTTGCAGGCATGCCCTAGTTAAGGGACCATGTCCTGTAACCAGTAGAAAATGTACACACCAGCAAGAGAAGCCAGGTCCAGTGCCTTTCTCATGTTCAATTAGTTTACCAAAGTCACTCTCAGCATTTAGCCAAAGCAAAACAAAAATGTCTCTCTCAAAAGCAGTAAGGGTAAAAAAAAAAAAAAAAACTTTGCTAGAGAGGAATTTAAGGACCCCTAAATAGTGTTAACTGTAGGGCTATTCCACCTTATCCTTGTTTTAGAATCTGAGAAGCACACGGACATTCTAAAACTTTGGCATGTTTGTGTAGGGTATAGGCATATCCGGATACTGTGAATTTGTGTTCTCAATGTGTCAAGAAGTTACAATGTAACTTGATCTTGATTCTTGACCCAAATATTTTATTAATTAATTATCATATTTTCATTGTGTTTTATTCGTAATTTTTAAGAATTGCTTTTATCATTGTGTCCTATATAGTACTGTGTCTGAATGGATTGGAATTTCAATCGACTTAGTTGGAATACTATACCAGCTCCAAACAATTTGTCCGCATTGGATTAAGTTAGAAGCCATTAAGCTCCTTGTATGTAGAATATTAAGTTCCTCGATTAAATTCAAACACATGGTTATATTATATTGTCTAATAAAAAATATTCAATGCTATTTTTTCATGATCAATTAAATTCAATGCACTTACACATTTGAATTTTCCAAGCATAATAAACTTTTCATACTTTTTTTTTTGGTTGTATAAAGTTCTTCACCTTCTAAGAGATTGCATCTTTGCCAAACAATTTTGAAACATATTGCAAACCCAATTACTTCCATCCCCTCAAACTTGAATTTGAGGCAATTGTGCTTTTAAGAATATATCATTTTATGTTAAGAGCCTTGTAACTTAATTGGTTAGTACTTCTTAGTATTTCTAATAAAAATATTTATGGTTGAAATCTCCATTTTTCAACTATTGAATTAAAAAAAAAAAAAAAAATCCTCTTATGTCTGGGCTCCCTATCTGGCATGTATTAATTGGGTTTTGGCCCATACGGGTCACTAGGAACTGAAAGGTATTTCAACTAGATCAGGCCCTTTTAGATCCGGACAAAGTTTGTTGTCAATGAGCAATTGAAATTATTGAATATTTGCACGTTGTTGAGTGCTTGCCTTTCTCCATTAAATATGGTAAAATAGGCCCGGCCCTGCTTTTGGTGGTACAAACTTAATTCTGATGAATTTTAAAAAAAAAAAAATTATGAATAATTCTAATGGATCTTAAGCTTTTAAATAGTGGTGGTTTTTTCTTTTCTTTTTTTTATTTGATTTTTTTAATTAAATCACTAAAATATTTGTCAAATTTAGTTAAAAAATAGCTAGAAGAAATTCAAGAAAGTAATTGCATAAAAAAGAAAACAGGAGTAAAGGAGAAGAAAGTGTGTCATATGGCCACAAGAGGAATTTCTATGAGTAGTATTTATTATACATAAATTGTTTTACACACCCCTTCAAAAGTAACTGAAATCGTAACTTCTAATTACGAATTTTAATTTGGAAAACAATTTATGTGCAACAAGTTTAATTTGATTTGTATTTTATGTAAGACTAATATGTGTAACCTCTAGCCTCTAGTGGCAAATTCTCTTAGTAAATCAATTTATTTGGCTGATCAACAAATTCATTTTGCTCCTTCAAATTTCCTTGGAATCCAGGAAACTACAGAAATCCAAGATGCCCTCTGTAAGGACCAGATTTGAATTCCTAGCCCATTACGTGGATGGACTTAGGCACAAAAAGCCCAAAACAATAAATTTATAGAGAGCGAGTTGGAAAACTGGGTTATAGCTAATCAAATAAACACTAGAAAAAGTTCATATGATAAGAGAATGAAGAGAAAAAAGTTGTATTGAAGAAAAATTGTCTTCGGCAAAATCCAAGGAAGTTTGTTCTTATATATTATTCTCAAATTTGTTTACAAGTTTGGTTTTGAAAGTCTAGTGTTTTTCTCATAAATTTCCGATCCTTTGTCTCATTGTCTTCTCTTCCTTTTATAATGCCCCTCCATTTCACTCCCATCTTCCATGTGCATGCTAGATGGTTGGTGTTGATACTTGTCCTATCAGTCTCTCTCACCAGTCTTCATGTAGTAGCTGTAAGGCTGAAATACACTGTTTAGGTATCACCTCCACATTAATGTGGCCAGGGAGTTAGCTGTAGTACATTTAATGCGAAGTTAACAGCTTTCTTCTTAGATATTTTAGGGCACTTCTCTATTCTGAACTTTCATCGTGCTTATCCATACCAAATGAATGCTTTTGTGACACTCCTTTGGACAGCAGACCTCCTCTGTGGACCTCGGCTTAGACTGGCCAAGGAGGATATTATCCTTGGCACCATTTTTGGGCTGTTATGATCAAAACTAACTTCTCCCTTTTTCAGCATAGGCGTTGTTAACAGCATTTACCCCTTTCGAACGCCCTTGGTTTTTTGCCTGGGCCTCAAACCCATCATGTACATATAAATAATGGGCTACGGGGCCTAGGCCTCTACATCCTCAATATGAAATTTGAATATTAACTTTTACCCAAAAATACAAAACAAAAATGAAAAAAAGGAACACCTAAACTGAACTAGCTACATATTATTTTTTCTTCCCAACAAAATTAAGATTCTCTTTTTTTTTTGCTTAATAAAATTAAGATTTATTGTGAATTTCTTTCACTTTATGGAGCACAATCAAGTGGTGGGGGTACTCTTTTTCTTGGTCTATGTTTGCATATTTGGATCTCAATTAGAATTGAACCAAATAGCGGTCCCGCATTAGAGAACTCAGATACCAAATTTCAATTCAATTGGACTTCCTAGCAATCTGATTTTGACGTCCTCAAATCTCAACCTGACTTTACAGCTCCCCAAGTCACATAGTAGGTAGTGTTATGGTTTTTTCAAGATAAAGACATGGCCTGTTTTGCTGCATAAATATAGGAAATAATTCAGGGGCGGCTCCAGGATTTTTGTTTAGGGGGGTCAATAAGAAACATAAATTTTAATACTATACATAACAATATGCAGCATCATTTTCAATACTATATTCAAACCAACTTCCATACTCTTTAAATCATTTAGGATTAAATCGACACATAAGTCCTCCAATTTTTGTTTGAGGAAAATTGTGTTCATGAGGCTGAAAATGTATTTTTTGTAAATAATACCTTCTTAAGTTCATAGTACTAGCAAAATAATAAAAAATAAACTATAAGTTCATTAACATATTTTTTTTCTAATACAATAAACATATTAATTATTGTTGTTAAGTAATTTTTTCACAATACTTTAATTTGTTTACAATTCTTTAAAAACGGTAACAGTAAAGACACATAGAGATGCAAAAATTCAATTTAAAAGTTTACAATACAAAGCCCCATAGACACAATTCACAGTAACACTAGAGACACACGGACACACAGCCCCACACTATTGCAATTCTTTAATAAGTTAGCAATACAAACACCAGCCCCACGAGCCCCCACACGCAAGATCAGAGTACAAACTCAGAGACTCAAAAACTCAACAACAAAAAATCAAAACACCATAAAAAATATAACCCCACAGCGCCACAGCCCCCACCCCCAAAACACACACACACACACACACAGTGATTCAATGAAAGAGTATATCAAAACACAATAAACAGTGAAAGAAAGAGAGAAAGAGAGAGTTAAAAAACCAGATCAAGCGGCGGCAGATCAAGCGGCTGTAGCAGCAAATCAAGGATAGCCTCGGCGGCGGTAACGCGGCAGATTCTTGGGGCTACAGAGAGGCAGATTTTTTTTTGTGTGTGAAGCAGCCTTTTTCCTTTGGGTTTGGATAGTGAAGAAGAATTGTGGGAGATTTTGGGGGCAACGTCTATGCAAGTAATGTAGCAACAGATCTTAGGTTTTACTAGTCCCTTTTTTTTTATGATTTTTCAAATTTTTATTTATGGGTTTTTTATTTCTAAGGTTAAAGACCAAAAATTTGCTGTTGGATTTTTTTTTTCGAAGTTTATGTTGGGCTTAAAAAAAAAAAAAAAAAAAAAAAAAAAAAAAGGCCAGGTTCAAGTGTGGGTGTGCAAATTTGTATTGCAAGGGTTCAAAAATTTTTTTTTAATATTATATATATATATATATATATATATATAAAATTTCAGGTCAGGGGGTTCCTTGATCTTAATATGTTCCTATTTACTTATTGGTTTAGATAAAGGTGCGGCTTAAAGTGACACAATGAACTTGGCAGGTAAGAGTAAGAGGGTTTTTTTTTCTCCATTTTTTTTAAAACTTAAAAGACTATAGTAATATCATATTTAAGTATAGGGTACCCATGAAGGTTGCACAGAACCGGCCGAATGCTAGAGCAAGAAATGCGATCGTCTAAGGCCCCAAGTAAAAAAAAGGCCCCTAAATTTTAATCAATAGGGTTATTTATAATCAATAAATAAAATAATATTTTTTTACCAGATGAAAAACAAATAAAAAAGAGAGAAAAATGCAACGTCCACAATATTTTTCACAATACTTTTATAACTAATGTTAAATAGTAGGTTGGTATTGATGGCAAAAAAATAATTATAATGATATTTTCAAATAGAAAACAAAAAGCAACTTAAAACTTAGGATTTGTTGTAAAAAATATTGTGAATGTTGCACTTCTAAAAAAAAAAAGAATAATAATAAGAGTTGAGTTAGCAAACTTTTACTAGTTCTCATGTAAGTCTACCACTAACACCACTTTTTTACTTACCACTATCAATCTGCCACATTAACAAGTATAAAAAATTTTGTCAAACTTTTTCTGCCTATAAAATTTCTAAAAAATGAAAAAGAAAAAAAATTCTATGTAGATCATATTAATTAGTAGTAATTTTGCATCTAATACAAGATAATCAATTTTTGCCTTAGGTCTCTGTAGGGACTCAATTTGTAATGGACCCTAAACAATAAAATTTGTAGAGTATGGGTAGAAGGGCTAAGCATTAGCAAGACAAACAATGGATGATGTGAAATTCACAGGAATAATAGCAAAGTAATTTCATTAAGTATTTTTGAGGATAATCACCATGACTTTGGTTAAGTGTTTGTGAGGATCTTTATATTGATTTTGGCTAAGTGTTTGTGAGGCATGTTCATCCTTGGTTCAGTCTGAGGATCTCTTTTCTTAGAACTGACGAATACAAGGGTTGTTCTCGGACGCCATAAAAGATCCCCCCATTTCTCCTTGGCGGTTCTATCTGTTATATATTCTTGTTTAGTTAATTCTCTGCCGTCCACTTGTCGGTTAACCGAACTTTATGTCTAAGGGTTTGTCCCATCATCTGCCTTTGCAGGCTTTCTATTAGTTCTCAGCCGCCTTTGCAGGCTTTCTGTTAGTTGAAGTGATCAAGGCATCTGGATTTGCTGGTCACTTCACCATTAAAGCGACCAGAGTGCTGGCAGCGTACGTTTAATGGGTGAGTGACAGCTTCTCACCATAAACGTCGGTTTGCCGAGGACGTGAGTATCCTCGGCGAGGTCCCCTGATGATTCGGGGCTTCGTATGCTTATCCTCAGGCTTTGCTTCTCCTCGGCGCGGACCCTGGGCCCGATATGGAATGAGCCGGGGTTGTTAGATATTTGAGCCCCACAGTCTCCAAATGCATCAAGCCACACTTGAGGTTGCACTGAATATACTAAAATACCGGAATTAAGAATGCTATTCATGCAATCAAATAAGAAAAGAGTAATAAGTGCGTACCCATGAAGGTTGCACTAAATATACTAAAATACTGGGATCGAGAATACTAATTATGCGATCGATAAGAAAAGAGTAATAAGTGCACGTATGAGTTATAAAAGCATAAAAAAGTGATTTTAGCTGAATGTATCAAATGCTTCATTATCTTATTCTTTATGGTATTCGTTAACCGGATCCTCAAATTTATCACGGAGTATTCACATAATTACATTAGTATTTACAATGGGAATTAAAAGCTTAGGGCAATCCTCTGACAACACCTATACACTATCCTAAGTTTCAGCTTGCTGAGCTAAAAGATCTATTACCACATCGTTTTACATTTCTCAACCTAAGCTAAACTGTCTAAAACATCTCATTACAAACTTAAAGTTCTAGAAACCTGTTTCTTGCCCCCATCTTAGTGCAAATAGTAAAGTCTGTGTTGAACCATATAATTGGATATGTGCCCACAAAACCCCACATGCACTTCCAGAGTAAAGGTTCCAAGTTTGAACTGACATAGGGCAAGCAAAATGCATAACAATATTAACTATTAACAAGATCCTGTTTTGGCTTTGCTAAAGCACCTATGACATATTAACTTGCTATCTATTAGCATAAAAACAAAAATTAACATGATTTATTATCCATTTAGACATATTCACACTGACACAGATACAGGCCACAATTTGTAGTATACTACTAAGATAAATTCCAAGCATGCGAGAGAGAGATAGGTCCCATGCTCAGTTGGAATAATTAAGCAAGCCTATATAAATTGGATTATATAGATGTGGACCTTACCTTAACTTTTTAATACATGATTTGGCTTTTAAGTTAAGGCCGAAAACGTAACAACAATGTGGTTTATCAGCCATGCAATAATTTCAATTCCAAGAACCAGATCAATGATGATCTTCAAGCACTAAAAACCTTGTCCAAACAATAAAGAGCTGGCAATTTTGGACTTGCTTTTAGTATAAGATAAATTGGCCATTATCATTCCAAGCTACAATTAGTTGTTTTCCAAATTCCAATAATACAACATTGGAAAACAAACCAGTTTTGTTCATTACTGTAGTAGTATAGGTACCAAATACAATATTGAGCTATGGAAGAACAATCTATAAGCATAGGTGCTGTTATTGTTGGAACTTGGAAGAGGGAGAATTCACCGATCGTACAGAAGAATGCAAGACAACTAGACAAGATTATCTACCTAATTTTATTTTTACTAATGTCTAGTGATATTGCTTCCTCAATAGTCAATACATCAATCCTAAGGAATCCATATTGTCCAAGACTCTATATGCAGCCTTCTTCTCTATCTCAATCAAAGCTTAAAGCAGGGATGGACACAGGTGAGGGCCGGCCCTCCTGGCCCAAAAGTTATTTTTAGTAGGTTAAATTAAAAAAAAAAAAAAAAAAGAAGACTTGGGCCCTCTTACTTTTAGCTTGGGCCCCCTCCCAATTTGTAAAACCCAGCCGGCCAGCCCACATGTAAAAAAAAAAAAAAAAAAACAAAAGAAAAAGGGTGAGTTCAAAGAAAAGAAAACCTAATGGGCTAACGGGCAAGACAGAGAGAGTGAGAGGCGAGAGACTGAGAGTGACTCTGCCGCTGCCCACGCCGTGAGTGAAGCCGCCAAAACGCGAGGTGAGAGCTTGTTGCTGCTGCCAACGCCGCCACCACGCGAGACCCATCTCGCAGACCCACGCGACACCCATCTCGCCGTGACGCCGCTGCTGGGTCAACTGAATCAAGTATTTAGTCTATCCTTCAAAATCTCAGAATCTGTGCTTGTGGTGTTTGTGTTTTAGTGAATCTGTGCTTGTGTTATTTATTTTTTTTTTTGGCTTTTTGGCTTTGTGAATATGTGTTTTTGTCTTTGTGAATTGTGAATCCGTGTTTGTGAGTCTTAAAGCCTAACCACAGCCACAATTTAAATATATGCAGCCCTGTTCTCTAACTCAATCAAAGCTTGAAGCCTAACCACATCCACAATTTGTATCCCTTCATAGATGGCTAGCCATTATCAGTACTCACAGTTATTTTTGTTTGCGTAATGCCACTGTCATAAACCATTTTAGAACATTTTTACATACTATTGATTCAGTAAATTTTTACTGGTTTTTATTTGGGTCCACCCCTAATATCATTTTTGTACTTACCAATAACCATTTACCTCATCAATAATTTATAAAAACGTTTGTAAAATAGTTTGCAGCTTTAGGATTTTCCAATATTTTTTTTGATAAGTAAGAAGAAAATATTATTAAAAAATGAAAAGCAAGAGACACACAAAGAGTTCACGATAGTGAACAATGGAAAAAAGAAACAACAAGACAAAAACAGCCCCTAATCAATTCTAATAGAAGAAATAAAATCTGTAAGGGAAGAACAATCCGAGAAACGCCAACAACGAGACCAATCAAAGAGGGTCCTTTGGCAAAACTCTACTAACTGAACCACAGTTTTCCCCTCGTCCTCAAAAGCCTGCCGATTCCGTTTAGACCAAATAGTCCACATTAAACAGCCTGGGACCAAATTCCAATATATAATCCATGCAATCCCCTATTTTGGCTTTAAAGTTTCCTTATTGTTATAGACTGACCAGCTCTTTATTTAGTGACAATATTCCTAATTTGTTATTAGTTTATCCATGAAATATGTATTTTACCTCTAAATGATCGATTTACCAAGAATGCTTAATTGGATAACTCAAAAACAGAGAATTCTTTTTTTCATTTTCATTATTTCAAATCAATTGAAGTGAGTATAAATTTTCCATTGTATTATTTTCAGTATAGTTTTTGTCTAATGACTTGTGGTATAGTAGAATTATTATTACTATTTTTAAAATAATTGCAGTGATTATATATTATAAGGAAAAGTGAACGGATGTCCTAACAGTATTTTATAAAATATTTTGAAAAATTTTTATGGGGAAAGAAAAAAAGCAACTATTTTTTTTTTTTACAAATTTTTATATTTCTTATAAAAGTTGTATTAAAACTTTCTAAAAATGTTCCATTAACTCATACGTTGCCCTTGTTATAATAGTGGCCATTTATTTTTTGCGCTAAACGACTTGTGACTTGTATGTAACTCAGTAATTCATGCACGCCCACTTGCTCAACGACTTACAGCACAAAATCTTCTTTACCTTCTTCAGTTCACCTGTTCACTAAACCCTCCTCTCTTCGCAACCCCAAAACCTCTGTGGCAAAAGGGTCTGTGCTTGGTTGAGATTCGATCTACTTGAGGTGCTTGTCCCATCTCCTTGTTCTCTTTTGGATTTGTTCTTATGGTTGTTTGGTCACTTGGGTCATTGTTAATCTGTCAATTTTATTTTATTTTTTTGTTCAATGGGCAATCATTTAATTGAATGCTTTTGATGGTAATATAATCTCATATTCACAGGGAATAATAGATAAGTACAGAGATGGCTTCTGGGTTTGCTTCGAAATGGTCTAAAGGTGTGTGATTGATACTTAAAGATTCAATTTTTGGCCCATAAGTTGCTTATATTGTGCCTTTTGATGCTTTGGTTTGTTTAAATGTAGATTTTAGTCATGCAGTTCATATGGGTTTTATTGATATGATATGATATGATATGATATGTGAGTGCATTGATTGAAATGCTTGTTCACAGGTTGTTAAGCTGTTCCTTTTCCTGCTACTAGTTCTTGATTTAATGTATGGGAAGAAGTAATAATAACTTCTTGCTGAAATATTATTTATGTGAATCTATGATTGTTTGGGTGGTAATGCATTAGGCTGATACATTTTTTTTTAGATGCATGTAGGGTTTTAATTTACTTTATGAGTTTGGTGTGTAAATGAGCTTGAGCTGGGAAATCAAATGAGTGTTGAATCTTGATGTTGTTAAAATTTGTAGTAAGATTGAGAATGCGAGTACTGAGGTTCAAAACCAGGTTAAGCAAATCTTCAACAAATTAGCTTAGGTTCTAGTCTTTGTACTTGCATTCTTTTATATTACTTACCACCAATAAGAAAGTGGAGTCTTACTCATGATTGGTTTGCCTCATTCAAGATTGGGTTGAATAGATTTAGTGATTTAGCCAAAGCTAAATTTCATTCATGTGAGTCAACTGTATGCTTTTGAAACTATTGGTGCTTAATTGAATTGGCTTCAATAGAAGGAATTAGTATCCAAGCAACTTTGAAGTTGGTGAGAATTAGAGGTGGATATCTAACTTACTATTATAACCTTTAGCGAGAATTCATTAGCTACTAATACTTCCTTGTTGGTCTCATATAGAGTTAGAAAGTCACCTTTGTGAGTACAAGAGTTTTAGTACTTAATATGTTTCTTGCAGTGCGTAATCCAAGAACTAAATGACCTCCGTTGGTAATTTAATTATCCCTACCACAAAAGTAAGGAAATTTAAAGAAAGCGAAGCTGAGGAATGAAGTATACACAAAACATCAGACCATGACCTACATCCTACCAGGTAGTTTTGTGCATTGCTTATGTTTGCATACATGGGAGAAATTGACATGTATGCTTGTTAAATCTGAATTTTGAATGCCATTAGATCTATTAATAATTCTTTGCTTCTTTGGGAGTACTCTATAATCATATGTTGTAATGATAGTCCATGGATGTTAAAAATCCTGTATTGTGAATCTAGAAACCCTATTTGTATTAGTACATGAATGATTTTGAAGAATTGATCTGGAGCTTGTAACCATACACTGTTGGGACAAAAGAGTTCATGAAGGTTCAATCACATAGACTGCCATGTCTTGTAGATAGCTGATTTGGCTATAACCTAGCATGCTTTCTACACAAATGGTTCACTTATCTAGGATGTCATGATAATTTAAAATGAGGTGCATAAGAAATAGTTGATTTTAAAAGTTTCTAGCTGATTGATTAAGAGGATGCCTGCCTCTATTATGTGCAGAAGTTCTGGTTATAAAACAAGTCCAGTTTTTTGCTTAAGAGCATGCATGTTGAAGTCACCACACATACACAACAAGTATGCCAAAGAGCATTTGTTATAATAGAAGTTTTGGGTTGTGCATGGATACTCTTTTCTTTAAGGGATGACATGCTGCCGACTTGATTTTCTAATAATGTGGTGAATAACTGTTGGTTCACTTGGTGTGGAGTTGTGGTGCCCATTGGAGGGCTGCTCTTTATTTTTGGTGGGGGGAATTGAATGGTTGCTCCTTGCTTAGTATCAGATGTAAATTGGCTGATTGGATGTGAACCATGCTAAGCTTGGATTAATTAAGTTACTTGCCTTGTTCTTTCTTTCCTGTCTATGCTACGTTTGCACAGTCCATATTTGTGTGATGCATGTCTTGGAATATGTGGAAACTGCATTTCATCCTATGAAGACATATTTATAGTTTTGGACTTTGGATTTTTTATCTGGTTGGCTCACTGCATCTTATTCAATGCATTGGGGGAAAAAAACTACTAGTGGGCCGTCAATTGCTGGGGGGCCTCGGCAACAACTTTTCTGGTTTACTTGGCACATCACATGAGATAACATGCGGTAATTCCTTATTTCAGGTCAGTGTTTTCCTCCACTGTTGTAGTTTTTTTTTTTTTTTAATTTACTTAAATATTATTTTTATAGTTATAATTGTAGAAAATTTTCTTTTGGTTTTCATACAATATTCTTTGAGATCTTGTATTATTTGGATGGTTGATAAATGGAAGTAATTTCTTTGTAATCTTGAACAGTACTATGCATAGAATAGGCATAATGAGATGGACCGAGGAGCAGCTTTTGATGGGCTAATTATGACAAAGAGTCATGATTATGCTTTTTTTAGCTGACTGAAAACGGGTAAGGGGGTGTCTAGCAGTAGCAATCCTACCTGGGCATGGTTATAGTAGAAGAGGCGTAATTATGTGGTTTTTGTCAGTTTGCGTAATTTATTTTTACCTGAGATATCTTTTGAAAATATTCTGTCAAAAATATATGAGATACATGAATTGAACCTTTTGATTCTCAGTAGGCCAGACAAGTTTATTCCTATGGGAGTCTGGGTAGATAAATTCACATCCAGAGTCAGAACAGGAAACCTGCCTGAATTTTCTGAATTCAAGGTGGTATTTGATGGGGGTTGAAAATATATTTCTGACCAAGCCTATATTAAATTTGGTTCTTATTACATCTGCCCCAAATGGTAGCTAAATAATGTTAGCCATCTCCCTTTGGAAGGCTATAAGGATGTTCTAAAAATTGCCTAGTGCCTACAATTTATTTGAAAGATTAAAAGAAACCCTGATAAAGGTCCACTGTTTTTATCTCCTCTGGATTTTGCCTCAGTTTGTTCTTTGCAATTTCACAGCAACAAAGGACTTTCATTCAGATGAGGACCGTTCTCAAAGTTGTGGACAACTCGGGGGCAAAAAAGGTGATGTGCATACAAGCTTTAAAGGGGAAGAAAGGTGCAAGATTGGGGGACACAATAGTTGCGTCAGTCAAGGAAGCCCATCCAAATGGAAAAGTCAAGAAAGGAAAGGTTGTATATGGTGTGGTTGTGCGTGCTGCCATGCAACGCGGCCGCTGTGATGGCAGTGAGGTTAAGTTTGATGACAATGCTGTGGTGCTTGTTGACAAGCAAGGGCAACCAATTGGGACAAGAGTTTTTGGGCCCGTCCCTCATGAGCTAAGGAAGAAAAAGCATGTCAAGATTCTTACTTTGGCGGAGCATATTGCCTAAAGTAGGGACTCCAGGTACAAGAGTGACAGCTATAGGCATAGTATAATAGATCTAGCATATGCTTTGTTAGACTCTTGAAATTTATTTCAATTTGTATGCACTTCTTTATGAGAGGGGAAAAAAAACCCGAAAGGAATGTCTTTTACCCCATCAATTTTCAAGTAGTGAGGTAATAGAATGACCTGCAATATTCAAATAAGCAATGCTTATATTGCTGCCATTAGTTAGCTCAATTCGTGTATTATCTACGCTGCTGTAGAATGGGGATTCCTCACTTGGTCTCATATTTCTAACCTCCTCACCTCCCTAATTATCATCATAAGATAGACCAACCAATAGAAAGTCAAATAAAACGGTTAAAGAACTTAAAAAAAAAATGAAGGTTTGTATGTTTACCGAGTCAACTCTCACACCCTAATTTATAGTAACGACTAGCAACCCAAGAGGCAGTAAAACCTACTTTGTAGGTGTGTAAACATATAACTAAGAAAAATGACTTTTTTTGTTTTATCCCTTCTAATTTTAATATGCTACGATAACCAGACCAAGAAGAATGAAAACATACTGTTTTTCCTCAGTTATCTTTTCTTTCTCACTTCTTTTTGATTGTTCTACAACCATATGAGATCTGGAATTTTTAGAGCATTGAAGGGAATGCTTTGATACCATTCAATCAAAGGTAAATAGAAATTGTGAACCCTACTCTTTATGCTTTCATTGCTTAATTGATTTTCTCTTTGCTAGGAAAATATACTAAAGTTTTTCTCCTTCAATTATTTGTTATTTTGTTATAAGCGCACGTATCGTGTGTGCACACTTCTACTCCATCGTAATATGTAATATAATTATTGAGAGATATAATAGGAGAGAGGAGATTTGAACCTCATACGATTTTGATAGAAATACCAGGCGATACCAATTGAGCTACAAAGTTTTTGGCTATAATCAAATTATCATGTTAGATAATTGTGTCCTATCAAAATATGGCTTCCAACTAGACTACTAATTTGCTACTCATTGAACTTATCACGGTGTAAGCAGCAGTGTGCTTATTGTGATTTGTGACCTGTAGATATCCAATGCTTTAACTCTATAAAATTATCATAATTTTTCTCGTGCACTCAAAGAGCTGTGCACTTTCTTCGTATAACATGGACTGGTCGAAATTTAGTACTTGCTGTAAGATACCAAGAAGTATATAAGGTCTCATATTTTGCAACTCTAAAGACAGTATGGTCACATGAGTCTTGTTGAAAGACACGAAGGCTGTTATTTATTTTCAAAGGAAAAGAGCATAAGATAATGCAAATTCACGGTCTCCATGTCAGTGATTGTGAATGGCCCAAGAAGAACAAAAAAGTGACTGTGATATGGTAGTCAATAAGGCGGCCATGAGAAGCATTATATATGTATTTGCAATTAAATAAACTGCAACTTGCTCACCAAGTACAAACCCCCTAGAGTGTGAATCACATGTATGTGAGAATAGATGCAATGAGACAATGGTCTCATAAGATGGTCAAGTGCAAATCCTCTCATTGTCATTTGGGTTAGACAGGAGGATTCACACTTGTGGGATATAGACAACAAACTATTTGTAATTTCTCTGAAATGCAGTAATATGCGTTGTTGTCACCTAAACTTCTTGCCATGGAAAAGTAGTCAACAAAAGCGGCTATTATAGCAAGCAGCATCAGGTTAACTTTCTAGTGAATACAGACCCCAACTTGGTCGTCACTCCAAGTAATGCAGAATTGGTCTAGTGGATTGACTTGAATAACCTCTGCTTCCGGGCAACTTCTTGTGGATCATTCTTTTGTATTAAAGGCCAACAACCTTGCACACTTTCCAAGTGAGTCTTTACCCTTTTCTTTCTACCTTCTTTCTTACATAGTCCTGTCAGCCAGGCTCAAAATTCATACAAACCCCTGCTACATAATCATTATCATCAAGAAGTACCAATGGAAGGAGGTGGAAATGAATTCACAGGTGAGATCACTCTTCGGCCATTGGAGCTTTCTGACATAGATGATTTCATGGTGTGGGCTACAGATGAAAAAGTGACTCGTTTTTGCTCATGGGAACCTTACACTAACAAAGAAGATGCAATCAACTTTATCAATACCAAAGTTATTCCTCACCCATGGTTCAGGGCAATTTGCCTTAATGGCCAGCCCATTGGTGCCATTTCAGTGACCAAAAATTCAGGCAATGATGAGTGTAGAGGTGAACTCGGCTATGTTTTGGGCTCCACGTACTGGGGCAGAGGGATTGCAACTAAAGCAGTTAAGCAGGTGGCTAATACCATATTTGCTGAATGGCCACACTTGGAAAGGCTTGAAGCTCTAGTTGATGTAGAAAATCCGGGCTCCCAAAGGGTGTTAGAGAAGGCTGGGTTCCAGAGGGAAGGTGTTCTAAGGAAGTATATGCTTTTGAAGGGGAAAGCTAGAGACCTGGTGATGTTTAGTCTTCTTTCTTCTGATCCCAAGAGCTGACTATTTGTTCAAAGTTTTTGTTTTTGTTTTAATTTGTATGTGATTTATGAATCTTAAGCCACCCACTAGCAGAAAACATTGATTAAAATTCTATTCAAATGCTTTGAATGTTCTCTCTTGTCATACAGAACATTCTTGAGATTATAAAAATTTATATCCATAACATATAATATTTGTTTAAAAAAAAAATGTTATTCCTACTCTAATCTTTCCATAAGATAGCAGCAGATTAGTCGTACACAGGAAATTTGTTCAGTGCCAGGCCATCTAGCATATAAAATTTGTACTGGTTGAAGTACAGAATACATATACCATATAAAATGCACATATAATATGCCTCTCAGGCATGAATGACATTGACAGTTGAAACTTGAAACCCACAAAATTCCTATATGTAATGGTAATGGCCTAATGGGGTCTCAAAGATTCGGTCCCTGCTGCAAGTCTTTCCAGTAGTGCAAAGAACTGCAATGGACCCTCCCCTTAAAAATTTAACATCATGTAAATCTTCTTCCCTAACATACATATTATTTACTATTATTAGGTGCCAAATATCCATGACGAGAAAGAACATATACTAAACACTTGATGTCAGGTCAAAAAGACTAAAAAGGGTAATTACTTATTATTATGGAGTGCAAAGGAACTGAGTTTATCTTGTATTGGGCCTTGTCTTTGGCTCCTTATGGCCAGCTTTTCCAAGTGGGATAGAATCCTAATCACACAATCAACTTTCTGCGTCATTTGTACCTAACTAAATCATTATACCAATTATATATCTATATACATGGGGCACATAACTCTAAAAGGGGAAACAGAAATTGACAAGAATGACTTATTTTAAGTTTGCAGATTTACTGACAAAAAAGAAAAAGAAAAAGAAAAGCAGATTTGGTCATGTCATGATACCAGTAGTTACTGTCATGTACAATAATTATTTCATATATTTATCTTCTTTCAATGGATCAAATAAAAAAACTAAATTGAAAAACAAATTTGCAACCCAAATTTGCAACACAATAACATCAATAGTCTTCCCAGTTACAATGACATATTTCCTAAGTTCACCTTCCTTTTGAAACCCAACTTTTTCCAAAACCCTTTGTGAGGCCCTAATATCCGCATTAACAAAGCTTTCCAATCTTTCCATACCTAGAGACTCTTCAAACACACTAGAAATAACCATTTTCACAACCATTTATGGTTATACCTCTGCCCCAATGATGAGTGCAGAGGTGAACTTGGCTATGCTTTGGGCTACAAGTTCTGGGGCAAAGGAATTGTACCTAAAGCAGTTAAGCTGGTGGCTAATACTATATTTAGTGAGTAGCCACACTTGGAGAGACTTGAAGCTCTAGTTCTTGTTGAAAATGTGGGGTCCCAGAGGGTGTTAGAAAAGGCTGGGTTCCAGAGGGAAGGCATTCTAAGGAAGTATATGATTTTGAAGGGGAAGACTAGAGACATGGTGATGTTTAGTCTTATTTTTGCTAATCCCCGGGGCTGAGTATGTGTTCACAGTTACTGTTGTTTTAATTTGTATGTGATTTTATGAATCTTAAGGCACCCAATAGCAGAAGACATTATTAAAAAATCTAATTCAAATGCATGCTATGAATGTTGTTTCTTGTCATGTAGAATATTCTTGGGATTACAAATTTTATATCCACAACAATTAATTTGTAAGAAAATGCGTGATTTTGTATAAGAATTTAGTGCCATGCAATAGACCATATAAAATACACATATCATATACAAGCAACTGCAACTTTCAGTACTGTTGTGCTTGGTCTTTGCCTAATGGCTCCTAATCACACTAGCAACTTTATGCATCATTTTTACCAAACCAAATCATTATACCAATTATATCTATTTATATTAGTTAATACGGCACAGAACTCTAAAAAGGGGGAAAGGAAATCGACAAGAATGGCCTAGTTTACTGGCAAAAAAAAATACTGATTTGCTAAACATATGGTGACATAATACCATCTGTTTAGTTCATACGTTGAATATACGCATGATCTCGTTCTTGTGAGTGAACCCCACAACTGTGTGGGATAGCATAGGAAATCCAACATAACACTAGAAAAGAACTGAGTTAATAGAACTTTTCAAGCCTGTTAAGCTTGTCCATCTTCAACTCATTGACAGAAACTGATAGGCCAACCTCATTAACAATAGATCAAATATCAATAAACAAATTGGCAACACCCAGAGAGAGAGAGATACGAGAATTAAAAGAAAAGAACCCCTTCAATTAATTAATTAATTGGTCAGTTTTTAAAAAGCTATACATAATGACATAAATAGTCTTCCCATGGACAATGACATATTACCTAAGTAGACATTCCTTTTGAAACCCAGCCTTTTCCAAAACCCTTTGTGAGGCCTTAATATCCATATTAACAAAGCCTTCCAATCTCTCCATATCCGGAAACTCTTCAAACACACTAGAAATAACCAATTTCACTGCCACTGTGGTTATACCTTTGTTCCAATACTTTGGTCCAAGAGCATAGCTGATTTGCCCTCTACAATCTCATAGTCAGACCCTGGTTTGACACGAATCCAATTGGATGGTCCTCCAAACATATGGCTCTGTAGCATGAGTGAGGAATTGAAATTTCCTTAAATAATCAAATGCATCTTTTCTTGAAGGAATGACTTGATCATCGCATGCCAATTCCATAAATATCCACATCAGAAAATTGATAGGGGCATTGGTTGATTTCTATCTGATTATATTAATCTATATGCATTGTTCTTGTAGCTAACTCCGAACCACTAAAATGATTGCTAAATATTTGGGAAGAAAAGGACAGGTTATAACTTATGAAGACCAAGAATTAGAACTACAAGTTAAAAGGAGCTACATGAATTCGGGAACAAAAACACAAAAATTATAGCTTCAATTCAAACAAGTTTAACATAATTAAGGAAAGAGAGAGCCTTTGTTCTGCTCTTTCACTTCATACTTGTATCCTTTTATGATACTAGCAATTAGCGAAGGCTCTGAAGATCTTCTTGTATGCACAAACTAGCACAATAATGTTACCTGTTACAACCACTCGTCACATGGCTTGTACTATAATTGGCCAACACTTCACACAACTCTTTTTAGTGACAGACAGCTTGCATCAAGTGCACTAGAGCACTAGACCCATATGATGCAAGCACTAAATCTAAAATTTGGCATGTGTCCGTATTGTTTCAAATTTAATGCACTAGACCCAAGCTTTGCCCTTTAGTGACAAATTAGGAATCTCTCTACTATTAATTAGAACTAGTCACAGACCCGTGCGTTGCGCGTGGTTATTTTTTTTTTTATGATTGTGTTATTATTTGAAATATTTTTGAATGTGTTACTACTTAAGTTGCATTATATATATATAAACAATATATTGTAGGATTCGTGATGGTAGAAGGTATTGTCTTGGAATTAGATGTGGAAACAATACAAATAGTCAGTCAAGAGATGATATTCCATCTTCCCAAGTTAGTAAAATTTAATTAACTTAAAATTAGATAGAAATAATTTTATAAATTCAAAGTTAGCGTCATGCTAGGTGAAAACTTTAGAGGATTGTAATAAGTTGTTTCAAGTGTTTTAAAATAAATTTTAATAATAAAAAAAGATCTATTCCTTTAAAGATAGAGATTAGTATTATAAATAGGATAAGGAAATTTTATTGTATTATGCTTTTTGGGAACATAATTTCTACCAAACTCGGTTGGCTAATTTGTACATTTCCAAGTCAATTGAGCACATTTTGCATGTTACATGTAATTCTTCAGTTCCATATGGGTAAGGGCATTCACGATCCCAATGACCCACTCCATTTTTCTTGCATGCTTGGTTTTTTGGGATGCGAAATTTGTTTGTTCCAAAAACAGTATGTCGAAGGATTTTGCGATAGTTTTGCAACAATTGTTTTCCATCTGGTTGGTTTAGAATTGATAATAGTAATTGTATTCCTTCATCATTTGATTCGCATAACAATGCAATTGCGAGTCCACACTTTGCATTTTTGTCTCCTTCTATGTTTGCTTGAAGAAGGATTTGTTTTCCCACTTTAGTTTGATCTTATACAAAATATTTGTGAGCTCCAACCCAAAATAGTGCTTGTTTGTTTGCAGTCCTAAAGCATTTATGAATGAGTTTTTCTTCATCGTTTCGAAGGAATAATGGATTTTGGAGTAGTCCAGTTAGGTTGATGTGGTGAAGAACTTTTTTCCTTTTGGTTAGCCGATTGAATCGCTTGCAGCTGTTTTTAAAAAACGAAAAGACATATTAAGAATGTAATGCGTTAGAAATATTTGATTGAAGTTATAAATATTTTTTCTTTTAGAAATATAACAATGACTATAGAATTGCGCAGTACTTCACAGTAAAAAGTTAATAAAAAGAGGAAATTGAAAGTTGTGATATACGGAGCAACATTGTTATGAGAAAGAAAATATATCTATATATATACACATTGTAATGAGGAAGAAAAAATATGTATATATATATGTAACATCATTCATGTTATGACTTTGGAATACAGCATTTGTGTAACGCAGGAAACTTTAATGTGAAGGGCCGTAGCCATAAAGAAAAACTCTACATCCGTTCGGCCCATAGGGAGTGTATAAATGGTTTTTTTTTTTTTTTTTTTTTTTTTTTTTTTTTTTTTCAATTGCAATATTTGATTGATGAAGCCATAAATATTTTTTATTTTAGAAATATAGTGATGACTATAGAATTGCGCACTACGTTATAGTAAAAAGTTAATAAAAAGAGAAAATATAAGATTTCAATATTTTGTGCCACAATTTTGGATGTGGTTGATTGTGATTAGTAGGGAAAAAGTGGCGAGTTCATGTGAAAGTAACAAACATGAGATTTGAATTTGAAGTTGTGTACTTGATTTTGATGTTGCCTAAAAATTTTGGTGATTGTCTTCCAACATTGGAAAATATTTTGAGCAATAAATCTATCGGTAATTCATGTTGCATTCTCATTTTTGTGATTGTGGGGAGTGTATTTCTATGCTATTTTTGGTGTGATTTTTTTGTTGTTTTGTTTTGTAATTTATAGTGTTTTGATTGTTGTATGGATGAGTGATTGTCGAATTTATTTGCAATTATTTTTAATTATTTTTTTTTGGGGTTTTTTTTTTTTTTTTTTTTTTTTTTGTTATTATTATAATAGAAGCCTTTCATATACCCTTCCCTATAAGTCTTAAATCCTGTAAATTATGTTCGATTGTTCAGTTTTCATTTGGTTTTTTGTTTTTTTTTTTTTTTTGCATATTTTATTTTTTTTTCATTTTCCATTTTCTTTGGGGCTTTTCAAATGATTAGGTGGCTTTTGCCCTGCCAGCCATCAACTTTTAGCATATAATCTAGTGGATGTATCTAATAACATAATGTTAAATTAAGTTAAGTTTGTCTGATGTTAACTTTGTCTGATAGTGAAATGAAGGTTAGTTGGAACTTTGTAATCATTTGAAGAAGAAAAACTGTATCTTCTGTAGAAGTGGACAATGCATTGAGTAGAAATTAATCGTTCAGATTTCACAAAAGCTATATTTTTAAAGTAGTGGGATCGATTGACATATTAGTTAATTGCTTCAATGGTGTGAGTATGCCCAATTGGTGAGATATGATGTAGTTATAAATGTTATCACTGTCATCTATTCCTTTGCACGCATGTTTGCTTCCAGAATCTCAAGTATTAGATAATAAATATTGGGTTCTTACATTGCCATTGATTTTTATGCAAGACTATTCGGGTGGATAATGAGATGAATGAATTTTTAATCTATAATTTAGCGTTTTTGAAGATACAAAACTTATTAATCTCAGTCACAGCAACAAAATTTATCATGTTGTCTAGGGGGCCATGGTCTTCTCACAATGTATATAATGTCTTTAAAATTTGTGTCCCAAAAAAATTACAAGACCCCAAAAATTCAATTGACCATTTAAACACCCTCTTAGGCTTCCAGAAATTTTATATATATATATATATATATATATATATATACACACACTCTCTCTAGTATTAAAATGGGTTTATATGTGTGTGTATGTGTGGGAGTTTATCTTGATAGTGCTTTGAAGTGGTTGGATCACATTAAGAGCGTCTCCTTCATATAAATTACTTTTTTGATACCCAACTCTACTTCATTCTCCACTGCAATATGAGTAGCCTTGGCTTCACGTCGTGGAGCCTAGTAATAGAGGTGTCTTATACACCTGTCTCATATAAAATTTTTCTAGAGAAAAAGAATAAATTAAATGAAATTTAAACTAATTTTTTATTAAACTTTATCTTATAAAAATAAATATAGACATCACATACCCTGGAGCAATGGGCAACCTGTTTACAATTTTTGGTGATGCTACCATCGCTATATCACATGTTATAAGGTATTACGTCCAACCTCCTTAAACCACAAACTTGATACTTAATTCTCTATTATTTATTTCTATTTAATTCATGAATTCATCATTTGGGAGTCATTAAACAAAATTAAAGTCATATTTGTTATGGGTTGATGCAATAGCAAAGCAAACTGAAATCATTAATAAATAAAAAATAAAAAAAAACTGAAAAGTTGTGACTTTTTAAAGAGTAGAAAAAAGAACTGCTGTAATTATTTTCTTCATAATTTTCATTGTTTAGTTATAAATATGTAAATTAACTGTGACTTTTGATTCTCACCGACACACATATCATGTGTTAGCATAGGATCATAGTTGGCTGCTGCTTTTGGTCAGATGTGAAGACAAATGCATCATATATTTGATATGCACCCTAAACTATTTCAACATCAACAAAATTAATAATTGGATTCATATCTTATAACTGGGATTTAGAAGTCATGTAGATGTGGGGTACATATATGATTAATGCATTGATAACAATCAGGGTTTTTTTTTTTTACCCTCAAAAAATCAGGCCCAAAACTTGATTTAAATTAAAGCCACAAGCGATAACTTTCATTCACTTCACTATATTGGGCTTCCATGCTCAATTTTATCTGTTTAATAAAATTTCTCCCTAATTGACCATATACTTGTATTTAGTCTAAAATACAACAGAAACTCATATACTTGACATCCAATGACTCCCTAAAATCCGGCCATACCCACTCCTAACAACCACTCAAACTCCAATATACCACTACCAAACTACTTTCCTCAGTCATGGAATATAAACAATCGAGAGAGATGAAAACTCACCTTTAAATCCCCTTGGAATAGATGAGCCGTGCCACCAACACTTTATACTTCACTACTTTAGAGTCTTACATTCTTCCAATAAGCCACAACACATTAAAAAAATGACACCTGAGATATTTCCAAATAAACCAAGGTAAAATAATATAGTTTTTTTGGCAGTAAAATTGTAGCACTATTGAAACGTCATTCAGGCAATCTCACAAACACATCAATGGCATGCCAAGGATGCTCATCTAATATAAACACAAACACAAACAAAAGAAAAAAAAAGTGTCTCATATTAATATAAACAAAGCATAAAAGTTTTGCACAAAAAAAAAAAAGAATTGAAACAGAGAATAAAAGTTTTGCACCAAAAAAAAAGAATTGAGATGTAGAGATACCTCAACCAAAGCAGGGAGGTTCTGTCAGTATTTATAAACCGTGTGGAAAGGAATAAAGGGAGGAAGGAAATCAGATAGGCAGCCGTTACTGAGAAACAGTAGAGCAGGAAGATGAGTAGCTTTCAAACTCTTTGTTTTCTCACACAATACCTGAATGCTTCAATGTTTTTTTTTTTTTTTTTTCTTTTTCTTTTTCCTCCCTTTAAGCTTTCCTCTACGTTACATATTACAAGACCCTGAACTCAATATTTCAAAACCCTGAATGCAAAACCTGAACGCTTCCCTTTTTATTTTTTTCCTTTTTTATTTTTTTTCCTTTTTTCTTTCTTCCAAACGGCCTTGAACGTACCTTTTTTTTTTCTTTTTTTCTTTTTCCTCCCTTTAAGCTTCCCTCTATGTTACCCTAAATTATTTTTTTCCTTTTTTCTTTCTTCCAAACGGCCTTGAACGTACTTTTTTTTTTTTCGTTTTTTTTTTCTTTTTCCTCCCTTTAAGCTTCCCTCTACGTTACCCTGAATGCTTCCTTTTTAAATTACGCTTCCTTTTGTTTTTTTGTTTGTTTTTTTCTTTTCTCTTCCCTCCAATCCAGCTTGAAAGTTTTGATGTTGGGCTTTATAGTGGAACTAAATAAATATAAGGTGGGCTGAATTAAATAGATACTGGAATTAAATAAATAGATAGTGGGAGTAAATAAATAAGTAGTGGGCTGTAGTTATAGGGCTGGGATTTATAGGGCTGCAAATTGTAAAAACCAATTAAAAATTGAAGGAAAATTATTTTTTTAATAAAAAAAATGACGTGGCAGCTGATGTGGCGTAACGTGAAAGCAGCAGAATTAAATTCTACGCTTCAACTTTTAGTAATACTAGTCGCGGACCCGCGCGTTGCGCTTGATTATTTTTTTAAGGGAGGTCTCATTGTTATCATTATTTTGTAATTTGAACTAACTTAATGAAGATAAATGCATTTCCTAATCATGTTCATCGCAAAATAATTTTTTATTATTGTAGAATTGTTTTATTTAAATTTTGAAACCTTAATTCTACCATAATTGGTTGACTAATTTGTACATCTCTAAGTCAATTGTACACATTTTGCATGCTATATGTAAACCCTATTTTCCATAAGGTTGAAATAATGTGGGAAACATTTGATTCTATGGAAGTTAAAAACTAAAATTCTTATATCTTGTCTTAATGTTGCCTCAATAATGTTAAATGAAATGTCAAAAATGGGATTTTGAAAATTTCCATCTTTATTTTTTATATATTTCTATTATTATAGAAGAATATCTTCTTTTTAGTTTTGATAAGAAATATGGTTTTCCATATTAGAGTTTAATTAGTTTTAAATTTAAATTTTGTATGATTATATTTAATTATATGATTTAATTAAGTGAATGTAACAATTGATTTTATTGACATTCATAAGATCACCTTTAATTAATTTTTTACTCCTTCTATCAAGCTCTTTGTTTTCCAAGTAATGGTTACTAATTGACGTTTGATTTCTTGATGATAATTCTAATGTAATAAATATGCATTGTAACGTTTATTTTTATTTTATTTTTTTCATTCCAATTTACTGCCATTAACTTAGTGTATCCACTTTCTCAAAAAAAAAAAAAAAAACCTTAGTGTATCCATAACTATTAGTTTGTTTATGATATGTTTGGTATGATATTCTATTGTTGTTGTTGTTATTATTATTATAATTATTATTATATAAATTTATTGTTTCTAAAATAGCATGTGTTTCATATTCCATTCTTCTATTGATTTGTAGCATTTCATGGGAAGACTTTATGAGAACAATTTTTATTTATTTGAATTAAGTAAAATATTTTATGTTTAATTTTTTAAAATAAAAAAATGATGGAAAATATAAATAATTTAATAATATGAAGGATATGGTTGAATTTAAATTTTGAATAAAATAAGATGAAAAGAAAAATATTAAAAATGAAATGTATATCAATAAACACCAAATTATTCTAAAGAATACAAAAAAAGATAACAACTTGAAACACAAAAATAAATTGTATCAACCCCGTAGAATTCTGAAAAATACAAAAATCCATTAACCTAAAGTAGAGATGTAAGAAAAAAAAATCCACAAAAACTCAAAAAAAAAAAAAATATATATATATATATATATATATATATGTGTGTGTGTGTGTGGGGGGGGGGGGGGGGGGTAGAGAGAGAGAGAGAGAGAGAGAGAGAGAGAGAGAGAGAGAATTATGCATAGAATGGGAGAGGGAATAAAAAAAAGGCAAAATAAATGTAGATAAATGGCAAGATGAATAGTGATATTAAGGTAGAGAGTAGTGGGGAGATGAAAAAGTAAAAGGAATGAGAAAGGTTAGAGAAAGTGTAAAAATAAGTTGAGAATTTAATAATAAGAAGAATAGTTTAAAAAAAGAAAAATATGATATTTTGATTGTAATATAATAGATTTTTTAATTCACTTTAAACATTAAAAAAAATTATAGGAAAATTTGGAAAGAAAAAGGATAATAACATGGTCGCGTGACTACAATGGAGCATAGTAAAAATAAATGCTACAATTGATTTTATTACACTATAAAGTTTTTAATGTCCTCCATAAGGTCATCTCTATTTTTTTTTTTTAACTCCTCCCATCACCTAGTCGTCGGCCTCTTTATTACAAATTGATTTTATTACAAATTGATGTTTAATTTCTTTTATTTTTCTTTCTCTCTCTACACTTTATTACCTATAAATCTCTCTCTTTTTGTTTATTCGTTGGCATCCTATTGTTTTCCCAAATTTGATAATAATTCTAATGTACTAAATATGCATTATAATGTTTTTTTTTTTTTTTTTCATTCCATTTTGTTGCCATTAAATTGGTATAGCCATCGCTATTAGTTTTTTCAGTTATGTTTGGTTTGATATTCTATTATTATTATTATTATTATTATTATTAATTTAGTGTTTCTAAATTGGTATTTGTTTTGCATTTCATTTTTCCATTGTAAGATTTCATGGGAAGACTTTATAAGAACAATTTATATTTATTTGAATTTAAGTAAAATATTATATGTTTAATTTTTTTTAAATGAGACAAAATATAAATAATTTAATGATATGGATTATGAAGGATGTTGCTGAATTTAAATGTTGAATAAAATAAAATGAAAGAGATAATGACTCTCTATCTCCATTGTCTCTCTCTCTCCTAATTTGATTGTGGGTTTTAAACTTTCAATTTGGATAATAATTTGTTGCTCATGATTTAATTTATTAGGAATTGATTGCAACCGACAGTTTTATTGTTTTCCTTCCTTTGGGTGAGCTTCCAAACTGGCTTGAGTACAAGAGTAAGGGATCAATTTTATATTTTGTGTGCCCACGCTAGTACAGCAAAAGATTCGAGGATGGTCTTTATGTGCGATATTTGCAAGAAGCTTTCATGATATGAATGGATTCACTATAATCTATGAATTAAAAAATTATACCAAGAAAATCACATGGCAATATCAACAAAAGAATTGTTGTGTAATACCATGTTAGGAATATCTGTGGTTGCACTCTATTGGAAGCCGGAGATGAAATGGAGTATTCAATAATACATAATAAGCATTGGTTTCCAAGTGAAGAAGTTTGGGGTCAACCTGATTTATGACAATGATGAAAAGAATTACCTATCCTATTTTGAACCAATAATTGAAAATGCATGTCTTCCTTGCAATGATGATTATATACTATTTTTATATTACAATAAGATAATATTTTACAATCAAATAAGAATTAAAAAGATAACAGTAGAAAACACAAAACTAAATCATATCAATTCAAAGTAGAATTGTAAAGAATACAAAAGTTCAAAACTAAAAAATACACCAAAAACTGAGAGAGAGAGAGAGAGAGAGAGAGAGAGAGAGAGAGAGAGAGAGAGAGAGAGAGAGAGAGAGAGAGAGAGAGAGAGAGAACTTTTTGTGTGTGGAAAAACAGAAAATTATGCATGGAATGATTGAGAGAACAACAAATTTATAGCAAGAGGTTAAGAATAAGAAGAGTCAAAAATAAAAGAAGATAAAGGGGTAGTGGAATAGTGATATTAATTTAGAGAGTAGTGGGGATATGAAAAGTTAAAATGGAATGAGAAAAGTTGAAGAAAGTATAATAATAAATAAGAATAATTAAATATAAGATTAATGTGATATTTTGATTTTAATAAAATGGAGTTATTAATTCAGTTTAAATGTTAAACAATTATATGAAAAATTGAAAAGAAAAAAGATGATGACATGGCTGCTGATGTGGCTCAACGGGAGCGTAGCAACATTAATTGCTACGCTTCAGCTTTTAGTAATATATAGATATAGATTCAGCCATTGAGTCATCTTCCAAATTGTTTATTATGATACAAAAGTCAACTTTTAAGTTTTAAGGATCAGAATTAGTGCATTCCAAATATAACATAGATGTCCTACTGATTTCAGGTGATAAGGTTAAATTCTAAACTTTAGGAACTAAAAAAAATTAAATGTTAAGAGTTTGTGGGTTTTCAAATGGCCAAATATGACATATAGATGCCCTACTGATTTCAGGTGATAAGGTTAAATTCTAAACTTCAGGAACTAAAATAAATTAAATGTTAAGAATGTGTGGGTTTTCAAATAGCCCAAAGCTCTCTAAATTGCATATATTACCACTCATAAATTTCATTGTGAAAATAGTCTCTGTTGCCAAAACAATCTATTCCATCTCTCATTTTTTCTTGCTTTGAATCTTATGTGTTCGATGTGAAGAATCCTATTTTATTTTTGTTTCAACTTTCAACCACAATTTTTTTTTTTTTAATAACAGCAAAGACGTTTATTTTCTTCAAATCACAAGGATATATCCATACTTGCGCACAAAATGGGAAGCATTGTTCTGGTTAATGTGAGTGGTTTAGACTATTTTCTTTGGGTGTGTATAATCCCTAAAAAATAACCACAACTAGTGTATCTGGTCTCATAACTTGTACCAAAGACAGATCAGCATCTAGGGTCAGTTACTCATTTTACACTTTGGTTGTCACCAAAACTTCTTGACATGGTAAAGTAATCAACAAAGGCGGCTATAAGTGCAGCATGAGGTTATCTATTGAATTGAGCAAAAGCCACAAGAAGTCAAAAATGTTTACTTCAAGAAAATAACCGCTCTTCCAATCCAAAAACAGAGCTAGTCTAGAGTCTACTAGAAAATAAAAGAACAAAAGTCTGAATTGTCTTGTAGGCTACAAGAGTCTACTAGAAAATAAAAGAACAAAAGTCTGAATTGTCTTGTAGGCTACAATGTGTTTAAGTAGTAAAGGAAACCCTAGGGCAGCTAAAAAACACACTAAATACAAATATTTGTAGGAGACGTCCCAAGAAAGACAATTCATTATTCTAAATTTTAATTTAAAAGTTATAATGGGAAAAAAAAAGAAAAGTATTAGAAATGGCAAAAACACAGATTTTAAGACCTAAACAAAGGAATTTGCCCAAATAGCAGCTTCAATCATGGCCTAAGGCCACAAGTTTTGCCTCAAGCGTCATGACGGATTATCACACAATTTTGTCTGATAGTTTTACAGTGGGTGGTTGAAGTTGAAGGCTTGAATATCCTTTATTTGGATTTGGATATCCTTTATTTCCATACAACTTCGTGTGCCTCATTCACTCATTCTCTAAGTGCATAAAAGGCCAACAACACTGTCCACTTTCCAAGTGAGTCTTTCCTTTGTACCTCATTTCTTTCAGCAAGGCTCAAATTCATACAAACCATTGCTAAAACACAGTCATTATCAAGAAGTAACAATGGAAGTAGGTGGAAATGAATTCACTGAAATCACTCTTCGGCCATTGGATCTTTCTGACATTGATGCTTTCATGGTGTGGGCTACAGATGATAAAGTGGCTCGATTTTGCACATGGGATGCTTACACTAGCAAAGCAGAAGCACTAGACTTTATCAAGAATAAGGTTATTCCTCACCCGTGGTTCAGGGCAATTTGCCTTAATGGCCAGCCCATTGGTGCCATTTCAGTGACCAGAAATATAGGCAATGATGAGTGCAGAGGTGAACTTGGCTATGCTTTGGGCTACAAGTACTGGGGCAAAGGAATTGCAACTAAAGCAGTTAAGTTGGTGGCTAATACTATATTTAGTGAGTGGCCACACTTGGAGAGACTTCAAGCTCTAGCTCTTGTTGAAAATGTGGGGTCCCAAAGGGTGTTGGAAAAAGCCGGGTTCCAGAGGGAAGGTGTTCTAAGGAAGTATGTGACTTTGAAGGGGAAAACTAGAGACCTGATGATGTTTAGTCTTCTTTCTGCTGATCCCCAGAGCTGAGTATTTGTTCAGAGTTACTGTTGTTTGCTGATCCCCAGAGCTGAGTATTTGTTCAGAGTTACTGTTGTTTTAATTTGTATGCGATTTTATGAATCTTAAAGCATCCACTAGAATAAGACATTGTTAAAAATTCTAATTCAAATGCATGCTGTGAATGCTGTTACTTGTCATGTAGAATATTCTTGGGATTACAAAATTTATATCCGCAACAATTTATTTATTAGAAAATGTGTGATTCGGTATAGAAAATGTTATTCCCTATCATAGAATTCAGTGCCTTACAATAGACCATATAACATACAGATATCATATGCACAGGCAGCTGCAAAGGATCCGGATCCCATCAATAAATTAACACATTATCATGTCAACCTTCTATCCTAAAGATAAATACATATTCTTTTACTTCATTAGGAGGCGATGACAAAGAACATAAACCAAGCACTTGATTTAAGACCAAAGGTTATTATGGAGTTGAAAGGTATTGAGTTTATATTGAATTTATTTTCAGAAATGTTGTGATTGGTCTTTGCCTCTCCTAATCACACTAGCAACTTTCTACATCATTTTTACCTAACCAAATCATTACATCAATTATATCTATTTATCTTGGCTAATAAGGCACAGAACTCTAAAAAGGGGGAAAGGAAATTGACAAGAATGGAATAGATTACAGACAAAAAAAATGCTGATTTGCTAAAGAGATTGTGACATAATACCAATTTTTGTCGCTGCAGAATTAGTTCATACATTCAATATACGCACGATATCTTTCCAGTCAGTGAACCCCACAACTGTATGGAATTGGAAATCCAACATCACATTAGAACAGAACCGAGTTATAGAACTTTTCAAGCCTGTTAAGCTTGTCCATCTTCAACTCTTTAACAAACTGATAGGACAACTTTATTAACAATAGATGAAAAACAAAATACAAATTGGCAACCCAAAAGATAGAGAGAGAGGAGAATAAAAAGAAAAGAATCCCTTCAATTAGTTTGATCAGTTTTTAAACAGCTATACATAATAACATCAATAGTCTTCCCATGGACAATGACATATTTCCTAAGTACACCTTCCTTTTGAAACCCAGCCTTTTCCAAAACCCTTTGTGAGGCCTTAATTTCCACATTAACAAAGCCTTCCAATCTCTCCATATCTAGAAACTCTTCAAACACACTAGAAATAACCAATTTCACTGCCACTGTGGTTATACCTTTGTTCCAATACTTTGATCCAAGAGCATAGCTGATTTGCCCTCTACATATCTGATAGTCAGACCCTGGTTTGACACATATGAATCCAATTGGACGGTCCTCCCAACATATGGCCCTGTACCATGGGTGAGGAATTGCAACTTCCTTTAGATAATCAAGTGCATCTTCTCTTGAAGTGTAGTACCTTAGTCTGCTTGTGCGAATGACTTGATCATCGCATGCCCATTCCATGAACTCAACCACATCAGATAGTTGATAGGGGCGTAGTTTGATTTCCATCTTGTTAATGTCTCTAATATCTTGGGCTTGTAGCTAACGCCAAACACTAACATGATTGCTAAATATTTAGGGGGAAAAAAAGAAAGAGAATACATATATAGAAAAGAACAGTTTATAAGGATCAAGCAATAGAACTACAAGTTAAAAGGAGCAACAAGAACTAGGGAACCAAAACGCACAAAATTCATTGATTCAAACATGTTTAACATAACAAAGGAAAAAGACTGCATTGGTTCTGCTCGTTCACTTCATACTCGTACCCTTATATAATTCTAGCAAAGGCTTTGAAGATCTTCTTGTGCGCACAAACTTGTACAATAATGCTACTCATTACAATGACACTTCACATGGCTAGTGCAATAATTGGCAGACACTTCACACAACTCAGATGCTTTTAGTGACGGACACGGATAGTTTACTAAATCCAATATTGATGTGGATACATGATTAAAATTTACCACGTGTTCATATTGTGTTGGGTCCAGTGTACTAGACCCAAGCTTTGCCCTTTAGTGACAAAGTAGGAATATCTTTACAATTGGTTAGAGTTCGTCTAATGAGTCAAATGATTCAAGCTGTTTTTAAATTAGAAGGATCAGAATTAGTACAATACAAACATAACATATATGTCCTACTAATTTCAGGTGTTTGATTTGTAGGACTTCACTTTCACAAGACTCCAAAGGACACAGATACACTTCATGGAAAATATTGGATCATTTGACATCTTTAAATTTTCGATATGGTGATGATTCCATCTATATGTTGAGTGGGGATGCCAGAGCTACACACATCATATGGTCAAGTAAATTCCCACAATAAATTAAATTGCAATTATTTGAGCACTGATCAATCAGCATGAACACACAAAAGATATTAACCAGAGTCAAAATCAGCTTTACCTTCATTCAACACTCTTTTGAGTCTAAAAATAAAGCATGTCGCATCAATCACAGAGCTTCAGTCAGCAACACCAACAGGAAAATCAAGTTTTAAGGACTGATAAATAAACTTGTTGATGACTAATTTAAAGCCAGCCTAGCTAACGTTCTTCCTGGTTCTTGTTTGAATTTCATTATCCTATCTAACCTTCTAAATTCCAAATTCAAATTTTCATAATAAACAAACATGACTAGTATGACTGCTGAGGCATGATTGTGGTGCATGCTTGGTATCTAGACTCTAGTAGTTAATTCCAAATACCTACTCCAAAAGAGTAGCTTCTTTTTTTATTTGGTGAGGGCTGCCCTCTCTCCTTTCATAATAGTGAGCCTCACCAACTAAATTCACCGTACCAATTTGTGTCCCAACTTGTGTATTGTATTGTATTTGCATGTTTTGTTTTAGTAAGATGATGCCCAACTTGTGATTAAATTTTTATCCTGAAAAAAGAAAGCAAAGCTCTGGTAGGAAATCCATCATCACAGTGGAATAGAATGAATTATAGAACTAATCAAGCCTGCTGAGCTTGTCTGTCTTCACTGCATTAACACTTTAACAGAAATTGATATACCAACCTTGGTAACAACAGATTTTGTAACAAAAGCAAATTTTCAACAAAACAAAATGTTTAAATGATTATTTTGTCAGTTCTTAAGAAGTTGTACATTGAAACATCAATAGTCTTCCCTCATACTTCCTGTAGAAACCTTCCTTTCGAAACCCAACCTTTCTATAACCATTTGTGAGGCCTTAATGTTGTTTTTGAGAGAGAAAAACTCTAAAAAAATGCGTATGACTGCACTCAATCAATATGGTGGTCGCCATTATTAATTCAGTAACTAATTGGTTGGAGACTGTATGGAATTATCAAAAGACTAATTGCTTTGGAGACTATGGAATTATAAAACTTGGTATAGATTTGAGTGGGGTGCGCCAAGCCCAAGCTCTAGTGCAACGCATGGGCGACGCTTAAGAACCCCAGTAGCAAGCTACTGTGGTGGGCTCTTCCCCTCAAGAAATAAATTTAATATCGTGTGAGCCGATGACCCACATATCAGATATTAAACTGATAAGAACAGATACTACACTTGATCTTAGCCAAAAGGCCGAGAAAGGTATGAGTTTACTCCTAAAATGTGCTCTTTTTTATAGCAAGACTGCTTTGAGCTCTTTTCCTGCTTTCATGATGTGGGACGTGATTGTCAAACTCTTATTATGCTTATATTATACATGGCTGGCATAGGAATACAAACATATCTGCTTTAAACAGTTCACAGAAAACAAAGTAGATGCCAACAAACACCATAGTGATGTAGATGATAATGTTTGAAATACAAAAATTTCTGCCTTTAAATTCAAGCTCTAATTGAAAGACAACAGAGTGGGGACTTGATTTATATTGCTGAAATGATATAAGTGATAAGTAGCATTAGAGGCACAGATGTAGCTCACAATGAATGCAGAGATAATGGATGTTGTGACAAGTAGGAGATATAAATATATAATCAATTTCCAGCCGGGAAATGTAATCAACTTCTAGCTTTTGCAGGTTCAGTATAAATGGAGAGCCTAACCTTACCAAACTTTTAAAATCTAGCTCCAATAGTTCATGACTCAAAGACATGGGAAAAAAAAATTGAAAGAAGAAGATTGTAAGACTAAAGGCACAGCTTGTAATTAATATCACTCACAACAAACTATCTGTTACTAAGAAGCTATAGATAAACATGTCTCTGATCTCTCCTTTACAAAATCCGTACTTTCTTAACAACCCTTCTTTAAGAAATCCAACCTTTTCTAACACCTTTTGAGACCCCTTATTTTCTACCTCTACCATTGCCTCTATCCTCACCAAATCTGGGAACTCTTTGAACACCTTAGAGATGGCTATCTTCAATGCAGTGGTGACTATCCCTTGCCCCCAGTAATCTGTGCCCACAGCATAACTAATGTGTGCTCTGCATCTGTCATCGTGGGATTCTGGCCTAATTGAAATGTAGCCAATTGAACGATCATCCAAACATATGGACTGACGCCAAGGATGGGGTATGGCAACCTTCTCAAGATATGTCAAAGCTTCTTCCCTAGAGGTGATGGAGTCCCATCTAAGATACCGTGTTACTCTATCATCACTAGCCCATTTCAGGAAGTCATCAACATCAGAGAGCTTGAATGGACGTAGGGAAAGTCGTGAGGAATCCATTGAAACTAGTTCGAAATAGTTCTAGGTTCAATTAGATTCATCAGGCATATATATGTGGCATATGGTGGATTTTTTTGTAAAAGCCAAGAACGTCACTGGCCCCATGGCCATGGACTATTAGACATGGTCAATTATGGTATTCACTATTGAGAATCTGGCCCTAGTAGCAGACAGTTGGACATTCATTCCAAGACGCAACTAGCAATTCTTGATAAGCTGAAAAAAATTGACTGGAAAAATACATCATGTACTTATGAGCAATTCTTAATTTACCTTTGGTAAATACGACATATGATATTGGTAACAACAAGAACAAGGGTTGGGTATATAAATCCTCAACAAATTCGTCAGGTTGACCATATATATTCATATTTACCACATCATTCTGTATGAAGGCATACTCTGTCTTTGTTGGTATAAGATATGGTAACAAAACAAAATAAAAAACAAAGATATCAAATAAACACATTAAAAATCAAGCTGAGGGTTGGAGAAGGGACAGTTCAAGGCATAAAATCAGTAGATAAAAGACTGTACATGACCATATCCCTTGTCTCACCTTTATTAAAGCTATACTTCCTCAACACACATTCCTTGAGGAAGCCAACTTTTTCTAAGACCGTCTGAGAAGCCTTGTTCTCTAACTCAACCAAACCTTGAAACCTAACCACATCTGGGAATTCTTTTAGCCCTTCACTAATAGCCATCTTCACTGCTCTAGTTGTTATACCATGCCCCCAGTACTCAGCAGCTAAGGCATATCCAACATCTGCCCTACACCGGTCATCACCGGAACGTGGCATTATGATAACAAAACCAATTGAACGGTTGTCTATGCATATGGATCTGCAATAAGGGTGTGGAATGCAATAGTCATTGATGTAAGAAACTACTTCTTGCTTGGAGGTGAAGGTGTTCCACCTTGTGAAGCGCGTCACTTTTTCATTGCCACCATACATTAAGAAGTCGTCAACATCTGAAATTTTGTATGGACGAAGTGTGATCTTTGAAAGATTAATCTCCATCTCCTTTGACATGTCAAATGGTGGGAACAGTAGGTGGTGCTGTTTGTTGAGAAATGGAAGTAATATGTGATTTCTAAAGTTTGCAATACCTACCATAGGATTCTTATAACTTTTGACCTTACTATTAAAAAGCCTAGTTTATTCATTCAACAAACAGGAAAAACTAGTTTAATAGCTCAATGGATATGCTAACCTTGGCTTTCTTAAAGACGTATCAAAGCTCTTATTGTTCCCAACCTACACAATTGATGTAGAAAAAGTTACAGAATGCTTTTTAGAAATTAGCAACTGCTATAGTTGGTGGTTTAATTTAACTCTTTTTTAACTCTAAAGTAGAAGAAAAATATTTTCACACTAGTTTACATCCACTATCTCATACAGGCATTTACAATTGATGTAGAAATGTCCACATTTAAAATGTTCACATTTTAACACATAAAAGTGGTGTAAAAAAAGGGATAAGATGGAGCATCCAAGGGGAAAATGTTAAAACAGCATTGTCTTGAAGGGAAGAAGAACATCAAGATTGGAAATTCAAGGTCCCTACTTGACGTGAAAGTTCTATTTAATATTAATTATACAATTATAGAAGCTCTATCAGAAAAATAAATTATGGGAATCTAGGTTATTTGATTAGAAAAAGCAGTCAATTGAGTTAGTCATAAACATCACCATATAAAAGAACTTACTTATTACTTTGTTTTCTAGCTTATAGAAAGAAAATGAGGAGTGATGAAAACCGTGACTACCCTACCAAATTTTGACCATAAGGACCGCCAAGCATTTGTTAAGTAACTTTTTTCTTCTATTAAGGAATAATTGAACGCTAGATGCTTCCAATAAAAACATTAAAAAAAATGTCAGTTAAGTAATTATTTTTCTTTCTATGTAAGAATATTTGAAACTCTTGATGTATCCAATAAAAACCCCAAATAAAATTTAAAAAAAAAAAAAAAAGTCAGTTGACTTACAAGTTCTTAACTCTCTTTTAAATTAACTTGCCACAAACTTTTGATGAACATCATCTTTTTTTTTTTTTCTTTTTTTTTTTTGAGAAATAAACACACACACAAGTTAGAGAGAAATGAGTTCTAACATAATGACACGCCACAACTCTACTCAAAAGCCTAGAAACATTAAGTCTGAGATAAGTCTTATATCTAATATATTGTTCATCAAGTCTTAGATAAGTCTTATATCTAGATATAGTTTATTGTGGCTCATAGATCAACACCAACACTTTTACGTTCTAGATTTGTGACCATACCCTTCAAAGTAGTAATTAAAAGTCTGGAGCGTGAAACTTGTCCATCAGAAAGATATTATAATCACACCCAACAAACTAGAACTTAATGGACATCTAACCCGCACAGAAGAAAAACAAACCTGTGATTTCAAATTCAAACTTTTAGACTAGAATTGGGTGGGGTGCGCCAGGCCCGAGCAATAGTGCAACGCACGGGCGACGCTTGAGAGCCCCAGCAGCAAGCTGCTGTGGTGGACTCTTCCCCTCAAGAAATAAATTTAATATCGTGTGGGCCGATGACCCACATATCAGATATTAAACTGATAAGAACAGATACTACACTTGATCTTAGCCAAAAGGCCGAGAAAGGTATGCTTTGCCCAGCTGCTGATTTTCCCATTTCTACCTCAGCTTTGTTTATCCCTCCTCTCTCTTACACGATGTGGGAATCGGCATTTGAAAGCAGCAAGAGTGGAAGCAAATTTATTCAATGTATCTCTCTTAGCATATAGCCAGGAAGGTGTCTTAGCATATGCTATTATTTGCAGGCGAAGAACCATTGCATTTGGTGATAATATATATTTTACTTAAAATGTAATACAAACTACCTTACAAACTCTTAGAGATAGTAGATAGACTACGTCTCACTTATTTAAATAGTCAAAAATAGTAGATTTAGATTTTTATTATTTAGATGGGTAGTAGGCTTTGATATCAGTAACACAAACACAAAGATAAAGACACAGTATACGGAAATATGAAAGAAGACTGCTTCTTGCATTCATTGGTTTCTTACAGAAGAAATACACTCCTTTTATAGGAGGGGAAATGGAACGAAAGAATATATATATATATATATATATATGAATATGTGTCCCAATAATTCATGGTCATCTGTATATTTTTACATAGTATGATCTGGTTAGCACCTTGCTGTTACAATGATCCACCAAGTTTCACATGTGCAAATCTCATTCCTCCATTTGGTTGATGAGGTTGTAATATTCTTTTTTGTCTAAAGATGACAAAGAGATAAAACTTGTGTCATTTGCCATTAAAAATAAGTCATACTACACATCAAGAGATTTTCTTGTGGTCATGTCAAATCTTCTACTTTTTTTGACTCGATTTTTAGTTAGACATGTGGTTGATTGGTATTTGAGTACCAAAAAAAAAATTTGTCAAATTTTTTTTTTTTTTTTTTTTTTTTTATCTTCTAGAAAATGAAATTTTAAATCTAGATTTTGAAAAACACAAAAGAATCGTATTGTTTGAAAAAGCAAAATCCCTCTTGCTTTGAAGCCACAAATATGTCAATCTTCATGAAGGACTATTGAAGTCAATAGCCATTGAAGATAAAGAATGGGGAATTATTAACCAATTGATTTTTCAAGCTTTACCAACAAATCAATTGAAGACATGGCCATAAGTTTAGCATGATGGAGAAAACGAGGTAAAAATTCTTCCAGCCATATCAAATTTGGTTCTTAAAGACAACAAAGGAAGAAGAATTTGCTAAAAATGAAATAGTTAATAGCAAGGTGCCAACCATATCATACTCTGTAAAATGATATAAATGCCCATGAATTATTGTACGTATAAAAGTTGTAGATGTCCAACTAATGGAGGTAGTATTAACAAAATTCTAAGGGTTTGTTAATTCAACAGATACTTTTTAGTTTTTTTAACCGAAATATTCAATGTTTAATTTATCCCTCCCTCTAGGGCCTTTACTATGAAATTATAAAATAAAAATAAAAGTAAACAATACCTCCTCTACCCATATTAGGAGTGACCATAATACCTCCTCTACCCATATGGCTCTGTACCACGAGTGAGGAATTGCAACTTCCTTAAGATAATCAAGTGCGTCTTCTCGTGAAGTGTAGTACCTTAGTCTGCTCGTGCGAATGACTTGATCATTGCGTGCCAATTCCATAAATTCATCCACATCAGAAAATTGATAGGGGCGTAGTTTGATTTCCATCTGATTATATTAATCTTTATGCATTGTTCTTGTAGCTAACACCGAAACACTAAAATGATTGCTAAATATTTAGGAAGAAAAGAACAGGTTATAACTTTTGAAGACCAAGAATTAGAACTACAAGTTAAGAGGAGCTACATGAATTTGGGAACAGAAACACAAAAATTATAGCTTCAAACATGTTTAACATACTTAAGGAAAAAGAGAGCCTATGTTCAGCTCTTTCACTTCATACTCATATCCTTTTATGATACTCAAAGGCTTTGAAGTTCTTCTTGTACACACAAACTAGTACAATAATGTTATCCATTACAACCACACGTCACATGACTAGTACTATAATTGGCCGACACTTCACACAACTCTTTTTAGTGATAGACACAACTTGCATCTAGTGCACTAGAGCATTAGACCCATATGATACAAAAATTGTGTCTAAAATTTGGCATGGGTCTGTATTGTTTTAGAGCATCTGCAGCCCAAACGCCATATGCCATATGTTGAGATGTTTTACCATTTCTGTCCTCAAATGTTGCTCCAGCTGAACTTGTAAAATGTCCCAATTGTAAAAAATTTTATAATACTGCTACAGTACCATCTTACAAATAAGATGGTACTGTAGCAACATTGTATAATTAAAAATTATTATTATATTCTCTCATTCTTCTCTCTCATCCTTTTCTCTCTCTTTCTTTCTGCTCTCTGATTCTTCTTGCTCTCTTTCTTTCACTCAAGGCTAAACTCTCCGGCAACTCTCTAGATCTGCATGGTGGGTTTCTAGATTAGCGAGCGGCGAGATCGGCGCTGTTGAGTTGGAGATCGGCGTGGTGGGTCTTCGCGTTTTTCTTCTCCGGCAACTCTTCTCTCTTTCATTTTTCCTTCCCCGCAGCGAATTCGCTTCCTTCGAGTTTCAGCGGTGGTGGGTCTGATTTTTGACTGTGGGTTGCTGTTTTTTTTTTTTTTTTGGTATGGTGTTGATGGTTGGAGAGGGTGGTGGTGGTGTTGATGGTCGGAGAGGGCAGTAGGTGCAACAGCGTGGGTTTGGTCTTTTCTCGAGGATTTTTTTTTTTTTTTTTGTGGTGTTGATGGTCGGAGAGGGCAGTAGGTGGGTCTGGTCTTTTTTTTTTTTTTTTTTTTTTTTTTTTTTTTTTTTTTTGGTGTTGATGGTAGATTGTGGGTTGCCGGTGGTGGCGGTGGTGTGGTGTGTGTAGTGCAGCGGTGGCGATGATTGTGATTCTTGAACAGAAAGAGAGAGAGAAAGAATAAATAATGTGTTGTATTGTATGATGGTGATTGTGGGATATATTATTTTATTGTGTAGAAATATTATTTTAATGAGTAGAATAGGGAAATAAAAGTTGGGATGCTGAGAGTATTGTAAAATGGTATGTTATAATTGATAAAGTAGTTTTTTGAGATGGTATAATGAGATAGGATGGCATTTCCGGTTGGAGATGCTCTTAGATTTAGTGCACTGGACCCAAGCTTTGCTTTTCAGAGACAAAGTAGGAATCTCTCTACCATTAGTTAGAATTCATTTATTGAGTCATCTTCGAAGTTGTTTATTATGGTATTCCTCAACAAAAAAAAAAGGTTGTTTATTATGATAAAAAAGTCAAATTTTAAGTTTTAAGGATCAGAATTAATACATTCCAAATATAACATAGATGTCCTACTAATTTCAGGTGATAAGGTTAAATTCTAAACTTTAGGAACTAAAACAAATTAAATGTTAAGAATGTGTGGGTTGTCAAATAGCCCAAAGCAGTCTAAAATGCAAAAATTATCACACATAAGTTTCATTGTGAAAATACTCTCTGTTGCCAAAACAATCTATTCCACTCTCATTTTTTCTTGCTCTGAATCTTATGTGTTTTGTGTGAAGAATCCTATTTTATTTTTGTTTCAACTTTCAACCACGACATTTTTCTATAACAGCAAATACGTTTATTTTTCTTCAAATCACATGGATAGATCAATACTTGTGCACACAATGGGAAGCATTTTTTTTCGTTAATGTGGGGGGTTTACACCATTTTCTTAGAGGTGTATAATCCCATAAAAATAACCACAATTAGTGTATATGGTCTCATAACTTGCACCAAAGACATCAGCATATAGATTGTAGAGTCATTTACTCATTTTACGCGTTGGTTGTCACCAAAACTTCTTGACAAGGTAAAGTAATCAACTAAGGCAGCTATTATAGCAGCATGAGGTTACCTATTAATTCGGATAGAAGCCACAAGAAGAAGTACAGCATGTTTGCTTCAAGAAAATAAAATTGAATCCACGGGGTTCTTTGAATATGCAAGAAGAGATTAGTCTGAAGTCTACCAGAAAATAAATAGACAAAAGTTTGAATTGCCTTGTAGGCAACAATGTGTTTAAATAATAAAATAAACCCTGGGGTAGCTAAGAAAACAAACCAAAAATCCTAATTTGCATTAAACACAAAATTAGGTGGCAAAATGAGATAATTGCAAAACTAAATACTAATATTTCTGGGAGATGTCCCAAAATAGAAAAGACATTATTCTAACTTTAATTTAAAAGTTACAATGGAAATTAAAAAAAAAAAGTATTAAAAATGGTAAAAACACAAATTTTAGGACCTGAACAAAGGAATTTGCCTATATAGCGGCTTCAATCATGGCCTAAAGCCACAAGTTTCGCTCCAAGTGTTGTGAAGGATTTTCATGCAATTCTTCAATTAGTTTGGTCAGTTTTTAAAAAGCTATACATAATAACATCAATAGTCTTCCCATGGACAACAACATATTTCCTAAGTACACCTTCCTTTTGAAACCCTGCCTTTTCCAAAACCCTTTGTGAGGCCTTAACTTCCACATTAACATAGCCTTCCAATCTCTCCATATTTGGAAACTCTTCAAACACACTAGAAATAACCAATTTCACTGCCTCTGTGGTTATACCTTTGTTCCAATACTTTGATCCAAGAGCATAGCTGATTTGCCCTCTACATATCTCATAGTCAGACCCTGGTTTGACACATATGAATCCAATTGGACGGTCCTCCAAACATATGGCCCTGTACCATGGGTGAGGAATTGCAACTTCCTTTAGATAATCAAGTGCATCTTCTCTTGAAGTGTAGTACCTTAGTCTGCTCGTGCGAATGACTTGATCATCGCATGCCCATTCCATGAAGTCATCCACATCAGATAATTGGTAGGGGCGTAGTTTGATTTCCATCTTATTAATCTCTCTAATATCTTGGGCCTCTAGCTAACACCAAACACTAAAGTGATTGCTAAATATTTTGGGGGAAAAGAGAGAGAGAGTAAATATATAGAAAAGAACAGGTTATAACTTATAAGGATTGAGCAATAGAACTACAAGTTAAAAGGAGTAACAAAAACTAGGGAACCAAAACACACAAAATTTATTGATTCAAACATGTTTAACATAACAAAGGAAACAGACTGCATATGTTCTGCTTGTTCACTTCATACTCTTACCCTTTTATAATTCTAGCAAAGGCTCTGAAGATCTTCTTGTGCGCACAAACTAGTACAATAATTCTACTTATTACAATGACACTTCACATGGCTAGTGCAATAATTGGCAGACACTTCACACAACTTAGATGCTTTTAGTGATGGATACAGATAGTGCACTAAATCCAATATGATGTGGATACATGATTAAATTTTACCACGTGTTCATATTGTGTTGGGTCCAGTGCACTGGACTCAAGCTTTGCTCTTTAGTGACAAAGTAGGAATATCTTTACAATTGGTTAGAGTTTGTCTAATGAGTCATCTTCCAAGCTGTTTATTATGCTTAAAAAGTCAGTTTTTAAATTAGAAGGATCAGAATTAGTACAATCCAAACATAACATAGATGTCCTACTAATTTCAGGTGTTTGATTTGTAGGACTTTACTTTTCACAAGACTCTAAAGGACACAGATACACTCTGCATGGAAAATATTGGATCATTTGACATCTTTAAATTTTCAATGTGGTAATATATCCACCTATATGTTTAGTGGGCACGCTAGTGCTACACTCATCAAGTGGTCAACTAAATTCCCACAATAAATTAAATTGCAATTATTTGAGCACTGATCAATCAGCATGAACACACAAAAGATATTAACGAGAGTCAAAATCAGCTTTACCTTCACTCCACTCTTTGAAGCTAAAAATGAAGCATGTTGCATCAATCACAGAGCTTCAATCAGCAACACCAACAGGAAAATCAAGTTTTAAGGACAGATGAATAAACTTGTTGATGACTAATTTAAAGCCATCCTATCTGACGTTCTTCCTGGCTCTTGTTTGAATTTCATTATCCTATCTAACCTTCAAAATTCCAAAATCAAATTTTCATTATAAACAAACATGACTAGTATGACTGCTGAGGCATGATTGTGGTACATACCTGGTATCTTGACTCTAGTAGTTAATTCCAAATACCTACTAGTCTCCAAAAGAGTAGCTTCTTTTTTTATTTGGTGAGGGCTGACCCTGTAGCAAGCAACCGTTATGGTTCTCCCTCATCTCACATAATAGTGGGTCCACCGTACCAATTTTTGTCCCAATGTCCACATTAACAATGCCTTCCAATCTCTCCATATATCTCTTCAAACACACTAGAAATTACCATTCTTCATTTTTCACTGCCAATGTCAATGCCTTTGCCCCAATACTTTGACCCTAGACCATAGCTTGTTCTACTTCTGCATATGAATCCAATCAACATGTTTGTAAAACATGAAATTTCTATATGGAGGTCGCCATTATTAATTAATTCAGTAAATAATATGTAAAAGCATTTACAAAAAAAGTTATTGTTTTGGAGACTGTATGGACTTGCAAAACTTGGTCTAGAATTGGGTGGGGTGCGCCAGGCCTGTGCCGTAGTGCAACGCATGGGCGACGCTTGAGAGCCCCAGTAGCAAGCTACTGTGGTGGACACTCCCCTTCAAGAAATGAATTTAATATCGTGTGAGCCAATGGCTCACATATCAGATATTAAACTGATAAGAACAGATACTACACTTGATCTTAGCCAAAAGGCCGAGAAAGGTATGAGTTTACTCCCAAAATGTGCTCTTTTTTATAGTAAGACTGCTTTGAGCTCTTTTCCTGCTTTCATGACGTGGGACGTGATTGTCAAACTCTTATTATGCTTATATTATACATGGCTGGTATAGGAATACAAACATATCTTCTTTAAATAGTTCACAGAAAACAAAGTAGATGCCAACAAACACCATAGTGATGTAGATGATAATGTTTGAAATACAAAAATTTCTGCCTTTAAGGAGCTCACAGCTGGAACAGCTTCTCCGCATATTGGATTTTTTATTTTGTTTAAATCTAGATTGTTTTTATTTTTATCATGTATGTATAACAATTTATCTAACTTCAATCGTAAACTTCACAGGCCTATCAGACTATCATGGATTTCATGTTGGTATTGAGCAGAAGTTTGAACACTAATTTTGTGATGGAGATGAATTTCATGGCTTCTGACCCGTTGAATTAAAGCTCTAATTGAAAGACAATAGAGTGGGGACCTGATTTATATTGCTGAAATGACATGACTTATTTTACCACCAAAAAAAAAAATGATATTGACTTATAAGTGGCATTAGAGGCACAGATGTAGCTCACAATGATTGCAGAGATAATGGATGTTGTGACAAGTAGGAGATATAATCAATTTCCAGCTGGGAAATGTAATCAACTTCTAGCTTTTGCAGGTTCAGTATAAATGGAGGGCCTAATCTTACCAAACTTTTAAAATCTATCTCCAATGGTTCATATCTCAAAGACATGGGAAAACAAGAATTGAAAGAAGAAGATTGTAAGACTGAAGGCACAGTTTATAATTAATATCACTCACAACAAACTATCTGTTACTAAGAAGCTATAGATAAACATGTCTCTGATCTCTCCTTTACAAAATCCGTACTTTCTTAACAACCCTTCTTTAAGAAATCCAACCTTTTCTAAGACCTTTTGAGACCCCTTATTTTCTTCCTCTACCATTGCTTCTATCCTCACCAAATCGGGGAACTCTTTGAACTCCTTAGAGACGGCTATCTTCAATGCAGTGGCGACTATCCCTTGCCCCCAGTAATCTGTGCCCACAGCATAGATAATGTGTGCTCTGCATCTGTCATTGTGGGATTCTGGCCTAATTGAAACGTAGCCAATTGAACGATCATCCAAACATATGGACTGATGCCAAGGATGGGGTATGGCAACCTTCTCAAGATATGTCAAAGCTTCTTCCCTAGAGGTGATGGAGTCCCATCTAAGATACCGCGTTACTCTATCATCACTAGCCCATTTCAGGAAGTCATCAACATCAGAGAGCTTGAATGGATGTAGGGAAAGTCGTGAGGAATCCACTGAAACTAGTTTGAAATAGTTCTAGGTTCAATTAGATTCATCAGGCATATATATGAGGCATAAGGTGGATTTTTTTTAAAAGCCAAGAACGTCACTGGCCCCATGGCTATGGACTATTAGAAATGGTCAATTATGGTATTCATTATTGAGAATCTGGCCCTAGTAGCAGACAGTTGGACATTCATTCCAAGACGCAACTAGCAATTCTTGATAAGCTGAAAAAAATTGAATGGAAAAATACATCAAGTACTTATGATAATTTCTTAATTTACCTTTGGTAAATATGATATATGATATTGGTAACAACAAGAACAAGGGTTGGGTATAAATCCTCAACAAATTCGTCAGGTTGACCATATATATTCATTTTTACCATTTCATTCTGTGTGAAGGCATACTCTGTCTTTGTTGGTATAAGATATGGTAACAAAACAAAATAACAAACAAAGATATCAAATAACCACATTAAAAATCAAGCTGAGGGTTGGAGAAGGGACAGTTCAAGGCATAAAATCAGTAGATAAAAGACTGTACATGACCATATCCCTAGTCTCACCTTTATTAAAGCTATACTTCCTCAACACACATTCCTTGAGGAAGCCAACTTTTTCTAAGACCCTCTGAGAAGCCTTGTTCTCTAACTCAACCAAACCTTGAAACCTGACCACATCTGGGAATTCTTTTAGCCCTTCACTAATAGCCCTCTTCACTGCTCTAGTTGTTATACCATGCCCCCAGTACTCAGCAGCTAAGGCATATCCAACATCTGCTCTACACTGGTCATCACCAGAACGTGGCATTATGATAACAAAACCAATTGAACGGTTGTCTATGCATATGGATCTGCAATAAGGGTGTGGAATGCAATAGTCATTGATGTAAGAAACTACTTCTTGCTTGGAGGTGAAGGTGTTCCACCTTGTGAAGCGCGTCACTTTTTCATTGCCACCATACATTAAGAAGTCGTCAACATCTGAAATTTTGTATGGACGAAGTGTGATCTTTGAAAGATTGATCTCCATCTCCTTTGACATATCAAATGGTGGGAACAGTAGGTGGTGCTGTTTGTTGAGAAATGGAAGTAATATGTGATTTCTAAAGTTTGCATTACCTACCATAGGATTCTTATAACATTTGACCTTATTAATAAAAAGCCTAGTTTATTCATTCAACAAACAGGAAAAGCTAGTTTAATTGCTCAATGGATACGCTAACCTCGGCTTTCTTAAAGATGTATCAAAGCTCTTATTGTTCCCAACCTACACAATTGATGTAGAAAAAGTTACAAAATGCTTTTTAGAAATTAGCGAGTGCTGTAGTTGGTGGTTTAATTTAACTCTTTTTTAACTCTGAAGTAGAAGAAAAATATTCTCACACTAGTTTACATTCACTATTTCATATAGGCAACTACAATTGATGTAGGAATGTCCACATTTAAAATGTTCACATTTTAACACATAAAAGTGGTGAAAAAAAACAGATGTGAAATAGTTGATGTGTGAGAATCAAAACTCTAGAATGTACAACTTTTAAAATCGCTATCTTTCTTTCTCTTTTTGATACAATTGTTTTTTCATTCAGCTTATAGTTTAAGTAAAATAAACCAATAAAAATAAATCATATCAAACCAACACTAGATAATTGTTCTTCTTGCTGACTCAAAAATTAAAATATAGTAATCATATTTCACTAAATATCTATCTATCATTGCAAGGAAAACCAAAAACAAATCTCACACAACCAACTTGTGATTCTGAATGATGGTGCATCCAAGTGGAAAACGTTAAAACAACATTGTCTTGGAGGGAAGAAGAACATCAAGATTGGAAATTCAAGGTCCCTATTTGACGTGAAAGTTCTATTTAATATTAATTATACAATTATATAAGCTCTATCAGAAAAATAAATTATGGGAATTTGGGTTATTTGATTTGAAAAAGCAATCAATTGAGTTAGTCATAAACAGCACCATATAAAAGAACTTACATGTTACTTTGTTTTCTAGCTTATAGAAAGAAAATGAGGAGCGGTGAAAACCGTGACTACCCTACCTAATTTTGACCATAAGGACCACTAAGCATTTGTTAAGTAACTTTTTTCTTCTATTTAGGAATAATTGAACCCTATGCTTCCAAGAAAATCAGTTAAGTAATTATTTTTCTTTCTATGTAAGAATAATTGTAATTGAAACCTTTGACGTATCCAATAAAAACCCCAAAAAAAAAAAAAAGTCAGTTGAGTTATAAGTTCTTAACTCTCTTTTAAATTAACTTAAGCCACAGATGAACATCAAGGCTTGGATAAGTCTTATATCTAATATAGTTTATTGTTCATCAAGTCTTAGATAAGTCTTATATCTAGATATAGTATATTGTGGCTCATAGATCAACACCAATACTTTGACGTTCTAGAAATGTGAGCATACCCTTCAAAGTAGTGATTAAAAGTCTGGAGCGTGAAACTTGTCCATCAGAGAGATATTATAATCACACCCAACAAACTAGAACTTAATGGACATCTAACCCGCACAGAAGAAAAACAAACCTGTGATTTCAAATTCAAACTTTTAGACTAGAATTGGGTGGGGTGCGCCAGGCCCGAGCAATAGTGCAACGCATGGGCGACGCTTGAGAGCCCCAGTAGCAAGCTACTGTGGTGGACTCTCCCCCTCAAGAAATAAATTTAATATCGTGTGGGCCGATGACCCACATATCAGATATTAAACTGATAAGAACAGATACTACACTTGATCTTAGCCAAAAGGCCGAGAAAGGTATGCTCTGCCCAACTCCTGATTTTCCATTTTATACCTCAGCTTTGTTTATCCATCCTCTCTCTTACACGATGTGGGAATCGGCATTTGAAAGCAGCAAGAGTGGAAGCACATCTATTCAATGTATCTCTCTTATGCACATAGCCAGGAAGGTGTCTTAGCATATGCTATTATTTGCAGGCGAAGAACCATTGCATTTGGTGATAATATATGTTTTACTTAAAAATGTATTTACTTAAAATGTAATACAAACTACCTTACAAACTCTTAGAGATAGTAGATAGACTGCATCTCACTTATTTACATACTCAAAAATAGTAGATTTAGATTTTTATTATTTGGATGGGTAGTAGACTTTGATATCAGTAACACAAACACAAAGATAAAGACACAGTATACGGAAATATGAAAGAAGACTGCTTCTTGCATTCATTGGTTTCTTACAGAAGAATTACACTCCTTTTATAGGAGGGGAAATGGAACGAAATTAAGAATATATATATATATATATATATATATATGAATATGTGTCCCAATAATTCATGGTCATCTGTATATTTTTACATAGTATGATCTGGTTAGCACCTTGCTGTTACAATGATCCACCAAGTTTCACATGTGCAAATCTCATTCCTCCATTTGGTTGATGAGGTTGTAATATTCTTTTTTGTCTAAAGATGACAAAGAGATAAAACGTCTGTCATTTGCCATTAAAAATAAGTCATACTACACATCAAGAGATTTTCTTGTGGTCATGTCAAATTTTCTACTTTTTTTGACTCAATTTTTAGTTAGACATGTGGTTGATTGGTATTTGAGTACCAAAAAAAAAATTTGTCAAAATTTTTTTTTTTATCTTCTAGAAAATGAAATTTTAAATCTAGATTTTGAAAAACACAAAAGAATCGTATTGTTTGAAAAAGTAAAATCCCTCTTGCTTTGAAGCCACAAATATGTCAATCTTCATGAAGGACTATTGAAGTCAATAGCCATTGAAGATAAAGAATGGGGAATTATTAACCAATTGATTTTTCAAGCTTTACCAACAAATCAATTGAAGACATGGCCATAAGTTTAGCATGATGGAGAAAACGAGGTAAAAATTCTTCCAGCCATATCAAATTTGGTTCTTAAAGACAACAAAGGAAGAAGAATTTGCTAAAAATGAAATAGTTAATAGCAAGGTGCCAACCATATCATACTCTGTAAAATGATATAAATGCCCATGAATTATTGTACGTATAAAAGTTGTAGATGTCCAACTAATGGAGGTAGTATTAACAAAATTCTAAGGGTTTGTTAATTCAACAGATACTTTTTAGTTTTTTTAACCGAAATATTCAATGTTTAATTTATCCCTCCCTCCAGGGCCTTTACTATGAAATTATAAAATAAAAATAAAAGTAAAAATACCTCCTCTTCCCATATTGGGAGTGACCATAATACCTCCTCTACCCATATGGCTCTGTACCACGAGTGAGGAATTGCAACTTCCTTAAGATAATCAAGTGCGTCTTCTCGTGAAGTGTAGTACCTTAGTCTGCTCGTGCGAATGACTTGATCATTGCATGCCAATTCCATAAATTCATCCACATCAGAAAATTGATAGGGGCGTAGTTTGATTTCCATCTGATTATATTAATCTTTATGCATTGTTCTTGTAGCTAACACCGAAACACTAAAATGATTGCTAAATATTTAGGAAGAAAAGAACAGGTTATAACTTTTGAAGACCAAGAATTAGAACTACAAGTTAAGAGGAGCTACATGAATTTGGGAACAGAAACACAAAAATTATAGCTTCAAAAATGTTTAACATACTTAAGGAAAAAGAGAGCCTATGTTCAGCTCTTTCACTTCATACTCATATCCTTTTATGATACTCAAAGGCTTTGAAGTTCTTCTTGTACACACAAACTAGTACAATAATGTTATCCATTACAACCACACGTCACATGACTAGTACTATAATTGGCCGACACTTCACACAACTCTTTTTAGTGATAGACACAACTTGCATCTAGTGCACTAGAGCATTAGACCCATATGATACAAAAATTGTGTCTAAAATTTGGCATGGGTCTGTATTGTTTTAGAGCATCTGCAGCCCAAACGCCATATGCCATATGTTGAGATGTTTTACCATTTCTGTCCTCAAATGTTGCTCCAGCTGGACTTGTAAAATGTCCCAATTGTAAAAAATTTTACAATACTGCTACAGTACCATCTTACAAATAAGATGGTACTGTAGCAACATTGTATAATTGAAAATTATTATTATATTCTCTCATTTTTCTCTCTCATCCTTTTCTCTCTCTTTCTTTCTGCTCTCTGATTCTTCTTGCTCTCTTTCTTTCACTCAAGGCTAAACTCTCCGGCAACTCTCTAGATCGGCGTGGTGGGTTTCTAGATTAGCAAGCGGCGAGAAAGGCGTTGTTGAGTTGGAGATCGGCGTGGTGGGTCTCCGCGTTTTTCTTCTCCGGCAACTCTTCTCTCTTTCATTTTTCCTTCCCCGCGGCGAATTCGCTTCCTTCGAGTTTCAGCGGTGGTGGGTCTGATTTTTGACTGTAGGTTGCTGTGTTTTTTTTTTTTTTTTTTTTTTTTTTGGTATGGTGTTGATGGTTGGAGAGGGTGGTGGTGGTGGTGGTGGTGGTGTTGATGGTCGGAGAGGGCAGTAGGTGCAACGGCGTGGGTTTGGTCTTTTCTCGAGGATTTTTTTTTTTTTTTTTTTTTTTCGTGGTGTTGATGGTCGGAGAGGGCAGTAGGTGGGTCTGGTCTTTTTTTTTTTTTTTTTTTTTTTTTTTTTTGGTGTTGATGGTAGATTGTGGGTTGCCGGTGGTGGCGGTGGTGTGGTGTGTGTAGTGCAGCGGTGGCGGTGATTGTGATTCTTGAACAGAAAGAGAGAGAGAAAGAATAAATAATGTGTTGTATTGTATGATGGTGATTGTGGGATATATTATTTTATTGTATAGAAATATTATTTTAATGAGTAGAATAGGGAAATAAAAGTTGGGATGCTGAGAGTATTGTAAAATGGTATACTATAATTTATAAAGTAGTTTTTTGAGATGGTATAATGAGATAGGATGACATTTTCAGTTGGAGATGCTCTTAGATTTAGTGCACTGGACCCAAGCTTTACTCTTCAGAGACAAAGTAGGAATCTCTCTACCATTAGTTAGAATTCATTTATTGAGTCATCTTCGAAGTTGTTTATTATGGTATTCCTCAACAAAAAAAAAGGTTGTTTATTATGATAGAAAAGTCAAATTTTAAGTGTTAAGGATCAGAATTAATACATTCCAAATATAACATAGATGTCCCACTAATTTCAGGTGATAAGGTTAAATTCTAAACTTTAGGAACTAAAACAAATTAAATGTTAAGAATGTGTGGGTTGTCAAATAGCCCAAAGCAGTCTAAAATGCATAAATTATCACACATAAGTTTCATTGTGAAAATACTCTCTGTTGCCAAAACAATCTATTCCACTCTCATTTTTTCTTGCTCTGAATCTTATGTGTTTTGTGTGAAGAATCCTATTTTATTTTTGTTTCAACTTTCAACCACGACATTTTTCTATAACAGCAAATACGTTTATTTTTCTTCAAATCACATGGATAGATCAATACTTGTGCACACAATGGGAAGCATTTTTTTTCGTTAATGTGGGGGGTTTACACCATTTTCTTAGGGGTGTATAATCCCATAAAAATAACCACAATTAGTGTATATGGTCTCATAACTTGCACCAAAGACATCAGCATATAGATTGTAGAGTCATTTACTCATTTTACGCGTTGGTTGTCACCAAAACTTCTTGACAAGGTAAAGTAATCAACTAAGGCAGCTATTATAGCAGCAGGAGGTTACCTATTAATTCGGATAGAAGCCACAAGAAGAAGTACAGCATGTTTGCTTCAAGAAAATAAAATTGAATCCACGGGGTTCTTTGAATACGCAAGAAGAGATTAGTCTGAAGTCTACCAGAAAATAAATAGACAAAAGTTTGAATTGCCTTGTAGGCAACAATGTGTTTAAATAATAAAATAAACCCTGGGGTAGCTAAGAAAACAAACCAAAAATCCTAATTTGCATTAAACACAAAATTAGGTGGCAAAATGAGATAATTGCAAAACTAAATACTAATATTTCTGGGAGATGTCCCAAAATAGAAAAGACATTATTCTAACTTTAATTTAAAAGTTACAATGGAAATTAAAAAAAAAAAGTATTAAAAATGGTAAAAACACAAATTTTAGGACCTGAACAAGGGAATTTGCCTATATAGCGGCTTCAATCATGGCCTAAAGCCACAAGTTTCGCTCCAAGTGTTGTGAAGGATTTTCATGCAATTCTTCAATTAGTTTGGTCAGTTTTTAAAAAGCTATACATAATAACATCAATAGTCTTCCCATGGACAACAACATATTTCCTAAGTACACCTTCCTTTTGAAACCCTGCCTTTTCCAAAACCCTTTGTGAGGCCTTAACTTCCACATTAACATAGCCTTCCAATCTCTCCATATTTGGAAACTCTTCAAACACACTAGAAATAACCAATTTCATTGCCTCTGTGGTTATACCTTTGTTCCAATACTTTGATCCAAGAGCATAGCTGATTTGCCCTCTACATATCTCATAGTCAGACCCTGGTTTGACACATATGAATCCAATTGGACGGTCCTCCAAACATATGGCCCTGTACCATGGGTGAGGAATTGCAACTTCCTTTAGATAATCAAGTGCATCTTCTCTTGAAGTGTAGTACCTTAGTCTGCCTGTGCGAATGACTTGATCATCGCATGCCCATTCCATGAAGTCATCCACATCAGATAATTGGTAGGGGCGTAGTTTGATTTCCATCTTATTAATCTCTCTAATATCTTGGGCCTGTAACTAACACCAAACATTAAAGTGATTGTTAAATATTTTGGGGGAAAAAAGAGAGAATAAATATATAGAAAAGAACAGGTTATAACTTATAAGGATCAAGCAATAGAACTACAAGTTAAAAGGAGCAACAAAAACTAGGGAACCAAAACACATAAAATTTATTGATTCAAACATGTTTAACATAACAAAGGAAACAGACTGCATATGTTCTGCTTGTTCACTTCATACTCTTACCCTTTTCTAATTCTAGCAAAGGCTTTGAAGATCTTCTTGTGCGCACAACCTAGTACAATAATTCTACTTATTACAATGACACTTCACGTGGCTAGTGCAATAATTGACAGACACTTCACACAACTTAGATGCTTTTAGTGATGGACACAGATAGTGCACTAAATCCAATATGATGCGGATACATGATTAAAATTTACCACGTGTTCATATTGTGTTGGGTCCAGTGCACTGGACTCAAGCTTTGCTCTTTAGTGACAAAGTAGGAATATCTTTACAATTGGTTAGAGTTTGTCTAATGAGTCATCTTCCAAGCTGTTTATTATGCTTAAAAAGTCAGTTTTTAAATTAGAAGGATCAGAATTAGTACAATCCAAACATAACATAGATGTCCTACTAATTTCAGGTGTTTGATTTGTAGGACTTTACTTTTCAGAAGACTCCAAAGGACACAGATACACTCTGCATGGAAAATATTGGATCATTTGACATCTTTAAATTTTCAATGTGGTAATATATCCACCTATATGTTTGGTGGGCATGCTAGTGCTACACTCATCAAGTGGTCAACTAAATTCCCACAATAAATTAAATTGCAATTATTTGAGCACTGATCAATCAGCATGAACACACAAAAGATATTAACGAGAGTCAAAATCAGCTTTACCTTCACTCCACTCTTTGAAGCTAAAAATGAAGCATGTTGCATCAATCACAGAGCTTCAATCAGCAACACCAACAGGAAAATCAAGTTTTTAAGGACAGATGAATAAACTTGTTGATGACTAATTTAAAGCCATCCTATCTGACGTTCTTCCTGGCTCTTGTTTGAATTTCATTATCCTATCTAACCTTCAAAATTCCAAAATCAAATTTTCATTATAAACAAACATGACTAGTATGACTTCTGAGGCATGATTGTGGTACATACCTGCTATCTTGACTCTAGTAGTTAATTCCAAGGTACATACCTGCTATCTTGACTCTAGTAGTTAATTCCAAATACCTACTAGTCTCCAAAAGAGTAGCTTCTTTTTTTATTTGGTGAGGGCTGACCCTGTAGCAAGCGACAGTTATGATTCTCCCTCATCTCACATAATAGTGGGTTCACCGTACCAATTTTTGTCCCAATGTCCACATTAACAATGCCTTCCAATCTCTCCATATATCTCTTCAAACACACTAGAAATTACCATTCTTCATTTTTCACTGCCAATGTCAATGCCTTTGCCCCAATACTTTGACCCTAGACCATAGCTTGTTCTACTTCTGCATATGAATCCAATCAACATGTTTGTAAAACATGAAATTTCTATATGGAGGTCGCCATTATTAATTAATTCAGTAAATAATATGTAAAAGCATTTACAAAAAAAGTTATTGTTTTGGAGACTGTATGGACTTACAAAACTTGGTCTAGAATTGGGTGGGGTGCGCCAGGCCTGTGCAGTAGTACAACGCATGGGCGACGCTTGAGAGCCCCAGTAGCAAGCTACTGTGGTGGACACTCCCCTTCAAGAAATGAATTTAATATCGTGTGAGCCAATGGCTCACATATCAGATATTAAACTGATAAGAACAGATACTACACTTGATCTTAGCCAAAAGGCCGAGAAAGGTATGAGTTTACTCCTAAAATGTGCTCTTTTTTATAGTAAGACTGCTTTGAGCTCTTTTCCTGCTTTCATGACGTGGGACGTGATTGTCAAACTCTTAGTATGCTTATATTATACATGGTTGGTATAGGAATACAAACATATCTTCTTTAAACAGTTCACAGAAAACAAAGTAGATGCCAACAAACACCATAGTGATGTAGATGACAATGTTTGTAATACAAAAATTTCTGCCTTTAAAGAGCTCACAGCTGGAATAGCTTCTCCGCATATTGGATTTTTTGTTTTGTTTAAATCTAGATTGTTTTTATTTTTATCATGTTTGTATAACAATTTATCTAACTTCAATCGTAAACTTCACAGGCCTATCAGACTATCATGGATTTCATGTTGGTATTGAGCAGAGGTTTGAACACTAATTTTGTGATGGAGATGAATTTCATGGCCTCTGACCCGTTGAATTAAAGCTCTAATTGAAAGACAACAGAGTGAGGACCTGATTTATATTGCTGAAATGACATGACTTATTTTACCACCAAAAAAAAAATGATATGACTTATAAGTGGCATTAGAGGCACAGATGTAGCTCACAATGATTGCAGAGATAATGGATGTTGTGACAAGTAGGAGATATAATCAATTTCCAGCTGGGAAATGTAATCAACTTCTAGCTTTTGCAGGTTCAGTATAAATGGAGGACCTAACCTTACCAAACTTTTAAAATCTATCTCCAATGGTTCATATCTCAAAGACATGGGAAAACAAGAATTGAAAGAAGAAGATTGTAAGACTAAAGGCACAGTTTATAATTATTATCACTCACAACAAACTATCTGTTACTAAGAAGCTATAGATAAACATGTCTCTGATCTCTCCTTTACAAAATCCGTACTTTCTTAACAACCCTTCTTTAAGAAATCCAACCTTTTCTAAGACCTTTTGAGACCCCTTATTTTCTACCTCTACCATTGCTTCTATCCTCACCAAATCGGGGAACTCTTTGAACTCCTTAGAGACGGCTATCTTCAATGCAGTGGCGACTATCCCTTGCCCCCAGTAATCTGTGCCCACAGCATAGATAATGTGTGCTCTGCATCTGTCATCGTGGGATTCTGGCCTAATTGAAACGTAGCCAATTGAATGACCATCCAAACATATGGACCGACACCAAGGATGGGGTTTGGCAACCTTCTCAAGATATGTCAATGCTTCTTCCCTAGAGGTGATGGAGTCCCATCTAAGATACCGTGTTACTCTATCATCACTAGCCCATTTCAGGAAGTCATCAACATCAGAGAGCTTGAATGGATGTAGGGAAAGTCGTGAGGAATCCACTGAAACTAGTTTGAAATAGTTCTAGGTTCAATTAGATTCATCAGGCATATATATGAGGCATAAGGTGGATTTTTTTTAAAAGCCAAGAACGTCACTGGCCCTATGGCTATGGACTATTAGAAATGGTCAATTATGGTATTCATTATTGAGAATCTGGCCCTAGTAGCAGATAGTTGGACATTCATTCCAAGACGCAACTAGCAATTCTTGATAAGCTGAAAAAAATTGAATGGAAAAATACATCAAGTACTCATGATCATTTCTTAATTTACCTTTGGTAAATATGATATATGATATTGGTAACAACAAGAACAAGGGTTGGGTATAAATCCTCAACAAATTCGTCAGGTTGACCATATATATTCATTTTTACCATTTCATTCTGTATGAAGGCATACTCTGTCTTTGTTGGTATAAGATATGGTAACAAAACAAAATAACAAACAAAGATATCAAATAACCACATTAAAAATCAAGCTGAGGGTTGGAGAAGGGACAGTTCAAGGCATAAAATCAGTAGATAAAAGACTGTACATGACCATATCCCTAGTCTCATCTTTATTAAAGCTATACTTCCTCAACACACATTCCTTGAGGAAGCCAACTTTTTCTAAGACCCTCTAAGAAGCCTTGTTCTCTAACTCAACTAAACCTTGAAACCTGACCACATCTGGGAATTCTTTTAGCTCTAAAAATTAAGACTTTCCTTTGGAGATGTGCTCATAATAGTATTGGAGTTAAAGTTTGTCTGGAGAGAAGGGGTATAACTCAAGATATTGTGTGTCCAATCTTCCAGGGAGGAACTGAAACCATTCTACATGCGTTAAGGGACTGCAATGAGCTGAAATATGTGTGGAATCAGCTAGGAATCTCCTCTTCAAACCATGAATTTTGGAGGAGTGACCTCCAGAGTTGGCTGTCATTTAATGGTAGGATGATGAGCAATCTTTGTGCTACCCACCCCCCTTGGAAAGTTGTATTTCCGATAGCTATATGGAATGTTTGGAAGAGCAGGAACAATATGGTTTTCAACAAGAAGAACAGGAATCCAAGACTTGCTATGGAGATTGTGAAGCAAGCTTTGGAGTATTATCATTGCGTTGCTTCCCCAAGGCTGCAAACTCATAAAGTGCTGAAGGGAATTCATTGGGAGAGGTCGCCTCAAGGCTGGATGAAGCTGAACACTGATGGTTTGGCCATTGGGAATCCCGGTTTGGCAGGGTGTGGGGGTGTGATAAGAGATGATTCAGGGCAGTGGATTGTTGGCTTCAGAAAGTGCATCGGCATCACCAGTAGCTTTGCTGCAGAATTATGGGGTCTTAGGGAGGGTCTTATCTTGTGCTGCAATCTTAATGTTTCTTCTCTTGAGATTGAGCTGGATGCCAAAGCTATTGTGGACATTTTGAACAAGCCAAACTATGTGAATAATATTATTTCTCCTATTTTGGACGACTGCAGATTGTTAGCTTCCCGCATTCCTCAGGTTCGTGTTAAGCATTGCTTTCGTCAGGTAAATAGATGTGCGGATAGCCTTGCTAGAATGAGTTTTAATTTAGATAGTGTTTTTTCTTCTTTTCTTAGTCCGCCTGTGGACTTGTTGGATGTGTTTGTGGATGATCTCAATGGGGTGATTGTTAACAGGTTGTGTCCTGTTCCTGTTGTTTCTCTTTAGTTGGTTTTAATGAATCGTATTTCACCAAAAAAAAAAAAAAAGAAAAAGAAACCTTTGACGTATCCAATAAAAACCCCAAATAAAAAAAAAAAAAAAAAAAGTCAATTGAGTTATATGTTCTTAACTCTCTTTTAAATTAACTTAAGCCACAGATGAACATCAAGGCTTAGATAAGTCTTATATCTAATATAGTTTATTGTTCATCAAGTCTTAGATTAGGGATGGCAATTTTGCCCCGCCCCGCTTAACCCGCCCCTCCCCCGCTTCGCCCCGCGCGGGTTTTCCCCGCCCTGCAAAGGTGATGGGGCGGGGATGGGGCAAGATTTTAGCCCCGCACCACGGGGCGGGGCGGGGATGGGTTTAGACTTTTTAGACCCGCCCCGCCCCTCCCCGTCCCCGCCCCGCCCCGCTCGCATTGCTAAGAGTTATAATTGTAAATTTTCATACCCTAAAATCTTACTATTTAAATAACATATCAATATTAGCTTATTTGATTCTCCCTAATGCGGTTCTCTACCTTTATTTTGTTATGTGTTATACTATGAGTTTTTTTTTTTTTTTTTTATGATTGTCTTATTAAACACTTAGATATACTATTCAATTTTTTCTAAAAATTGATTTGATTTGATGGGATAAATTTAGTTATAATTTCAAGTATATTTTAATTAATGAAATAGGTTTCATTAAAAAAATTTGTACTAATTGTAGGGAAAATTAACAAAAAGTAGAGTTTTACCGGGTGGGGCGGGGCTTCGCGGGGCCCCAAGGGGCGGGGATGGGGTGAGAAAGTTTTCCCCGTCATGCGGGCGGGGCGGGGCGGGGATGGGGCAAGACAAAATCATGCGGGGCGGGGACGAAGATCCCATCCTTCGGCCCCGCCCCGCCCCATTGCCATCCCTATCTTAGATAAGTCTTATATCTAGATATAGTATATTGTGGCTCATAGATCAACACCAATACTTTGACGTTCTAGAAATGTGAGCATACCCTTCAAAGTAGTAATTAAAAATCTAGAGCGTGAAACTTATCAGAAATATATTATAATTACACCAAACAATCTAGAACTTAAATGGACATCAAACTCACACAGAAGAAAACAAACTTGTGATGCTTCAATCTCAGTCAAACTTTCAGACTAGAATTGGGTGGGGTGCGCCAGGCCCGAGCAATAGTGCAACGCATGGGCGACGCTTGAGAGCCCCAGTAGCAAGCTACTGTGGTGGACTCTCCCCCTCAAGAAATAAATTTAATATCGTGTGGGCCGATGACCCACATATCAGATATTAAACTGATAAGAACAGATACTACACTTGATCTTAGCCAAAAGGCCGAGAAAGGTATGCTCTGTCCAACTCCTGATTTTCCATTTTATACCTCAGCTTTGTTTATCCCTCCTCTCTCTTACACGATGTGGGAATCGGCATTTGAAAGCAGCAAGAGTGGAAGCACATCTATTCAATGTATCTCTCTTATGCACATAGCCAGGAAGGTGTCTTAGCATATGCTATTATTTGCAGGCGAAGAACCATTGCTTTTGGTGATAATATATATTTTACTTAAAATGTAATACAAACTACCTTACAAACTCTTAGAGATAGTAGATAGACTGCATCTCACTTATTTACATACTCAAAAATAGTAGATTTAGATTTTTATTATTTGGATGGGTAGTAGGCTTTGATATCAGTAACACAAACACAAAGATAAAGACACAGTATACGGAAATATGAAAGAAGACTGCTTCTTGCATTCATTGGTTTCTTACAGAAGAATTACACTCCTTTTATAGGAGGGGAAATGGAACAAAAGAATATATATATATATATATATATATATATATGAATATGTGTCCCAATAATTCATGGTCATCTGTATTTTTTTACATAGTATGATCTGGTTAGCACCTTGCTGTTACAATGGTCCACCAAGTTTCACATGTGCAAATCTCATTCCTCCATTTGGTTGATGAGGTTGTAATATTCTTTTTTGTCTAAAGATGACAAAGAGATAAAACTTGTGTCATTTGCCATTAAAAATAAGTCATACTACACATCAAGAGATTTTCTTGTGGTCATGTCAAATCCTCTACTTTTTTTGACTTGATTTTTAGTTAGACATGTAGTTGATTGGTATTTGAGTACCCAAAAAAAATTGTCAATTTTTTTTTTAATCTTCTAGAAAATGAAATTTTAAATCTAGATTTTGAAAAACACAAAAGAATTGTATTATTTGAAAAGGCAAAATCCCTCTTGCTTTGAAGCCACAAATATGTCAATCTTCATGAAGGACTATTGAAGTCAATAGCCATTGAAGATAAAGAATGGGGAATTATTAACCAATTGATTTTTCAAGCTTTACCAACAAATCAATTGAAGACATGGCCATAGGTTTAGCATGATGGAGAAAAAGAGGTAAAAATTCTTCTAGCCATATCAAATTTGGTTCTTAAAGACAACAAAGGAAGAAGAATTTGCTAAAAATGAAATAGTTAATAGCAAGGTGCCAACCATATCATACTCTGTAAAATGATATAAATGCCCATGAATTATTATACGTATAAAAGTTGTAGATGTCCAACTAATGGAGGTAGTATAAACAAAATTATAAGAGTTTTGTAATTCAATTGATACTTTTTAGTTTTTTCAACCGAAATATTCAAGGTTTAATTTATCCCTCCCTCTAGGGCCTTTATGAAATTATAAAATAAAAGTAAACAATACCTCCTCTACCCATATTAGGAGTGACCATAATACCTCCTCTACCCATATGGCTCTGTACCACGAGTAAGAACTGCAACTTCCTTAAGATAATCAAGTGCGTCTTCTCGTGAGTGTAGTATCTTAGTCTGCTCGTGCGAATGACTTGATCATTAAATGCCAATTCCATAAATTCATCCACATCAGAAAATTGATAGGGGCGTAGTTTGATTTCCATCTGATTATATTAATCTTTATGCATTGTTCTTGTAGCTAACACCGAAACACTAAAATGATTGCTAAATATTTAGGAAGAAAAGAACAGGTTATAACTTTTGAAGACCAAGAATTAGAACTACAAGTTAAGAGAAGCTACATGAATTTGGGAACAGAAACACAAAAATTATAGCTTCAAACATGTTTAACATAATTAAGGAAAAAAAGAGCCTGTGTTCTGCTTTCACTTCATACTCATATTCTTTTATGATACTCAAAGGCTTTGAAGTTCTTCTTGTACACACAAACTAGTACAATAATGTTATCCATTACAACCACACAGCACATGACTAGTACTATAATTGGCCAACACTTCACACAACTCTTTTTAGTGATAGACACAACTTGCATCTAGTGCACTAGAGCATTAAACCCATATGATACAAAAATTGTGTCTAAAATTTGGCATGTGTCTGTATTGTTTTAGATTCAGTGCACTGGACCCAAGCTTTGCCCTTCAGAGACAAAGTAGGAATCTCTCTACCATAGTTAGAATTCATTTATTGAGTCATCTTCGAAGTTATTTATTATGATATTCCTCAACAAAAAAAAAAAAGTTGTTTATTATGATACAAAAGTTAAATTTTAAGTTTTAAGGATCAGAATTAGTACATTCCAAATATAACATAGATGTCCTACTAATTTCAGGTGATAAGGTTAAATTTTTTTTTTTTTTTTAGAATCAGGTTAAATTCTAAACTTTAGGAACTAAAACAAAATAAATGTTAAGAATGTGTGGGTTTTCAAATAATCTATTCCACTTTCATTTTTTCTTGCTCTGAATCTTATGTGTTTTGTGTGAAGAAACCTATTTTATTTTTGTTTCAACTTTCAACCACAACATTTTTCTATAACAGCAAATACGTTTATTTTTCTTCAAATCACATGGATAGATCGATACTTGTGCACACAATGGGAAGCATTTTTTTGGTTAATGTGGGGGGTTTGGACTATTTTCTTAGGGTGTATAATCCCATAAAAATAACCACAATTAGTGTATATGGTCTCATAACTTGCACCAAAGACATCAGCATGTAGATTTTAGAGTCATTTACTCATTTTACGCGTTGGTTGTCACCAAAACTTCTTGACAGGGTTAAGTAATCAACTAAGGCAGCTATTATAGCAGCATGAGGTTACCTATTAATTCGGACAGAAGCCACAAGAAGAAGTAGAGCATGTTTGCTTCAAGAAAATAAACTTGAATCCACAGGGTTCTTTGAATACACAAGAAGAGATTAATCTGAAGACTACAAGAAAATAAAGATACAAAAGTTTGAATTGCCTTGTAGGCTACAATGTGTTTAAATAGCAAAATAAACCCAAGGGTAGCTAAGAAAACAAACCAAAATCCTATTTTGTATTAAACACAAAATTAGGTGGCAAAATGAGATAATTGCAAAACTAAATACTAATATTTTTGGGAGATGTCCCAAAATAGACAAGACATTATTCTAACTTTAATTTAAAATTTACAATGGAAATTTAAAAAAAAAAGTATTAAAAATGGTAAAAACACAAATTTTAGGACCTAAACAAAGGAATTTGCCTAAGTAGTGGCTTCAATCATGGCCTAAGGCCACAAGTTTTGCTCCAAGCGTTGTGAAGAATTTTCACGCAATTCTTCAGTTAGTTTGATCAGTTCTTAGAAAGCTATACATAATAACATCAATAGTCTTCCCATGGACAATGACATATTTCCTAAGTACACCTTCCTTTTGAAACCCTGCCTTTTCCAAAACCCTTTGTGAGGCCTTAATTTCCACATTAACAAAGCCTTCCAATCTCTCCATATTTGGAAACCCTTCAAACACACTAGAAATATCCAATTTCACTGCTAATGTGGTTATACCTTTGTTCCAATACTTTGATCCAAGAGCATAGCTGATTTGCCCTTTACATATCTGATAGTCAGACCCTGGTTTGACACATATGAATCCAATTGGACGGTCCTCCCAACATATTGCCCTGTACCATGGGTGAGGAATTGCAACTTCCTTAAGATAAGCAAGTGCATCTTCTCTTGAAGTGTAGTACCTTAGTCTGCTCGTGCGAATGACTTGATCATCACATGCCCATTCCCTGAAGTCATCCACATCAGATAATTGATAGGGGCGTAGTTTTATTTCCATCTTGTTAATCTCTCTAATATCTTGGGCTTGTAGCTAACGCCAAACACTAACATGATTGCGAAATATTTAGGGGGGAAAAAAAGAAAGAGAATAAATATATAGAAAAGAACAGTTTATAACTTATAAGGATCGAGCAATAGAACTACAAGTTAAAAGGAGCAACAAGAACTAGGGAACCAAAACACACAAAATTCATTGATTCAAACATGTTTAACATAACAAAGGAAAAAGACTGCATAGGTTCTGCTGGTTCACTTCATACTCGTACCCTTTTATAATTCTAGCAAAGGCTTTGAAGATCTTCTTGTGCTCACAAACTAGTACAATAATGCTACTCATTACAATGACACTTCACATGGCTAGTGCAATAATTGGCAGACACTTCACACAACTCAGATGCTTTTAGTGACGGACACGGATAGTGCACTAAATCCAATATGACGTGGATACACGATTAAAATTTACCACGTGTTCATATTGTGTTGGGTCTAGTGTACTAGACCCAAGATTTGCCCTTTAGTGACAAAGTAGGAATATTATTACAATTGGTTAGAGTTCATCTAATGAGTCAAATGATTCAAGCTGTTTTTAAATTAGAAGGATCAAAATTAGTACAATACAAACATAAGAGCATTAGCATTGAAGAATGCTAATGCCAAATCTAAGGACAATTTAGCATTTTAAGCCTTAAAATGCTTTGCATCAGAGAATGGTAAACCCAACTATTGCAAATTTTTTTGCAATAGTGCTACAGTACAATTCTAAAGTTAGAATTGTACTGTAGCAGTATTCTAAAAAAAAAAAAAAAAAAAATTTATTCACTTTCCTCCGAAATTTCTATCTCCTCTATCTCATTATTCTAGTTCTCTTCTCTCTCTTCCTTCTCTGTTTCACCAGCTGCTGTCTCCTCTCTTCAGACCCAAACACCTTGCTCTCTCCTCTATCTCATTATTTCAGTTCTGTGGTTGCTTTTTTTTTTTTTTTTTTTTTTTTTTTTTTGGCGTGGGTGACGGCGTGGGTCATTGTGGTGGTGGTTGTTTTTGGCGTGGGTCACTATGTTGGTTGTGGTTTTCTTTTTTTGTTGTGACCAGTGCCTAAAGGGGTTGTGGGTCATGGTTGGGTCCAGTGTTTGGGTCATGGTTGGGTCTGGTGTTTGGGTCGTGGTTGGGTTGTGGCTGAAGTGGGTTATTGGTCGTTGGAGATCGCTAGTGTTTGGGCTCGGCGAGCTTGGGTCCGATGTTTCACACGGCCTCTCTCTCATCTCTCATTGTGGATCGGCGAGCTGGGTTTGGATCGGTGGGTTGGGATCGGTTGATGGCGAGCTTCGATGGTGGCTTCGGTGACGATTTTTTTTTTTTTTATATGGGTTTGCTCCGGTGGCTCCGATAATGATTTTTTTTGAATATTTTGAATGGGTTTGCTCCGGTGATGATTTTTTTGATCGGTGTGTGGCGATGGGATGCTCCGTGTGTGGGTTTGAATGGGTTTGCTCTGTATGTGTGTGGCTCTGTGTGTGGGTTTGAATGGGTTTGCTTTGTGTGTGTGTGGCTGTGTGTGACTATTGAAAAGCCCAGGAAAATGGGAAATGGGATTGAAAAACGGTTGGAAAGAAATAATAAAGAAATGTTAAAAAATAATATTTTAATAAAAATAGAGTTTTAGGATACTGGAGGTATTGTAAAATGGTATGGTATAATGATAAAGTGGCTTTTTGAAATGGTAAAATAGAGTAGAATTGGAATTCTCTGATGCTAATGCTCTAACATATATGTCCTACTAATTTCAGGTGTTTGATTTGTAGGACTTTACTTTCACAAGACTCCAAAGGACACAAATACACTTCATGGAAAATGTTGGATCATTTGACATCTTTAAATTTTCGATGTGGTGATGATTCCATCTATATGTTGAGTGGGGATGCTAGAGCTACACACATCATATGGTCAAGTAAATTCCCACAATAAATTAAATTGCAATTATTTGAGCACTGATCAATCAGCATGAACACATAAAAGATATTAACCAGAGTCAAAATTAGCTTTACCTTCATTCAACACTCTTTGAGTCTAAAAATAAAGCATGCTGCATCAATCACAGAGCTTCAGTCAGCAACACCAACAGGAAAAGCAAGTTTTAAGGACTGATAAATAAACTTGTTGATGACTAATTTAAAGCCAGCCTAGCTAACGTTCTTCCTGGTTCTTGTTTGAATTTCATTACCCTATCTAACCTTCAAAATTCCAAAATCAAATTTTCATAATAAACAAAAGTGACTAGTATGACTGCTGAGGCATGATTGTGGTGCATACTTGGTATCTCGACTCTAGTAGTTTTTTTTTTTTTTTTTTTTGGGTTAAGATCTAGACTCTCGTAGTTAATTCCAAATACCTACTCCAAAAGAGTAGCTTCTTTTTTTATTTGGTGAGGGCTGCCCTCTCTCCTTTCATAATAGTGAGTCTCACCAATTAAATTCACCGTACCAATTTGTGTCCCAACTTGTGTATTGTGTTGTATTTGCATGTTTTGTTTTAGTAAGATGATGCCCAACTTGTGATTAAATTTTTATCCTGAAAAAAGAAAGCAAAGCTCTGGTAGGAAATCCATCATCACACTGGAATATAATGAATTATAGAACTAATCATGCCTGCTGAGCTTGTCTGTCTTCACTGTATTAACACTTTAACAGAAACTAATATACCAACCTTGGTAACAACAGATTTTATAACAAAAACAAATTTTCAACAAAACAAAATGTTTAAATGATTATTTTGTCAGTTTTTAAGAAGTTCTACATTGAAACCTCAATAGTCTTCCCTCATACTTCCTATAACCATTTGTGAGGCCTTCATATTGTTTTTGAGAGAGAAAAACTCTAAAAAAGTGCATATGTGGAATTATAAAACTTGGTATAGATTTGGGTGGGGTGCGCCAGGCCCAAGCTCTAGTGCAACGCATGGGCAACGCTTAAGAACCCCAGTAGCAAGCTACTGTGGTGGGCTCTTCCCCTCAAGAAATAAATTTAATATCGTGTGAGCCAATGACCCACATATCAGATATTAAACTGATAAGAACAGATACTACACTTGATCTTAGCCAAAAGGCCGAGAAAGGTATGAGTTTACTCCTAAAATGTTCTCTTTTTTATAGTAAGACTGCTTTGAGCTCTTTTCCTGCTTTCATGATGTGGGACGTGATTGTCAAACTCTTATTATGCTTATATTATACATGGCTGGCATAGGAATACAAACATATCTGCTTTAAACAGTTCACAGAAAACAAAGTAGATGCCAACAAACACCATAGTGATGTAGATGATAATGTTTGAAATTCAAAAATTTCTGCCTTTAAATTCAAGCTCTAATTGAAAGACAACAGAGTGGGGACCTGATTTATATTGCTGAAATGATGTAAGTGATAAGTAGCATTAAAGGCACAGATGTAGCTCACAATGAATGCAGAGATAGTGGATGTTGTGACAAGTAGGAGATAAAATCAATTTCCAGCTGGGAAATGTAATCAACTTCTAGCTTTGGCAGGTTCGGTATAAATGGAGGGCCTAACCTTACCAAACTTTTAAAATCTAGCTCCAATAGTTCATAACTCAAAGACAAGGGAAAACAAAAATTGAAAGAAGAAGATTGTAAGACTAAAGGCACAGCTTATAATTAATATCACTCACAACAAACTATCTGTTACTAAGAAGCTATAGATAAACATGTCTCTGATCTCTCCTTTACAAAATCCGTACTTTCTTAACAACCCTTCTTTAAGAAATCCAGCCTTTTCTAACACCTTTTGAGACCCCTTATTTTCTACCTCTACCATTGCTTCAATCCTCACCAAATCTGGGAACTCTTTGAACACCTTAGAGACAGCTATCTTCAAAGCAGTGGTGACTATCCCTTGCCCCCAGTAATCTGTGCCCACAGCATAACTAATGTGTGCTCTGCGTCTGTCATCGCGGGATTCTGGCCTAATTGAAACGTAGCCAATTGAACGATCATCCAAACATATGGACCGGCGCCAAGGATGGGGTATGGCAACCTTCTCAAGATATGTCAATGCTTCTTCCGTAGAGGTGATGGAGTCCCATCTAAAATACCGCGTTACTCTATCATTACTAGCCCGTTTCAGGAAGTCATCAACATCAGAGAGCTTGAATGGACGTAGGGAAAGTCGTGAAGAATCCATTGAAACTAGTTTGAAATAGTTCTACGTTCAATTAGATTCATCAGGCATATATATGAGGCATAAGGTGGATTTTTTTGTAAAAGCCAAAAACGTCAAGTACTTGTGATCATTTCTTAATTTACCTTTGGTAAATATGACATATGATATTGGTAACAACAAGAACAATGGTTTGGTATAAATCCTCAACAAATTCGTCAGGTTGACCATATATATTCATTTTTACCATTTCATTCTGTATGAAGGCATACCCTGTCTTTGTTGGTATAAGATATGGTAACAAAACAAAATAACAAACAAAGATATCAAATAACCACATTAAAAATCAAGCTGAGGGTTGGAGAAGGGACAGTTCAAGGCATAAAATCAGTAGATAAAAGACTGCACATGACCATATCCCTAGTCTCACCTTTATTAAAGCTATACTTCCTCAACACACATTCCTTGAGGAAGCCAACTTTTTCTAAGACCCTCTGAGAAGCCTTGTTCTCTAACTCAACCAAACCTTGAAACCTAACCACATCTGGGAATTCTTTTAGCCCCTCACTAGTAGCCATCTTCACTGCTCTAGTTGTTATACCATGCCCCCAGTACTCAGCAGCTAAGGCATATCCAACATCTGCCCTACACCGGTCATCACCAGAACGTGGCATTATGATAACAAAACCAATTGAACGGTTGTCTATGCATATGGATCTGCAATAACGGTGTGGAATGCAATAGTCATTGATGTAAGAAACTACTTCTTGCTTGGAGGTGAAGGTGTTCCACCTTGTGAAGCGCGTCACTTTTTCATTGCCACCATACATTAAGAAGTCATCAACATCTGAAATTTTGTATGGACGAATTGTGATCTTTGACAGATTAATCTCCATCTCCTTTGACATGTCAAATGGTGGGAACTATAGGTGGTGCTGTTTGTTGAGAAATGGAAGTAATGTGTGATTTCTAAAGTTTGCAAATTGCAATACCTACCATAGGATTCTTATAACTTCTGACCTTATTATTAAAGACCCTAGTTTATTCATTCAACAAACAGGAAAAACTAGTTTAATAGCTCAATGGATATGCTAACCTTGGCTTTCTTAAAGATGTATCAAAGCTCTGACTGTTCCCAACCTACTCAATTAATGTAGAAAATGTTACAGAATGCTTTTTAGAAATTAGCAACTGCTATAGTTGGTGGTTTAATTTAACTCTTTTTTAACTCTAAAATAGAAGAAAAATATTCTCATTCTAGTTTACATCCACTATTTCATGCAGGCATCTACAATTGATATAGGAATATCTACATTTAAAATGTTCACATTTTAAGACATATAAGTGATGTAAAACAACAGATATGAAATAGTTGATGTGTGGAAATCAAAACTCTAGACTGTACAACTTTTAAAATCGTTATCTTTCTTTCTCTTTTTGATACAGTTGTATTTTTATCTAGCTTATAGTTTAAGTAAACTAAATCAAATCAAACCAACACTAGATAATTGTTCTTTTTGCTGACTCAAAAATTCAAATATAGTAATCATATTTCACTAAATATCTATCATTGCAAGGAAATCCAAAAATAAATCTCACACAACCATCTTGTGATTCTGAATGATGGTGCATCCAAGGGAAAAACGTTAAAACAACATTGTCTTGAAGGGAAGAAGAACATCAAGCTTGGAAATTCAAGGTCCCTTCTTGACGTGGAAGTTTATTTAATATTAACTAGATAATTTCCTACGCGATGCGCGGATACTTGGTAATTTCATTTGAAAATAATTTTTATTTTTTTAAGACTCATATATAAGAATCATTTTGTTATATAGTATTAGTACCCATTTGGATACTGATTATAAGCATCCAGTGCCGGCTCAAGGCATAGGCAAGTTGGGCCTAGGCCTAAGGCCCCACCAAAAAACAAATTTTTCTTTAGGAAAAAAGGCCTCACTTTCCATAGTTAAAGGCCCAAATTTTTATAAAATTATATATATATTTTCTAAATGTTGTACATTTTTTTTATTAGTGATGTTAAGGATACTACAAATTTTACTATTGGCTTACAAATTACCATGTTATTAATCACAAAAAAGTGATATAAACATTCATTAGTTAAATTGATGAAGTTTATCAATGAGAGACAATATCACATTATATTTTGAACATTTTATAGTGCTTTTAATTAGCGCATTTTTCTTTTTCATTTCTATTAAGACTCTCAAAGTACGAGACCAATAGAACCTTAACTCAAAACCCTAAAATATTTCAAAAAGATGTTGCAAATGTGTTAAATCATTAATTATAGATTAATCTCTCCTAATAGTTTGAGACTTTGATTTTTGTAAAATAATATTCTACAAAACTATACACCAAATAATATCTATCTCTCTCTCTTAAAATCAAAATATAAAATTAAAAATTAGATTACAATTTTATTTAACTATGCATTGTCTTATATCCAAAATAAAGTATCTTTTTCAATCACAATATATTTTTATTTCTTTTTATTAATATTTATAGGTTCAACTATGATATTCAATTCTCTATATGAAATTAACATTAATCTAGTTTGTATTATTTATGTATTTAATGTATTAAATTAACCTTAATTTGATTAGTATTAAATAATTTTGTTTAATTAATATTTACATATTAAAGGCCCCGCATAAATTTTTCACCTAAGGCCCCAAATTATGTTGAGCCGCCCCTGTAAGCATCTGCGTCTGCGTTTTTTTTTTTTTTTTTTTTTTTTGAGAAGCGCGTTTTGTGGCTGTGGTGGCTTTTCCAGTAGGTCTCGTGCATTGTTCACGGGACTCACAAACCTCTTTTTTCAACAAAACTTTTATTAAAAATAGGTCTCACGGCACTATTCACACATTTAAAAATTATTTTGTTATAGTGTTTTTATTTTTCAGCAAAATAAACGGTATCTAAACACACCCTTAATGATGTTTCCCATAATATTGTTCAATACTCTGAAACTTAATTTTTTTAATTCATATTTTATAATTGTAATTTTTCCTTATCCTAGAAGTAGTTTCTGACTATTGAGTGGATTTTCTTTATATATAGTTATTAGAAATTTCAAGGAGTTTACACCATATTATAAATTTAATATTTAAAATAATAAAATAACATCTAGATAAAAGGTAGACTTTATTTCTAAAACTGAACACTTCCTCAACCACTTCATTCTCACCACCAAATTCCAATACCCCAGTCTCAAACACTTCGTTCGTAATCTAAATGAAACAAAATTATTTGTATACCAACATATAGAGAACGTAATCAAATAAAGAAAAATTGGCTAAATACACTTCCTTTTATCAATATTTAACCACCTCTAATATGGCTTTTATATTCTTTAAAAAAAAAAACAAAAAACAAAGAGAATTCTAAAATCCAAGAAAATTATAAGTTAAAAATGGGAGAACTAATATTGTATTATTAATTTTACACATGAGCTTTGTCTATATATAGAGAAGTAGAGCACGCTAATTAAGTTACAATCGTACCTCAAAACCGTAACAACAAATTAAATCTTTTGAAACTAATCTTAACAAACCACAACAATTATAATTTACAACACTAACAAACGTAATAAAAAAAAATATAGGTGGATACGTATTATACGTGAAAGATACATAAGAAAGAACATAAAAATTACGTGAAGAACTACCTAATTTTAGCTTTCATGGAGAGAACTAACAATATGATTGTGATTTGTACACCATTTCACACCATTCTTGAGTTGCAACTAAACTTAGGGTTGCAACTAAAGTTAAGATATTCTTGATTCACAACAAAGAAAACTCCATAATAATCATCATTTTTTTACTTTTATGTTTGAGGCTCGTACCAATACCACACTAAATAGTAGTAAAAAAAATGACAAAGAAACCAAGAAATTGTGAGGGCTAAAAAAAAAAAAAAGCACCTAACCTATGGCGTGAAGATGAAAGACTATAGTTAGGTGTATATAAAGTAGTAGAAGTGCAAGAGGTAAAAAGGGGTGAGTGAAAACACGAAAAGTTTTGTACTTTGTGAGAGAGAGGAAAGTCTTAAAACAATAAACTCAAGAAAATAAAGAGTCCTTATCATTTAAATTTTAAGTAGTCCTTATCTATAATGTGACACTTGAGAAATGTCTTGATACAATGAATCTAAGAAAATAAATTTCTTACCTTTTGAATATTTTTTTCATGGGAATTATTATTAGAATTTTAATTAGTTTTTATCTCTTATGTGGTACTTGAGTAAAGAATTTATGTGAAAAAATTTCTTGTCAAAGAGAGCGTCACATGGCAGAACCTCATACTTGCTTTTAGGCTATGTATAGTATCTGAAAATTATAAAAAAATTTATTAGTATGGTATTACAATTTTCATTAATTATTAAAACCTTCTATTATCATACTCTAATAATATAAAACACGATATGATAAAAAAAAATCCAAGATAAATAACTCCATAAATAAGCTAAACTTATTTTTTTTCCTCGATGGTGAGATTCTCCTGTATATTTCTATTAGTGTTGGATGTTTATCATCAAGATGTAGTTGAAGCAACTGTATGTGCATGAGGTAGTCTTCTCTTTTTGATATAGGCTTTGGTCTTCTTTTTTGTTAATTATTTGGTCTTAACAAAGAATAGCAAATGAGAAAGGCATTTCATCAGTAAATAGAACTAATTGGTATTTTGCTTTGATGATAAAGAAGACAATTGGCAGAAGCGAACACCATAGGTTGAAACTTTATAGTAAAAAAAAAATCAAGAGGGAAGGAAAACAATTTGTCCATCTTGACCTTTCAACTTGCTTTGGTAACTTTGCTTGCAGTAAATCCAGAAACTTTCTTTCCTGAGTAAATTCTTCTGGAAGAAGAGCAAACCTTACTTTGGAAACTTTTCTCACTGTTTTCCCAGAGAAGAAATGGGACAAAAGGAGAATATATATTATATGAGTGAGGTTTACGTTGGAAAATATAACTATGCAAGATGTCAACGGTTGAACTAACGAAAATTGTTTCAGAATTCTGAAAAAATTCCATTATAAATCCAAAATAGAACTTCTACGATATTATAAATCCGCTTAGATAAGAAGAAGATAGTGATGTATCTACAAAATTTAAAGGATATATTTCAAAGATAACCCAAATTCTATTTGAAAACAATAATAAATTTGAGTAATTTCATTCATTCATATATATATATATATATATACACACACACTGATCACCAAACATCAAAAACGGGGGAGAAAATGGGCATTTGCCTCTTTCGCCAAAACTTTTCAGCAAAATGCCCCATATCTGAAACTAATTAGAGAAATGTCCCTGTTTTGAAACTCAATTCATAGAACATGATATTCGTCGTTTAAGATCACGTCTTATCGACTCACGAACTACAGATGGAAGAGAGTTCTTTCTCGATTTTTGGACCATCGAGTTATAGCAAATTGAAAAATTTATAATAAAAAAAAAAAAAAAATTCTGGAACTCGAGTTCTTTGAAAAAATTCAAGTGGAAATTGAGTTCCATGAACTCGAGTGCTTTACATGGTACTCGAGTTCATGGAACTTGAGTTCCAAAAATTTTTTTTTCCCTAAGTCCACGTTCGCTATAACTCGATGTTCCACAAATCGAGTTTTACATTTGGAGCTTGATTTTTAGAAAATCAAGTTTCAAAACAGAGGCATTTCCCTAAGTAGTTTTAAACATGGAGCATTTTGCTAGAAAATTTGTGAGAAAGGGATAAATGTCCATTTTAGCCCAAAAAAGGGTTATATTATAATATCATGGATTTGTTCTGAGTAATTAACTTAACAATGTGAGTGACCTCAATGCTCAATGTCAGATTTGTCATAGGTGTACACCTTGGAGAGTTTGGATTAGAAGGAAGAACTGAAGAGTTTATATGGGAAAGAGAAACGGCACAGAACTACAAACGGTAAAGACAGACACAAAAGGCCACACTTATGAAAAAGTATACTAATAGTTTTTATTTTCAAGAGGAACAGATACTAACAATTAGGACTATTTTTTTTTTTTTTTTTTGATGTGAGGAACTACTTTTTTTAAACACCCTGTTTTCTTAATTGGAGTATGGTTTTTCTTTTTTTCTAAACGTTGTGTAACAGTTTTATTTTGGTTGGTTGTTTACGGTGTTTTTTTCAATCTGTGTGAACCTTTTAAACTGTATATGTGTCAGAACGATGAGTGGGTTTTTTTTCCTACATGGCAGCACAGCCTTAATTGTAGGAAAAGACTTCTGCTTTTATATATAGTATATGATATTGATGTGGAACAAATAATATTTGTCCAATTCATTGAATTCGACTCTTGAAATTCTGAATTGAAGTTAGTCTTATGCAGAAAATTGAAAAGTTTTTTTTGATTCCTACCTTTCCCATGACTCTTTAGATCCATCTATTTCAATTCAAAGCATATAAAGTTATAAATGTATGCAAATTCTTTGAATTTTATTCCTACATATCTCATGACTTTTTAAATCCATCCTTATCAATTCAAAGCATGTAAAGTTAAAAATGTATACAGATTTTTTGAATTTTTGTAATACATTTGAATAAATGCATTTGCTATTACATAATAGTTTGACATAAATACTAAATTTAGATAAGGTGGAAGCCTAAATAAGAATGACGTCATACAATGTGTCACTTGGCAGAACCTCATGCTTTCTCACACGAGGTCTCTACTTTTATATATATATATATATATATATATATATTGATTATACAATTATAAAAGCTCTGTCAGAAAAATAAATTATGGAAATCTAGCCTATTTGATTTGAAAAAGTGGTCAATTGAGTTAGTCATAAACAGCACCATATAAAAGAACTTATGTATTACTTCTTATAGGAAAAAAAAAAAGAGTGGTGAAAACCGTGACTACCCTACCTAATTGTGACCATAAGGACCACCAAGCATTTGTTAAGTAACTTTTTTCTTCTATTTAGGAATAATTATTGAACTCTAGATGCTTCCAATAAAAACATTAAAAAAAAAAAGTCCTAAATCTCTTTCAAATTAAATTATGCCACAAACTCCTCCGACTTTATGAACATTTATCTAGATAGTTTATTGTGTGGCTCATCTTTCAGTAGATCAACACCAATACTTTGACGTACAAATTATAGTTCTAGAGCGTGAAATTTATTGCTTTGTTATATTGACTATCAGAAATAAGTTATCATTACACCAAACAAACTAGAAATTAATGGACATCATACTCACACAGAACATTGCACTAAGAGACAGCTCAGCCTAGTACAACAGCTTCGATCAAATTCAAACTTTTAGACTCGAAATGGGTGGGGTGCGCCAGGCCCGAGCTATAGTGCAACGCATGGGCGACGCTTAAGAGCCCCAGCAGCAAGCTACTGTGGTGGGCTCTCCCCCTCAAGAAATAAATTTAATATCGTGTGGGCCGATGACCCACATATCAGATATTAAACTGATAAGAACAGATACTACACTTGATCTTAGCCAAAAGGCCGAGAAAGGTATGCTCTGCCTATCATCTGATTTTCCCTTTTATTTTTCAGCTTTGTGTATCTCTCCTCTCTCTTACACGATGTGGGACTCGGAAGTTGAAACCAGAAAGAGTGGTAGCACGCCTATCAATGCATCTCTCTTATGCACTTAGCCAGGACGGTGTCTTAGCATATGCTATTATTTGCAGGCAAAGAACCTTTGCATTTGGTGATAAATATATTTTACTTAAAATGTAATACAAATTACCTTACAAACTCTTAGAGATAGTAGATAGACTGCATCTCACTTATTTACATACTCAAAAATAGTATATTTAGATTTTTATTAAGTTTGCTTTGATATCAGTAACACAAACACAAAGATGAAGACGCAATATACGGAAATATGGAAGAAGACTGCTTCTTGCATTCATTGGTTTCTTACAAAAGAATTACACTCCTTTTACAGGAGGGGAAATGGAACTAAAGAATATATAAGAATAGGCGTCCCAATAATTCTTGGGCATCTATATTTTTTTACATAGTAATCTGGCTTGCACCTTGCTGTTACAATGGTCCACCAAGTTTCACATGTGCAAATCTCAACCCTCCATTTGGTTGACGAGGTTGTAATATTCTTTTTCGTCTAAAGATGACAAAGAGATAAGGCTCTAGTTATTATCATCAATTTAACTTAGGACTTCTATGTCCTTTGCTAATAAAAATAAGCCATATGACACATCAAGAGTTTTTCTTGTGGTAATGTCTTCTAACAAATCTTCAACTTTTTTGACTTGATTTTTAGTTGGACGTGGAGTTGATTGGTATTTGAGTACCCAAAAAAAACAATCTTAAAAAAAATGTGTCAATATTTTTAACTTCTAGAAAATGAAATTATAAATCTAGATTTTGAAAAACACAAAAGAATCATTATTTGAGAAAGAAAAATGCTTATACCCTCTTGCTTCAAAGCCACAAATATATCAATCTTCATGAAGGATTATTGAAGTGAATAGCTACTATTAATTAGGAAGAACGGTATATTGAAAATGAAAAGGTTTTCTTGCATACTTATATGTGGCAATTGCTGCATAATGGGTTATGCGACAGCAAAAAGAAAGTAACAAGTGTTTAAGAGTCCACTTGATTATGTGCATTGCACATGACCCTTGGCACATGTTACCTTCTTTTTGCTGCCACATGACCCGTTATGTAGCAAAACTTTTTCCCTATTGAAAATAAAAAATGGGGAATCATTAACCAATTGATTTTTCAAGCTTTACCAACAAATCAATTGAAGACATGGCCACACGTTTAGCATGATGGGGAAAAAGAGGTGAAAATTCTTCCAGCCATATCAAATTTGGTTCTTAAAGGCAACAAAGGAAGAAGAATTTGCTGAAAATGGAATAGTTAATTCATATGAATTAGCTTATGTTCATAAAACAAATTATTGGGCACAAATCTAATTAATTTTTTTGATAGAGCAAAAGAAATATAGGAATCAACCTTCAAAAAAATTATTGTAATAGGTGGCAAAAGGTTGTTTGTTACTCAAATATCAATCAACTACACGCCAATTGCACATCAAGTCAGAAAAGCTGAAGATTGCTAGAAGACATGGCCACAAGAAAAAAATCTTGATTTACTCTATGACTTATCTTTACTAGCAGATGGTATAGAAGTCTTACGTTAGATTGATGATAGCTAAAATCTTATCTTTTCTCCATCATTAGATGAATAAGAATATCACATAAGAATATCACAACCTCATTAACCATATGGAGGAAAATCTGCATGCCTGAAGCTAGGTGGATCCTTGTTAATTGCGTAAGTGTGAACAATTTCTCTTAAAATTATGGATTACTTGCGGGGTAATGCCAAATTGACCCCCAGTGGTCGCACGACCGATTTACTTTACGGTTATGAGTTTCTTATGAACAGGCTTATCCATCACATACAGCAAACTTGTGAAACTTTGGGCTAGTTTGGTGGGGTGCGCCAGGCCCGTGCAGTAGTGCAACGCATGGGCGACGCTTGAGAGTCCCAGTAGCAAGCTACTGTGGTGGACTCTCCCCCTCAAGAAATAAATTTAATATCGTGTGAGCCGATGGCCCACATATCAGATATTAAACTGATAAGAACAGATACTACACTTGATCTTAGCCAAAAGGCCGAGAAAGGTATGCTTTGTCCATCTTCTGATTTTCCCTTTTATACCTCTGCTTTGTTTATTCCTCCTCTCTCTCACACGATGAGGGACTCAGCATTTGAAACCAGCAAGAGTGGAAGCACATCTGTGTATCTCACATCTTTGCGTTATTTTTTGCTGCCATAATTGGCTAACAAGCTCGTTCCTTCTTGGAATCCAATTCATTTACTCAGAAAATTGTTCTGTCCGTCCTACCTGTAACACACTACTGGTAACCTATCATCTCTTCTATCCCTCGGTGGATTGTTGCACATCCTATATAGCATTGAACCAGGAAGATGTCTTAGCGTATGCTATTATTTGCAGGCAAAGAACCATTGCATTTGGGGGAAAAGGCAGGATGCCAACATTTTATTGACTTGTTTACTGTCACATGAGTTAGATGAAACATATAGCAACCAAACTACAACATCTATGAGTAGGAAGTATCTAGCCTAAGAGAGAATCAACCTAACATCTTTGTAACCCTTTTTTTTTCCCTCAAATGACTTGCATTATTCACTACTTAGACATTGGTCAATTCTTGCAACTGCAACTGCAACTTTTTCTTTTACCTCTTTCTAATAAATGGGGCTACTTTTTTGTTAAAATTTTCATCATGGTGGCATTATTTTTGGTACAAAAATACTGGCACTGATAAGTACATCCACCCTCAATTATTCAATACCGCCTTCTCCAGCAATGAAGAGCCGGTTAACAAGTACAACTAGTTGATCGACTAATTCCATACAATCACTTCGATTTAGATTTAGTTATATACTATTGCTCAAAAGGCAAAATATTAACATTATTTCATTATTATAATTAGAATATGAACGAATTGAGTTCTTCAACTGCATCATTAGAAAAACTTGGGCTTGATTTGGTGGGGATGCGCCAGGCCCTTGCAGGCTTACAGCCTTGCTGTACTGCAAAGCTAGGGCGATACTTGGGAGCCCCAGTGGTGTGGTGGACTCTATGTCTCTATCCCTCAAAAATTAAAAATTAAAAATTTGGGAGCCCCAGTGGTGTGATACACATCGGTGGGCAAACAATGAACTAGAATGGGATTCAAAAAGGTGTTCAAAACATTATGTTGGAGACCTTTTTCCGTGCATCAAAATATAGTTTCTACCATTGTAATACAAATTTATCACAATAAAAACAACACAGGACCAGTGATTAAAAACCTTGTACTAGATTTGGGTGGGGTGCGCCAGGCCCAAGCTATAGTGCAACGCATGGGCGACGCTTAAGAGCCCCAGTAGCAAGCTACTGTGATGGGCTCTCCCCCTCAAGAAATAAATTTAATATCGTGTGGGCCGATGACCCACATATCAGATATTAAACTGATAAGAACAGATACTACACTTGATCTTAGCCAAAAGGCCGAGAAAGGTATGAGTAATTCAGTCACACATGCCATCTTTTATTGTCCAACTTGTACAGGTTTCTACTCTTCTGGAGGCAGTGTGGGACAAGTACTGTGGTAACCTATCACTTATTTTTACCTCTGATTTTGTATTTCTAGCTAAGATGTCAAATACAAGCTCAAAGTTAGAACAGTTCTGTATTGACAGATAGCGATTCTTGTGATTGAACCTGATAAGGATTTGAGTCTAAAGAAGATCGAAACTTATAATAAATAATTTACGAGATTATCAAAATGATGCAGCGTAAGTGGCTGTCCAGAGAAAAAAAGAAGAAGAAGAAAAAGAAGAGAGGATTTTTTGCAGCATTAGTGGCAGGAAATGTTGTCTGTTACCACTGCAAGGATGATGATTGCTAATGACAACATTCAACGTGTAACAATTCCCAAGATGATTGTGGCTTCTGCAGATTCAATATAGAAACATGGTTTAGAGTTTAGACATGAAACAGGAACGTTCTTTTTTAATAAGTGAAACATTGAAAGTTCACCAGTCACAAAAACTAATTGGGTCAAATCAATTCACCTTGGCCTTTTTTGATATGCAGTTTGACTCCATCATTGATGGATGAGCCTAATGATAGAATCACAAGAAAAGTTGAAGTTCTCAAAAGGAGATGCAAGAAACTTAAATTTACATTATTCGTAGCAGTTTGTCGTGGTATAAATATGAATGAAAAGGAACAACATTCTATATAAGATAATCAAAAAGGGAAGTGGTCCCTCCTTTGTTCTTAGACAAATAAACAAAATATATAATGATTATCTAATATCTTGGGATTTTGTAGGCAGTTGTTGGAACCCACCTCTACCCATTTTTAAAAAAAGTGAACTTCAATGCAACCATCAATGATGACAAAGCAAAATCTTAAGGGAGAACTCCTGACTTTATTGATGTTTAGGATCCACTTATAGCTGAATCCAAAGCAACCCTTCTTGGTCCAATTCGATCCATTCTCTGACTATCTAGTTCCGTCCACTTCGGTCTTACTCGGTCTATTCGGTCTTACTACATTCATTTCAATCCAATTTAGTCTTATTCGTCCATTTGGTCCACTTCTGTCCATTCCGTCTACTTCGGTATATTTGGTCCAGTTCTGTTCACCTCGGTCTTATGCAGTCCACTTCAGTCCAATTTGGACTTCTTCAGTCCAATGCGTTCTATTCAGTCCAATTGGTCCAATTCAGTCTACATCAGTTCATTAAGTTCAGTTCCGTCCAACTCGGTCTAATTCGGTCCCCTACATTCCATTCAGTCCACTTGGTTCAGTTCTGTCCATTTCAGTCTGTTCGGTCACTTAGTTCTTATTCCGTCCAATTCGGTCCATCAGTCCAATTGGTTCAATTTGGTCCACATCTGTCCATTTGGTTCACTTCAGTCCAATTTGGTCCTTTTCAGTTAATTTCGATCCACTTCGATTCATTCAGTCCACTTCTATCCATTCAGTTCATTTTGGACTAATTGGGCCTTAAATTTATTCTTTTTATATATTGCATTTTTAGTTTTGGGCAGGGGCAGTTTTTTTTCACAATTTTTTTTGGCCAAACTTTGTAGTTTTAGGCTAAAAAATACAAATAAAATAGACATTAGAAATTAGAAATAGGGGCCTTAAAATTCAAGTTTCAATAATGTAAGTATTATGCTTATATTTGGAAAGAGAAAAAAAATGCTACAATTTTAAACTTATTTAATAATTTAAACTTAATGTAACATGTTACATGTGTTCCATGGAATGGGGGTGTATATATATATTTTTTAATATTCTTGATATGCTCAAATTAGTCAATTGATTATGGTATATTTAAAACCCTTTTAATAACATCATCTCCATTTATATAAAAAAAAAATTATAATTATGAAATTTAAATACTTTGATTAAGAGATGTGCTTCCATAATAATGATAGGAAGGCAAAATTTGCCAAATAGACTGATTTTAGAAACTATGTAGGTGAATAGTATGCGCGTCAAACTAATTAGTTAGTTAGACTGATTTTGAAACTTGAGTTTGACAAACTTGAGTTTCAGCCCAAAAATCTCAACATAAATCTGACGTGGAATTAAAAAAATAAAATAAAAAAATAAAAAATAAAAAACCACATGGAACTCGAGCTTGGCAAACTCGAGTTCCATGTTTTTTTGGGCTAGAACTCGAGTTTAGCAAACTCGAGTTCCAAAATCAGTCTAACTAACTAATTAGTTTGACGCGCATACTATTCACCTACATAGTTTCTAAAATTAGTCTATTTAGCAAATTTTGCTTGATAGGAATGATATGTTTTTTCAAACTAAATTCACAGAAGTGCTCTCCTTAAAAAAATTGAAAAATATAACCAAAAATTAATTAAAAAAATTTAAATGGTAATTGATTTTTATGAAGTCAAGGACCATTAAAAAAAAAACAACCACCTAATTGGTTTAGTCATTTTAAAAAATCAATAGTCGTTTAACATGCCATCTCTCTCCTTACTAGCATCCATTTTCAATACTACTCACTAATCTCACCCCCCCCCCCCCCCCCCCCCCTCTCTCTCTCTCAACATGGATCCACTCTCAGTGGTCCGCGACTACACAATCCAAAACGAGCTGGATCCAATCGTCCGGTACAACGACGAGTTCCAGTTCGGATTATTCTAGTACCAATCAACTACACGCCAACTATAAATCAAGTCAAAAAATCTAAAGATTTACTAGAAGACATGACCATAAGAAAATATCTTGATGTATTGTATATCAAGTCAGAAAATCTAAAGATTTACTAAAAAGACATGACCATAAGAAAATATCTTGATGTGCTTTATGACTTATGTTTACTCTCAGATGACATTTCTTTGCGATCATTACAAGAACATCACAACCTCATAAAGCAAATGGAGGGATGGGATCCGCATGCGTGAAGCTTGGTGGATCCTTGGAAACAGTATGGTTCCCACGAATTAAAAAAGTTGTAACATATCCATGCATTATTATTATTTTTTATTATTATAGGAAATCCATGCATTATTGGGACACCTATTCATGTATTATTGTACTATGAGACTTGTATTGTACAAGTTAAATGAAGCAACAAGAACTAGCGAGTTATACCAAAACACAAATTTTATTAATTCAACATGATAAAGGCAACTAGGCAAGACTGTCAACGTTTGCTCTCACTCCACACTCTTCCTCTTTTCTTTTCTTTTTGAGCAAACGCTCTTCCGCTCTTATATAATACTAGGAAAGGCTCTGATTAGTCTTCTTGCACGCACAAACTGGTACAATAATGCTACCCGTTACAACCAGACTTCACAAGGTGAGTACAATAATTGGCTGACACTTCACATAACTGTTCATGGATCATTTAGCATGGTTGGATGCTGCACATATCAGACGGTTAACAACAATTTAAATTTCAAATACTTGAGCACTAATCAATCAGCATTAACACACAAAGATACCAGAGTCAAAATCAGCTCTACCTTTATTCTACACTTTTAATTCAGCTGTGATTAACATATAGAAAGCAACTGACTGCAGCTTAATGGCTTAGAAAACATGGAGAAATCTTAATGGCTTTAGAAAACATACAGAAGATTTGGGTCATCCACATAAATTAAGCAAACAGGTGAAGCTTTGTAATAGATTTGGGTGGGGTGCGCCACGCCCTTGCAGCAGTGCAACGCATGGGCGACGCTTGAGAGCCCCAGTAGCAAGCTACTGTGGTGGGCTCTCCCCCTCAAGAAATAAATTTAATATCGTGTGAGTCAATGACCCACATATCAGATATTAAACTGATAAGAACAGATACTACACTTGATCTTAGCCAAAAGGCCGAGAAAGGTATGAGTGTTCCTGTCACACATGCCATCTTTTATTGTCCAACTCGTCCTGGTTCTCCTTTTCTGGAGGCAGTGTGGGACAATACTGGGGTGACCTATGTAAACTTCTTTTACATCTAATTTTGTATTTCTGGCTGAGATGTCAAATACAAAGCTCAAAGTTAAACTAGTTTTGTTTTAACAGATTCGATTCTTGTGATTGAGCCTGATTAGGCTATTGAGTCTAAAACAGATCGAAACTTTGGGTATAATAAATAATTTACGAGATTATCAAAATGATGCTCCGTAAGTGGCTGTCCAGAGAAAAAAAAAAAAGAATAGATGATTTTTTGCAGCATTAAATGGCAGGAAATGTAGCCTGTTACCATTGCAAGGATGATGGATGCTAATGACAACATTCAATGTGTTACAATTCCCAAGATGATTGTGGCAACTGCAGTTTCACAATATAGAAATATGGTTTAGATAATGCGAATGTTTTGATTTAAGATTTTGAAAGTAAAAATAACATTTAAACTATATCATTTATTAACTAAAAATTTTACAAAGTCACATGATTGATTAGTTTCACATCAGTAATAGTACAAAATTTACTACATAATTCTTACAAATCTATATCTATGGGTCCGTTTGGATATAATTTATTTTGTTGAAAATTAAAAACTAAAAATACTATAACAAAATAATTTTTAAATGTGTGAATAGTACCGTATGACCTATTTTTAATAAAAAGTTGCTGAAAAGTTGCTAAATAATACACTAGTGTGCACTGTACACTAACCGAAAGTCAAAAACATGGCTAACCAAAAAAGAAAAAAAAAAAGAGGAAAACGCAACACGAGCAAAACGAAGATGTGCAAAAGCGCTATCCAAACCAGGCCTATATATTTATATAATATTTAAAAGTTGAAGCGCAATATTTATTATTGTTATGTTACTTTTGAGCCACATTAGCATAAAACTTTGATCCATTCGGTCAATTGGGTTCACTTTAGTCCGTTCGGTCCATTTAGAATATTCGATTTTATTTGATCCACTTCGGTTCAATTCAATCCAATTCAGTTTTATTCTGTCCATTACTCCATTTTGGTCCCCTTCAGTCCACCTTGGTCTTATTCGGTCTATTCGATCCAATTAGGTTTTATTGGTCAATTCAGTCTATTTGGTCCACTTCAATCCATTCCAATACTTCTGTCCAATCGGTCTTATTCAGTCCATTTGGTCCACTTTGGTCCATTTCTTATACTTCAGTCCACTTTAGTCTTATTCAGTTCAATTCGGTCCATTCAGTTAACTTTGGTCCATTTCGGTCTCTTTCAATCTATTTAGTCCAGTTGGTCCCCTTGGTCTAATTCGGTCAGCAACTGTCCATTTGGTTCTTTTCGGTTGAATTCAGTCTTATTCGATCCATTTTGGATTAATTGGACCTAAGCTTTATTCTTTTTAGGTTTCATTTTTAGTCTTGGGCTGAATTTTTTTTTTTTGGGCGAAACTCTTTAATTTAGAACTAAAAAATACAAAATAATGCATTAGTAATTAGAAATATAAAACATAAAAATGCAATAAAAATAATAAATATTCCAAAGATTACATTAAAATTCGAGTTTTAATGATATAGACATACTTATATTTGGAAAGAAAAAAAATTCTACAATTCTGAATTTATATAATAATTTACATTTAATATAGCATGTTACATGTATTCCATGAAATGGGGGTGCAAATTTTTTTTTTTTTTATAAATATTGTTGATATGTATAAATTAGTCACCTAATTATGGTTGTGGGGCCCAAATATTTGGCAACCTCAGCCCACTCCATATCGGGCCCAAGGCCCATGCCGAGGAGAGCACAGAATCCGAGGATGAGTGGGAGAGGCCCAAGTCATCAAGGGACTTCGCTGAGGATGTCCACGTCCTCGACAAGCCGACATTAAAGAAAGGAATCTGTCATCCACCCATTAAATGTACGCAACTAACACTTTGGCAGCATTAATGGTGAATTGACCAGCGAACAGTGATGCCTTGATTACTTCAACTAACAAAAAGTCTGCAAATGAGGCTGATGGAACAAGCCCTCAGACACAAGTTCAGATGGCCGACAAGTGGACGACAGAGATCAGCTGAACAAGATTATATAATAGATTGAACCCCCAAAGTTTAAGAGGTTGGTCCTCCGGTTTTGGGAGGTTAAAGGGTTTTTATGGTATTCTAAGGCAACCCTTGTATTCATTAGTTCTGAGGGAAGAGCTCCTCGGACTGGGCCGAGGAGGAACTTTTCCTTAGAATACTTAGCTAAATCACAGTTATTGATCTTGTAAACCCACGTCGACTGTTGTATCTTTCGCTAATGCCTAGTCCTTCTACCCACTCTCTACAAATTTATTGTACAGGAGTCGCCTGGGCTTGGGTCAACCCATCCCCAGGAGAGAGGTGCTCGAACCGGGTCCCTACAATTGTATATTTAAAAAGCCTTTTTAATAACATCATCCTGATTTATATAAAATAATATTATAATGATGTAATTTAAATACTCATACTTTGAAAGAAGAAGCTATGAATGTGATCCTTCCACTTGAAAATTCCTTGGCTTTCCCCATTGGTGAGCTAAATTGTGTCTTAAAACCTTTTTTGATTGGTCCATAAATCATACATAATGGTGTTCTTAAGACTAAGTGATGTGATTCCAAAATAATAGGACTATAGGATTCCTAAAACTAATCTTCTAAAAAAAAAAACCTAAAGTCAAGAGATGTGCTTTCCATAATAATGATAGGAATGAGATTTTTTTTCAAACCAAATTCACAGAAGTGCTCCTTAAAAAATTTGAAAAATATAACCAAAAATTAATTAAAAAAATTTACATGGTAATTGATTTTTATGAAGTCAAGTACCATAAAATAAAATTAAAAAAAAAAAAAAAAAAAAAAAAAAGCCACCTACTTGGTTTAGTCATTTTAAAAAAATGACAGTCGTTTAACATGCCTTCTCTCTCCTTCTAATACTAGCATTCATTTTCAATACTACTCACTAATCTCACCTCTCTCTCTCTCTCTCTCTCTCTCTCTCTCTCTCTCTCTCTCTCCCCCTCTACATGGATCCACTCTCGCGGGTCACCGACTACACGATCCAAAACGAGTTGGATCGGATCGTCTAGTACAACTACGAGTTCCAATTCGGGTTACTCTAGTACCAATCAACTACACGTCAACTATAGATCAAGTCAAAAAATCTAAAGATTTACTAGAATACATGACCATACGAAGATATCTTTGATGTATCGTATGACTTTTCTTTACTAGCAGATGAAATCTGAGCCTAAAGCTTAGTAGATTCTTGTAATCAGGAAGATGCTAGCCGTACCATACTACGTAAAAAGATATAGATGCCTACGAATTAAAAAAGTTGTACATATCCACGCATTATTGGGACACTTATTTATGTATTATTGTACCATGTGACTTGTATTGTACTACAAGTTAAATGAAGCAACGAGAACTAGGGAGTTATACCAAAACACAAAACTTTATTGATTTCAACACGATAAAGGCAACTAGGCAAGAGACTGTCAACGTTTGCTCTTTCACTTCACACTCTTCCCCTTTCATAAATCATAATTACTAGGAAAGGCTCTGATGAGTCTTCTTGTACAATAATGCTTACAACCAGACTTCACATGGTTAGTACAATAATTGGCTTACACTTTAGATAACTGTTCAATAACTTGTCTGACATTTCAAACAACTCGGATGCTATTGGAATGCATTTACTTTCAAAAAGACTCGAAGGATGCAGATGCACTCTACATGGATCATTTGACATAGCATTAAATTTCAAATACCTGCGCACTTATCAATCAGCATTCCAGAGTCAAAATCAGCTCTACCTTCATTCTACTCTTTTGATGCGGTTGTCATTAACATACAGAAAGTTTAACGACTGAGAAAACATACAGAAAATTTGGCTCATCCACAAAATACAAACATGTGAAGCTTTGAACTAGATTTGGGTGGGGTGCGCCAGGCCTAAGCTATAGTGCAACGCACGGGCGACGCTTTAAGAGCCCCAGTAGCAAGCTACTGTGGTGGGCTCTCCCCCTCAAGAAATAAATTTAATATCGTGTGGGCCGATGACCCACATATCAGATATTAAACTGATAAGAACAGATACTACACTTGATCTTAGCCAAAAGGCCGAGAAAGGTATGAGTGTTTCTGTCACACATGCCATCTTTTATTGCCCAACTCGTCCTGGTTCTCCTTTTCCGGAGGCAGTGTGGGACAATACTGCGGTAACCTATGTAAACTTCTTTTACATCTAATTTTTTATTTCTGGCTGAGATGTCAAATACAAAGCTCAAAGTTAAATCAGTTTTGTATTAACAGATTCGATTCTTGTGATTGAGCCTGATTAGGCTATTGAGTCTAAAACAGATCGAAACTTTGTGCATAATAAATAATTTTCGTGATTATCAAAATGATGCGCCGTAAGTGACTGTCCAGAGAAAAAAAAAATAGAGGATTTTTATGCAGCATTAGTGGCAGGAAATCAAATGTAGCCTGTTACCATTGCAAGGATGATGGATGCTAATGACAACATTCAATGTGTTACAATTCCCAAGATGATTGTGGCAACTGCAGATTCACAATATAGAAACATCAAACATGGTTTAGATTTTATACACGACACAGAAACATTCTTCTTTAATCAAACAATGATATCTTTTAACTAATGCGAATGTTTTCTTTTAAAAATTTTTAAGTAAAAAGAACATTTAAACTATATCATTTATTAACTAAAATTTTTACAAAGTGACATGATTGATTAGTTTCACATCAATAATAATACAAAATTTACTACATATAAGTCTTACAAATCTATATCTATATAGGTAGTGTTTGGATTGTGCATTTGCACGTCTAGTGTCTGCATTCCCCCACCCCCCCCCCCCCCCCACCCTTTTTTTTTTAAATTTTATTTTAGTCATAATATTTGACTTTTCAGCAACACCAATGGGTCTCATGCACTGTTCACAAGACCCATAAACCTCACTTTTCAACAATTTTTTCATTAAAAATGAGTCACACGGTACTATTTACACATTTAAAAATTATTTTACTACAGTGTTTTCAGTTTTCAGCAAAATAAGCTGTATCCAAACGGACCCATAATATCTAAAAGTTGAAATGTAAAATTTATTATTGTTATATTACTTTTTAGTTACATTAGCGTAGAACTTAGGTCCATTCGGTCAATTGGGTCCACTTTAGTCCATTCAGTCCATTTAGTCCATTCAATTTTATTTGATCCACTTTGGTCCAATTCAATCTATTTCGGTCTTATTCTGTCCATTTTGGTCCCCTTCGATCCACTTTGGTATTATTCTGTCCATTCGATCCAATTAGGTCTAATCGGTCTATTATGTCTTATTTGGTTTATTTGGTCGACTTCGGTCTTATTCAGTCCAATACGGTCAATTCAGTTTACTTAGGTCTATTTTGATCTCTTTCAGTCCATTCAGTCTACTTTGTCCACTTTAGTCTTATTCGGTCCACTTCGATCCATTTAGCCTATTTGGTCCAATTTGGTCAATCACTTTCCATTTGGTTTACTTCGGTCCAATTCAATCTTATTTGATCCATTTTCGACTAATTGGGCCTAAAATTTATTCTTTTTGTAGGTTGCATTTTTAATTTTGGGCTAACATTTTTTTTTGGGCCAAACTCTTTAGTTTTGGACTAAAAATTACAAAAAAGAAAAAGAAAAAAAAAAGGCATGAGAAATTAGAAATATAAACGATAAAAATGCAATAAAAATAATAAATATTCCAAATATTACCTTCAAATTCAAGTTTCAATGATATAGATATTATACTTATATTTGAAAAGGGAAAAAAAATATGACACTTCTGAATTTATATAATAAATTTAATATAACATGTTACATGTGTTCCATGGAATGGGGATGTACAATTTTTTTTTAATATTCTTGATATGTTTAAATTAGTCAATTGGTTACGGTATATTTAAAAAGCCTTTTTAATAACATCATCTCTATTTATATAAAATAATATTATAATTAAGTAATTTAAATACTCATACTTTGAAAGGAGAAGCTATGAATGTGATCCTTCCACTTGAAAATTCCTTGGCTTTCCCCATTGGTGAGCTAAATTGTGTCTTAAAACCTTTTCTGATTGGTCCATAAATTGTACATATTGAAATTTTGTCAAAATTGAACTTTAAATAGTCTTACAGTTGTTGGCTTAAAAAGTAGACTTGGCAAACAAATCGGTTGGTCAAGTTTGGGTTTAACCCAATATGGTACAAGTCAAATTGAGTATGTGTCAAAAAATTTCCAAACCATTGGATTGTTATTTTTTAAGAAGAAACATCATAAAAAAGAACCACACAATAGACTCTATCCACATAATAGAACCACTAAGAGCATTCTCATCAGCTCTCTCATTAAAAATGCCATTTTGACACGTCAAAAACCTACTTTATCATTTTAGCACATCATTTTACAACATACCATTTATCAGATGTTCTATTCTTCAATTCTATACATTAAAATAATATTTACTACACATTAAAATAATATATTTACTTAAAACCCAACAATATACAATCACATAGCCCAGTGGCAATCGCCACCAACCAAGAACCAACAACCATTGCTACAACCACCGCCACAACAACAACCACCATTACAACCATTGCCACAAACTACAACCACAATCACCAGATCCTCCAACAAATTCCAAATCCAAAAACCACAACAAATGAGAAAAAAAAAAAAAAAAACTCAAAATCTTCAACAAAATCCCACCATACATAGCACAGCCGGCCACCACCATACCCAAGCACAGCCCATAATCACAATCACATGGAATCCACAACTGAAGGAAAAAAGAAAAAAAAGAGGGAGATCAGAATAGATCACTCCACGGCGACGGCCTCAGCGGTGAGGCTGAACTCCAGGGCAAGGCCGAACTCCACGGCAGTGGGTTGTGAGAGTGACAGGGAGGCCGAAAAAAAAAAAGACAGAGAGGGAGAGTGACAGGGAAAAAAAAAAGAGATAGAGAAGGTGCAGAGAGAAAGTGACAGAAAAGAAAAAAGGGGAAAAAAAAAAAGAAAGAAAAAGGGAAGGGTGGGGGTTCTGGAGAAAGAAAGAAGAAGAAAAAAAAAAAAGAAGAAAGGTGAAACTAAGAAGATGAAGTGAGGCGGAGAAAGAAAGAAGAAAAAAAGAAAGAGAGAGAAGAAAGAGTTATAAATGAAGAGAGAGAGAGAGAGAGAGAGAGAGAGAAAATGAATTAAATAAGCCAAACAGTGTTTAGCATTGATGTCCGTACCGTCTCATATTTGAGATGGTACTGTAGATGTGTCAAATTTTTTGAGATTTGGAACAGCTGATGAGGGTTGGTTTTTGGTGTTTGGTGTGCCAAATGCCTAATATTTGGCATTTGGCACTCCTGATGAGAGTGCTCTAACATGTCTTGCATCTATAGACAGTTTACAAGTATCAGAGTTGTCTAGTCTACGAGTATCAAAAAAATAAATATAATTGAAGGCATCTATAAATAGTTTTGCAGAGGAAAACAAATTCCCAAAAGAAGCAAGGACTTCTCTCCACTTCTCAAAGTTTTGATATGTAACTCTCACTGTTGGTCTTTGATAAGTCATATGGTATGAACCATATTTTCTTCACATTCAAAAAGAAAACTTTAAAATATCTTCTAATCTTTATTTTTCTTTTATACAAATAAAATAACAAAGAAAACAGTCAAATATAATAAAAAATGAGCTAAATCATACATAACTCCTTGAGTTCATAATTCAATAATTCTATAAAAGAAGAAAAGAGACGAGAGAGATATATATATATATATATATATATATATTTATCTTAGTATAACATATAAAACAAAGTTAAATCACATATAAAAATAGCTTAAGTGTGCATTTGAATGAGGTTTTTGTTAGGGTAAAATACTATTTTGGTATCTAAATTTTTCTATGAGTTTTTTTTTTTTTTTTTTTTTTTTTTAAATCCCTAAATTTTAAAATATTATTTTTCATCCTTAAACTATTGAAAATGTTTTACTTTTTTTTTTCATACTTTAAAATAATTTTTTTTTCATCTCTATTTTTGCCTCTAAACTATTAAATTTTCTTTTTTACATATAATAACAAAGAAAACACACAAAGATAATTTATAGTAGTGCTCCTCAACAAATTTGTAAAAAATATGACCAAAAAAACATGTAACCTTCTTGGTTTAGTCATTTTAATAAAATTACATTCGTTTTACATGCCATCTCTCTCCTTCTAATACCAACATCCACTTTCAATAATACACACTAAATCTCCCCCCCCCTCTCTCTCTCTCTCTCTCTCTCTCTCTCTCTCAATATGGATCCACTCTCAGTGATCTATGACTACATGATCAATAACGAGGTTGACTGGATCGTTAGATACAATGACCAGTTCAGGTTCGAGTCGGACTACTTGTTCCCATGCTCCATTGAAACCGAGTACCGATCGAAGCAAGGCAATCTCTACACCTTAGAAACCCTATTGTTCTTCATCAACAACCACCACTTAAGCACATCGAGTACATATAGAAGGCTCGCATGCAAGGAATCACCGTCGTCACTTTACCCGATCGAAAACCCTTGCTTGATTATCTCCTCGGCAAAGTCTCCTCCTCTTATCCGGTACAATTAAATGACGTTGTTAACCTAAACCCCCAAAAATTCCCAAATTTGCCCCTAAATTTTTCGATTATAGCGTTCGAGCCATTTCCCCCAAATGTATCTGAATAAAACAACACCCAATTGCCTGAACATGAGATCGTTGATTTCATAGGATAGTGGTGATGGTGACCTCGATGAAGCGGCCGTTAAAGGATCAAGAGTTGTTGTTGGAGTGTAAGCAGAGGGATTAAATTATGTAATTTAAATATTTTAATTAAACTATGTTTTTCATACATATTTTACTATGTATTGTTGTTTAATGCAAAATACATTATATGTTCCATTACATGAAACTTATAACATAGAAAATACTTTTAAATAATGGTGTTCATAAGACTACGTGGTGCGATTCCAAAATAATGGGACTATAGGATTCCTAAAACTAATCTTCTAAAAAAAACACCTAAAATTAAGAGATGTGCTTCCATAATAATGATAGGAATGAGATGTTTTTTCAAACCAAATTCACAGAAGTGCTCAAAATTTCTGAAAAATATACCAAAAAATTAATTAAAAAAAGTTACATGGTAATTGATTTCTTTGAAGTCAAGTACCATTAAAAAAAACCAACCACCTACTTGGTTTAGTCATTTAAAAAAAAAAACAGTCGTTTAACATGCCATCTCTCTCCTAATACTAGCATCCATTTTCAATACTAACTAATCTCACCTCTCTCTCTCTCTCTCTCTCTCTCTCTCAACATGGATCCACTCTCGGCTGTCCGCGACTACACGATCGGAAACGAGCTGGATCGGATCGTCTGGTACAACGACGAGTTCCAGTTCGGGTTACTCTAGTACCAATCAACTACATGCCAACTATAGATCAAGTCAAAAAAATCTAAAGATTTACTGGAAAACATGACCATAAGAAAATATCTTGATGTATTGTATGACTGTTTTTTACTAGCAGATGACATCTCTTTGCCATCATCACAAAAAAAAAGAATATCACAATCTTATTAACTAAATGGAAGGATGAGATATGCACACTTGAAGCTTGGTGGATTCTTTTAATCAGTAAGGTGCTAGCCATACCATACTTCGAAAAAAGATATAGACGCTCGAAATAAAAAAGTTGTACATATCCATGCATTATTGGGACACCTATTCATGTACTACTGTACTATGAGACTTGTATGTTATACGAAAACACAATTTTAAATGATTCAACATGATAAAGCCTAAAGGCAACCAGGCAAGAGACTGTCAACGTTTGCTCTTTCACTTCACACTCTTCCCCTTTCTTAATTACTAGGAAAGGCTCTGATGAGTCTTCTTGTACAATAATGCTTACAACCGGACTTCACATGGTGAGTACAATAATTGGCTTACACTTCAGATAACTGTTCAATAACTTGTCTGACATTTCAAACAACTCGGATGCGATTGGAATAATTGCATTTACTTTCATAAAGACTCGAAGGATGCAGATGCGCTCTACATGGGTCATTTGACATAGTTGGATGCTACACACATCAGACGGTCAACAATAAATTAAGTTTCAAATACTTGAGCACTTATTGTTGGATATTTTTATAAAAAATATTATATTTATTTTAATATTCATTTATGTTTATCAATTACCCCTAATGTCAGATATGTTAATTGTTAAATTTTGAAATTCAAATATCAGTCAAAATTTGAATAGCTATTGTCAATGATTTTAATTAGGAAATCTCTAAAAATTAATGTGAATTTTAATACCATATAATATCAGCTTTTAGTATATTTTCCTTTATAAACTTTTGCTTTAAAATGTTTCTTTTAATATATTTAATAGTAACGTTATAGATAGAAAGTATCAAATATTGTACAACTATATATTTATAGAGATGGGTTCAAGTTACACCTGGTATAACTCTTTAGAGTTACACATTTTTTAAACCATTAGATTTAAGTAAATCCAACGGTTTAAAAAAGATACTCATTAATGCTAATATTTTTATTGATCTCATTTATTATCTCTTATTTATGTTATTCCATACTTATCTTTTAACCCAAAAAAAGGCATACATATTCTCCTTCACTACATTACCTCTCTCTCTCTCTCTCTCTCTAGGATTCCACCTCTATGGACAGGTCACCAGCTGCAAAAAAAGCCACAGCCGCCAGTTGCATTTCATTCTTCTCAGATCATTTTGCACTCTTGTCCTTTTTTTTTTTTTTTTTTTGACATGTGTATTTTATCTTTGGATGAAAATACAATTTTGTTGATCGATTTCTATAAGCAAAAGGGTCCTGAATCAAGATAATAGGTAGGCTGCGAATGCATTATAAAACAACATGTTGACAATGTTTAATTGAAAGCCATCCTTGGAGACATTAACACGTTTTGGCAAAATTGTTAATAGACCTCCTCCAAAACATTTTCATCATTCTTCTAACAGATTGCTTCTCCAATATAAAATTTTATCCAATTTCCATGCCATTTAAATACTGCAATTTGAATCACAAAATTTAAATAAAAGCACTTTAAAAATTGGATTCTAAAATGAGAATAATTATTATTTTGAATGGCAATACGTATGAGAGTATCAGACATCTTGCATTTTACATGGTGGGATGCGTGTGTGTATATTTAAATTGTATAAGTCTAAGCATTTGAGTACAAGTAATAGGTACTTTATCACATGATGTTTTACTAGTGAAAACCTCAATAAAGTTGAAGGAAAACCATTCATGATTGGATATGATGTCCTTGTTATAGGAGCGAAAAAAAAAAAACCATATACTTAACCATATTTTGAGAGAGTATGCTTACCATTAAACCTTACAAGCATCGATTTCTTATGACTTAAGAGAGCTTATTTTGAGAAAGTGTGTTTACTGCTAAAGCTTTCAAGGCATTCGTACTTCTTGAACCTGTTAGGACTTAGGAGAGGTTATTTTAAGATAATATGTTTACGGCTGAATCTTATAAGCCATTCACACTTACTGGATTTGTTAGGACTTCTTGGCTAATCAGTAAAAGAATTTTTTTTTTTTTTTTTGCATTTTTTTTAATAAAAAAGTTACCACCAGACTTAGCATCTATTGTGTATCTCTGTTTCCATTTATTTTTAGTAAAAAAAATCGCAGATTATCATTTAAATTTATGCATGATTGTCTCCAATTTGGATTGATTGGTAGAGTAGTGTTGCCTCTACTCATCTTTCAATTGATGGAATATACAATCATCACATCAGCATATCACTTGGTAGAGTATACATATTTTGCTATCAACAATTTGGCCGTGGAGGTGGAACCCTAGAGAGAGAGAGAGAGAGAGAGAGAAATACATAAACCTTTTTTTGGGTTTAGAGATAAGTATGGAATGACATAAATAAAGGATAATAAATGAGATTAATAAGAATATTGCCATTAATGAGTATCTTTTTTTAACCGTTGAATCTACTTAGAGTTATACCAGGTATAATTTGAACTCATCTCATATTTATATAATTTACCATTGTTGGGTTATAGCATTATATATTGTTTTTCATTATTGGTTGTAATTATTGTATATGGTCAAAGTTTCAAAGGAAAGTATTAGTTGATAGCTAAAAGACAGCCACGTTAAGGGCTGTAATTTTGTTTTTAATGGCATTATGACACTAAAAGACAAACTTGATTTGTTTATTAACTTACCACACCTCAATGTATATACTTTGGCAAGAGGGTGTGACCAGTTTATATATAATATATGTATAAAAAGAAAGCTATTCATTACACATTGATTTCAATAATTTTATGACCATTTAAAGTTTTAAAGTTAGCAAACGTTTTTATTTTTTGGCTAAGGACAAGCAATGGGTCTGGCTTTATATATATATGGAAAGAAATAAAAGTTTAAAACACACATTTTTATTTTTGAATTAGAAAGTTGCAGACTTTTCAAAAACAATTTTTTAATTTTCTTTGTGTGATTTCCAAAAAAAATTCAGGTATTATCTCTCTCTTTTTTTCCAACACTTATCAATCAGCATTCCAGTGTCAAAATCAGCTCTACCTTCGTTCTACACTTTTGATGCGGCTGTCATCAACATACAGAAAACTTAATGGCTACAAACAATTTGGGTCATCCACATAATGCAAACATGTGAAGCTTTGAACTAGAATTGGGTGGGGTGCGCCAGGCCCGAGCTATAGTGCAACGCATGGGCGACGCTTAAGAGCCCCAGTAGCAAGCTACTGTGGTGGGCTCTCCCCCTCAAGAAATAAATTTAATATCGTGTGGGCCGATGACCCACATATCAGATATTAAACTGATAAGAACAGATACTACACTTGATCTTAGCCAAAAGGCCGAGAAAGGTATGAGCGTTTCTGTCACACATGCCATCTTTTAATGCCCAACTCGTCCTGGTTTTCCTCTTCTGGAGGCAGTGTGGGACAATACTGCGGTAACCTATGTACACTTCTTTTTTACATCTAATTTTGTATTTCTGGCTGAGATTTCAAATACAAGCTCAAAGTTAAACCAGTTTTGTATTAACAGATTCGATTCTTGTTATTGAGCCTGATTAGGCTATTGAGTCTAAAACAGATCGAAACTTTGTGTATAATAAATAATTTACAAGATTATCAAAATGATGCAGCGTACTGTCCAGAGAGAGAGAGAGAGAGAGAGGGGGGGGGGGGGGGAACGGAGAGAGAGAGAGAGAGAGAGGGGAAACGGAAGAAAAATAGTAGGGAAATTTTTGCAGCATTAGTGGCAGGAAATGTAGCCTGTTACCATTGTAAGGATGATGGACGCTAATGACAACATTCAATATGTTACGATTCCCAAGATGATTGTGGCTTCTGCAGATTCAATATAGAAACATTATGGTTTATGGTTAATTTATACATGACACAAGGAACATTCTTCTTTTATCAAATAATAATATCTTTTAAAAAATGCATTTTATGAATGTTTTCATTTAAAATTTTAAAGTAAAAAGAACATTTAAAGTTTTAATCTATATCATTCTTTAACTAAAGTTTTTACAAAGTGACATGATCGATTAGTTTCACATTAACAATAATACAAATTTTACTACATATAACTCTTACAAATCTATATTTATATAATATCTAAAAGTTAAAGTGTAGTATTTATTGTTGCTACTTCAGTCCCTTCAGTCAATTGGATCCACTTCAGTTCGTTCAGTTCACTTTGGTCAATTCAGTTAATTCGGTCCAATTCAGTCCATTTACTTCACTTTTCTCCAATTCAGTTTTATTCGATCCATTTTATTCAACTTCGGTCCAATCACTTGGTCCAATTTTGTCCACTTTGATATTATTTGGTAAATTGGTCCATTTTGGTCCATTTAGTCCAATTCAATCTTATTTGGTCCATTCCATCCAATTTGGTCTTATCGATCCAATTTAGTCTTATTCGATGCACTTTGGTCCATTCCATCTACTTAGGTCCATTCGGTCTTATTCTAACCATTCGATCCAATTCTGTCTTATTGGTCCATTTAGTCCATTCCGTCTACTTAGGTCTATTCGGTCCTATTCTGTCCATTTTAGTCTAATTCGGTATATTTGGTTCACTTCAGTCCAATTCAATCCATTTCAGTCCTTTTGGTCCATATGGTAGACTTTGGTCCACTTTGGCATTATTCAATCCAATATGGTCACATTTAGTCCACTTAGGTCCATTCAGTCTTGGTCAAGTTCAGTCCACATTTGTCCATTTGGTTCACTTTGGTCCAATTTGGTCTTATTCGGTCTGTTTTGGACTAATTGTGCCCTAAACGTATTCTTTTTGTAGGTTGCTTTTTTTAGTTTTGAGTTGATTTGTTTTCTACAAGTTTTTTTGGGCCGAACTCTTTAGTTTTGGGCTAAAATTTAGGCATTAGAAATTAGAGATAGGGGCCCTAAAAATGAAATAAAAATAATAAATATTCCAAAGATTATCTTAAAATTCAAGTTTCAATAATATAGGCATTATACTTTTATTGGGAAAGAAAAAGAATGCTACAATTCTAAATGTATATAACAATTTACACTTAATGTAACACGTTACATATATTGGAATGAGGGTGTACGTTTTTTTTAATAATATTCTTGATATGTTCAAATTAGTCAATTGATTATGGAATATTTAACATGCCCTTTTAATAGCATCATCTTCATTTATATATATACCACTATGTATTGCTTTTGAATGCAAAATACATTATATGTTCCATTACATAAAACCTATAAAATAAAAAATACTTTTAAATAACACATGCACTATTTAACCTACAAATTTTACATCATATTCTTATCAAATAATTATATTACATTTTCCCTTAGTTTGTGTAGGTTTGCGACTAGCATGGATGAAAATGAAAAACATTCTTAAAGCAATTAGAAAGGGAAATAGTCGATCCTTTATTTTTTGACAAATAAATAAAATATATAATAATCATATAACATCTTCGAATTAGGGATGACAATGGGGTGGGATGAGGTTGAAGGATGGGGTCTTCACCCCAGCCCTGTATGGCTTTATCTTACCCATTCTCATCCTGTTCTGCATGGTGGGGCAAATTTCCTTGCCCCATCCCTAGCCCTTGGGGCTTCGCAAGGCCCCGCCCTACGTTACAAAACTTTACTTCGTATTAATATGTCACACCTTGCTACATAGCTATTAAATTTATAAAAAAAAAACTTGTTCATTAATATAAATATACTTTAAATTATAGTTAAATTATCAAAATAAATTTTAATGAGGATTGAATAATATTATCCAAAGTGTCTAACAAGATAATATCACAATAAAATAAAATAAAAATCTTAATATCATGCATTTAAATAATTAGTAATACAAACTAATTTTTTAATACTAATAGAGTGAGGCAGGGCTAAAAAGCCTAAACCCATCCCCACCCCACTTGAATGTGTAGAAAAAAAAATCTTGCTCCATGCCTGCCTCACCACATTTGCAGGGCAGGAAAAAACTCTCGAGGAGTGGGACAGGTCAAGGCAGGGCGGGGAGAAATTGTCAAGTCTACTTGAGATTTTGTAGGTTCAAAGGCCAAAAGAAGTAGTTATTGGAACCCACCCGTACCCTTTTTTTATAGTTTACTTCAATGCAACCATTAGTGGGGACAAAGCTTATAGTAGCAGTTGGCAAAAATAATAAAGGAGAAGTCATCTTTGTTTAGACTGAGTTTATTGATGTTTAGGATCCTCTTATAGCTGAAGCCAAAGCAAAACTCATTTTTGTAGAAATATCAGAGGCTTTAAGAATTCAAATACACAAACTTTGAAAGGATATGTTTATTGCACACATTATTGCTAGAGCAAAATTGTGTCTTAAAACCTTTTCTGATTGGTCCATAAATCATACATATTGAAATTTTGTCAAAATTGAACTTGAAATGGTCTTACAATTTTGGCTTAAAAAGTAGACTTGGCAAACAAATCGGTAGGTCATGTTTTGGTTTAACCCAGTATGGTACAAGTCAAATTGAGTATGTGTCAAAAAAAATTTGGACCATTGGATTGTTATTTTTACGACTCTTACTCTGTCGTTTATACATAAATCCTTAAGTTTATAATTCAATAATTATTAATTCAATAATTCCATTAAAAAAGAGATATATATATATATACACACACACATACATCGTATGCATATTTGTAAAGCTATTTACTCAATCGTAGACATTTTTGGAACACCTCTAACAGAGGGATAAATAGACCATTTTGAAAGAATTTATTGTAAACCTCCTTCAGATATGAATTTATCTAATTTAGAGGGGAAGAATTTGCAGCAGTGTCTCAATTTCAATTCAAACATGGATTTGATTCGCACTCCTTGTTCTGAGAAATATTTACCCCCCGAAAAGAGGAAAAAACACAGTCTTTGTCTAAAGAAATGCCTTGAGATACAGGGCAGATGTATAGAACATTTCAATGAGAGTGCTTTTTCAACTCTCTAAAAATGGAATCTATTCCAAACATATATGTCATGGTTCCTTACTTTGACAAGGTACAAATATCTAAATTTGATATTTTTAGATACTTTTTTAGACGTATTGCCGATACTAAGGAGCTGTAACGTTACTAGAACAACGTCACCAAACGAGCTCTAAGTAGTGGCCAAAAATTTGTATCCATTTTTCATAATATTATGCACATAAAACAAAAAGTGACAGTCGTTTAACATGCCAACTCTCTCCTTCTAATACTAGTACTATTCACTAATCTCCACCTATCTCCACCTATATAGATTCTAAAGTGGGTGATGGCAATGGTAGTAACCATGCCATCATCTTTGTATGAATAAGAATGGTTAAGAATGGTTATGTAATTAACCATAAGTCCTTAACGCAAATTTCAACGCAAGTGAATAAGCTATGACTTTTTTCCGAGTATCAAAATAAGTCAATAATTGTTGGGTTAAAAAACAATTATCGTCTTTTAAAATGCAAATGTTTAAGTAAATAGAAAACGAGATTCTGAGACTTCCCATGTACTAGTTGATCAGTGTTTGAACTAGAATTGGGTGGGGTGCGCCAGGCCCAAGCTATAGTGCAACGCATGGGCGACGCTTAAGAGCCCCAGTAGCAAGCTACTGTGATGGACTCTACCCCTCAAGAAATAAATTTAATATCGTGTGGGCCGATGACCCACATATCAGATATTAAACTGATAAGAACAGATACTACACTTGATCTTAGCCAAAAGGCCGAGAAAGGTATGAGTATTGAAATCACATGCCATCTTTTATTGTCCAACTCGTAAAGGTTCTCTTCTTCTGGAGGCAGTGTGGGACAAATACTGCGGTAACCTATCACATCTTTTTTACATCTGATTTTGTATTTCTGGCTCAAATGTCAAATGCAAACCTCAAAGTTAAACCAGTTTTGTATAAACAGATACGATTCTCGCATTTGAACCTGATAAGGCTATTGAGTCTTAAACAGATCAAAACTTTGTGCATAATAAATAATTTACGAGTTTATCAAAATGATGCAGCGTTAAGTGGCTGTCCAGAAAAAAAAGAATAGATGATTTTTTTGCTGCATTAATGTAACCTGTTACCATTGCAAGGATGATGGATGCCAATGACAACATTCAATGTGTTACAATTCTCAAGATGATTGTGGCTACTGCAGATTCAATATAGAAACATGGTTTAGAGTTTATACACGACACAGGAACATTCTTCTTTAACAAGTGAAAGATTGAAAGTTTCAATATTATGAAGTGATTTGACGATCACCAGTAACAAAAACTCAATTCACCTTGGCCTTCCAGAGTTTTTTGATATGCAGTTTGGCTCCATCATTGATGGATGGGCCTTATGATAGAATCACAAGAAAAGTTGAAGTTCTCAAAAGAAGATGCAAGAAAATTTACATTATTCGTAGCATATTGTTGTGGTATAATATGAATGAAAAGGAACAACATTCTATATAATACAATCAGAAAGGGAAGTTGTCCATCCTTTGTTCTTACTTAGACAAATAAACAAAATATATAATGATTATCTAACATCTTGGGATTTTGTAGACAGTTGTTGGAACCCACCTCTATCCCTTTTTGTTAAAGTTAACTTCATTGCAACCATCAGTGTCAGTGATGACAAAGCAAAATCATAAGGGAGAAGTCCTGGCTTTATTGATGTTTAGGAGTTGTTTGGATTTAGTGTTTTCCATCACCCATCACTCTATTTTCATCACCTATAACTTAAAATTAGTGGGTCTCACGGCTGTTTGGTTTGTTTGGATTTGTTTTCAGTTTTTGTTTCCATCACTCAATTCTCTGATTTTTGAGTGATGAGTTAAGAAAATTGAAAACAACTTTTAGGTGTTTTTGAGTTATGAAAACAGAGTTATGATGACATTTTGGTAAATATACACATATTTGAAGGACCCACAATTAGAGAGTAGTCAAATTTGGTCTAGTCTGGTCTTCTTCTTCATTTTTTTTTCCCTTTCACGCTAGGTTTGGTCTTTTTTTTTTTTTCACGCTAGGTCTGGGCTTGGTTTCTCTATTCTTCTCTTCTTCTTCTTCTTCTTTTTTCTTCTTTTCTTTCCTTTTCACATTGGGTTTCTGGGTTTGGTTTTTTTTTTTTTTCATTCCTTTTCACTGGGTTCGATGAGTTTGGGTATTGGGGGGTTGAAGGAAAAAAGAAAAAGAAAAAAAAAGTAAAAGCTGCACCAAATCAATCCGTGGGTCCCACAAAAAGTAAAACTTTTTGAGTTATCAAAATTGGAAACAAGTGTCAAACATGCCATCTTAGGAAGTTGTGGTATTTTCAATGATAAGTGATGAGTTATAGAGTGATGAGTGATGAAAATTGAGTGAAGAGTGATGGGTGATGGTTTTTTAAAAACCAAACAGCCTCTTAGTATCCTCTTATAGCTGAAGCAAAAGCAACCCTTCTTGGTCCAATTCGGTCTTATTTGGTTTATTTGGTCTTATTTCGTCCATTTGATCCAATTTAGTCTTATTTGGTCCATTCAGTCTACCTTCGTGTACTTAGTCTGCTTCGGTCTTATTCAGTCCATCAGCTCAATTAGGTCTTATTCGGTCCAATGTGGTCCATTTTCTCTACTTTGGTTTTGTTCTGCCATTCATTCCACTTCGGTTCAAATCAGTACATTCACTTCACTTCAGTCCAAATTAGTATTATTCGGTCCACTTGGTTCAATTCGGTCCACCTCAGCCCATTCGGTTGATTTCAATCCAATTCGTCAACTTCATTCCTACTCAGTCCATTCAATCCACTTTGTCCAATTCAATCCACATTTGTCCATTTAGTTCACTACAATCCAATTCGGTCACCTTCTATCTATTTTGATCCACTCTGGTTCATTCAGTCCATTTTTGTTCATTTAATTTATTTTGGACTAATTAAGCCTTAAATTTATTCTTTTTGTAGGTTGTATTTTCAGTTTTGGGCTAAAAAAAAAATTCACAATTTTATTTTGGCCAAACTCTTTAGTTTTGGCCTAAAAAATACAAACAAAATAGGAAATAGAAATTAGAGATAGGGGTCTAAACAATGCAATAAAATTAGAATAATGCTAGATATACATACTATTTTACAAAAAAATTTACAAACTACTAATGTTGTGAATGATTATTGGTAAATGAAAAAGTGATATTAATGGTGGGCCTAGATGAAAACCAATAAAATGTTGGCCAAATCAGCAATTTGTAAAAATGTTGTAAAATAATTTGTGGTTGTAACATTACTCATAAAATTAATAAATATTCATAAAATTACCTTAAAATTCAAGTTTCAATAATAGAAGTATTATACTTATATTTGGAAAGAAAAAAAAAATACTACAACTCTAAATATAATAATAATTTAAAAACATGTTACATTTGAGTCCAAATCTTCTATCCAACTCTTTCTGCTCCACTATATACTCCACAAATAAAAACATGCCACATGTCCATTTAATTTATTAAATGCTAAATTTAGACTTCTATTATTTCAATTTCCTAAATTTATGGTTTGAGGCTCTGAAAGGACAGCCATAGATCAAGGGCCCGCCACCATACTAATTCAATAATTCATTTGAAAGGACTAGTTTTGAATCAAAATTGTGAAAGTGAAGTCGCATCAGTTTCTTTAAAGTACTCAAAAGCACTTAGTGCTGCCACATTACTTTCTTCTTAAAGGGTCATACTCACAAGAATCAGAGCTTCAGTTGCTAATTAGTAGAATTGTAAAGAAATTGAAAATTTGACTAAGTTTTGCACATAGGTTAGTCATCTAAAAAAAAGTACAACGTCCATGATGGAATTATTAATAAAGATAAATTTAAATAGATTTGACATAATTGATAATTCAACACACAAGTATAAAAATCTTGTAAAAATAGCATATTGTCAAATTATTGAATTCAAAATAAACCATTATTTCAGCAATAGCATATTACTGAAATAGTTCAGGGTTCACGCTAGACTATCTTCATATCAAGATAAAACAGTTCTTCGCTAAATAATAATTAAATTCAGAATCTTCCCTTGAGGGTAGAAACGACACATTTATAGGACAAATATATTACATGGGAAGATAATCATACTTAATATGTCAGTGCATTGTCAAAGAACAGGTAAGTTTCACTGCATGCCGATCCTGCAAATTGATGAAACAGCAGCATATAAAAGCAAAACAAGACTACCTTCCTGAAGTAAATTATATACAGGTTGTATTGAACTATTAAAAATGGTATATGGTTCTCAGTATGATTAGCATCATCATTAGCTCAAAAAGAGTTCTACTAAGATAATAAAACTGAAGATGCAGATTTCCTTCTGAATAACATATATATTCCTTTCATGATGGAAATTAAGTTCAAAATCTGTCCTCAGCCACATATATATATATATATATATATATAAAATATACCAAATTTCATGACATGAATTTCTAGGCAGAAATCCCTAAGAACCTTTGGTGCAAATTTTCACAAAGTAACCAAGGATTTTTCTCAAAATTAAATGCCTGCGTTATTATCCAGCAGGGACTAAAAATGAAAAATATAGGAGGAGCACATATCTTAAATACTAGAACTTAACCAATAAACCAATCCAATGGTGCTTTGAGATGTAAGACGAAACAAAGTTCCTGCTTAATAGCAAGGCCACCAGCATCCATTGTTTCCTGTTGTAATCGACATAACATCTCCCAAATTCTTCTCCACAACCAGATGGACATATGCCAAAATCAACAGGGCCAAAACAGCCACAGAATAGAAAGAATATCACTGAATCGAGAACAACTCTAATCAAACATCTAACAAGAAATCCAATAATAAAGTTACTGCATCATTAAAAGGAACATACAAGTAACTAAAGGGCATTTCCACAATCACATATTATAAGCAAGACTGATCAGAAAAGGATCACTGAATCATAAACTGATAACTGCAGGGAACCAAAATAGTCAAAATTAAAGCAAAAATTATGTCACAAAGTTGAAAGTATGATACTTTATGAATATAGAATATTATGATAAAGAACATCATAAAATCTTGATTCTTGAGTGAACTTCAATTTCAACTTTTGAGTAGTCAGACAAAATGTTGAAAGGCATTAACTTAGGTAACAGCGTTTAATTTTTTTTTTTTAATTGATCTAAACATTGCATTATATGATTTTCTTTTTATAATTTGTTTTTATTCTTTTCCTCTTTGAATCTGATTTCTGAGCTCAAGGTCAAAGGAGAATGTTGGATTTTATTTTTTAACCGGTCACAACAATTTAGAACAGTAAACTTTTTTACTATTAACATTTAAATTTTAGCAAGGAGAATCCTACTCTTTATTGGTATAGATGAAAACTGAAGAAGATGCATGTTCGTGACTGAAAAACACAGGAAAAAAAGTGTTTAACATCCCTACTGAGTTCTGACTTCCACACTTTTCTGAACAATAAAAATCATTTGATAATATATAAGACAAGCTAACAAGTGCATGATAACCCACTTACCTTCTTCTCAAAATTGGAAAAAAAGAAAAGAAAGTGCTTGATAACCATAAACTTCCAAAAAAAAATTAAGCAGTGTGAAAACATTAGGTGACACATCCACCATGAACCATGGCAACATTCAGCATACAGAGTAATGATATGAGGCACACCAAAGGATATTAGTTTAAATAATAAAATTATTATGTCTGTAAGTGTATTCGCATACTCTTCACTTGCAATGGCTTGTTCTGTCAAAGCTTCCTAGTCGTTAATGCATTGTCCAGATGACTTAAAATTTGTCATATGACTTGATTATCAGTTCACCTTTCTCTGTATGTACTCTGCCTTCCCTCATTCTTGCCACCACCTTGTCTTAAATGAAAATTTTATACCACAAAACTATCAGATGCTACATGCATATGATAGATAATTAAGATCCTTCTTCAAAACATAGAAAGGTGTGTCCTGTTTGTATCATTGTGCAGATAACTTTAAACCAACATCTGTTTTCAATTAATTAAATCTTTTCTACCAGAAAATAGAGATAATAACAAGAGAAATTAAGGAAATAACGTCCTAAAGAACACGTGCAGGATGTACTAGAGAAATTTTGGATACCCTTATCCAAAATATAATTTCTGTCTACTCAAAATGACAGATCCAAAAGAAACAACGAAAGAGCAGATGAAAAAGTGTTCTATTCCCATGGGGAAGATTCTTGTGTTCTCTACATAGCCATATTTCTGCTGTGCGTGCATTATAGTATCGACAGCACATTTGCACTCCTCACATATATACCTTGCGAGACATTTTCTTCCTTCTCTACAGGAATGTGGACCTCAATGAGTCAAATGGCCTGATAAAATGAATCAATGCCAAAATTTTTGTTTTTTTTACTAAAAGAATGCCACATCAAGAAAGCACATCCGTACTTCTAACTTGACCTTTTTCTAGTTAAACTTATTCCCATAAACTAATCTAATCTAATCAATGCAAGAGGAATTGAGAGTGCAGGATAATAGTTACAATCAAACTGATGCACCTTTGGGGTAAATTGTGAGGATGCCTGGAACAAGAGAAACTACTAATAATCCTGAATATGGGAACCTTGGATCCCTAATTGTAGTAAACAATATGACTATCAGTATATCACAAAGCCATTATAAATCATCATTAACTCAAAGAGCTATAGAGTAAGACAACACAATAACACTTGGTATCTTAAGAAAACCAGTAACATCAGATGAACAGAAACTAGCAGTTACAAATTCAAAAAAATTTATTATCGAACCCTGTAACATTACTTGTTGGAAGAATATAAACTACATATCTTTCATTACATTTTTCAGTGGTAAAAGAATTTTTATTTTTTTTAGAAAAAAGTATACAATGAAGTGACGCCCAGCGAAAATAAAATAGCCAATTACTATAACTTCAAGATTCATTCGTTTTGCATTCAAATGGAAAGTATTACACTATTTTTTTGACATGGAACAAGTACACGATTAATATATGCAAATTAACAGTACAAGTCTTCAAAAAAAAAAAAAACAGTACAAGTCCTTGTTAATACAGACTGTACTGAACGTAAAGCCATGGAATTGATCACAAGAAGGATCAATTAAATTAGAATCTAATGAACCAACAACAACAATGTAAGTGATCAGCAAAATTGTGAAGGTAACAAAAGAAGCAAAATATAAAACAATTTGTTTAAGGCAAGAATAATATGGTTTGAGCTACCTCCTATGACCGGTTCTCTCAGTAGCTCATTGGTTTAAGTTGATACTTATACCAAGTATCAGGTCCATGGGTTCGAGAACTGGTGAGAAAGAGCTACCTCCTATAATAATATTGCAAAGTAGGCAAGTTCAATTTGTTGTCCTCATAATGCATTCATCTTTTTGACAGTTTTTAATCTCATCCATAATTCCTTCAACAGATCTCAATTCCTTATAAGCCAAACATTAGGATTCGTTTAGATACAGTTTATTTTGCTAAAAATTAAAAACTGAAAATACCGTAGCAAAATAATTTTTAAATATATAAATAGTGCTGTAGAACCTTTTTTTTTTTTTTTTTTTGATAGATAATAAGAGTTTTATTGATGAAAAGGAACAATGAGTTTACGATTGTAAACTCACTGCCCTAGAAACAAATACAATCAAATCATAAGGAAAGTCTAATAGAAATAAGAAATTCAGACAAGGAACTACTATGCGTAATACCCCAAATACGGGACCACTCAAACAAAGTCCTAGCAAGCAAGTTCTTCAACATATCTATAGGTCTCTCAATGTCCTCAAAAGTTTGGGCATTGCGTTCCTTCCATACTAACCACATAAGGCAAGCTGGTACCATATTCCAAACCTTTGAAGAGTAAGTTCCCAACCAATTCCTCCAAGCAAAAAGAAGAGAAACAATAGTATCCGGCATCACCCACTGAACCCCAAACATAATAAGGACCTCACTCTACAAAGCAGAAGCAAACTTACAATGGAGCAAAAGGTGATCCACAGTTTCCTCATCACACCTACATAGACAACACCAATTAACAAGGGGCAACTCCTTCTTAACAAGGTTATCTATTGTAAGAATCCCACCCCTAGCAGCAGTCCATAAAAAGAAAGATACCCTTTTAGGTACCTTTACACACCAAATGCTCTGCCAAGGGAAAGAAACAGAAGGGGCTTTCAATAGAGCAAGATAAAAGGATCGCACATCAAAAACACCATTGCGATTCAACTGCCAAATCAAGATATCCTCACCCTCCCCACTAGGAATCCTAGCAGAGACATGCTCATAGAAAGAATAAAATCTCCGCAACTCCCATTCATTAAAATATCGACGGAAAATGAAGTTCCAACTCCTACCGCCCCCGTCTGGTGCAGAAATAATCATGTCAGAAATCAAAGCTTCCTGAACCACAGCACAAGCAAACAATTCTGGGTATAATTCTTTCAAAGGAATAGGACCACTCCAAGGGTCGTGCCAAAACCGAATACGATTGCCCTCTCCCACTGCATACACCACATGACCGAAAAATTTGTCTGCACCTTTCCTAATATTCTTCCATAACCCACAACCATGAGTCCCTCTCACAACTCTAGTGCACCAACCTCCACTCCCCTCTCCGTATTTGGTGGCTATTACTTGACGCCATAAATGGGTAGCTTCTTTCCCATACCGCCAAAGCCACTTCCCAAGAAGAGCTTGATTAATAAGCCCAATCTTCCGAATCCCCAAACCCCCTATCTCCACAGGCCAAACAACCTTATCCCAAGCAACCAGCGGATATCTGAAAACTTCATTAGAACTCCCCCAAAGGAAATTCCTCTGAATCCTCTCTAGTCTATCTGCTATGTGTTGCGGAATAGTAAACAACGATAGATAATAAGTTAGGAGACTCGACAAAGTACTATTCAATAAAGTAAGCCTACCTCCTTTTGACAAATACAACCGCTTCCAACCTGAGAGCTTTTTCTCCACCCTTTCTAAAATAGGATTCCAAATCGAAGCATCCTTAAAATGAGCCCCAAGAGGCATTCCCAAATAAGACATAGGCAAACAACCAACCTTACAACATAGAATACGAGCCAAAGCATCCACATTCCCAACCTCACCAACTGGCACAATTTCACTCTTGCCAACATTTACTCTTAAGCCTGTAATAGCTTCAAAAAAGATCAACACCATCCGTATATATAATAATTGTTCTCTAGATGCATCACAGAAAAGTATAGTATCATCAGCAAACAGAAGATGTGAAATATGCAAACCTCCTCGCCCATTGGGGCTTGCCTGGAACCCCCTAAGAAAGTCACCCTCTTCTGTCCTCCTCAATAACCTACTCAGCACCTCCATCACCAACAAGAACAAAAGTGGAGATAATGGATCTCCTTGACGAAGACGTGAGCTACCAAAAAAGCCAGCCGGGGACCCATTAATAAGCACTGAGAAATGAACTATAGTGATACAAGCCTTCATCCACCTTCCCCACTTCTCCCCAAAACCCATCCTCTCCATAAGGTAAAACAAAGCATTCCAATTTACATGATCATAAGCCTTCTCTATATCCAACTTAATAATCACACCCGGAACACCACTCTTCAATCTACTGTCCAAATATTCATTTGCTATAAGAACAGAGTCAAGAATCTGTCTTCCCCCAACAAAGGCATTTTGGGAGTTGGATAAAAGTTTGTCCAATACACTTCGAAGCCTATAGGCTAACACTTTTGACAAAAGTTTGTACAAACTTCCCACAAGGCTAATGGGCCGAAAATCTTTAATATTGACAGCATTAATCTTCTTAGGTATCAAACATAGAAAAGTGGCATTCAGAGATTTCTCAAAAAGGCATTGGCTATGAAAGTCTGCAAAAAAAGCCATAACATCCTCTTCAATCACACACCAACACTTTTGGAAGAAAGCAATGGTAAAGCCATCAGGACCTGGAGCCTTATCACCCTCGGCCTCCCGAAGAGCTGCAAGGATCTCCTCCCTATCAAAATTCCTTTCAAGAGAAAGCCTATCAGACTCATCCAAACTAGCAAAATTTAATCCATCAATAGTGGGCCTCCAATCCTCAGGTTCCTGATAAAGACTCTTATAAAACCCCACCACCTGATTCTGAATATCTGATTCAGCTTCATACATAATGCCATCAACCTCCACATCCTTCATGGTATTAGCTCGCCTGTGTGAATTAGCAAGCTTGTGGAAAAACCTAGTATTATTATCCCCCTCTTTTAAGAACAAAGCCCTTGATTTCTGCTTCCAAGAAATCTCCTCCAAAGAAGCTAAAGACTCGATCTCTGCCTTAATCTCTAATTTTCTTGCTTTATCTGCCATAGTCAGCCTTTGCATCCCTTCTCTCATATCAAGATCCAACAACTCAGACAACAAACATTTTTTTCTAAAATGCACATCCCCAAAAACATATTTATTCCAACACTTCAAGTCTTTTTTAAGAGCCTTGAATTTACATGCTAGAACATAACTAGGGGATCCCACAAAATGATAACTGTTCCGCCAGCCCCTAACTCGGTCCACAAAACCCTCCACTTTAAGCCACATATTCTCAAATTTAAAGGGAGTTTTCCCCCTCGCCACACCTCCAGCCTCCACAAGAAGAGGACAGTGATCAGAAACAACACGAGGGAGAGGCCTTTGAATCACATCCGAGAAGTGTTCCTCCCAATCAGCTGAAACCAAAACTCTATCTATACAAGACATAGAAGGGTTCACTGAATCTCTAAACCACGTATACTCACCCCCAATCAAAGGAAGATCAACCAATAAATTCCTTTCGATAAAGTCCGAAAAATTGAACATGGCTGGACTAAACGTATTACAGCCAAGACGTTCAGCCAGATATCTAATAATGTTGAAATCACCTAAAACACACCAAGCTGAAGCCCATCTCGCTCTCACATTATCAAGTTCTGCCCATAAAGCATCCCTCAAACCGGCATCATTTGGGCCATAAACTCCTGTACAAATCCAAACAAAACCATCTGCCACCCCCTTCAACAAGACCGAAACAGAAAAACTACCCACCACACAATCAATTTTCTCATACACCCTTGTATCCCAGATCACAAGAATACCTCCCGCTGTGTGAATGGCATCTAAAGCCCCCCAATCTACAAAAGAGCTGCCCCAAAGACTTTTCACAGCAGCAGAATTGGTACTGTCCAGTTTGGTTTCCTGAAAACACACAACCTCACACTTCCATTTCTTGAGTAAGTTCTTCACAGTATCCCTCTTATGAGGATTGTTTAATCCTCTCACATTCCAAGATAAAAGTTTCAAATTCATGGACAACCATCAGAGCCCAACCCACTAAACTTCACAATCTCCCTGGTTCGTTTACCAGCTTGACCATCATAATTAACTGTAGAAATTAAATTCCGTAATTCCCTCATACCTTTTGTAGAGGAAGAAGCAGTGCGACGAAGGCTACCTGCCGCTGCTTGTTTCTCCCACACTTTCTCAAGTCGTTGAAAAAATTCAACACACTGCCTCTCACAGGAATCTATGGGGAAACCCACCCACTTACCGAAGCCCTTAACCTTCTTACTTACCCAAGCCGAAGGTTCCACATCATCCCCCACGGAGATATCAACTGGGTCACAGTCCTCTGTCAATAACACCAAACCCCCATTAGGATCCCATTGAGCCAAAGGTACATATTCCATCAACTGGACCACCCTTATTCAGCCTGCTAGAGCACTCCAAAATTTTAGAATTCTCATGAAATCGTTTGAAAAAAAATTGTTTGCTAAAATCCCAACGGCATAACTCTACCAAGCATGCAAGGATCCAGTCCAAGCCCGATCTACCAACCTGAATAGAACCATGGTACCTACCCCGCTTTTCTGTAATGGAATAAGAATCCATACGTCCTCCGTCAAAAGCCAAGAAGAAGGCCTTTGTGTCAATGCGAAAAAAAGCTGATTTCCCCCGTTCCCCATGTGAAGATGAAGGCTTGGTTTGTGGAAAAGGTGGCGTCTTGGGAGGATTAAGGTTCAGAGGGGGTAAGGATGGTTGGGTCGGCGTGTGGTGGGGTATATACTGACCAAACTGACTTGGCCAATAACAAGGCTGTTGGAAAGGGATTTGAGGAGGAGGGAAGAAATAGTGAAAATTGGGGAAGTTAACGAAAGGTGGATTGGCTTGTGCATGGATAAGTGGTGGTGGGAATTGTTGTGGTCTAGAGGAGAGGTGGGGTGGAGGGGGGAGGGTGGGAACACTCATGGGAAATTTCAGTTCACTTTTAGAGAGAGGAAATGAAAAGATTACTTTGATGTTTTCATTGTCTCTCTCATTAGGACCTATTTTTAATGAAAAAGTTGCGAAAAAGTGCACCGGCGCTAATCTTTTTTTAAAAAAAAAAGAAAAAACGCGCAAACGTAAAAACACTAAATCCAAACAAACAATATATATAATTGAAGCTGTAATTTTCTTTTTGAATAACATATATATTCAAAATCTGCCCCCAGCCACATATATATGAAACTTCTTTTCAAGAATTTCTAGCAAAAGTGTATCAAAAAAAAAAAAAAATTCTAGCGAAAGAAGAAATTAAATTACTAACCTTTGGCTGTAGATTTTCATAAATGAAGTAACAAAGGATTTTCTCCAAATAATATGTTATCATCCAGCAGGAACAAAAAAGAAAACGCCCGGCTTAAGTATGACTACAACTTGACACCATTAAACCAATCAATCCACTGACGTAAGACAAAAAAACCATTTCTTCTCAATAGTCAATGGCAAGGCCACCATCAGTTGTGTCACCTGTTGCAAATTTGTAATCTAGCACATGATATCTCCATAATTCCTTTCCACAACCAAGTGAACATAACCAAAAATCATCAGAATTTCTTAGTCTAGTTTTAAAATAGACTCAGAAAATATAATTTAGTGTATCAAGAAAGCCAAAACAGCCACAGAATAAAACGAACATTACTGAATCCAAAAGTCAAACATCTAACAAGCAAATCCAGCAATGAATAAGCTACTGCATATTTAAAACTAAGGAACGTACGGGCAATTCAACAATTAATCACATCATAGCCAAGAATTATCACAAAAAGGGATTACCGAATCATAAACTGATAATTCCAATGAACCATAGTCAAAATTATTGCAAAATTTATTTCATTAAAGATGAAAGTAGGAAAATTAACATGAACAACTACTACTTAAAAAAGCTCCAAAGCAAAGTCATGTACATTAATCATAGATTGCAAGCTTCTGGTACATCTCTCCAGAGATAGCTTCGTGCATGACAGCAACAGGGTTGATAATCCCACCATTTTCCAAGAACAACTTGACCAAATTCTTAGAAAAGCCACTCACCAGAGCCACCCCACTCTGATCGGATGGAACAGGAGTGGCCTTAGAGTTCCTAAGGTTCCAAAACACAATCTCAGGCACCTTATTGTACCCCTTCTCCCTAAACTTTCTCTGTATAACCTCATAGTCAGTTTCCCACCCTGACCTCCTCAGCCTAGCCTCTCTCTCTCGCTGTTGTCTAGCCTCATTCCGCATCTGCATCCTCGCATTCACATCGCTCTCCGACTCGTCACTATCCATATCCGAAGAATCATCATCCATACCATTATATCCACCATACCCAAAACCACCATAATAACCACCATACCCATACCCATGATGCCCGGATGCTTCATCAAACTCCATATCACTGAAAACAAACACTTTTTGTATAAGTTGGTCCTCAGTCAAGTCTGCTTGAACAGCCACATCCAGAATCTGATCAAACACAGCCTGAAAGTTGGTGCTCCCACCCCACTTCATATGTCTGATAAACTGAGTCTTTTCACTCAGGCTATCTCCTTGAACCATTTGAATGGTAGGGTTGGTGTCAAAAGTTATCACTTGACCTTTCCATGGGTCCTCACTAAGCTCCGAGATCAGCAACCCTAGAGCCACACAAACATTCATAGGCTCACCATTCATACTCCCCGACACGTCACACACCGCAATGCAGTTACTCAGCTTGCCCTTCTTCAACAAGTCATCCACCATTCTCTTCCACTGAAGCTCCGCCACCTGTCCTCCATCGCTGTCATCCAACGAAGCGATAATCTCATGTGGGAGTAACGCACCCGCCGCGATTGTTGCCTCACCATGCTTCACGCTTTCGAGGTACTCTTGGAATCGCTTCTTGTCGTGTTTCAGAAAGTGTTCCTTGTAATTCTTCATTGCCACCGAAGGTACACGGTTGTAAGGCAAGGTTTCCCACATATTTGCACACATATACACTTCGGGGAGTTCCAGAACCTTATGGAGTGGAACCAAAACTTGCTTTCTCAACCTATCTCGGACTCTATAAGCATAGTGAGCATCTTCTAGGGTTTGATATTCCGGGTCGGACTCTTTAGGGAAAACCCGTTTAGCAATGCTCTCGCATATCAACAAGGATTTGTCGTAGGCCGAGTCAATCGTAGGGCACCATTTCGCTGCAAGACTGATATCTCTATGCTTTCCTTCATTCAAAGCTTGCATATCAGCCTTCAACATCTCAGCAAAAACATCGGAAACGGCGTCGTGCAAGAACCGATAAACCGGATCTCGGTTATACCTCTCGAAAGCTTTCTTGGCCATGGCCAAGACCCGTTCTTTCCTCATCGTCCTTGCGTGCTCTCTTTCGAGATTGACTTTAGCGATATTCTGCTTAACCCTCAACTCCTTGGGCAACTTTGATGTCTTGTTCCCGTTCTTATTCTTCTCAGTTTTTTTCATATTTGCGAGGCTTTTTCTCGCGAGAGAATGCATTCTGCCTGTGACTCTCCCCCTGCCTTGCATTCTTCTACCTATGCCCTTGGCTCCTTTTCTCTGGTCCCATTCTCTCTTGGCGATTTCGCGTGCCGACTCGCCTTCGAGAATTAGGTAAAGAATTTCCAGGAGGTCTTTGAAGTAACCGAAGTCAGCGATGGATCTAGCATTGAGGGCTAGGGTTTTAGGGTGGTGTTTATGGAGCCAAAGCGCCGCCGTATAGAACCGTTGCTTGTCGGATTTGCCAGTGCCACGTACGCCACGGAGGTTACAGATGAGTTTGAGTGTGGTGAGAGGGTGGTACGCCCATGCTTTTCGGACTCGCTCGACGGTTTCATGGGATGGTGTGGAGGGGACAACATGAAAAAAGAAATCCAAGCATGGGTTTCCTGTTGCTTTGTAGGTTAACGAACAATTTTCTGTGAATCCGAGTGTGGGTTCTTGGGTTGAAAGATTTAAGGTTTCTACTGAGGACTTGATGACGGTAGTGATGGTGCTTTTGATGTTGATCTGGGGTGGGCCAAGAAGAAGGGAATCTGAGGCCATTGAGATTTTACTTTAGGAAGGGCGAGGGAGACTGAGATTTTTGATTGAGATTTGAGAGACAGAGTCGGAGTTTGATTATGAATTTGTGACTGCGATTAGATTTTTGATTGAGATTTGAGAGACAGAGACGGAGTTTGATTATGAATTTGTGACTGCGATTAGGGTTTACAAAGGGAATTTATAAAAGAGAGAAGATTACTTGGCACGTAGGGGTGCTTATACGCTGGGTTTGGTCGGCTTTAGCATGCATGAACTCACCATCTAAATAAAAGCTTTCACGTTGGGAAAGGTCCCACCTGATGCTAATTGATCCATCAGATGAAACCGAATGCACCTCAATTTTTCGCTGCTGTGTCCAATTGGGTCATCGGGGTGGGCTTGATAGTTGGCCCATTTTGGATGACGAACCAACTTGAGAAAAACCCAAACCCAAACCAATCAGATCACTCAACCAAAAATCAATAAATACTTCAAGAACCCAGGTACAAAAATTTAAAGGATGCAAAACTCACAACAGTCGAAACATTTGGGGAAGTAACCTGGCCATGTTGGCTGTCTGCTCCTCATGATCCTCATCGATTTAACGATAGATTTGCTTTTGAACCCATTTTCTTCTGGGTACTTCGTATTGAAGCACATAGTTGCTTAAGTATTAAAGAGGAAGGGAGGCAATCAAAGCAGTGTTGGTAAAAGCGTATTATACCGGTCCGGAACAGAAAAATCAAGACTTTCAGATATGAAAAAAAGTAAAAGAAAAAAAAAAAAAAAAGGTTTCGCTTACAGATCTGATATTCCTAAGGCAGTAACAATCTCATTTAGTTTCCCTCACAATGCCGCCAGGGGTACGTTGCTGACGGTGATTCCATTTCGCCGAGCTCCCTTCTTCTTCTTCCCCATACTGCCATACCAAATGTCTTTTTCTTCTGTTCTAAATTCTTGTCTTTTCTCATTTTATGTGCTGAGTCTGCTGACACAAGGTTAATAAAACAATTCTATCCTTGTTTTTTTTAATTTTTTTTTTTTTTTTTTATGTGTCTAAGTCAGTGACTCGTGTGAACATCAAATCAAACTTAACTCACTTTTTATTTTTCTCCTTTTTCATTTTTTTCTCCTATAAGTTCAACCATAAACTGTTCACACTAATTGCTATTGCTGTGCAATCTTGAAAATGTCAAAGAATATATATATATATATATATATATATATATATGTGGTAATTACACTAAACTCATTTGTGATTTGGTTCGAAATCACTTTGTCCACCCATAATTTAAAAGTGTTGTTAGAATCAATGGTAAATAGTTATTTTTGCTCCAATTTTATATCTCTCTCCTTTCAAAACAAAAAATAGCACAAAAATGTAAGAGAAACAAGATCAAAAGGGAGGGTTTTGTGAAAATTAATATTTGGACCCTATATTCAAAACTCCTAATTTCACCTCTCCTTGTATTCAAAACTCTTATATTTGGACCCTATATTCTAAAGACCCCCTCTGTTTTCACCTCTCCCTTCACAGACATGTCCCCATAAAGAACAACCTCCATCTTCTTCTTGCAGAAACAAAAGCTATTTTTAATAGCAAGGTCTCCATTTGAGAAAGATCCATCACCATAAGACAATGGAGTACGAGCAACTTGAATCATCACTGCCTAAGCATGAGGTTCCTTTTAGAGACTAACATTGGGATGAAGAGCATGAAACTTCTTTGTACATTCTTGACCTTGCAAGATCAAAAAGTGGAGATATTTGCTTGTAGTAGCCATTGCAAGGCTTGCATTATAGCCAAATCAAATCACTACCAGTATCAGCAATGGCTAGGATTTGGACTGGTGGTGTACCAACAGAGTATTTCAAGAGGTATTCACCTCAATTTGAGATTATGTCAGCTGCATTGGTAGAGAATGAAGAAGTTGACTTAAAATGATTGACACGGTTAATGGAACAACGCAAACCCTTGGCTATACGCTATGAAGGAGTTTCTGAAGGGTCATAGAAGGGAGAGTTTGGAGAGTCACGGTGGATTAGATCCACACTAAAGCCCCCATTGTTCGGTTATTTAGGTAGGTTGATCTGGGTTTTATTTTTTTGGGTATGTTCTTCATGTTCAAGATTTATGTGAATTAAGAGAGAGATCAATACCACTTTTTGATCTTATTTCTCTTACATTTTTGTGCTATTTTTTGTTTTGGGAGGAGAGAGACATAAAATTTGAGCAAAAATACTTATTTACCCCTGATTTTAACAAAGGTGGGTTACGGAAAACAAACGAAATATACCTCAGATGGGTAAAGTGGCACTTTTTAAACCACGGGTAAGCAAAGTGATTTCGGTTCAAAACACAGGTGGGTTTAGTATAATTACCTATATATATATATATATATATATATATATATATATTAAATGAGATATAAGTTTATAATTTTAAATATTTCATTAAATTGTATGAACTTTAACTTATTAATATATAAATATATATAATTAGCGGTAATTCTGAAATGGTATATCGGTATTAACCGGTACTGAAATATCTCATTTTTCTTATCAAACCAGTATGACCTCTAGTACAAAATTGACTTCCTTGATTTGAAGAAGTGCGCCTTTGGGGGTTTTTCGATCAGCTCAATGTTCTATTTTATGAGATTTTTAAATATATATATATATATATATATAATAAACTTTTGCATATATATACAAGAACCCAAGTTTGCATAGATGTATATATACAAATAATTATTTTATTAATTTACTTAAAATAAATGAATATTTTACTTTTAAGTTACATAATGAATATATGTTGATTTTCAAAAAAAAAAAAAATGAATATATGTTGTGTGAGATTAAGGAATCATAAAATGCATATATATATATATATATATATATATATATATATAATTGAATGGAAGATGGTAGAGGTACCTAAACAGACCCATATATTTAAATGAAAAACCCTTGAATTTAATAGTTAAAAACTATTCAAAACAATAATTAAGGCTCAAACTTTTGTACTCATTTATTATCTTCTACAATAATTGGTTTAGGTTTAAGTTACATAGTGAGTATTTGGATTCCACTGAAAAATCCATACATCTACGTTTGTGTTTCATTCAGTGGGTCCCATGCACTGTTCACGGGACCCATAAGTACGGAATTTAGCAAATCTAACTTTAAAACTGGGTCTCACGGCACTATTCACACATTTAAAATTTATTTTACTGCAGTATTTTCAGTTTTCAGCAATAGGCGATATCCAAACAGACCCATACTCACACTTTCATCTCTTAAAGTAATAGAGAAAACAAACAGATTTATTCTTTATTCTTTTTCTAAATTTATATCTTAACTACCATTATGTCGTGCGATGTACAGCTTAATCAAAATTTATATGTAAATAATTATTTTATTAATTTACTTAAAATAAATAATAAAAATAAATGAATATTTTACTTTTAAGTTACATAATGAATGCATGTTGTGTGAGATTAAAGTATCATAAAATGCATATATATATATATATATATATATAATTGAATGAAAGATGGTAAAGTTACCATAAAATATGATTTTCAATAATACATTGAACTTTAAGGCTCAATTAATCACATATATTTAAATAGAAAATCCTTGAATTTAATAGTTAACTATCCAAAACAATAATTAAGGCTCAATTCAGTAATTAAGAACAATCTAAATTATTAAACATTTAAAAATTTGACCTCCGCACAAGCTTTGTGCGATGGTCATTTTACAAGTATAAGTGCTTGTACGATGGTCACACGAGAATTTTATTTTTGTCCTTGAAAGCATGGAAGATGACACTGAAACTTGAGTGAGTTTCACCCTACCAAGTTTAAGTTTAAACTTAAAATTTCAATCCTATGCGTTGCATGCTACATGTGTGTGTATATGCATGAAAAATGATCTAAATTTAATATTTATTGTAGAGAAGAGGTGGTGTAGTCTTACGACTCTTACCCCTGTCTGGCTAATTCTTGTTATAATCCATTTGTGTAGCATGTGTATATACATGAAAAATGATCTAAATTTAATATTTATTGCAAAAAAGAGGTGGTGTAATTTAACTCCTGTCTAGCTAATTCTTATTATAATCCTTTTGTTTTATGGGGAGAGAGAGAAACACTGCTTTTGAAAAAAAAAAAAAAGGTCAACATATAATATATAATAGCTAAGATATTAATCTTTGAAAGTGGTATCTCATACAGATTAGTATTTCAATTGTGGATTTTGATAGTTAGAAGTTAACGCATAGTGGTTAATAATTAGAAAATTACATTAAATTTTTTTTAAACCAATCCCTTAAAAAAGTTTGAGTAGAGTTTAAATCACGTTAAATTTTCTCTCTATTCAATTTTTTTAAATCATGTTAATAAAAAGTTAATAATAAAACTATTATCAGTAAACATTTCCTAGGCTTATTTACAGGGATGGAACCAGGATTTATACCTGAGGGGGGCCAAAGCTTAAAACCTAAAAAAAATAAAAATAAATTATGAAAATAAAAACTAATATCTATTTTATATTCAACA